>CM066040.1:297032061-298232061 GCA_033557465.1 Ichthyophis bannanicus | reverse complement strand
CCTTTGTGTTGGGCTACCGTACGGGGTGCGTTCAGGGAAAATTCTTATCATGGATGCTGAGGCTCTTGAGAGGGAGCCATTTTTTCAGCTCTGGGTTCACGGTAGCCTAGAGCTGGGGAGTCCCATATGTGAGGACTGACTTCCTGCTTGGTCCTGGAGAAAGCGTAGTTACTCACCTTTAACAGGTGTTTTCCAGGAGCAGCAGGAATGAGTCCTCACGACCCTCCCTCCTCTGGAGTTGCAGTCCTATCCTTCATTTTGATTTTTGCTGTCTTTTAGCTATGTCATCAGACTGAGCAAGATGGCACCCTTGGGCGGGAAGGGGATCGCTCATGTGCGCTGCGTTCCCAAAGGCTTTCTTTGAAAGCTGGGGAAATGCTCTGCACGAGGGCTTTGTCGGTGCCGACGTCACCCATATGTGAGGACTGATTCCTGCTGCTCCTGGAGAACACCTGTTACAGGTGAGTAACTACACTTACTCCTATGGGCAGTATACCTGCCAGGCCAGAACAACTTACTGGCCAACAGATTGAGCAGGGTCCTCCAGCCACTCGCGTGGCAGCTGGACCCCAGTGTGGCTGACTGGCTGTACCAGACTCTGGGGGGGAACCTGTTATGGACCTGTTCTCCATCCCAGACAACTACCAGTTGGCCCGCTTCTGCTCCTGGCAGGCCCATCCCTCCAGTGTGTCAGCGGACATGTTCCTCATCTCGTGGTCGGAGGGCCTCATGTACACCTTCCCTTCCACACCGCTAATTGCCAGGACACTGTTCAGGACCCTCCACGAAGAAACCTAGCTCATCCTGAGAGCCCCTTGATAGCCCAGGCAGCCATGGTTCCAGCTACTCCTCCAGCTATCAGTGGAGACTCCCATCCCATTGGGAAGCTCTCCAGGGCTCCTGTCTCAGAAGGGGGGCTTTCTTCTGCACCCCAGCTTGGGGTCCCTGTTGCTGATGGCACAGCTGCTGAAAGGGTGACCTTAGCCCCTTTCAAACTCCCGGATGAGGTAGAGGAGATCCTGCTGGCCTCTCGTAAGGCTTCCACTAGGAAAGCTTACGCTCTCAAATGGCACAGGTTTTCAACTTGGTGTGCATAGCACGGGACAGACCCGTTCTGCCCAGTGGGACTGGTGCTACAGTACTTTCTCCACCTATCACAATCCGGGTTTAAATCTAACTCCGTCAGGGTGCACCTCAGTGCCCTGGTGGAGCACCACCACACGGTGGATGGCAGACCCCTCCTCGGTCCAGCTGCTGGTGACCTGCTTCCTAAGGGGTCCGCTCTTATCAATGCCCCGGTTCACTCACTGGCGAGAGAGTGAGACCTCAATGTGGTGTTGGGGCAGCTCACTCTCCCGCCCTTTGAGCTTCTGGCTACCTGCCACCTGTGATACCTCTCATTGAAGGTGGTGTTCTGGTCACACTCACCTCCACTCGCCGAGTCGGCGAGCTTAAGGCCTTAGTGGTGGGGGCGCTGTATACCAGGTTCTACAAGAACAGGGTGGTGCTCCACACACCCTAAACTTCCAAAGGTGATAGTCATTCTTCTTCAACCAGGAGGTGGTACATAAGAACATAAGATATGCCATACTGGGTCAGACCAAGGTCCATCAAGCCCAGTATCCTGTTTCCAATAGTGGCCAATCTAGGTCATACATACCTAGCAGTTTCCCTAAAAGACACAGGTTCCGTAATGCTTGTAATGGGTCAAGCATTCATATCCTGGGTCCCTTCTTAATAATGGTTTATGGACCTTTCCTCCAGGAACTTGTCCAAACCTTTTTTTAAACCCAGCTACACTAACAGCCTTTACTACATCCTCCGGTAACGAATTCCAGAGTTTGTTTACACGTTGAGTGAAAAAATATTTTCTTTTATTAGTCTTAAATAGTTTACCCTGTAGCTTCATTGCATGTCCCCTAGTCTTTCTATATTCTGATAACGTAAACAATCGATCTACGTTTACCCGTTCCACGCCGTTCATTAATTTATAGGCTTCTATCATATCTCCCCTCAGCCGTCTCTTTTCCAGGTTAAAGAGCCCTAACCTTTTTAGCCTTTCTTCATAGGAGTATCCTTCCATCCCCTTTACCATTTTGGTGGCTCTTCTCTGAACCTTTTCTAATAACGCTATATCCTTTTTAAGATACGGCCACCTGAATTGCACACAATATTCAAGGTGCGGTCTCACCATGGAACGATATAGAGGCATTATAATATCTTTTGTTTTATTTTCCATTCCTTTCCTTATGATACCTAGCATTCTATTTGCTCTCTTGGCCGCCGCTGCACACTGGGCCGAGGGTTTTAACATGTTATCCACAATGATGCCTAAATCTTTTTCCTGGGTGGTGGTTCCTAATGTGGAACCTTGCATCGTGTAACCATAGTTTGGGTTGTTCTTCCCTAGGTGCATAACTTTGCCCTTGTCCACATTAAATTTCATCTGCCATTTTGATGCCCAGTCTTCCAATTTATCAAGATCCTCTTGCAATTTTCCACAATCCTCTTGGGTTTTAACAACTTTAAATAGTTTTGTCATCTGCAAATTTGATAACCTCACTCGTTATTCCACTTTCCAGGTCATTTATGAATATGTCAAAGCAGCGGACCCAGCACAGATCCCTGGGGTACACCACTATTCACCTTTCTCCATTGGGAAAATTGGCCATTTAGCCCAACCCTCTGCTTTCTATCTTTTAACCAGTTCCTGCTCCACAGTAGTACACTGCTTCCTATCCCATGACTCTTTAGTTTTGCCAAAGGTCTCTGATGAGGGACCTTGTCAAAGGCTTTCTGAAAGTCCAGATACACTATATCAACCGACTCACCTTTGTCCACCTGTTTATTCACACTTTCAAAAAAACATAACAGATTAGTAAGACAAGATCTTCCTTGTCTAAAGCCATGTTGGCTTTCTCCCATTAGGCCATGACTATCTACATGCTGAGTAATTTTATTCTTTATGATGGTTTCTACCATTTTTCCCAGTACTGACGTGAGGCTCACCGGTCTGTAGTTTCCCGTATCACCCCTGGAACCCTTTTTAAAAATTGGTGTTACATTGGCAATCCTCCAATCTTCAGGTATTAGAGATGATTTTAATGATAGTTCACAGATTACTAATAGCAGGTCTGCAATCTCATATTTCACTTCTTTCAGCACCCTTGGATGTATACCATCCGGCCCAGGTGATTTGCTACTCTTCAGTTTATCTAATAGTTGTAATACATCTTCCCGATGTATCGATATTTCCTTCAATTCTTCCGCACCTTTAAATACCACTTCAGTCATGGGTAACATCCCTACATCTTCCTCAGTAAAATACTTCCCACCTTCTTTCCAAGACCTCACACCAGTGGGTGTGAAACGGTCCTTCACACACTGGACTGTAAGAGAGCATTGTCCTTCTACATCCAACGTATTCAGGGCGACCACAAAGCTGTTCAGTTTTTAGTCTCCTACGACCCCAGTCATCTGGGGGAGGCGGTGACCAAATGTACACTGTCTACCTGGGTGTTGACTGTATTGCCCTTGCCTGCTCACAGGCAGGGCTCCCGCTGTAAGGCTGTCACTGTGCACCATGTCAGGGCCATGGCAGCCTTGGTGGCAAACCTGCTCTCTGTTCCCCATGGTAGCATCTGCCGGGCCACACCTGGTCTTCAGTCCATACCTTTGCAACTCATTACTGCGTGGAAGGGGAGTCCCGACAGGAGAGTGCCTTCAGCCAACCTGTGCTCCGTAATCTTTTCGGAGTTTAGGCAACTCCTACCCTCCGACCCTTCTGTGTTCAGGCTACCGGAGTGCTGATTTCCATCGGACATAGGGCTTCTACTGTAGTCTGTAGCTACGGGCTCAATTGCTGCTGCTCATGGCTCCCCTTGAGGGCGACTGTGTTTCGCTTTTGGTAGCCTGTAGCTGGGGAGTCCCAATGTAAACTGCACTGATGCAGAATAGCGTGGTATATAAGAAAATAAATAAATAAATAAATATGTGAGGACTGACTTCCTGCTTGTTCCCAGAGAAAGCGTAGTTACTCACCTGTTATAGGTGTTCTCTGGGGGACAGCAGGAATCACTCCTCCCAACCCTCCCTCCTCCCCTTGGAGTTGCTTCTTTACCGTCTTTTCTTTTTGCCCTCTCTTAGCTATGTCATCTGACTAAGCAGATGGCAACCTTGGGCGGGAAGGGGACCACACATGCATGGTGGCATTTCCCAAAGGCTTTCTTTGAAAGCTGGGGGATGCTTCCGCAAGGGCTCTGTCGATGCCGATATCACCCATATGTGAGGACTGATTCCTGCTGTCTCTGGAGAACACCTGTTACAGGTGAGTAATTATGCGTTCTGTAACATTAGTAAAATTCGCCCATTACTTTCTGAACACACTTCTAAGACCTTCATCCACATTTTAGTCATCTCCCGTCTAGACTTTTGCAACCTCCTTGTTTCCCTTTGAATCATCTTTCTCTCCTTTAAGCTGTTCAAAACTCAGCTGCACATTTTATCTTCAGCCAGTCTCGCTATACTCGTATAACCCCTCCTAAATTGCTTCATTGGCTTCCTGTCTGTTTTTTTATATAGATTTCAAACTTCTTACCTAAAGTATATTCATTCTGCTGCTCCTCACTACCTTTCCTCCTATCTCTCCTACACCCCTCCTTGGGAACAACACTCTTCTGACAGATCGCTTCTATCTGTGTCCTTTTCTGCCACTGCCAATCTTTCTACCTTGCTGTTCCTTATGCCTGGAACAATTAACCTGAGTCGGTGAGTCCAGGCTCTATCTCTGTCTCTTCTCAAATCCAGGCTAAAAAATTACCTCTTCGTGCTTACTTTCGGATCCTGATACTTAGTCTCCTGCTCGCTAGTTATGTTTGCTTATGCCCCTCGACATATCCTAATCACTGGTTGTTGTATTGTCTGTCTTGACTAACTAGATTGTAAACTCAGAGCAGAGACTGTTTCTTACATGTCTCTACCGCGTTATGTACACTTTGTAGCACTATACAAATAATTTAATAGTAGTAGTATCCCTCCAACCGATCCCCCCCCCCTCCCAACATTCCCAATCTAATAAACCTCTCCATTCATCCAGTACCCCAAGGCTAACACCTTTTATTGATCAATACATAAGAACATAAGAACATAAGACATGCCATACTGGGTCAGACCGAGGTCCATCAAGCCCAGTATCCTGTTTCCAACAGTGGCCAATCTAGGTCATACGTACCTAGCAGTTTCCCCAAAAGACACAAGTTCCACAATGCTTGTACTGGGTCAAGCATTGATATCCTGGGTCCCTTTTTAATAGTGGTTTATGGACCTTTCCTCCAGGAACTTGTCCAAACCTTTTTTAAACCCAGCTATACTATCAGCCCTTACCACATCCTCCGGTAACAGATTCCAGAGTTTGATTACACGTTGAGTGAAAAAATATTTTCTCTTATTTGTCTTAAATAGTTTACCCTGTAGCTTCATTACATGTCCCCTAGTCTTTCTATATTCTGATAGCGTAAACAATTGATCCACGTTTATCTGTTCCACTCCATTCATTAATTTATAGACCTCTATCATATCTCCCCTCAGCCGTCTCTTTTCCAGGCTAAAGAGCCCTAACCTTTTTAGCCTCTCTTCATAGGAGTAGCCTTCCATCCCCTTCACCAATTTGGTGGCTCTTCTCTGTACTTTTTCTAATAACGCTATGTCCTTTTTAAGATACGGTGACCAGAATTGCACACAATATTCAAGGTGCGGTCGTACCATGGAGCGATACAGAGGCATTATAATATCCTTTGTTTTATTCTCCATCCCTTTCCTTATGATACCTAGCATTCTGTTTGCTTTCTTGGCCGCCGCTGCACACTGGGCGGAGGGTTTTAACATGTTATCCACGATGACTCCTAAATCTTTTTCCTGGGTGGTGGCTTCTAATGTGGAGCCTTGCATCGAGTAACTATAGTGTGGGTTGTTCTTTCCTAGGTGCATGACTTTGCACTTGTCCACATTAAATTTCATTTGCCATTTGGATGCCCAGTCTTCCAATTTATCCAGGTCCTCCTGCAGTTTTCCACTTTCCTCTTGGGTTTTAACAGCTTTAAACAGTTTTGTGTCATCTGCAAATTTGATAACCTCACTCGTTATTCCCTTTTCCAGGTCATTTATGAATATGTCAAAAAGCAGCGGACCCAGTACAGATCCCTGGGGTACTCCACTATTCACCTTTTTCCATTGGGAATATTGGCCATTTAGCCCTACTCTCTGCTTTCTATCTTTTAACCAGTTCCCGATCCACAATAGTACACTGCCTCCTATCCCATGACTTTTTAGCTTTGCCAAAAGTCTCTGATGGGGGACCTTGTCAAAAGCTTTCTGAAAATCCAGATACACTATATCAACCGACTCACCTTTGTCTACCTGTTTATGCACACCTTCAAAAAACATATCAGATTAGTAAGACAAGATCTTCCTTGTCTAAAGCCATGTTGGCTGTCTCCCATTAGGCCATGACTATCTACATGCTGCGTAATTTTGTTCTTTATGATGGTTTCTACCATTTTCCCTGGTACTGACGTCAGGCTCACCGGTCTGTAATTTCCCGGGTCACCCCTGGAACCCTTTTTAAAAATTGGTGTTACGTTGGCGACCCTCCATCTTCAGGTATTACAGATGATTTTAATGAAAGTTCACAGATTACCAATAGCAGGTCTGCAATCTCATATTTCAGTTCTTTCAACACTCTGGGATGTATACCATCCGGTCCAGGTGATTTGCTACTATTCAGTTTATCAAATAGTTGTAATATATCTTCCCGGTGTAGCGATATTTCTCTCAATTCCTCTGCAGTATCACCTTTAAATACCACTTCAGTCTTGGGTAACATCCCTACATCTTCCTCAGTAAAGACCGAAGCAAAGAATTCATTCAGTCTCTCCGCTATAGCCTTGTCTCCTCTTACTGCCCCTTTTACCCCTCTATCATCTAACGGTCCAATTGACTCTCTCACAGGCCTTTTGCTACGAATGTACTTGAAAAAGTCTTTATTTCGTGTTTTTGCTTCCGCAGCAAGTTTCTTTTCAATTTCCCGCTTTGCCTGCCTTATCAATGCTTTGCATTTAACTTGCCAGTGCTTGTGCTGTTTCCAGTTTTCATCATTTGGCTCTTTTTTCCATTTCCTGAAGGTTGCTTTTTTGGCAGCAACAACCTCTCTGACCTCACCTTTAAACCATGCTGGCAGTTTTTTGGACTTTCTCCCACTCTTCTTAATGCGTGGAATACAGCTGGTCTGGGCTTCGAGGATAGTAGTTTTAAATAACGCCCAGGCTTGCTGTAAGTCTTTAACCTTTGGAACCGCTCCTTTTAGTTTTTTCCTAACTATATTCCTCATTCTATCATAGTCTCCCTTTTGAAAGTTAAAAGGTAGTACTGTGGATTTCTTTACTATTTGTTCTCCAATAATTAAATCAAACATGATCATATTATGGTCACTATTGCCAAGTGGTCCCAACACCCTTATTTCTTGCACCAGATCTGGCGTTCCACTAAGGACTAGGTCCAGTATGGCTTCCCCTCTGGTCGGTTCATGAACCAGCTGCTCCAAGAAGCAGTCATTTATTCCATCTAGAAACTTTATCTCTTTAGTTTGTCCTGCCGTGACACTGACCCAGTCGATACCGGGGTAATTGAAATCACCCATTATTACTACTCTGTTGTGACTTTTGTTAGCTTCTGTGATTTCTTTGAGCATTTCATCATCCATTTGTTCATTCTGGCCAGGCGGTCGATAGTACACCCCCACTGCCATCACCTTCCCCTTCATAAGTGGAATTTCAATCCATAGAGATTCTACAGCAAATTTTGTTCCCTGCAAAACTTTAATCCTTTCTGACTCAATGCCCTCTCTAACATAGAGCGCAACCCCTCCACCAATTTGATCAGCTCTATCATTACGATATAGTTTGTATCCAGGTATCACAGTGTCCCACTGGTTATCCTCCTTCCACCATGTCTCTGAGAGTGCAATCATATCTAACCTCTCATTTAGTGCCATATATTCTAACTCTCCCATCTTATTGTTTAGACTTCTAGCATTGGCATACAAGCATTTTAGAGACTGTATTTTATTCATATTAATCTGGCTATTGGTAGGCAACCCTCAACCCCAAATAAAAAGTTAAGGATTTTCCGTTAATCCTACTCCCAACCTGATGCATAATCCTGATCTAAAATTCTGAAATTCAGCATCTGCAGCCTGGAAACATTGGTACACTGAGACAGGGCTGCTGAGGCAGTGGTCCCAAACTTGGGGTTAGGATCCCAAATGGGATCATATCAGTGGATGGGCTCCCAGAAACATGGCCGTTTCCCCTTCTCACTGGACTTTCATTGTGACCTATGCAAGTCGGCATGTGGCCTGTGAGCCAGTGAACGTTTATAGGTCCTTGCACCTCCCGGGTAATCTTCCTGTTAGGTTGGAACCCATGCTGAGTACTGCAGTCTGTAAGCACACACTGCACACTGCTTACAGACCCTAGTACTCCGCATGGGCAGCAGCAGCAGCAGTCAGCACAGGGTCCCCAGTGTCACACTGCACACTGTGCTTACAGACCCTAGTACTCCGCATGGGCAGCAGCAGCACAGGGTCCCCAGTGTCACACTGCACACTGTGCTTACAGACCCCAGTACTCGGCATGGGCAGCAGCAGCAGTCAGCACAGGGTCCCCAGTGTCACACTGCACACTGACACGAGGTACCGTGTGCTGCCTGTTGCTGCCTATACCGAGTACTGGGATCTGTAAGCGCACACTGATACGAGGGACCCTGTGCTGCCTGTTGCTGCCCATGCCGAGTACTGGGATCTGTAAGCACACACTGATACGAGGGACCCTGTGCTGCCCATGCCGAGTACTGGGATCTGTAAGCGCACACTGATACGAGGGACCCTGTGCTGCCTGTTGCTGCCCATGCCGAGTACTGGGATCTGTAAGCGCACACTGATACGAGGGACCCTGTGCTGCCTGGTGCTGCCCATGCCGAGTACTGGGATCTGTAAGCACACACTGATACGAGGGACCCTGTGCTGCCTGTTGCTGCCCATGCCGAGTACTGGGATCTGTAAGCGCACACTGATACGAGGGACCCTGTGCTGCCTGTTGCTGCCCATGCCGAGTACTGGGATCTGTAAGCGCACACTGATACGAGGGACCATGTGCTGCCTATACCGACTACTGGGATCTGTAAGCGCACACTGATACGAGGGACCCTGTGCTGACTGCTGCTGCTGCTACCTTCCTGCTTTTTAGATGAGGGGAGGGGAAGGAGGCTGGAGACTTACTGTTTTGATTTTACCATTATCTGGGGTCACGTAAATTTTCAGTTGTTAAAATGGGGTCAAACAGGATAAAAGTTTGAAAAGCACTGTGCTAGGAAATTGCCCCTTCTCCTATTCAGGTACTTGCACATGCAGGCACGTAACCACATGCGGGGGGGGGGGGGGGGTGGAAATTTTATTTGAGAAATATTCTGCATGCTTTCCCTCCCATGCCCTCCCCCACCCTTTCCTGCTAAATGCCTGTTCCTGTTGATCTGGCTCTTAATGACTAATATGTATTTTCTTGTAAATTTGGCTGTGGCATGTAGTGACTGAACCATGTAACTTTCTACTGGTTGCTATGTCTATGGCCTTTTCTACAGTGGCAGTCTATCACTTAAATGCAAAGTGAAATCAGATAGTGACATCTAATGGTTAGATAGTTTTATCACACTAGGCTTCATTTCATTATTCTCCAGGAACAAGCAGGAAGTCAGTCCCCACATATGGGTGATGTCGGCACCGATGGAGCCCTCACGGAAGCATCCCCCTCCCCCAGCTTTCAAAGAAAGCCTTTAAGAGATGCCACCACGTGTGCGTGGTCTCCTTTCCGCCCAAGGGTGCCATCTTGCTCAGTCTCCTTTTTTTTTCCATGGAGCCCTTCAGACGTCATCTGGCTTGTCCCCGGAAAAAGTTGATGATTTTGTTCCTAGAGTTTCAAACTTGTCTCCTGTATTGCACCGGTACTCTTCCCGCTACCGACCTTGGTGCCTCGGCATCTGGCTCTGCTCAGTTTTTTGTAGTTTTCATTCTTTTTTTTTCTTTTTCTGGCGCCTCACGACTTTTTTTTCTCCCAAAGGCAGCACATAAGGTCTTCAACCTCGCAGGGATACTTTTTTTTTTTCCCCCCCCATCGCTACCAGTGGTTTTAAGAAGTATGATCAGTGCTCTAAAATCATGTTTTTGACAGACAGACAGACAGGACTGCTATCTAAGTTGCCTTGGGCCAGACCATGACCTGGCGGCCTGCAGTCTCTGCAAGAGGATATCCAGCAAGGCTCTCAAGAGCCGCCAACAGCAGCACGACAAGTTTTTCCCAGAGTCCCAGGTACCTCCCAAAGCTAGGGCCTCCTCTGAGGCCCTGACACCTCTGGCAGAGCTTTCCGAGCCTGAGCTAGGTCGTGGGTTCTCAGAAAGGGGGTCTCCCTCGAGGGAACCCAGAAAGAGGAAGAAAACCTCTATGGCGGCATCCTGGGATGGTTCCGACCGGCCGGGAGCTCCCCGTGCCCGGTCCCATAGTCATAGGCGCTCGTCCAGGGTGTCAGAGAAGGAGCAATCTGCGGAGGTCCCACGGAAGGATTGGGTCGCGGACAGGCCTCTGTCCCCAGATACCATCCGCGTTGAGGATTTCCCTTCGAGGGAGCCAGGATCAGGCCCAAGTCCCTCTGTGCCCGCGCCAAAGCCTTTGGAGCCTTCTGGGCTGGAGTCCATAATGGTGGCTCTGGAGCGCAGTTTGTCTGCCTTCATGGACCCAACAAACTGATATATCGTCACTTCTCAGAGCTTCATAAACTACAAAGCAACCACAGTATGTCAGCTCCACTACTTAACCTTGAGATTATGGCTTTTCCCTTATTGAGATCACCTCGACCATGCAAAGACAGCCTTCCTTTCTCGCAGTTCCTTAGATATCGAAAAAATTGTTCTGGAGTCACTGAATTTAAAGCACAAGCCACTCAATTGAAAAATAAATTTGCAGCACGAGGTTATCCACAACATGTTATAGATATGGCTTATAAACGAGCATCATATAACAATCGTGAATTGCTGCTGTCTCCAACTCAAAGGCATCACATGGATGATAACCAGGTGAATCTGGTGACTAAATATTCACCCTACAGTAGTCAAATTCAAAAAATTTTGAAAAGACACAGCAATGTCTTACGTAGTACCCCTGGACTGGAGGATAAGTCCATTCGATGTGTGTGGAAGAGACATAGGAATCAAAAAGAAATTCTTAGCCTAACGATTTTGAGGCCTTTGCAAACCCAATCAACAGTTGTGGACAAAGGTTATTTTAAATGCGGGGAATGTGCAGTGTGTGAGATTACCTTAGAAATCACAACCTTTGAATATCGGGGTCAAAAGTACTACTTAAAACATAGAATGTCATGCACTTCCACGCATGTGGTTTACTGCATGTTATGTCCATGTCAGCTAGCATACATTGGGAAAACTATCCGACCTTTTCATATTCGTATGAAAGAACATCGTAGCAGAATAAAATGTAGAACACTACAAGCTCCGATCGTTCAACACTGTCTACAATCGAATCATGATTTTAAAGATTTTCATTGTTTCTGCATAGATCAAGTTCTTCATGGTTTTGATGGTAAATCAAGAGATCAATAACTATTGTACAGAGAACAGCGTTGTATCTTTAACCTACAATCTATGAGCCTCACGGGTTTGAATACACAATTGGATTGGGGTGTATGCCGGTAGTTAACACCGGAGGGGAAAGGGTTAATATTTAGCCTAGTCACATGTTTTCCAAAATCCTTTTAAACTCAAATCGGGTAATTAAGCCGCATGCGTGGCGTCTCAATGTTGAACGGAAGGCAATACTGCCGAATTCGGTGAAATGGTGAGTGTACTTACTATTGAGGTTTAAAGAGGTGGTCTGTAATACTGAGCTTGAACATGAGATTGTAACTTTAAATAAACATTTAGATCTTTATAACCTCCACAGATCAGGTTTATATGAGGAATGCAATAAGACATACAAACTTAAGATCCCCTGAAGAAACGCTTCATAAGTGAAACGCGACAGCGCTGATGTTTGGCGTTGGGAAGATTTGCAAGATCTGAGATAAGCATTGCCTTTAAACCTTTACAAATAAGACCAGCACTGTTGAAGCTGGCATAGGAAAGATTCATAGGACAACCTGACTTTAGCAAACAATTGGAAAGCAACGTATCAGGGTCATTGATGCAACGGAAGGCATAGAATCTAAACAATAAATTCCAGTTTAGATAACAGCCTTGTTCTAGTCTGAGACCTAGTTGCTATATCCAAGCGTTGCATGGTCGAGGTGATCTCAATAAGGGAAAAGCCATAATCTCAAGGTTAAGTAGTGGAGCTGACATACTGTGGTTGCCTTCATGGACCAGCAGCAGGCCCTGTTGTCTGGTTTGATCGGTTCATCTGCCCTGACCACTGGGCCCTCGACGTCTAAGATGTCTCCCGGAGGCTGAGTCTATCCTCAATCGAGGTCAAGCTCTGAGTCCCGCTCGTCAGGACTGCGGTCATTCCTGGCAAGTCTACTAGGTGCCGGCCGTGGAGCATCAGGGCTCTCGAGGCCCACAGAGAAGCCCTCGGGTGAGTCCTCCACAGACTATTCAGAGTGGGAGACGGAGGACAAGGAGTCCCCCAATTCCTGTCTGCCACCGCAATGTTCTTTCTGATTCCCCCCGTGTTGGAACCTCGGCGGCGGTCCTTGCCTGAGGACATGTCCAAGGCCCTGGCATTCCTGACAATCTGAGGAGGACCCTTGGGTGGATGAGTTAGAGATCCTCCAGTAAGAGGCCCCTCCGCAGGAATCGTTAACGGTATCCATCCCTCCAATCCTGGAATGGTTCATGCTCCGCATGTGGGAGACATCGGCCTCTGTACCAGTGGTGAGCAGATGGCTTGACTCGATTTATCTGGTCCTCCAGAGCCTGGGCTTCCAGAAGTCACAAATGCTGCATAACTCCATGGTGGTGGAGTTGCCCATGTGTCAGCTGAAAGGGAGGCCCCTGGCAAGGAGGCCTGCACCTTGGATGCCCTCGGCAGAAATTGCTACCAGGGCTCGATGCTCCTCTGCTGCATCCAGGCCTACCAGCTGTACTTGGGCATGTACCTGAGAGACCTGACAAAGGAACTTGCGGGGTTCTCGGCTGATCTGTCTGAGGAACCCTTGCAGTGCTTAAAGAGCCTGGCCAAGGCTGTCTGTGAGTGCTCCAAATTTTGTCTCGTGGCCTATGGTGGGTTTGAGTCGGCAGATCGGGTAGCTGCAGCAGATATCTGTGCATGCCACCAAGCTTGGCTTCAGTCATCCAGTCTTGAGCAGTGGGTTCAGGGCAAACTGGTTGATGTCCCATGCCATGGCAAACCCATGATGGACAAGGCTGCTGAGTTGGAGACTAGAGTTCATGATGAGAACCAGGCTCTCTAAGACCACTGTCTTTCCCTGACAGAAGGGCTCAGGTAAAAAGCCCTTTTACCCGAGGAAGGGAGCTGCTTACAGAAACTATCCACCCTATCAGGCCTCCCCAGTTCCCCAACAGGGTCAACAGGCCAAGGGACGTGGGCATGGCCTGTGTAAACAGAAAGCTCCAAAACCCCAGTCACTGGCCCTGGCCCAGCCAGAGGAGAGCTTTTGACTCCTTGAGCATAGCCTCTGTACCAAGAACGTTTCCTGAAGGAGTTAGCAGGTCTTCTAGAGGACATGGCAGTGGAACCGGTGCCCTGTCATCTCAGGGGTAAGGGTTTCTACTCCAGATACTTCCTCGTCCCAAAGAGGACAGGGGGCCTAAAGCCCATCCTCAACCTGCACAACCTCAACAAATTCCTGGTGAGGGAGAAGTTCAAGATGCTCCCCCTTGGAACATTGCTGCTATCCTCCTTAGACCTCAAGGATGCTTATACTCTGATCTCATCTACCTCATCCAAAGGCAGTACCTGCGGTTTGTTTGGGGCAGGCACTTTCAATACCAGGGTACTTTCCTTCGGCTAGAATCTGCCCCAAGGGCCTTCACAAAATGCCTGGCAGTTGTGGCTGCCTCCCTCCAGCTGCAGGGGATCTTCGTCTTTCCCTACTTGGATGATTGGCTCATAAGGGGAGGCACAGCCTCGGAGGTGCAGCAGGCTACTGCTCGCACCAGTTGGGTTCTGTAACACTTGGGCTTTGTCATAAACGACCCCAAGTCTCGCCGCCTCCTGACACAGTGCCTGGAGTTCATCGGAGCAAAGCTCGACACCCTCCATTTGAGGGCTTTCCTGCCCAAGGACCGAGCCGATCGGCTCCTGTCCCTTGCTCGGGGAACAAAGAGCACTGTCCCTTGGTGCCCGCCTGGTTTCTTCTGTGCCTCCTCAGGCACATGGCCTTCCTGGTCTACCTCACCCCGGACACTTGCCTCCACATGAGGACGGCATAGTGGTATCTCCGGGACCAGTGGTCTCAGGCCACGGGCCATCTCCGAGACAGTCTATCACCTACTAGTTGGCAGACTCCTTAGGCTAGTGGCAGTTGTCTCGGCATCTCGAAGTGGGCATGCTGTTTCAGGCCCCAAATCACTCGTGGGTCCTCACCACAGACACCTCCGTGCTTGGCCCACTACAGAGATCTCCGCACTCAAGGCAACTGGTCACCAGACGAGCGCTCATAGCAGATCAACCTCCTGGAGCTCCGGGTCATACACCTTGCCCTGAGAGTCTTCTGTCACCACCTACGTCACGAGCTGGTGTTAGTCCAGACAGACAGACAGCCAGGTGGCGATGTTCTCTGTGAACAAACAGGGGGGCATGGGGTCTCGTGCCCTTTGTCAGGAGGCACAGGTCCTCTGCTCGTAGGCAGTCCATCAAGGCATCCTCCTGCAGGCAGTGTACCTCTCAGGGCAGGACAATCTGTTGGCCGACAGACTCAGCAGGGTTCTCCAGCCGCACGAGTGGCAGCTGAACCCCAGGGTAGCCAGTCAGCTTTTCCGTCTCTGGGGGGGAACTCATGATAGACCTGTTTCCCAGTCCAGACAACTTTCAGTTGCCCCACTTCTGCTCCCAACAGGCCCACCCCTCCAGGGTGGCAGTGGACGCGGTCCTGGTCTCATGGTCTGAAAGCCTCATGTACGCCTTCCCTCTGACACCGCTGATCACCAAGACCCTGTTCAGGACACTCGCGACTCGCTTATCCTGATAGCTCCTCTGTGGCCCAGGCAGCTGTGGATCGAGCTGCTTCTGAGGTTGGCGGTGAAGGTCCCCATCACCCTGGGGATCAACCCCAGGTCTTCTATTCCAGGAGGGGGCTCTCTCCTGCACCCCAACCTTTGATACCTCTCGCTGGCAACATGGCTGCTCAGAGGGTAACTCTGGCCCCTCTCAACCTTCCGATTGATGTGGAGAACATTCTGCTGGCCTTGCGCAAGGCCTCTACTAGAAAGGCTTACGCCCTCAAATGGTGCAGGTTCTCTGTTTGGTGCGCCCAACAGGGGGCTGATCCTTTCTTCTGCCTGGTGCCTCTGGTGTTACAGTACCTTCTCCACCTTTCTCAGTCCGGGCTTAAGTCTAACTCCGTTCGGGCGCACCACCATCCAGTGGATGGTGAGCCCCTCTTGGTTTAACCGTTGGTGACCTGTTTCCTTCGGGGCCTTCTCCTATTGAAGTCCCATTCGGGGCCTCCGGCAACCGATTAGGACCTCAATGTTGTGTTGGGGCAGCTCACTTGCCCACCCTTTGAGCCTCTGGCTACCTGCCAGCTTTTCTACCTCTCGTGGAAGGTGGTTTTCCTGGTTGTGCTCTCCTCCGCTCGCAGTTAGTGAGCTCCAAGCCCTTGTTGCAGAGGTGCCTTACACCAGGTTCTACAAGAACAGTGGTGCTTTGCACACATCCCAAATTTCTGCCGAAGATAGTGTCGCCCTTCCATCTCAACCAGGAAGTAGTACTCCCTACCTTCTTTCCAAGACATCACCCCAGTCGGGCAGAGACAGTCCTTCACACCTTGGACTGTAAGAGGGCCTTGTCCTTTTATATCCAACGCACTCAGGGCCACCACAGCTGTTTATCTCCCATGACCCCGATAGGCTGGGGGAGGTGGTGACCAAGCATAAGCTGTCCACCCGGGTGGTGGACTGTATCGTCCTTGCTTATGGGCAGGCGAGGCTCCTGCTGTAGGGCCGCATCACGGTGCACTGTCAGGGCCATGGCAGCTTCGGTGGCAAACTTGTGCTCTGTCCCAATTAATGGACATCTGCCAGGTTGCCACCTGGTCTTCAGTCCAAACCTTCGCAGCCCATTACTTTCTGGAAAGAGTCCCGACAGGACAGTGCCTTTGGCCAGGCTGTGTTGCGTAACCTTTTCGGGGTCTAGGCAACTCCTACCCTCTGACCCTTCCGTGTTCAGGCTACCAGAGTGCTGGTTCATCGGAGACAGGGGTCCTACTATGATCTGTGGACATGGACTAAATTGCTGCTGCTTTGCAGCTCCTCTTGGGAGTCCTATTCTTGCTATGGGTTTTCGGTAGCCTGTAGCTGGGAAGTCCCATATGTGAGAACTGACTTCCTGCTTGTTCCTGGAGAAAACGTAGTTACTCGCTTGTAACAGGTGGTGTTCGGGGACAGAAGGAATCAGCCCTCACAACCCTCCCTCCTCTCCTTGGAGTTGCTTCTTTATCATCCTCTGTTTTTTGCCATCTTTTAGCCATGTCATCTGACTGAGCAAGATGACACCCTTGGGTGGGAAGGGGACCATGCATGCGTGGTGGCATCTCCCAAAGGCTTTCTTTGAAAGCTGGGGGGATACTTCTGCGAGGGCTCAGTCGGTGTCGATGTCACCCATATGTGAGGACTGATTCCTGTTGTCCCCGGAGAACACTGGTTACAGGTGAGTAACTACGCTTTCTTTCAAAACCAATAATGTTTGGGGCCACTCTATTTGAATGACTGCCCTCCCCTCATTTCCAGGTCAGAGACTTAAAAAGCATCACAGATCCAAATGTACACCTGCAGGGTTTGAAAAGAATTCTATAAGCTATGCTTTATCCACTTGTTCTGGCCTTGGATTTGGATATTAGATGTGACAACTCTTACAGGTCTGTGTGTTAGCAGTATAGGTGCATTGTGTTTTTCAGAAAATTGCTGTGACGTGTCTTTCTCCTCCAGAGTAGAACAGTAGACTGCTATCCCATTGCATATGACACTACTAGGGCCTCGTCAGCCATTGTTACAATTGGTCAACTGATGCCCCCATGCTTTGTATTCCTGGGCATAGTAACTGATGTGCTTTTTGTCTGACTTTCCTTACAGACCCCCGAGTGTATGATTATCCTCTGATGCAGTCTCCTCTCCTTCCAACATGTATCTTGCTGGGATATGTCTCCTTTGTGCTATACGTGGGACCCTGGCTCATGGCCAACAGAAAGCCCTTCGATTTGAAACCACTTATGGTGCTCTACAATTTCAGCATGGTGGCACTGTCTGCTTACATAGTATATGAGGTAAGGAGATTGGGGGAGAAGCATTTCTTAAATATTGTAGTTTGAAGATAAGGTCCTGGGGGAGGGGAGAAGGAAGGGTGTATTTTGATTTTCTCCAGGAACAAGTAGGAAGTCATTTCTAACATATGGGTGATGCCGATGGAGCTCTCATGAAAGCATCTCTACAGCTTTTAATGAAAGCCTTTGAGAGATGCCACCATACGTGCATGGTCCCCTTCCTGCCCAAGGGTGCCATCTTGGTCAGTCTCCCTTTTTCTGCAGAGCCCTTCTCGGCTTTTTTCCTTTTTACCTTTTTTTTGATCAAGGTTTCCTTGACCGGTGTTTGGGCCTTCTTTCACCTCAGGGTCATCTATCCCGGCCAAGAGCTTCCCACCATGTCTCCCACTGGGGTCAAAAAATGTAACTGCTGTAGTCAAATCATGTCAGTAACCAACACCTGTGGCTGCTGCCTGGGACCTGACCATGACATCACCTCCTGTGATCTGTGCAGGCCATGATGCCTAAGACCAATAAAAAGATTGGAGTTGTAGGAGAAACTGTTCCCAAGGTCCAGCTCGGCACTGACTTCCCTGATGCCAAGCTCCAAGTCCAGTACTTCCTGTAAGACCCGAGTGAGTCCTGCGGCAGCTCCTCCAGGAAGACCCTGGACCTTGAGAGAGAGAAGAAAAAATCCCCTGTCAAGGTTCCACTGGAGAAAGCCTGTAAAAATGCTCGGAGGGACTCAGGAGGCTCTGAGAAGCACCCTACCAAGTTCCTCAAAAAGAATTCCTCGGCCGGCGGAGACTGCATGAGGTTCTTGAGACTGTAGTCCTTGTCAAGGATGCACTCGTGAGAGTGCCGGCACTGGGCTCAATATCCTCTGTGCCCGTGCCGAAAGCTGCTGAGCTTTCTGGCATGGAAACCAGAATGACGGCCGTGGAGCAGAACATCACTGCTATCCTGGCCCTGCAGCAGACAGTGATGGCTGATTCATCCATCATCTGCCCTGACAACCGGGCCCCCGACCGCAGGGGAGTTCCCGGTCGTCGAACTGAGCTCAGAGCGCCACCGGCCTCTGGTAAGCCCTCTGTACCAGTCCCGTTCCTCCCTGGTCAGTTTCCACAACTCGGACCCCAGGTCCTCCAGAGTCCCTCTGCACTGGCCTCGAGGCAAGGAGTCGCAGGACCTCGGATTTGTCATCATCTCTCGACTCAGAGTGGGAGACAGATGACGAGGCATCCCCATAAACCAGACAGTGCCGAGAGATCCCCTCGGTCCTGTCTCCCCAGGCACCCCGGTGCTATTCTCCTCTGGAGGATGTAGCCTCCCACAACTTTGTCAGTGATATGGCCAGACCCCCCTCAGTGCAAACCGAGGCGGAGGAGGATCCACACACAGATGAACTGGAGATTCTCTAGTACAGGTTTCCACCCAAGGAAACTTTCACGGTGCCAGTGCAGCTGATCCTTGAGCAGCTCCTGTTGAGAATGTGGGAGACCCCGGCATCACTACCAGTGGTCAGCCAGCACCTCGACACCATGTACCACGTCAGGAAAGGGCCAGGTTCCACAAACCCCAACTCCCATATAACTCCATGGTTGTCAAGTCAACTATGCAAAAATGTAAGAGTTAGAAGACCCATTTTGTCTTTTCCCCCTGGTAGGGATGCTAGTGCCCTCGATGCCCTTTGTCTCAAGTGCTAACAGGGCTCTATGCTGGGGTGTTGGATACAGGCCTATGAGTTACGAGAGAGGAGTGTCCTAGTGGTTAGGACAAGGTACCTCAGGCTGGAGAGCCAGGGGTTTGATTCCCACCTGGGTACAGCAATCTCAGGCTGGAGGGACTGGGGTTTGTAGTCCTATAGGCACTCCTTGTGGCCTTGGGCAAGCCACTTAACCCTCCGTTGCCTCAGGTACACATGTAGATTGTGAGCCCTTTGGGGACGAGGGAATGTATCTAGTACCTGATTGTAGTGATTGTAAACTGCTCTGATGCCCTTCATCCTGGGCAGTATATCAAGAAATGCATAAACATGAGGTACATACTATGTAGGTGCTTAAGGCCCTAAACCAGGAGTTGTCTGGATTTTCAGCAGAGCTTACTGGGGAACTCCTCCAACAGTTCCAATCCCTGTCCTCCAGAATCAAGGACTGCTCTGTTTCTTTCCAGGGTGGCCTATGATGGCTTTGAGTCAGCGGCTTAGGTAGCAGTGGTGGGCATCTGCACTCAACGCCAAGCCTGGCTGCAGTCTTCAGACCTCAAGCAATGGGTCAAAGACAAGCTGCTCGATGTCCCTGCACCGGGAAGAATCTGTTCAGCAAGCTTATGGCCAATAAGATGGCCGAGATGGAGGGTGACATGGCTGACATGGTGTCTCTCATCCTCCCCCCCCCCCCCATAAGAAACCATCAAGGAAAAGACCCCTGTTCCCAAGGAAAAAGGGGCTCTTTCATCATTCACCACTACCAGCCCTTCTCGGGCCAGTAACAGGGTTCTCGCCCTAAAAGACAAAGCCACGGAGCCCAGAAACCAAAGCACAGAAGCCCCAGCTCCCACCCAGCCTTTGGGGGAGCTTTTGACTCCCAAGGAGATCATCACCAGCCCACAGGGGGGGAGCAACCTAGCACTCTTCACCCACAGGTGGGCCATTGTCACCTCAGACCAGTGGGTACTGCAGGTGGTAAGAGAGGGATACCTCCTCCACCTACAACAGGTACCACACAGATTCTTTCCAGGAGAGCCGGTGCGACCTCTCCTTCACCAGACCCTTCTGCTCTCAGAGCTTGCAGGTCTGCTCAGGGACAATGCAGTAGGGCCTGTACCCAAACATCTATGGGGGAAAAAGCTTCTATTCCAGATAGTTCTTTGTCCCAAAGAGAACTGGGGGCCTCAGGCCCATACCTGACCTGAGAAACTTAAAAAAGTTTCTGGTGAGGGAGAGGTTCAAGATGCTCTCCCTTGGAACACTGCTGCCTTACCTCCACCAGGGAGACTGGTTGTGTTCCTTGGACCTAAAGGATGCAAACATGCCCATCCTGATCAACCCCTCCCACAGGCAGTAGCTACGGTTTGTGGTGGGAGGAGGGCAGTACCAGTACAAGGTGCTACCCTACGGCCTGGTCTCCTTGCCAAGGGTCTTTACCGAATGCCTGTCTGTGGTAGCCACCTACTGCACCTACAGGGGGCTTTCGTCTCCTACCCGAACGACTGGCTCATCAGGGTTACGGCCTTAGAGGTCAGTCAGGCCGCAGAGTGTGCAACCTTTCTTTTGCAACACTTGGGGTTCATCATCAACTACCGCAAATCCACTCTCTCTCCAGCCCAAAGTCTGGAATTCATAGGTACCCAGTTGGACACGTTACAGGTCAAAGCTATCTTCCCAAGAGAGAGGGCAGAATGCCTCAGACAACTGGTAAGAGGTACAACAGCGCCAGTCAGTGCTGGCTCGTTTCCTTCTCCACCTACTTGGCCATATGGCCTCGGTCCACGTCACACCTTCAGCCCACTTACACATGCAGACACCCAGTGGTGCCTTTGCTCACAGTGTGCTCAGGCCACGGGCAGGCTACAGGACAGGGTCAGGGTTACCTGCCAAATGGCGGAGTCCCAACTGGTGGCAAAACCTGCGCCACCTCCAGGCAGGAATGCCCTTCCAGGCACCTGCGCTGCAGAGGACCTTGACCAGACACCTCCCTGGGGGGGGCACATTGTGGAGTCGGCCACACACAGGGCAGCTGGTCTCGGGAGGAGTCACTCTTACAGATCAGTCTTCTGGAGCTCAGGGTGGTCATCTTAGCCCTACAAGGGTCCTGCCACCGCCCGCGACACTGGCCTGTAGTGATCCAGACAGACAACCAGGTCACCATGTTTTATATCAACAAGCAGGGGAGCACAGGTTTGTACTCCTGCCAGGAGGCGGTGGCCCTCCTCTCCTTAGCATGCAACAACAATCTCCTGTGAGTGGTGTACCTCCTGGGCTAGGACAACTGTCTAGCAAACAGGCTGAGCAGAGTCCTTTGCCCACACGAGTGGCGTTTAAATCCCAGAGTAACGAAGCAGTTTTTTCACCTCTGGGGCAGGTCCGTGATGGACCTTATTCGCCTCTCTGGACAACACACAACTACCCTGCTTCTGCTCCCATCAGCCACACCCAGAGAGAGTGGCGGCAGATGCCTTCCTGATCTCGTGATCCAAAGCCTGTTCTATGCATTCCCACCGACACCCCTCCTCCCCCCTCCCCTGGTCGCCAGGACCCTCTTCAAGATTGAGTGAAAGGGCATCAGTTATTCGGATTGTACTGATTGCCCCCAGGTGGCCCAGGAAACCTTGGTTACCTCTGCTGCTCTCTATTGGTGGCACTACCAGTCCCTCTGGGCCAAGCCCTGGACCTCCTGTCCCAGGAGGAGAGTGTGCTCCTGCACTCTAATCTGGGGTTGTTAACGCTAACAGCATGCAGCTGAAAGGGTAGTGTTGGCCCCTTTCAATCTTCCAGGAGACGTCTAGGAGATCCTACTGGCCTCTCCAAAACCCTCCACCATTTGGGCTTATGCCTTTAAGTGGAGAAGGTTCTCTGCCTGGTGTTCAGAAAAGGAGGAGAATGCCTTCTGCCAGGTGCAACTAGTACTGCAGTTCCTACTGCATCTGTTGCACACTGGGCTGAAATCTAACTCCGTGAGGGTACATCTGAGCGCCATAGTTGCTCACCACCACCCTGTCGAGGGAAAACATCTCTCAAGCCAGTCCCTGGTCTCCAGGTTCCTCCGGGTTCCTCCGGGGCCTCCTGTTATCCAAGCCCCCTCTCTGCCATCCAGTGGCAGAGTGGGACCTCAATGTGGTGCTCTCTCAACTTACCAAACCACTGTTCGAACCCCTGGCCACCTGCCACCTGTGGTACCTGTCATGGGAAGTGGCTTTTCTTGTGGCCCTCACATCCGATCAAAGAGTGAGTGAACTCCAGGCCCTGGTGGCAGATACACCATTATACAAGGTTCTACAAGAACAGGGTAGTGCTTGCACACACCTCAAATTCCTCACGAAGATGGTGTCTCCTTTCCACCACCTCTAAGAGGTGGTCCTCCCCAGCTTCTTTCCGCAGCCTCATACCGGCAAGGAGAAACTAGTACTTCATACACTAGACTGCAAACGGGTCCTGTTCTATTTAGTGGACTCGGGCCCATTGAAAAGCTTCTCATTTTTTATGACCCCAGCAGAATGGGGCTCCCCATGACCAAACGAACTTTGTCCGCTTGGGTGGCGGACAGTATTGCCCTCGCCTATGAGCAAGCTGGTCTCTCCCTCGAGCACTGGATCACAGCGTATTGTGTGAGGACGATCACTTCGGTGGCCAACCTCCGCCCACTGTCGGTGATGGAAATCTACAAGGCCGTCACATGGTCTTCAATTCATATGTTTGCAGCTCACTACTGCCTGGAGACTGACAGTGCCTTTGGGTAGGCAGTACTCCATAATAATCTCAGGGTGTAGGCAACTTCTGCCCTCTGACCCTTCTGTTTTCAGGCTATCAGAGTGAGTGTTTCTGGACGCTAGGGTCTTGCAGAGTCTCTGTGGGGGCTACCTGATTGGTTGCCGTTGGTGCTGTCGTGGTTTGGTCCTCAGCAGCCTGGAGCTAGGGAGTCCCATATGTGAGGACTTGACTGCCTGCTTGTTCCTGGAGAAAATGTAGTTACTCACCTGTAACAGGTGTTCTCCAGGGACAGCAGGAATCAGTCCTCACAACCCTCCCTCCTCCCTTGGGAGTTGCCTCCCTACCTTTTGTTAGTTTTTACTGCCATCCTAGGTATGTCATCTGACTGAGCAAGATGGCATCCTTGGGCAGGAAGGGGAACATGCATGCATGGTAGCATGTCCCAAAGGCTTTCTTTGAAAGCTGGGGAAATGCTCTGTGCGGGCTCCGTCGGTGTCGACGTCACCCATAAGTAAGGACTGATTGCTGTCCCTGGAGAACACCTGTTACAGGTGAGTAACTGCTTTTTTGTCACTGTCCTTTGGGTTGGTAGGGGGTACAGAGCACAGCACTGTGATTGTTGGGTGGATTTCTATTTCAGTTTCTGATGAGTGGTTGGCTGACTGGATACACTTGGCACTGCGATCCTGTGGATTACTCGAATGACCCCATGGCTCTCCGGGTAGGGTTTCTCTTTTCAAGATCAAGATCCATATTGTTGTACTGTTTCCTTCTTCCTTCCGCACCCTATATTTATTTTATTTATTTAAGTCTTTTTTTTTAATTTTTTTTTTTATACCGTGCTCTTTAGAATCAGTGCGGTTTACAAATAAAGATTGTATAATGTAAAGTGGAATGTACATTGAAACTTACAAGGAACAGGAGATAAAACTTGGATTGCAACCAGGATAACTATGTACGAGTTTCTACATGTTTCATACACATTTTCTATATATTGTTGCTTATAGTTGACACCTTTTCTCTTTCCTGATAAGATCTCAGACTGAAGCTGATCTTTCAGGGGAATAAGAGGGTAACCTCTTGAAACAGAAGAAAAATCTCTCCAGCTGCACTTTGCTCTGTAAACAAAGGAAGCATGGCGTGCTGCCCTCTTTAAATCTACTTAATTACACAGATAATTATTAATTCAGGTGCAAGTTGAAAGGCGGTAGACGGGCCACTGAATCCAGCTTTATACTGTGTGTGTGTTAATTTCAGGAAGCTTTAGTCATAGGGTAATCACTTCTGCTGTTTAGTTTCTGCCTCCGGCCCCTCAGGTGACTGCATCATGAGACCCACTGATCCTCTTTATCCAGGACTGCAGCCAGTTTTTGTCATTTAGCGTTAGACACCACGACATGCGCTGGCAAACCTTCACAAGTTTACCTCTCTAATAGTTGCTTTTGCTGGACTTGATATACCACCTATAGTAAGCCAACTAGGCAGGTAATAAAGTAAAAACAAAAGGAGAAAACGAACAGAGATAGTTGTGAGGAAAGTAGATGAGGAAGGTGAAATCAGGTCTAGATTACATTACAGTAGGGAGTGTAAATAAACGTACACGAACAGGTGGGGAAGAAATAGGGAAGACGCAAACAAACCAGATCAGCTGGACTTGCTAAGGGAAGGCCAGAAAAGAAGGTGGGGGCAGCAGGCACTAAGGAGCAGGAAGTCAAAGAGGCAGCACAGTTGCAGGAAAGGCTAAAGCAAAGAAATGGGTGTCTTTAACTGGATTTGAAGCAGGTAAAGGAGACGGAGTGGAGAACAGAGGGAAAAGAATTCCACAGAGAAGGGGCGATGATACAGAAAGAGGAGCAGCCTGCTAAGGACAAATGGACAGAGTGTAAACCGGGAACTTCAAGAAGATTTTGGGAAGTGGAATGAAGGGCACTTTAGGGAGTGTAGGTAGACAATTGTTGTGACAGCTGATCTGATTCCCTGCCATGTGTGAGGCTACGTTCACAAAGGAACAGTACAAAAACGTAGGCAGGATAAAAACTCTCTCAAAATCTTTATTGGTCCATACATATTAAGGGGGGGCCAGACCCGACACAGGCTGTGTTTCGAAAGAATCTTCCTCAGGGGTTAAGGCTCACCTTATGCTAAAAAAAACATAATAAATAATAAAAATATCAAAACAACTTAATACATAAATAAGTAAAACAAAAATATGAAGGTAAAAGAATGAATAAGACCATAAATATCTTAAACAGACATAATAAACTAAAACCATTAATACTAAGTGCAAGGAGCTCTTTGCTCTCAGGGAACGAGTCCGTTCTCTAGAGGCTAGAGTAGCAGACCTGGAAGTCATAAGAAAGACAGAGAAGTACATGGACGAGACCTACAGGGATATAGTCCTGAAGTCCCACCTCCAGTCTGGCAGCATCCCTGTTGCCATGGAGGAGAGAGGTCACGTGACAGGAGAGCATCACCCTGATGTGGCAGGAAATGATCCTGTAACTAGGACCTGTCCTCCAGGTGATGTAAAACCCTCTCGCACCGAGGACGTTTCTCCAGGGCCATGTCCCCATGAGGGGAGGGTCAGGACAGCTGTTATAGTTGGTGATTCAATCATTAGGAATGTAGATAGCTGGGTGGCTGGTGGACGTGAGGATCGCCTGGTAACATGCCTGCCTGGTGCGAAGGTAGCAGACCTCACGCACCGCCTAGATAGGATCATAGATAGTGCTGGGGAGGAGTCTGCTGTCTTGGTACATGTTGGTACCAATGACATAGGAAAATGTGGTAGGGAAGTTCTGGAGGCTAAATTTAAGCTTTTAGGTAGGAAGTTGAAATCTGCAAATACAACATCACACCACTCAACGTTTTACCCGCTTCGACAATGATACATTCCTTGAAAAGGTATTACCCAAGCTCACTACAAACCTAACTGACATCAATTTAACTATAGAGAACTGGAACCAAACAATTCATGAAGCAGCCACCCCTACACGAACCCTACAGAAGAGAATGAAAGAATCAGAAAAATGGTTCACAAAAGACCTTGCCCTGCTAAAAAGCAACTATGAAAACAAGAAAAACAAAATCATACGATAACAAAACCAAATACATAAACATACTTAAAAGCTATAAGAATGCTATTAACAAATCAAAAAGGGATTACTACTCCAAAGTAATAAATCTCGCTCTCAATCGGCCAAGAGAACTCTTCTCAATTGTGAAAACACTAACAAAAATACACAACCCAGAACCGAACCAAGACACAATAAATGTACAAACCCTAGCATCACATTTTGCCAAAAAACTAAAGAAAAAACCTCATACTCCAACCACAACAATAAAAACAAATCACGACAGTAACTATGAATGGACAACCTTCCACAAGGTCGAACGAAAACACCTCCTCAATTATAACAATGATCAACACCACAACCTTCCCGCTAGACCCATGCTCGGTGTCATGGATCAAATCTACTAAGGACTTTCTTGCAGAAAACATCCAAAACATAGTGAACCAATCACTATCTCAAGGCATTATGCCAAACGCCTTAAAGCTCTCCTCGATCCGCCCTATTATAAAAAACAATAAACTAGACCCAAAAGACCCAAACTCATACAGGCCAATAGCTAGCATACCACTCATTGCCAAAATAATAGAAAAAACAATACAACTCCAATTACAGGAACACATTGATGAACACAAACTCCTCGATCCACATCAGTTTGGCTTCCGCCCCTTCCATGGAGTTGAAACTCTTCTAATCGCACTGATGGACCTCCTCATCACTGGTACTAATGACAACAACCAAGGTTTCCTACTTCTCTTCATAGATCTATCTGCCGCATTTGACAGCATCAATCACAATACACATCAATAGGCTAGAAATTTTAAGAATAGGAGGGACAGTCCTTGAATGGTTCAAGTCATACATCTCACATAGATTAATACGGGTGCAATTGGGTCAAGAAACATCAGAAACTTTCCCTCAAGGTCAGGGTATCCCCCAAGGCTCAGCCCTCTCCGCCCTCCTCTTCAACCTGTACCTTCAACCTATTACAAACATATTCAAAAAACATAAAATTAACCATTTTATATACGCGGATGATATCATGCTTGCCATCCCTATAAACCCTAACAACCCCAAATACGATAACTTACTCCAATGCATGAATGAGACTACCACATGGCTTGAAGACAACCATCTAAGCATCAACCTTAAAAAGACAGAAGCAGTGTTCATAATGAGAAAGCCAGACGCTGATTACAACTACCCAACAACAATCACAATAAACAAAACACCTATACCTGTTAAAAAGGAGGTAAAATACCTAGGAATAATATTAGACCACTCACTCACCATGCTCCCCCACATAAAACAGTAAAAACCATATTCTACAAACTGAAGACAATACAACACCTAAGACCCCTACTTGACACACAGGATTTTAGATCAGTAGTCAATACCCTCATCACCCCCCACTTCGACTATTGTAATAGTTTCCTAAATAGTTTACTATTAAAGAGCATCTACCTACTCCAAAGAGCCCAAAACATATGTGCCAAGATGGTCATAAAAGCTAAACTAACAGACCATGTGACCCCAATACTGTTAGACTTGCATTGGCTCCCTATAAGTAGCCAAATAAAATATAAAATCCTCCTAACTACTTTCAAACTCCTTAATAACATCTCACCCTCACAATTGTCTACTCTAATACACCCCCCATCAGAAACTAGAACACGCAGACAAAACGAAATCCATTCCCTCAACATAAAAACAACTTTCAGAAAAACTAAAACTACAAGTGATAGGGCCTTCTCCTTTGCTGCCCCCACTCTCTGGAACGAACTTCCATTAACCCTCCGCATGATAAAGGACCTTCATCAATTCAGAAAAGAACTTAAAACCTACCTCTTCACAAACCACTTTGAAATCCCCTATCAACAGAGAACCTCTCTCCAACAATCACAGAAACACATCCACAGTACTCAAGATAGAACAAACGACTAACACAAGAAAACCTTGCAAAATTTACACACTCCATCCAACACGCAAAAGTCCTACCCAATCTGTTGTTTTACTGCTCTTGTAAATAACCACTTGTAATTAGTTATGTTATGCTCCATGTAAGATTACCTATATATAGTTAAAAAACCCTGTTCCATTTAAAGTATAGAAGTATGTTCCATGTAATAACACCTGTATATAGTTAAAAACCATGTTCCATGTAAAGTATACAGAAGTATACAAATTTTGTTCACTGTTCAATGTAAACCGCCCTTGATCTCTGGAAGGGGCGGTATAAAAGAAACTGTTTAAATAAATAAATAAATATCCACCATCTGCTCTCCATCCCCTTAAATCCCCCACCCTATGTCCAGCATCTATCCACCACCCCCTTCCTGTCCTGCATATGCCATGTACCCCCTGCACTGTGCCCCTAGCATCCGACCTCCCCTCCACACTTCCTATTTAGCATCTACCATTGCCCCCCCCCCCTCATGTGCATTTCTCTTCCTGCCCTCCCACCCACGCTGCTTCTGCTACCGCTGCCTTTTCTGTGCCTGCAGCAACAGTGGTGGGCTGGCCTCTGGGGGTGGAACCAGACCAGCCTGCCTAGTAAGGAAGTGCTTACCCCCGCATATTTTGTTTTAAGTCTGAGGCCAGTCTGCTGCCATTAGCACAGAAAAGGCAGCGGCAGCAAAAGCGGCGTGGGCAGGCAGGCTGTCGTCGAATTGGCAGAGAGCTCCCCCTCCCTTGCACCACACCCATGATCTGATGCATGTGCTCCAAACATGGTCCTGGGAAAATGCTCCTCCATTGGTTTTACCTCTGTTTAAAAGCAAGTCTGTGCATAAACAGTTTTGCTGCTGTTTGGCTTTCCACATACATTAGTCTTAGCAACCGATACTCCTGATTATTGTTAAGAAATATAGGCAGATGCAATATAGTTTGAATGGAGCAATTTTTGTGACCAATGTATAACCTAAGGTTTATTCCTGTTCACCTTGGATAACCTCTGTTATGTAAGATGTGTGTCTTGGGAGAATCTATGCTGGCCTGGGGCTCTTGATCTGATCTTCTAACTGGTTGTGTTTTGTTTTTGTGTCTATTGTCCGCTCCCCCCCACCTGTGCAGATGGTCCAGGTTGCTTGGCTCTTCTTGTTTTCTAAGTTCTTTGAACTCTTGGACACGGTGAGTGAAGCGACCTTATGGTCTTTTCAACCTTAATTTCTATGGCACTGAGTGAGAGAGTCAAGAAGATTTGGGAAGAGGTTCTCCCCAGCTAGGTGAGGAATGGAGTTCTGCAGCTGAGAGGGACAAGGCACCCCTTTGACTGGATGAAAATGCTGGAATTGGATCACTTGGCAACTCTGAAGTGAGATTTTTTTGCCAGTTCTGGTTTTAAATTTGCATTGCAGTGCTGTATAGTATTTGCAGTCCCTGATTGTATCCATTGGAATCAATGCTGTTTGTCCCATAATGCACCAGGATGAGTCAGAAATCCAGGACTGGCTTAAAATCTCCCTCATGGAACTGGGTAACTTAGCAGCGCTTGAGACTGTTCCACACTAGGGGGTGGGGGAAAGAGGTGTAAGGATGGTAGGCACCCTTTCGGGAGGGGACTCTCCCCAGCCGAGACAGATGGACAGAGCTAACATTTGGTCATTTCTTCTGCCCGCCAGCGCCTCTCTCATCACATATTGCTTAAAGTAGCACTGGGTGACTGAGCGAGGATTTGGTCCAAGAGACTGAGGCTTGGGTGGGTAGTATGACTTGCTTACAATGGAGTGGTATGTGAGGCCTTTTGGACCAGATGTGCTTGATAAGGCAGGTTAGGATCAGCGATAGGTGGTAAAGGTTAGGTTGCAGCAACTTAGGCATAAGTTATATTTTGCTGCAAAACGCGTAACCTCCACCTTTGCCCTCACTCTTCCTTGATTCATTCCCAGGTTTTCTTTGTTCTGCGTAAGAAGAACAGCCAGATCACATTCCTTCATATCTTCCATCACTCTGTGCTACCTTGGAGCTGGTGGTGGGGAGTCAAATTTGGCCCAGGTAAGAATCTGTTCAAAATTTGACTAAGAGTACAACTTCCATATCATCTTGCTAGACCAGTCCAGACAGGCGGGGTTGTATTCTCCTACCAGTAGATTGGTTCTTTGTCTCCACCAATGGAAAGCCCAAATTTCGGTGACATCACTTCTATGCCTTTGTTCGCCTCAGCCACCAGAGGTCTCTCCAGTATTTTTGTCTCCAACAGATGGAAGGATTTTCTCCTCTCTGAAGGAAAAAAAAAATCTGAAGATTGATTAAATGCTTGTGAATGGCAGCCTGCGGATTGATCTCTCAGAGCACAATGTGGGAGGCTCCACTAGATTGCAGTAATCTTGGTAGTCATGGGAGGATGGAAAATTGGTTCAGCTCCATGCACTTATCATAAGAGCCTGTTGAGCAGTCAAATTGGAAGGATCTGGAAGAGTGCAGCAACCTCACACAAACTCAGCACCCCTCCCTCCTCTATCCGCCTGCTCTCTCCCAAAGATTGTAGAAGGCTCTCAGAGGGATATGCCTGACAATCACCTTAAATGCAGTGCTGCAAAGCCAGTGAAACAGTTTCAGGGGAGTAGAGCCGAGCACAGCATGAATCCTAAGCATGGGGCTCAAGGGGTGAGTACAAAGGCTTGACTTGGTCATTGTCCTTGTTGGGGCTTCCGATTTACATCTGCCTGAGATACAATTCACTAAATTATGGTCTTCTTCTGAGCAATCAATACTATAACGTATACATATACATAACATATGCATAACATAACATATACATAACATAACATATACATGTACATATGTTAATAATTTGTATATAGTTACCCTGTTTGAATCCTGTACAAGACCCCCTGTTATATTGTAAGTTCAGTGCAAGTCCCCTGCACTGCACAAATATGTTACATGTAAACCGCACTGATGTTAAAGAGCGCGGTATATAAGAAAGTTAAATAAATAAATAAATAACGTTGAGCGCTTTACTATGTTAACAATACGGGACAAATACAATTCAGGCAGGGGAAACATCTTCCAAAGCCCAGTTGGCCCAACTGGTTTTTAAGGGACTGCTTCTTTATGGAGCAGATTTTGGAGAAGCTGGTGAAGGACCTGGGCAAGACAAAATCTTACTGCCTTCCAGAAGACAGGTCCAGAGGGCCTGTGAAGGAGGCTGGTGCCCCTTTCTAGTCAACCTCTGCCCGTTCACTAAGGGCATGCTGGCTAGATTCCCAGAGGTCTCGGGCCTCTTGTCATTGCCGACCTGGAAACCTTTCTTCCCCTTTGGTCTCCAGTGCTCAGAGCCTGGAGGAGGTCTGCCATTCTGGCAGACGTGCAAATCTGGCGCCTCTTTGAGTGATGGTGCAGCAGTTAGCTACTGAAGCAGCCAAGGGGTCATCTCTATTGGCCTCCAATAGGAAGGCCTGGAGAAGGGCCTTTCCTTATCGTCACTCCAGTCCAGTCCCTTTACTTCTGGGTTGCGTAACCCTTCCAGCAGCTTGGAGGCTGAGCCCAACCTTTTTGGAGGTGGGGCGGTATAAATACCACTGAGACCACCCACCAACTCCAGTAATCTCAGCCTCCAAGCAGCTGGAGGGTTCCGTAAGCCTAGAGCTTACTGGAGTCCTACTTTGTATTTTATTTCATTTATTTTATTGCATTTGTTTCATTGATGCTGCCTTTATTTCCTACTGTGCTGTTTTTATTCTAGTTTTATTTACAAGGGCTCTTTAATTCCCCCGGCTCTCTCCCTCCTCCCCCCCCCCCTCCCGGATCGGATCGGGCGTCGGAGGAGAGCCGCGACTGGTAGCATTGAGGAGGATTCACTGTACCTTCTCTGCTACGGAGACACGCTGATCGCCCCTGCCTCGCGCCGAAGCCTCTCTGCAGGCTGAGCGCTGGAGGCAGCATCGCTAGCCTGCCGAGACCGCCAGACCCGTCCGGAGACAGGAAGACGCGGCGGCGTTAATCCGTTCTCTGCGGGGACTGCGGGGGACCGTGGAGGCAGCGATCTTCAGCGAAAGCAACAGTTTTCAGCTCCGGTGGGCAGGAGAGGAGTCAGGCCACGACCGGAGGAGAGTTTTGGAGCTCCCTGTTTTTGGCTCCACGTGGTGAGGCCTACCACGTGTAGAGCCAACGGGTGCACAGCTCTGAATCGGCCCGGAACCTCAGCACAGCTCTGAAAACCGCAGGTACTCCTTGAGAAAGGAACTTAATTGCAGTTTTAATTTAACTGTATTTTAACTTTATTTTAACTCTAAATTGATTTTACATTTAAGTTCAAGTTAATTTATCTCAGTGTTTATTTATCCCATTGGCCCTCCCTTTATCTCAAGGTTTGCTTCCTTTGTTTCACTCTTGGGGGAAACTTCGGACCTGTGGGACAGGGAGGGAGCTATCTCCAGTTTAGAGGAGAGCCTCTACCAGCCGGGACTGGAGGCCTGGTACTAGAAGTTCCTTCACTCCAGGTCATGTCAACCAAGTCCCGCTGTCTTTCCTGTGGAATACGCAGGGGTACCTCCGCAGAGACAGGTATCTGCAGGAGCTGTACTGCCTTGGCGGCCTCATCGGAGCAAGACATTAATTTAACCATGGCCCACACCTCTCAGGGGTCAGACGAACTCCCAGTAGGGGAGGGGGGATCACAAGCCCCTCCCTCTACGGCCTCAGACTTGCCCACACCTTCCCTATCCCTCTCCCCCCTCCTGACGGGGGAAGAGGGGGCAGGGGATTTCTTCTCCCCGGATTTCATCCTCTTACTCCACAAGGCATATTGCCTACGTAAGCAGAATTCAGGGGCAGGAGGTACTGCACCTCCGGCGGTGGAGGTCAAGCCAGCCAGGCTCTCGAGGGCGGCCAATCCAGATTCCGATATCCCTCCTAAGCGTCCTCTGATGAGTGAAGAGGAGACCCTCTCCCAGGGATCCCCGGAGGAGACGCCCTCGGACAAGGACTTTGGCGAGGATGAAGAAGAGCTAGAAGAAGGGGAGATCCCAGAAGACCAAGCTAGGATAATTAGAGTATTTCGTCGGGAGGAGCTCCCGGCACTGATTAATGAGTCCCTGAAAGCCCTCAATATGACCTCCGATACGCCCGCAGAGGAGGAAGCCAGGTGTGGTAGCCAGGTTAACTGTTCATTTTAAATTAAATCTCTCTCCCCAGACCCTGCTGTGTGTTTAAACTTTTCCTGCCCTAGCTTGCTTGAGTGAATCCTCCCCTCCCCCCCCCCTTTGCTGAGGTACTGTGTAGCCTTCTTCCTGTTTTCTCCACGTGTGCATAGTCTGTTTTTAGTTGCTGCTTCTGATCAGAGAGGAGCAGTGCTTTTTACAGTGCTCTGCTAGAAAAGTGGATTTTGCCTCCTGAGAAACTTTGCTGTGAGTTCTAGCTGTTTATTTAACTATTTATTGTTTGTCTTAGTGCTAGTTCAGCTGTTTTCAGCTGTAATTTACCTTGCCTCTCTCAACTAACTGGGCTTTGTGTGGTAGCCCCCTGCCCCCTCCCCCCCTGCTGAGGGTCCAGGACAGGGTACCTTGTAACTGCCCTCTTTAATAGGACTTATCTCCCTCCCTCCCTCCCCAGCACCCACCCACCCCTGGGGTAATTGTAGTTTTATAGGTACTTGCACATCTTAGAGGAAAGGGGCTGCTCTCAGGTGCAGCTCATTAACCAAATCAGTCACACACAGAGGACCTGAGATTAATTAATTAAGCTTTAGGTACACAAGGTGTATTAGGGGTATTAGATACACTTTTATTGGTATAAGCATCTACACCAATCCTTATTATATACAGAATTTAAAAGATCTAAACACAAGCTTTAAACTAAGATGCAGACAGAAGTCCAGCAGCGAGATGGGGGTTCTCCGGTCTTTTGCATTGAGTGTCACATGTATGATTTTCTCCCAGTTGGTGAGAGATCTTACGTATGCACTAAGTGCAAAGAACTCTTTGCTCTCAGGGAACGAGTCCGTTCTCTAGAGGCTAGAGTAGCAGACCTGGAAGACATAAGAAAGACAGAGAAGTACATGGACGTGACCTTCAGGGATATAGTCCTGAAGTCCCACCTCCAGTCTGGCAGCATCCCTGTTGCCATGGAGGAGAGAGGTCACGTGACAGGAGAGCATCACCCTGGTGTGGCAGGAAGTGATCCTGTAACTAGGACCTGTCCTCCAGGTGATGTAAAAGCCTCTCGCACCGAGGGCGTTTCTCCAGGGCCATGTGCCCATGAGGGGAGGGTCAGGACAGCTGTTATAGTCGGTGATTCAATCATTAGGAATGTAGATAGTTGGGTGGCTGGTGGACGTGAGGATCGCCTGGTAACATGCCTGCCTGGTGTGAAGGTAGCAGACCTCACGCACCGCCTAGATAGGATCGTAGATAATGCTGGGGAGGAGTCTGCTGTCTTGGTACATGTTGGTACCAATGACATAGGAAAATGTGGTAGGGAAGTTCTGGAGGCTAAATTTAAGCTTTTAGGTAGGAAGTTGAAATCCAGAACTTCCAGGATAGCGTTCTCCAAAATGCTTCCTGTTCCACGTGCAGGACCCAAAAGACAGGCAGAGCTCCGGAGTCTCAATGCGTGGATGAGACAATGGTGCAAGGATGAGGGTTTTGGATTTGTTAGGAACTGGGGAACATTCTGGGGAAAGGGGGGGCTCTTCCGAAGGGATGGGCTTCACCTTAATCAGGATGGGACCAGACTGCTGGCATTAACCTTTAAAAAAGAGAGAGAGAAGCTTTTAAACTAGAAAATAGGGGAAAGCCGACAGTCACCCAGGAGCGCATGGTTCGGACAAAGGTACCCTTGAAGGATACTACCAAAAGCAGTGAGGTTCCAAAAGGGGGTATAGTAGCCCAAATGCCCTTGAGTAAGGAGCAGACAGAGCATAAAGATTCCAAATTACCCCTGCCTACCAATAGCCAGATTAATATGAATAAAATACAGTCTCTAAAATGCTTGTATGCCAATGCTAGAAGTCTAAACAATAAGATGGGGGAGTTAGAATATATAGCACTAAATGAGAGGTTAGATATGATTGCACTCTCAGAGACATGGTGGAAGGAGGATAACCAGTGGGACACTGTGATACCTGGATACAAACTATATCGTAATGATAGAGCTGATCAAATTGGTGGAGGGGTTGCGCTCTATGTTAGAGAGGGCATTGAGTCAGAAAGGATTAAAGTTTTGCAGGGAACAAAATTTGCTATAGAATCTCTATGGATTGAAATCCCATTTATGAAGGGGAAGGCGATGGCAGTGGGAGTATACTATCGACCGCCTGGCCAGAATGAACAAATGGATGATGAAATGCTCAAAGAAATCAAGGAAGCTAACAAAAGTCACAACAGAGTAGTAATAATGGGTGATTTCAATTACCCCGGTATCGACTGGGTCAGTGTCACGGCAGGACAAGCTAAAGAGATAAAGTTTCTAGATGGAATAAATGACTGCTTCTTGGAGTAACTGGTTCATGAACCGACCAGAGGGGAAGCCATACTGGACCTAATCCTTAGTGGAACGCCAGATCTCGTGCAAGAAATAATGGTGTTGGGACCACTTGGCAATAGTGATCATAGTATGATCATGTTTGATTTAATTAGTGGAGGACAGATAGTAAAGGAATCCACAGTATTACCTTTTAACTTTCAAAAGGGAGACTATGATAGAATGAGGAATATAGTTAGGAAAAAACTAAAAGGAGCGGTTCCAAAGGTTAAAGACTTACAGCAAGCTTGGGTGTTATTTAAAAATACTATCCTCGAAGCCCAGACCAGCTGTATTCCACGCATTAAGAAGAGTGGAAGAAAGTCCAAAAAACTGCCAGCATGGTTTAAAGGTGAGGTCAGAGAGGCTGTTGCTGCCAAAAAAGCAACCTTCAGGAAATGGAAAAAAGAGCCAAATGATGAAAACTGGAAACAACACAAGCACTGGCAAGTTAAATGCAAAGCATTGCTAAGGCAGGCAAAGCGGGAATTTGAGAAGAAACTTGCTACGGAAGCAAAAACACAAAATAAAGACTTTTTCAAGTACATTCGTAGCAAAAGGCCTGTGAGAGAGTCAATTGGACCGTTAGATGATAGAGGGGTAAAAGGGGCAGTAAGAGGAGACAAGGCTATAGCAGAGAGACTGAATGAATTCTTTGCTTCGGTCTTTACTGAGGAAGATGTAGGGATGTTACCCATGACTGAAGTGGTATTTAAAGGAGATACTGCAGAGGAATTGAGAGAAATATCACTACACCGGGAAGATATATTACAACTATTTGATAAACTGAATAATAGCAAATCACCTGGACCGGATGGTATACATCCCAGAGTGTTGAAAGAACTGAAATATGAGATTGCAGACCTGCTATTGGTAATCTGTGAACTTTCATTAAAATCATCTGTAATACCTGAAGATTGGAGGGTCGCCAACGTAACACCAATTTTTAAAAAAGGTTCCAGGGGTGACCCGGGAAATTACAGACCGGTGAGCCTGACGTCAGTACCAGGGAAAATGGTAGAAACCATCATAAAGAACAAAATTACACAACATGTAGATAGTCATGGCCTAATGGGAGACAGCCAACATGGCTTTAGACAAGGAAGATCTTGTCTTACTAATCTGATATGTTTCTTTGAAGGTGTGCATAAACAGGTAGACAAAGGTGAGTCAGTTGATATAGTGTATCTGGACTTCCAGAAAGCTTTTGACAAGGTCCCCCATCAGAGACTTTTGGCAAAGCTAAAAAGTCATGGGATAGGAGGCAGTGTACTATTGTGGATCGGGAACTGGTTAAAAGATAGAAAGCAGAGGGTAGGGCTAAATGGCCAATATTCCCAATGGAAAAAAGTGAATAGTGGAGTACCCCAGGGATCTGTACTGGGTCCACTACTTTTTGACATATTCATAAATGACCTGGAAAAGGGAATAACTAGTGAGGTTATCAAATTTGCAGATGACACAAAACTGTTTAAAGTTGTTAAAACCCAAGAGGATTGTGGAAAACTGCAGGAGGATCTGGATAAATTGGAAGACTGGGCATCCAAATGGCAGATGAAATTTAATGTGGACAAATGCAAAGTTATGCACCTAGGAAAGAACAACCCACACTATAGTTACACGATGCAAGGCTCCACATTAGAAACCACCACCCAGGAAAAGGACTTAGGAGTCATCGTGGATAACATGTTAAAACCCTCCGCCCAGTGTGCAGCGGCGGCCAAGAAAGCAAATAGAATGCTAGGTATCATAAAGAAAGGGATGGAGAATAAAACAAAGGATATTATAATACCTCTGTATTGCTCCATGGTACAACCGCACCTTGAATATTGTGTGCAATTCTGGTCGCCGTATCTTAAAAAGGACATAGCGTTATTAGAAAAAGTACAGAGAAGAGCAACCAAATTGGTGAAGGGGATGGAAGGCTACTCCTATGAAGAGAGGCTAAAAAGGTTAGGGCTCTTTAGCCTGGAAAAGAGACGGCTGAGGGGAGATATGATAGAGGTCTATAAATTAATGAATGGAGTGGAACGGATAAACGTGGATCAATTGTTTACGCTATCAGAATATAGAAAGACTAGGGGACATGTAATGAAGCTACAGGGTAAACTATTTAAGACAAATAAGAGAAATATTTTTTCACTCAACGTGTAATCAAACTCTGGAATCTGTTACCGGAGGATGTAGTAAGGGCTGTTAGTATAGCTGGGTTTAAAAAAGGTTTGGACAAGTTCCTGGAGGAAAGGTCCATAAACCACTATTAAAAAGGGACCCAGGATATCAATGCTTGACCCAGTACAAGCATTATGGAACCTGTGTCTTTTGGGGATATTGCTAGGTACGTAGGACCTAGATTGGCCACTGTTGGAAACAGGATACTGGGCTTGATGGACCTCTGTCTGACCCAGTATGGCATGTCTTATGTTCTTATGTTCTTAAGCGTTGGAGGATCCATTGATTCAAGCCATTAGAAGATCCCAGAAGGTCTTTCCTGTACATAGGGTGGTGCGACAGATGATACAGGAAGAATGGGACCAACCTGAGTCAAGTCTAAGGGGAGTCCGGTCCATGCTCCGTCTCTACCCTCTACCAGAGGCAGACAAAGAGCTGCTAAAGTCCCCCAGGGTGGATGCAGCAGTGTCAGCAGTCACCAAGAAGACCACTATCCCAGTGGAGGGCAGTGCAGCCCTAAGGGATCCCCAAGACAGAAAGTTGGATACCCTTCTGAAGCAAGCCTTTGACGTAAGCGCCCTCGCTTTGCAAGCCTCGGTCTCTGGAGCCTGGGTGGCTAGGGCCTGTTTAAGGTGGTCACAACAGTTACAGACGAGAGCCCCACAGAGGAGACCCGGTCCAACGCGAGCAGGCTGGAATCGGGAACGGCGTACCTGGCGGATAGCCAGTATGACCTCATCAGAAGCCTGGCAAAGAACATGGCATCGGTGGTGGCGGCCAGGCGATACCTGTGGTTACGCAATTGGGCAGCGGATACCTCCTCGAAGGCCCGCCTGAGTCGACTCCCCTTCAAGGGGAGACTGCTGTTTGGCGAGGATTTGGAGAAGCTGGTAAAGGACCTTGGCGAGTCCAAGGGAGGCAGGCTCCCGGAAGATAGACCGAAACAGAACTGCTCCCTCCCCCCGGCACGTACTCAGGCCAGGGACTCCCGGAGGTTTCGCCCCTCCAGATCTAGTTCCTTTTCCAGGGGGCGTTTCCCCCCTAGGGGCCAGGGCTTTCGAGGGTTTCGGGGAGCAGGTCGCGGATTCGGGGCGACCTCCTTCTTCTCCTCCTCCTCGTCTCTTAGAAAACAACAATGAAGCCGCGGGGGTCCAGGGGGACGAGCTGCCCATAGGAGGTCGTTTAAGACAGTTTCTTCCCGCCTGGTCCCGGGTCACTTCGGATCAATGGGTGCTAGAGGTGGTCAGAGAGGGCTACGCTCTCGAATTCTCGAAACGCATTCCCCCAGCCTTTGTTCTGTCCCCCTGCGGTACCCCTGCAAAGAGGTCCGCGGTGGAATCAACTCTCGCTCGCTTAATTGCACTCGGGGCCGTGTTACCAGTGCCTCCAGATCAACGTGGTTCAGGTCGATACTCGATTTACTTCGTGGTGCCAAAAAAGGAAGGCACCTTCCGACCAATCCTGGACTTAAAACAGGTCAATTGCTGTCTCAGGGTTCCTCACTTCAGAATGGAGACTCTGCGGTCAGTCATCGCAGCCGTAAGGAGAGGGGAGTTCCTATCAGCCCTCGACTTGACAGAGGCCTACTTGCATATCCCGGTCAGAAAGTCACATCAACAGTTCCTAAGATTTGCGGTACCAACGGGTCACTTCCAATTCCAGGCTCTTCCCTTTGGCCTAGTGACAGCTCCACGGACATTCACCAAGGTGATGGTGGTCGTAGCGGCCTTCCTCCGGAAGGAGGGGATTTTGGTCCACCCGTACCTAGACGATTGGCTGATCCGTGCAAAGTCGGAGGAGGAAAGTCGCGCGGCGACGGATACAGTAGTTCGCCTTCTAGAAGAGTTGGGGTGGGTGATCAACCGAGCAAAGAGCAGGTTGATCCCTTCCCAGAATCTCGAGTATCTCGGCGCAAGATTCGACACCGGCAGGGGCAGAGTGTTTTTGCCCTCATCCAGGGCCAGGGACCTAAGGCTACTGGTTACTCGGTTCCTGAACAGGCGAAACCCCTCAGCATGGCATTATCTTCAGGTCCTGGGAACAATGGCGGCGGCGATAGAGGTAGTGCCTTGGGCCAGAGCCCACATGCGTCCATTGCAACGATCTCTATTGCGACGGTGGTCTCCAACTCCATCCTCTGACAACACAGTTACCCTGCGCTCCACGGACCAAGTGAGCTCTTCGCTGGTGGCAACAACCGAGAAACCTGGAACGGGGAATGCCCCTCGAGCCCCCCCAGTGGGTACTCTTGACGACGGATGCGAGCCTGTCAGGCTGGGGGGCCCACTGCGAGGACCAGTTCGTCCAGGGGCGATGGTCTCCGGTGGAATCTCAGTGGCCCATCAACAGACTGGAATTACGCACCGTCACCCTTGCGCTCAGGAAGCTCGAGCCCCGGGTACGAAGAAAGGCAATCCGCGTCCTATCCGACAACGTCACCACAGTAGCTTACATCAACCATCAGGGCGGCACCAGCAGCCCTGCCCTGGAGAAAGAGGCGGATGTTCTCTTCCAGTGGGCGGAGGTCTACCTGGAAGCGCTGTCAGCCCAGCACGTGGCAGGCACGGACAATGTCACAGCCGATTACCTCAGCAGGCACAGGATAGACCACGGAGAGTGGGAACTGGAGCAGGTGATCTTCGACCAAATAGTGGCCCGGTGGGGTCTCCCAGTGATGGATCTCATGGCAAGATTCTCCTCGGCCAAGGTGGACCGATTCTTCAGTCGGCGAAAGGAAAGAATGTCCGAAGGTCTAGATGCCCTGTCTCAGAAGTGGCCGGCAGAGGGCCTTCTCTATGTGTTTCCTCCCTGGGCTCTGATCGGAAAGGTTCTTCAGCGAGTGGAATCCCACCAGGGCCTGGTAATCCTCATAGCTCCAGATTGGCCTCGCCGTCCCTGGTACGCGCACCTGGTGAGGCTGTTGGCCGACCAACCATGGCGGCTGCCCTGCAGGAGCGACCTACTCAGACAAGGCCCGGTTCGGATGCCTCACGTGGATCGGTTCTCGCTTATGGCCTGGCTCTTGAAAGGGCGCGGCTCCTGAAGCGAGGATATTCGGGTGCAGTAATCTCAACGCTGTTGAGCGCTAAGAAGCGCTCGACCTGTCTCGCCTATGTAAGAGTTTGGCGCATTTTCGAGGTATGGTGCGCGGAGCGCCGAAGTAAGCCCCTTGCGGCCTCAGTCCCGGAAATCCTGGAATTCTTGCAAGCGGGGTTTGACAAAGGTTTAGCACACAGTTCACTACGGGTGCAACTAGCCGCTATCGCGTGCTATAGAGGAAAGGTCCACGGCAAGCCATTAGGGGTCCACCCGGACGTCGCCAGGTTCCTCAGAGCAGTCCGACGTCTGCGTCCCCAGCGGAGGTCGGTCATCCCCCCCTGGAATCTCAACCTGGTATTAAATGCGCTGATAGGGGAGCCCTTTGAACCCGTGAAGAGGGCCTCCTTGAAGGACTTAACCTTGAAGACGGTTTTCCTAGTTGCGATCTGCTCGGCCAGGCGGGTCTCCGAGCTACAAGCACTTTCCTCCAGACCCCCCTTCCTGGCCTTCCTTAAGGACAAGGTCGTCTTGCGCACGGTGCCCTCCTTCCTCCCCAAGGTTATCTCTCCCTTTCATGTGAACCAGACAGTCACGCTCCCGGCCTTCCCAACAGAGGGTCTGGTAGGCAGGGATAACAGGCTTCGTTTACTAGACGTCCGAAGAGCCCTAAAACACTACCTCTCCCGCACAGCTCCGTTCCGGAAATCAGACCGGCTATTTGTCCAGTTCGGAGGTCCACACAGAGGGGAAGCGGCGGCCAAAGCTTCAATTTCCAGGTGGATTAGGGAAGCGATTGCTTCCGCCTACATTCTGAAGGGCAAGCAGGTCCCGGGGGGGCTGCGGGCACATTCTACCCGAGCTCAGGCTACTTCTTGGGCAGAATTCAGCCTAGTCCCTCCGCTGGATATATGTAGGGCGGCGACTTGGTCCTCTCTGCATACCTTCACCAAGCACTACAGGCTAGACGTACAGAGTTCAGCGGACGCTCGGTTTGGCCTAGCGGTGCTTCAGTCCGGTTTGCCAAACCCCACCCAGAATTGAACTGCTCGGGTACTTCCCAGAAGTAAAGGGACTGGACTGGAGTGACGATAAGGAAGAAGTAATTAGATCTTACCTGCTAATTAGTGTTCCTGAAGGAACGACAGTCCAGTCCCTGATCCCACCCGGCTATACCGGGCCTGAAGCCCTGGCGGCGGAGGGCAGATCAGCGAACCGAGCGGGGAACCAGATCGGGGTGAGGGAGACCAGGAGCAAGTAGGCGGGGCGGTCCTCATACGGCGCCTTCCCTCCCCCTCTACCCTTATTACCTATTTCCTATTTTCCCAAAAAAAAAAAAAGAGAAAAGAAAAGTGGAGCGGGTGGGTCGACTTCGTGCCACCCCTCCCAGAGTTTGCATGTTTGTTAGGTTTGTTTTATAGTTGTTACAGAAGTTCATTTAGGCTGCTTTTTCAGTCAATTACTGGAGTTGGTGGGTGGTCTCAGTGGTATTTATACCGCCCCACCTCCAAAACGTTTGGGCTCAGCCTCCAAGCTGCTGGAAGGGTTACGCAACCCAGAAGTAAAGGGACTGGACTGTCGTTCCTTCAGGAACACTAATTAGCAGGTAAGATCTAATTACTTCTTTCCTTAGCTCCCTGAAAGTTCAGATGGCAGCTTTGTCCTATTTATGAGGTCCGGTGGCTGGTAAATCTCTGGCCTTGTATGTGGATGCTTTGCACTTTCTCCATAAGATTCAGTGTCTCCCCCTCCTCCCTGTAATCCCTGCCTGAGATCTGTGTCTGGTCCTCAAGACCCTGATGGCACTCTTTGAGCTGTTGAAGCATGCTACATTGAAGGATTTGACTCTTAAAGACGACCATCTTGGTTGTGATTTGCTCTGCAAGGCAGATTTTTGAGCCGCAGGCTGTCTTGCTGAGATCCTTATTTGTCTTTTTCAAAGGAGACTGTTTCCATTCGACCTGTGCCTTCCATCCTTGCTTCAGGTGCTTTCTCCCTTTTACGTGAATCAAGTGGTCTGCCTGCCTCCCCACTAGAAGGAGCAGTGTTGGGAGAGGGCTAAGGCTCTTCACATTGTGGATGGCCAGAGGGTGCTTCTCCGATACTTGGAGGTTACAAATTCCTTTTGTAAATCTATCTTTGTGTTTGTTGACTCACACAAAAGTGATGCAGCAGCCAAATCAACTTTGAGGCACTGGATTAAGGAGGCCATGGCTTAGATGTGTCTGTTGCGGAACAGTCTGGTTCCAGAGGGTTTGCGCGGCCATTCTACCCGAGCACAAGCGGCATCGCGGGCAGAGCAGAGCTAGATAGCCCCTGCATACATTTGTCGGGCAGCAATCCTGGCATCACATTCTACTTTTGTCAAGCATTACCACTTGCATGTCCATGCATGGACAGACATGGTCTTTGGCTCAAGGGTTTTGCGAGCTACTGTCTTTTCGCCCAGTGGAGTTGTAGCTTTAGTACATCCCTCTTGTTTGGACTGGTCTAGCAGGATGTTATGGAAGATGACATGTTACTTAACAGTTAATGTGCTTTCCATGACATCCCTACAGTTCAATCCAGACTCATGGGTTGTGTCCCTTTTCTAGCAGATAGAGACTAAGCATCCTAGCTTTTGGTGCTGATACTACATAAGGAGCCAGGCTCCTCCCACCAACCTAGTATACTCAGTTTCCAGCAGATGGGACAGAATCCTTATAGCCTGAGCTAGTCTCTGGGTTCTTTGAGTTCAAATAAATAAACAAGATTTGATGATAGTGAGTCATATTCCTGTGCCAAAAAACAATTAGATGCAGATTACTTGAGCCGCTGCTGTGGTGACTAGGTCTGCCCCAGGGGACCGAGGCTGTTTAGTCTGTGGTAGGACCCTGGGAGGAATGGGTAGGCTTAATTTCTTATGCTCTAGAGAGCAGCAGACCTCCTGCCCTAACACTCGGCACCCTTTGGTGAGTTAGGGGAGAGTGGACTTGCTGCTGTGTGTCTGAGCGTTTCATTGTTGAGAGCGGAGAGTACCCTTTTCTTTCTGCTAATGGGCTGTTGGTACCTTGGGGATTTGTGCGCAGGAGTTGTGCTTGTGTGTGGTGGTGTTTCAGCTTGGCCCAAGGTGATTGCAGAGAGGTGCAGATGCCCACCTTAGCATGCTGCCCAGCAAAGCGTCATATGTAGGCTGCAGGGGCAAGCGGAGTCATTTGTAGGTGGTGGGCCTTTGCAGGGCCTGTGAGGCTGAGGACTGCGAGGCAGGAAAGTTCTTCCGGGGTCTGCCTAGCTCAGCTGGGGCTTCTCCGGAAGGTTCGGAGACCGTGGTGAATTCTGCAGCAGTGGTTTTGGTGGCTGTGGCTCCTGCCATTTTGGCAGGAACTGCAGCCTTCTTATCAACATCGCCAACGGTTTGCTTGCCATCAGGGGTGGTGGCAGGGCAGCGGCAGGGTAACCTTGGGCAGAGACAAGCATCATTGCACAGCTCTCAGATGGCGGTGCCTTTTTCGCCGGACTTTGTCCTGCTGCTCTATCAGGCCTATTGATGAAGCTGCCAGAGCTCAGTAGCAGACACCCAGAGCAGCGCAGAGAGAAAACCGCATGAGTGGGGCACCCGGGCCACAATTTTGGGCTTGGCCTCAGGCGAGTTTGTGGTCATGGGGGAAGATCAGGCGTTTGCACTATCCCTTGGGTCAGAAGATCCTCTTGAGGGTCCCTCAGGCCTAGACCAAGAGGCGCAGTCCTTAAGGCCCCAGGAGGACTCACTATAGGTGGGAGAGGATCCCAGTATAGTGAGGGTCTTCCGCAGGGAGGAGCTCTTGCCGTTAAATTACCGATTCGCTAGCAGCACTGAACATCTCTGTGGATACCCCAGCAGCAGATCCACCGCTGGAGGGACCCATTGCTGCAGGGGATCTGCATGTCCAAAAGAGGTCAACGCATCTTTGGTAGTAGACTGGCTAATCTACTGAAGAGGGCTTTAAACTAGATTCCTTGGGGATGGGTGAAGAAAGCCCCCAGGTAAGTGAAAGCCCCCAGGTAGGTGATACATTAAATACCTTTATGGAAATGGGTAACAGGGGTAACATATGGAAAGCAGTGTGTATTAATGCCCGTAGCATGGGAAATAAGATCCCTGAGGTTGAAGCTTTGGTGGGAGTGGCTGACTTGGATTTAGTGGCAGTTACAGAAACATGGTTCACAGAAAACAATGACTGGGATGTAACTATACCTGGCTATACTTTATTCAGGAAGGACAGGGTAGGAAGAAGAGGAGGAGGAGTGGCACTATATGTAAAAACTACTATTAAAGCTTTGGAAGTACAGAGCTTAAAAGGGAGAGGAGGCATTGTGGGTTAAACTAGAAAGAGGGAAAGAGAAATCTATTTGCATTGGAGTGATATACAGACCTCCCTCACAAGAGGAAGAGGTGGACAGAGTTAATTGAAGACATACGCAGCATTGCTAAGAAAGGGGAAGTGCTACTGATAGGAGATTTCAATATGCCAGATGTTGATTGGCACATTCCTGCTGCAGTATCATCTAGAAGTAAGGAGATCCTGGATTCTCTACAGGGAGAACTATTCAGGCAATTGGTAACAGACCCCACACGTGAAGGGGCCATACTGGACTTGGTGCTTACCAATGGTGAAAGTGTTTCTGATGTAGTGGGAGATCATTTTGCTTCCAGTGATCACCAGATGGTGTGGTTCAGTATTAGGACTAGGGCTGTTAGAATCCATTCCAAGGTGAGGATCTTAGACTTTAGGAAGACTAACTTTGCGAAGATGGGCCAATACCTCAGGGAGTCGTTAGTGGGATGGGAACAGCTGGGGGATGTAGAAAAACAGTGGGCAAAACTGAAAGGGGGTATTTTAAGGGCAACCAACCTTTTTGTTAAAATGGTAAATAAAGGCAAAAGGAACAGGAGACCGCTATGGTTTTCGAAGGAAGTAGCTGAAAAAGTGAAGAAAAAGAGGGAGGCCTTCATGAAATACAAGAGATCACAGAGAGCAGAAGACAAGCATCTGTATTTGGAAAAACTTAGAGAAGCTAGCAAAGTAGTCAAGAAGGCAAAGATTCAAAAGGAGGAGGAAATAGCCAATGCAATAAAATGGGGGGATAAGACATTTTTCAGATATATTAGTGAGAAGAGGAAGAGCAAAAGTGGTATTGTCAGACTCAAGGGTGCAGGGGGGGAATATGTAGAAGCTGATAAGGATAAAGCGGAATTGCTTAACAAATATTTTTGTTCTGTGTTCACAGATGAAGAACCAGGAGCAGGACCTCAGAAAACACCCACAAATAAGAACAGAAGCGAGGGACATCTTGAACTATTTTCAGAAGACTGTGTTCGTGAGAAACTAGCTCAACTTAAAGTAGACAAAGCGATGGGACCGGATGGGATACACCCTAGAATACTGAGGGAACTTGGGGACGTTCTAGCAGCTCCACTGACTGACCTTTTCAATGCCTCGTTGGAGTCAGGAGTGGTGCCAAAGGACTGGAGAGAGGCTCATGTGGTGCCTTTACACAAAAGCGGAAGTAAGGATGTGGTTGAAAACTACAGGCCGGTTAGTTTAACTTCGGTGGTGAGTAAATTATTGGAAACGCTGCTGAAAGAGAAAATAGTGAGGTTTCTGGAGTCCAGCGGATTACAGGATCCGAGGCAGCATGGATTCACCAGAGGCAGGTCTTGTCAGACAAATCTGATTGATTTTTTTGACTGGGTGACCAGGGAGTTGGACCGAGGGAGAGCTCTAGATGTGGTGTATTTAGATTTCCGTAAAGCCTTTGACACTGTTCCTCACAGGCGACTGATAAACAAACTGAGCACCCTAGGGATGGACCCTAAAGTTACTGCTTGGGTTAGAAATTGGTTGGGTGGGAGGCGACAAAGAGTACAAGTAAATGGAGCTCACTCTGAGGAGAAGGATGTTACCAGTGGTGTGCCCCAGGGATCTGTCCTTGGTCCAATTCTTTTTAACATCTTTGTTAGTGATATAGCGGAAGGGCTGTCGGGTAAGGTTTGCCTCTTTGCGGATGATACCAAAATCTGCAATAGAGTAGACACCCAGGAAGGGGTAGATAACATGAGGAGGGATCTAGCTAAGCTTGAAGAATGGTCTAGAATTTGGCAGCTGGGATTTAATGTTAAAAAATGTAAGGTCATGCATTTGGGCTGCAGCAATCCAAGGGAGCAATACAGTATAGGAGGTGAAGTACTTTTGTCCACTAAAGAAGAGCGGGACCTAGGCGTGGTTGTGTCTGATGATCTTAAAGTAGCTAAACAGGTGGAAAAGGCGACAGCAAAAGCTAGAAGGATGCTTGGGTGCATACGGAGAGGAATGGCTAGCAGAAAAAAGGAGGTGATAATGCCTCTGTATAAGTCTTTGGTGCGACCTCATTTGGAGTATGGTGTGCAATTCTGGAGACCGCACCTTCAAAAGGATGTGAACAGGATGGAGTCGGTGCAGAGGGTTGCTACCAAAATGATTAATGGGCTTCATTATAAAGCATATGAGGACAGACTTAAGGATCTTAATATGTACACCTTAGAGGAAAGGCGGGATAGAGGTGATATGATTGAGATGTTTAAATACCTCCGTGGCATAAATGTTCAGGGAGAGAGCCTCTTTCAATTGAAAGCAAGTTCTGCTACGAGGGGACATGGGATGAGGGTGATGGGAGATAGATTCAGGAGTGATATGCGGAAATATTTCTTTACGGAAAGAGTAGTGGATCCGTGGAATAGTCTCCCAGTGGAGGTGGTAGAGATGAGGACAGTAACTGAATTCAAGAAAGCATGGGACCAACACAGAGGATCTCTAAAGGCAAAAAGTGGACTGTTGTAGTTGTTATGGAAGGACAGACTAGATAGGCCATGTGGTCTTTTCCTGTCATCATATTTCTATGTTTCTATGAATGCCTTTCCTATACACAGAGCACTAAAACAAATGATTTAGAGTGGGATTCTTCAGAGGCGGGTCTGCGAGGGGCTAGAACCAAGCAGTCTATTCTATGCATCCTAGTGAAAAGGAGCTGTTCCAGCTCCCAAAGATGGATTCCTTGGTGTCGGCAGTGACTAAATGTACTACCATCCCTTTGGAAGGTGGAGCAGCACTAAAAGACCCCAAGAATAAGAAATTGTAAACTCTGCTGAAGCAGGCGCTTGAGGTCAACGCTTTAACCTTGCAGGCTTTGGTGTGTGGAGCCTATGTCGCAAGGGCTTGCATGCAGTGGATTCAGGTGCTGATTGGTCTGGAATCCGGGCACATAGAATTGGTAGTCGTGTACCTAGTGGAAGCCTTCTATGACCACCTTCAGGTGTCGGCCAAAGGTATAGCATCGATGGTGGCGGCCCAACGCTTGCTGTTGCTAAGGAGTTGGTCCGCCTCATGAGAGACTTTTGGCGAAATTAAAAAATTATGGGATAGGAGGCAGTGTACTATTGTGGATCAGGAACTGATTACAAGATAGAAAGCAGAGGGTAGGGCTAAATGGCCAATTTTCCCATTGGAGAAAGGTTAATAGTGGAGTATACCAAGGATCCGCTGTGTCTGCTGCTTTTTAACATATTCATAAATGACCTGGAAATGGGAATGAGTGAGGTTATCAAATTTGCAGATACAAAATTATTCAAAGTTGTTAAAAACCCATGAGAACTTTGAAAAATTGCAAGAGGACTTTGATAAATTGGAAAACTGGACATCCAAATGGCAGATGAAGTTTAATATGGACAAGTGCAAAGTTATGCACCTAGGAAAAAAACAACCCAAACTATGGTTACATGATGCAAGGTTCCACATTAGGAACTACCACCCAGGAAAAAGATTTAGTCATCATGGATAACATGTTAAAACCCTCCACCCAGTGTGCAGTGGCGGCCAAGAGAGCAAATAGAATGCTAGGTATCATAGGGAAAGGAATGGAGAACAAAACAAAGGATGATATAATGCCTCTGTATCGTTCCACCTTGAATATTGTGTGCAGTTCTGGTCACCGTATCTTAAAAAGAATATAGCGTTATTAGAAAAGGTACAGAGAAGAGCCACCAAAATTCTAAAGGTGATGGAAGGATATCCCTATGAAGAGAGGTTAAAAGGTTAGGGCTCTTCAACCTGGAAAAAAGACAGCTGAAGAGAGAGATGATAGAGGTCTATAAATTAGTGAATGGAGTGGAACGGGTAAACATAGATCGATTGTTTACACCATCAAAATATAGAAAGACTAGGGGACATACAATGAAGCTACAGGGTAACCTATTTAAGACTAATAAGAGAAAATATTTTTTCACTCAAGATGTAATCAAACTCTGGAATTCATTACTGGAGGATTTAGTAAAAGCTGTAAGTGTAGATTCCTCCTGTAGATAAACTTAGCTGGTTATGCTGAGGCTGGATATTGCGACAAGGTGGGGTGGGTGGGGGGGGAGGGGGGGTTCCCTTCACAAGGTGCTTTGGGATAAAAATTACAAAGCTGGTTAATTCATAAGGCAATGTTTGTTTTGATGTTTGACTGTATATGCGCTTTACCCTGCGGCGGGGATAAGAGTACACCCCACCGGGGGCTTGTTGCTGATATGATATTGGTTATGTTTTATTGTTAATCCAATAAAGTTTTTTAAAAAAAAGGTTTGGACAAGTTCATGAAGGAAAGGTTCATAAATCATTATTAAAGGGGACCTAGGATATCCACTGCTTGCCCCAGTACAAGCATTATAGAACCTGCGTCTTTTAGGGGAACTGCTAGGTATTTGTGATCTAGATTGGCCACTGTTGGAAATGAGATACTGGGCTTGATGAATCTTGGTCTGACCTGGTATTGCATATCTTATGTTATTATGTTCCTCCAAGCAGTGCCTCAGTAGGCTGCTTTTTAGGAGAAAGCTTCTGTTGGGGAAGCTCTCGAAGTTGGTCAAAGATCTAGGAGTCTAAGCTGGCTTGCTTGCCGGAGGATAAGCCCAAATCCCAGAAACCAGCGGCATCCACAGGAAGAGAACCTACGCAGGATTTCTGTAGGTTTTGGGTAGTGAGGTTTGCACCTTATCAAAAGCCCACTTATATGGTGAGGGGGTATTTCATTTGCGTAAGTAGAAGATCCGGTAGGGGCTCCTTTGCTGGAGCCAGATCGGGACCCAAGAAAGCCCAATGAGATAAGAGGAACTCAAGCAGGGCTTGTGCCGGTGGACAGTCGCCTGTGGCAGTTTTACCCAGCCTGGGTCCACCTAACCTCTAAGAATAATTGACAACAACAGGAAGGGAATCATAATCTTCATCGACATCTCCTCAGCCTTCGACACAGTGGACCACAACACGCTCCTGGAAAGACTAAAGAACACTGGTATACACGGTATCACATTGAAATGGTTCCACTCATACCTAACCGAAAGACAGCTACAGGTCAAGGTGGGACACAACACCTCCCGACCCATAAATGTCCGTCAAGGAGTACCTCAAGGATCCGCACTTTCAGCTCTCCTATTTAACATCTACATCCAACCGATATGCAACATCATGAAAGAGAACAACATTCAATACACAATATATGCAGACGACATCATGATATACACCCCGATATCAATCGACAACCCGGATTTCTCCAAGATAACAGACTGCCTTACCCAAATGACGAGCTGGTGTCAAAACAACAACCTCGCAATAAACTACAACAAGACTGAAGCTTTAATAATCACTCGGAACCAAAGCTTCATACACCCGCCAAACATCAAGATACAAAACACTACTATACCAATAAGATCAGAAGTGAGATACCTTGGAGTTACTCTGGACAATAATCTAAACCTCAAGCCACACATAGACAAAACAATACAAAAAGTCTACTACAAGATGCGAATCATCAGGAGACTGAAACCACTCCTTGCCCCAGAACACTTTCGTACCGTCCTTCAAGCACTGATAACCCCAATACTGGACTTCTGCAATCCGATATACTTGGGACTACCGAAACAAGCCCTCAAACCACTCCAGCTAGCACAAAACACTGCAGCACGAATAATATCCGGTACTGCAAGACAGGACCACATCACACCTACCTTAAAGGACTTACACTGGCTCCCAATCGGTGCACGCATCAGATACAAAACTATCATAAACCTATTTAAGATAAATCAGCACACATCAGCCAACAGCCTACACACCCTCATTCAACCAGACAACAGCACTCGTCCTAGAAGAAAACAAACACGCAACCGAGTCAGCACCCCAGGTGAATTCAAACACACACGCAAGGACACAACAGACAGAGCACTCTCCATGGCTGCTCCAACAATATGGAACAAACTACCAGACGACTTGAGGGCAACTACAGACCTCAAAGACTTTAGAAAACAGCTAAAAACCATGCTGTTCATAGAACACTATGGACACATCACATAACCTAAGAGAATGTATAACAGCACATATTACCGTCTGTATAGAAAATGTTTTGCAGCACCACTGTATATAGCCCACACTGTACATAGCTCAAACCATTCTAGCACACAATACACCACACCTTGTACATAGCTCACCCCAATCTAGCACACGATACAACACACACTCAACTAAATTTCACCCTCACTGCATGATTAACACACTCACTTTACTCGATTGTTTGCTGTGATACCACCTTGATTAATAAGATAAGGCGGTTTAAAAATACTGTTAAATAAATAAATAAATAAACCTCCAACTGTTGCGTGCTGGAGGTCATTCATGAGGGTTACATACTGGAGTTTGCATCCCCTCTCATGGATACCTTCCTGGTGTTGCCTTGCGGCACTCCGGAAAAGAAAAGGGCGGTCAGTGACACGCTCTGTTATTTGGTTCAGTTGTACGTAGTGAAACCATCCCCCCAGGACCAACTGGGTCAGAGGCATTACTCCATCTACTTTGTGGTTCCCAAGGAGGATTTGTTTCGGCCCATTCTCGACCTAAAGTATGTCAGTTGAGCGTTGCACGTGCCTTATTTTCGGATGGAGACCTTGCGATCTGTCATTGTGGATGTGCAACAGGGAGAATTTCTCATTTCCCTAAATCTGAGGGCTACTTGCATGTCCCCCATTCTGCCAGAGCATCAGCAGTTCCCACTCTTCACAGTTCCCTTGGGTCATTTTCAGTTTCGGGCCCTACCATTTGGGCTTGCCATGCATCTTCACCAAAATCATGGTGATGGTCATGGCCCGATTGAAGAGCCAAGAGGTCTTTGTACATTCCTACCTGGACGACTGTCTCATTCAAGCAGTATCTCAGGCAGAGAATACAGATGCCACTCAGTGGGTCCTCAAGTTTTGCGGAAGTCTGGGATGGGTGGTAAATGTGGCCAAAAGCCATCTGACAGTCTCAGCATCTTCTGTACCTGGAAGCTCGCTTCGACACGGCACAGGGAATGGTATTCCTGCTGGAGGAGAGGAGCAGGAAGATTCAGGGTCAGATCCAACAGTTTTTAGCATGGCGGCCGCAGTTAGCATGGTCCTACCTGCAGGTTCTGGGGTCCATGGCATCGATGCTGGAGTTAGTGCCAGGGGCGAGAGCTCACATGCGACCCTTAAGGAAGCTGAGGTCTCCTCAGCAGCATACTCTGGATTGTCGGCTTCTCTGTCGGAGGTGCGCAGCAGTCTGATTATGATGGTTGTTGCCAATCAACCTGATGAGGGGAATGCCTCTGGATCAGCTGGAGTTGATCATAATCACAACGGATGCCAGCCTGTCCAGCTGGGGAGCACATTGCCGGATGCGGATGGCATAAGGCACTTGGTCTCTGGAACAAACACAGTGGTTCATCAACTGTCTGGAGACTAGGGCAGTGTGTCCGGCTCTTCTAGAGTTTCAAGTCTTGGTTCAACACCAGGCAGTACGAGTGTTATCGGACAATGTATCCACAGTAGCCTACATCAATCATTGTGGCAGAACAGGCAGTGCAAGTCTGGTAGAATAGATTGCTTCGCCGCTTCAGTGAGGGTATTCGGCATCAGTGATTGCAACCCTGTTGAAAGCATGCCATAGGTCTACGTCCTTGGCTTATGTGCGAGTTTTGAGGGTGTTTGAGGCCTGGTATGTAGTGCAGCAATGGAGACTTTTTGGGGCTTCTTTTCCAAATGGTTTGGCCTTTTTGCAGAATGGCTTTGAAAAAGGGCTAGCCTTGAGCTTTCCAGGTACAGATTGCAGCATTGGCATGATCTCCAGGAACAAGCAGGAATGTAGTCTTCACATATGGGTATCGTCGGTACCGACGGAGCCTGTGCGGGAACGCTCCCCAGCGTCCAATTAGAAAGCTTTTGGGAGCATCCCACATCTCCTGCGTGCTGCCTTCCTGCCTTTCCCAACTGCCTCTCTCCAGTTCTTCGTTTTCCGCGGAGCCAGCAGGTGGTCGTTCCTGTCGCCGCAGAAAGTTTTTTTCCTTATTCCTTCTTTTTTTGTGGTCGCGTCTGCCTTCCTCGACACTATACCGGTACCGCCAGTTCTCTTTTCTTTCTTTCGTTTAAAAAAAAAATCTATTTTTTTCCAAACTTTACTTCCCAGGTGTACATGCCATTTTGTGCCTTAGGCCCAAAATTTCCTCCACTATGGAAAAACCCACTTCGGGTTTCAAAAAGTGCACCAAGTGTGGCGGTACCATCTCCGTCACCAACATCCATGAGTGGTGTCTTAAATGTTTAGGTCCTACTCCTGACCACTCCATCTCAGAGTGTATGGCTTGTGCCATGATGCCCAAGAGGGGTCGAGAAAACCGAGCTGCTAAGCTCAGCGCCCTTTTTCCCTCCGATGCAGCTTCTGTGTCATTGACATCTTCCAGGGCTTCGTCTTCCTCCCATGGATCTCGGGTAACTAAACATAACTCTGGCCGGTCCTCAAAGGGTAGATCTCCTTCCAAGCATCGAGATGCCTCTGGCATTGCCCTTGAGAGTTCTGTACCGGCAAAATTGCCCCGGCGGGAGGCTTCGGCTTCCAAAGCATTATCGGGGCTCCAGGATGTTCTCGAGGCCTCGACCTCGGCAGAACTACTGGTGCCATGCTCTCGGGTACCGGCTGCTTCCTGTACCGATACCCAGGCATCGGCAGCGTCGATAGACCAGAGGTTCCCAGCTATTGAACGCAGTCTGGCAGCTCTCCTTGTGGCATAGACACCCTCGGAACCGCGTCAGACAGTTCAACCGGTACCGATGCCGGTATCGGTACTGGTACCGATAGCATCGGCATTGACATTGGTGTCTGCTTTGCCGGCACCCAGTCATGCGATGCCTTCCAGTGCCGATACACCGGTACCGACTTCGGTCGGTACGGGTATCAGGCTCTTCAAGAGCATCCGGACAGAAGGTACTTAGAATCCTCGGAGGACTCCAAGGATTCTTACAGCTCTGCCGGTACCGGGATACTTCTCCCGGAGGAGCCTTCCTCCCCTAAACATAGGATGTCTCCTCCAGAAGATATCACCTTTCAGGATTTTATCAGAGAGGTGGCTCAAGGTCTGTCCAGGGCTAAGGAGTTGGAGATTTTACAATATCCCAAAGCTAAGGAGGCAGCTACTCTGCCTATCCATGAGATCTTACATGATCTCATGTTGAGAATGTGGGAGACACCTCTTACCACCTCTCCTCAATCTCGCAGACTGGATACCATATATCGAGTCCCTCCTTGTCCTGGTTTCCAGAAAACTCAGCTTCCTCACCACTCTATTGTAGTGGAATCAGCTATGAGAAGGATCAGAAGTGCAAAGAGGCATGCCTCTAATCCTCCAGGACATGAGTGTAGAACTTTGGATGCCTTTGGACGTCGTACTTTCCAGGCTTCCATGCTTTCTGCCAGGATCAGTTCCTATATTTTATATATGGGAATGTTCCTTAAAGAAGTCACAGGAGAGACTTGGAGATTTTAAGCCCTCTCCTTCCTGATGACAAGGGGCAGGATTTTCTCACACTGGTTAAACATGCCCAGGATGTTTCTAAGTTTTTCAATCGTGCAGCTTTTGACTGTTTTGAGTGCATAAGCAGAACCTCTGCCATTGCCATAGGTGCACGTAGAATTGCCTGGCTCCAGGCATCCAATTTGGAGCTTTGGGTGCAGGACAAACTGGGCAATATCCCTTGTACAGGTGAACTTATTTGGCAAAAATTGGCAAGAAAAAGCCAATGAGTTGGATGCTGACAACTCCACTTTGGATAGGTTATCCAAAGCCACAGCTGAGCCTGCAAGGAAGAAATCTTTCAAGAAACCATTCTTCTCAAAAAAGAAGGTTTTATCCCTCTTATTCCCAGCAGAGACGTTCTGCAGGTCAGCCTGCCCGGAAAAGTCAGCAACCACCTAAACAAAGGAAAGCAAAGACTGCTAAGCCTCAGCAGTCTCAGCCTCTACAAGGCCTTTGACTTTCATCTAGAGAACTTAGCCTTCCTGGCCCTCAATGGACCAGAGCCTTCCACCATTCCAGGAAGGTTGTCACTTTGCCCCCAGATGGGGGGAAATAACAGCAGAACATTGGACACTCTCCATTATAAAAGAGGGGTACAAGCTTCACTTCCTGTGCATGCCCCCTCCCACAATGGTAAGACAGTTCAATTCTCAGACCTCTCTCATCAACCTGTTAGATCAAGAGGTCACTATGCTTCTTGCCCAAGGGGCAATAGAAGAAGTACCCATTCATCAAGAGGGTACGGGGTTTTACTCCCCCTATTTCCTTATCCCAAAGAAAACAGGGGGAGACAGACCTATTTTAGACCTCAGAGAATTGAACAAATTCCTGTTCAAAGAGAAATTCAAGATGATTTCTCTGGGAACTCTGCTGCCATACCTTCAGAGTCAGGATTGGCTTTGTTCTCTAGATCTTAAGGATGTGTACACTCATGTTCTCATCCATCCAACTCACAGAAAGTTCCTTCGGTTTCTTTTTCAAGCAAAGCACTACCAATACAGGGTGCTTCCTTTTGGCCTGGCCTCAGCACTAAGAGTGTTCACGAAATGCATGGTTGTGGTAGCAGCATTTCTCCGCACTCTAGGGATATTCGTCTTCCCCTACTTAGACGACTGGCTCATTCGAGCCCAATCAGAGTCAGAGCCCAGGACTTCCCTATCTTGCACAATGCGTATCCTTCAGTATTTGGGTCTAGTCATAAACATCCCAAAATCCAGTCTAACTCCCACTCAGTCTCTAGAGTTCATAGGAGCTTTGCTGGATACCAAAAAAGCAAGGGCCTGTCTTCCCCAGGCCCGTTGCCTTCACATGTTGCAGTTAGCTTTTCAAGCAGTGCTAAAACCTCATCTCACTGCCCAAGAAATGTTACAACTACTAGGCCACATGGCATCTACAGTGCATGTGGTTCCTTATGCTCGCCTCCATATGAGAGCAGCCCAGTGGACTTTATCCACTCAATGGACCCAGGCATCAGGGTGCCTGTCAGACAAAATAGCAAACACAAATCGCCTTATTTTGTCTCTCCAATGGTGGCAGTCCACTCAGGACCTTTTGCTGGGGTCCCCATTTCAACAACCTTTACCCCAGGCAACTCACAACAGATGCTTCACCAATGGGTTGAGGAGCTCGTCTGCAAGACCTCTCCACCCAAGGCACTTGGACTCCACAGGAGACTCATCTACATATCAATCTCTTATAGCTCAGAACAATCTTCCTTGCTCTTCGAGTGTTCCATACCCTGCTCAGCTACAAGACAGTCCTCATTCATACGGACAATCAAGTAGCCATGTTCTACGTGAACAAGCAGGGAGGAACAAGCTCTGTCGCTTTGCAACGAAGCTTTGCGACTATGGGCCCTTGCCAGAGAGCATCAGATTCATCTCCTGGCAGTGTATCTTCCAGGCATACAAAACTCTTGGGCAGACAGACTCAGTCGAGTTCTGCTTCCACACGAATGGTCTCTACATGCAGACCAGGTGGCCAAGATTTTTCAATTGGGGAACCCCGGACATAGACCTCTTTGCAAGTCCGTTGAATGCCAAACTTCCCCGGTTCTGTTCCAGAATTCCGACTCAGGGCTGTCAGGCCAGGGATGCTTTCCTCCTTCACTGGGGTCAAGACTTCCTTTATGCCTTTCCATCCATTCCCCTAATTCCCAAAACCCTGTTCAAGCTTCAGAGAGACAGAGGCCGTATGATTCTCACAGCTCCACATTGGCCACAGCAAGTGTGGTACCCTCTGCTTCTACATATCTCTCAAGCTCCCTCCCTGGAGTTAAGATCTGCTCCAGGAGGACGGAATGTTATGGCATCCCATTTCCCAGACTCTCCATCTCAGAGCTTGGTTGCTGAAGGCCTAGATCTTAACCTCCCTCAACAAGTAAAGGATGTCTTTTGTGCTTCCAGGAAGCCTTCCACAAGACGCTCTTATGCTTTTAAGAGGAAGAGGTTTACCATACGGTGTTCGCAGAAGGGTCTTAACCCCCTTGCGATACCTCTGGAATCATTACTGGAGTATCTCCATTTATCCAATGCAGGACTGAAGACTCTCAGTAAGAGTCCATTTGAGTGCTATTGCAGCTTCTTTCAAGCCTCTAAATGGACAACCTATTTCCTCCCATCCTCTTTTAGCAAGATTTATGAGAGGCCTTCTTCTAACTAAGCTTCCCATTAGGCCACCACTGGTGGTATGGGACTTAAAACTGGTTCTTGGTCAGCTCATGAAGCCACCTTTCGAACCCTTTAGCTACTACCTCATTGAAATTCTTTTCTTGGAAAGTTATCTTTCTCATTGCAATCACATCAGCACGTCGCATCAGTGCGTTGCAGGCACTAGTGGCTGATCCACCTTATACAAGGTTCCATCAAGAAAAGGTAGTCCTTAAGACTCATCCACACTTTATGCCAAAGGTGGTCTCGCCTTTTCATCTTAACCAAGCGGTCTACCTGCCTGTGTTCTTTCCAAGACATGCATCAAATGCAAAAAGGAATCTTCATACTTTGGACTGTAAAAGAGCTTTAGCCTTTTACTTGCAAAGAACACAGCAACATAGAAAGTCCTCTCAGCTCTTTGTTGCTTTTGATCCTTCTCATTTGGGACTTCCAGTCTCCAAGAGAACACTGTCCAGCTGGATTGCACAGTGTATTTCGTTTGCCTATCAGAGTAAGAGTCTTCCTCTGGAGGGCCATTGCACAGCTCACAATGTGAGAGCCATGGCATCTTCAATGGCTCATCTGCACTCTGTGTCTATCGACGACATCTGTCGAGCAGCCACTTGGGCCTCGGTTCATACCTTCAATGCCCATTACTGCTTGGACAAGGACTTCTGCCGGGATGCCTTGTTTGGTCAGGCTGTTCTCCAACACCTGTTCCATACCTAATCAACTCCTACCCGCCATCCCTGGTTGGATGCCAGAGATCCATGGGGGGAAGTGGAGCCCTTTCACAGGGACACACAACTTCTGGGGTCTCTCCCTGGTATCTAAAGCTAGGGAGTCCCCATATGTGAAGACTACATTCCTGCTTGTTCCTGGAGATAGCATAGTTACTCACCTGTAACAGGTGATCTCCGGGAACAGCAGTAATTTAGTCTTCACAACCCACCCACCTCCCCTAGGAGTTGTATCTCTTTCTCTTTCTCTCTCTCTCTCTCTTTGTCTCAGCTTTAAACTCAACTGGAGAGAGGCAATTGGGAAAGGCGGGAAGGCAGCATGCAGGCACTGTGGGATGCTCCCAAAAGCTTTCTAATTGGATGCTGGGGAGCGTTCTTACGCAGGCTGCGTCAGTACTGATGATACCCATATGTGAAGACTAAATTCCTGCTGTTCCTGGAGATCACCTGTTACAGGTTAGTAACTATGCTTTATCGGGGATGCATTCAGGGGTTCTCCCTGACTGCTCATCCAGATGTGGTCAGGTTTCTCCAGGCAGTCAAGCTTCTGAGACCACCTTTGCGGCCCATTCATTCCCACTTGATATCTTGATTTGGTGCTAGGAGCTTTCTTAGGGGCACCATTTGAGCCATTGGCAGCAGCGTCTCTGAAGGACTTTACCTTAAGTGTTTTTTCTGGAAGCTATTTCCTCGGCTTGGAGGATTTGAGTTGTAGGCTTTGTTCTGTCAGGAGACCTACCTTCTGGCAGCAAAGGACCAAGTGGTCTTGCATACAGTGCCCTCCTTTTTGGCCCCAGGTGGTCTCTCCTTTCCACCTCAATCAAGTCATGGTTTTGCTGGTCTTCCCTAGAAGTCAGGATAATTGGCTCCATGCTCTGGATGCACAGAAGGCACTGCGGTGCTACTTGAGGGCTACTGAATCATTGCAAAAATCGGCTTGCTTTTTCATGCTGTTCGTGGGACCCCTGAAAAAGGGAGGCAGCTTAGAAGACCGCCATTGCCAGGTAGGTGAAAGTTGATTGCTTCGGCTTACCTGTTGAAGAGCAAACTAGTGCCCTCGGCTCTGCGGGCACATGCCACCAGGGTGCAGGCTGTGTCCTGGTTGGAGTGTGCTCTCATTCCCCTCGTGGAGATTTGTAGGGCAGCTATGTGGACATCTTTGAATACATTTGTACATCAGCTGGATTTGCATGTGTGTTCGGAAGCGTGGTTTGGTTAACGGGTGTTGGCCAGGCTTGCCGATCCTGCCAGAGTTTGAATACTGCTCTGGTACATCCCATGAGTCTGGATTGGACTGTAGGGACATCATGGAAGGTGAAATTAGACTTACCTGCTAATCTTCTTTCCATTAGGACCTACAGTCCATTCCAGAACCCACCCTTTTTTAGTATGGTAGCAAGCCCGTTTCAGATGGTTAGCATATAGTGAACAGTGTTCTTCCTTCAGTGGAGTTGGAAGTGTTCTCATCAGGCCGAGTGATTGAGTTCTGGGCACTTGGAGGAACCGGTTGTAGCCTTGGTCGTCTTGGGCTGCACTGAGTCACCACAGGATAGTTTTTGTGTACATAGTTGTCCTTGGGGGCATTCTTGGTTCTTCGGTTCTGCTTTTACATGGGAATATGGGCTTGATGGGAGGAACACTGGCTCCTTATGTAGTGACATCACTAAAAGCTTGGATGCTCAGCCTCCATCTGCTGGAAAAGGGACACAACCAATGAGTCTGGATTGGACTGTAGGTCCTAATGGAAAGAAAATTAGCAGGTAAGTCTAATTTCACCTTGAGTCTTGCTAGACCAGTCCAGGGCCTGCCCCTAAAACTGTATTTGCTCTGTTCTGCTGCAGTACCCTTGGGTCTGCTATGATTTTTTTTTTTCCATTTGGTTCTACAGATTCATCTTCGGACAGCTTTCTGTTTGTTTTCCTGTACATAGTTCTTTATTGTTGTTTTACACAATTGAGGTTATGAGACTTGTCATGTTTCTCCCATATGCTTTGGGATGAATATTGAAGAGACCTCTGGTGGCTGAGGTGAATGGAGGCATAGGAGTGATGATGTAACCTGTGCTTCTCCAGGAACATACAGGAAGTTGACCTTCACATATGGGTGATGTTGGTACCGACTGCGCCCGCACAGAGCATATCCCCAGCTTTCAAAGAAAGCTTTTGGGACATGCTACCATACATGCATGGTCCCCATCCTGCCCAAGGGTGCCATCTTGCTCAGTCTCCTTTTTTTCTGCAGAGCCCAATGGACATCTGTCTTATTTCCCCAGAAAAATCCTTACTAATTATCCTCAAAATAGTTTGTTTCCCAGTTTGCGTAACAGTTCCTCTTCCTGGCTTGAGCCGGCACCAACTCTGGCACTATTCTTGGCTCCTTTTCTTTTTTGATCGAGGCTCGCCTCGACCGGCATTTGCATCTCTTTTCGCTCGGGGGTTGTTGATCCCGTCCAGGTGTTCTCCATCATGTTTCCGGTGGATTAAAAAAAAATGTGACCGCTGCATTCAAATGACATCAGTGACAACACCCACAACTGCTGCCTACACTGCTTGGGCCCAGACCATGACAGCACCTCCTGTGACCTTTGCCAGGCCATGACACCTGAAACCCATAAAAAGGTCAGAGTTGCAAGAAAAACTGTTCCCCAGGTCTGACTTGGCACCGGCCTTCCCGACACAGAGCTCCAAGCCCAGTACTTCCCGTGAGGCTCAAGCATCCTTGGAGTCTGGTGGCAGTGGCGGTTCCTCAGAGAAGACCTCAGATCCCGAGGGGAAAGAAGAGAAAATCCTAGAAGTCTACCAAGGTTGCACCAGAGAAACCCAGTAAAACCGCTCAGAGGGACTCAGGTGGCTCCAAAAAGTGCCCTACCAAGGTCCCCAAGAAGGATTCCTCATCCGGCAGAGACTGTGCGAGGTTCCTCGAGACCATAGTCCTCATCGAAGATGCACTCGCGAGTGTCTTTGCCAGGCTAGATGTCCTCTGTGCCCGCGCCGAAGCTGCAGAGCCTTTTGGCTTGGAACCAGAGGCTGCCTTAAAGCAGAACATCACTGCTATCCTGGCCCTGCAGCAAGTTTGTCCACATTATCTGCCCTGACGACCGGGCCCCCGACTGCAGGGGAGTCCCTGGTTAATGAGCAGAGCTCGGAGCATCATCGGCCTCTGATAAGCCCTCGGTGTTGGTCAAGGTCTGTCCCATTCCTCAGGCATCTGATCCTCCCTGGCCAATTTCTGCGACTCAGACCCCAGGTCCTCCAGATGCTTCCAGCCACTTGGCTCCAGCCTCAACATTATGAGTTTCAGGGCCTCTGATTCGTCATCACTTCTAGACTTAAAGTGGGAGACCACCACTGAGGCGTCCCCGGAAACCAAGTGGCACAGAGATTCTCTCGGACCAGTCGCCCCCGGCACCATTCTCCTCCGGAAGATGTGGCCTTTCATGACTTTGTCAAGGATATGGCCAGAGCCCTCTTATTGAAAACCGAGGTGGAGGAATATCCATGCACCAAGGAACTGGAAATTCTCTAGTATGAGTCTCCGCCCAAGGAGACTACCAGTGTCTGTGCAGCTGATCCTCAAGTGGCTGCAACTCAGAACGTGGGAGATGCCTGCTTCGATGCCGGTGGTGAGCCGGTGCCTCGCCGCCATGTACCACGTCCGGAAGAGCCCCAGGTTCCACAAGCCTCAACCCCCACGTAACTTCATGGTCGTCGAGTCGACCATGCAGAAACTTAAGAGCATAAGATATGCCATACTGGGTCAGACCAAGGTCCATCAAGCCCAGTATCCTGTTTCCAACCGTGACCAATGTAGGTCACAAGTACCTAGCAGATTCCCCAAAAGACAGATTCCACAATGCTTGTATTGGGACAAGCAATGGATTTCCTGGGTCCCCCTGAATAATGGTTATGGACCTTTCCTCCAGGAACTTGTCCAAACCTTTTTTAAACCTCGCTACGCTAACGTTTACCACATCCTCCAGTTTGATTACACGTTGACTGCAAAAATATTTTCTATCAGCCTTAAATAGGTTATCCTATAGCTTCATTGCATCTCCCCTAGTCTTTCTGTATTTTGATGGCGTAAATCAAACTAATTTTACCTGTTCCACTCCATTCCTTAATTTATAGACCTCTATCATCTCTCCCCTCAACCGTCTCTCTTCCAGGTTAAAGAGCCCTAACCTTTTTAGCCTTTCTTCATAGGAGTATCCTTCCATCCCCTTTACCATTTTGGTGGCTCTTCTCTGAACCTTTTCTAAAATCGCTATAGCCTTTTTAAGATACGGCGACCAGAATTGCACACAATATTCAAGGTGCGGTCTCACCATGGAACGATAGAGGCATTATATCTTTTGTTTTATTTTCCATTCCTTTCCTTATGATACCTAGCATTCTATTTGCTCTCTTGGCCGCTGCTGCACACTGGGCCGAGAGTTTTAACATGGTATCCACAATGACACCTAAATCTTTTTCCTGGGTGGTAGTTCCTAATGTGTAACCTTGCATCGTGTAACCATAGTTTGGGTTGTTCTTCCCTAGGTGCATAACCTTGCACTTGTCCACATTAAATTTCATCGTTATTCCCATATCTCCAGGAACAAGCAGGAATGTAGTCTTCACATATGGGTATCGTCGGTACCGACGGAACCTGCGCAGGAACACTCCCCAGCATCCAATAAGAATGCTTTTGGGAGCATCCCTCAGCACATGCACACTGCCTTCCCGCCTTACCAATTGTTCCTCTTCAGTTCTTCATTTTCTGTGGAGCCGACAGGATCCATACCCTGTCACCGCAGAAAATTCCGTCTTTAAAATTGTTTTCTTGTGGTCACGTTTGCCTGCCGCATGAGTCTTGCTGGTACTGCCGGTTCTTTTCTTTTCTTTTCCAAAAAAAACCCCAACAACTTATTCTTTGAGCAGTTTCTCTTCAGAAAACTTTCTTTTTGGTGCTTGGCGCCATTTTGGGCACTAGTCCCCATATTCCTAAAACATGGAAAAACCAACTAGTGGTTTTAAAAAAATGTACTAAGTGTGGCGGTACTATTTGTCACTGACACCCATGATTGGTGTCTTAAATGTTTAGGGCCTGAACATTCTCCATCTGAATGTCTCTCCTGTATGGGGATGACTAAAAGAGGAAGACAGAACCGGGCTGCAAAGCTCGGTACCTTCTTTTCTTCGGATGCCAGATCCATTGCATCGACATCTTCAAGGGCCTCCTCTTCCTCCCATGGATATCAGGTAACTAAACATAAAAGCCAGTCCTCAAAGGGTAGCTCTCCTACTAAGCATCGAGAGGCCATTGGCATTGCCCTTGAGGGAACCACACCGGCAAAGCAGCCCCGGCGGGAGGCTTCGGCTTTCAAAGAATCAGTGGGGCTCCAGGATGTTCTCGAGGCCCCCACCTCGCAAGAACTACCTATGCCATGCTCAGGGTTTCCAGCCGTCTTCTCCGGTACAATACCCAGGCATCGTCAGCGTTGATAGACCAGAGGTTCCTCGCTATCGAATGCAGCATTGCAGCTCTTCTCTCAGCTGCGGTACCGTTGATCCAACGGGCACTGGTACCGACATCAACACTGATGTCGGTACTTGCAGCGGTATTGGTATCGATGATACCGGTACCGACTGTACCGGTCCCGGTGAGAATTCTTCCCACGCCATCTTTGGCTGGAATCGACAGATCGGTACCGGATCAACTCAGTACCGGCTTCGATCGATACCGGGACTGTGCTTTGCATGAGCATCGTGGTCAGGAATACTTCAAATCCTCCGATTCCGAAGACTCTGAGAATTCTGCTGGTACTAGAGGGTTTCTCCCAGAGGATCCCTCTTCTCCCCAACGCAGAATGTCACCTCCAGAGGACATGTCTTTTCAGGTTTTTATGCGTGATATGGCCAAGGGCCTTTCAATCACAGTAGCTCCTGAAGAGGAATCCAGAGCAAAGGAATTGGAAATTCTCCAATATCTAAAGCTCCAAAGGAGGCAGCCAGTCTGCCCATCCATGAAATTCTGCATAACTTGATGCTAAGAATGTGTGAGACACCTCTGACTACATCTCCTCACTCTAGGAGACTTGATACTATGTATCGAGTTCCCCCATGTCCTGGATTTCAAAAGACTCAGCTGCCACACCATTCAATGGTGATGGAGTCAGCCATGCGTAGGATGACAAGTGCAAAGAGGCATGCATCCAATCCTCCAGGTCGTGAATGCAGGACTCTGGATGTTTTTGGGCGCTGAACTTTTCAGGCTTCCATGCTTTCAGCTAGGATCAGTTCATATATACTGTACAGGAAATTTGGAGCTTATTAGCCCATTTCTCCCAGATGACAAGAGACAAGACTTTCTTGCTCTAGTTAAGCATGCTCAAGATGTCTCCAAGTTTGTAAATCGTGCAGCCTTTGACTGCTTTGAATGCATCAGCAGAACCTCTGCTATTGCCATTTGCGCACAACGGATTGCCTGGCTTCAGGCATCAGACTTGGAGACTTGGGTACAGGAAACGTTAGGCAACATTCCTTGCACGGGAGAGAATATCTTTGGCAAGAACTGGCAGGAAAAGGCTAACGAGTTGTATGCTGACAATACTACTCTAGATAGATTGTCGAAATCTACAGCCACTCCAGCCAAAAAGAAGGCTTATAAAAAACCAGCAAAAAGATGAAATTTTGTCCTTCCTATATCCAGCAGAGTCAATCTCGGGGTCAGGTTGCCCAAAAGGGACAAACTAGACAGCAAAAGAAGCCAAAAGGCCCCAGAGCCCAACCAGCTCTGCAGGTTCAGCCCTCAAGGGCTTTGACTCCTTCCTAGAGAGCTTAGCCTTCCTGCCTCTGAGGGGCCCCCAATATCCCAGGCAGGTTATGCCACTTTGCCAACAGATGGCATCAGATAACAGCAGAATATGGGACTTTGTCCATTGTAGGAGAAGGATACAAGCTTCATTTTAACAGCATGCCCCCTCCTACAATTCTAAAGCAATTCAATTCTCAAACCTCCGCAAACAATCAGCTAGATCACAAGGTCTCAACACTTCTTGCCCAAGGGGCAATAGAGGAGATACCCATTCTTCAACGGGGTACAGGATTCTACTCCCCCTATTTTCTTATTCCAAAGAAAACAGGAGGACACAGACCCATTTTAGACCTCAGAGAATTGAACAAATACCTTTTTTCAAGAGAAGTTCAAAATGATTTCTCTAGGAACTCTTCTGCCATACCTTCAAAGCCAGGATTGGCTTTGCTCTAGACTTAAAGGATGCATACACTCACATTCTGATCCATCCAGATCACACAAAATTCTTACGATTCCTTTTCAAGGGAAAACATTTCCAGTACAGGGTTCTTCCCTTTGGTCTAGTTTTAGCACCAAGGGTATTCACGAAATGCATGGCAGTAGTAGCTGCATTTCTACGAACCCTGGGGATATTCGTCTTCCCTTACTTAGACAACTGGCTCATTCGAGCCCCTACAGTTGCAGAGGCCAGCCACATAACCCTCCATAGCCCACGTTCCCTGTAAAATAGTTATCTCCAAGTTATAATGCCCTGTTCAATGTAATTTCAGTTTGTTCAATGTAAACCGCCTTGATATCATGAAAGGTGGTATATAAGAAAATGTTAAATAAATTTTACTACTATTACTACTTGGAGATTCCATCATCAGAGGCACCAACTTGGGAACACAGCTCAAAGGAGAGAAGATAGTCATTTGCCTACCAGGCTCTTCAGCCAGCAGGAATACAAACCAAGTTGTTGAAATAATTAGCACAAAAAGTGAGCACTCCAAACCTGATGTTATCCACTTGGGCACAAATGACCTGGCTTGAAACAGTGCCTCTACAGCCCAAAAGGACTTCCAATCTCTGGGAGAGAAACTCAAGCCCATTGTTAACACTTGCATTCTCAGAAGTTCTACCTGTTCTTGGTAAGGGGACAAAAAGGCTGCATCACATTAACAGCTTTAATACATGGCTCCAGACCTGGTGCAAACAAGAAGGATTCAGATTTATTGGCAACTGGGGCAACAGATGAACCAACAAGAGACTATACTGTGCTGATGGACTACATCTCTGTCGCAGGGAAAAGAAACCTAAGTGAAAAATTCAGGCAGTATGTGGATATGCATTTAAACTAGGAAAAGGGGGTGACGGATGTGGGAAGGTCAACATCTGCATGCCACCCTCTGCAAAAGCAGAACAGCATCAGAAACAGCCACACTCTTAAACCACACATCAAAAACAAGTGGGAAGAAGTGGGCAGAATAAAATCAATGCAAAATACACACAAGCCAGATAAATGCTGGAAAGCAATGAGCACAAATGCTCGAAGCTTAGCCAAAAAAATTCCAGACCTGGAAGCCCTAATGGTGGAAACAGATTTGGACATCGTGGCCATTACAGAAACATGGTTTAATGAATCGCATGATTGGGATATAGCCATAGCTGGCTATAATCTATTCAGAAGAGACAGAGAAAATGGAAAAGGAGGAGTAGCAGCCTTGTATGTCAAAAGCAGTATTAAAGCTACTGAAATGCAGGGAACATGGGGAAAAGAAGAAGCACTCTGGATTGCGTTGGAAAGAGGAGATGGCACTGTCATCCATATTGCTGTAGTCTACAGACCTCCTACTCAAATTGAAGAGAGATAACGAATTGATTATAGATATTGCCAAGATAGCAACAAAGGGGGAAGCAATCACATTGGGTGACTTTAATCTACCTGATGTGGATTGGATTACTCCTGCACATCCGGAAAGAAGCAAAAAAATTGTAGATGCTCTCCAAGATGCATTACTTAGACAAATGGTGATGGAACCAACCAGGGAAAGCTCAACGCTGGATGTAGTGCTCACCAACAGTGATAACGTGTCGAATGTCTGCGTGAGTGCCCCTGTGAGCAACAGCGACCATCACACGGTGTGGTTTGAGATAAAAGCCATGGTACAGGCTAATCATAGCAAGCTCAGTCCTAAACTTCAAAAACACTGACTTCAATAAAATGGCCGAGTACTTAAAGGAGGAGATGATGGGGTGGAAGGAGATAAGGGAAGTGGAATTGCAATGGACTAAACTAAAGGCGGCAATAAAAGGGGTAACAGATAAATATGTAAGAAAAATAAATAAAAACAAGAGGAGAAGGAAACCTATTTGGTTTTCCAAAGAGGTGGCTGCTCAAAGGCAAAAAATACAGCTTTTGCAAAATTCAAAAGCTTGCAAACAGAAGAACACAGAAATGAATACAGGATCAAGCTCAGAGTCAAAAAGAGAAATAAGGATAGCAAAATCAAAGGCAGAGGAAAAGATGGCTAAAGATGTTAAAGGTGGCGACAAAACTTTCTTCAGGTATATTCAGGAAAGGAAGATGATCAGAGTTGGAATTGCAGGACTCAGAGATGCTGGGAAAGGACTCGTGGAAAGTGACACTGAAAAAGCAAAATTGCTAAACAAATACTTCTGCTCTGTTTTTACTAAAGAAGATCCTGGAGATGGACCAGCTGTGACTCCCAAATATAGAAATAGGAATGAAGTAGATACCACACCATTCACAGAAGATGAGGTTTAGAACAACTTGCTAAACTGAAAGTGGACAAAGCCATGGGACCGGATGGGATACATCCCAGGATACTGAAAGAGCTCAGAGAGGTTCTTGCAGGGCCATTAAAGGACGTATTCAACAGATCCTTGGAAACAGGAGTCGTTCCTCAGGACTGGAGAATGGCTAATGTTGTACCTCTACACAAAAGTGGTGACAGGGAAGAAGTGTCAAATTACAGGCCCGTGAGCCTTACCTCGGTTGCAGGTAAAGTAATGGAGGCGCTCCTGAAAGAGCGAATAGTGAACTTTCTCAAAACCAACAGGTTGCAAGATCCAAGGCAACATGGTTTTACTGAAGGACGGTCTTGCCAAACAAATCTGATTGAGTTCTTTGATTGGGTGACCAAGGAACTAGATCTGGGGCATGCAATGGATGTCATCTACCTGGATTTCAGCAAAGCCTTTTGATACTGTTCCTCAGGAGGCTTGCCAATAAACTCAATAGCTTGAGGATGGGTCCCAAGATAGTAAACTGGATTAGAAATTGGTTGACTGACAGACAACAGAAGGTGATGGTACATGGAGCTCACTCGGATGAGAGGAAGGTGATTAGCGGGGTGCCTCAGGGTTCGGTCCTGGGCCCGGCACTGATCAATATATTTGTGAGTGATATTGCTGAAGGACTGAATGGAAAAGTCTGTCTTTTTGCAGATGACACAAAAATTTGCAAGAGTGGACTCCCCCGAGGGAGTGGTTAACATGAGGAAAGATCTACAAAAGCTGGAAGACTGGTCTAATGCTTGGCAACTACGATTTAATGTGAAAAAGTGCAGTGTCATGCACTTGGGTAGCAGAAATCCAAGGGAAAAGTACACGATAGGGGGTGAGAGGTTGGTATGCACGGTTCAGGAGAAAGACCTTGGTGTGATTATTTCTGATGATCTCAAGGTGGCAAAACAGTGCGACAAGGCGGTGGCAAAAGCCAGGAGGATGTTGGGCTGCATACAAAGAGGGATTACCAGCAGAAAGGAAGAGGTACTTATGCCACTGTACAAGTCACTGGTGAGGCCTCACTTGGAATACTGTGTTCAGTTTTGGAGACCATATCTTGCAAAAGATGTAAAAAGACTGGAAACTGTTCAGAGAAAGGCGACCAAAATGATTTGGAGCCTGCGTCAGAAGCTTTATGAGAAGAGACTTGAAGACCTAAATATGTACACTTTGGAGGAGAGGAGGGACAGGGGAGATATGATTCAGACCTTTAAATACTTAAAGAGAAATGATGAACAAACAAAGCTCTTCCAAAGAAGGAGAAGCTGTAAAACTAGAGGGCATAACATGAAGCTGCAAGGTAGTAAATTGAAAGGCAATGTCAGGAAATATTTCTTCACTGAAAGGGTGGTGGATGCTTGGAATACCCTCCCGATGGAAGTGGTGGGGGCAAACACGGTGATGGAATTCAAAACGGCATGGGACAAACACAGTGGATCCCTTTACAGCAACAGGATAAAAGCAAAATAAACGGTACCATCTAACTTCTGAACTATCTAGCGTCTCAACAAATAAGGGTGTCCTACATGGAGTGGTGGGTTCACCCCTAAACAAAAACATGGGGAGGGACGGCCTGCACAGAGCGACAGGTGCACCTACTCTTGCCATCTTGCTGGGCAGACTAGATGGACCATGCTGGTCTTTATCTGCCGTCACTCACTATGTTACTATGTTAAATAAAATAAATAAACTGCACTGTCTCGCACAATGCGAATCCTCCGATACTTGGGGTTGGTAATAAACTTCCCAAAATCCCAACTTATTCCTTCCCAATTCCTGGAATTAAAAGGGGCTTGTCTAGATACCAGACAGGCAAAGGCTTTCCCCACAGGCTCTGTTTCTTCGCATAATGCAACTAGCTTCTCAAGCAGCAGGGAAATCTTCCCTAACTGCTCGAGAGCTACTACAGTTGCTGGGACATATTTATTTATTTATTCATTTATATTCTCTGCTCACAGTTCATCCACAGTTCATGTAGTCCCATATGCTCGCCTCCACATACGAGCAGCTCAGTGGACCCTATCCATACAGTGGACACAGGCCACAGGTCATTTATTGGACAAAATAATAAACTCTCAACGATTAATTTTGTCCCTTCAATGGTGGCAATCCCTAGAAAATCTGAAACTGGGGTCTCCTTTTCATCGACCCTTTTTTCAGGCCACCCTAACAGTCTCTTGCATTGAGTGTCACATGTATGATTTTCTCCCAGTTGGTGAGAGGTCTTACGTGTGCACTAGGTGCAAGGAGCTCTTTGCTCTCAGGGAACGAGTGCGTTCTCTAGAGGCTAAAGTAGCAGACTTGGAAAGCATAAGACAGACAGAGAGGTACATAGACGAGACCTACAGGGATATAGTCCTGAAGTCCCACCTCCAGTCTGGCAGCATCCCTGTTGCCATGGAGGAGAGAGGGCACGTGACAGGAGAGCATCACCCTGGTGTGGCAGGAAGTGATCCTGTAACTAGGACCTGTCCTCCAGGTGATGTAAAACCCTGTCGCACCGAGGAAGTCTCTCCAGGGCCATGTGCCCATGAGGGAAGGGTTAGGACAGCTGTTATAGTTGGTGATTCGATCATTAGGCATGTAGATAGCTGGGTGGCTGGTGGACGTGAGGATTGCCTGGTAACATGCCTGCCTGGTGCGAAGGTAGCAGACCTCACGCGCCACCTAGATAAGGTCTTAGATAGTGCTGGGGAGAAGTCTGCTGTCTTGGTACATGTTGGTACCAATGACATAGGAAAATGTGGTAGGGAGGTTCTGGAGGCAAAATGTAGGCTTTTAGGTAGGAAGTTGAAATCCAGAACTTCCAGGGTAGCGTTCTCCGAAATGCTTCCTGTTCCACGCGCAGGACCCAAAAGGCAGGCAGAGCTCCGGAGTCTCAATGCGTGGATGAGACAATGGTGCAGAGATGAGGGTTTTGGATTTGTTAGGAACTGGGGAACATTCTGGGGAAAGGAGGGGCTCTTCCGAAGGGATGGGCTTCACCTTAACCGGGATGGAACCAGGCTGCTGGCATTAACCATTAAAAAGGAGATAGAGCAGCTTTTAAACTAGATATTAGGGGAAAGCCAACAGTCGCCCAAGAGCGGATGGTTCGGAAGAATGTATCTTTGAAGGATACTACCAAAAGCAGAGAGGTTCCACAAAAGAGTAAAGTAGCTCAAATGCCCTCAAGTATGGAGCAGACTGAGCTTAAAGATCCCAAATTACCCATGTCTAACAATAGCCAAATTAATATGAGTAAAATACATTCTCTAAAATGCTTGTATGCAAATGCTAGAAGTCTAAAAAATAAGATGGGAGAGTTAGAATATATAGCACTAAATGAAAGGTTAGATATGATTGGAATATCAGAGACATGGTGGAAGGAGGACAACCAGTGGGACACTGATACCTGGGTACAAACTATATCGTAATGATAGAGCTGATCAAATTGGTGGAGGGGTTGCTCTCTGTTACAGAGGGCATTGAGTCAGAAAGGATTAAAGTTTTGCAGGAAACAAAATCTGCTGTAGAATCTATATGGATTGAAATTCCATGTAAAAGGGGGAAGGCAATGGCAGTGGGGGTGTACTATCGAGCGCCTTGCCAGAATGACCAAATGGATGATGAAATGCTCAAAGAAATCAAGGAAGCTAACAAACGTTACAGTGCAGTAATAATAATGGGTGATTTCAACTACCCCGGTATCGACTGGGTCAGTGTCACTTCAGGACATGCTAGGGAGATAAAGTTCCTAGATGAAATAAATGACTGCTTCTTGGAGCAGCGGTTCATGAACCGACCAGAGGGGAAGCCATATTAGACCTAGTCCTTAGTGGAACACCAGATCTAGTGCAAGAGATAAGGTTGTTGGGGCCACTTGGCAATAGTGATCATAGCATGATCGCCTTTGATTTAATTAGTGGAGGAGGGATAGTAAGGAAATCCACAGTACTACCTTTTAACTTTGGAAAGGGAGACTATGATAAAATGAGGAAAACAGTTAAGAAAAAACTAAAAGGAGCAGTTGCAAAGGTTAAAGACGTACATCAGGCTTGGCTGTTGAAAATTACTATCTTGGAAGCCCAGACCAGCTGTATTCCACGCTTTAAGAAAAGTGGAAGTAAGTCCAAAAAACTGCCAGCATGGTTTAAAGGTGAGGTCAGAGAGGCTGTTGCCAAAAAAACATCTTTCAGGAAATGGAAAAAACAGCCAAACGACAAAACCTGGAAACAGCACAAGCACTGGCAAGTCAAATGCAAGGCATTGATAAGGCAGGCAAAGGGAGAATTTGAGAAGAAGCTTGCTGCGGAAGCAAAAACGCGAAGTAAAGACCTTTTCAAATACATTCGTAGCAAAAAACCTTTGAGAGTCAGTTGGTCCATTAGATGATAAAGGGGTTAAAGGAGCACTAAGAGGCAACAAGGCGATAGCGGAGAGATTGAATGAATTCTTTGCTTCAGTCTTTACTGAGGAAGATGTAGGGATGTTACCCATGACTGAAGTGGTATTTAAAGGTGCGGAAGAATTGAAGGAAATATCGATACATCGGTAAGATGTATTACAACTATTAGATAAACTGAAGAGTAGCAAATCACCTGGGCCGGATGGTATACATCCAAGGGTGTTGAAAGAACTGAAATATGAGATTGCAGACCTGCTATTAGTAATCTGTGAACTATCATTAAAATCATCTCTAATACCTGAAGATTGGAGGATCGCCAATGTAACACCAATTTTTAAAAAGGGTTCCAGGGGTGATCCGGGAAACTACAGACCGGTGAGCCTGACGTCAGTACCGGGAAAAATGGTAGAAACCATCATAAAGAATAAAATTACTCAGCATGTAGATAGTCATGACCTAATGGGAGACAGCCAACATGGCTTTAGACAAGGAAGATCTTGTCTTACTAATCTGTTATGTTTTTTTGAAGGAGTGAATAATCAGGTGGACAAAGGTGAGTCGGTTGATATTGTGTATCTGGACTTTCAGAAAGCCTTTGACAAGGTCCCCCTCATCAGAGACTTTTGGCAAAACTAAAGAGTCATGGGATAGGAGGCAGTGTACTATTGTGGATCAGGAACTGGTTAAAAGATAGAAAGCAGAGGGTAGGGCTAAATGGCCAATTTTCCCAATGGAGAAAGGTGAATAGTGGTGTACCCCAGGGATCTGTGCTGGGTCCGCTGCTTTTTGACATAGTCATAAATGACCTGGAAAGTGGAATAACGAGTGAGGTTGTCAAATTTGCAGATGACACACAACTATTTAAAGTTGTTAAAACCCAAGAGGATTGTGGAAAATTGCAAGAGGCTCTTGATAAATTGGAAGACTGGGCATCAAAATGGCAGATGAAATTTAATGTGGACAAGTGCAAGGTTATGCACCTAGGGAAGAACAACCCAAACTATGGTTACACGATGCAAGGTTCAACATTAGGAACCACCACCCAGGAAAAAGATTTAGGCATCATTGTGGATACCATGTTAAAGCCCTCGGCCCAGTGTGCAGCGGCGGCCAAGAGAGCAAATAGAATGCTAGCACTGTTCCCTCTAAGCTGTGCGCGTGTGCGCGTGCACACACCTCGCTGAGTGAGCGCACATACTTTACAAAAGAGCGCACAAAAATTACGGTTCTGATTCTGATAGAAAACAACACAAACGTCTTAAAATTTAAAAGTTTTTATATATTTACGGTTTTCACAAGTTCTACAATATTTTCTAGTGCAATCAATGTAGTGTACATACTGTATTCTGACGTGTAGTCAAATTTTAAAGTATATAACTCTGAGTGTCGTTATGTGGCGCACAAAAATTTAACCTTCCTTCAAAAGCTGCATAGCTGATATTTTATGCGCACACAGCCTACAGAAAATTAGAGGGAACATTGAATGCTAGGTATGATAAGGAAAGGAATGGAAAATAAAACAAAAGATATAATGCCTTTATATCGTTCCATGGTGAGACCGCACCTTAAATATTGTGTGCAATTCTGGTCGCCGTATCTTAAAAAGGATATAGCGATTTTAGAAAAGGTTCAGAGAAGAGCCACCAAAATGGTAAAGGGGATGGAAGGATACTCCTATGAAAGGCTAAAAAGGTTATGGCTCTTTAACCTGGAAAAGAGACGGCTGAGGGGAGATATGATAGAAGTCTATAAATTTAATGAATGGAGTGGAACGGGTAAACGTAGATCGATTGTTTACCTTATCAGAATATAGAAAGACTAGGGGACATGCAATGAAGCTACAGGGTAAACTATTTAAGACTAATAAAATATTTTTTCACTCAACGTGTAATCAAACTCTGGAATTTGTTACCGGAGGATGTAGTAAAGGCTGTTAGTGTGGCTGGGTTTAAAAAAGGTTTGGACAAGTTCCTGGAGGAAAGGTCCATAAACCATTATTAAGAAGGGACCCAGGATATCAATGCTTTAAGCAATACAAGCATTGTGGAACCTGTGTCCCTTGGGGAAACTGCTAGGTACGTATGACCTAGATTGGCCACTGTTGGAAACAGAATACTGGGCTTGATGGACCTTGGTCTGACCCAGTATGGCATATCTTTTATGTTCTTATGCCTCGCAGGTGGGTTGGGGAGCACACCTGAATCATCTCTCTACCCATGGAACCTGGACTCCACAGGAGGCTCGTCTACACATAAATCTCCTGCAATTAAGGGCAATCTATTTAGCTCTTCGAGTTTTTCACGCCCAGCTCAGCTACAAGACAGTCCTAGTCCAGACGGACAATCAAGTAGCAATGCTCTATGTGAACAAGCAGGGCGGGACAGGCTCTCTGTCGTTATGCAATGAAGCTTTACGATTGTGGGCCCTCGCCAGAGAGTATCAAGTTCACCTTCTAGTGGTATATCTTCCAGGCATTCAAAACCTTTGGGCAGACAAACTCAGTCGATTACTGCTGCCTCACGAGTGGTCCCTCCACCTGAACCAGGTGGCAAAGGTATTTCATCTCTGGGGCACTCCAGACATAGACCTCTTCGCAAGTCCACTGAATGCCAAATTCCCCCGGTTCTGTTCCAGGGTTCCGGCTCACAATTGTCAGACAAGGGATGCCTTCCTCCTTTACTGGGGTCAGGGCTTCCTTTATGCCTTCCCACCCATTCCCCTCCTCCCCAAAACACTCCTCAAGCTTCAGAGAGACAGGGGTCGCATGATTCTCATAGCGCCACGATGGCCACGCCAACTATGGTATTCCCTGCTTCTACATCTCTCTCAAGCTGCACCTCTGGAGTTAGGACATGCTCCAGTTCTCCTTTCCCAAAAGAACTGGACGCTATGGCACCCGAATCCCCAGTCCCTGCATCCTCGCTGCCTGGTTGCTGAAGGCTTAGACCTCCAGGATTTCAACCAGGTAAAGGATATCCTTCAGGCTTCTAGGAAACTTTCCACAAGAAGATCTTATGCCTTCAAGTGGAAACGTTTTACCATATGGTGCTCCAAGAAGGGATTAAACCCCCTTGGCATACCCTTAGAATCGATACTAGAGTATCTCCTTCACTTATCAAATTCTGGTCTAAAGACCAATTCGGTAAGAGTCCATCTTAGTGCAATTGCAGCTTCTTATAAGCCTCTGAATGGACAACCAATTTCCTCTCATCCACTCATATCCAGATTTATGAGAGGTCTTCTATTAACCAAACCTCCCATTAAGCCACCACCGGTGGCATGGGATCTAAATCTAGTTCTCGGGCAGCTCATGAAGCCGCCTTTTGAGTCTTTTGCCATTACAACCCTTACGTTTTTGACCTGGAAGGTCATCTTCCTAATTGCAATCACCTCTGCACGTCGCATTAGTGAACTGCAAGCTTTAGTGGCTATTCCTCCTTATACTAGGTTTCACCATGATAAGGTTGTTCTTAGAACTCATCCACACTTTATGCCAAAGGTGGTTTTGCCTTTTTCATTTAAATCAATCAATTTATCTTCCTGTATTTTTTCCGAGGCCTCACGCCTCTAATGCAGAAAGAAACCTTCATGCTTTGGATTGTAAAAGGGCCTTAGCCTTTTACCTACAGAGAACACAGCAACATAGAAAGTCCTCGCAACCTTTTATAGCTTTTGACCCTAGTCATTTGGGACAACAAATCTCCAAAAGAACTTTATCTAAATGGATTGCCCAATGCATATCCTTTGCTTATGAGTGCAAGGGTCTTCCTCTTCAGGACCATGTCACAGCTCATAACGTGAGAGCCATGGCAACTTCCATGGCTAATCTCCACTCCGTGTCTATCGATGACATTTGTCGAGCAGCCACCTGGGCTTCGGTATGCACCTTCACAGCCCACTACTACCTGGATAAAGCCTCCCGTCGGGATGCCTTCTTTGGCCAAGCTGTTCTTCAAAATCTCTTTCAGACCTAATTCATCTCCTACCCACCAACCCTAGTGGAATGCCAGAGATCCATGGGAGGAAGGATTCCCACCTTTCCAGGGTGGACCTTCCTGAGGCTATCTCCCTGGCATCTTCAGCTAGGGAGTCCCCATATGTGAAGACTACATTCCTGCTTGTTCCTGGAGATAGCGTAGTTACTCACCTGTAGCAGGTGATCTCCGGGAACAGCAGGAGTTTAGTCTTCACAACTCACCCACCTCCCCTAGGAGTTGTCTCTCTATCTCTTTGTCTCTTTCCTCTCTCCCTCTATCCTTTTTCACTCAGCTACAAACTTAACTGAAGAGGGATAGTTGGAAAGGTGGGAAGGCAGCACACATGTGCTGAGGGATGCTCCCAAAAGCTTTCTTATTGGACTCTGGGGAGTGTTCCCGTGCAGGCTCTGTCGGTACCGACGATACCCATATTTGAAGACTAAATTCCTGCTGTTCCCGGAGATCACCTGTTACAGGTGAGTAACTACGCTTTCCAGGTCATTTAGGAATATGATAAAAAGCAGTGGACCCAGCACAGATCCCTGTGGTACTCCACTATTCACCATTCTCCATTGGAAAAATTGGTCATTTAGCCCTACACTCTGCTTTCTAGCTTTTAACCAGTTCCTAATCCACAATAGTACACTGCCTCCTATCCCATGACTCTTTAATTTCGCCAAGAGTCTCTCATGAGGGACCCTGTCAAAGGTTTTCTGAAAGTCCAGATACACTATATCAACCGACTCACCTTTGTCTACTTGTTTGTTCACACCTTCATAAAAAACATAACAGATTAGTAAGACAAGATCTTCCTTCGCTAAAGCCATGTTGGCTGTCAACCATTAAGCCATGACTATCTACATGTTCAGTAATTTTGTTCTTTATAGTGATTTCTACCATTTTTCCTGGTACTGATGTCAGGCTCACCTGTCTGTAGTTTCCCTGGTCACCCCGGAACTCTTTTTAAAAATTGGAGGATGGCCAATGTAATACCAATCTTCAGGTATTACAGATGATTTTATTGATAGTTCAAAGATTGCTAATAGTAGGTCTGTAATCTCATGTTTTAGTTCTTTCAGCACCCTTGGGTGTATACCATCCGGTCCAGGTAATTTGCTACTCTTCAGTTTATCAAATAGTTTTATTTATTTATTTGGTTCTTCTATACCGCCTCTTCCAGAGATGAGGAGTGGTTTACATTTAACACAACATAATTCAACCTTTGTTCTTTGAAATATTTACATAGATCCATAGGTATATCTTCCTGGTGTATCGATATTTCTTTCAATTCTTCTTCAGCATCACCTTTAAATACCATTTCAGCCATGGGTAACATCCCTGTATCTTCATCAGTAAAGACCGAAGCAAAGAATTCATTCAGTCTCTCCACTATGGCTTTTGACCCCTCTAGTGCAACAGGGTTCTCACCCTAAAAGACAAAGCCATGGGGCTCAGAAGCCCCAGGCCCCAGCTCCCACCCAGCCCGGGGGGAGCTTTTGGCTCCTGGAGCAGGGCCTCTTCCCCCCCCCGAGACTTCACCAGCCCACAGGGGAGTGGCCTTGCAGTCTTTGGCCAGTGTCACCTCAGAGCAGTGGGTACTGCTGGTGGTACGGAAAGGATACCTCTGTCACCTACAGCAGGTACCACCCAGGTTCTTTCCAGGAGGACCAATGCAGCTTCTTTTTTACCAGACCCTTCTGCTCTCATGGCTCGCAGGTTTTCTTGGGGACAGTGCAGTGGAGCCTGTACCCAAACACCTATGAGGAAATGGCAGCTGCTCCAGATACCTCCTTGTCCCAAAGAGAACTGGGGGCTTTAAGCCCATACTAGAGCTGAGAAACGTAAACAAGTTTCTGGTGAAGGAGAAGTTCAAGATGCTCTCCTTTGGAGCAGTGCTGTCTTACCTCCACCAGGGAGATTTGCTGTGCTTCTTGGACCTAAAGGATGCGTATACTCTCATCCTGACCCACCCCTTCCACAGGCAGTACATACTGCTTCTTGGAGCAGCTGGTTCATGAACCGACCAGAGGGGAAGCAATATTAGACCTAGTCCTTAGTGGAACACCAGATGTAGTGCAAGAGATAAGGTTGTTGGGGCCACTTGGCAATAGTGATCATAGCATGATCGCCTTTGATTTAATTAGTGGAGGAGGGATAGTAAGGAAATCCACAGTACTACCCCTTAACTTTCGAAAGGGAGACTATGATAGAATGAGGAAAACAGTTAAGAAAAAACTAAAAGGAGCAGTTGCAAAGGTTAAAGACGTACATCAAGCTTGGGTGTTGTTGAAAAATACTATCTTGGAAGCCCAGACCAGCTGTATTCCACGCTTTAAGAAAAGTGGAAGGAAGTCAAAAAAATTGCCAGCATGGTTTAAAGCTGAGGTCAGAGAGGCTGTTGTTGCCAAAAAAGCATCTTTCAAGAAATGGAAAAAAGAGCCAAATGATGAAACCTGGAAACAGCACAAGCACTGGCAAGTCAAATGCAAGGCATTGATAAGGCAGGCAAAGAGAGAATTTGAGAAGAAGCTTGCTGCGGAAGCAAAAACGCGAAATAAAGACCTTTTCAAGTACATTCGTAGCAAAAAACCCGTGAGAGAGTCAGTTGGTCCATTAGATGATAAAGGGGTTAAAGGAGCACTAAGAGGCGACAAGGCGATAGCGGAGAGACTGAATGAATTCTTTGCTTCGGTCTTTACTGAGGAAGATGTAGGGATGTTACCCACGACTGAAGTGGTATTTAAAGGTGTGGAAGAATTGAAGGAAATATCGATACATCGGGAAGATGTCCTACAACTATTAGATAAACTGAAGAGTAGCAAATCACCTGGGCCGGATGGTATACATCCAAGGGTGTTGAAAGAACTGAAATTTGAGATTGCAGACCTGCTTTCAGTAATCTGTGAACTATCATTAAAATCATCTCTAATACCTGAGGATTGGAGGATCGCCAATGTAACACCAATTTTTAAAAAGGGTTCGAGGGGTGATCCGGGAAACTACAGACCGGTGAGCCTGACATCAGTACCGGGAAAAAATGGTAGAAACCATCATAAAGAATAAAATTACTCAGCATATAGATAGTCATGACCTAATGGGAGACAGCCAACATGGCTTTAGACAAGGAAGATCTTGTCTTACTAATCTGTTATGTTTTTTTGAAGGAGTGAATAAACAGGTGGACAAAGGTGAGTCGGTTGATATTGTGTATCTGGACTTTCAGAAAGCCTTTGACAAGGTCCCTCATGAGAGACTTTTGGCAAAACTAAAGAGTCATGGGATAGGAGGCAGTGTACTACTGTGGATCAGGAACTGGTTAAAAGATAGAAAGCAGAGGGTAGGGCTAAATGGCCAATTTTCCCAATGGAGAAAGGTGAATAGTGGTGTACCCCAGGGATCTGTGCTGGGTCCGCTGCTTTTTGACATATTCATAAATGACCTGGAAAGTGGAATAACGAGTGAGGTTATCAAATTTGCTGATGACACAAAACTATTTAAAGTTGTTAAAACCCAGGAGGATTGTGGAAAATTGCAAGAGGATCTTGATAAATTGGAAGACTGGGCATCAAAATGGCAGATGAAATTTAATGTGGACAAGTGCAAGGTTATGCACCTAGGGAAGAACAACCCAAACTATGGTTACACGATGCAAGGTTCCACATTAGGAACCACCGCCCAAGAAAAAGATTTAGGCGTCCTTGTGGATACCATGTTAAAACCCTCGGCCCAGTGTGCAGCGGCGGCCAAGAGAGCAAATAGAATGCTAGGTATGATAAGGAAAGGAATGGAAAATAAAACAAAAGATATTATAATGCCTCTATATCGTTCCATGGTGAGACCGCACCTTGAATATTGTGTGCAATTCTGGTCGCCATATCTTAAAAAGGATATAGCAATTTTAGAAAAGGTTCAGAGAAGAGCCACCAAAATGGTAAAGGGGATGGAAGGCTACTCCTATGAAGAAAGGCTAAAAAGGTTGGGGCTCTTTAACCTGGAAAAGAGACGGCTGAGGGGAGATATGATAGAAGTCTATAAATTAATGAACGGAGTGGAACGGGTAAACGTAGATCGATTGTTTACCTTATCAGAATATAGAAAGACTAGGGGACATGCAATGAAGCTACAGGGTAAACTATTTAAGACTAATAAAAGAAAATATTTTTTCACTCAACGTGTAATCAAACTCTGGAATTTGTTACCGGAGGATGTAGTAAAGGCTGTTAGTGTAGCTGGGTTTAAAAAAGGTTTGGACAAGTTCCTGGAGGAAAGGTCCATAAACCATTATTAAGAAGGGACCCAGGATATCAATGCTTGAACCAATACAAGCATTGTGGAACCTGTGTCCCTTGGGGAAACTGCTAGGTACGTATGACCTAGATTGGCCACTGTTGGAAACAGAATACTGGGCTTGATGGACCTTGGTCTGACCCAGTATGGCATATCTTATGTTCTTATACAGCTCATGGGAGGGAGGGCGCTACCAGTACACTCCTCGCCAAGGGTCTTTACCAAATGCCTGGAGGTAGTAGCTGCCTACCTGCGTCTACAAAGGGCTTTTGTCTTCCCCTACCTCGACGACTGGTTCATCAGGGGCAGTACGGCCTCAGAGGTCAGTCAGGCTGCAGAGCGTGCAGCCCTCCTTCTGCAGCAGCTGGAGTTGATCATTATTAACTATCCCAAATCCCATCTCCCTCTAGTCCAAAGCATGGAGTTCATAGGTGGTCAGTTGGACACATTATAGGTCAAGGCTTTCCTTGCCAAGAGGGCAGAAAGCCTCAGGCAACTGGCAGGAGAGGTACAGCACCACTGGTCAGTGCTGTCTCGTCTCTTCCACCTACTGGGCCATATGGCCTTGACTGTCCATGTCATGCCCTCAGCCTGCTTACCCATGCAGACAGCCCAGAGGTGCTTACGCTTGCAGTGGACTCGGGCCACCGGCAGGCTACTGGACAGAGTCAAGGTTACTCGCCAGCTGGCAGTCCCTTAACTGGTGGCAAAACTGCCAGGCACCCACGCCATAGAGGATCATGACCACAGACACCTCCATCCTGGGTTGGGGAGCACATTGTGGAGACCGCTGCTCTCAGGGCAGCTAGTCTCAGGAGTCACTCCTACAGATCAATCTCCTGGAGCTCGGGACATTCTTCTTGGCCCTACGAGCGTTCCGCCACCGCCTGTAGCACCAACCTTTGCTGATCCAGACATACAACCAGTTCACCATATCTTATATCAAGCAGGGGATGACGGGTTCGTACTCCCTCTATCAGGAGGCAGTGACCCTTCTCTCCTTTGCTGCATGCAACAGCATGCTTCTGCAAGTGGTGTATTTCCCAGGTCAGGACAGCTGCCTAGTTGACAGGCTAAGCAGAGTCCTTTGTCCACACGAGTGGCGCTTAAATCCCAGAGTAACGAAGCAGCCCTTCCATCTCTGGGGCCTGCCTGTGATGGACCTATTTGTCTCTCTGGACAACACGCAGCTACACCGCTGCTTCTGCTGTCAGCTGCATCCGGAGAGAGTGGTGGCAGATGCCTTACTGATCTCATAGTCCAAGGGCCTACTTTATGCATTCCCACTGCCCCCCCCCGGGCCAGGTCACCAGGACCCTCTTCAAGGTCCAGAGCAAAAGGGCATCAGTTATACTGATTGCTCCCAGTTGGCTAGGCAACCTTGGTTTAATCTGCTGCTTTCCTTGTTTGTGTCACTTCCAGTCCATCTGGGCCTAGCCCAAGACCTCCTGTCCTAGGAGGAGGGCTCCCTCCTGCACCCCAATTTGGTGGTCTCTAACGCAACCAGCGTGGATGCTGAAAAGGTATCATTGTCCCCTTTCAATCTCCCAGGAGAAGTCGAGGAGATCCTACTGGCATCCCAAAAACCCTCCACCAGACATGCTTATGCCTTTGTGGAGAAGGTTCTCCACCTGGTGTGCAGAAAGGGAGAAGAATCCCTTCTGCTTCCATGTACAACTAGTACTTCAGTACTTACTGCACTTGTCACACACTGGGCTGAAATCTAACTCGGTGAGGGTACATCTGAGCGCCACAGCCACTCACCACCACCTTATTAAGGGAAAACCCCTCTAGCCAGCCCCTGGTCTCTAGGTTCCTCTGGGGCCTCCTGTTATCCAAGCCCCCTCTCCGCCCTCCAGTGCAGAGTGGGACCACAATGTGGTGCTCTCCCAGCTCACCAAACTGCTGTTCGAGCCCCTGGCCACTTGTGGTACCTGTCTTGGAAAGTGGCCTTTCTGGTGGCCCTTATGTCCTCTACAAGAACAGGGTAGTCCTCCATGCACACCCCAAATTCCTCCCAAAGGTGGTGTCTCCTTTCCACCTCAACCAAGAGGTGATCCTCCCTACCTTCTTTCTGCAGCCTCATGCCGGCAAGGAGGAACTAGTTCATACACTAGATTGCAAACAGGCCCTGTCCTTCTACTTACAGCAGACTCAGGCCCATCAGAAAGCTCCGCAGCTTTTTGTGTCTTACAACAGACTGGGGCTCCCTGAAGCTAAGCAACTCTGTCCACTTGGGTGGCGGACTGCATTGCCCTCACATAAGCAAGCTGGCTTCTCCCTCGAGCACCAGATCACAGCGCATTGCGTAAGGGCGATGGCTGCGTCTGTGACCGACCTCCACTCAGTGCCAGTGACGGAAATCTGCAAGGCCGCCACATGGTTTTCAGTTCATATGTTCGCAACTCATTACTGCCTGGAGAGTGAGTCCCGCAGGGACAGTGCCTTTTGGTCAGGCAGTACTCTATAATATCTAGGTAGAGGCGACTCCTGCCCTCCGACCCTTCTGTGTTCAGGCTACTGGAGTGATAGTGTCGCTGGATGCTAGGGTCTTGCAGAGTCTCTCAGTGGGGACTCACCTGCAACTCGTGGCTACCCGATTGGTCGCTGTTGGTGCTGTAATGGTTCAGTCCTCGGCAGCCTGGAGCTACGAGTTCCATTTCTGAGGACTGACGTCCTGCTTGTTCCTGGAGAAAGCGTTGTTACTCACCTGTAACAAGTGTTCTCTGCGGAAAGCAGGAATCAGTCCTCACAACCCTCCCTCCTTGCCCTAGGCATTACCCCTCTGCCTTGTGTTAGCTAGGATGGCAGTTAAAACTGTCATCTGACTGAGCAAGATGGCACCCTTGGGTGGAAAGGGGACCACGCATGTGTGGTAGCATGTCCCAAAGGTTTTCTTTGAAAGCTGGGGAAATTCTTCTTGCGGGCTCTGTTGGCACCAACATCATCCATATGTGAGGACTAATTCTTGCTGTCCTTGGAGAACACCTGTTACAGGTGAGTAACTATGCTTTTCCACTGGTTCTTTGTCTCCACCAATCTTCTGGTATGGGAACACAACCTACTTGTCTAGATAGGTCTAGCAAGCCTCAAGGAAAGGACATCAACTGGTAAGTAAAATTCCATCATAATGGTGTTAGCTAGGGGATAAGAGGGAGGATAGCACTGTGTAAGTGGGGAAACCCCAGCGAGGAGGCAGAGAACACTTTCACTGATGTAATAGAAACCCGAGGAAGGCTGATTATACAGTGGGAGCTCCCAGATAGGGATGGTGGTGGGGCATGGTGGCTACCTCTGAAGGGGTAGGAAATCGTGAGAAAGCGCAGTGTTCAGTAGGGGGACAGAAGGGGAACACCCCAGTGGCAAACATAGCATGTTGTGGGCAGAAACCAGAAAGGAGGTAGTAGGGACGTGATGGGAAATGGCAGAGGGAGAATACTGATTAACGCTTTTCCTTTCCCACCCTAGAAGCTAAATATTTCTTCTTCTTGGTATTCTACAGGTGGAATGGGTTCCTTCCATGCTATGATCAACTCTTTGGTACATGTCATCATGTATTTCTACTATGGGCTCTCGGCTGCTGGTCCTCACTTCCAGAAGTATCTGTGGTGGAAAAAGCACATGACAGCCATACAACTGGTGAGTGGATGGAGCTGAAATTTGCAGTGAAATTTGGGAACAGAGTTACACAGTAGATGACAGATAAAGGCCATAATGGCCTATCTGTTTAGTAAATTGGTTCCTGTTGTAGCTGCTCTTCCTTGCAGTTCACCTTCATGCTTTTTTAGGGTTGTAAGTGCATCTCTTAGCTTTAAGTCTTGCAGTAATCATGTTAGTTTTGAACTGGAAGTGGTTAGTACTTGGTTTCCATCTGCTTTCCAGAATTACATCGCTTTTTTTTTTTAAATTTATTTTTTTGTCATCTCGTTACCGCCTCCTATGGGAGGATATTTCAGGTATCCACCATCCTTTCTCTGAAACAGGTTTCCATACGTTGCCTCTGAGTCTGCCTCCCTTGCAGCATCATTTCATGTCCCCTAGTTCTACAGCTTTCTTTCCTTTGCTAAAGGTTTGCTTCTTGTGCATTAATACCTTTCAAGTACTTGGACATATGTATTGCATCTCCCCTGTCCTTTCTCTCCTCTAAAGTATATGTATTTAGGTCCACAAGTCTCTTTTCATAGGCCTTCTGGACCTCTCTAATATCATTAGTATCTCAGAATTCTTGTTTTTCAGCAGCATAGAAATGGAACATTTTATTGTGCACCACCAATTTAAGCAATTACTCTACACTCCTTGTTGTTACTGAGGTCTCATTTGAAATTCTGTGGTCAGTTTTGGACATTCTATCACCCTTTCTTTTCTGAAATTACTGAGGAAGAAACTGGAAATCTTCTCTCCTCCTCCAAACTGACTACCTGCTCCTCTAATCCCATTCTCCAGGACCAAGCAGGAAGTCAGTCCTCACATATGGGTAACGTCGGTGCCGACGGAGCCCTCGTGCGGAGCATTTCCCCAGCTTTCAAAGAAAGCATTTGGGAATGCAGCACACATGCACGGTCCCCTTTCCGCCCAAGGGTGCCATCTTGCTCAATCTTTCTTTTTCCATGGAGCCCAACGGACGTAGTTCGTGTCACCCGGGAAAAGGGAGGAGTGGCTTAGTGGTTGGGGCAAGTTACCTCAGGCTGGAAGGACTGGGGTTTCTAGTTCCACAGGTGCTCCTTGTGGTCTTGGGCAAGCCACTTAACCCTCCATTGCCCATGTTCCCTGTAAAATAATTATCTCCGTTATAATACCCTGCTCAATGTAACTTCAGTTTGTTCAATGTAAACCGCCTTGATATCATGAAAGGCGGTATATAAGAAATGTGAAATAAAAGTAGATTTTTTTTTTCTACGACTTTTCGCGTTTCTTTATCCAATTCGACGCTGATTCCCCTCCCCACCTCGGCTCGGTACACCGGTATCGAGTCCGTAACTTCTTTTTCGGTTTTTGTTCTTTGTGACTAGCATTCGCGCTTTTTCTGTTATTTTCACTGGCAGCCCTGTCTTCTGACCTTGCAGGGGCCCTTTTTCCCCGATGGCTGCCAGTGAGTTCAAAAAAAGTGATCGGTGCAAGAAACTTATGTCTCTCACCGACACACACGACTGCTGCCTCTGATGCCTCGAGCCCGACCATGACCCGCTGGTCTGGCCCGTGCAGCAAGATGTCGTCGAAGGCACTTCGGAGCCGTCAACATCAACGTGAGAGAATTTTTTCGAAGTCCACGTCCGGCTGGGCCCGGACTTCACCAGAGGCCTCCACATCTCAGGAGTCTGACCCCGAGTGCCGTCATTGGTCCTTTGAGAGGGGGTCTCCCACCCGGGAGCAAAAAGGAAGAAGCAGCTCATAAGGGTGGCGTCAGTGGAGGCACCTGTTATCCTCGAGGGCCAGGTCGCGAAGCCCTGACCACCATCCCGGGCTCGGAGTCGGAGCAGCCGACCAAACTACCTCGCCTGGAGCCAGAGTCGCTGAGTCAGGTAACTTCGGTTCTCCTCATTGACTCTCCACCGGGAGAACCGACGTTCGGGGCCCGAGTCGGGGGCTGCAGAGTCTCCTGAGCTCGGTCTCAGGTTGACAGCCCTGGAGAGCAGCCTGGCTGCCTTCATGGAGCAGCAGCGAGTTCTGATCACCGGTTTGAGTCTCCTGACACCTTCCGCACCCGGTGCATCCCATTAGACTCACAGGAGTCCAAGCCTTGGAGAAAGTCCCCCCCCCCCCCCCCTCCCCGGAGGATACTCTGTTCTCAGATTTCGCTCTGGCATTCCCGGCGGACGCCGAATAGGAGCCTCGAGCCTAAGAGCTCGACGCCCTCCAGTATGATTTTCCTCCGAAGGAAGCCTTTACTGTACCGGTTCCTCCGATGCTGGAACGGCTGCTTTTCCGTATGTGGGAAGCACCGGCCTCGGCGTCTGTTCTTAGCAAGCGTGTCAGTTCTATCTATCGAGTCCGTAAGAACCCTGGGTTCCAAAAGGCACAGCTGCCGCACAACTCCATGGTTGTGAAATCGGCCATGCACAAGCTGAAAAGCCAAAAGATGCACTCCTTGGTGCCTCCCGGCCGGGAGGCCCATAACCTGGATGCCCTCGGTAGAAAGTGCTTCCAGGGCTCGATGCTGTCTTGCCGTGTCTAGACCTACTAGCTGACCCAGTACAAATCATGGATAGCAAAGGAAGAATATACTTTATTAATCAACTCCAGCCATTGGCCCGACACAGGCTGTGTTTCGTTGAACCTTCCTCAGGGGCTGAAATGGCTAAAAACACACACTAATAAAAATACAAATAAAAACCATACAATAAGAAATAAATACACATTCAAATAAAAGTTATGAAAAATCAAGATATAAAAGCACACATTTATTTTATTTATTTACATTTCTTATATACCGCGCTATTAAAATCAGTGCTGTTTACAGTGAACAAACAATAGTACAATGTAACAAAAAAATACATTGTGTTTACAATGAACAGGGTGAGAACTATTTACAGCACATTTTACAAATTTACAGAATATTCACAATTGAGCAGAATTGACGGCAACGGAGGGTTCATGCAAGGGGTACGCCGACTATCCATTCTCTCGCTGGGTTAAGGTATTGGAGCAGTTAGGGAGGGGGTCGGAGGGCTTGTCATGTGTTTCCCTGGGTTGCTTTCTGGGTAGTGTTTTTGGAATAGATGGTATTTTAGCGCTTTTCTGAATGGGGCAAGGCTCGTAATAGCTCGAATTTCAGAGGGGAGGGCATTCCAGGCTGTGGGTGCATAAACAGAAAAGGCCCTATTGGCTGTTGCTTTTAGGCATTTTGTCATTATCTTAGGGATTTCTAATGTATTCTGCATTGCAGATCTTCTGTTCCTGTTAGGCATGTTGATTAACTTACTGATGGGTGTGGGGGACTGATTCTTCAGTGCTTTGAATGTCATGACAAGTGCCTTGTAATGGATTTGAGCTTGTAGGGGTAGCCAGTGGAGCTCCTTCATCACAGGCGTAATGTGTTCTGACCTTGACACACCTACAAGTACTCTCGCGGCAGAGTTCATGGCAAGTCGGAGTGGATTTAGGGTTGACTGTGGAAGCCCATGGAGAATGATATTGGCGAAGTCCAAGTGTGGGATCACAAGGGCTTGGAATACAGTCCGGTAGTCAGTGAAGTCCAGGAGAGGTCGAAGAAGGCGTAATGTTCCAATCTTATTGTATACTGCTTTTGCGACATTTTTCACATGTGCTATCATGTCAAGTCACTGATCTAGTGTGATGCCTAAATAGCGAATTGTGGTTTTAGTTTTAAGCTTGGCATTTTTGACTTGTAAAGCTGGAGGTGGGGTGAACTTCTGATTTCTTGTGATGAAGAGAACATCAGCTTTACTGTGATTGATTCGTAGGTTTTGGGTGAGAAGCCAGTCAGCAACTATTTCAAAGCATCTTGTAATGGGTGAAAAGTCTGGCCGGTCGGTCCTGAATGGGATGTATAGCAGGATGTCATCTGCATAGGCAAGGCATTACACATTTAATGAACGGATGAGGGTGCAGATAGGCTGCATGTAAATGTTAAACAGAGCAGACAAAGATGATCCCTGAGGCACCCCCTGTTTCTGAAGGAAAGGCTCCGAAATCAGGGTACCTGTCTTAACTTGTTGCCATCTGTTAGGTAAGATTTGCGCCATTGTAGAGCAGAGCCTTGTATCCCTTTTTCTTGGAGCCGTTGTAGCAGTATCTCATGGTTCACTGAGTCGAATGCGGCTGCAATATCCATGAAGATGAGGACGAATCCTTGATGTATGTTGTCAAGTCCTGTGATTAGGTCATTGAAGAGGGTCGTTAGGATGGTATCCACGCCATGTGCTTCCCTGAATCCATGTTGGGATGGGTCGAGGGGTGCTTCAACATCGACATGCTGTTGGATCTGACGCTGGACAATCTTTTCAATGATCTTGGCAAGTAGAGGAATACTTGAGATTGGTCTGTAGGATTCGACTTTGGATGGGTCAAGTTTACTGTTCTTTAACAATAGCCTGATTGATGTATGTTTGAGACTCTGAGGGAAGGATCCCAATGATAATGATTGATTTAGTATTTTGCACAGTGTATGGCTTAGGTCGCATCGTAACTTTTATCCAACTAGCTGGATAGGGATCGTTGGGTGCCGTGGTGAGGTTGATCGCAACAATAGTGTCCTCAATTTCTTTGGTGGATATTTTACAGAATTTAAGAAATGGTGTTGGCTGTGGCATAGTGTGCATGTTGGTAATATTGGAGGAGGTTGAGTTCATATTGGTCTGGATCATCTTCGATTGTAGATAGTCAGAGTAGTCCTGTGGCTGGGGCATATGCGGATGTGCTAGGGCTGGGTCACCTGTTAAGGATTTTACGATACTGAACAGGTCATGTGATTTATTTAAAGATCGTTTTAGAATATTTGTGTGGTGCTGCTTCCTCTTTTCCATTATTTTCTCTGTGTTAACAGGTGGGAGTTGTATGCGCAATGTGATTCAGCAGTTCTGGTGCGACGCCACTGTCTCTCTAGTTTGCGTAGGTGAAGTGATGCTCATAGGTCTTTGGAGTACCATGGTGCATGTTCATGTTTCCTTGACTCCTTGTTGACAGGGGAGAGGCGGGCTACGACACTGAGGCTGCTGTTCCAGTTAGCTACCATCTCATCTGGGTCAAGGGTTGTGTCAGTGAGGAGAGGGAGGACATTCTCCAGGATTTCATTTTTGACGAAAGGGCGAAAACGTGATGATGGTGTTCCAGAGGAGGGGGCATGAACTTTGCTGTTCCTGAGGCAACAGGTGGTAGTATGTAGAATCTAAGCAGGTTGTGGTCAGACCAGGGTACCGGAGTTATGGATATCGGCAGGTGCTGGGTGGTGTCAACCTCTGACCAAGGGGCAAAAATCAAGTCTAGAATACTCCCCTTCATGTGTGTGGGAGAGTCAACGAGTTGTTTATAGCCCAGCTCATTTAGTGCTTCCAGGAAGGTTTTCACTTGTGTGTCTTGTAGAGAAGGGAGGTTGAAGTCTCCCAACAGCCAATTTGCAGAGCGTGGGTTGCTTGACTTGCAGGCAAGATTGATGATTGTTGGTAGGTCTTCAGGTGATGATGTTGGGGCTCGATAGAGTAAGTTGATGGTACAGTGACTGTTTGATATGGTGATCGTGTCCAGGTGGGTTGAGGTGGTGGCATCATTTAGTTTAAATTGTAATTTTGACTTAGCAAGGATGAGTGTTCCTCCTCCCTTCTGGTTGGCTCTGTGGCAGGCAAAAAGTGAGAAACCATCTGGCATCATCTGATTGATAATTATGTTGTCGCAGTCAGACAGCCATGTCTCGGTGATCATTAAGACATCAAGGTCATAGATGGTTATCAGGTCAGTGATTGCTGGCCATTTTGAGCAAATTGACCTGGCATTTGAGTGCACATTTCAGGGTCTGCTGATGCTGGTGCTTCGCAGATTGATTCTTCTTGATGTTCTGTAGGGGGATGTGGAGTAAGTGCGGATGAAATGTATTAGAGGTCTTTGATGTGGTGTGGTAGGGGCATTCTGACCATCTCCTTCCATTACTGTGGAGTATCGGGATGTAGTTGGAGTGGGGATTGAAGGCCTGCGATATGCTGGGAAACACTGAAGTGAGGAAAATGGCAACTAATGGTAAGAATATAACCATCTTGGAGCGTTCCTGAATTGTTTAGCAGAGGTGAGTGGGGCTTAGCAATGCGAGTGAGTGTGTGGACTATAGGAACAGTGTGGCAGGGAGAGTAGCTAGACAGGTAGTTGGGCGCAAGGATCTCTGATAGGTTAAAATCTGAGTATTAAAGCATTAGGCAGTCTGGGCAAAATCTCAAAATAAAGGCTGCTGAGAATGATCTAATCGATCTTACAATGAATAATGCTCACTCGGTTATATTGTTGCTTAGCATTTGCTTAAGTTACTTTCTTGCAGCAGGACAGTCCGATCAATTAGTTACCTTGTGATCTGGTAGAGGACTCTCACTTCTTCAAAACATCTGCCGGCCGTGGTGGTACGTTCGTGGAGTATGAGGGCCGGTCGAGAACAGTAGGGCCTCCACAGGGGCCACGCCAAAGGACCCTCTGGCGAGGCCCTCAGGCGTGGGTGCGCCAGATGGCGCTCTCTTTTGAATGGTCCGATCGGGCAGCCGATGAGCTAGAGACGTCCCGCTGCTGAAGAAAAGCTCAATCATATATATATATATATATATATATATATATATATATATATATATATATATATATATATATATATATATATATATATATATATATATATATATATAAGCAATTCTGTACAGCATATTATGAAAACGGAGAGAAATTCAATAGAATCATAAATATGAAAAACGTTAAACACAATAAATAAATATCATTAAAACACATAAAAACAATCAAATAACACATTAGTAAATTTGTCGATGTTTAACGAAACTCGCTAAGGGTGTGACAAAAATATATAAAAAGGCATACCTGTGTATATTTTTATTTGTGTCCTGATTGGACTATAACACTATGGGAAGGAAGATGACAAAGATCATAAGGGAAAAACTGAATAAAAACAATGGAATGTGCAGACGCAAGGAGGGAATATTATAAGCGCAGAGGGATTTAAAAAATATAATCAAAAAAATATACAATATAATAAAAATAACCTTTATCCTTATGTGTTCAATCTATATAACACAATGATGATCTAAACCAGAATAAACTAGTTTGGCATTTTTTAAAAAAAACAATTATCTTTAAAAAAAAACCCCACTGACACTTCAAAAAAGATACTGAGATTTTGATAAAAGATTGCATTAACCATTCCATTGCGGACAAATCGATAGTACTGCGTAACACAGGCATGTATATATATCTGCTGTCACAGTGTGTAATCTGGTCCAATTGCAAAAGTATGGATACCTCACTTAGACTATTAATATGAGGGACTATGAACCAACCGGTCTTCAGGAGCCTTTAGCCTGCGATTAGGGGCAAAAAGCAAAAAAAAAAATGAGAACATTTCAAAAGATGACGTGTATATAAAAAAACAAACCATAAATTCAAGTGTGATCGCTATTGGAAAAAACTGACTCTAGACAAACTACGCCACGTGAGATGTACGCTGCAGAAAGGATGTGAGCAAAACAAAACTATTAGTCATAAGGAACATAAATATTAGTTCTAAAAAATAAATTATACAAAGTGTCTCATAAGAACAATCAGGCAGAATCAAAAAAGGGGGGAACAAAAACTCTGCTTAAACTAGAACAAAAGTAGGAAAAAACAAGAACTAATTTTAAGTTTATAAAACAAAATAAAACAGGAAGACATCAAAATTAAAATACCAACTCAGTAAATCCAAAAGAATTCTTACTTATACGACGTGGAGCCATAATTATACCATAGAAATGATGCTGCATCCGTAAAATATCTTAAAGCAGAAGATGTTAACAAATAGGACAAAAATACTTACATACCGTCAAAGGAGAAACCACCTTATTCACGGACGTTATACGGTATTTTCCACCATAATAACTCCAACTAAAATCTTCAAAGCATAGAATGTGTAAGACGCTGGCTTCTGCGCTCTCAACTAAAGGGTTCCCACGGAAAGAAGGGCATCCCATTTAACTGCTCGAGAGATGTTAGAACTGTTAGGCCACATGGCATCCACTGTGCATGTGGTTCCTTACGCTCGCCTTCACATGAGGGCAGCTCAGTGGACTCTGTCCACCCAATGGACCCAGGCATCAGGTTGCCTGTCAGACAAAATAGCAACCTCCAGTCGCCTCTTTTGGTCCCTCCAGTGGTGGAAGTCCACTCAGAATCTGTTGCTGGGGTCCCCCTTTCAACAGGTGTTACCCCAAGCAACCCTTACAACAGATGCCTCTCCAAGAGGTTGGGGAGCTCATCTTCAAGATCTCTCCACTCAAGGCATCTGGTCTTTACAGGAGACATCTCTACATATCAACCTCTTAGAGCTCAGAGCAATTTTTCTAGCTCTCAGTCTTCCACACCCTGCTCAGCTACAAGACAGTCCTCATCCACACAGACAACCAAGTAGCCATGTGAACAAGCAGGGCGGGACTGGCTCTCTGTCGCTTTGCAACGAAGCTCTGAGATTGTGGGCCTTCGCCAGAGAGCATCAAATTCATCTCATGGCAGTTTATCTTCCAGGGGTTCAAAACTCTTGGGCAGACAGATTGTCGAGTTCTGCTTCCACACGAATGGTCCCTCCATGGGGACCAGATAGCCAGAATCTTTCGAATTTGGGGAACCCCAGACATAGACTTGTTTGCAAGTCCGTGGAATGCCAAACTTCCCCGGTTCTGTTCCAGAATTCCGTGTCAGGGAGTTCAGGCCAGGGATGCCTTCCTCCTCCATTGGGGGCAAGACTTCCTCTATGCCTTTCCACCCATTCCCCTAATTCCCAAGACACTCTTCAAACTTCAGAGAGACAAGGGGTCTATGATCCTCATAGCACCACATTGGCCACACCAAGTGTGGTACCCTCTACTTCTGCATCTCTCTCAAGCTCCCTCCCTGGACTTGGGATCAGCTCCAGATCTCCTGTCCCAGGAGGAGGGAACGCTGTGGCACCCAAATCCCCAGTCTCTTCACCTCAGAGCCTGGTTGCTGAAGGCCTAGACCTTCAAGATTTGCATCTTTCTCAGCAAGTGAAGGATATCCTTTATGCTTCTAGAAAGCCTTCCACTAGACGTTCCTATGCTTTTAAATGGAGAAGGTTTACCATATGGTGTGCAGAGAAGGGTCTTAACCCTCTTGCAATACCTCTGAATTCTTTACTAGAGTATTTGCTGCATTTATCCCATGCAGGCCTTAAAACGAATTCAGTAAGAGTCCATTTGAGTGCTATTGCAGCATCCCTTAAACCTCTCAATGGACAACCTATTTCCTCTCATCCTCTTATAGCAAGATTCATGAGAGGCCTTCTTTTGACTAAACCTCCCATCAGACCACCTCCAGTGGCATGGGACTTGAATCTGGTTCTTGGCCAGCTTATGCAGCCACCCTTTGAACCCTTAGCCACTACCTCCTTGAAATTCCTTTCCTGGAAGGTTATTTTTCTCATTGCAGTCACTTCAGCTCGCCGCATCAGTGAGCTGCAAGCCTTGCTGGCTAATCCTCCTTATACAAGGTTCCATCATGACAAGGTAGTCCTCAGGACTAATCCACACTTTATGCCTAAAGTGGTCTCACCTTTTCATCTGAACCAGGAGGTTTATTTACCTGTCTTTTTTCCAGGACCTCATGCTTCAAGTGCAGAGAGGAATCTTCATACCCTGGATTGTAAAAGAGCTCTTGCCTTTTACTTACAAAGGACACAGCAACATAGAAAGTCCTCTCAACTCTTTGTTGCTTTTGATCCCTCTCATTTAGGACTTCCAGTCTCTAAGAGAACTCTGTCCAATTGGATTGCTCAGTGTATTTCTTTCGCCTACCAGAGTAAGAACCTTTCTCTGGAGGGCCATGTCACAGCTCACAATGTGAGGGCCATGGCAGCCTCTATGGCTCATCTAAATTCTGTGTCCATCGACCAGATCTGTCGAGCGGCCACCTGGGCCTCGGTTCATACCTTCACAGCCCATTACTGCTTGGAGAAGGACTCCCGCCGGGTTGCCTTGTTTGGTCAGGCTGTTCTCAAACACCTGTTCCATACCTAACCAATTCCTACCCTCCATCCCTGGCTGGATGCCTGAGATTCATGGGTGGAGGTAGAGCCCTTCCCAGGGACTCACAACCTGGGTGATCTCCCAGGCATCTCTAGCTGGGGAGTCCCCATATGTGAAGACTCATTCCTGCTTGTTCCTGGAGATAGCACAGTTACTTACCTGTAACAGGTGATCTCTGGGAACAGCAGGAATAAGTCTTCACAACCCACCCACCTCCCCTAGGAGTTGTATCTCTCTATCTTTCCTTTCCTCTCTCTCTCTTTGTCTCGGCTTTAAAACTCGAACTGGAGAGAGGCGGTTAGGAAAGGCGGGAAGGCAGCGCACAGGTGCTGTGGGATGCTCCCAAAAGCTTTCTTACTGGACGCTGGGGAGCGTTCCCGCGCAGGCTCCGTCGGTACCGACGATACCCATATGTGAAGACTTATTCCTGCTGTTCCCAGAGATCACCTGTTACAGGTAAGTAACTGTGCTTTCTCCATACCTAAGGATTTTCTAAATGGTATTGTTATTTTGGAGCTATTCCCTGCAGAAGTAGAACATTAAACCAGCAAAATGTTCATCTGGGGAAAGATTTCGGGGCGGGAACCTTGATAATATTTGCTGGTAGTAAGAAGTCCCCAGTCAGGACTTGTCCTCAGTCTATTCTCATTCTGATCAGTGTAATTATTTCATGTGATCCTGTACTGAAATGGTTTCCAGACCTGCAGACAGTCTGGATTTTAGGATAATTTTACTGAATATGCACCTAAGTAGGATGATTTCTAATGTATGCAGATGTCTTGGGCATAATCATTATGGGTAGCCTAAAAACCAAAGTGGGTATGGAACAATAAGGATGAATTTGGGAAGCACTGCGGTGTGTAATCCAGATGCAAGAAATTGTTTGAATGTGATGATTTCTATGTGAAAAGGAATAGTTAGTATCTGTTTTTCTGTTTTACAGGTCCAATTTGTGCTCATCTCTATCCACATCTCTCAGTATTACTTCATGTCCAGCTGTAGCTACCAGTTTCCCATCTTCATCCACCTCATCTGGATCTATGGTACAGTTTTCTTCATCCTGTTTTCCAACTTTTGGTACCAGGCCTACACCAAGGGCAGGCGGCTACCCAAGGGCAGGGAGCAGCCTGCTGACATGGGCTTACTACACAAGAATCAGCATGCTACGAACGGCAGCATCTATGAGAATGGTGTGGCAAGGAATGGGAAACTGAAAGCCAACTAGAGGCAGCATCCTCCCCAGCTGGTCGGAACATACAGAATTACCTTGCAGATTTTAAGCCAAGGAGCCTTAGATGTGAGACGAGCAACAGGAGCTGTAGCCCTGGACTCTGAGCACAGCTAGGAACTTAAGCAGCCAAACCAAGTGCCTACAGCCCAGCACTGCCAGTCCCTTCTCCAGACTACTCATGCACACAGCAACTCTCTCCCTCCTGCCCCAGCACTGTCTGCTTGCATCCACAAGAGGTCTTGCTCTTCAGAGCTAGCTTCTGCCATGGAGAGGCCACTCTGGGTCTTTGCTTCTGTTAAGCAGTTGCAGGATTATGCCCTCATTCAGGTGTGGCATGTGTATTCCTCTGCATATATGTAAGCATGTGTATTCACTGCATTTTCAGTGTGCATGTTGCCTTTTGTTTCTGTTGTGGCTTTGTATACATACCTCTGTGTGCTGTTGCATTGTGGTGTTAGGAAAGGAAATGGCGGTGACAAGATTTATCAATTACTTACCTAGAAGGTCTAATCCTTTTTCCTGACTGTTTTCAAAGCCAGGACAGAACTTGTCTTCTCAGAGACTTTGTTGGCGTGTGCACCTGTCCTTTTTTTGGGTGGCAGGGGGGGGGGATATGATATATGCACATATGTATGGATTTTCTTCCACTGTTTTAATATTACCATTAACACTGGAATGTTCTCAGTTTGTTGGGTTCAAAGAATCTCCGTAACTAGGAAAGGTTGGATCGTGCCTTTACGTCTGTGGAGTTGTGTAGCTCTTCAGACTTTTGGCTCTCCCCCCCTCCCCCCCTTTATCTTGATATTTGTTGCACGCTTGTAGAGTGCTGAACTGTCATGAGGATAAAGATGGTGGCATGGGTTACAGAAAGCGTCTTCCTCGAACAGTATCGGAGTACTCCAGGATTTTTCGAGAGGCAAAATAGCAGCAAAGCTAAGGAAATACTGGTGTACCAGAGCGAGTTCCCCTGGGTGGAGGGGGCATTCAAGGGCCTGTACATCCAACCCCACTTTAGCCAGGTAACCTATGCGGGGAGGGGGGCATTCAAGGGCCTGCACATCCAACCCCACTTTAGCCAGGTAACCTATGAAGGGAGGGGTAGGTGAGACTTTCAGAGTAAAGCGTGGTCATTGTGCCCCTCTGCTGGGGTAATTGATGCGAGTGTATCGGCTCATACAGCGGTCTCTTATGTATGCAAGCATGGCCTATGATAGAGAACGGTTTAGAGCAATAAAACTCCTGAAGGGGGGGCGGGGAACAAGAATTCTTAGACTCCAAATAAACTGCTACATTGACTAGTTTTCAAGCCATGATTGTGGCGAATTGGACCTTTCAGAAAGATGTCACAAACTCATCAATGTGAGCAGGGGCACTTTGGCTACAGCTGCTCCTCACACATACACATGCACCTAGCACTCATATGTTAAAACTTCTACGGTGCTCGGAGCCAGTGCCGCCTTTGAAATGGGAGAAAGAGGATTCTAGAAATAGCGAGTGTGAGGGTGTATTTGGCTAGCAGCTGGCTTTGAGTTGGGGCGGGGGGGTTCAGACATGCAAATTGTAAGAGAACAGGGGGCCCAGAGAAGTGAGCATTTGTGACGAGTTTGAGCTGTAAATGTTTTGTTTACCTCAAGGTCAGAGAAGAGCTACCTCTAGCCTCTGTTTCCATTGTTTGCTCAGATCTTCTGTCTTCATCAGTGTTCTCAAGATACAAAGGCTTCCATGGTGGACCAAACACAGCAAGGTATTTGCTAGGGGACCAAAAACCTTTCTAGTATTTTTGTCTTTTCTTGAAGTATAACTTTGATCCCAGGACAGCTGTAATATCTTGCTCATGTCTGGAAGTGCAAAATTCTGTTCTGTATGTAATTTGTGCCTGCCCTGTTCCTGTATAAATGGAGGTGGTTATAGCTATTCTGCCTTCATGGTGTCAAGAGCTGGAGCTGCAGCGCCCCCTTGTGTCATCTCAGAAGACGTTAATGGGCCTCAGCATTCAGTGAGGGCTGCTGTGGTTTCATCACTGCTACTGCTGCCTTCTAAGTACAGTGCAGTAGGTGTGAACCATGACAGGGGTGTCTAACACCTTCACTGCCTCCGTCCTTTCCTGAACTGATTAGAAGCTGGTTAGGGACTAGCACCCTCCAGTTCTCTGACCCATGAAGCTCTGCTCAGCACTGAATAAAGTCTGTTTCTTTTTGGCACTCTTAACAACCAGTCTGGGTTGTCAATAAAAAATTTTCAAGAAAAATGTACCTAAAACCACTTCCAGAGTCTGCTAGTCTTTTTCATTTTACTGATAAAGGTCTGACTATGTAATACCAGCAGTATCAACGTACCACATACCAGGCCTTGCAGGGACTAGGGGATCAGAAGCTAAAGTGCAAAGCAACTGAACTCTTAGTTAATTACAGGTACGTGACTTGTCAGTCTGCCGCATCGTAAAGACTGGGACATTAGAACAGTGAACACATCTCTCCCAAAAAGATGGGGCACTTTATTTATCCCTTGTAAGAAAACAGAAGAAAATACTTCCAATTTAAACCTAAAACGTACACTAGGGAAGCCCAAACTTTAAAATGTAAAAAGTCTTAGAAAGCTTGCCATTTAAGATATTTTTCAGTCATGCAGGTAGGTAGGTGCATGTGATTGGGAAAGACTCAGAGTGTCTGCTACGGGCGGTGGGTGTATGTGCACATCTACAGCTTGATAGCAGTGTAAATGAGTCTCTTCTGCAAGTGCCCCTTTTATATCCCAGTCATACTGCATGCTTTATAAGTCTTTAATAATAATAATAATGTGGACTTGCTTGTGCATTTTTCACATTCTGCTGTCTGGAACAGAAGCTTCAATGCTTTTTGAATTTGACTAATCTACACAACACATTTCATAATCTGTAAAAAAAAAAAAAAAAAAAAAAAAAAAAAAAAAAAAAATTATAGAAGTATTCAATGAGACCATGATTAATGCAGTTGGGGTGATTTGGGGTCTTACTCTGTCTTCACACCCTTTCTCATAGCAACCAATATTAGCTCTGGTTCTAAAAATAGCCTCTACAGACTCCATGATTTATTTTATGTATTAAAAAAAAAGTATTGTACTATTTACCAATTTAATAAATAAAGGCTGCCTCTATCCAGTTACAGTAGTTGAACTAACTTAAGTATGCCAAGAAGAAGAATCAAGCTCTCCAAGAACAAGCAGGAAGTTAGTCCTTGCATATGGGTGTCACCTGTGCTGATGAAGCCCCGCCACCACACATGGGTGGTCCCCTTCCCGCCCAAGGGTGCCATCTTACTAGTCTCCCTTTTTCTGCAGAGCCCTACAGACGTCAGTCTTCCCCTGGGAAAAAAGTTGAATTTCTTGTTTATTTCCTTCTCCAGTTAGCACCAGTCCCTTTCCAATCTCTGAGCCCAGTCATCTCGTCTTTAAGTCTCTGAACCATTTTTAGGTTTTTCTCTAGTGCTGTTTCGTACCTTTTTCTAACTGCTAGCTGCGTCAAGAGTCTTCAACCTCGCAGGGGTTCTTTTTGCCCCCAATGGCCAGTGGGTTCAAAAAGTGTGATCGATGTGCAAAGAACATGTCCCTACCTGATACACATGACTGCTGCATCTGGTATCTAGGTGCCAACCATGACCCACAGGTTTGTACCTTGTGCAAAAAGATGTCCACTAAGTCCATCCAAAGTCGTTGGCAGAAGCAGGATGACATCTTCACAGGTCAGATTCAGCCCTGGGGTCCCCAGTAACCTCACACTGTAAGGGCCCACACAGATCCTAAGTCATGTAAAGCCCCTGCGGCACCAGATCAGGTCTGTGGACACTCGGACAAGGGTCTCTGCAAGCGGGAGCACAAGAAGAAATAATCCTCAAGGGACCTCATCCTGGGAATCAGACACACACGTGCAAGGTCCCACAGTCCCTGGGGGAGGAGTTACGTTTAAGCGGCCGGCAAAGGTGCCCAGAACAGATGCCAAGACTTCTGGCGATGGATCACGAACCCCGAGGCCTGTCCCATTGAAGACTCCCTCTCCTCACCGACACGACCCGGTCACCCTGGTGTCTGCGCTGAAGGTGGCAACTCTTAAGTGGGAAGCCAGGATTATGGCATTGGAACGCAGTGTTGCTGCCTTCATTGTCTCACAGCAAGCGTCAATACCTGTCTTTGCTGGTACTCGCACAGAGACCACAGGAACCTCTGTCGAGGACTTCCCGAGCCGCCGATATGATCCTCGATAACCCCGAGCATCGAACCATTCCTCAGCAAGGGTCTCAATCCCAGTCCTCAGCAGCAAGATCTTCCCCAGCAAGTGCTTGTGGCTCTGACCAAGCAACAGCTATGGGTCACCGAAGACCCAATTCGAGCCCTCGACGGACTACTCGGACTAGGAGTCAGAGGATGAGGCTTCCCCAGAGATGTGTAAACATCACAATCTCCCCTTGGATCCGTTTCCCCCGGCATTGAGATGCCAGTCCCCTCCCGAGGACCCCTCGTTCCTCGAGTTTGTCTGGGACATGGCAAAGGCCTTGTCTCTCACCACGGAGTCTGAGGAGGACCCTCGCATGGAGGAGCTTGAAATTCTCCAGTATGAGACTCCACCTAAGGAGGGCCCTGACTGTTCCCGTCCCCACCATCCTCAGGCAGCAACTCCTTCGGATGTGGAAGACACTGGTGTCTGTGCAGATAGCCAGTGCCTGGACACCATGAACAGAGTCCAGTGGGGCCCCAGCTTCCAGAAGGCACAGCTTCCTCACAATTCTATGGTGGTGGAGTTGACCATGTGCTAGCAGAAAAGCACAAAGCCTCACTCTGTGGCTCCGGGCAGGGAGTCCGCACCCTTGACGTCTTGGACACAAATGCTACCAGTGCTTGATGCTGGTTTGCAGAATACAGCATATCAGCTGTATATTGCCATGTATCTCCAAGACCTAGCAAAAGAACTTGCAGGTTTCTCAGCGGGTCTCAGTGGAGATCACTTCCAGCGATTTCAAACTTTCACAAGTGCTCGAAGTACATGTCTCGAACTGCCTATGACTGCTTCGAGTCTAATGCAAGGGTGGCCGCAGCAGGCATTGGCACCGGACACCAGGCCTGGCTTCAGGCATCAAACCTCAAGCAATGGGTCTAGGAGAAACTCCTTGATGTCCCCTGCCTCTGTGAAAACCTTTTCAGCAAAACCAATGGAGGATAAGGCGACAGAGATCGAGAGAGAGTTTGTCACCAGGACTCAGCTCTCCAGGAAGACCTTCACCATTCCCAAGAAAAAAAAACACCAGAGAAAAAGCCTCCCTTCCACAGGAAAGGCCAGCACTACTGAGGCTATCCCCAATTCCAGGCCCCTCAGATTCTGCAGCAGGGTCACCAGGGCAAAGGAGCAGGCCAAGGCCAACGCAAGCCTAAGGGTTCTAAGCCCCAAACAGCTCCTGCCAAGGCTGGGTCAGGGTTTTGACTCCCTGAGCATAGGCTCTCCACCCATGCGGGAGCAGCTACCAGCAGGGGAACATCGGTGACCTACCATCACCACCAACACCTGGGCACTTCAAGTGGTCAGAAGGCTATCTCCTTTACCAGGACCAGATACCTTCTTTCTTTCCCGGAGAGCCCCCTCAGACTCCCCTGCACCAGGCCCTGCTACTTGCAGGAACTCCCTGTCCCTGAGAAGGCCTGCACCGTGGAGCCAGTAGCCCACCACCTAAGAGGGAAGGGGTTCTACTCCAGGTACTTTCTGGTCCCAAAAAGAACAGGAGGCCTGTGACCTAAGGCCCATTCTGGACTTGCGAAACCTGAACAAGTTCCTGGTGCAGGAGAAGTTCAAAATGTTCTCCCTTGGAACATTGCTGTCCTATCTCCAGCAGGGAGATTGGCTATGCTCCTTGGTCCTAAAGGATGCTTATAACCCACATCCTTATTCATCCCAGTTACAGGCAGTACCTGAGGCTCATGGTTGAGGGCGACCACTTCCAGTGTAGGGTACTACCCTTTGGCCTAGCCTCTGCACCAAGAGTCTTCACCAAATGCCTGGCAGTGGTGGTCGCCTACCTTGGTCTCCAAGGAACCTTTGTTGCCTGGCTCGTGAAAGGGGACACACCACTGAGGTGCAACAGATCACGGCCCGTACATCAAAGTCCTGCAGCATTTTGGGGTTTGTGATAAACCACCCCAAATCTTACTTCACTCCAACACAGGGAGGTCTCTGTCCTCTCAACTAACAGAGTTGCTCGGCTGGTGGCTGGGACACACAGCACCTGCAGAAGGGTGTGCTCTTCCAGTCCCCAGACTCCCAGAGGTCCTCGGCACAGACCCGTCCCTACTGGGCTGAGGTGCCCACTGCGAGGAACTGTGCACACAGGGCAACTGGTCCTTAGAGGAGAGCCAGCAGCAGCTCAAGGCCATTTTTCTGGTGATCAAGGCCTTCCACCACCGCTTGTGAAACAAGTTGGTGCAAGTCCAAACAGACAACCAGGTCGTGATGTTCTACCTGAAAAAGCAGGGAGGCACATGGTCTGAACGCCTCTGCCAGGAGGCAGTAGCCCTCTGCTCCTACGCGATCAGTCAGGGAATGCTCCACAAGGCAGTATACCTTCTGAGCCAAGACAATGCCCTAGCAGACAGGGTCCTCCAGCCGCACGAATGATGCCTAGGCCCCAGGGTGGTGCAGCGGCTGTTCTGACTCTGGGGAACCCCAGTTCTCGACCTCTTTGCCAGTCCAGTCAATGCTTAGCTGCACTGCTTCTGCTGTCCCCAAATGTTAAAACCCTCAGTCCAGTGTGCAGCGGCGGCCAAGAGAGCAAATATGATAACTAGCATTCTAAGGAAAGGAATGGAAAATAAAACAAGATATTATAGTGCCTCTATATTGTTCCATGGTGAGACCGCACCTTGAATATTGTGTGCAATTCTGGTCGCCGTATCTTAAAAAGGATATAGCGTCATTAGAAAAGGTTCAGAGAAGAGCCACCAAAATGGTAAAGGGGATGGAAGGATACTCCTATGAAGAAAGGCTAAAAAGGTTAGCGCTCTTTAACCTGGAAAAGAGACGGCTGAGGGGAGATATGATAGAAGTCTATAAATTAATGAACGGAGTGGAACGGGTAAACGTAGATCGATTGTTTGTTATCAGAATATAGAAAGACTAGGGGACATGCAGTGAAGCTACAGGGTAAACTATTTAAAACTAATAAAAGAAAATATTTTTTCACTCAACGTGTAATCAAACTCTGGAATTTGTTACCGGAGGATGTATTAAAGGCTGTTAGTGTAGCTGGGTTTAAAAAAGGTTTGGACAAGTTCCTGGAGGAAAGTTCCATAAACCATTATTAAGAAGGGACCCAGAATATCAATGCTTGACCCAGTACAAGCATTGTGGAATCTGTGTCTTTTGGGGAAACTGCTAGGTACTTATGACCTAGATTGGCCACTGTTGAAAACAGGATACTGGGCTTGATGGACCTTTGTCTGACCCAGTATGGCACATCTTATATTCTTATCCTTCCTGGATAGCGGCGGACACTTTCCTCATCTTGTGGTCAGAGGGCCTTCTGTATTCTTTACCTCCCATGCCACTGATTGCCCAGACTCTTTTCAAGGTCCGGCAGGACAAAGCGTCCATGATCCTGGTGATCCAGGCAGCACTGGTTCCCCCTTTTGCTCCGCCTCTCGATGGAGCTCCCAGTTCCTCTGGGGAACACCCCGGGACTACTGATCCAGGAGGGGGGCTTGCTGCTTTACCCCAACCCTGGCATCCCTGCCGCTAACAGCATGGCTGCTGAGCTGGTCACCTTAGCACCCTTCAACCTCCCAAGTAAGGTGGAGGAAGTCATCCTAGCCTCTCGTAAGAACTCCACGAGATGGGCTTATGCCTTCAAGTGGTGTAGATTCTCAATCTGGTGGGTGGAGCAATGGGTAGACCTGTACTCTTGCTAGGTGCACACAATGCTGCAGTACTTGCTCCACCTTTCACAGACTGGACTTGAGTCCAACTCAGGGTGCAGCTGAGCGTGCTCTCTGTGCACTATCAATCTGTAGATGGAAAATCTTTCTGTGCAGCTCCTCATTACTTGATTTATGCATAGCTTGCTGCTCTCTAAGCCTCCCATCCGCCCACCCCTGGCGGAATGGAATCTTATCGTTGTTCTGATGCAGCTCACCAAGCTACCTTTCGATCCTCTGGCTACCTGCCATTTGTGTTATCTATCTTGGAAGGTAATCTTCTTGGTGGTGCTCACCTCTGCCCGCAGAGTCACTGAGCTTCAGGCCTTGGTGGCCGAGCCTCCTTACACTAGCTTCTACAGGAATAGGGTCATGCTTCACACCCATCCTAAATTCCTTCTGAAGGTGGTATCTGCCTTGCACCTCAAACAGGAGATGGTGCTCCCCACCTTCTTTCCACAGCCCCATGCTGACAAGGCGGCAGCCGTTCTCCATACTTGACTGTAAGAGGGCCCTGTCCTACCTGTGATGTAGTCAGGGCCACTGCAGTGTCTTGCAGCTTTTCATTTCATATGACTCCAGTCAACTGGGGGAGATTTTTCAAGCGGACTCTGTCCACCTCGGTGGCAGACTGCATCGCCTTTGCCCACGAGCAGATTGGGCTCTTTTTGGAGCGCCGGGTCATGGCGCACCATATTGAAGCTATGGTGACCTAGGTTGCAAGCCTATGCTGTGTCCCTATGGCAGACATCTGCCGGGCCGCAACCTGGTCCTCTGTTCACAGCTTTGCAGCTCACTATTGCCTGGAAAGGGAGCCATGATGGGACATCACCTTTGGCCAGGCTGTACGCCAAAAGCTGTTTTGGGTTTAGACAACTCCTGCCTCTGACCTTGTTCAGGCTACAGGAGGGATGGTTCTCCCTGGACACTGGGATCCTTTGAGTCTTTCCTGAGACTTGCTTGTGGCTGCTCATGGCTGGACTGTGTTTTTCTACAGGTTCGCAGTAGCCTGTAGTTAGGGAGTCACGTATGTAAGGACTGACTTCCTGTTTGTTCCTGGCGAAAGTATAGTTGCTCACCTGTAATGGGTGTTTTCCAGGGACAGCAGGAATCTGTCCTCACAGCCCTCTTCCCTTTGGAATTGCTGTACATTTTTGTCGTCTTTTGTTGACTCCAGCTATGTCATCTGATTAAGATGACACCCTTGGTGGGAAGGGGTCCATGCATGCTTAGTGGCATCTCCCAAAGACCACCTTTGAAAGCTGGGGCGATGCTTCCATGGGTCTCCGTTGGTGTGGACATCACTCATATGAGGACTGATTTCTGCTGTCCCTGGAGAACACCTGTTACAGGTGAGTAACTAACTACACTTTCTCAGTGGACAAGCAGGAAAAAGTCCTCATGTATGGGTGATGTCATCTACCAGAGCTCTGCACACAGTATTCCTAGATATTGAACCTCTTTGCCTATGTGCATGTCTGCCTGCCCACTGCTACTCCACAGAGCCCACATTTGTGTTTAGCCAATGTCTTGTGAATGGGTTTGTTTTTTTAGTTTTGTCTATTTGCATGGGATTTTTTTCTGCCTGCCTGCATGGTCTTTTCCTTCCTGTTAAAATTCCATTATCTTTATCTTTATTTAAAATTTATTATACCGCCTAAACCACTTAGGCATGCAGCGGTTTACAATAAAATCAAAACGGAACTACTGTGAAAAAAAGAAACGGAAAAGGAACGCTAATTCTTTTAAAATAAAGGGACAGCAAAGAAACAGTACAACAATGATATTAGAAATACAAAGGGCAGGTGAACAGTTTAGAACAGTGGTTCTCAACCCAGTCCTCTGGATCCCCTAGTCCAGTTGGGTTTGCAAGGGGTGGGGGCCATTTTTGCCCCTATGGCCACCGGATTCAAAAAAATGTGAGATGTGCTCTAAGAACATGTCGCTTATGACTGTTGCCTGCAGTGTCTCAGGGCTGACCATGATCCAGAGCTCTGTTCGCTTTGTAAGAAAATGTCCTCCAAAGCCCTGCTCAGTCGTAAGCAGAAGTCCAAAGACATTTTCAGGAAGGCTGCCTTGGAGTCCCCGGTGGTGCCCTCGGTCGTCTCTCCTCCGGTTGGATCCCCCAGCTCAGCCCCACGCTCTCGTTGGCACTCTGACCAGGGGTCCCCTGAAGTGAAGCAGTGCAAGAAGGCGGCGGCCTCGAAGTCACTGTTGGGGGCTCCCGACAAGCACAAGCACTCCTGTGCTCAGTCACTTAACCCCCTTCGGCATTCCTGAGAGTCGGACAAGGAGCGGCCCTGCAAGGTACCTCATACAGATACGGAGGCCTCCAGTGATGGTGCCCAGTCTCCTGAGGGCTGTCCTGGTGAGGTCCTCCTCGACACCTGACCCGGTGACACCAGGGTCTGCATCACAGGGTCCCATGCTCACGTGAGAATCCCATATGCTGGCGCTGAAACATAGCATTTTTGTGTTCATGGCTTCCCAGCAGGTGCTCACAGCCAGCTTCACTGACTCGTGCCCAGAGACCAAGGTTTCCTCACGTGGGACATCGAAAACTGTCCAGGAAACCCCTGAGAGCTGCGGGCCTCGTGAGGGTCCTTGACGTCTCTCACTCGCCTTCCAGTACCTTGTGTGCAAAATCATCCAGGGCCTCCGGCTCCAAGCAGGCCTCGGCTGTTGGACAGGGTGACCAGCCCGGTTCGGATTCCTCATCAGATTTCTGGGACTGGGAGTCCAATGGGGATACTTCCCTGTAAACCCGTGCCCGTCGTGACTTTCTGTCAGATCCCTCCCCTCCTATGTTTCAGCAGCACTTGACACCTGAGGATGACACCTTCCTGGTGTTTGGGGTATGGCATGGGCTCTTAACCTGGCCACCCAGGCCAAGGAGGACCCTCGAGCTGAAGAGCTTGACATCCTTCAGTAAGAGTGCCCACCTAGGGAGTCTCTTACTGTCCCAGTTCCCCCCATCCTGTCCAGGCTGCTGCTCCGCATGTGGGAGGCACCGGCCTCTGTGCCCATTGTGAGTAAGTGCCTCTACACCATGTACAAAGTGCAGTGTGGCCCTGGGTTCAGAAAAACCCAACTCCCCCACACTTCCATGGTGGTGGAGTCAGCCATGAGAAAGCAAAAGAGCCCGAAGTCGCACTCTTGTCTGCCCGAGCTGGGAGTTGAGAGCCCTCGACATCCTAGGCTGCAAGGCCTAACAGGGGTCTGTGCTCTCTTGCCATATTCAGGCATACTAGTTATTCATGGGCATGTTCTAGCGCAACCTCTAGGGCAAACCTCTCAATAGGTGCAGTACCCTGCTAAAGTCTGTCGCGGACTGCTCCAAATACCTCTCCCGTGCCACCTATGATGGTTTTGAGTCCTCGGCTCGAGTGGTGGCCGCGGGCATCGGGACCCGTCGCGAGGCATGGCTCCAGTCCTCAGATTTGGAGCAGCTCTTTGGCAAGCCAATGGAGGACAAGGCCGTGGAGAGACTGAGTTTGTCACCCAAACCAGTCTCTCGCGTAAGACTTCCACCCTCCCTTGGAAGAAACGACAAACCAAAAAGCTTTTCTTTCTGAGGAAGTGCCTACCCTACCGTGGCTACCTACCGTACCTACCTACTCCTACGCTGACCACTGCAGTGCACGGGAAGTCCGGCCAGAGTCACTGCAAGCCGAAAGGGTCCAAGGCCCAAACCCCAGCACCACCTCAACCTCGGGTTTTGACACCAGCCGCATAGCCTCTTGCCCCCGGCGTCTCAGCAGCCACTGGGGGATGCCTGTCCTCCTTTGCCCCTCAGTGGACTTTCATCACTTTGGACACCTGGGTCCTCTGGGTAATCCGGGACGGCTATTGCCCCTGCCTGGACAGGCTTCCCCCTCCCTTCTCCTTGGCGGAGCCTCCTCAATTCCCCACGCATCAGGTCGTCCTGCAGCAGGAATTAATCAACCTTCTCGCCCAGCAGGCGGTCGAGATGGTTCCGTCACACCTCAGAGGTTGGGGATTCTATTCCCATTACTTCCTTATCTCAAAGAAGACGGGGGTCTGCGGCCCATCCTCGACCTCTGAAAACTAAACAAGTTCTTGGTGCAGGAGAAGTTCAAGATGTTATCCTTTGGTGTTCTGCTGCCCTGCCTCCAACAGGGCGACTGGCTATGCTCCTTGGATTTAAAAGACACTTACACCCACATTTTGATTCACCCCCTAGCACAGGCAGTACCTATGCTTCAGGGTGTGGGGGGAGCACTTCCTATACAGGGTGCGCCCCTTCAGCCTTGCATCCGCCCTGTGGGTCTTCACGGAGTGCCTCTCCGCGGTCCTCACCACCCTTGGGCGTCAGGGGAAGACCGGTATGCCCTATCTTGACGACTGGCTAGTCACGGGATCCTCAGTCGAGGAAACCCGCCTGGCGGTGGCATCGTGCATAATCCTTCTGCTCGAGCACCTGGGGTTCTTGGTCAACTATCCCATGTCCCACCTCAAACTGGTGCAGACCCTAGAATTCATCGGCGTGCTCCTCAAGGCCGAGCAGGTGACTGCTTTTCTGCCAGCAGATCGCACCGACCGCCTCTGAACCCTGGCAGCCCAGGTCCAGAGCGCGCCTCAGGTCACATCCCGAACTATGCTGCGCCTCCTGGGTCACATGGCCTCTACTGTCCATGTGGTTCCTCACGCCCGCCTGCACATGTGGACAGCTCAGTGGTGCACAGTGGAGCCTGTCTGTCGACCACCTCAGGGATCCCGTAAAGGTCTCCCACAGCCTTCGCCTGTTCCTGGGCTGGTGGCAAAACCCCTGCAACCTCCTCTAGGGGTTGCCTTTCAAGACCCCGCAGCACGAAATAGTGCTGACGACAGATGCCTCCTTGCTGGGGTGGGGAGCCCACTGGGGTGCATTGTGCATGTAGGGGCAATGGTCGCCCAAGGAGTCTCAACAGCAAATAAACTTACTTGAGCTCTGGGTGGTTTGGTGGGCCCTGAGAGCCTTTGAGGATCACCTCGGGGGGGGGGGGAGGGGGTCGTCAGTCCTTGTGAAAACTGACAACTGCCTGGCAATGTTCTATATCAACAAGGAGGAGGGTACCCTGATCACACTCTGCTGGGAAGTGGTCCTCCTCTGCTCCTTTGCCTTTTGTCGGGGGATGACCCTTAGGGCAGTCTACCTCCCTGGCCAGGAGAATGTCCTGGCGGACAAACTCAGCAGAATCCTTCGCCCTCATGAATGGTGACTGGATCTGGGAGTGGCTGACTGGCTGTTCCATCGGTGGAGAGCTCCGGCTATGGACTTATTTGCCAGCCTGCTGAACACACAGCTCCCCTGCTTCTGCGGCCCTATGCCACACCTGAGCAGGGAGGGCCTGGATGTGTTCCTTCTGAGCTGGTCCTCCAGCCTGCTCTATGCGGTCCCTCCCACTCCTCTCATTGCAAGGACCTCCCACAAAGCTCAGTGGGAGCAGGTGTAGATCTTCGTAGCTCCCTTGTGGCCTCGACAGCCCTGGTTCCTGCTCCTGCTGTGCCTAGCAATAGAGCCTCCAATTCCCCTAGGCTGTGCCCCAGGCCTGCTAAAACAGGAGGAGGGTTGGGTACTGCATCCGAACCGGGCCTCGTTATCCCTCACAGCCTGGTGGCTGAACTGGTCTCCCTAGCTCTGCTTAATCTCCTGAAGGAGGTTGAGAAGGTCCTCCTCACGTTTATTTATTTATTATTTATTTATTACAGGCTCTTATATACTGCTCTATTCAGCATCAGCGCGGTTCACAATATAACAGACCAGAACAACAAACTGTTTGGTTTTACAGAGAACAAGGTCAGAGAACTTGGATAAAACATGGGAGGATCTCAACTAGATGAGCTTATGCCTTTAAATGGCGATGCTTCTTGGTCTGGTGCTCCAGGCTCCAGATTGACCCATTCTCTTGCCCCACTCGATGGGTCCTTCAATACCACCTCCATCTCTTGAGGGAGGGTCTGAAGTCTAAATCCATCAGGGTGCATTTGAGTGCCATCGGTGAATCACCTCCCCTTCGAGGGAAAGTCCCTCTTGGGACAGCCCTTGGTCTCCCACTTTATGCAGGGTCTCTTGCTGTCCAAGCCTCCCATTTGGCGCCTCTCTGCAGAATGGGATCTGAATGTAGTTCTCATGCAGCTTACATGTCCACCTTTTGAGTCGATGGTGATGTGCTCGCTTTAGCATCTATCCTGGAACGTGGTCTTCCTGTTGGCACTGACCTTGTCCTGCTGAGTTAGTGAGCTCCAGGCTCTCATGGCTGATGCCCCTTACACAGGTTCTATAGGAATAGTAGTCCTCCGTACCCACCCTAAATTCCTGCTGAAAGTTGTCTTAGATTTCCATCTCAATCAGGAGATAGTCTTACCGACTTTCTTCCCAAGACCTCATGCTGACCAAGTGTCGGCGACTTTGCATACTCTTGACTGCAAGAGGGCTCTTGCCTTCTTTCTGCAGCGCACACAGGCTCATCACAGATCTGGCCAATGCTTTGTGACTTACAATCCCAATTGCTGGGGCAGGCAGTCACCAAATGCCCCCTCTCTAGTTGGGTGGCGGACTGCATCTTCTTTGCCCATATGAAAGCGGGTGCCCCTTTCTGCATGGTGACTTGTCAATCCAGTGTCCAAGTCAAGGTGACTTTGGTGGCCTCTCTGCATTCAGTGCCCCTGTGGGACATTTGCAAGGTGGGAACCTGGTTTTCAGTGAACACCTTCGCTGCACACTACTGCCTGGAGAGGTAGTCCTGTTGAGACAGCACTTTTGGCCACGCTGTACTCTGTAATCTGTTTGGGGGTATAAGCATCTCTGGCCCTCTGACACTTCACTGCTATTGAGAGCTTCACCCCGAGGAATTGGGTTCCTGTGGGCATCAGCTTCTGCTCATAACCTCGCAGAGGTGTTTTTTTGCTTCAGGTTCGGTAGCCTGTAGCTGGGGTGTCCCATAAGTGAGGACTGACTTCCTGCTTGTTCCTGGAGAAAGCGTAGTTACTCACCTGTAACAGGTGTTCTCCAGGGCCAGCAGGCATCAGCCTTCACTACCCTCCCACCTCCCCTGAAGAGTTACTGGATTTTTATCCTTCCCTTTCTGTGTGCTTGGTAGGGCTTGAGCTAAGGGACCTGACTGAGGAAGGTGGCACCCTGGGGCAGGAAGAGGAGTAGGCATGTGTGGCACTTGGGGAAAAAAGAGCCAAACGATGAAACCTGGAAACAGCACAAGCACTGGCAAGTCAAATGCAAGGCATTGATAAGGCAGGCAAAGGGAGAATTTGAGAAGAAGCTTGCTGCGGAAGCAAAAATGCAAAGTAAAGACCTTTTCAAGTACATTCGTAGCAAAAAACCTGTGAGAGAGTCAGTTGGTCCATTAGATGATAAAGGGGTTAAAGGAGCACTAAGAGGCGACAAGGCGATAGCGGAGAGACTGAATGAATTCTTTGCTTCAGTCTTTACTGAGGAAGATGTAGGGATGTTACCCATGACTGAAGTGGTATTTAAAGGTGCGGAAGAATTGAAGGAAATATCGATACATTGGGAAGATGTCTTACAACTATTAGATAAACTAAAGAGTAGCAAATCACCTGGACCGGATGGTATACATCCAAGGGTGTTGAAAGAACTGAAATATGAGATTGCAGACCTGCTATCAGTAATCTGTGAACTATCATTAAAATCATCTCTAATACCTGAAGATTGGAGGATTGCCAATGTAACACCAATTTTTAAAAAGGGTTCCAGGGGTGATCCAGACCGGTGAGCCTGACGTCAGTACCAGGAAAAATGGTAGAAACCATCATAAGGAATAAAATTACTCAGCATGTAGATAGTCACAACCTAATGGGAAACAGCCAACATGGCTTTAGACAAGGAAGATATTGTCTTACTAATCTGTTATGTTTCTTTGAAGGAGTGAATAAACAGGTGGACAAAGGTGAGTCAGTTGGTATTGTGTATCGACTTTCAGAAAGCCTTTGACAAGGTCCCTCATCAGAGACTTTTGGCAAAACTAAAGAGTCATGGGATAGGAGGCAGTGTACTATTAACATAAGAACATAAGATATGCCATACTGGGTCAGACCAAGGTCCATCAAGCCCAGTATTCTGTTTACAACAGTGGCCAATCTAGGTCATATGTACCTAGCAGTTTCCCCAAGAGACACAAGTTCCACAATGCTTGTACTGGGTCAAGCATTGATATCTTCGGTCACTTCTTAATAATGGTTTATGGACCTTTCCTCCAGGAACTTGTCCAAACCTTTTTTAAACCCAGCTACACTAACAGCCTTTACTACATCCTCCGGTAACAAATTCCAGAGTTTGATTACACGTTGAGTGAAAAAATATTTTCTTTTATTAGTCTTAAATAGTTTACCCTGTAGCTTCATTGCATGTCCCCTAGTCTTTCTATATTCTGATAAGGTAAACAATCGATCTATGTTTGCCCGTTCCACTCTGTTCATTAATTTATAGACTTTCTATCATATCTCCCCTCAGCCGTCTCTTTTCCAGGTTAAAGAGCCCTAACCTTTTTAGCCTTTCCTCATAGGAGTATCCTTCCATCCCCTTTACCATTGTGGTGGCTCTTCTCTGAATCTTTTCTAAAATCGCTATATCCTTTTTAAGATACGGCGACCAGAATTGCACACAATATTCAAGGTGCGGTCTCACCATGGAACGATATAGAGGCATTATAATATCTTTTGTTTTATTTTCCATTCCTTTCCTTATCATACCTAGCATTCTATTTGCTCTCTTGGCTGCCGCTGCACACTGGGCTGAGGGTTTTAACATGGTATCCACAATGACGCCTAAATCTTTTTCCTGGGTGGTGGTTCCTAATGTGGAACCTTGCATCGTTTAACCATAGTTTGGGTTGTTCTTCCCTAGGTGCATAACCTTGCACTTGTCAACATTAAATTTCATCTGCCATTTTGATGCCCAGTCTTCCAATTTAACAAGATCCTCTTGCAATTTTTCAGAATCCTCTTGGGTTTTAACAACTTTAAATAGTTTTGTGTCATCTGCAAATTTGATAACCTCACTTGTTATTCCACTTTCCAGGTCATTTATGAATATGTCAAAAAGCAGCGGACCCAGCACAGATCCCTGGGGTACACCACTATTCACCTTTCTCCATTGGGAAAATTGGCCATTTAGCCCTACCCTCTCCTTTCTATCTTTTAACCAGTTCCTGATCCACAATAGTACACTGCCTCCTATCCCATGACTCTTTAGTTTTGCCAAAAGTCTCTGATGAGGGACCTTGTCAAAGGTTTTCTGAAAGTCCAGATATACTATATCAACCGACTCACTTTTGTCCACCTGTTTATTCACTCCTTCAAAAAAACATAACAGATTAGTAAGACAAGATCTTCCTTGTCTAAAGCCATGTTGGCTGTCTCCCATTAGGTCGTGACTATCTACATGCTGAGTAATTTTATTCTTTATGATGGTTTCTTCCATTTTTCACGGTACTGACGTCAGGCTCACTGGTCTGTAGTTTCCCGGATCACCCCTGGAACCCTTTTTAAAAATTGGTGTTACATTGGCGATCCTCCAATCTTCAGGTATTAGAGATGATTTTAATGATAGTTCAGAGAATACTAATACTATTACAGATTACTATTGTGGATCAGGAACTGGTTAAAAGATAAAAAGCAGAGGGTAGGGCTAAATGGCCAATTTTCCCAATGGAGAAAGGTGAATAGTGGTGTACCCCAGGGATCTGTGCTGGGTCCGCTGCTTTTTGACATATTCATAAATGACCTGGAAGGTGGAATAACGAGTGAGGTGATCAAATTTGCAGATGACACAAAACTATTTAAAGTTGTTAAAACCCAAGATGATTGTGAAAAATTGCAAGAGGATCTTGATAAATTGGAAGACTGGGCATCAAAATGGCAGATGAAATTCAATGTGGACAAGTGCAAAGTTATGCACCTAGGGAAGAACAACCCAAACTATGGTTACTCGATGCAAGGTTCCACATTAGGAACCACCACCCAGGAAAAAGATTTAGGCGTCATTATGGATACCATGTTAAAACCCTCGGCCCAGTGTGCAGCGGCGGCCAAGAGAGCAACTAGAATGCTAGGTATGATAAGGAAAGGAATGGAAAATAAAACAAAAGATATTATAATGCCTCTATATCGTTCCATGGTGAGACCGCATTGTGTGCAATTCTGGTTGCCGTATCTTAAAAAGGATATAGTGATTTTAGAAAAGGTTCAGAGAAGAGCAACCACAATGGTAAAGGTGATGGAAGGATACTCCTACGAAGAAAGGCTAAAAAGGTTAGGGCTCTTTAACCTGGAAAAGAGATGGCTGAGGGGAGATATGATAGAAGTCTATAAATTAATGAACGGAGTGGAAGGGGTAAACCTAGATCAATTGTTTACGTTATCAGAATATAGGAAAAACTAGGGGACATGCAATGAAGCTACAGGGTAAACTATTTAAGACTAATAAAAGAAAATATTTTTTCACTCAACGTGTAATCAAACTCTGGAATTTGTTACTGGAGGATGTAGTAAAGGCTGTTAGTGTAGCTGGGTTTAAAAAAGGTTTGGACAAGTTCCTGAAGGAAAGGTCCATAAACCATTATTAAGAAGTGACCGAAGATATCAATGCTTGACCCAGTACAAGCATTGTGGAACTTGTGTCTCTTGGGGAAACTGCTAGGTCCATATGACCTAGATTGGCCACTGTTGGAAACAGAATACTGGGCTTGATGGACCTTGGTCTGACCCAGTATGGCATATCTTATGTTCTTATGTAGTGATACCCAAGGCTTTCTTTGAAAGCTGGGGAATTGCTCCGCATGGGCTCTGTCTGTGCCAATGTCACTTATAAGTGAGAACTGCTTCCTTCTAGCCCTGGAGAACACCTATTACAGGTGACTAACTATGCTTTATGAGATCTAAAAGTTCCAGAACCCACTTCTTGGTTCCCCCAGAGAGGGAGGCTCAGACATTTAGAGAAGGGTATACCAGAGTACAATGCTTGCAGCCTACATGCTCTCTTGCCAGCTCTAAATGGGCATGCTTTTGAAAGGACTACATGAGTGGCCTAGATCTGTTCCAGTATCTCTCTCCAGGGAGATTGGAACAGTATTTCCTATTGTGCTACTGTAGGGACTATTTAAAGTTCATGGTTTGAATGACAAAGCACATCTTTGAAAGGGTAGCAAGCGCTTTTGCACTGCGTAATGGTGCCTGGAGACTCAGCCTGTACCAGGCCTCAGACAGGGAGCAATCTGTACAGAAAAAGCTTGCTGATGTACTGTGCTATGGAAAGAATCTCTTTGGAGAAAATGTTGAAGAGGCAACTCCATTAAAAAGCAGCATGTTACCCTTTGCAATTTCTCATGGTGCATATTTGTGTGGCTTTCTACCACAGGAAGTTGAAAGGTGGCAACTACGAGGGTTATTTTTAAAGTAAGGTCTGATTGGCTGTAGCTCTGTAAATTGTTTTCCCCCTTTAGAAACAAGCACTCGTGCCGGCTCCCAGCATGCCTTGTGCAAAAGCAAATGCCATTTGCAGTTGTAGCATCACTTTGTATGGTTTATACTGAGATGTTAAAATGTTTAAGACAGCAAAGTGTGTAAATGGGTGAGATTGTTCAAGGACAGGTGTGACAACGTCCATGATGAACTGTGATAGGGTCGACCTTCAGTAATCACAGAAGATTCGGTGCGCACAGTTGATGCAAAAATTCATGAACGGCGATTCACGATTTCCACTTTGTCACTGAAATTTCCATAAGTTTTGAGGTCAGTGCTATACAAAATCATTTCAGAAACATTGCAGTTCAGAAAACTCTGCTTGTGATGGGTTTCCAGGCTGCTTTCCGAGGAGCACAATTGCCATGATCTTGTGTGTTGAGATTGTCTGTTTGGCTTTCACTTTGACTGGAGATGACGTATGTCTCCATTCCATTGAGTGCTGCTTTGATTCTGGAGTCATGTGAGAAACCCATGTCTTGTCCCCTGTGACAATGTGGTCCAAAAGTTCATCTCCTTCCTCATTGTATCGGATCAAAAATGTCAAAGCACTATCCATTCTTGTTTTTTGGTGTTCCTCGGAAAGCAGCCTGCAATCCTATCCTTGAACAAGCTCACCCATTTACGCATTTTGCTGTCACTCATTGCATTGGGACTGTACACCTCACATATCTGGTGATGAATGTCTGCTGATGAGACAGTCCTTGCTGTCAAAAACCGAATCATAGACTGTATTTCACAGTTGGAGGGCTGCTCAATTGTCTTAAACATTTTAATGTCTCAGTATAAACTGTACAAAGTGATGCTAAGACTGCAAATGGCAACAATATCCTACTCTACATGCCATTTTCCACAATGCAAATGGATTTATTGCCTATAACAAACTGCTTCGACGCAGTCTCACAATGGCTCCTGTCACTGAACCTCCGCATTCAGCATAAGAAAACTGAGGTTCTCTTTATCACAAGAGACCCCAACTTCACTCCACCATCACATATAAGTGTCAAGGGAGCTGACCTAGGCACCAAGGAAACAATAAAATACCTCTGAGTTACACTAGACCATAGGCTTGATATGAAATCACACATAAACAATATTGTGAAATCTGTGTACTTCAAAATACGCACACTCAGACACCTACGTCCCCTACTAGACCACGAAGACTTCAGAACCATCTACCAAGCTCTGATACTACCGCATTTTGACTTCGCCAACTCCATTCTACAAGGACTCCCACAATCCACCGTAAGCTCCTTACAGCTTGCCATGAACACCGCTGCCAGGGTTCTTCTAGGAGCTCCCAAAAATGAACACATCACACCTATCCTCAAACAGCTCCATTGGCTCCCTATACACGGAAGACTTACATTCAAAACCCTTATTCTCACTTTTAAGGCCATAAATGGTTTATCGTCCACATCACTTTCTAAACTCATCCAAACCGTCCCATCAAACAGAAATAGGAGACAGGCAGCATTAAACTCACTAACAACCCCAAAGGCTATAACAACGTGCAGCCTATCAACGACAAACAGAGCTTTCATGTTTAGCGCACCAAAATGCTGGAATTCTCTCCCACCTGATCTCCGTGCCATAACCGACCTAACCCAGTTCAGAAAGGCCCTTAAACTGCACCTTTTCATCAAATACTACCCCACATGAAGCGTAACATAATAGCCCCACCCTAATACAATCCACAGTCTCTCTCCTTGTTCCAAGCATTCCTGCTAATTTTATGTAAATAGTTCGAGCATGTTATCTAGTTAATAGATTATATACTCCATGTAAATAGTTCTCCCATGTTATCCAAGTTGATACTCCTGTTATATGTAATACCAAACAGCCTGTTGTTCTGGTTTCTTTATGTTATCTGTAAACCGCGCTGATGTCAAAGAGTGCGGTATATAAGAAGTTGAAATAAATAAATAAATAAATCTGCTTTTGCACAAGGCATGCTGGGAGCCGGCACGCATGCTTGTTTCTACAGGGGGGAAAAAATTTACAAAGCTACAGCCAATCGGACCTTACTTTAAAAATAACCCTCATAGAAAGACTTTATGCCTGCAAGAATTGGAACTTTCCTGGTTCTTGCTATTTAAACCAAAACAGGCTTCTCCAGCCCAAATTAAGTGAGAGAAGCTTCAGAAGGCCAATCTGACTTCTCACCCAAAACCAGGGGCAGGGTTTTGACTGTTTTTTGAAGAGTGTAGCCACTCTACCTGTAACCACAGTAAAGGACTCTACTGTCTGAGGAAGGCCCACTCTTTTTGTCCAAAGGTGGCCCCTTGTAATTTCAGACACTTAAGTCTTGTAAATCATTCAAGGCAATTACAAATTGCATCTATTCAATCTGCCTCAAAATTGCTCAGCAATGGCTCAGTCCTTAGCCCCTTATAGTCCAGATTTACTTCAGAGAGAAGTTGCCACCCTCCTCAAAGATGTAGTGATAGAGCTTGTGCTAGCAGAACACAGAGAGTGATGTTTTTAGTCCAGGTATTTCCTTATCGCCAAACGCACTGGGGGATAATGTCACATCCTAAACCTTGGAGATCTGAACATATATTCTGAACTTTTCTTTGACCAGATGATTTCTTTGTGTACCCTGTGCCCTTATCTTCAAAAAAAGGAAATTGGCTATGTGCTCTGGCTCTCAAGGATGATATATACCCGCGTAGAGACCAACAGTAAAGCATAGCTACTATGTAATGTGTGTACAAATCAGTCCAGAGCATGGTATGTTCAAAAGAATTTCTTTATTATGTTCAATGCTGGGGTACAGCAAACCTAAACTTGTACCCCAGCACTGAATATATTAATAACCTCTGGATTGCTTTATATGCACCTAGAGATGCATCCTGCTCACAGTAAGTATCTGTTTTCATACTAGGGTGGCAACACTTTCAGTATAACGTTCTGGTTTTTGGATTAGTGTTGGCACCTCTGTTTTTTACCAAATTCCTTGCCATGGTAGCAGCATTCCTATGCCTTCCCCTACCTGGATGATTGATCAAGAGTTACACTCAAAATGGAGTGCGCAAATCAACATGGCTCACCATTTAGGTATTGGAGGTATTAGGGTTTGTAATAAATTACCCAAAGTACCACCTTCAGCCCATCCAACAAATGGAATTCATAGGATCCCTGCTTGACATGACTCTCTGAAACTTTCCTCCTGCATGACAGATTCTAGGCCAACGGTGATAGAGTGGGAGACTCAATTGAGTCAGCAGGTAACAGCTTGCAAGATGCCAATGGTATTATGCCTCAACAGTACATGTGTAACACCCTTGGCACGTCTCCATATGAGACAGGCTCAGTGGATGCTGAGAACCCAGTGATCCCCAACCTCAGGGTACCTCGGAGACTGCCCGTTCATCACCCTTCCTTTCATTTGGTTTCTCACCTAGTGAACTTTTCCATTCAATCTGGTCAAAGGTCTTCCCTTCCAATGTGCTCCATCACAAAACTTGATGACAAATGCATTGAAGCTGGGTTGGGGAACTCATCTTACTGGGTTCAACACCCAAGGCACTTAGTTCCAAGAAATGCATGCACTGCTTCCATTGAATGCAGATCTATCTCGTGCATATTCATTGTGGATAATCTGAAAACCTGACTGGCCTGGGGATGCCAGAGGACTGGGTTGGGAACCCCTGCTCTAAGCAGATGACTCCCAAGGTCCTGAAGAGCTGTCAGTAGCAGTGTGAGTCCATCTTCCACAAAGTTGACTCAGCTCTAGAGTCATCCACAAGACCTCGCTCCAAGTCCTCCTCTGGAACCTTGGACCCTCGTGGAGCCCTGCAGCCACAGAGCCTCTAGCCAGAACACCATTAACAAGGGCCACCAGAACACCTGGAAACCCTTGGACTGCATCAGGAGATGGCAGAGGCAGTGGGGAAATCCCATGGGCCCAGGACCTGTAGCCCTCGATGTGAGGCAGAGGGCATCGGCCAGAAGAGACCTTCTAAGTTGCCCTGACAAGCAGTCTATTGAGGGATCAGCCTCAAACCCCTGAGGCCATCCTCATCTAGGATTCCCTCTCTATGGAGCTGGTGCAGGGCCCAAAGTCCTCAGTGCCCGTGCTGAAAGCTACAGCGCTCTCTGGTCTTGAGGCCAGGATGGGGGCCCTGGAGCACAGTTTCTGCTGCTTTGGCTTAGCAGCAGGCTCTGATGCCTGGTTCCTTTGGGTCTATTTGTTTGTTTGTTTATTTGTTTATTTATTTAAAGGGTATTTATATCCCGCCATATCCTTCAATCAAGGCGGTGTATTTTTTACGCGGTTTGGTTTTATATATCGCGCTCTTTAGATACAGTGCGGTTTACAATATAACAACTTGATACATATAACATGTTTTCATTGAACGTAGATACATTGAACAAGCAACAGGTACCAGAGCTTACAGTAGATAACAGTTAACAAATGAACTGAAATAAAACTATATTCATCATGCTGAAAATGTATTTAACAACTACAATCTGAAGCTATTTACAGACAGGATTGGGGAGGTGTCTGTTGTTGGACAGGGCAAGGCTATAGTGAGTTATGTGACATGATCAAAGTATAACTGGAAGAGGTATGTTTTTATTGATTTTCTAAAGGATAGGTCAGTGATAAGTCGAATAGGTGTGGGGAGGGAGTTCCAGAGCTGAGGGGCAAATAAAGTGAAGGCTCTATTCCAGATATATTGGGAGGTTTTACTGGCCACAGTGGGAATTGCAAGAGTATTTATCATGTTTGTTCTACTGAATCTGTTGTCCAGTGTAGGAAGTCTTCTAAGGTGGTTGCAGAGGACTGGTGGAGGATTTTAAATGCAATCAAGAGGGTTTTGAACTTGAGGCGTCTAGCAATAGGAAGCCAGTGAAGTTGCTCTCAATCATGGGGCCCTCCACATAGAGGGACTCCACAGAGGTCGAGCCAATCCCCAAGCACCACTGGCTTTGTGAGATTCCTTGGCATCTGTCACAATCCTGGTCCCATTCCTTGGGGCTGCAGTCTTCTTCACTCAGTACCCTCTGATCTGAGCAGCGGTCAGCTGGAGTGCTGGAACCATCAGGGCCAAGGCATGACACCAAGACCAGGACGATGAGTCCCTGGGCACTCACTGCCACTGGGGCATACCCTAGGACCAGCCTCTCCCCCAGAGGCACAGTGCCGGTCCCCTCCCGAAGGCAGCCTTCCTCTCTTTGTGAGAGATATGGCGAAGGCCCTTGCCTTCACCACAAAATTGGAAGAGGAACCTCGTACGGAGGACTTTGAGATCCTCCAGTACGAGGCTCTGCCAATTGAGGCATTCACTGTGCCTGGTCCCCCCATCCTGGAACGGCTGCTTCCCTGCAAGTAGGAGGCACTATCTTCTGTGCCCATAGTAAGCAGAATGCTGGACTTGATATACCAGGTCCACCAGAGCCTTGGCTTCCAAAAAGCCCAACTGCCTCATAACTCCATGATTGTGGAGTGGGCCATGCGTAGACTTAAGAGCCAGAAGATGCACTCCTCGGTGCCATGGATTCTAGAGGCAGTAAGTACTTTAGGGTTCGATGCTTCTCAGCCAGATCCAGGCCTACCAGTTGTATATGAGCATGTACCTGTGGGACCTGGCGAAGGAGTCACTGGGTTGTCGGCTGGACTCTTAGAGGAAGCCCTCCACTGGTTCTGGACCCTGTCCTCTGCAGTCACTGTGTGCTCCAAGTTTATTACTTGGGCAGGCTATAACAGTTTTGAGTCAGTGGCTAGAGTGGCTGTGGTGAGCATTAATGCCAGACTCCAGGCCTGGCTACAGTTATCTGACCTGGAGCAATGGGTGCAGGGCAAGCTGGTCGATGTCCCCTGCCAGGGAGAGAACTTCTTTGCAACCCATGATGGACAAGGCTGCTGAGTTGGAGTCAGAGTACCTGACAAGGACCAGGCTCTCCAAGAAGACCGCTGACCTTTCCCGAAGGAAGCCTTAGGGCAGAAAGTCCTCATTCTCGAAAAAGAGGAAGACTTATGGAAACTACCCCTAGTACCTGGCCTTCCAAGCTCTCCAACAGGCCAAGGGACAGGGTCATGACCCATGTAAGCCTAAGGCTCCCAAACCCCAGACCATGCCACCAGTGCAACCTACAGGGTTTTTTTTGATTCATTGGACATAGCTGCTCTTTCCCCAGGAGGCATAGCCCTGCAGCACATGGGGTCTTCTGGTATATTACGCCACAGGTGGCCAGCCATCACCACAGATGTGTGGGCCTTCCAGGTGGTCAGGGAGGGTTACCTCCTACACCCCTACTGTTCTTCCTGGGAGAGCCCCCAGGACTCCCCTTCAGCGGGCCCTGCTCCAGCAGGAACTCGTAGGCCTTACAAGCAAAGCAGTGAAACCCACCTTTGTCCACCTCAGGAGCAGGGGCTTCTACTCCCATTATTTCCTGGTCCCCAAAAGTACTGGAGGCTTTTGTCCCATTCTAGATTCACAGGACTTCAACAGGCTCCTGGTGAGGGAGACGTTCAAGATGCTCTCCCTTGAAACATTGCTGCCATACCTCCAGCAGGGAGACTGGCTATTCTTCTTGTACTTAAAGGAGGCATACATGCACCCCCTCCCCAGGTCCCCAGGCAGTACCTTCACTATCTCCAGGAACAAGCAGGAATGTAATCTTCGCATATGGGTGACGTCAGCACTGACAAAGCCCATGTGGGAACTTCCCTCAATGTCCATTAGGAAAGCCTTTGGGAGTACTTCACTGCGCCTGTGTAACAGCCTTCCTGCTCTTCTGCCTCCTCAGTTCTTTTTCTGCAGAGCCATCAAAATCCTTTCCTGTCGCTGCAAAAAACTTTCTCAGAATAACGCTTCTGCCTTCCAGTTTTCACTCCGGCATTGCCCCCCATTCCAGCACTTTCAATTTGTATTCTTTTTACTTCGTTTATTTTCTTTATTTTTCATTTTTTTCTTCGAGGGCCTCGTGTCCCTCATAGGCCTTAGACCTACCCTCTCCAACATGGAGAAACCCCCTAGCGGTTTCAAAAGGTGCACCGTGTTCCCAAACAATTTCTGTCATGGAGACACATGAATGGTGTCTCAAGTGCCTCTGTCCTGACCATGACCCAGATACTTGCTTCTTATGTAAGCAAATGACGAAGAGAGGACTTGGCAACTGGACCAGAAAGTTGTTGGAGCTTTTCCCATCAGATTCAGTCTCATTGGCATTGACATCCTCACGAACCTCATCGGCTTCAAAGGTATACAAAACATCAATGACCTCAAAGCAGAGTTTGGACTCTAAGAGGAAGAAAACTTTGAGATCCTCACAAAAATCTCCATGGGATCTGTAGGAGTCTCGAGTGTCATCCAAAGAGACATTGAGAGGAGTGAGGGAGAGGTCCCATTCAAAGCATAGGGACTCCCTGAAAACATCCTCTGACACTGGCTGACAGACCAAACGCCCCCGGCAGGAGGACTTGTCCTCCAAAGCCTCTGTGGGAAACCAGGAGGCCTCAGAGGCATCGACCTCGGCAGAGCCCCTGGTGCCATGCTCTGGTACAGTGGCTGCAAGCCCTGTTCTATCTCTGGACCAAACACTGGCAATCTCATTGGATCAGCACATGCTATTCATTGAGACGACCTTAGCAGCTCTCCTAGCAGCCTCTGTACTCCAAGCACAGATGACTCCAGGACCGCTTACATTGGTATCGACATCGGAAGCAGTATCTATACCACCATTGGTATCGCTACTGGTACAATTGCCTGATGTCCACATTCTCCATGCCTCCGCGCCACAACCAGGACCAGTGTTGGGAGCCCCATCAACTTGGTCGATACCATCTTCGGCACTACTGCTAACACAGCAAAGGGAGGACCGAGCAGGACCGGTACCGGCAGCACAGTTCACATGGTCATCAGTACCAACAATGCTCAACTTCTGAGGCCTGATTCAGACCATTGGTCCCTCGACTCTGAGGAGCTACTCTATGGCATCAGCATCGGAGCAGTCACCTCCAAGTACCTCTTCCTGCTGTAAGTCCCCACCAGAGGACGTCATTTCAGGAATTTATTTGGGGACATGGCAGCAGGGCTATTGATACTGCGATGGAACTGGAGATTCTACAGTACCCCACGGCCCCAAAGGAGGTAACAATCTTGCCAGTTCATAAGATCCTACATAACCTGATGCTTCGCATGTAAGATTCCCCACTTAGTCTCGCCCATCAGCAGATGCCTCGATACAGTGTATCGAGTACCGGAGGTCCCAGGTTTTCAAAGGTCACAGCTACCACATCACTCGATGGTAGTTAAATCAACAATGTGCCACATCAAAAGTGGTAAGACACATGCATCGATACCCCCCAGCAGGGAATTGAGGAACCTCTGTTCCTTTACTCAACGTTCTTTTCAGGCCTCCATGCTGGCAAGTAGGATTAATTCCTACACCTTATATATGGGAATGTTCCTTAAGGAAACCAATAAGGATTGGGACGCCTTCCTTCCCTTCATCCCAGAGGAAAAGAGGCCAGCTTTTGAGACAGTCCTCAAAAACAGCCAGAATGTGTCTGTTTTGTGAACAGGACAGCCTGCAATGCATTTGAATCCACTAGCAGAGCATCAGCTTTTGCCATCGGTGCTCGAAGACTAGCATGGTTACAGGCCTCGGACCTAAAGCAATGAATAAAAGACAAACTGGGTAACATCCCCTGCACTGGGGAAAATCTCTTTGGTAAAAACTGGAGAGAAAAAGCTGAAGAGCTTGAAACTGATACTACTCTGAAGAGGCTCTCCAGAAAGACTGCTGACCCCTCAAAAAAACAAAAACAAAAAAGAAGCCTTTCTATCCTAAAAAGAAGAGGTTCTCATTCATAACATACAGGTAACAGAGACATCGGGACAAACTGCTGGAACTGGGTCTTTGCCAGCATTTTTAGATAAACACAATATAGCGGTACTGAACTTGATCTTTCGGTTGTAGCTTAAACAATAGTAGTATTGTTGTTTAAAAGCATATTTAGTTTGGATTTTTCAGAAGGAGCCAAAATATATTTATATATGTTTGATTACACAGCAGCATGGTCTGCTCTGACTGGCACAGTGAATGTTTTTAAGGATTATTTCAATCTCTCTCATCCAAAAACGAGTGCAGTAAGCAGTAATAACTTTTGATTTTGGTTTTAAATATGAAATACTACAATTGGTAATGGTTTTAAATAATGTGTATAACAAAATTATGGTGTTTGGTTATTTATATTCTCTTATATACCGCGCTATTCTGCATCAGTGCGGTTTACATTGAACAGGGCATTATAACTTGGAGATAACTATTTTACAGGGAACATGGGCTATGGAGGGTTAAGTGGCTTGCCCAAGACCACAAGGAGCACCTGTGGGACTAGAAACCCCAGTCCTTCCGGCCCAAGGTTGCTGTCCTCTAGTGGGATTTGAACCCCCGACCTTCCGGCCTGAAGTACCTTGCCCCAACCACTAGGCCACTCCTCCACTCATGCTGGTTTGCTCCTGTCATTAAAAGGTGACATACTATAGGTTCGGTTAAATGCATGTAATGTTTTATTCACAGATCTGTTTTTAATCATGATGCCCCATCCTTTATAGTTCGCCAGAATATATTTTTAGTTTATTTTTATATTTAGTGCTATATTAAGTATTTACTGTTTGTTTTTTAACCCGTGTCTCTTAATTTAAATTTTCTTATTTCCTTTTTTAGTTTACAAGACCTATATATGGGCTAACATACAACAGAGATACCCAGATATAACTTCAGTTCATGGGTTAATGCCACACCCCCATACGGTTATTAATTTTGTTTTTATGTAACTAATTATGATTTTAATTGTTATAAAATGGTTTTATATTTGTGTGATTATTTAACATTTGTTCAAAGTTTTTAATTATTTTAAATGTTTGCTGTAATTATGTTTCAGTTTGTAATTTTTTCATTTGTTTTAATTACAATCTGTATATTTATGATTTTAGCTTGCCAGCTTAACCCCTAATGAAGTTTAGCAAAATACAGCCTGCGTCGGGTTGTCCCTGGTTTATTATAAATAAAGCTTTGTCTTTCCATCTGTGGAACTTCGCCATTTCTCACCACCATATACCTTCGTGCAGTGTATAATCTCCAGGAACAAGCAGGAATGAGTCTTCAGATATGGGTACATCAGTATCGACGGAGCCTGCGGAGGAACGCTCTCCAGCGTCCAGGAAGAAAGCCTTTAGGAGCATCTCACACACATGCGCGCTGCCTTCTCGCCTATTCACTTCCCTCTCATCAGTTTTTTGTTTTCCGCGGAGCCGACAGAACGTATCCCTGTCACCGCAGAAAATTCTTCCTTTTTATTCTTATTTTTTGTGGTCGCGCCTGCCTTCATTCGACGCCCACCGGTACCGCCGGTGTTTTTCTTTCTTGGGAAATTTTTTTCTTTTTCTAGGAAATTTTTTCCTGTTTAGTGCCTGACGGTTTTTCAGCCACTAGGCCTCTATCTTTTCCATTATGGAAAAGCCAGCCACTATCCTTAAGAAATGTCCAAAGTGTGGCAGTACAAATATATTTTTAGACACTCATACTTGGTGTCTAAAATGTCTAGGTCCTGACCATTGCCCTTCGGAGTGTCTCTCCTGCAGGAATTTAGATAGAGGAAGTCTTCAGAATCGAGCACAACTCAATACCCGGTCCACATCGGACTCAATGTCACCAGCCAGAATATCTTCTTCCTTCCAGGATCAGGTAACCAAACAAAAGTCTGTTAAGACTAGCCAGTCCTCGAGTGGTAGATCTCCTTCTAAGCATCGAGATGCCTCTGGCGTTGCCCTCGAGGACATTTTGGCAATAAAGCCCCGGCGGGAGTCTTCGGGCTCCAAAGCATTAACGGGGCTCCAGGTTGTTTCCGAGGTTCTTACCTCCATGGACATACCTGGGCCATGCTCAGTGGTTCTGGCCGCTTCAATCGGTACCGACACCCCGGCATCGGCTATGGTGATGGATGAAACAGTCCTCACCGATGAACGTAGTCTAGCGCTCTCAGCTACTTCGGTACAGCTAGAGTCACTGCAGACCGTTCGTACCGTCGATGTTTTCTTCGACAGACTCGCTCCCTTCGATGCTGAGCCTGGAATCGCTCTCTAGCATGGAGGATTCGGTACAGAGTCGTCTCAGCACCGGCCTCGAGCGATACCGAAGACATCTCTTTAAAGAAAATCCGATGCTTCATCCTTTCAAGTCTTCCGATCCTGATGACTGAGATGAATCGGGGCTGTGGGAGGAGCAGCAGCAGCTCAGCACAAGCAGCCCGCGATCGGCGGGAACATCGCCATCTTCAACTCCCCCTGAATCGGGGTAGAGCACCGTCCTTGCTCCAGCCAGCTGCCCTGCTCAGTTGCTCCAGCCCAATCGGGGCTGTGGGAGGAACACCAGCAGCTCAGCACAAGCAACCCGCTCTCAGACAGGCCCGCGCCTGAGGCGTGGACCGTCGTTATCGACTACCCTCTAGCCACCACACCTGCTCAACTCTACCACCCGTACACCCCAGATGAGACCATACATTATGACTGAAAAGCAACAGGGACCCTTGAGAATAATGCTATACCTGTAAGTCAATCTGTTAATACTGTGTAACTAGAACTGCTATAAAGTATCCTCCCTATGCACAACATATTGTACCCTCAACTACACTACAAAGTATCTCCTAGTTAATATTGTGTAACTAGAAATGCTATAAAGTATCCTCCCTGTAGATAACAGATTGTACCTTCAATTATATTGCAAAGTTTCTCCTAGCTGGGATTGCTGTGAAAAGGCTCATTTTATCTACCTTTATGTAAGCTTGAATTACCAAAGATACCTGTACTACCTACTCTGCACTACTATTATTACACAAAGTATTTGCACTCTACCCACCTTCTTAGGTTTACATCATGGCCACCATTACTCTTGCCCTCCTGCTCCTGTCCATCCTCTCTAGCATATTACACACCTCCTTTGCCCTAACATCTGATACCAACCCTATCCCTATACACCACACCAGGAATAGGAAACCCCACCAAACTCACAATCAATACCCACAAAGTACACACCACAATAGACACACCTACCTCCTCTATGTACCTCTTGAGACAACGAGCAATAAGAGATCTAATCTAAAAACCACACCACAGAATCTTAAGTGCGCGCTCATTAATGCACGCTCAGCCCGCAACAAATGGCCTGCCATCATTGACCTAATATCAAACCTTACACTGGACATCCTTATGGTCACAGAAACATGGTTTTCTAATACTGATAATGTCCTATTGAACCAACTTACCCCACCTAACTACTCCATCTACACCTGTAACAGAGAAAACAGAAAAGGAGGAGGAGTCTGCATAATAGCAAGAACCGATTTGAAATACCATGTCATCTCTACCAATGCTACTAACCATACAAATTCTCTATCCATCTCCAATAATGCCAATACCATAAACCTCATCTACCGAGCCCCAAATGCTCCAGCTGACGATCTCTCTAACATAATTGATCTTGCCATCAACCCGATAGATATCCACAAACCTAACTGGATCCTTGGAGACTTTAACCTCGCTTCCACACTGCCATCAGTATCCAACTCCTTCCTTGATGCCATGACCAACTTACACTATGGTCAAATTGTAAAACTTCCTACCCATAAACAAGGAAATCTCCTTGATCTCATCTTCGCCCCATCATCATCCTTGGAACTACCAAATCAACCCAAGCCATTATCAACCCCCGTCCCCTGGTCCGATCATAACCTTATTACATTCGTCATACCTTCTGTAGAATCTCCAAGCAAATCACCAGATGTTTATCCACCTTCAAAACCAGCACGATTCAAACCATTCAACATAGACACATTCACCTCCCAAACCATCCCAAAACTCTCTACAATACCAGACAACATCGATGAGACTGTATCAAACTAGAACAGCTCCCTCAGACTATCAGCTCAGCCTACCATCACAGATGCTCAAACCTTTACTAAATCTTCTATTTCTAAGAGAAAGAATGCGCCATGGTTCTCATCTGAGTTACGAACCTCCTTACAGCAACTGAGGAGACTAGAGAAGAAATGGAGACACTCCCTAAATCCCTTTGACCAATCCATTTACTTAGCTCACTTGAAATCCCACCGTCAGCTAACCTGGGATAAGAGAAAAGAACATCATGCAAGGCTCCTTAGCCGCTCTCTTAACAAACCGAAAGATCTCATCCAATTAGAAAAATCCTAACTAATGAGCCCCCTTCACCACAACAGGAACATATACATCCACAACTGTATGCTGACTACATCCAATCCAAGGCGATCAAGATCACAACTTCAACCACAAGTGTAACCACACAACCCTCCAACGTCCAATTCATACTCAATAATTTCTCATCCTCATCTCCTAAGACAATCGAAGAAATTATAACATCCATCAACGCCACCACCGCCCCTAACGATCCATGTCCTGCTCACTGGATCAAATCACTGCGAACAGAGCTCAGTCCATACATATCAGCCTTAGCTGACCAGTCCCTTAGCACAGGGATATTTCCAACAGCCCTCAAACAGACCTCCATCCGCCCCCTTCTTAAAAACAATAAACTTGATCCAAAAAAGGAAGACTCCTACCGCCCAATTTCAAGTATTCCTTTATTAGCCAAGATTCTAGAAAAAGTTATATTGAGACAAATCCAACAACATATTGATTCCGAAGCCCCATTAGATCCAAACCAGCATGGCTTCAGAGAAGCCCACGGAGTCGACACCCTTCTAACATCCCTAATGAACATGCTTATTAACACAACAGATAACATCAGGAATGGAGTTGCAATGATCTTCCTAGACATAGCAGCAGCATTTGACTCTGTCGACCATGATCAACTGCTTGCCCGTCTCTACGAAAAAGGGATTCAAGGGATGGCATGGAATTGGTGCAAATCTTACCTGGAAGACCGTTGGCAACAGGTACGGATTGGTAATACTACATCTCAGCCTTTCCACCAGAAGCAAGGAGTACCGCAGGGTTCCTCCCTCTCAGCTCTTCTATTTAACATATATATGCAGCCCATCTGCAACATCTCCCGCTCATTCGGAATATTTATTTATTTTATTTATTTAGACAGTTTTGTATACCGCCTTATCCTTCAATCAAAGCGGTCACAACACAATTGGGGGATACATTTAACACGCAGGGATATGAGACACATACACTAATACTTACAGGGAACATGGGCAATGGAGGGTTAAGTGGCTTGCCCAAGACCACAAGGAGCATCTGTGGGACTAGAAACCCCAGTCCTTCCGGCCCAAGGTTGCTGTCCTCTAGTGGGATTTGAACCTCCGACCTTCCGGCCTGAAGTACCTTGCCCCAACCACTAGGCTACTCCTCCTCCCATATCATGTCTCATCTACGCCGATGATGTTCTACTATTCACTCCAATCAACGAACTTAAACCAGACTACACTACATTAATCACCTGCTTCAATTCAATCTCAGACTGGCTCCTTACACAAAATCTCCGAATTAATTTTAAAAAAACAGAGGTCCTGATCGTCACAAGGAACAAATACTTCTCTCCTCCACCAACTCTAAAAACAAGAGATGCCGATCTACCACTCAAAACCTCAATACGTTACCTGGGTGTCATACTTGACCAGCGGCTTGAATTCAAAGAACATATAAAAAATACTGTAAAAGCCATCTACCATAAGATCAGGACACTCCGACACCTCAGACCTATGCTTGAACCATGCTACTTCCGCACAACTTTCCAGGCATTAGTCACTCCTCACTTCGACTACGCAAATATCGTACTACACGGCCTACCCAAGAGCACGCTGAATCCACTTCAACTGGCCATGAATACAGCTGCCAGGGCCCTATATGGAGTCTCAAGGAGTCAACATATTACTCCCATCCTATTTGAACTCCACTGGCTCCCAATATCATGCAGGATTCTATATAAAGCCCTCGTTTTGACCTTCAAAGCTTTCCATCAAATATCACCATCCTCGTTGTCAGACCTCCTGCATCACGCACAGAACACCAGATCTAGAAGATCCACAACAGATAACATGCTAACGGTCACAAAAGACCTCACAAAACTCACCCAGACAACTACATCAAGAGCATTCTCATCCTTCGCCCCCAGATGCTGGAATGCGCTGCCACCTAGCATAAGATCCCAACAAGACCTATCTCAATTCAGAAAATCCCTAAAAACACACCTCTTCACACAACACTTCTCACAATGTACCCCTCCAACACAAACCAATGATCATGGCTAGTCGAATAAGTTCCAGGCAAAACCTCACAGACCCCAACCTTTAGAACGCAAAACACTTGAGAATCTATTGTAAATAGTTGTAAATATCTGTTATTTATATTATTTTAACCCCAGTTATCCACGTTTTTCATACCCTGTTACTTGTAAACTTGACATATGTTTTATGATTAAGTACAAAGTTGTTAAAATGTAAACCGCGCTGATGATAAAAGTGCGGTATATAAGAGCTGTTAAATAAATAAATAAATAAATAAATAAATGAATCCATCGGTACCAAGGCTGAACCTTCAACAGTTCCAGCTTTAACCCCTCATTTCAGAGGGTGGTCCTCAGGCGTGATTTCTTTTCAAGCTTTTCTGCTTGATATTGCAAAGTTACTTGCCATTTCTATACCTGGTAAAGAATCTATACCAGGGGATTCAGAAACCCTGCAATTCCCCTGGATTCCAAAGGAGGTGATCATGCTTCCTTTGCATCAGATCTTACAGGATCTATTATTAAGAATGTGGGAAACTCCCTTAATGGTATCCCCACATTCCAAGACACTTGACACTATGTACAAGGTGCCACCTTCTCCAGGTTTTCAAAAGACTCAACTTCCTCATCATTCTATTGTTGTAGAATCAGCAATGAGGCGTATTAAGAGTGCAAAGAAGCACTCCTATCCGCCAGGTCGTGAGTCTAAGACTTTAGATGCCTTTGGACGTCGATGCTTCCAGGCATCCATGCTTTCAGCAAGAGTTATCTCATATATATTCTATATGGGATTCTCTCTTGAAGAGGTCACAAAGAACCTAAAGCTTTTGATCCCTTTTCTTCGAGAGCATAAAAGAGCAGACTATTTCTCATTAGTCAATCATGCTCAAGATATCTCTAGGTTCCTTAATCGTGCTTCCCTGGACTGTTTTGAGTCTATTAGCAGAACTTCTGCTATAGCCATAGGAGCACAACGCATGGCCTGGCTCCAAGCTTCAGACTTGGACAAATGGGTACAAGAAAGGCTGGGAAATACTCCTTGTACTGGAGAAAATCTCTTTAACAAGGATGCTTTATTTCAAGCTAATCAGTTGAGCACTGATATTGTTACTTTCAGAGGATTGTCAAAACTTTCCTCTATCCCAGCTAATAAAAAATCTCCTAAAAACTTTTACCCATCATAGAGATGTTTCCCAAAAAGGGCAACCTCAAACCAGGCTGAGAAACTCAAACCCTCAACAGGCTCAGCAAACCCAGCAGTCGCAGGGTTTCTGATACTTTATTTACTAAATCTTTTCTTCCTGTTTGAGTTTTAGAACCTGTAAATCTACTTCTTATCAAAAGAAGCATCTACAGTTCATTTCATCCATGCTGAGATATTAGTGATTCTCCAGGACCAAGCAGGAAGTCAGTCCTCACATATGGGTGACGTCGGCGCCGACGGAGCCCCCGTACGGAGCATTTCCCCAGCTTTCATAGAAAGCCTTTGGGAATGCAGCGCGCATGCGCAGTCCCCTTCCCGCCAAAGGGTGCCATCATGCTCAGTCTTCTTTTTTCCACGGAGCCTGACGGATGTATATTCGTTTCACCTGAGGAAGAAGTTGATTTTCTCTGCGTTAACCTGTTTTTCTTCGGTTCGACGCCGGTTTCCCTTTCCCGCCTGGGCCCGATACATCGGTATCGAGCCCGGATCTCTTTTTCGGTTTTTGTCCTTCGTGACTAGCGTTCGTGCCATTTTTTTCTTTTTTCACTGGCAGCCCTGTCTTTTGACCTTGCAGGGGCCCTTTTTCCCCCGATGGCTGCCAGCGGGTTTAAAAAGTGTGATCGGTGCAAGAAACTTATGTCTCTCACCGACACACATGACTGCTGCCTCTGGTGCCTCGGACCCGATCATGACCCGATGATCTGTGGTCCGTGTGGGAAAATGTCCTCTAAGGCGTTACGGAGTCGGCAGCACCAAAAGGAAAGAATCTTCTCTGACTCTGCGTCCGGTCGGGCCCGGACCTCGTCAGAGGCCTCGACATGCTCCGGCCCCGAGCAGCATCGAGGCTCCTCTGAAAGGGGGTCTCCCTCGCTGGAGCATCGTAAGAAGAAAAACCCGCGAGGGCGGCATCGGTGGACACACTTGGCTCCTCGAGGGCCACGTCGCATAGCCCCGACCGCCGTCCCGGATCTTCGGAGTCAGAGAGGCTGCAAAACAACCTCGTGTGGAGATGGAGTCTCCGGGTCACGTGAGTACTGTAGTCCTCGTGGACTCACATCCAGGGGAGCCGACGTCGGGCCCGGCGCCGCTGGGGCCTGAGTTGGGGGCTGCTGAGTCTCCTGAGCTCGGACTCAGATTGACGGCCTTGGAGAGCAGCTTGGCTGCCTTCATGGAACAGCAGTGGGCACTGATCGCCAGTCTCACCGGTGCATCTGCCCCAACCACCGGGACATCGATGTCCAAGTCGACCCCGGAGGCCGAGCCGATCCTCGAGTCCATGCGAGCTCGTGTCGATCCTCGGCCAAGGTCCCCCTCGGCCTCTCGTTCGGGACCGAGGTCATCAACGCCAGTACCCTCTGCGTTGGGGTGGATGGCATCGATGCCTGCCCGACCAAAGCCGCTCGATTCCTCCTCCGAGGAGTCCGGCTGGGAGACGGAGGATGAGGAGTCGCCCGACACCTTTCGGACTCGGTGCGCTCCTTCGGATTCGCCCGAGTCCGAGCCTCGGAGAAGGTCCCCCCCCGGAGGATACCCGGTTCTCGGATTTTGTGCGGGACATGGCCAAGGCTTTGGCATTCCCCGCGGATCCTGAGGAGGAGCCTCGAGCTGAGGAGCTCAAGGCCCTACAGTATGACTCTCCTCAGAAGGAGGCCTTTACTGTTCCGGTTCCTCCGATGCTGGAACAGTTGCTCTTCCGCAGGTTGGAGGCGCCGGCCTCGACGCCGGTTTTGAGCAAGCGGGTCGATTCCATCTATCGAGTCCGCAAGAGCCCCGGGTTCCAAAAGGCACAATTACCGCACCACTCCATGGTTGTGGAATCGGCCATGCATCGTCTGAAGAGTCAGAAGATGCACTCCTTGATGCCTCCCGGTCGGGAGGCCCGGAACCTGGATGCCCTCGGTAAGAAGTTCTTCCAGGGCTCTATGCTTGCTTGCCGTGTCCAGACCTACCAGCTGTACATGGGCATGTACCTTCAAGACCTGGCAAAGGAGATTGCCGGGATCTCCAGGAACAAGCAGGAATGAGTCTTCACATATGGGTATCGTCGGTACCGACGGAGCCTGCGCGGGAACGCTCCCCAGCGTCCAGTTAGAAAGCTTTTGGGAGCATCCCACAGCGCCTGCGCGCTGCCTTCTCGCCTTTCCTAACCGCCTCTCTCCAGTTCTTCTTTTCCGCGGAGCCAGCAGGTCGTGTTCCTGTCATCGCTGAAGAAGTTCTTTATTTTTCTTTATTTTTCTTTATTTCTTTGGTCGCGCGTCTGCCTTCTTCGATGTCGGACCGGTACCGCCGGTCTTTTCTATCTTTCTTTAAAAAAAAAAAAAAAAAAACTACCGTTTTCCCACTTCTGTGCAATTTTGTCTTTTGGGCCTTGGGCCTAGAAGATTTTTCCTCATGGAAAAGCCCGCTTCCGGGTTTAAAAAGTGCACGAAGTGCAGCGGTACCCTTTCTATCACCGGCACCCATGACTGGTGTCTAAAATGTTTGGGTCCTGACCACTCCATCACCGATTGTGAGTCCTGTTCCATGATGTCTAAAAGAGGTCGACAGAATCGAGCGGCAAAGCTCAGTACCCTGTTTCCCTCTGATGCAGCTTCGGTGGCATCGACATCTTCCAGGGCTTCGTCTTCTTCCTATGGATCTCAGGTAACCAAACATAGGTCCAGCCAGTCCTCGAAGGGTAGATCTCCCTCTAAGTATCGAGATGCCTCCGGGCTTGCCCTCGAGGATCCTGCACCGGCAAAATTACCCCGGCGGGAGGCTCCGGCTTCCAAAGCTTCATCTATGGGGTCACAGGTTGACATCGATGGCGTGGCCTCGACCGATCACCTGTTGCCATGTTCTGGGGTACCGGTGGTCTCCACTGGTACCGACATCCAGACATTGGTTGCGTCGATGGATCAGAATATTCTGACCATGCAGCGTGCCATCACGGCATTCATACAAGCTGCGACGCCTCCGGTACCGCAACAAACTCCGTTGGCGGTACCGGTTCTGGCACCGGCACCGATATCGGTTCCGGTGCCGGTACCGATTGCATCGACATCGGCTTCGGTGTCGACTGCAGCGGTACCCTGTCCTGTGATGCCCATTGGTACCGAATCGGTACCGATCACTCCAGATGTCGATACCACTCGGTACGCGTATCGGGCTCTGCAAGAGCATCCAGACATGCGATACTTCGATTCCTCCGAGGACTCTGATGAATCAGAGGCTTCTGTCGAAGCATCGGTACTCCTTCCTCAGGAGCCCTCTTCTCCAAAAAGAAGAATGTCTCCTCCAGAAGACTTGTCTTTTCAAGACTTCATTAGGGAAGTGGCCAGGGGCCTCCCTATTTCAGTGGCCCCTGAACCAGAGCCTAGAGCCAAGAAATTAGATATTTTACAATATCCTAAGGCTCCTAAAGAGGCAGCTACTTTACCAATTCATGAGATTCTTTATGATCACATGTTGGGCATATGGGAGACACCTCTTACTACTTCCCCTCATTCTCGCAGGTTGGACACCATGTATCGTGTTCCTCCATGTCTTGGCTTTCATAAGACTCAGCTTCCTCACCACTCTATTGTGGTGGAGTCTGCTATGAAAAAGATAGAGTGCAAAAAGACACTCATCTAATCCTCCAGGAAGAGAATGCAGAACCTTAGATGCTTTTCGCAGGAGAATTTTCCAGGCCAATATGCTTACTGCCAGAATCAACTCCTATAGTCTTTATATGGGGATGTTTCTAAAAGAAGTTACAGATCATCTGCTAACTTTATCTCCTTTTATCTCAGAAGATAAAAGGGAAGAGTTTCTCACCTGGCTAAAACATGACCAGGATGTTTCCAAATTCTCCAACCGTGCAGCCTTTGACTCTTTTGAGGTTGCCAGCAGAGCCTCGGCTATTGCCATAGGTGCACGCAGACTTGCTTGGTTGCAAGCTTCTGATTTGGAACCCTGGGTCCAGGATGGATTAGGAAATCTTCCTTGTACAGGTGAAAACCTTTTTGGTAAGGATTGGCAAGCAAAGGCCACTCAGATGGATGCTGAATATTCTGCCTTAGATAGACTTTCAAAGTCTACTTTTGCTCCTGCTAGAAAAAGGTTATTCAAAAAGACTTTCCCAAAAAAGGGAAATATTATCCTGGTTATGGTCTCCAGGCATCTTCTACAGGTCGTTTTGCTGCAAAGCATCAGCAACAACCTAAACAAGCCAAGCCTAAGGCTACAAGGACTGCTACGGCCCAACAGCCTCAGCCTCCTCAGGGCCTTTGACTTACAACTAGAGAACTTAGCCTTTCTGGCTCTAGAAGAACCAGAGCCTCTCACCATTCCAGGAAGGTTAGCTCATTTTGCTCCCAGATGGGAACAAATCACAGCAGAGCAATGGACCCTCTCCATCATAAGGGAGGGGTACAAGCTTCATTTCTTAAACCTTCCTCCTCACACTATGGTGAGACAGTTCAATTCTCCAACATCACTCCTCGACCTTCTGGGTCAGGAGATTGCTACCCTTCTTGCCCAAAGGGCAATAGAAGAAGTACCCCTTCTTCAACAGGGTTCAGGGTTCTACTCCCCCTATTTTCTTATTCCAAAGAAAACAGGGGGCTACAGACCCATATTAGATCTCAGAGAATTGAACAAGTTTCTATGCAAGGAGAAATTAAAGATGATTTCTCTCGGTGCTCTCCTTCCATACCTTCAGAGTCAGGATTGGCTTTGTTCTCTAGATCTCAAGGATGCGTACACCCATGTCCTCATCCATCCAACACACAGAAGGTTCCTTCGGTTCCTTTATCAGGGAAAGCACTACCAATACAGAGTGCTTCCTTTCGGTCTGGCCTCTGCTCCAAGAGTGTTCACAAAATGCATGGCAGTAGTAGCTGCATTTCTACGCACTCTAGGAATATTTGTATTCCCATATCTGGACGACTGGCTCATCCGAGCACCATCCCAGTCAGAGGCCCACACTTCCCTAGCCTGCACAAGGCATGTTCTTCAGTATCTGGGACTTGTAATAAACATCCCAAAATCACAACTCACCCCTACTCAGTCATTGGAGTTCATAGGGGCCTTGCTAGATACCACAACTGCAAGAGTCTATCTTCCCCAGGCCCGTTGCCTACGCTTGGTGCAGTTAGCCTCTCAAATTCAGTTAAAATCCCATTTAACTGCTCGAGAGATGTTACAACTGTTAGGCCACATGGCATCCACCGTGCATGTGGTTCCTTACGCTCGCCTTCACATGAGGGCAGCTCAGTGGACTCTGTCCACCCAATGGACCCAGGCATCAGGTTGCCTGTCAGAAAAAATAGCAACCTCCAGTCGCCTCTTTTGGTCCCTCCAGTGGTGGAAGTCCACTCAAAATCTGTTGCTGGGGTCCCCCTTTCAACAGTTGCTACCCCAAGCAACCCTCACAACAGATGCCTCCCCAAAGGGTTGGGGAGCTCATCTACAAGATTTCTCCACCCAGGGCATCTGGTCTCCACAGGAGACATCTCTATATATCAACCTCTTAGAGCTCAGAGTAATTCTTCTAGCTCTCAGAGTCTTCCACATCCTGCTCAGCTACAAGACAGTCCTCATCCATACGGACAACCAAGTAGCCATGTTCTACGTGAACAAGCAGGGCGGGACTGGCTCTCTGTCGCTTTGCAACGAAGCTTTGAGATTGTGGGCCTTCGCCAGAGAGCATCAGATTCATCTCATGGCAGTGTATCTTCCAGGGGTTCAAAACTCTTGGGCAGACAGACTCAGTCGAGTTCTGCTCCCACACGAATGGTCCCTCCATGGGGACCAGATAGCCAGGATCTTTCGAATTTGGGGAACCCCAGACATAGACCTGTTTGCAAGTCCGTGGAATGCCAAACTTCCCCGATTCTGTTCCAGGATTCCGTGTCAGGGAGTTCAGGCCAGGGATGCCTTCCTCCTCCACTGGGGGCAAGACTTCCTCTATGCCTTTCCACCCATTCCCCTCATTTCCAAGACACTGTTCAAGCTTCAGAGAGATAAGGGGTCTATGATCCTCATAGCTCCACGTTGGCCACGCCAGGTGTGGTACCCTCTACTTCTTCATCTCTCTCAAGCTCCCTCCCTGGACTTGGGATCTGCTCCAGACCTCCTGTCCCAGGAGGAGGGAATGTTATGGCACCCAAATCCCCAGTCTCTTCATCTCAGAGCCTGGTTGCTGAAGGCTTAGACCTTCAAGATTGGCATCTGTCTCAGCAAGTGAAGGATATCCTTCATGCTTCCAGAAAGCCTTCCACTAGACGTTCCTATGCTTTTAAATGGAAAAGGTTTACCATTTGGTGTGCAGAGAAGGGTCTTAACCCTCTTGCAATACCTCTGAATTCTTTACTAGAGTATTTGCTGCATTTATCCCATGCAGGCCTTAAAACAAATTCAGTAAGAGTCCATTTGAGTGCTATTGCAGCAAACCTTAAGCCTCTCAATGGACATCCTATTTCCTCACATCCTCTTATTGCAAGATTCATGAGAGGCCTTCTTTTAACTAAACCTCCCATTAGACCACCTCCAGGGGCATGGGATTTGAATTTGGTTCTTGGCCAGCTTATGAAGCCACCCTTTGAACCCTTAGCCACTACCTCCTTGAAATTCCTTTCCTGGAAGGTTATTTTTCTCATTGCAGTCACTTCAGCTCGCCGTATCAGTGAGCTGCAAGCCTTGGTGGCTAATCCTCCTTATACAAGGTTCCATCATGACAAGGTAGTCCTCAGGACTAATCCACACTTTATGCCTAAAGTGGTCTCACCTTTTCATCTGAACCAGGAGGTGTATTTACCTGTCTTTTTTCCCGGACCTCATGCATCAAGTGCAGAGAGGAATCTTCATACCCTGGATTGTAAGAGAGCACTTGCTTTCTACTTACAAAGGACACAGCAACATAGAAAGTCCTCTCAACTCTTTGTTGCTTTTGATCCCTCTCATTTAGGACTTCCAGTCTCTAAGAGAACTCTGTCCAATTGGATTGCTCAGTGTATTTCCTTTGCCTACCAGAGTAAGAACCTTTCTCTGGAGGGTCATGTCACAGCTCACAATGTGAGGGCCATGGCAGCCTCTATGGCTCATCTAAACTCTGTGTCCATCGACCAAATCTGTCGAGCGGCCACCTGGGCCTCGGTTCATATCTTTACAGCCCATTACTGCTTGGACAAGGACTCCCGCCGGGTTGCCTTGTTTGGTCAGGCTGTTCTCAAACACCTGTTCCATACCTAATCAACTCCTACCCCCCATCCCTGGTTGGATGCTCGAGATCCATGGGGTGAGGTAGAGCCCTTCTCAGGGACTCACAACTTTGGAGATCTCCCTGGCATCTCTAGCTGGGCAGTCCCCATATGTGAAGACTCATTCCTGCTTGTTCCTGGAGATAGCACAGTTACTTACCTGTAACAGGTGATCTCTGGGAACAGCAGGAATAAGTCTTCACAACCCACCCACCTCCCCTAGGAGTTGTATCTCTCTATCTATCTTTCCTTTCCTCTCTCTCTCTGTCTCAGCTTTAAAACTCAAACTGGAGCGAGGCGGTTAGGAAAGGCGGGAAGGCAGTGCACAGGTGCTGTGGGATGCTCCCAAAAGCTTTCTTACTGGACGCTGGGGAGCGTTCCCGCGCAGGCTCCGTCGGTACCGACGATATCCATATGTGAAGACTTATTCCTGCTGTTCCCAGAGATCACCTGTTACAGGTAAGTAACTGTGCTTTCTCTGCTGGTCTCTCCGAGGAACCTTTGCAGAGGTTCAATGCTCTGTCCTCGGGTATTCGTGAGTGCTCGAATTTTATATCTCGAGCAGCCTATGATGGCTTCGAGGCTTCGGCCCGAGTAGCCGCGGCCAGTATCAGTGCACTCCGTCAGGCTTGGCTACAGTCATCGGACCTCGAGCCATGGGTGCAGGACAAGTTGGTCGATGTCCCCTGCCGAGGTGAAAACCTCTTTGGCAAGCCCATGGCTGACAAGGCCGCCAAACCCGAGACCGAGACTCTTACCCGGACAAGGCTGTCCAGAAAAACCTCTGCCCCTTCTCAGAAGAAGAAGGGCTCGGGGAAAAAGACCTTTTACCCGAGGAAGTCATCTGCCTATAAACAGTACCCTCATTATCAGGCCTCTGTAGCTCCCCAACAGGGTCAGCAGGCCAAGGGGCAGGGTCATGGGCCCTGTAGGCAGAAGGCCCCCAAGTTTCCTACTCCGGTTCCTGCTCAGCAGGGAGGGGGATTTTGACTGCATTGGCATAGCCTCTCCTCCTCAGCTGGCTCCCATCAGCACTGGAGGCAGGCTGGCCCTGTTCGCCCACAGGTGGTCAGCCGTCACAAGGGCTACCTGGGTTCTAAGTATAGTCCAGAAGGGCTATCTCCTCCACTTCCACCAGGTACCCCCCCTCCTATTTTCCAGGGGAGCTTCCCAGACTCCCTCTGCACAGGGACTTACTCCTGCAGGAGTTGGCAGGTCTTCTAAAGGATCAGGCAGTGGAACCGGTGCCCCACCACCTGAAAGGTCACGGCTTCTATTCCAGGTACTTCCTCGTGCCAAAGAGAACAGGAGGCCTCAGACCCATCCTAGAGATGCGAAACCTGAACAAGTTCCTGGAGAGGGAAAAGTTTAAGATGCTTACCCTTGGAATCCTGCTGCCCTACCTCCAGCAGGGAGATTGGCTATGCGCCTTAGATCTAAAGGATGTTTATACTCACATCCTTATTCATCCAGACCACAGACAATATCTCAGATTTGTAGTTGGAGGAAACCATTATCAGTTCAGAGTACTGCCTTTTGGCCTTACATCCGCCCCCAGGGTATTCACCAAGTGCCTGGCGGTGGTGGCGGCCTACCTCAGGGTTCAGGGCCTCTTTGTATTTCCATATCTGGACGATTGGCCTCTTGCGGGGACTGACCCCTGATGAGCCAATCAAGCCACCCTTCGCAATGTCGCTCTGCTTCAGCACCTGGGGTTTGTCATAAACTTCGCAAAGTCCAGTTTGCATCCCTCCCAGAACATGGAGTTCATAGGAGCTCGACTGGACACCTTTCAGGCAAAGGCCTTTCTACCAGTGGACAGGGCCCACAGATTGATGGCTCTAGCCAGGCTATTCCACAGCAATTCTCTAGTCTCTGCCAGACAATTCCTGAGGCTCTTAGGCCACATGGCATCCACGGTCCATGTGACTCCAAATGCCCGTCTACACATGAGACCAGCTCAGTGGGGCCTCAGGACTCAGTGGCACCAGGCCACAGGAAGCCTCACGGACAAAGTGAGGGTGTCCAGCCTACTACAGTCTTCTCTGCAATGGTGGCTTCATCTTCCGAATCTAGTGCAAGGGGTGCCTTTTCAGGCACCTCCACACTCTCAGGTGCTGACAACCGATGCTTCTCTACAAGGTTGGGGTGCACATTGCCAAGGAGCATGTACTCAAGGCCTGTGGACTCCTTGGGAGGCCGCACAGCAGATCAATCTCTTAGAACTGAGAGCTATCCATTTAGCCCTGAGAACTTTCTTTCATCTCATCTCTCACCAGTCCGCCTTAGTTCAGACAGACAATTTATTTTATTTATTTATTTATTTTATTTATTTAACTGCATTTATATCCCGCTTTTCACCGGGTCAAAGCGGTGTAACATATAACATGGGGGGGGGCAATTTTTCAGGGTGGGGCCATCACCAAGGGGCAACAAATAATGATTTGGGTAGACATGGACATGTATACTTCTGCTGAATCTAAGTATTAGGTCATGCGGATAGGGTGGTATTTCTGTTCAGAGATGTTCACGGAATAGGATTGTCTTCAGCTATGTTCTATATGAACAAACAAGGGGGCACAGGGTCTCGCCTTCTATGTCAAGAAGCGCAGAAACTGTGCTCCTGGGCAGTCAATCATGGCATTCTTCTCAAAGCAGTCTACTTCCCAGGTCAGGAGAATTACCTGGCAGACAGATTGAGCAGGATTCTGCAGCCGCACGAATGGCAGTTGAACCCTTTAGTGGTTCAACAGATCTTCCTGAGATGGGGTCTTCCAACCATAGATCTCTTTGCCAGTCCTCTGAACCGTCAACTTCCCAGGTTCTGTTCCAGACAACCGCATCCTCTCAGAGTAGCAGCGGATGCATTTCTCATTCCATGGTCTACAGGCCTCCTATATGCGTTTCCTCCCACGCCTCTAGTGTCCAAGACACTATTCAAGGTGATCCGGGACAAGGCCTCAATGATTCTGGTGGCCCCCAGGTGGCCAAGGCAACCCTGGTTCCCATTACTGTTGCAACTAGCGGTGGACACTCCTCTTCCTCTGGGGATGCAACCCGATCTCCTGTCTCAGGAGCAGGGATCTCTCTTGCACCCCAATCTCCAGTCCCTCAATTTGATGGCCTGGCTGCTGAAAGGGTAGTCCTAGCGCCTTTACTACTGCCTAGGGAAGTGGAGGACGTAGTCTTGGCCTCTAGGAGGCAGTCCACCAGAAAGTCTTATGCCCTTAAGTGGCGGAGATTCTCTTCCTGGTGTACTCAACACAACGTGAACCCCTTCTCATGCCTGGTACCGGTGGTCACTGTTCCCTCTAAGCTGTGCGCGTGTGCGCGCGCACACACCTCGCCGAGCGAGCGCACACAACTTTTCAAGGAGCGCACAAAAATTACTGATTTCATACCTTGGGTTTTATAAGGCCGCGGCTGCACCACCGATCTACTGCCATTCTGCGAATCTCTCCTGTCTGCACTGAGTCCCCTGCCCTCACTCCTCTCACATATGACCGGACGATTGACGAATCATGGCAGGCTAGAGGGAAATAAAAGGGAGGGGCAGCCAGCCTCTTTCTGCTCTTGTGCCTGCTTGCCTGCCAGCGATGCACCTCCTTGGATCCCTCCCTCAGCCAGCCTTCAGTGCCACGTGCTGCCTTGGATGCGAGAGCAACACACCGGTGCATCGGGAGTCGGGACACGGATGTTTTAGGTAGTGCTTCCTTCTTTGCTTAGTTATAGCTTATTTTATTTAATTTAATTTTTTACATTTGCCTTTTGGGCGGGAAGGGGACCGCGCATCAGAGGCGTAGCGTGGGGGGTGCAGGGGGGGCCGGCCGCACCGGGCGCAACATGGGGGGGGGGCGCGCTCGCACTCAGTGACCCTCCACTTTTTCCTGCCTAGTGGGATCAGGGACTCAGAGCAATAACCTACCTCCTAAGCTGCAGCCTGAACCGCCACCGTCTCTGGGAAGGAGGTGGAGCAGTGAAAGTGAAAGCGGTGCGCTCCCTCCTGACTCCTCCCTCGGGAGGGGAGACGTCTCCAGATCCTGCACATTAATGCTCAGAGGCACAAGCTAGGAGGGTGTCGGGACTTATAACGGCGCTAGAGCCGGATCGGGCGAGCCCGAGCTCTGTTGTAAGATTCCGGAGCCCCAGGTGTGTGCTCATTTTCCCCTATCTGCTGGATTTTGCGCTTTATGACCTTTCCTCTTCATGCGTGTTTTGTCACGGGCGATCCGTCCCTCGTGGGTGAGTAGTCCTGCAAAATCAGCTATGTAAAGGATCGCGTCTGCTTGCTCTACTTTTCACTTCCCTCTGGCTCTGCAAACTGTTCTATACCTACACGTGATTGCTCTTTTTTTTGTGCTAATGCGTTTTGTGTCTAACGTTTGTATACAGTACTTACTTAGTTTAAAAGGTGAGCAGCTTATTACGGTCATATTTTATTTAAAAAAAAACCCCTCACAACTTTCTTTTACAAATGGAAGGGTCTTTATCTAGTTTTAATATATTTATATAGTGGGGGTCGAACTCCCATCACAGAAAGATGCATGCAGGTAGGTCTGGTATCCAGGGCATCCGCAGAGAACTGTAAGATTTGCATATACTTCCCTCAGTTCAAGGTTCATTTACAGTGTTATCTGAAAACCTTCACATTCTGGTGTATTTTTTTTTCAAACTCTGCTGTCCAAAAAAAAAAATTACAAGTCATTTAATTTGTTATTTATGCACCACACTCCCAGTTGCAAAGGCTGTTCAGTATGGTGTAAGTTCAAGAATAAAACATAAAAAAGACTTCACCAAACACCTCTCCTCCCCCACCCCACCACCTAAAGATCAGAGGTAAGAACGCAACAATTCTACACCATCCCTTCAGTATAAATAACACATTGTAATAAAGGAGCCCCCTTTACCACCAGTCTAGTCCTAACCAGTCCCCAAAAAGAAACTAGTAAACTTTCAGCATTCCATCAGATACAGCCAGGTCTTTAATTCCTTCCTAAAACTCATCAGATCCAGATCTAGCTCCAGTGCCAGCCTAACCTTCAAGGGCAAACTATTTCACTGCTTGGGCCCATCACCGAAAAGGCATGATCACTCATCTTAAGTGCTGGCTGTGCGAATTGTAATTACTAGAAATTTTCTGCTTCATTTAGTAATCGTCTATTTTCATTTAATTTGATTAACATCAATGTGGTGTACATACTGTATTCTAATGTGTAGTCAAATTTTTAAAGTATATAACTCCAAGTGTCGTTATGTAGCGCACAAAAAATTTAACCTTCCTTCAAAAGCCGCACAGCTGAAATTTTATGCGCACACAGCCTACAGAAAATTAGAGGGAACATTGCCGGTGGTGCTGCAGTATTTGCTTCACCTGTCCAACCTAGGCCTTAAATCCAATTCTGTTAGAGTTCATCTTAGTGCTCTTTCCACACACCACTCACAGGTGGAGGGTCAGTCTCTCTCCAGCCATCCTTTGGTGGCTCGCTTCCTCAGGCCTGCTTTTGCTTAAGCCTCCAGTGCGTCCACCTGCCCCTGACTGGGATTTAAATGTGGTCTTGCAACGGCTTACTTGCCCACCATTTGAACCTATGGCTACTTGCCCTCTGCGTTTTCTGTCCTGGAAAACGCTGTTTCTGGTAGCCCTTACCTCAGCTAGGTGAGTGAATGAGCTTCAGGCCCTAGTCTCAGAAGCACCTTATACTAGGTTCTATAGGAACAGGGTAGTCTTACGGACTCACCCTAAGTTCTTCCCAAAGGTTGTCTCCTCCTTCCACCTCAATCAGGAGGTGGTTCTTCCGACTTTCTTTCCCAGGCCTCATGCTAGTCGGGCTGTGATGGTCTTGCATACCCTGGACTGTAGGAAGGCATTGTCCTTCTACCTTGACCGTACACGGGAGCACCGGAGGGCGGTTCAGCTCTTCATCTCTTATGACCCCAATAAGTTGGGGTTGGCTGTCTCCAAGCATACTTTGTCCATATGGGTAGCTGGCTGCATCGCCTGGGCTTACAGGGCAGCCGGCCTCTCGTTGCAGGGTCGAGTTATGGCTCACTGTGTCAGGGCGAAGGATGCGTCAGTGGCTCATCTCCGCTCTGTTCCATTAGTAGACATCTGCCGGGCCGCTACTTGGTCTTCAAGCCAGACTTTTGAGGCCCACTACTGCCTTGAGAGGGTGTCCCGCAGGGACAGTGCTTTCGGGCAAGCGGTTCTCCATAATCTCTTTGGGGTCTAGGCAACTCCTACCCTCCGGCCCTGGTGTTGGGCTACCTGTCTGGGGCGTTATCAGAGAAGATTCTGTTCTTGCATGCTGAGGCTCCAGAGGGAGCTCATTTTTCATATTGGGGCCTTTGGTAGCCCTAAGCTAGGGAGTCCCATATGTGAGTGGTCCTGGAGAAAGAGTAGTTACTCACCTGTAACAGGTGTTCTCCAGGAGCAGCAGGAATCAGTCCTCACAACCCTCCTTCCTCCCCTTGGAGTTGCAGTCATATGATTTATTTTGCTATTTTTGCTGTCTTTTAGCTATGTCATCAGACTGAGCAAGATGGCACCCTTGGGCGGGAAGGGGACCGCGCATGCACGCTGCATTCCCAAAGGCTTTCTATGTAAGCTGGGGAAATGCTCCGCACGGGGGCTCCGTCGGCGCCGACGTCACCCATATGTGAGGACTGATTCCTGCTGCTCCTGGAGAACACCTGTTACAGGTGAGTAACTACTCTTACACTGAATCAATCCTCGACTCTAGGCATGAATCTCTTGCCACAAGAGAAATCCACTCTGCTAGCTCCAAGAGCTATTGAGAACAATCATGCCCTAAAGGTAACAGGTTTCTCCTCTCCCTTTTGAAGGAAAAAGAGGAGTAACAACAACAAGGTGAGCTATGTCCTTCACCTTGACAATCTCCTGAACGAGGATATCTCATAATTTGACTGCAAGGGGCTTCTCCCCTTTTCAATCTTCTTTTTCTGCATTATTACAAAATGCAGAACAACATTCTGGAAATCCTTACCAGATTTATTCTGTTCATTTGAGTATAGTCGGCTCAAACGCTTATGAAACCTATATAAAGAAAATTTTAAAAAGCCACCATGTGGCTTATATGAGCTCGCTTATGCATATAGCTCACAAAGGTTTCTGCCTAATCTACGCTGCTTGCGTATCTTCCAGCTGACCTTCTCAAATACTATTTTAAGGCAGCTTATCAGACAAAAATTGAGTATTAGCACTCCTAATTATGTCTGTCGATCCTTTTCCAATCTATAGGATCTAACTTTTCTGCTGCCTTATAGATAACTCCAAGAAAGGTTCCAAAACCCACTTGGACAGTTCATCATTGCAGGGCAACAGGCCTGTCTACTATTCTTAGCCATCTTCAACGCTTTTTGGCTCCAGTAGAATAGATTAGGTTGCATTCTGGCAATCAAACAGCCAGATCTCACCTAAGCAACCTATAACATGCTCTCTGCAACTATACAATAAAGCTCTGCAACTAAGGGCCTTGACAGAGAGCGTCAGAGCCACCCCTAGTTGGTAGCTCCCTGATGGGTAAAAAGGCTTCAACTGCTAGACTCTGCCCAGTCATGCTCCTACCTGACTGGTTCTCCTATTCTTACCATCTTCCTTAAATTTTTCCTTTTAAGGAAAGGGAACCAGTGCTTAGACCACGTGAAAGTTTAAGGAATTGCACAATTCCCTAGGTTGTTCCACATTTCCAGTGGAACTCTTACAAAGGGTGTGCACCCCTTTTTTCACTGCAGTCGGTCCTTATTTTGTGTATTCCTTCTAATTCCAAATACTTCATTGAAGCTTATAATGAACAAAGAACGCATGATACTCATATTGCCCTCATCTAGAGGCAAACATGGTATCCCCTTATATTGCGTCTTTTTCTCCAGCTACTACACTGAAGTTATAGAAGGATCCAGACTTGCTGTCTTAAGACTAAGGATCTCCACTGCACTCCTTCACGTACGTCTCAAGACCTGGTTATTCAAGGGCTAGGTTTTTTAAAGAAACCTAGGCTGTTCCGTTATAAGTAAAAGAACATCCTACCGGTTTCCATGAAACCTTCTCCATGCTTCTTTCACTTTAACCAGAAAGAGATTCTCCATCTATATTCTCAAGTAGGTCTTACACTTCTTGTTGTTAGATTAATCTCTTTTTAATATCTGACCCTGAAAGATTTGTTACTGTCCATATTAAAGCTGTTTCAGCATACCATAAGGTTTAAATGGACAACCGATTTCTATGGTAAATTAGGAAATACCTTCTTTTACCGTAACCTTCCTGGTTATGTCACATCTGAAGCTCTACAAGTAAAGTCATTATCCTAAGTGACGTCACTTATGAAGGACATTACTGATATTCAGACATTTGGGGCTACACCGCCCAGTACACATTTTTCATGGTGGATAAAAGGGCCCTAAAGACCCATCCTTTTTCTGCAAAAGGTATCTCTACCTTTTCATCCAAATCAGTCAGATTTCTCTCTTTTCTTTCCTAGGGCCTCATTCTGCTCCAAGGAAAAAGAGTCTTAAACTTTGGACTTCACAGAGGGGCTTTAGCTTTTTCTCCAAAGTCCAAACTCATTAAACTCCCCCAGTTTTTTCTTCTGGGATTGGTTTTAGCCATTAAGGCTTCTTATCTTTTTATTTTACATTCTCTTATATACCGCGCTATTCTGCATCAGTGCGGTTTACATTGAACAAACTGAAATTACATTAAACAAGGCATTATAACTTGGAGATAACTATTTTACAGGGAACATGGGCAATGGAGGGTTAAGTGGCTTGCCCAAGACCACAAGGAGCACCTGTGGGACTAGAAACCCCAGTCCTTCCGGCCCAAGGTTGCTGTCCTCTACTGGGATTTGAACCCCCGACCTTCTGGCCTGAAGTACCTTGACCCAACCACTAGGCCACTCCTCCAATCATCCTCCACTTATCTCTATCTGTATTGCAGAATTTATTTTCCTGTACTTCAAGTAAAGGAATTTCTTTGAGGATACTGTAATGGCTCTTAACAACAGACCCATATTAGCCTCAACAAATACTTTGCAATACTTCTGAGTAAGATCCACGTTAAAAGATTGGGACTCATTTTTCACTTATTAACAATTATGGTCTATACAAGGACTCCCCTCTGGATGCCTTGTTTAGTAAAGCTGTTCCACAGTACCTCCTTTTTTCTTTATTTTACTTCAACTCCTACCCTCCATCCCTTGGATGCCTGAGTTTCTGGGAAGTAGCATGGCCCATCCATTAGATTTGCAACATGCTGGGACCTCCTCCAGGCATCTCTAGCTTGGGAGTCCCCATATGTGAAGACTCATTCCTGCTTGTTCCTGGAGATAGCACAGTTACTTCCCTGTAACAAGTGATCTCTGGGAACAGCAGGAATAAGTCTTCACAACCCACCCACCTCCCCTATACATTGTGCTCTCTCTCTCTCTCTTTCTAATTTGTCTACTTCCCTCCTTCGGTCTCAGCTAAAACCCAACTGATGAGAGGGAAGTGAATAGGCGGGAAGGCAGCGTGCATGCGTGTGGGATGCTCCCAAAGGCTTTCTTCCTGGACGCTGGGGAGCGTTCCCGCGCAGGCTCCGTCGGTACCGACGTATCCATATGTGAAGACTTATTCCTGCTGTTCCCAGAGATCACCTGTTACAGGTAAGTAACTGTGCTTTCCTGGCGATCAGAATCACCTTGTGGACAGGCTCAGTCACATCCTCCACCCACATGAGTGGAGTATAGACCCTCTCTCAGTGGCACAGATCTTCAAAGCCTAGGGAACTCCAGTCTTCAACCTCTTTGCCACTCCACAGAACTGCAGACTCCTGCAGTTCTGTTCCAGAGTTCCATCCAAGCTAAGCCAAGCAAACTATGCTTTTCACCTAAATTGGAATCGGGGACTGCTTTATGCGTCCCCCCCCCCCCCACACACCTCTGATACTGAAGACCCTCTTCAAACTTCAGCTTGACGGAGGCGCCATGATTCTCGTAGTCCCCTTCTGGCCTTGTCAACAATGGTTTCCCTTTCTACTTCAGCTACAATAGATGCAACCAATCTGTCTGGGCTGCAATCTGGGTCTTCTATCCCAGGACGATGGAACAGTCCTACATCCCAATCTGTGATCTCTCCATCTGACTGCTGAAGGGGGGGGGGGGGGTGATTCAGCATCTCAACTTTCCTCAGGAAGTAAAGGACATTTTCCTGGCTTCCAGAAAACCCACCACCAGATGGGCCTACTCATTGAAATGGTGCAGATTTGGATCATGACGCTCACGAGAGAACCTCAGTCCCTTTGACGCACCAGTGCCTACACTTCTACAATATCTATTGCACTTGTCCTCTTCAGAACTAAAGACCAATTTGGTTCAAGTTCACTTCAGTGCCATTGCGTCTTTTCACAAACCGATTGATGGTCATTGCATCTCTGCGCACCCCCTAGTGGTGCATTTCATGATGTCACCTCCTTGCTAAGCCACCCATTCGACCACCTCCAGTGGCATGGGATCTCAACATGGTCTTGGCTCAGCTTTTTAAACCCCTCTTTGAACCCCTAGCAACAGCTCACCTGTGATACTTGTCTTGGAAGGTCATATTCCTAGTTGCACTGACCTCGGCCAGACACATTAGTGAATTACAAGCCTTGGTGGCCCATCTACCATACACCAGATTCCATGACAAGGTCATCCTATGGACACACCCTCATTTCTACCAAAAGTGGTATCTCTCTTCCACATCAATCAATCTGTAATACTTCCAGTCTTCTTCCCAAGACCTCACTCTTCCTGTGCAGAAGCAACCCTGCACACTCTAGATTGCAAACAAGCCCTGGCCTTCTATCTGCAGAGGACTCGGGATCTCCGCAAATCCTCATAATTGTTTCCTTTGACCCCACTCACTTGGGGCTTCCTGTAACAAAGCGTACACTCTCCAGATGGATAGCAGACTGCATCGTTTTCGCTTTTGATAAAGCAGGACTTGCCCTCACGGGGCACGTCACTGCTTACAATGTCCGAGCTATGGCAACTTCTGCAGCCAACCTACGCTCAGTAGCCATTGACGAAATATGCTGGGCAGCAACTTGGTCCTCCATCCACACCTTTGCCACCGACTACTGTTAGGACAAGGACTCCCACCGGGATGCAGCCTTTGGCCAGGTGGTCCTCCATCATTTCTTTGGAACATAGCTACAACTCCTCCCCCTGCCTACACTGTTTATTCCAGATCTCCATGGCGGGGAATGAGTAGGTCCAACTGAACCTAGTCTGACCTTCTAACCTGGTTTCCAAGTTTCCTGAAGATCTGGGAGCAAGAGAGGCCAATATGTGAAGACTACATTCCTGCTTGTTCCTGGAGATAGTGTAGTTACCTGTAACAAATGATCTCCGGCAACAGCAGGAATTTAGTTTTCACAACCTGCTCTCCTCCCCATGGAGTTGTAGGGTAATTTTTACTCTTCCTTCTCGGCTACAAATCCTGCTGAGGAGGAGGAGGAGTCAAAAGAGCAGAAAGGCAGTCATGCAAGCAAGCACAGTGGAGTACTCCCAAAGGTTTTCTTATAGGATGCTGGGTAGCATTCCTGCATGGGCTCAGTTGGTGCTGACGTCGCTCATATGTGAAGACTAAATCCCTGCTCTTCCCGGAGATCACCCATTACAGGTGAGTAACTACATTTTGTGTGGGCAGATGTCATTACCAGTACAGAGCGCTCCCCTTTGGGCTGGCTGTCCCAGTGCCTGGCGGTTGTTGCAGCCCACCTCAGGCTCCAGGGGGTCTGTCTTTCCCTATCTGGACAATTGGTTGGTAAAGGGTAGCACTACTGCCAAGATACAACAGGCGATGGGCTCCATAATCCTTTTCCTAGAGCACTTGGGGTTTGTAGTCAACTACCCAAAGTCTCATTTCCAACCAACTGAAAACCTGGAGTTCATAGGGATGCAGCTGGACACGGTCAAGGCCAGGGCTTTTCTTCCAAGGGAAAGTGCCCTGCACCTCCAGGCACTCAGAGGGCACCCAGTGCTGCTGCTTGGCGTCTGCCTAACATGTGTTCTGCCTACTGGGACACATGGTGTCTACGGTATATGTCACCCACGATGCTCACTTGTGGATGGGTGCAGCCCAGTTGGGCACTCTGCTCTGTGGTCACAGGCTATGGGGCACCTGCAAGACAGTCCCCTGGCCGACTCTCTCTAGGCTGGTGGCAGAACCTCCTGCACCTGCTGGCAGGGATGCTTTTCCAGACCCCCATACCACAGAGGGTCCTCATGATGGATGCCTCAAAATTGGGGTGTGGAGCCCATTGTGGCGACCTCTGCACTTAGGACAGTTGGTTGCAGTGGAGAGCCTCCAGCAAATCAACCTCCTGGAGCTCTGCCTGTTGCCTTAGTTCTCTGGGCTTTTCACCACCACCTGGGGGACCAACTGGTACTGGTTCAGGCCAATGTTCTACATAAACAAGCAAGGGGGCATGGGGTCATCCCTTCTTTGCCAGGAAGTAGTTGGCATCTGATGCTCCTGTGGGCAGTATATCTCCCTGGCCAGGACAGTACCCTGGCGGACCGGCTCAGCCGGATCCTCCAGCTGCACGAGTGGAGGCTGGACCCCCAGAGTTTTCAACTGGTTATTCTGGCGCTGGGGCCTCCCACAAATGGATCGCTTTGCCAGCCCAGCCAATGCCCAATGCCCCTTCTGTTCTCGGATGCTGCACTCTGCTAGGGTGGCAGCAGATGCTTTCCTCATCTCATGGGAGGAGGGCTTCCTTTACACCTTCCCGCTCACGCCCCTGATGACAAAGACCCTCTTCAAGGTCCAACGTGATAGGGCCGCATTGATCCTGATAGCTCTACAGTGAGCCAGTCAGCCATGTTTTCCCCTACTTCTCCACCTGTCCACGGCACTCCTGGTTCCCTTGGGGTGCGACCCAGGCCTACTGATGCAGGAAAAGGGCTCTTTCCTGCACCCCAACCTGTGGTCCTTGATGCTCATGGACTGGCAGCTGAGCGAGTAGCCCTGGTTCCTTTCAGCCTCTCTACAGTGCTGGAGGAGGTGCTTCTGGCTTCCCATAAGACTTCTACCTGCTGGACATATGCCTTCAACTCCTTCTCCTGCTCCATCCAGCTGGTGCTGCAATATTTGCTTCATCTGTCTCACATATGATTGAAGTCTAACTCCTTTAGGATGCACCTCAGCATACTGGCAATGCACTACCATCTAATTGAGGACAACGTCCTCTCTGCTCAGCTGTTAATGGCTCACTTCCTAAGAGGTCGCCTGCTCTCAAACCATCCCACCCCTCCCCTGACGGCAGAGTGGGATTTGAACGTGATTATCTCAAAGCACCTTTTGAGCCTCTCGGCTCCTGCCACCTTAAGTATCTCACTTGGAAGGTGGTGTTCTTCCTGGTGCTCATGTCTGCACGCCAAGTCAGCAAACTCCAAGCATTGGTTACAGACCCACCATATACTAGGTTCTATAGGAACAGAATCATGTTCTGCATGCACCCCAAGTTCTTACCCAAGATGGTATCCTCATTCCACCTTAACCAGCAGGTGGTGCTGCCCACCTTCTTTCCGCAGCCCCATGCCAGCAGGGCAGAGTCTGTCCTTCATACACTGGACTGTAAGCGGGTGCTTCTCCAGGACCAAGCAGGAAGTCAGTCCTCACATATGGGTGACATCGACGTCGATGGAGCCCCCTGCGGAGCATTTCCCCAGCTTTCTATGGAAGCCTTTTGGAATACTGCATGCATGCCCGGTCCCCTTCCCGCCTAAAGGTGGCATCTTGCTCAGTCTTTCTTTTTCCGAGGAGCCCGACGGACGTCCATCCTAGTCACCTGGAGAAAAGTTAGATTTTTCTTGCGATTTCATCGTGGTTCTTGTCCGGTTCAACGCCAGTTCCCCTTCCCGCCGGGTTCAGTACACCGATATCGAGCCCGTCTTCACTTTTTCTGGTTTTTGCCTTTAGTGGCTGTCGTTCGCTCCCTTTTTTCTTTTTCCCTGGAAGGCCAGTCCTTTGACCTCGCGGGGGCTCTTTTTTCACCGATGGCTTCCAGTGGTTTCAAAAAGTGTGATCGGTGCAAGAAACTGATGTCTCTCACCGACACACACGACTGCTGACTTCGGTGCCTTGGTCCCGATCATGATCCTAAGCTCTGTGGGCTGTGTGGTAAAATGTCCACTAAGGCACTGCGAAGTCGAAGCATCAAAAGGAAAGGCTTTTTTCTGATTCGGCCTCCGGCCGGGCCCGGACCTCGTCTGAGGTCTCGACGTCTCGGGAGTCTGACCCCGAGCATCGTCAGGGTTCCTCAGAGAGGGGGTCCCCCGATCGGGAGCGAAAGAGGAAGAAGCGGCTCGCGAGGGCGGCGTCGGAGGAGGTCCCTGGCTCCTCGAGGGCTAGGTCTTGGACCCCCGACCGCCGTCCCTGGTCCTTGGAACAGGAGAAGCCGTCCAAAATGCCTCGTGTGGAGCTGGAGTCTGCTGGACACGTAAGTCCTGTTGTCCTCGAGGACTCTCCTCCCAGGGAGCCGGCGTCGGGCTGATGCCGCCGGGGCCCGAGTCGGTGGCTGCTGAGTCTCCTGAGCTTGGACTCAGGCTGACAGCCTTGGAGTGCAGACGGTCTGCCTTCATGGATCAGCAGCGGGTGCTGATGGCCAGCCTTGCTGGTGCATCTGCCCCGACCACCGGGACATCGACGTTGAAGTTGACCCCGGAGACCAAGCCGATACTCGAGACCATGAAGGCTCGAGGTCGTCCTCGGTCGTGGTCACCCTCGACCTCCCGGTCGGGACCGAGGGCGTCGACACCGGTGCCTTTGGCGTCAGGGCGGGTGCTGCCGGGACCCACGTGGTCGGATCCCGACTCCTCTTCAGACGAGTCTGCCTGGGAGACGGAGGACGAGGAGTCCCCCTATACCTTCAAGACTCGGTGTGTCCCATCGGACTCACTGCAGTCTGAGCCCCGGAGATACCCGGTTCTCAGAGTTCGTTCGGGATATGGCCACAGTGTTGAAGATCCTCGAGGAGCCTCGAGCCAAAGAGCTCGAGGCCCTCCAGTATGACTCTCCTCCGAAGGAGGCCTTTACTGTGCCGGTTCCTCCGATGCTGGAACGGCTCCTCTTCCGGATGTGGGAGGCACCGGCCTCGGCGCCGGTTCTGAGCAAGCGGGTCGATTCTATTTACCGACTCCGTAAGAGCCCTGACTTTAAAAAGGCACAGCTACCACACCATTACATGGTGGTGGAATCAGCCATGCATCGTCTGAAAAGCCAGAAGATGCACTCTGCGGTGCCCCCCGGCAGGGAGGCCCGGAACCTGGATGCGTTTGGTAGAAAGTGCTTCCAGGGCTCGATGCTTGCTTGCCGTGTGCAGTCCTACCAGCTGTACATGGGCATGTACTTGCAGGACCTGGCAAAGGAACTTTCCGGGTTCTCTGCTGGTCTCTCCAGGGAACCTTTGCAGAGGTTCAAGTCCTTGTCTTCGGGGATCCAGGAATGCTCTAAGTTCATGTCCCGAGCAGCCTACGATGGCTTCGAGGCCTCGGCCCGTGTTGCGGCAGCCGGCATCGCGACTCGACGCCAGGCATGGCTGCAGTCATTGGATCTCGAGCCATGGGTACAAGACAAGTTGGTCGATGTCCCTTGCCGAGGTGAGAACCTTTTTGGCAAGCCCATGGCTGAGAAGGCTTCACAGCTCGAGACCGAGCACCTCACGAGGACAAGGCTGTCCAGAAGGAAGGTGTCTGCCTGCAAACAGTTCCCACCTTACCAGGCCTCCCCAGCTCCCCCACAGGGTCAGCAGGCCAAGGGGCAGGGACATGGGCCCCGTAGGCAGAAGGCTCCTGCTCCCACTCAGCAGGGAGGGGGCTTTTGACTCCCAAGGCATAGCCTCTCCGTCTCTGCTGTCCCATCCCTGCACAGGAGGTCGACTAGCCCTGTTTGCCCACAGGTGGCAACCCATTACAGGAGACAGTTGGGTCTTAAGCATAGTCCACAAGGGCTATATGCTTCATTTCCATTACTTCCCTCCTCCTTACTTCCCAGGAGTGCCTCCAAGGCCTCCTCTCCATACAGACCTCCTCCTTCAAGAGCTTCAGGGTCTGTTGCAAGACAAGGCGGTGGAGCCTGTGCCTCCCCACCTACAAGGTCACAGTTTCTACTCCAGGTACTTCCTCATACCAAAGAGAACCGGAGGCCTCAGGCCTATTCTCGACCTCAGAAATCTCAACAAATTCCTAGAGAGAGAAAAGTTCAAGATGCTTACTCTTGGAACACTTCTGCCCTACCTCCAGCAGGGAGATTGGCTATGCTCTTTAGATCTAAAGGATGTGTACACTCACATCCTCATTCATCCAGACCACAGAAAGTACCTTAGGTTCATTGTGGGAGGAAACCATTATCAGTACAGAGTGCTGCCTTTCGGCCTCACCTCCGCCCCCAGGGTCTTTACCAAATGCCTGGCAGTGGTGGCGGCCTACTTGAGAAATCAGGGTATCTTTGTCTTCCCCTATCTGGATGACTGGCTCATCAGACGTGCCAGGAGGCCAGGCAAGCCACCCTCCGAACTATTTCTCTCCTTCAACACCTGGGTTTTGTCATAAACTTTGAAAAGTCCACTTTGCTCCCCTCCCAGAATCTGGAGTTCATAGGGGCAAGGCTAGACTCTCTGCAAGCAAAGGCTTACTTGCCAGGCGACAGAGCCCAAGGACTGATAGACTTGGCAAACCAGTTTCTCAGCAGGCCACTGGTTTCCGCCAGACTCTGCCTGAGGTTTCTGGGCCACATGGCTTCGACAGAACATGTGACTCCCAATGCCCGGCTCCATAAGAGGCCTGCACAGTGGTGCCTCAGAACTCAGTGGACACAGGCTACAGGAAGCCTCTGAGACAAAGTACGGGTGTCCAGACCATTCCTGAACTCCCTACGCTGGTGGCTGCACCCCCCCCAACTTGAGTGGAGGAGTGGCCTAGTGGTTGGGGCAAGGTACTTCAGGCCGGAAGGTCGGGGGTTCAAATCCCACTAGAGGACAGCAACCTTGGGCCGGAAGAACTGGGGTTTCTAGTCCCACAGGTGCTCCTTGTGGTCTTGGGCAAGCCACTTAACCCTCCACTGCCCATGTTCCCTGTAAAATAGTTATCTCCAAGTTATAATGCCCTGTTCAATGTAATTTCAGTTTGTTCAATGTAAACCGCACTGATGCAGAATAGCGCGGTATATAAGAGAATGTAAATAAATAAAAATAAAATAAATACTGCAAGGGGTGCCTTTTCAGATACCTGGGTTCACAGTGGTGTTAACCACCGATGCCTCCCTGCAGGGCTGGGGGGCACATTGTCTGGACAAGTTTACCCGGGGCCTGTGGTCTCCCTGGGAGGCCACGCAACAGATCAACCTACTGGAACTACGGGCTATTCGCTTAGCCCTCAAGACTTTCTCTCAAACCCTGGCTCACCAGTCTGTCTTAGTACAAACAGACAACCAAGTAGCCATGTTTTATGTGAACAAGCAGGGCGGCACTGGGTCCAGGCTCCTTTGTCAGGAGGCACAGGACCTTTGCTTGTTTGCGCTCAGGCACAACATGTTTCTCAGGGCTGTTTATTTATTTAACAGAATTTATATACCGTCTTTCTACAAATCAAGACGGTTTACATAAAACAAGTAAGGCAGTATGTTTCAACTGTTTACATGGAACAAAGTAACGGATAAATAATGGTAACAAGGAGAACTTTTTACAAGAACAATGAACAACTATTTACAGCGGCACAAACCGGGATACAAATGGCTGTATGAGTAGATTTAGAGAATTAGAGAGGCCGGAGCAGGAAAGTGGGAGTAGGAAGTTAGGTACTAAGGTGGAAAGGAGAAATGTTCAAGGAAAAGAAGAGTTTTTAACTGTTTATCTCCCTGGCCAGGAGAACTGCCTGGCAGACCGGTTGAGCAGGATTCTGCAGCCCCACGAATGGCAGCTCCACCCATTAGTGGTTCAGAAAATTTTCTTGAAATGGGGACTTCCATCTATAGATCTATTTGCCAGTCCCCTGAACAGACAGCTGCCCAGGTTCTGCTCCAGGCAATCGCATCCTCTGCGGCTAGCGGCAGATGCTTTTCTGATTTCCTGGTCCCAGGGCCTCCTGTATGCGTTTCCTCCCACGCCTCTGGTGGCCTGAACCTTGTTCAAGATTCTAAGGGACAAGGCCTCGGTACTTCTGGTAGTTCCCAGGTGGCCGAGGCAGCCTTGGTTCCCACTTCTGCTTCAACTGGCAGTGGACACCCCACTTCCTCTGGGGTTGCAGCTCGACCTTCTCTCTCAGGATCAAGGTTCTCTTCTGCACCCCAATCTCAAATCTCTCAATTTGATAGCCTGGAGGCTGCAAGGGTAGTTTTGGCTCCCTGGGGCCTACCTCTGGAAGTTGAAGAGGTCGTCTTGGCCTCTAGGAAGCAGTCCACCAGAAAAACCTATGCCCTGAAATGGAAGAGGTTTTCTGTGTGGTGTCAGCTGCGTACAGAAGATCCTTTCTCCTGTTCTGTACCAGTGGTGCTTCTGTACCTGCTGCACTTATCCAATCAGGGACTCAAGTCCAATTCTGTTCGGGTCCACCTCTCAGCTCTAGCAGCTCACCACTCACTGGTGGAAGGACACTCTTTGTCGGTTCACCCCTTGGTGTCCCGGTTCCTCAGAGGTTTGCTCTTGCTCAAGCCTCCTGTCTGTCCTCCAGCCCCTGAGTGGGAGTTGAATGTGGTCTTGCAACAACTGACTCGCCCACCTTTTGAGCCGATGGCTACTTGTCCTCTCCGCTTCCTTTCCTGGAAGACACTCTTCCTGGTAGCCCTAACCTCGGCCACACGAGTGAGTGAGCTTCAGGCCCTGGTCTGTGAAAGGCCTTACACTCGCTTCTATAGGAACAGGGTAGTCCTTAGGACTCATCCAAAGTTCCTCCCAAAGGTTGTCTCCTCTTTCCACCTCAACCAGGAGGTGGTTCTTCCAACATTCTTCCCTAGGCCTCATGCAAGCCAGGCTGATGCGGTCCTGCATACCCTGGACTGTAGAAGGGCCTTATCCTTCTACCTTGACCGTACGCAGGGGCATAGAAGGGCTACTCAGCTCTTCATATCTTTTGACCCTAATAATTTGGGGTTAGCTGTGTCCAAGTGTACCTTGTCCATCTGGGTGGCAGACTGTATCACCTGGGCTTACAGGGCGGCTGACCTTCCCTTGCAGGGTCGGGTCACGGCCCGCCGTGTCAGGGCTATGGCTGCCTCAGTAGCTCATCTCTGCTCTGTACCGTTGGCAGACATCTGCAGGGCTGCAACTTGGTCCTCAAGCCAGACTTTTGTGGCCCATTACTGCCTGGAGAGGGAGTCCCGTAGGGACAGTGCTTTTGGCCAGGCAGTACTCCGGAATCTCTTTGAGGTTTAGGTAACTCCTGCCCTCCAGCCCTCCGTTGGGCTACCGGTGGAGGTTCTTTCAGTGAAAAGCCTTTCTTTGATGCTGGGACTAGAGGGAGTTCGCTTGTTCAGCCTGGGTTCCTGGTAGCTCAGAGCTCGGGAGTCACCCATATGTGAGGACTGACTTCCTGCTTGGTCCTGGAGAAAGAGTAGTTACTCACCTGTAACAGGTGTTCTCCAGGTGCAGCAGGAATCAGTCCTCACAACCCTCCCTCCTCCCCTGGGAGTTGCAGTTGTATATAGTTAATTTTGTTTTTTTGTGCTGTCTTTTAGCTATGCCATCAGACTGAGCAAGATGGCACCTTTAGGCGGGAAGGGGACCGCGCATGCGTGCAGTATTCCCAAAGGCTTTCATAGAAAGCTGGGGAAATGCTCCGTAAGGGGGCTCCATCGATGTCGATGACACCCATATGTGAGGACTGATTCCTGCTGCTCCTGGAGAACACCTGTTACAGGTGAGTAACTACTCTTTTCCTTCTACCTGCAGCACACTCAGGGCCACTGCTGAGCTTCTCAGCTCTGTTTCCTTTGACCCAAGTTGGTTGAGGACTGTGGTCTATAAACGCACCCTGTTCACCTGGTTAGCAGACCGCATCGCCTTTGTCTATGAGCAAGCTGGTCTCTCGCTGGATCACTGTCATGGCGCACAACGTCCAGGCCATGGCAGCCTTAGTGGCAAATCTGTGTTCTGTTTCCTTCTCAGAAATCTGCCAGGCCGCTACCTGGCCCTCAAGTCCATACCTTTGCAGCTCATTACTGCCTGGAGAGGGGAGCCCTGTCAGGACAGTGCTTTCAGTCAGGCACTATACCATCATTTGTTTGTGGTGTAGGCAACTCCTGTTCGCCGGCCCTTGCAGTATTTGGGCTACCAGTGAACTGATTCCTCGCTGGACACTTGGGTTGCTTGTGATCTGTCTTCTGACTCAATTGCTGCTGTTCATGGCTCACCTTTTCTGGTCGTCTGTGGCTTTTTACAGTTTTTTTCAGTAGCCTGTAGCTGGGGAGTCCTATATGTGAGATTTGATTTTCTGCTTGTTTCTAGAGAAAGCTTGACAGGTGTTCTCCGGGGACTACAGGAATCAGTCCTCGCAACCCTCTGTCCTCCCCATGGAGTTGCTGCTTATTGGTTTTTGCCATCTTATGCTATATCATCATACTGAGGCAAGATGGCACCCTTATGCAGGAAGGGGACCATGCACGTGTGGTACATCTCCCAAAGGTTTTCTTTGAAATCTGGGGAGAGATTACTGTGTGGGCTCAGTCAATGCCGACATCACCCATACGTGAGGACTGATTCCTGCTGTACCTGGAGTACACTTCTTAAGGGTGAGTAACTACACTTTCTGGAGAGTGGTAGATGTGTGGAAGTGTCTCCCAATAGAGGTGGTAGACAGTATCTGAATTCAATAAAGCATGGGACGAACACAGAGGTTCTCTAAAGGTAAAAATGGGACTATTGTTTTGATATGGAAGGGTAGATGAGATAGGCCATGTGGTCTTTTTCTGCAGTCACATTCCTGTTTCTAAGGCGGATCGGCCTTAATGGATGTTCTGGATGGAATGGCTGATTCCTTGCTGAAGAGCCGGTTTGCAGTGGCGGAGGCTATTCTAAAGCTGGGGGTATGTACCAACTTGCTGTGTCAAGCTCTGCTTCTGTGGATTCAGTCGTTTCCGCCTAATGATACTACTACTCTTGGAGCCTGCTAAGGCCTTCCTTTCTGATGCCATGTATTTTTATTTATTTAGACAGATTTGTATGCCACCTTTTCCTTCAATCATGGTGGTCACGTCACAACACAATTGGAGGGTTACATTTAACATTAGGGTACGTGTAAACATTTAGACAGTACAGTTGAGGTAACATATAACATAAAGGTATTTACTAACGTGGTGTGATGAATTTGTGTGACTGGGGTGGGTGTGTGTTTAGTTGGCGGTGATGTTAGTATTGCTGTATGGGTAAGGGATGTTGCTTGAATGCTCATATTTAACAGGTTTTTTTATATCACTATCATTAATTCAGAGCAGTTTATATATAGCATGATGAACAAAACAAAACATTTACATAGAATAAGGGTGTTAAACATTTATTTACATTTTGTGAGCAGCAATTAACACAATGTGGCAAAGATTTAAGGAGAAACAAAGTTAGGGAGAGTTGAGGCGGGGAGGTTGAGGTTCAGTTTTGCCCACTGTTTTTTTCTACATCCCCCAGTTGTACCCATCCTGCTAATGCCTCTGTGATTGAGGACAGGGAAGTCTAAGGTAAGACTAGAAGGTGTTTGTCAAGTAATATTTTTTATTTAACATTTAACAAACTGAAATTACATTGAACAGGGCATTCTAACTTGGAGATAACTATTTTACAGGGAACATGGGCAATAGAGGGTTAAGTGGCTTGCCCAAGACTACAAGGAGCACCTGTGGGACTAGAAACCCCAGTCGTTGCAGCCCAAGGTTGCTGTCCTCTAGTGGGATTTGAACCCCCGACCTTCCAGCCTGAAGTACCTTGCCCCGACCACTAGGCCACTCCTCATTGGCATATTGTTCCATGAATAGGAGCATCTTTATTGTTTTGCGGAAATCCTGGAGATCTCTGGTGTCTCTTATACTTTCAGGTATGGAGTTTGAAAGTATTGGTGCATAGAGGGAGGGTTCTTTGTTGCATGCGAGTCATTTTGCTTTAGCCTTTGCATTTGGTATAAGTAATAGGTTTTGGGTGGATGCTCCTCTGTTTCGTGTTTCTGGATCTCTTTCTATCAGTGATTGAAGGGTGACTGGTGCCAGCTGGTGGATTATTTTGAAGATGATAGTGAGCGATTTGAATTTATATTTTTGTAGTATTGGAAGGCAGTGCAACTGTGTTAAGGTTGGAGTTATGTTCATGTCCCTCGGTGTTCCAGATATTATTCTTGCAGCTGTGATCTGTCTCAATTGTAGTGGGTGGGTGCTTTGTTTTGGTAGGCCTTGATAGATTGAGTTGCAATAGTCCACTATTGGCATGATCATGGCCTGGTAGTTTGTGCAGAAGCTCTTCTCATCCAGGAGTGGTTGGAGTTTTTATATTGTTCGCAGTTTATAGTAAGTTGATCTTCCTGCTTTGCCTATATGTGATTGGAAATTTAGGTTCCGTTCCAGAGTGCTTCAGCGATACTTTACTTACTGTTTGATCTCCATGTCATTCTGGTGATGTGAACGAGTTATGAAACTTAAGACATAATAGCAAACAAGCTCCTCAAATAGAAGCTGTGTGGCTCCTCATGAAAAGAATGTTTTAACAGCCCAATAAGTCCAAGCTGGCCAGAAACTGCTGTGTTTACCTCCTACTCATTTTGGCATCTTTCAACAGGCACGTACAGTCTAAAGCACTTATAGGGTCACCAATTACCACCAAGCTACTTTCTTTCAAATTGGAGCCAGTTGGCTCTCTAGCAATTTAATCCCTATTTAAAAACTGGGGTGGGGGTTGGGGGTTAGGGTTTTCTACATGGACAAACAAGACATAGTCGGCCACACAGATGGGTTTGACTTCATTCCTGAAGGTAGCAGGCTGGACTTGCTTTCTCAGAGCCCCGAAAAGTCTGGAAAACTCTTCTGGGCATGTGCAAGTGACTATTCCTGTATGAGTGTAGCTCCCCCCCATCTACTTCATCTGCCTGGCCACACAGGATGCTATCTGCTCTCCTTTATTTTAAAGTTATTTCCTATTAATTTGTTTTACTTTGTTTTTCTTATTCTCAAGGAGATTTAGCTATAACTCTAAGGACCTCTAGGTGCCAAAGGATATGGGTCTTTTCTCCATGAGACCCACTTAAGCTACTCAAACTCCCAGGTGCCCCAGACATGGCTGTGGGATGTGTGTGTTTTTCTTTTTCTTATCAGAAAATGATCATTTCAGATTGCTAGGAGGCCCAGACAAGTAGGATGTTTTCTCCTGTTAGAAAAAGATAATTTTAACAGCTGGTATTCCCAAGCAGCCTAAATTTGTTCCATCAAGTAAACTCATAACCTCTCAATCCCTTGGTTATTTCAACTGTATTATTGAAAATACTTGAATTAAAAAAAAAAATACCCTCTTAAGTTCTGGAAAGTCCGAGGGGCCTAGAAACCCTGCACCCATGGTAGGCTTTCCTGGGGGGGGGGGGGGGGGGGAGAAAGAATCTTTTCAGCAGCTACAGCTCCCAAGGGGGCTTAGCTAGATATCTCCAGCAGGTTTTCATAGGGGGGAGAATGACTCACAAACACCAACCAAAGCAAGCCCTACATTAGCTGCCATGCCTGCCAGCCATTTGCACCCTCAGAGACCATATCGCTGGCAGTTTTTGCCTCCTTGTAGTTGGTGAGTTCTGGAATATGGCTTCCTGCTTCTCTACAGTCATGGCCTCAGCACCACACCAGGCTTAAAAAGAAATAATAAAAAGGAACAGGCCCAGCTCTCAGCTGGAGAGCCATGGCCACCACTACTGCAAGTGCATGGGGGCTGCATGCATACAAATAGGCCTGTGGAGCCCTAGTTGTGGCAACACCCATGGCTGTCCCCAGCTTCATCAACATACCTGCGGATGGTATGTTGCTCTTTCAACCCCCTGGATGACCACACTGGATAGATAAGTGAAGCCCATCTTGCTACTGCCTCCCCTACTCCCCCAGGGGCAGTCTCTCCCATGCCACTCATGTCTTAGGGAGTGTTCACTGTCCACAGTAGGGGGTTTCCCCTTTTCTCACACCCCCCTCCCTCCTGCAGCCAACATTTTTATTTTATTTATTTATTTAGTAAACATGTGCATCTCCATGTCAGGGGCTCAACTGAAGGGTCTGCATGCTTTCTCAATCCACACAGCATGCAGGTCCTTGCGTTTCCTTCCATTTGTGATTGCTGCTTCCTGAATTATAGTGTGTGGGGGGGGGGGGGGGGATAAAACTAGGTTACCTAATCCAGCCACAATCTCATCCCCCAGGCTATAACTGATGAATGGATGCAAAATGCAATGTGTGCCTTCGAGTCAGTCCTGACTCCTGGCGACCCAGAAGCTCCTGGGTTTTCTTGGCAGTGTCACCGGAAGTAGATTGCCAGACCTTTCTTCCGAGGCAATGGAGGGTTAAGTGATTTGCCCAAGGCCACAAGGAGTGCTAGTGGGAATCAAACCCTGGTTGCTTGGTTACCAAGCCAGTGTTCTAACCACTAGGCTACTCCTCCACTCCAATGAATGGATGGATAAACCACTGAAAAAACAGGAGGTGTGGAATCTGGCAAGGATTCTTCATCACATTATAAAGCTGCCTTCATTCCGAGTGCCAGCATAGTAAAGACATCAACAGGGACACACTCAAATCTAGAACCCAGGGCTCAGTCTGACGCTTCCTCTTCTACCCTACAATCACACCACCCAATGCAGAAGTGGAATGTCTCCATTCCCATGCATTGCCCTCCTCCTCCTTCAGTGAGTCCTCCATCCGTGTACAGAATCCTCTCGTGTGATGCAATCACATGCCTAGATTCGCAGTTGTGCTCCAGCTCTGTCCAAATTGACCTCCAGCAAGCAAGGACTTCCTTGGGGGGCTACCTTGGTAGTTTCTGTGTTCTATAACTTAAAAAAAAAAGACATTTAAGAGGAGCAGTATCTAGACCCAGGATAATGGTCATACCCTCCAGGAAAAGCTTATCTTGGGCTCTCACTACCATGATCAGAACCAGCTTCACCAGGCCTGGATCTCATGCTCCATATAGGAGGCGCACCTCAGGGCAACTTCTCAGTGTTAAATACCTTTTCTTGGTTTTTTCCTTTTGAAAGCCATGAGGATAGAGTCCTACCAGGAAAATTTCCTTCATATACATTTTACTCATGCTCTGGGTACGCTAACAGCGCTTCTGTGCAACCCCTATGAGTCACATCAGGGACTTTGCTTCCTCCTCAAATAAGATAACCAGAGTCAAATTACCCCTATTCCCTAGGACAGTGATGGCTAACCTTTTTGAGCCCGAGTGCCCAAACTGCCGCACAAAACCAAAGAATTTCCTCAAAGTGCCAGCACGTCAATTAAACCTTAACAACAAGATTTTAGTATCTAAAAACTCTTTATAAAGTTGCCTGAACTATGTAACATCATTTGTAAAGTTTGGAATCTTTGTATTGTCAGAGAATCAATTTGATTCACAATCCTTTGGTTTTCATTTCAATTTATTGGCAATTTATAATGTTTTAATGATTTCATTCAATTTAGAAACAGGAAGGCAATAATTAAACTGGGAACCCCAAAAGCCAAACTTGGAATGTACAACAACACTGTAGAAATAAAACTATAAATTAATTTCCTCTTGTACTAAACAAAGCACAGACACTAATGATGCACATTTCCCAGAGCTGACATATTCCAGTTAATAAATTCAAAATAAAGAGATATCTTTGTACCTTTTGTGCATTTTTTTCAGTTGCAATTGTTCCAGCCACTTTCTTCTGGTTTATTTGTGTCTTCTGCTATCTCTCCATCGTCTGCTGTCCATTTCTCCTTTCTTCTCTTCTAGTTTTTTTCCATTCTCTCTCTTCATCTGCTTTAACATAATAATCTTTCTCCTTTTTTAGTCTCCCAATACCCGGCCAATTGTACATTTTTCTTCCCTCCCACACAAAATATTTTTACCCTCTCCATTTCACTCTCCCAGCCCCATCCCCTTCTAATCTCCCCCAACATCAGCTCCCTTTTAATTCCAGCCCCACCCAGTATCCGCTCCCTTCTAGTCCCCACATCAGCCCATTTCCAGTCCTGGCCCCCCATCAGTCCATTTCCAATCCTATCCGAGTCCCTTCATCAGCTCATTTCCAATACCAGCCTCCCATCAGCCCATTTCTAGTCCTTTCCTAGCCCCACCATCACTCAGCCCATTTCTAATCCAAGCCCCCCATGAGCCTACTTCCAGTTCTAGCCCCTCCATGAGTCCATTTCAATCCAAGCCCCCACCACAGCCCATTTCCAAACTTAGCTCCAACACCCAATTCCCAGTCCTATCCTAGCCCCTCCATCAGCCCATTTCCTGTCCTAGCTCCCTCCCCTAAGAGCCCATTCCAAGCCCCCCTTCCCATCAGCTATTTGCAGTTCAAGCCCCCTTCCACTCAGCCCATTTCCATTCCAAGTCCCCCTCCCCATCAGCTATTTGCAGTTCAAGCCCCCCACTTCCCCTCAGCCCATTTCCATTCCAAGCCCCGTCCCCCATCAGCTATTTGCAATTCAAGCCCCCTTCCACTCAGCCCATTTCCAGTCCTAGCAACCCCCCCACCCCATTACCAGTCCTAGCCCCCCATAGCCCACTCCCAGTCCTAATCCCACCAGACCATTTCCAGTCCTCATCCCCAGCACCCCAGTTGCAGGGTACGCCCCCTCATAGGCCATTACCAGTCATAGCCTCCCCGTCAGCCGACTCCCAGTCCTAATCCCACCAGCCCATTTCCAGTCCTAATCCCCCATCACCCAATTTTTAGTTTAAACCCCCCCCCATAGCCCATCACCACTCCTAAACCCCCCCAGCACCCAGCACCACTCCTAACCCCCCCCAGTGCCCATCACCACTCCTAAACCCCCCCAGTGCCCATCACCACTCCTAATCCCCCTGCAGCGCCCATCACCACTCCTAACCCCCCCAGCCCAGCCCAGCACAGCCAAAATTTAAAATAAAAAAAAGCTGTCTTCTGCCGCTTCCGGGGCCGCCGTGGCAGAATCGAGTGTGCCGCGGGGCCCCCCCTGTGCCTGGCAGAGCCTGCCCTCCAGATCCTGCCTTCCCCGGTATCAGCTCCCTGTTTCCAGCTTGTCACACGCGCCGGCTTTCAGAGCGCGAAGGGAACTAGTTTCCCTTTCGCGGCTCTGTTAAGCCCGCGGGGGCTGATGGGAACTTCCCATTAGCCCCCGCGGGCTTAACAGAGCAGCGAGGGAGAAACTCTCCCCTCGCGCTCTGAAAGCCGGCGCGTGTGACAAGCTGGAAACAGGGAGCTGATACCGGGGAAGGCAGGATCTGGAGGGCAGGCTCTGCCAGGCACAGGGGGGGCTCCGCAGCACACTCGATTCTGCCGCGGCGGCCCCGGAAGCGGCAGAAGACAGCTTTTTATTTTTTTAAATGTGGACCTTCCCGCGTGCCAGCTGCAAGGCCTTCGCGTGCCACAGCTGGCACGCGTGCCATAGGTTCGCCATCGCTGCCCTAGGAGTACCATTTTGTCTCCAGCATTGTCTGGGGCATGGGCTGGGTGCCCAGATAATCAGAGAGCTGCCAACACCATCACAGCCTGCCAAACCAAGGAAGTCAAATGGTCCCTCAGGAACCTGCAGTCCAGCTCAGTTGCTTCCCTGTCATGGGAGTTCACTATGGATAGCAGAGAGATGCAGTGTTCCAACATCTTCTTGCTTGACTCCAGAGAATTTCCATCAGGAACTGTGCTTCACACTGATCAGAGGGTTCTGTGTATCATCACCCCACTTTCCTAGTCCCAACCACGGCAAGAACTGTAGAAGTGCTGTCTTGTTCCTTCTTCTAAGGAGGTCATAGTTTCTTGCCCTTGGCTTTCAGGCTTGAGCCAGGACTAACTTACACATACCTGAATTGTGCTTCATTTCATAAGACTACTCTGCATCTCAGCGCACTGCTGACAGACAGTTGCATCCCTCCATTACTCCAGGACAGGCAAGCAGCAGCTGTCCCTCAACATCCAAACTTAAAAAAAAAAAAGAGCAAGACATCTCTCCAGTGGTCTGCAGTGTAACCTTCAACCACGACAACTGAACTGTGCGTGCTCCAGCAGTTGGACACACATGCAACATCTGTTGATTGAGCTACCCAGTAATATACTCTATGCTCTCTTCCACTTTGATCTTGCACCAGACTATCTGCTGGCCATGCCACCCTATTCTATGCTGCAGCCTCCAGGAAGATGGGAAGCTGAATGCTATACCTCAATGAGGAACTCCATACCCCCCCCCCCTCCCGTCCGTGTAGGCTTGGTCTTCATAGTGTTGATGTTTAGGTTTGTTTGTCTTCAGAGAATGAGGTCTTCAGTCTTATGTGGGACATGAGAGCACATGAAATACCATGTTGGGTCAGACCAGAGGTCAATCCTGCATGGTGTCCTGTATCTGACATTGACAGGTCCAGGTCACATACAGGACAGCTTCCCAGAAACAAGGTCATGTCCACCCCTCTTTGAGGAGTAAGCAGTGCACTCTCATATGGTGCCAAAGCCTCCCTCACATCCCAAGGTTCTCTTATCAAGATCACACTCCCCCTTTTCTCCCTATAGAACATAAAAAATGCCATATTGGGTCAGACCAAGGTCCATCAAGCCCAGTATCCTGTTTCCAACAGTGGTCAATCCATGTCACAAGTACCTGGCAGGTTCCCAAAAAATGCACACAGGTTCAACAATGCTCATCCTGGGGCAAGCAGTGGATTTCCTGGGTCCTCTTTAATAATGGTTTATGGAACTTTCCCTCAAGAACTTGTACAAAACTTTTTTAAACCCAGCTACACTAATAGCTCATAGGCCTCGGCCCTCTGTAAACTGTTGCTTAGACCCATAGTAAGAGCTACTGGTGACAGCACAAATACCCAAAACCTTTCCACGTCTCTCACCTTGCAGCACTCTGGTGAGAACATATTAAGAACATCACCAACAAAATAAGAATAACTCAGCTCTCCATCCAATAGATTTGCACTCCTGGCTAGAACCTGCCCAGTTATAACTCCAATGTTTGTGAAGCCAGAACTAACCCTGAAGGGAACTAGATTCACTCAGCTGTCAGACAAAGTTACCATACACTGTGGCTACATGTATCTTACAGCAACCTTGAGGACCAGAAAATGTAGTCAGGAAGATGTCAGACAGCATAACAAATAGGCCATGTCTCAAACACTGAGCCTGACCGCAAGCTTACATTGGACTACATAAGAAATGCCATACTGAGTCAGACCAAGTCCATCAAGTATTCTGTTTCCAACAGTGGTCAGTCCATGTCACAAGTACCTGACAGATTCTGAAAAAGGCACAGGTTCCACAGTGCTCATCCTGGGGTAAGCAGTGGCTTTCTTGGATCCTCTTTCATAATGGTTTATGGACCTTTCCTCCAGGAACTTGTACAAACTTTTTTAAACCCAGCTACACTAACACCTTTTACTACTTTCTCTGGTAATAAATTCCAGAGTTTGATTACGCATTGAGTGAAAAACGTAGTTACTCACCTGTAACAGGTGTTCTCCAGGAACAGCAGAAATCAGTCCTCACATATGGGTGACATCTGCACCAATGGAGCCCACATGGAGCATTTCCCCAGCTTTGAAAGAAAGCCTTTGGGAATGCTACTATGCATGCATGCTCCCCTTCTCGCCCTAGGGTACCATCTTGCTCAGTCAGATGATATCACAAAAATTCTATGGCCCTTGCTCTTGAACGAATGTAATATGTCAATACAAAAGAATTTTTTCGTTCATTAACTTCCAAAAACTGGATCCAAAAATGTCCAAATTACAATAATCAATTATTCTGAATTGTCAAAATGTTGTTTCTCTTCCTTTTCCTTTTTCTGAGGTCTCAGTAAAACTTTTGCAAAGCCTCATAGACTACCGTCTTAATGAGGACCCTTGCACTGATCACATCAATGACCTCTAGCAGGAGTCAACAGTTCCCTATTACACAGTAGAATGTTCTCCTTTAAAATCTTCTAGCGGTATATTCTTCAAAAAATACAAGCTTAACTTCTTAAGAATACTTCCTTTTGTGTAGGGAATCTGTTCAACTCTCAACAAACAATTACGATCCCAACGTCAATTCCCCGGCACCTAGACGTTTCACTACTAGAAATACTATCACTCTCCAGTCTCATCCAATATCCTTCTACTACTAAACAAAATTTAGTCCATTCAACACATCTCCAAAAAGTAAAGAAACCTTACCAAAAGATGCTGCCTGCGTTCCCAACTCGATATGCTCAAACTACTCCCGATAACCTAGGGGGGAGTCCAGCGATTCCTCAACAAACGCCGCGCATGCCCATGGGGCCCACTGCCCTCCATTTTTAAAGAGCCCTTAACCCGTGACGAAGGGATACTCATCCCCCACCTTAAAGCCGTACTCACTCCCCGAAAACTCATGCTGATCTCATCTATGTGTTTTAAACAGCTTTTCTACACGATCACCAAACAAAGCTATTTGAAACGTTACAATATACTGAAAAATAGCTTCGGGGGCTCCAATTAGCGATTAACTTAAATTCCCCCGTGCCTCGGGGACTTCGCCCAAGGGCTTCCCTTCTGTGATGTAATTTTGTCCACCCCCACCACGCGAAATGCACCCTCAAAAGGAGGGCTTTAATAATGCTGCCCTAAGGGACTTTCCTTCTGTAATGTAGCTCTCGCTACCCCCACATCACAAAATACGCTCTCGGGGGGGGGGGAGGGCTTTGATGATGCTACCACAATATCTTCATATACAGGCTGCCCACTCAATAACACTATTCAGTCCATTGGGTGCCATAGTATTCAACTTATATATAAGGCGTTGTTCCTGTAGCACCAGTGTCTGATCCAAGGTCCTCCCTGCATATCCCTGTCGTATCTGAAGCAGACAAAGGCATCGAAGTTGTTGAAAAACATGATCTTTTTGTAGGCAGTGTGCCACTATGGGAGCTTCGAGCACCTTACAACGTAACCGACTACGGTGTTCCCTCATGCGTACTCGAAAAGCTCTGATGGTCTTACCTATATAACATAGTCCACAAGGGCAAATTACTGCGTACACGACATTGCGAGATTCACATGTAGTCTTTTGTTTCAATGTGAGTGCTACTCCATTGTATTCAAAAGAGGACGTCACTATTGTTAAATCACAAATGTCACACTGCTCGCACGGTCGATGACCCCTCACTAAATCTGTTTCCACATTCTAACTTACTGGTGGTAAGACTGCCGGACTCACCCATTCTTTGAGATTTCGATGCCGTTGCCAAACACACCTCACTCGTTTATCCTGAAGCCCCGGGATCACTTTAAGGACGTTGGCATGCCTCTTAAAAAAATTTTTAATCTCTATGCTCAGGGGGGAAAATTTGGAAATAAAATTAATATCCTTATCCTGAAATTCTCTATCTCCACCAGAGGGTTTCGCTTGTAACAAGGCAGCCCTATGATTATACAATGCCCTGGACTGTGTCCGCTTAAGAATCGTCGCTGGGTAGCCCCTCTGTCGAAAATCCCTAAACAGTTGTTTCGATTTCTGCTTATATTCCACCGTACTCGAACAGTTCCGTCTAAAACGCAAGAACTGAGAGAAGGGCAATCCCTCCTTAAGGCGTCGGGGGTGCATACTATCAAAACGCAAAAACGTCACCCTATCTGTAGGCTTCTTATATATGGTGGTTTCCCAAGATATAGCCCCTCTGGTGACTGTAACATCTAAGTAAGTCAAAGTCCTTCTATGGTATGTATGAGTGAATTTGATGTTACTATCACAAGTATTTAACCAGGCAAAAAAAGACAATAAGGGCTCCTCCGTTCCTTGCCAAATCAAAAAGATGTCATCTATGAAACGTTTCCATACTAGGATTTGGGGAGAGTATGAGGAGGGGATCACCCACTGTTGTTCGAATATTCCCATATAAAAATTGGCTATGTTGGGGGCGCACGTAGCGCCCATAGCCACCCCACTGTTCTGTTGGTATAAAGTTCCCTCGAATGTAAAGTAATTACGGTTAATGGCCAACCGTGCTAAATCAAGGAGAAAAAAACCTTAAAGCTGCTGAAACGTCACTACGATGATATAAAACCTGTGCTATCACCTCCACTGCTGCTGTCTGAGGGATGCTCGTATATAACGAGACCACGTCTAAAGTGGCCAAAATAATGTCATGCTGATCTTGCTGCACTGGAAATTCTTTTAATACATTGAGAAAGTGGGTAGTATCCTTCAAATATGAGGGGATTGTGACTAACAGTGGACGCAAATAAGAGTCCACATACGTGGACAAGGGTTCCAGCACGCTACCTCGGGTGGAAACAATAGGTCTTCCTGGGGGCTTCGTAAGACTTTTGTGGATTTTTGGAACTAAATAAAATTTAGCTGTAACAGGAGCCTTAATATTCAAATAATTAAATTCTTGTTTAGTAATTAACTTGTTCATCAATGCTTCCGTAGTAAGTTGGTGAATTTCTCTCTGCAAAAATTGCACAGGATCAGAATCTAAAACTGTATAAATATGTACATCTTGCAACTGAGACATCGCTTCTGCTATATAGTCTTCCCTAGCTAGAACTACCACCGCCCCTCCCTTATCAGCCCTTCGGATAATAATATCAGTCCGAGTATGTAATTCGAAAAGGGCCTGACGTTCTATTCGTGTTAAAGTGGTGCTATGTAATGGTTGAGTAGTTTCCAGATGAGTAACGTCAACCAGGACCAATTTTTTAAAAACCTCCAATGCTGGATGACTAGGACCCGGAGGGGACCAAGTGGACCTCAGAGGTAGACGTATTCTGTTAAAAACCTGCTCTTCAGTGGAATTCTCCACTGCTATCGATGTTGATAACGATGGTTCACATAAATCCGATTGTCCTACCTCTTGCGCAAAAAAGTTCTTCAAATTTAACTTTCGTAGCAAGGCTTCAAAATCCAACCTAAACTGGAATGAGTCAAAATGAATACTGGGCACATAAGATAGGCCCTTATCCAATACAGTCAATGCCGCCTGAGATATTTCACGGCCTGAAATGTTCACTACTAGAGAGGTTTCTGTAGGCTCTGTCCGTACCAAATTCACTTTTTTCGTTGTTCTCTCTCGCGCTGCTTTAAGCGGTCGGACTCTTTTTTCTTCTTCTGGATGTCTTCTCGTTCGCCATTGCTTGAATCCTCCCCTTCTTTTGAGGATTTCACTGATTCCGAAGCTGATGTATCATCTGATGTATTCGCAAAGGTGACCCGTTTGCCAACTCTCTTCATCTTCCTTTTGCTGTTCATCCATGGATAGACATATCCTACAGTGTAGTCCGAATGATCCCGTTTTAATTTTTTCACCTTCACCGCCATCACCTCCTGATGGAATGATTGTATCTGTTGCTTCAATTCTTCAGACTTAGTCTTAAACGTGTTTTCTGTTGTCATAGATTGTAAAGATACTGCCATTATTTGTATTTCTTCTGTTAGTTTTTCAAGATCCGCCTTGCTGTGTCTACTATCAACACCATCAGATCTAATGAACATTTATTCAAAATACGATTCCACTGTTCCACGAACTCCGCTTCCATGGAGGGCTTCCGGGGCTCTTTATACATACGTAGCCCTCTAGGGATTTGCTGACGGTTAATGTACTCGATGAGTGAAAAACGATGTAGTTCCAGCTTAACTTTCTTTTTCTGTAATTTCAAAAGCTTATCCCACGTGGCGTCTTGAGAAGAATCATCTGTGAGGGTGAGTTGTGAAAACGGAGTCTTCTCCTTGGTAAGTGTTTGAATATAATCTTGTGTGAAAGTTAGAACATCTTTCCACCCCTCGGGGCCTGCCATGCTTGTGCTAACACAAAACGCAGTAATTTGCCCTTGTGGACTATGTTATATAGGTAAGACCATCAGAGCTTTTCGAGTACGCATGAGGGAACACCGTAGTCGGTTACGTTGTAAGGTGCTCGAAGCTCCCATAGTGGCACACTGCCTACAAAAAGATCATGTTTTTCAACAACTTCGATGCCTTTGTCTGCTTCAGATACGACAGGGATATGCAGGGAGGACCTTGGATCAGACACTGGTGCTACAGGAACAACGCCTTATATATAAGTTGAATACTATGGCACCCAATGGACTGAATAGTGTTATTGAGTGGGCAGCCTGTATATGAAGATATTGTGGTAGCATCATCAAAGCCCTCCCCCCCCTGAGAGCGTATTTTGTGATGTGGGGGTAGCGAGAGCTACATTACAGAAGGAAAGTCCCTTAGGGCAGCATTATTAAAGCCCTCCTTTTGAGGGTGCATTTCGCGTGGTGGGGGTGGACAAAATTACATCACAGAAGGGAAGCCCTTGGGCGAAGTCCCCGAGGCACGGGGGAATTTAAGTTAATCGCTAATTGGAGCCCCCAAAGCTATTTTTCAGTATATTGTAACGTTTCAAATAGCTTTGTATGGTGATCGTGTAGAAAAGCTGTTTAAAACACATAGATGAGATCAGCATGAGTTTTTGGGGAGTACGGCTTTAAGGTGGGGGATGAGTATCCCTTCGTTACGGGTTAAGGGCTCTTTAAAAATGGAGGGCAGTGGGCCCCATGGCCATGCGCGGCGTTTGTTGAGGAATCGCTGGACTCCCCCCTAGGTTATCGGGAGTAGTTTGAGTATATCGAGTTGGGAACGCAGGCAGCATCTTTTGGTAAGGTTTCTTTACGTTTTGGAGATGTGTTGAATGGAGTAAATTTTGTTTAGTAGTAGAAGGATATTGGATGAGACTCGAGAGTGATAGTATTTCTTTTTATTTTCATTTATAGATAAGTTTAAGGTCCCCTGAAGAAACAACGTAGTGAAACGTCTAGGTGCCGGGGAATTGACGTTGGGATCGTAATTGTTTGTTGAGAGTTGAACAGATTCCCTACACAAAAGGAAGTATTCTTAAGAAGTTAAGCTTGTATTTTTTGAAGAATATACCGCTAGAAGATTTTAAAGGAGAACATTCTACTGTGTAATAGGGAACTGTTGACTCCTGCTAGAGGTCATTGATGTGATCAGTGCAAGGGTCCTCATTAAGACGGTAGTCTATGAGGCTTTGCAAAAGTTTTACTGAGACCTCAGAAAAAGGAAGAAACAACCTTTTGACAATTCAGAATAATTGATTATTGTAATTTGGACATTTTTGGATCCAGTTTTTGGAAGTTAATGAACGAAAAAATTCTTTTGTATTGACAGTCAGATGATATAGCTAAGATGGCAGTTCAAGCAAAAATAAAGACAGCAACTCCAAGGGGAGGAGAGAGGGTCGTGAGGATTGATTCCTGCTGTTCCCGGAGAACATATGTTATGGGTGAGTAACTACGCTTTCTCCAGGAACAAGCAGGACGTCAATCCTCACATATGGGACTTCCTAGCTCCAGGCTGCTGAGGATTGAGCCACAAAAGTACAACTGCGACTAGTCAGGTGGCCATGAGTTGCAGATGGTGAGTGTCCGCTGAGAGACTCTGCAGACCCTAGTGTCCAGCAACACTATCACTCTGGTAGACTGAACACAGAGCATCGGAGGGCAGGAGTTACCTACACTCCAAGGATATTACGCAGCACTGCATGACCAAAGGCACTGTCCCTACAGGATTTGCTTTCCAGGCAGCATTGTGCTGCAAACGTGTGAATGGATGACCAAATGACAGCTCAGCAAATTTCTGTCACCAGCACAGAACAGATAGGCCACCGATGTGGCCATTGCCCTCACACAATGTGCTGTGATCCGGTGCTCCAGGGAGAGGCCCGTGCACTCATAGGCGAAGGCAATGCAGCCACCACTCAAATTTACAAGTGATTCCAGACTTTTGCACACCACTGTATGTTACTATGGTGTGCCCCAGGGATCTGTGCTGGGTCCGCTGCTTTTTTTTTTTTTTAACTTGAAATGTTTATTGGTTTTACTGAATACACAGCAAGAAAAACCAGTCTGTAACAGTAACAATTTTCCCCCTCCCTCAATTCCAAGCCCAAATACACCACTGTAACACAAGTGTAAGAAAAACAAACAAAAGCTAACAAAAGCTACATACATGTCCCTGTAAATCCTACCCACCCTCCCCCTTCCCCTAAATCCCCCCTCCCCCAATTCCAGTAGCTTGTGCCTCCAAATAGACCACCAGAGGTTTCCACCGCTTAGAAAACTGCACCCCCTGCCCCCGCTGGAGTGCGGTAAGACGCTCCATATTCAAAACCCTGTGTAGTCGGGTATGCCACTGAGTTAGCTCCGGCGGCGCACTCTGCTTCCACTTCCATGCAACATCGCATCTAGCCGCAACAAGGCATGTAAGAAGCAATTTACGCCATCGAAAATCCAGGGCATCCGGCCACACCCCCAACAAAAATAAGGATGGGCTCAATTCCGGCACCACCCCAAAAATCACCCCCAATTGATCTCGAATCATCAGCCAATACTGAGCTATCACGGGGCAGTCCCACCACATATGGAGATATGTCCCCCGGGTCCGCTGCTTTTTAACATATTCAGAAATGACCTAGAAATGGGAATAACGAGTGAGGTTATCAAATTTGCAGATGACACAAAACTATTTAAAGTTGTTAAAATCCAAGAGGATTGTGGAAAATTGCAAGAGGATCTTGATAAATTGGAAGGCTGGGCATCCAAATGGCAGATGAAATTTAATTTGGACAAGTGCAAAGTTATGCACCTAGGGAAGAACAACCCAAACTATGGTTACACGATGCAAGATTCCACATTAGGAACTACCACCCAGGAAAAAGATTTAGGCGTGATTGTGGATAACATGTTAAAACCCTCAGTCAAGTGTGCAGCGGTAGCCAAGTGTGCAGCGGTGGCCAAGAGAGCAAATAGAATGCTAGGTTTCATAAGGAAAGGCATGGAAAATAAAACAAAAGGATATTATGCCTCTGTATCTTTCCATGGTGAGACCGCACCTTGAATATTGTGTGCAATTCTGGTCGCCGTATCTTAAAAAAGGATATAGCGTTATTAGAAAAGGTTCAGAGAAGAGCCACCAAAATGGAAAAGGGGATAGAAGGATACCCCTATGAATAAAGGCTGAAAAGGTTAGGGCTCTTTAACCTGGAAAAGAGACGGCTGAGGGGAGATATGATAGAAGTCTATAAATTAATGAACGGAGTAAGAACATAAGATATGCCATACTGGGTCAGACCAAGGTCCATCAAGCCCAGTATTCTGTTTCCAACAGTGGCCAATCTAGGTCACATGTACCTAGCAGTTTCCCCAAGAGACACAAGTTCCACAATGCTTGTACTGGGTCAAGCATTGATATCTTCGGTCACTTCTTAATAATGGTTTATGGACCTTTCCTCCAGGAACTTGTCCAAACCTTTTTTAAACCCAGCTACACTAACAGCCTTTACTACATCCTCCGGTAACAAATTCCAGAGTTTGATTACACATTGAGTGAAAAAATATTTTATTTTATTAGTCTTAAATAGTTTACCCTGTAGCTTCATTGCATGTCCCCTAGTCTTTCTATATTCTGATAACGTAAACAATCGATCTACGTTTACCCGTTCCACTCCGTTCATTAATTTATAGACTTCTATCATATCTCCCCTCAGCCGTCTCTTTTCCAGGTTAAAGAGCCCTAACCTTTTTAGCCTCTCTTCATAGGAGTATCCTTCCATCCTCTTTACCATTTTGGTGGCTCTTTGTACCTTTTCTAAAATCGCTATATCCTTTTTAAGATACGGCGACCAGAATTGCACACAATATTCAAGGTGTGGTCTCACCATGGAACGATATAGAGGCATTATAATATCTTTTGTTTTATTTTCCATTCCTTTACTTATCATACCTAGCATTCTATTTGCTCTCTTGGCCGCCGCTGCACACTGGGCCGAGGGTTTTAACATGGTATCCACAATGACGCCTAAATCTTTTTCCTGGGTGGTGGTTCCTAATGTGGAACCTTGAATCGTGGAACCATAGTTTGGGTTGTTCTTCCCTAGGTGCATAACCTTGCACTTGTCCACATTAAATTTCATCTGCCATTTTGATGCCCAGTCTTCCAATTTATCAAGATCCTCTTGCAATTTTTCACAATCCTCTTGGGTTTTAACAACTTTAAATAGTTTTGTGTCATCTGCAAATTTGATAACCTCACTCGTTATTCCACTTTCCAGGTCATTTATGAATATGTCAAAAAGCAGCAGACCCAGCACAGATCCCTGGGGTACACCACTATTCACCTTTCTCCATTGGGAAAATTGTCCATTTAGCCCAACCCTCTGCTTTCTATCTCTTAACCAGTTCTTGATCCACAGTAGTACACTGCCTCCTATCGCATGACTCTTTAGTTTTGCCAAAAGTCTCTGATGAGGGACCTTGTCAAAGGCTTTCTGAAAGTCCAGATACACTATATCAACTGACTCACCTTTGTCCACCTGTTTATTCACACTTTCAAAAAAACATAACAGATTAGTAAGACAAGATCTTCCTTGTCTAAAGCCATGTTGGCTGTCTCCCATTAGGCCATGACTATCTACATGCTGAGTAATTTTATTCTTTATGATGGTTTCTACCATTTTTCCCGGTACTGACGTGAGGCTCACCGGTCTGTAGTTTCCCGGATCACCCCTGGAACCCTTTTTAAAAATTGGTGTTACATTGGCGATCCTCCAATCTTCAGGTATTAGAGATGATTTTAATGATAGTTCATAGATTACTAATAGCAGGTCTGCAATCTCATATTTCAGTTCTTTCAATACCCTTGGATGTATACCATCTGGCCCAGGTGATTTGCTACTGTTCAGTTTATCTAATAGTTGTAATACATCTTCCCGATGTATCAATATTTCCTTCAATTCTTCCGCACCTTTAAATACCACTTCAGTCATGGGTAACATCCCTATATCTTCCTCAGTAAAGACTGAAGCAAAGAATTCATTCAGTCTCTCCGCTATCGCCTTGTCACCTCTTAGTGCCCCTTTAACTCCTCAATCATCTAATGGACCAACTGACTCTCACAGGTTTTTTGCTGCGAATGTACTTGAAAAAAATTTTTATTTCGCGTCTTTGCTTCCACAGCAAGCTTCTTCTCAAATTCTCTCTTTGCCTGCTTTATCAATGCCTTGCATTTGCTTTTCAATGGAGTAGAAACAAAAGCAGTCAAATTATTTTTTAAAACCCCATATGCCAAAGAAACAAAACTAATTAAAGCATAATGAAAAGCAGTAATTGGTGCAGCTGTTTATTTTGGTACATGATAGATAAGCTGTTTTGAAGCACTGGAAGTTCTTTAGATTAGTTCGTGGGGCCGTCGGGACCTGACAGGCTCAGTTTGATGTGCACTGACTGTCATTGCATTTGCTTTGACAGTGCTTGTGCTGTTTCCAGGTTTCGTCGTTTAGCTCTTTTTTTCCATTTCCTGAAAGATGCTTTTTTGGCAACAGCCGCCTCTCTGACCTCACCTTTAAACCATGCTAGCAGTTTTTTGGACTTCCTTCCACTTTTCTTAAAGCGTGGAATACAGCTGGTCTGGGCTGCCAAGATAGTATTTTTCAACAACACCCAAGCTTGATGTAAGTCTTTAACCTTTGCAACTGCTCCTTTTAGTTTTTTCTTAACTATTTTCCTCATTTTACCATAGTCTCCCTTTCGAACTTTAAAAGGTAGTACTGTAGATCTCCGTATTATCCCTCCTCCACTAATTAAATCAAAGGCGATCATGCTATTTATTTATTTATTTGGCTGTATTTATATCCCACTTTTCACGGGGTCAAAGCGGTCAATTGGGGGATACATTTAACACGAGGGGATATGAGACACATACACTAATACTTACAGGGAACATGGGCAGTGATCACTATTGCCAAGTGGCCCCAACACCCTTATCTCTTGCACTAGATCTGGTGTTCCACTAAGGACTAGGTCTAATATGGCTTCCCCTCTGGTCGGTTCATGAACCAGCTGCTCCAAGAAGCAGTCATTTATGTCATCTAGGAACTATATCTCCCTAGCATGTCCTGCCGTGACACTGACCCAGTCGATACCGGGGTAACTGAAATCACCCATTATTATTACTGCGCTGTAACCTTTGTTAGCTTCCTTGATTTCTTTGAGCATTTCATCATCCATTTGTTCATTCTGGCCTGGTGGTCGATAGTACACCCCCACTGTCATCGCCTTCCCCTTTTTACATGGAATTTCAATCCATAGAGATTCTATAGCAAATTTTGTTTCCTGCAAAACTTTAATCCTTTCTGACTCAATGCCCTCTCTAACATAGAGCGCAACCCCCCCCCCCCCACCAATTTGATCAGCTCTATCATTACGATATAGTTTGTACCCAGGTATCACAGTGTCCCACTGGTTGTCCTCCTTCCACCATGTCTCTGATATTCCAATCATATCTAACCTCTCATTTAGTGCTATATATTCTAACTCTCCCATCTTATGTTTTAGACTTCTAGCATTTGCCTACAAGCATTTTAGAGACTGTATTTTATTCATATTAATTTGGCCATTGGTAGACATGGGTAATTTGGGATCTTTAAGCTCTGCCTGCTCCATACTTGAGGGCATTTGGGTTACTTTGCTCGTTTTTGGAACCTCTCTGCTTTTGGTAGTATCCTTCAAGGATACAGTCTTCCGAACCATCTGCTCTTGGGCGACTGTCGAGTCGCTTTCCCCTATTATCTAGTTTAAAAGCTGCTCTATCTCCTTTTTAAAGTTTAATGCCAGCAGCCTGGTTCCATCCTGGTTAAGGTGAAGCCCAACCCTTCGGAAGAGCCCCTCCTTTCCCCAGAATGTTCCCCAGTTCCTAACAAATCCAAAACCCTCATCTCTGCACCATTGTCTCATCCATGCATTAAGACTCCGGAGCTCTGCCTGCCTTTTGGGTCCTGCATGTGGAACAGGAAGCATTTTGTTACATACTTGACCTTCAGTTCCACAGCTTTGTCTGCCATGACCTTGCCAAAGATTCTCTCCCAGGCAGGTGACATCCATAAGCTTTTCCTGGACTTAATGCTCAAGGTTGGAGGACTGAAGCCAAGTCTGTCTCCTGATGGCAATACAGGGGCCAGTAATGGAAGCCATGGCCTCGAAGCCATTGGGGAACCCTTTCAGAGGTTCCAGACACTGGCCAAAATGGCCGTGGACTGCTTGAAATTTATAACCCAGGCCACCTACAGAGAGGCCAGTGGAGTGGCCCTTTAGTTCTTTCATGGCATCCCAGAGGAACATACCCATGTAGAGGTGGTCTGCCTGGACCCAGCAGCATTTTTTGCCAAGGGCATCAAGGCTCTGGGGCCTCCCTGCTGGGGGCATCGAGGAATGTCTTTTCTGGCTTTGAAGCTGCCGCATGGCTGACTTGACCACCATGGACTTGTGAGTAAATGGCTCCTGTGGAAGCCCGGGCTCAGGTGGACCTTATACATAAAGGTCAAGCAGGCAACTGACTCTAGGTACTGTAGCCAGTGTCTCCAACATGCATAAGAGCAGCCTCTCGAGGATCACTGGGACTGGCACCAATAAGGATTCCTTGGGGGGTGGGGGGGGGGGGGAGACTTGGAGGATCTCAAGATCCTCTGACCAAGGGTAGTCTGCCAACTCTGTGGTGAAGGCCAGAGCTCTGTCCTGCATGAAGTCAAGGAAGGCTTTGTCCTCAGGCAGGAACGGACACCAGGCCCCCCCACAGGGAACTGGCCTGACAAAAGTCTCAATGCCTCCAGTTGTCCAGGGAAGTATAGTCATTTTTTTAAAGCCACTGGCCATTTAGGGGAAAAAAAAAAGCCCTGACGAGGTCAAAGACTGAGAGATTGCCAGTAGAAAAAGCACGAATCACGCTAAAAGGAAAAATCATGGATTCAAGGATGCAGTGCCAAGGCAAGTGAACTTGGGGAGTGGGAAAGGGACCGGCCACAGCTGGGGAGAGAGATAGAGAGAGAGGATTATTCTGAGAGAGAAAAATAATCAACTTTTTCCAGGGGATCAGACATTTTTGCTGGGCTCTACAGAAAAAAGACTGAGCAAGATGGCACCCTTGGGAGAATCTCCCAAAGGCTTTCTTTGAAAGCTGGGGAGATGCTTCCGCACAGGCTGTCGGTGCTGTGACCCATATGCGAGGGATGACTTCCTGCATGTTCCTGGAGAAAACACAGTAAGATGGGGGAAGGCAGCAGACAGAAGAAATTTAAAGGGACAGAGTATTTTAATAAATACATGGTAGGGGAATGGAGGGTAGGGGTGAAGAAGGTGAGATACTGGCAAGGGAAAGAGTTGGGAGAGGGACAGCTGGAGAGAGGTTGGAGTGGAGGTGGGGGATTGAAGGGAAGAATGCAAGAGGTTGGAGGATAAAGAGATGAATGCATGGGAAGTAAAGGGCACAATGTGTATGTTGAAAAAGGTGCATCACCTACCCACACATGTAGCTTAAAGGGTCAGTGAGAGTGCTGGGAGCAGGGGCCACTGCCTTCTGTTGGCACTGTACAGTGCAATATCAAAATACCCAGCCAGGTCAAAACCTATACCATAGCTAAAAGAACCTGGTCTATATAAAGGAGAACCACCAATCAAATTACAAAGTTTTCCTCACACCACTGTGGCCCATCCATTTTATTAGAAAAACTATAAATATTAGTGTATTGTTTACTTAACTGAATAAGGCTGCTGTGAATTTTCCACAAACGACCATTGGAACGACATATCACGTTTCGGGGATCACACTGTTTTCCCCTGCCTCAGGTCCAGTCGTCAAAAAAAAACATATTATCCAGCCTTCTTGAAAGACACCGATAAGAGCGGTTTTTATAAAGGCATTAACAGCTACTGCTCTGATTCGCACAACATAAGAACATAAGATATGCCATACTGGGTCAGACCAAGGTCCATCAAGCCCAGTGTCCTGTTTCCAACAGTGGCCAATCTAGGTCATACATACCTAGCAGTTTCCCCAAAAGACAGGTTCTGCAATGCTTGTACTAGGTCAAGCATTGATATCCTGGGTCCCTTAATGGTTTATGGACCTTTCCTCCAGTAACTTGTCCAAACCTTTTTTAAACCCAGCTACACTAACAGCCTTTACTACATCCTCCGGTAACAAATTCCAGAGTTTGATTACATGTTGAGTGAAAAAATATTTTCTTTTATTAGTCTTAAATAGTTTACCCTGTAGCTTCATTTCATGTCCCCTAGTCTTCCTATATTCTGATAATGTAAACAGTCATCTATGTTTATCCGTTCCTCTCCGTTCATTAATTTATAGACTTCTATCATATCTCCCCTCAGCCGTCTCTTTTCCAGGTTAAAGAGCCCTAACCTTTTTAGCCTTTCTTCATGGGAGTATCCTTCCATCCCCTTTACCATTTTGGTGGCTCTTCTCTGAACCTTTTCTAAAATCGCTATATCCTTTTTAAGATACGGTGACCAGAATTGCACACAATATTCAAGGTGTGGTCTCACCATGGAACATTATAGAGGCATTATATCTTTTGTTATATTTTTCATTCCTTTTCTTATGATACCTAGCATTCTATTTGCTCTTTTGGCTACCACTGCACACTGGGCCGAGAGTTTTAACATGTTAGCCACAATGACACCTTAATCTTTTTCCTGGGTGGTGGTTCCTAATGTGGAACCTTGCATCGTGGAACCATAGTTTGGGTTGTTCTTCCCTAGGTGCATAACTTTGCACTTGTCCACATTAAATTTCATCTACCATTTTGATGCCCAGTCTTCCAATTTGTCAAGATCCTCTTGCAATTTTCCACAATCCTCTTGGGTTTTAACAACTTTAGTTTTGTGTCATCTGCAAATTTGATAACCTCACTCGTTATTCCACTTTCCAGGTCATTTATGAATATGTCAAAAAGCAGCAGACCCAGCACCGATCCCTGGGGTACACCACTATTCACCTTTCTCCATTGGGAAAATTGGCCATTTAGCCCAACCCTCTGCTTTCTATCTTTTAACAAGTTCCGGATCCACAGTAGTACACTGTCTCCTATCCCATGACTCTCTAGTTTTGCTAAGTCTCTGATGAGGGACCTTGTCAAAGGCTTTCTGAAAGTCCAGATACACTATATCAACACTCACCTTTGTGCACCTGTTTATTCACACTTTCAAAAAAACATAACAGATTAGTAAGACAAGATCTTCCTTGTCTAAAGCCATGTTGGCTGTCTCCCATTAGGCCATGACTATCTACATGCTAAGTAATTTTATTCTTTATGATGGTTTCTACCATTTTTCCCAGTACTGACGTGAGGCTCACCGGTCTGTAGTTTCCTGGATCATCCCTCAAACTCTTTTTAAAAATTGGTGTTACATTGGCGATCCACCAATGTTCAGGTATTAGAGATGATTTTAATGATACTTCACAGATTACTAATAGCAGGTCTGCAATCTCAAATTTCAGTTCTTTCAACACCCTTGTATGTATACCATCCAGCCCAGGTGATTTACTACTCTTCAGTTTATCTAATAGCTGTAATACATCTTCCCAATGTATCGATATTTCCTTCAATTCTTCCACACCTTTAAATACCACTTCAGTCATGGGTAACATCCCTACATCTTCCTCAGTAAAGACCGAAGCAAAGAATTCATTCAGTCTCTCCGCTATCGCCTTTTCGCCTTTTAGTGCCCCTTCAACTCCTCTATCATCTAATGGTCCAACTAACTCTCTCTCAGTTTTTTTTTTGCTACAAGTGTACTTAAAAAAATCTTTATTTCACATTTTTGCTTCTGCAGCAAGCTTCTTCTCAAATTCTCTCTTTGCCTTCTTTATCAATGCCATGTCACCAATCCCCGGATTTTGTTGAAACAAAGGAAGCCAATCAAATCCATTGAAGGGGGAGCCACCAATCAGGCCACACCTACTGATTTGACAGCAACAAACTGTAGATCACCCCTGCCCTTCACCTAATCAGATGCCAGTCTGAGAATTCAGTACATGCAGATGGGTTGAATTTAGCATAAATATCCATTTCTGCTCAAGATTCTGTAGATGCTGAATACTATCACCACCCTGCAGGTTGGGCGGTATTAGATCCAGTACCCACCAATGGAGATCCTCAAAGGTATGAGAGTTGGTGAGACAGTGATCGACAAGGTGAGCTGTCACAGACCTGGTTCAGCATCTAGAGGCATGTTCACCCAAGCAAATTTTAAAGGATCGTGAGGTACACCCCACGTAGTTTAAATTGCATGGGTATACAATTAAATGCACCTCGGACTTCATGGTGTAAGTATGCAATCCTAAAATTGGCCACAATTTATGAATAATCCTAGTAACAGCAGAGGTACTCAACATGTATGGAATTACTACTGTGATTTTGTCCTCTGCTGTTACTAGGATTATTCATAAATTGTGGCCAATTTTAGGATTGCATACTTGCTTTCGAAAGTCGCTACAGACAGCCTTCTCTCGGAAGGCTAATCTCCACGACCTTCTAGTGGAAAACACAGCAAATGAGGATCAACCTCTTTCCTCCCATGCACAACCTGGGCATTTTCCTTATGGCTCCAGTCACTATTGTTTCAACACTTTATCTGGCCCTGATTGGATGGATTTACAAAGAGCAGATACATAACCCGTTGGCACACATCATGCACCTCGGACTTCAGGCCCTAGTCCAGGTAAAGATTCGGGAGGGATACAGGACTAGCCTGGAGTTCCTTAAGGAACAATTAGCAGGTAAGTTTAATTTCACCTGACTTAGCATCCCTCCAGGCTAGTCCTGAACCTTTGGGGGGATGTAACAGAGCAGTGCAAAGAGTCAACGGGAGGGACCTGCTAGACCAGCCTGAAGCACTGCCGATCCAAAACAGGCATCCCTCTCTGCTTGCAAATCCAGAAGGTAATGCCTGATAAAGGAATGCAAGTACGACCAAGTAGCTGCTTTACAAATTTCCACCACCGGAACCAAACTACACTCCGCCCAGGATGTAGCTTGCACCCTAGTCGAATGAGCTCGTAAACCTTCTGGAACTATCTTACCTTTCAAGATATATGCAGACGCAATTGCTTCTTTAAGTCATCTGGCAATAGAAGCCTTCGACACTGCCTGCCCTTTCTTCAGACCTCCAAACACCACAAAATCTATCCAAACTACAGAACGAAGCCGTAGACTTCAAATACCGCTTCAGAGCTCTCCGAACATCCAATCTATGTAACTGCTTTGGAGCGGTAGCCTCCCTGCCTTCCACAAAGACCAGCAGTGACACTACCTGATTTACATGAAACAGCAATACCACCTTAGGCAAAAATGATGGCACCGTCCTCAACACCACCTTTGAATCACTAAAAACCAGAAAAGGTTCACTACAGGACGCCGCTTGTAACTCAGACATTCTCCTGGCGAACGAAATAGCCACCAGAAACACCACTTCTAAGGTAAGATCCTTCAACGAAGCTCTCGCCAAAGGCTCAAAAGGCACTCACAACAAAGCTTCCAGAACTAAATGTAAATCCCACGATGGAACCACTTGCCTATACGGAGGACACAATAGTACGACCACCCTCAAGAACCGTTTGACATCTGGATGTCCCCCTAGAGCAGCGGTTCTCAACCTGGGGGTCGCCCCAGGATTTAGCAGGGGTCGCTTAGCCTCCACGAAGTTTAAAAAAAAAAATTAAGATGTGCACAAGTTGCTGCCGAGTCCGCTTCTCGGCAGCAGCAAACTCCGGCAAACTCACCGCCTTCTTCTGCAGCCGCGGCTCCCTGCCTTTTAGGGAACCGCGGCTGTACTTGTAAAATCGTTGCGGAGTCCTTCCTGTCTCGACGGGCTCCGTGCAGCATTGTCCCGCCTCCAAAGGAAGTGGTAAACAACTTCCTTTGGAGGCGGGACAATGCTGCATGGAGCCCATCGAGACGGGAAGGGCTCCGCAATGATTTTACCGTAACAGCCGCGGTTCCCTAAGAGGCAGAGCGCCGCGGCTGCATTAGAAGGGAGGCAGACAACCTGCAACACGGCTGACATCGACAGAGGGGGGCTGACATGGACAGATGGAAGGATGGGGGCTGATATGGAGGGATGGATGGAGGGAGGGGGGCTGACATGGACGGATGGGGGTAGGGATGGGGGCTGATATGGATGGATGGAGGGAGGGGGGGCTGACATGGAGGGGGATGGATGGAGGGAGGGGGGCTGACATGGAGGGAGGGGGGCTGACATGGACGGAGGGAGGGGGCTGACAGGGAGGGAGGGAGGGATGGGGCTGATGATATGGATGGAGGGAGGGGGCTGACATGGAGGGATGGATGGAGGGAGGGGGGCTGACATGGACGGATGGGGGCTGACATGGAGGGATGGGGCTGATATGGATGGATGGAGGGAGGGAGGGGGGCTGACATGGAAGGATGGGGGCTGCCATGGAGGGAGGGGGGCTGACATGGACGGATGGAAGGATGGGGGCTGACAGGGAGGGAAGGATGGGGGCTGACAGGGAGGGAGGGATGGGGGCTGATATGGATGGATGGAGGGGCCTGACAGGGAGGGAGGGAGGGATGGGGCTGATATGGATGGATGGAGGGAGGGAGGGGGCTGACAGGGAGGGAGGGAGGGATGGGGGCTGATATGGATGGATGGAGAGAGGGAGGGAGGGGGGGGGCTGACATGGACGGATGGAAGGATGGGGGCTGACATGGAGGGATGGATGGAGGGAGGGGGGCTGACAGGGACGGATGGGGGCTGACAGGGAGGGAGGGGGCTGACAGGGAGGGAGGGAGGGAGGGATGGGGGCTGATATGGATGGATGGAGGGGGGCTGACATTGACGGATGGAAGGATGGGGGCTGACATGGAGGGATGGATGGAGGGAGGGGGGCTGACATGGACGGATGGGGGCTGACATGGAGGGAGGGAGGGAGCTGATATGGATGGATGGAGGGAGGGGGGCTGACATGGAGGGAGGGGGGCTGACATGGAGGGAGTAGGCTGGCATGGACAAAGGGGAGAGACATGGGGACATACTGGACAGACGGGATAAATGCTGGACAGAGGCGAGAGACAGTGCGGGTTAGGATTATAATGGGCTGATGGGGGTGCTAGCACTGGTAATGGGCAGATGGGGGGGGCTACGAATGGTAATGGGTTGATTAGGGAAGGCTAGGACTGGGAATGGACTTATCAAGGGGGGGTAGGACTGGTAATGGACTGATGGGGGTCTAGCATTGGAAATGAGCTGATCAGTGAGGTTAGGACTGGAAATGGGCTGATTAGGGGAGCCTAGCACTGGTAATGGGGTTGAGGGGGGGACTAGCACTGGAAATGAGCTGATGGGGGGTAGGACTGGTATTGGGCTGATTAGGGGGGGGGGGGTAGGACTGGTAATGGGGTTGAGGGGGATTAGCACTAGAAGTGAGCTGATTAGGGGGCTTTGACTGGGAATGGGCTGATTGTGGGGAGGGGAGGATAGAGCTGCTGACCCTGGAAGAAAACTGGGGGCTAAGGCTACAAGTGGGCTGATACAAGGGGATGGGAGCATGGAACTGAAAGGGAGTGGATCTGAGAGGGGCTGCCATGGTATTTGTACTAGAAGGGACTGATCAGTGGGGAAGGAGGGGGACTGGAAGGGAATGGACACCAGTGGCAGTCATGGGAATGCAAGTTGACATTGGAAGGTACTGGGAGTGAGGACTGGAAAGGGGCTGATACTGGGGAGGGTTACTGGGACTGGAAATAGGCTGATGGAAAGAAGTGAAGAAAACAAGAGATATAAGAACTGGCAGATGGACCATAGACCACAGAAAGAGAGCTAAGAGAAGACAGGAAAGCAGAAGCCTCAGATCGGGACCAGCATGATCAGAGAATAAATTGGTCAGACAACAAAGGTAGAAAAAATAATTTTATTTCATATTAGTGATTTGACTACAAAATCATCATAATTTTGAAATCAAATATTGTTACTTGTTGTTTTGATTATTTAAATAAGTATTTTATAAATAAAAACATATTGCAAAGGCCTATAATATATTAATTCAACAAATGATTACAGCGACAATGCGTTAACGGTAAAGGAAGAGAGACGCATTTGATTTTATCATTGGGGGTCACCACAAGTTGACCAATGGTAAAAGGGGTCACGGTACAAAAAAGGTTGAGAACCACTGCCCTAGAGCCTGTCCTCTTATCTTACCTCTGTAAGATGATAGAGCCGCCAACCACACCATTAGAGAAGCAGCCGCTAATCCCTTCCCATATCCTTCCTGCAAAAACACCAGTACTTGAGGAATCGAAGCTTTCAAGGCCGTAACCTTGTTGTCTAAACACCACACTTCGAACACTCGCCAAACACGAATATACACCAAAGTCGATGATCTCTTTCAAGCTTTCGATGACGTGGCCACCACTGCTGCCAAATAACCTCTCGCTGATAACCTTGCCCTTTCAATAGCCAAGCCGTAAGCAAGCACTGATCCACCTGAGGCTTGAGCAGCAGTCCCTCCGAACCGGCAGCTTTCATGGCTTGTCTCCCAGAAGCCGGACCAGATCTGCATACCATGGCCGCCTTGGCCAATCCGGCACAATTAAAATCACTCACCCTCTGTGAAGCTCTATACGCTGCAGGACCCAACCTATTAACACCCACGGCGGAAACAGAGAAGCCGGTCCTCCGGCCAAGGCTGAATTAAGGCATCCAGGCCTTCCGACATCCTTTCCCACCTTCTGCTGAAGAATCAACTGGCTTTCGCGGTTTGCAAGGTCGCCATGAGATCCATGACCAGTGGGCCCCACCGCCATCTCGAACAGCTGCGCATGAATGGCCCACTCCCCTGGGTCTACTCTTACCCGACTCAGAAAAGCGACCTCCACATTTTCCACCTCTGCGACATGCGCCAACACCGCCAACAGATGCACCTCAGCCCACTCGAACTGATCGGCTTCGGCTTCCAATGCCACACAGCTGGTGCCCCCCTGCTGGTTGATGTAGGCTACTGTTGTCGCATTATCGGAGAATACCCGCACGACTTTTCCCGTGAAGACATCCCCGAAAAGCTCTTAGCGCCAGAACAACCCCTCACAACTCCAACCGGTTGATTGACTAGGCCTTCTCCCGAGTGGACCAGACACCTTGTGCGTATCTTCCTTGGACATGCGCTCCCCAACCTGAAAGGCTGGCATCTGTCGCCAGGGGAGAGTGTGTCGTTCTGGTGCGACCAACATCTGAGTAATGCTCTCTGCAACAGTCTCATGTGCGCCCTCGCCCACGGCACCACCTCGAGGGTCAGCGCCATGGTCCCTAACACCTGCAGGTAGTGCCAGGCCGTAGGACACCTGTTGCAGAGAAACCTGCAGACCTGGCACCACAAACCTTGTGCCCAGTTCTGCGGCAGAAACACCTTTCCAACACTCGTATCGAACTGAGTTCCCAGATACTCCAGGGTCTGCGACTGACTCAACCTGCTTTTGGACCCATTGACTATCGAACCAAGGCTCTCCAAGAATGCCACCACTCTGACTGTGGCCGCTTTGCTCTCCTCCTTGGACTTTGCCCGAATCAACCAATCGTCCAGGTAAGGATGAACTAGGACTCCCTCCTTTCTCAACACTACCACCATCACTTTGGTGAAGGTTTGTGCTAGACCAAATGGTAACACTTGGAACTGAAAATGTCCCATCGGTACCGCGAACCTTAAAAACGTCTGATGTTACGGATGGATGGGAATGTGCAGATAAGCCACCGATAAATCGAGGGGGGTAAGAAACTCTCCCTTGCACACCACTACTATGACCGATTGTAACATCTCCATCCGAAAATGACACCTTTAGACAGCGATTTATGCGCTTGAGATCCAAAATTGGCCAATAGGTCCCTTCTTTCTTTGGTACCACGAAATAAATGGAGTATCGACCGCAGCCGCATTGGTCTGGCAGCACCGGCACCACCGCTGCGTATTTGGACTGCGCTTTGCACGGGGATTGCATGAAAGAATGTCACTGGACGCTGAAGCTCCAAGGCACAACCCTCTCGGATAACCTCCAGCACCCACTGATCGGTCGTGATCTGGGTCCAGGCGGGATAAAACTTCTGCAGGCGACCTATCGGCCCCTGCCTCGCCTGGACCTCCCTGGCTTCATTGCAACTTTTGGAGATTGGAGGAAGAGGCCACAAATCCTCTACCTGCTCCCCTGAAGCCTCTCGCAAATCCCTGGCTACGATAGGGAAATCGTCCCCTTTGCATCTGTCCAAATCTTGGGGAATGAAAACGACTAAAATCTGTTGTCCTCTAGCAGTCGGCCCCGAGCGACCTTGCTTCTGCCTATCCTCCGGCAGCCTACCGCCCTTGGACTCTCCCAAATCCTTCACAAGCTTTTCCAGGTCCTCTCCAAACAGAAGCTTCCCCCTAAACGGAAGCTTACTAAGCCTTGATTTGGAAGAAGTATCCGCTGCCCAATTGCGTAACCACAGATACCGCCTGGCCGCTACCATGCTATTCGACAATCTGCAAACCAGATCATACTGAATGTCGGCTAGATAAGCCGCCCCCATCTCTATCCTGGCTGCCTCGGTAGCCGAATCTCCTGCCTGTCCTGTCTGAAGCCCCTGAGCCCAACACAGGCAAGCTCAGGCTACCCAAGCTCCACAGCGCATTAACATCAAAAACCTGTTTCAACAAGGTATCTAATTTCCTGTCCTGTGCATCCTTCAGCACAGCACTCCTCTTCAACTGGAATAGTAGTTTTATTTGTAACTGCCGAAACTGTGGCATCCACCTTAGGAGACCTATACAGCTCACGATCCTGTTCTGCTAATGGGTAGAGCCGAGACATCACTCTGGACCACTTTAGCCCAGCCTCCAGCATATCCCATTCTCCTTGTATCATTTCCTTAAACACCCTGTGCACAGGAAAAACCTTCTGCAACTTATGAGAAGCTTGCAACAAAAGGTCCTCTAACTCTGCATCCTCAGCCGGCCCCATCGCTGGCATATTAAGCGCCTTAAGCGTTTCAGATATTAGCGCTGACAACTCATCTCTCCTAAAAATCCAAACCACTCGCGCCTGATCTTCCTGTTTGGGAATTTCTCCTTCTTCCAACTCCAAATCCTGCCTTAGACCCTCCGAATCAATGCCCTCTGAAGCCATGGACTGACTCGATTGTTCCTTCTCGGTCCATACTCTTTGCGGGAATTCCTGACCCTCCTGCGGTCAGAGTCATCCCCAGCCACTTTTCCCCCAATTCCCCCTCTGTGGAACTTGGTGGCTTTCAACTGCGCTCCCCTGAATGTCTGTTGAATCAGAGAGACAAAGTGCAGTGTAAAAAATTGCTGCCAAGCCCCCTGGGACTTGCAGCTGTGATGCCTGACCATCCTGCAGGGATGACGGTCTCGCCACCGGTTCCAGAATGGGATTACCGGAAGCCTTTGGCTCAGAGAGGTCCGAAGTGCCCTCCCTTGGGCTCTCCACCCCCTCTTCAAGCCCCTGCTCCATGGAAACCGCTTCCCTAAAACAGCTTCTATGGACACCTGTTTCGGAAACTCCTGCCCTTCTGGAACCACAAAGTAAACAGAGTGGTCTAGAAGACATACTACTTGAACAGGTACTTAGGGAACACTGTCCACTCCAGTCCCTGAGCAACCTTCACCAACCTTAATACACCAGAACAAGAAAACGTCTTATGTGTTTTTGGGTTTTTTTTTTTTTTTAAACAGTGGGGGTACTCCCAGCACCTTCCCCACCTTTTCTCAAAAAACCAAACTTGAAATAGAGGCCTCCCTCGCTAAAAACGAAGCTGGTAAAACCCTGCTTTCACACCATAACGGGTTTACCCGCACGTGCACGATCTCCACAAGGCGCGGCCTACCGCGGTCTGCACACGCGGCTCAAGCGCCCCGACCAGAAATGAGAAGCCCCGACGACCCCGGCCCCTTACCTTTTCGTCGCGGCTTGAAGTTGTGGCGATGCAGCCTCCCCGTGCTCAGCCGGGATCACGGCTTCAGCACCAGGGGAGAAGACAGGATAGCAGCCCAGCCTGCCGAGTCCCGCTGGCACCAGACTTCAGCGTTTGAACTGCAGGCAAGCACACCTTTCCTTTCTGATGTTACTCTGCTGGTTTCTCACCCATATCAGTGGGTTCGGGAACCGGACTCCAGCACTCTTCCACAGTATCTAATTCTTGGTAGAATCCCCGATAAGGCAAGGGAGAGGGGACCCCCTAAGGAAAAAAGGGGGGGGGGGGGGCAAGAGTGGAAAATAAGCAGCTCAGCACAGCTTCTTAATGCAATTTCCTTTTCTAGCATAGAGCCACCCTGGCATCCATTCCCAAACCAAAATTTTTAAAACCAATTCTCCCACTGCTCCTTAATTGCTCCTCTAAGTGAGCCCCTATCTCTGGGCTCACCAGCCCTCCAACTGCTTGGAGACTGAGATAACTGGAGTCAGGAGGCGGATCCTGGTTACTTATACCGGTGTCATCAAAAAGAGTGACGTTTCTCAGTCTTCAAGCTACTGGAGGAGGATCAAGACCCAAAGGTTCAGGACTAGCCTGGAGGGATGCTAAGGAACTATTAGTTATGTATGTTTTCATAGCATACCAATAGCACAAGACTTCAGCACTTGTATGCAATGAGCTTGCACAAAACACTGACATTTACATGCTTGTTTATAGAGCCACTGGTAACATCTGTTTGCGCATGTATTGGCTCTCATCCTTTCAAATTTATGCCTAAAACTCATGTTATATGCACAGGATGTGCAGGTTCTTTTGGCACTCACCCCATAATCACCAATACTATTTCACCCAAAATCATTTTTTTATGAAATCACAACAAAGACCTAAAATAAAAGATGAATAATATAAATGAGTGCAAAAAAGCTACACAAGGATAAGCGGCAAAAAAACCATTTTTTCTTGAATGCTGAATTTTCGCTTAAATGCTGATACATGCAGAACATTTTCACATCAAAGGCAACCTTTCATCGGTCCATACTCTGAAACAGAGTCTATACATGCACAAGATGTTTAAGCCACCTCAGACCAGGCAGAGATATTGGCGCTCGTGCTGGTTATGTAATCCTCTATGCGTTTCTCTGCATCGGGCACAAAGCGTAGTTACTCACCTGTAACAGATGTTCTCTGGGGACAGCAGGAATCAGTCCTCACATATGGCTGATGTCAGCACCGATAGAGCCCTCGCGGAAGCATCCCCCCAGCTTTTCAAAGAAAGCCTTTGGGACATGCCACCACACATGCGTGGTCCCCTTCCCACCCACGGGTGCCATCTTGCTCAGTCAGATGACATAGCTAAAAGACGGCAAAAATAAAAGATGGTAAAGGAGCAACTCCAAGGGGGAGGAGGGAGAGTTGTCAGGACTGATTTCTGCTGTCCCCAGAAAACACCTGTTACAGGGGAATAACTACGCTTTCTCCAGGAACAAGCAGGAAGTCGGTCCTCACATATGAGACTCCCCAGCTAAAGGCTACCGAAAGCCCATAAGAAAAAATGGCGGCTTCCTCACAGGGAATATTTTAGTCTATGTACACAGACCACAGTAGGACCTGTGTCCGATGAAAGCAGCATACCAGTAGCCTGAACACAGAAGGGTCGAAGTGTAGGAGTTACCTAGACCCCAAAGAATAAGGAGCACAGCCTGGCCAAAGGCACTGTCCCATCAGGACTCTTTCCAGGCAGTAATAGGCTGCGAAGGTATGGACTGAAGACCACGTGGCAGCCCGGCAGATGTCCACCATTGGGACAGTGTGCAAGTTTGCCACCAAGGCCGCCATGGCCCTGACAGTTCACCGTGAGACAGCCTGCCAGCGAGAGCCTTGCCTGCTCAGTGAGGACAATACAGTCTGCCACCCATGTGGACAGCATATGCTTGGTCACCACCTCCCCCAGCCTACTGGGGTCGTAGAAATGAAAATCTGGTATAAGGCACCTCCGTCACCAGGGCTTGGAGCTTCAGGTGAGCGCAACCAGGAAAGCTACCTTCCCAGCAGAGGCAGCAAAGGTGGCAGGTAGCCAGAGACTCAAAAGGTGGCAAGTGAGCTGCCCCAACACAACGCTGAGGTCCTATTTGGTTGCCAGAGGGCAACCGGGGGTTTCGATAAGAGAAGACCCCAAAGGAAACAGGCCAAAGGTTGGACCTCCAGGCTGCCAGCAGGAGAAAAAAGGCACAAAGGCACCAGAAAAAGAAAACCAAAAATTAAACCGAATCTGATGCTGAGGCACCGAGGTTGGTAGGCGGGAAGAGTACCGGTGCAATACTGGAGGTGAGTTGGAAACTCAGGGAAGAAATCAAATTTTTCCAGGGACAAGCCAGACATCTGAAGGGCTCCGTAGAAAAAGGAGACTGAGCAAGATGGCACCCTTGTGCGGGAAGTGGACCACGCATGTGTGGTTGCATCTCTCAAAGGCTCTCTTTGAAAGCCAGGGGGGGGGGGGGGTGTGCTTCCACAAGGGCTCCGGGCTCCGTCCATGCCAACGTCACCCACACGTGAGGGCTGACTTCCTGCTTGTTCCTGGAGAAACATTATTAGCATGCCATTTTAATACATGTTGCACATGTGTATTTAAATACGCTTGGTGTTACCTATGTGTGCATACTTTTCCTTGGCTGTTTATGTGCATGCCAATCTCTTTTTTGCATTTGGTATGGCAGAACAAGTCTGTATAAGCTGCATTATCTGCAAGCAAACGGCACGCTAGTCTTTCTGCATCAGCCCATTGCTTGTAAGCCATCTGGGGACAGAGAAATATCTGAATGTAATTTGCAAAACTATTACTGAAAAAAATGTGAGCTATACCCAAATCCATTTATTTAGTACTTATTTGTATCAAATTCATTTATTTGCTTCACAGAACGTTCTTCTATATGTTGCCTCCCTGATCCTTGTTCTTTTTTTGGCTCCCTTGCTGCTTCTGTATATGGTTTTGCTCGAGGGTGTCCAACTGTTTTGTGGTGCTGAAAATAAAGCTTTCTTTATCTGAAAAGGAATAACGAGGCCTTTGCCAACTGCAGGTTGATGAAGTATGAGGGCTGGTCCGCAATGTCATCTGTGAGAAAGGACGACAACTAGCTTCCCCCCCCCCCCCCCCAAATATAGGGGAAAACATTCAGCCATAGACTCAAATGAACACTGACAATATTTTCTAAGCCTCTACAAAGTATTAAGATATTCTGAATCAGTGCTAGTCCACATTAGGAGCAATCTTCTGTTCACGAGGTCAGTTGCACCATATATGCAAAGGATTTATTAAACATAATAAAATGATCCAACTGTACAGTTTTCCAACATCTTTAAAAAAAAACAACAGATTTAACACATTGCCCTTTTCTCTTCATGATTCTCAATGACAGTCCATCAGTCTCACAGCCTTTTCCATTCTGTTATCGGATGCTCTGGTGAATAATGCTGTTTTTGCTGCTGTTCACCTTCTCCTTCTCTTTTTTCTTGATAGGATCCACCTCAAAGCATTTCCAGATTCGAAGGGTTTCATCAGCAGCAGCAGACGCAACTGTGTTACCATCTGGGCTCATAGCCAGGTTTAGAATTCTGGAGGTGTGACCTGTAGAAGAGGACATGTATATTAGTGATGCGGCACTGACCAGGGGACATCTATTACATGTCTGAATGCTATTTATTTAGCAGCTTTTTTATACTGTTGTATCTACAAGTCATGGCAGTTTTCATGGAACAGGTTTAACAAACTTATTGTTTGTTACTTTAACCACATTCTGTGTAAAGTTATAATGTAGTTACTCACCTGTAACAAGTGTTCTCCAGGGACAGTAGGAATTAGTCCTTACATGGTGACGTTGGTACCAACAGACCCTGCACAGAAACATCTCCCCAGCTTTCAAAGAGAGCCTTTGGGAGATGTACCACGCCCAAGGGTGCCATCTTGCCTCAGTCTAATGACATGGCTAAGATAGCAAAAATATACGGTAAAGCAGCAACTCCAAGAGGAGAAGGGAGGGCTGCAAGGACAAATTCCTGTGTCTCTGGAGAACACCTGTTACAGGTGAGTAACTACGCTTTCTCCAGAAACAAACAGGAAGTCAGTCCTCACATGTGGGACTCCCCAGCTACAGGCTACCGAGAACCTGTACAAAACACCACAGGTGACCAGAGAAGGTGAGCCGTGAGCTGCAGCAGTTGAGTCCCAACTGAGATACTCTTGCAAGACTCGTGTCCAGCAGGGAACCAGCATTCCGGTAGCCAGAACACAAGTGTCAGAGGGCAGGAGTTGCTTACACCTGAAGAGATTACAGAGCACGGCCTGGTCAAAGGCACTGTCCCATCGGGACTCCCTCTCCAGGCAACAGTGAGCTGCAAAGGTATGGACTGAAGACCAGATGGTGGCCTTGCAGATTTCCATCATAGGTACAGAACACAGATTCGCTACAGAGGTAGCCATGGCTCTGATGCAGTGTGCCAGAACCCCGTGATCTAGCAAGATCCCAGCCTGCTCATAGGCAGGGCAATGCAGTCTGCCACCCAAGAGGACAGAGTTCACTTGGTTGCTGGAAGCCCCAGTCGACTGGGGTCATAAAGAGCTGAGGCACTTTGCGGTGGCCCTGGGTCCGCTGCAGATAGGACAGAGCCCTCTTACAATCCAGATTATGGAGAACGGTCTCTGCCTTGGCAACATGAGGCCTCAGGAAGAAGGTGGGGAGCACCATCTCCTGATTGAGGGTGGAAGGGGGAAACTATCTTTGGGAGAATCGTGGGGTATGTGTGGAGCACCACCGTGTTCTTGTAGAACCTTGTGTAAGGCAGCTTGGCCATCAGAACCTGGGGCTCGCTGACCTTGCAAGTCAATGTGAGTGCCACGAGGAAGACAACCTTCCAGGAGAGGTATTGCAGGTGGCAAGTAGCCAGGAGCACAAACGGCAGCTTAGTGAGCTGTGAGAGCACCATATTGAGATCTCACTTCACCATTGGTGGGTGGACAGGAGAGGCTTGGACAGCATATAAGGCCCTGCAGGAAACAAGATATAAGGGGCTGAGCCGAGCTCAAGGTCGGATAACTGTAGCCATGCCTGGCATCAAGCCCCGATGCCGGCAGAAGCCACTTTGGCTAGGATTCGAAGCCATTATGCGCTGCTTGAGACGGGAACTTTGAGCACTCCTTGACTGCCGAGGCCAGAGACTTGAACCGCTGAAGAGGTTCCCCCATCAAGGCCTGCAGAGAAACCAGCAAGCTCCCTTGCCAGTTCTTTTAGGTACATGCTGATGTAGAACTGGTAAGATTGGACTCTGCAAACCAGTATCGAGTACTAGTAGCATTTTTGGCCGAGGTTGTCCAAGGTCTGGGCCTCCCTACCCGGGGGCACCGATGAAGGAGTCTTTTGGCTCAAGTCACCACATGGTCAACTTGACAACCATAGAATTGTGAGGGAGCTGGGTTTTTTGGAACCCTGGGCTTTGGCAGACTCAGTATATGGAGTCAAGCTTTTGCACACAAAGGGCACCTACACTGGTGCTTCCCACATACGGAGGAGGCGGTGCTTGGGGATCAGAGGGACAGGCACCATGAGAGCCCCATTCAGAGAGGCCTCATACTGGAGGTTCTCAAGTTCCTCCATGCAGGGGACCTCCTCTGCCTCGAATGCAAGCGCCTTTGCCATATCCTGCACAAAGTCGAGGAAGGCAATGTCTTCGGATGGGGACCAGGACACTGGTGGAATTGGGTCTGAGGGCACGTCTTGGTGTCTGGGGACTCATCCTCGGACTCCCAGTCTGACTCAAAGTCAGAGGAAGAATCCAAGTCTCCACAGTTCCCATGGTCAGGCCCCATCCACACAAGGCCCATGACCCCTGGGGGACCTGCAGTCTGAGCCGCATGCACTCACTGGAGAGGACGGATGTCCTGAGGATCGGGACCTTATCAAATACCAATGGGACTCAAGGCAGGTGGTGTGAGGATCTGCTAGACCACTGGGGAAGCCCTCGAGGTCAAGGGTCTGGTCGTTAGGGCAGATGAACCAGACATCAGTGCCTGCTGCTGTCCCAGGAGGGCAGTGATACTGTGCTCCAAGGCTGCCATTCTGGTCTCCATGCCAGATGGCTCCGCAGCTTTCAACATGGGCACAGATGGCTTCGGGCCAAGCATCTATTCCGTTGAGGGGAAGACCTTGACCAGGATGGCCTCAGGGGTCTGAGGCCTGTTGTCTGACACCGACTACTCCTTTCGGGGCAACTTGAGAGGCCACTCTTGCTCCGCCCCTCAGACTCCCGCCAGAGTCTGTGGGGCCTGGTGTGGAATTTACCCACTTTTCTAGACCTATACTCCTAGGCAGTCTTCAAAGGTTTCGAGCTCTTCTTGTGTTCCACGTCCAGGGAGTTCCTCTCAGAGAAGCTGCAGTGGCGGGTCTGAGGCAGCCTGGGCATCGCAGGGCACAAAGGGGGCCCTGAAGTGTGGTGTCACTGGGGACTCCAGCGCAGAGTCTGATCTACGGAACAACTTCTCCTGCTGCAGCTGACAGCTCTTGATGACCTTTGTGGACATGCACTTGCAAACGTTTCAGTCCTACTTATTGCAGTCCGGCCCGAGGCAAAGGAGGCAGCAGTCATGTAGGTCGATGAGGGACATCTTACTGCACCAATCATTTTTTTAAGCCACTGGAGACAATAGGGGAAAGCGGGCCCTTGAACTCTGACAAGGATCAGAGGCCTAATGGCCAAAAAGAGCACAAAGCACCAGTCGAGGGACACGAAGAAAAAGAAAACGAACCAGAAAAATGATGCAGAGGTGAGCTGCCTCGGGGGTGAGAAAAGGAACTGGTACCTGGATCCTCTTCCTGCCAAAAAGGGTCAAAGTGCCTTCAGCACCAGACTGGCTAACCTACTGAAGAGGGCTTTAAACTAGATTTGTTGGGAGATGGGTGAAGAGATCCCCCAGGTAAGTGAAAGCGTAGTTACTCACCTGTAACAGGTGCTCTCCATGAGCAGCAGGAATCGGTCCTCACATATGGATGATGTCAGCACCAATAGAGCCCTTGCGGAAGCATCTCCCCAGCTTTCAAAGAAAGCCTTTGGGAGATGCCACCACACATACATGGTCCCCTTCCCACCCAAGGATGCCATTTTGATCAGTTAGATGCCATAACTAGAGCCCAACCAAGAAGCTGGCCAAAAATGAACAGAAACTCCAAGGGGAGGAGGGAGGGTTGTGAGGACTGATTCCCGCTGTCCCTGGAGAACACCTGTTACAGGTGAGTAACTATGCTTTCTCCAGGAACAAGCAAGGAAGTCAGTCCTCACATATGGAGTTCCCTAGTTCCAGGCTACCGAGGACCTGTAGAAAAACCATGGTACAGACGTGAGCAGCCGCAAGTGAATCTGTAGGCAGACTCTGAGGATCCCAGCCTAGCCTAAACAAGAAGAGTCAGAGGGCAGGAGTTGCCTAAATCCCGAAGAGGTTATGAAGTACAGCCTGGCCAAAGGCGCTGTCCCTTTGGCACTCCCTCTCTAGGCAGTAGTGGGTGGCAAAGGTGTGGACAGAGGACCAAGTGGCAGCCTGGCAGATATCAGCCATCGGCACTGACTGGACGTTTGTGAAAGAGGTCGCCATTGCCCTGACATTGTGCTCCAGGGGGACTCCAGCACGGCTATGAGGAAAGACTATGCAATCTGCCACCCAGATGGATATGATCCATTTAGTGACCACCTGTCCCATGTGGCTGAGGTCAAAGGAGACAAAAGGTTGAGGCTTTGCAGTGGCCCTGAGTCCGTTGTAAGTAAAAAGACAGGACTCGTTTGCAGTCCAAGGTATGGAGGACAGCTGATACCATGTCGGTGTGAGACCATGGAAAGGTGGGAGGAGAACCACCTCCTGATTGAGTGGAAGTCGGAAACTACCTTCGGTAGGAACTTGGGGTGAATGCAGAGCACTACCCTGTTCCCACAGAACCTAGTGTAGGAAGGCTCGGCCACCAGTGCCTAGAGTTCACCGACTCTGCAAGCTGAGGTGAGCACCACGAGAAAGGTGACCTTCCAGGACAGGTGACGTAGAGAGCAGGTAGCCAAAGGCTCAAATGGTGGCTTGGTGAGTCGCGCCAGGACCACAAAGATCCCATTCTGCCGGTAGTGGCTCCAAGGGAGGTCTGGATAGCAAGAGTCACCGCATAAACCTGGTGATGAGGGGCCGCATGGAAAGGGGCATGCCCTCAATGGGGTGGTGATTAGCCGAGAACATGCTGAGATGCACCCTAAAGGAGTTGGACTTAAAGTCCACTCTGTCGAGGGGAAGGAAAGCCCTGGACTGCACTGAGTCCAGACAGGCCCTGATGAACTCCAGACTCTGCATTGGAATGAGATTGGATTTTGGATATTTTATTTCCCTGGCAGCACCCGCCCTATGGAACTCTCTCCCCGACCATCTAAGATGAACCAAAGACCTCAAGGACTTCAGAAAGCTGCTTAAAACAACTATTTACAGACCACTACGAGGACTTCACCTGAACTGATTACTATGTGCAGTACCTACAACTCTGTAGCTCTTGATCTTAGATCACCTATGTACATGGCTCTAATCTTGTATATATGTATATTGCTCACTTGGTATATAGCTCACCGGTAAAATCTAGCACTCTGCACTCCACATCACTCTTCTTAATCTCCCACTGCATGCTACTGCAATTATCTCGATTGTTTGATGTGCTAAACCGCTTTGATTTAATGATAAAGCGGTATACTAAATCTTTCTAAATAAATAAAATAAATCATGAAGCCTAGTTGCGGCTGGCGGTCTGTCCAGCCTCTGAGGCTGTCTCCCCCTTGACGAACCAGTTGTTGAGGTAAGAGAAGACGAATGCCCCATGGAGGCGGAGATAGGCCACCAACACTGCCAGGCACTTGGTGAAGACTCTTGGGGCAGAGAAGAGGCCGAATGGAAGTACCCTGTACTGGTATTGGTCGCCTCCTACAACGAACCTGAGGTACTGCCTGTGACTTGAGTGGATCAGGATGTCGGTTATAAGCATCCTTCAGATCCAAGGAGAATAGCCAATCTCCCTGCTGGAGGCAGTGCAGCAGTATTCCAAGGGAGAGCATCTTGAACTTCTCCCACACCAGAAACCTGCGGTTTCTCAGATCCAAGATGGGACTAAGGCTCCTTGTTCTCTTGGAGGACCAGGAAGTACCTGGAGTAAAGCAGTTACTTACCTGTAACAGGTGATCTCTGGGAACAGCAGGAATAAGTCTTCACATATGGGTTTCGTCGGTACTGACGGAGGCTGCGCGGGAACGCTCCCCAGCGTCCAATCAGAAAGCCTTTGGGAGCATCCCACAGCGCCTGCGTGCTGCCTTCCCGCCTTTCCCAACTGTCTCTCCTCAGTTGATTTTTAAGCTCAAAGAGAGAGAGAGAGAAAGGAAAGAGAGAGATACAACTCCTAGGGGAGGTGGGTGGGTTGTGAAGACTTATTCCTGCTGTTCCCAGAGATCACCGGTTACAGGTAAGTAACTGTGCTATCTCCAGGAACAAGCAGGAATGAGTCTTCACAAATGGGGACTCCCTAGCTTTAGATGCCAGGGAGAGATCCCAGAAGTTGTGTGTCCCTGGAACAGGGCTGCACCTCCCCACATGGATCTCTGGCATCCCATGAGGGATGGTGGGTAGGAGTTGATTAAGTATGGAACAGGTGTTTAAGAACAGCCTGACCAAACAAGGCATCCCGGCGGGAGTCCTTGTCCAAGCAGTAATAGGCTGTAAAGGTATGAACCGAGGCCCAAGTGGCTGCTCGACAGATGTCGGTCGATAGACACAGAGTTCAGATGAGCCATTGAGGCTGCCATGGCTCTCACATTGTGAGCTGTGACATGGCCCTCCAGAGAAAGGTTCTTGCTCTGATAGGCGAAAGAAATACACTGGGCAATCCAGTTAGAAAGTGTTCTCTTGGAGACTGGTTGTCCGAGATGAGAAGGATCAAAGGCAACAAAGAGTTGGGAAGACTTTCTATGTTGCTGTGTCCTTTGTAAGTAAAAAGCTAGAGCTCTTTTACAGTCCAGGGTATGAAGATTCCTCTCTGCACTTGATGCATGAGGCCCTGGAAAAAAAAGACAGGTAGGTAGACCTCCTGGTTGAGGTGAAAAGGCGAGACCACCTTAGGCATAAAGTGTGGATTAGTCCTAAGGACCGCCTTGTCATGATGGAACCTTGTATAAGGTGGATTAGCTATGAGTGCTTGCAATTCACTAATGCAGCGTGCTGATGTGATTGCAATGAGAAAGATAACCTTTCCAAGAAAGGTATTTCAAGGAGGTGGCAGCTAAAGGTTCAAAAGGCGGCTTCATAAGCTGACCAAGAACCAAGTTTAAGTCCCATGCCACCGGGGGTGGTTTAATGGGAGGCTGTGTTAAAAGGAGGCCTCTCATGAATCTTGCTACAAGAGGATGAGAGGAAATAGGTTGTCCATTTAGAGGCTTAAGGGAAGCTGCAATAACACTCAAATGGACCCTTACTGAATTTGTCTTAAGGCCTGCATTAGACAGATGAAGGAGATACTCCAGCAAAGAGTCCAGAGGTATGACAAGGGGGTTAAGACCCTTCCCAGAACACCAGACGGTAAACCTCTTCCACTTGAAAGCATAAGAACGTCTAGTGGAAGGTTTTCTGGAAGCATAAAGAACATCTTTCACTTGTTGAGAAAGATGAAGATCCTGGAGATCTAGGCCTTCAGCAACCAAGCCCTGAGATGCAGAGACTGGGGACTGGGATGCCATAACTTTCCATCCTCTTGAGAGAGGAGGTCTGGAGCAGACCCTAACTCCAGGGAGGGAGCTTGAGAGAGATGTAGAAGCAGAGGGTACCACACTTGCCGTAGCCAATGTGGAGCTATGAGAATCATGTGGCCTCTGTCTCTCTGAAGCTTGAACAGGGTTTTGGGAATTAGGGGAATGGGTGGAAAGGCATAAAGGAAGTCTTGACCCCAGTGAAGGAGGAAAGCATCCCTTGCCTGAGCTCCCTGAGCCAGAGTTCTGGAACAGAACCGGGGAAGTTTGGCATTCCACGGACTTGCAAAGAGGTCTATGTCCGGGGTTCCCCAAATTTGAAAAATCTTGGATACCTGGTCCATATGTAGGGACCACTCGTGTGGAAGCAGAACTCGACTGTCTGCCCAAGAGTTTTGAACACATGGAAGATAAACTGCCAGAAGATGAATGTGGTGCTCTCTGGCGAGGGCCCACAGTCGCAAAGCTTCATTGCAAAGCGACAGAGAGCCAGTTCCTCCCTGCTTGTTTACATAGAACATGGCTACCTGATTGTCCGTGTGGATAAGGACTGTCTTGTGGCTGAGCAGGGTGTGGAAAACTCGCAGAGCAAGGAAGATTGCTCTAAGTTCCAAGAGATTGATATGTAGACAAGTCTCCTGTGGGGACCAGATGCCCTGGGTGGAGAGGTCCTGAAGATGAGCTCCCCACCCCATTGGAGAAGCATCTGTTGTAAGAGTTGCTTGGGGCAGAGGCTGTTGAAAGGGGGACCCCAGCAACAGGTTTTGAGGGGACTTCCACCACTGGAGGGACAAAATGAGGCGACTTGTGTTTGCTATTTTGTCTGACAGGCAGCCTAATGCCTGGGTCCATTGGGTGGATAAAGTCCACTGAGCTGCCCTCATGTGAAGGCGAGCATATGGTACCACATGTACGGTGGGATGCCATGTGGCCTAGCAATTGTAACATCTCTCGAGCAGTTAGTAGGGGCTTCAACTCTGCTTGAGAAGCTAACTGCACCAAGCGAAGGCAACGGGCCTGGGGAAGATAGGCCCTTGCCCTTGTGGTATCCAGCAACGCCCCTATAAACTCCAGGGACTAAGTAGGGATCAAATTGGATTTTGGGATGTTTATTACCACCCCTAAATACTGAAGGATACGCATTGTGCAGGTTAGAGAAGTCTTGGCCTCTGAGCGGGAGCTCGAATGAGCCAGTCGTCCAGGTAAGGGAAGACGAATATTCCCAGGGTGCGCAGACAAGCAGCTACCACTACCATGCATTTCGTGAACACCCTTGGTGCAGAGGCCAGACCAAAAGGGAGCACTCTGTATTGATAGTGCTTCTCCTGAAAAAGGAACCGAAAGAACCTTCTGTGAGTTGGATGGATGAGAACATGAATGTACGCATCCTTGAGATCTAGAGAACAAAGCCAATCCTGACTATGAAGGTATGGCAGCAGAGTTCCTAGAGAAACCATCTTGAATTTTTCCTTGACTAGGAATCTGTTCAATTCTCTGAGATCTAAGATGGGTCTGAAGCCCCCTGTTTTCTTTGGAATAAGAAAATAGGGGGAGTAGAACCCTGTGCCCTGTTGTTGAAAAGGCACTTCCTCTATTGCCCCCTGGGCGAGAAGAATGGCAACCTCCTGCTCCAACAGGCTGAGGAGGGAGGTTGGAGAATTGAACTGGTGCACTCTTGTGAGAGGGGGCAAGCTTGAGAAATGAAGTTTGTACCCCTCTCTTATGATGGAGTGTCCCCAATGCTCTGCTGTAATTTGCCCCCACCTGGGAGCAAAGTGACATAACCTTCCTGACTCTAGAAGGACCAGAGCCCTCCACCATTCCAGGAAGGTTAAGTTCTCTAGCGGAAAGTCAAAGGCCCTTAGGGGGCTGAGACTGCTGGGCTGGAGCAGGCCTCGCAGCCTTTGCTTTGCTCTGTTTGGAGGATTGCTGATGTTTGGAAGGGAACTGAGCTGCAGAAGATGCCTGCTGACCATAAGCAGGATAGAATCTTCCCTTTTTAGAAAAAGGTGTTTTCTTGAACAACCTTTTCTTAGCAGGAGCAGCTGTGGATTTGGATAATCTATCCAAAGCAGAATTTTCAACATCCATCTGATTGGCTTTTGCTTGCCAATCCTTACCAAACAGGTTCTCACCTGTACAAGGGATATTTCCCAATTCATTTTGAACCCAGATCTCCAAATCAGATGCTTGAAGCCAAGCAATCATACATGCACCTATGGCAATAGCTGAGGCTCTGCTTACGCAAAGGAGTCGAAAGCTGCAAGGTTGGAGAATTTGGAGATATCTTGGGCATGTTTGAGCCCAGTGAGTGCCTTTTATCTTCAGACATAAAAGGACTTAAAGTCTGCAAATGGTCAGTGACTTCTTTTAAGAACATTCCCATGTAGAGACTATAAGAATTAATTCTCGCAGCAAGCATGGAAGCTTGGAAGACTCTTCTTCCAAAAGCATCCAGGGTTCTACATTCACGTCCTGGAGGATTAGAGGCATGTCTTCTAATCTTTCTCATTGCAGACTCAACCACAATAGAGTGGTGAGGAAGTTGAGTTTTATGGAAACCAGAACAAGGAGGGACACGATACATGGTATCCAACCTGCGAGAATGAGGAGAGGTGGTTAGAAGTGCTTCCCACATCCTCAACATGAGATCATACAGAATCTCATGAATAGGTAAGGTAGCTGCCTCCTTAGGAGTTTTAGGATATTGTAAAATATCTAACTCCTTGGCTCTGGGCTCTGTCTCATGGGCCACTGTAATAGAGAGGCCCCGAGCCACCTCTCTGATAAAATCTTGAAAAGAAATCCTCTGGAGGAGACATCCTTCGTTTAGGAGAGGACTCCTCCTGTGGAAGAAGCATCACTGCATCGACCGACTCTTCAGAATCCTCAGAGGAATCGAAGTATCGTCTGTCTGGATGCTCTTGCAAAGCCCGATACCCGTACCGACCGGGATCGGTATTGGGAATAACCGGTACCGGGGTATCGGTACCGGAGGGCTTCAGAGGACAGAGTACCGGCATAGCGGACACCGATGCCACCGGTACCGGGATCAGTACCGATGGCGATGCTAGAGACGGTACCGGCAGAGTAGTCTGTTGCGGTACCACGGGCGTCGATGCCACAAGGCAAGTCACCAGACTGCGTTCTATGGACAGAATCCTCTGATCCATTGACGCCGCCAATGTCTGGAAGTCGGTACCGGTGGAAGCCACCGGTACCCCAGAGCATGGCACCAGGAGATCTGTCGAGGCCACGCCATCGAGATCATCCTGGAACCCCGATGATGGTGCTTTAGAGGCCGAAGCCTCCCGCCGGGGTAATTTTGCCGGTGCAGAATCCTCAAGGGCAAGGCCAGAGGCATCTCGATGCTTAGAAGGAGATCTACCCTTCGAGGACCGGCTGGATTTATGTTTAGTTACCTGAGATCCATGTGAGGAAGCAGCAGCCCTGGAAGACGTTGATGCCACCGAAGCCGCATCAGAGGGAAACAGGGTACTGAGCTTGGCAGCTCGGTTCTGCCGACCTCTTTTAGACATCATGGAACAGGACACAATCTGTTATGGAATGGTCAGGACCTAAACATTTTAGACACCAGTCATGGGCGTTGGCGACGGAAATAGTACCGCCACATTTTGTGCACTTTTTAAATCCTGAGGCAGGCTTTTCCATATTTAAAGGAAAAAAAGTTTTGGGCCTAAGGCCCAAAACTCAAGTGCACCTGAAGAAAAAGAACGGAAAAAAGATTTTTGTTTTTTTTTTACAAGAAAAGAACAAAGACTGGCGGTACCGGTACAGCATCGAAGAAGGAAGACGCGACACAAAAGAAATAAAGAAAAAATAAGGAAATTCTTCTGCGGTGACAGGAACATGACCTGCTGGCTCCGTGGAAAAAGAAGAACTGAGGAGAGACAGTTGGGAAAGGCAGCACGCAGGCGCTGTGGGATGCTCCCAAAGGCTTTCTGATTGGACGCTGGGGAGCGTTCCCACGCAGGCTCCATCGGTACCGACGAAACCCATATGTGAAGACTCATTCCTGCTTGTTCCTGGAGATAACCCTGTCCCTCAAGTGGTGTGGAATGGGCTCCACAGCTCTGTCCTTGAGAAGGACCGTGAGTTCTTGCCTCAGCAAGGTCTAGTGCAGGGGAGACCGAGTGGGCTCCCCGGGAAAGAAGGGTGGAGGGACCTTGGTGAGGTGGAGGAGGTAGCCCTCCTTGACTATCTGAAGAGCCCAGGAGTCAGTGGTGATGGAGGCCCTCCGGTAGGCAAAGTGAACCAGGTGCCCCCTCACAGGGAGGGGAAGTGGACAAAGATTTAATAGAAGACATACACAGTATTTCCATGAAAGAAGGGCTACTGATAGGTGATTTCAAATTGCCAGATGTGGAATGGCACCATCCCTACTGCGGTGTCATCTAGAAGTAAGGAGATCCTGGATTCTCTACAGGGAGAATTAAGGCAACTGGTAATGGAACCCACCCATGATAGTGCTTACCAATGGGTAAAGTGTTTCTGATGTCATAGTGGGAGATCTCCTCACATCCAGTGATCACCAGATGGTATGGTTCAGTATTCGTACTAAGGCTGATAAAATCCATTCAAAAGTGAGGGTCTTAGACTTTAGGAAAACTAACTTTGCAAAGATGGAATACTACTTCAGTCGTTAGCGGGATGGGAACAGCTGGGGGATGTGGAAAAACAGTGGGCAAAACCGAAAGGGGATATTTTAAGGGCAACAAAACTTTTTGATAGGTAAATAAATGAGAAAGGTAAATAAATGTAAAAGTAGAAACATAGAAAAATGACGACAGAAAAAGACCACATGGCCTATCTAGTCTGTCCTTCCATATTAACAACTACAACAGTCCCCTTTTTTCTTTTAGAGATCCTGTGTTTGTCCCATGCTGTTTTGAATTCAGATACTGTCCTCATCTCTACCACCTCCACTGGGAGACTATTCCACGGATCCACATAAAGAAATATTTCCACATATCACTCCTGAATCTATCCCCTTTTACCCTCATCCCATGTCCCCTCACAGCAGATCTTGCTTTCAGTCGAAAGAGGCTCTCCCCCTGTGCATTTATGACACGGAGGTATTTAAACGTCTCAATCATATCACCTCTATCATGCCTTTCCTCTAAGGTGTACATATTAAGATCATTAAGTCTGTCCTCATATGCTTTATAATGAAGACCACTAACCATTTTAGTAGCCACCTCTGTACTGACTCCATCCAGTTTATATCCTTTTGAAGGTGTGGTCTACAGAATTGCACACTTATACAGAGGCATTATCACCTCCTTTTTTCTGCTAGCCATTCCTCTCCGTATGCACTCAAACATCCTTCTAGCTTTTCCTGTCGCCTTTTCTACCTGTTTAGCTACTTTAAGATCATTAGACAACCACGCCTATGTCCCGCTCTTCTTTAACGGACAAAAGTACTTCACCCCTATACTATACCCTCTTACCTAAGCAATAGAACGCAAACGGTACAAATTGGTAACCTTACATCAATGACATACAATCAGAAACTAGGCCTCCCCCAAGGCTCGGCACTGTCAGCCCTATTTAATATCTACATAAAACATGTCTAATATATTTAAAAAATTCAACGTCCACTACCACTTATATGCGGAATATATAATGATGTATATCCCATTTACGATCCCCAATATACCTCTGCAACTAATCACAGAATGCTTTAACGAAATAACCACTTGGCTAAATGAAAATAACCTCTACATCAACCACGCAAAAACAGAGGCCCTAATTGTAACAAAAAACCCAATGTACGTTCCCCCTACACACATTACTCTGCAAAACAATGATATCAAATTAAAAACTGAAGTACGCACTGGAGGAAGCTCCACACTCCTGTTTCTCGCTCCAACTACCAGCTTGCTCATCTCTCTTACCGTTCCTGCCATCATCTCGGCTAAACACTCCCACTACTCTCGCCTTATTTCTACGTCATCAAACTCCGCCAGACGCCTTTTCCTTGTCCTTAAATCTATTTCTTCCACTTCTTCTCTCCCTTCTCTCCATCCCCCCTCCCAGTCCCTCTTCTCTCGCCTCCTTTACTGGCAAGATCCTCTCCCTTCGTTCCTCTTTCTCCACCTGCCCTCCTTCTTCCTCCCCCTCCCACTTCCCCTTCTTCCTCCCCCTCCCAGTCTGTGCTCCCTTCATCTCCCACCCACACTTTTCCTCACAGTTGGTGTTCCTTCTCCCCCATCTCCTCTCCTGAACTCATCAATGCCATTTCGACTGCCCACCAAACTACCTGCCCCCTCAATCCCTTGCCCTCTTCTTGGCTACTCAATCCCGATATTGCGCTTGTGCCCTTTATTCTTTCTATCTTCAATTCTAGTCTCTCTTCCGGTCTTTTCCCCTCCCGTTGGAAGCACGCTATTGTCCGTCCCCTCCTGAAAAAGCCTACCCTTGATGCTACTTCTCCCAACTGGCGCCCTGTCTCCAACCTCCCCTTCCTGTCCAAGGTACTTGAAAAACTTTTCTTCCAGTTGGCTTCTCATCTTGATTCCACCCATGCCCTCCACCCCCGTCAATCTGGTTTCCGCACCGGTCACAGTACCGAAACCGTCTCACAGCCTTGCTTTCCGAACTTCACCGCTCTCACGATCGTGGTGATATTTCTCTCATGGTCTCTCTGGATCTGTCCTCTGCATTTGATGTAGTCGATCACCGCACCCTCCTTTCTCGTCTGTCTGACTTTGGTATCCATGGTACTGTCCTCCGGAGGTTTCACTCTTTCCTGTCTTGCCGTACTTTCTCAGTTCACTCCGGCACCTCAGCATCCCCCCCTACCCCGCCACCTGTGGCGTCCCCCAGGGTTCCATTCTCGCTCCGCTGCTTTTCAATGCTTTTCTTGCTCCTCTAGCCCTGTTAATCCAACAATCTGCTCTCTCCTTTTACATATACGCCGACGACATCCTCCTGTTCATCACACCTCTCCCTCCTCCCCGGACCTTGCTCCACTCAACCTCTGTCTGTCTTCTATCGCCTCCTGGTTTGAGTCCAACTTCATGCATGCTAATCCTGCAAAATCCTCTGCTCTCTAGATTACCTTTGGTCTCCCACCCCCCACGATACTACCTGTCATGGGCTCCTACTCCATCCCCTCTGCCCCTACCCTTCGTTACCTGGGTGTTACCCTAGACCCATCCCTTTCTTTTCACGATCATATCTCTTCTGTCGTTCGCTCCTCTTTTTTTCACTTACGCCGTATTAAGGCCGTCCGTTCCATTCTTCCCTTATCCTCTGTCGTCACTCTTGTCCTGTCTTTGGTTATCTCTCGTCTCGACTATTGTAACGTTATCTATGCCGGTCTTCCATCCTACTAACTCCGTCTCCAACTTGTTCAGAATGCTGCTGCCCGTCTTGTCACCTCGTCCTCTATTCGTTCCCATGTATCACCGTGTCTGTTTTCCTTACACTGGCTCCCAATTAAGTTCCGGTTTATGTTCAAACTACTTATCCTTGCTCACAAGGCTCTTCACTCCGATACCCCCCAGTACTTAGCCAATATTATTCATCTTCAGCCCTCTCCCCGCCTCCTTCGTTCATCCCTATATAGTTCATGTATATAGTTCAACCCCTGTTATCCAAGTTTATACCCCTGTTCGATGTAAAACCAAACAGAATGTGTGTTTTGGTCACTTTGTTATACTGTAAACCGCGCTGATGCCGAATAGTGCGGTATATAAGCAACTGTAATAAATAAACAATAAATCCCACGGCAATCGTCTCTTCCTTCCCTCACCTACACAGGCCCACCTTGAATCCACTCGTCACTCCGCCTTCTTTTTCTTAGGTCCCGCTCTTTGGAACTCTCTTCCCCTCCCACTCCGCACCGAACTGTCCTACACTCGTTTCAAGGCCCTTCTTAAGACACACCATTTCTGTCAGGCTTTCGATCTTCCCCCTCTACTGATGGTGTTCTTCCCCCTAGTCGCGCCTCCCATCCCCCTTAATTTTTCCCCATGTTCTTCCGCCCTCCCCTCATTTCCCTTTTGCCCTTCTTGCGCTCTTGCTGTCCTCTCTCTGTCTTTACTGTCTCTCTCTGTCCTTTTATTTTTGGCGTTCCTTTCTCTCTTCTTTTCCAGCGGCTGTCATTTTTATGATTGTACACCGCCCTGATGCTCCGGCCTGGGCGGTCTATCAAGTGTTTTAATAAAGATAAAGATAAACTCAAAATATTAAAGCAACTATGCCCTCTAATGCACCTACAAGATTTCCAACGAATAATATAAGCTATAATTACACCCCACTTCGACTTCGCGAATTTAACCCTACTAGGTGCAACAAAGCTAAACTTGAAAAGACTACAACTAGCGCAAAACGCAGCAGCCAGGATCATGAAGGCCCCCCCATTCCAACATATAACACCTATTTTAGCGAACTTACACTGGCTATATAAAACCCTTATAACTACCTTCAAAACCCTAAATAACATTGCACTATCCACACTAAACAACCTTATCATTAAAGAACCTACTAAAAACCTTCAAAGGAGAGATCGTATAAACAAATTAAGGACCCCAAAGGAATTTATAAAAGCCAAAAAGAAACAAAAGCATTCTCCCACGCAGCCCCCATTCTATGGAACGCCTTGCCGGAAGAAATGAGATCATTACTCGAAATCATGGAATTCCGCAAGAAACTTAACACACACCTGTTCACAGCACACTACGGGCCATTAACAAATTCACCTTCCCAACCAGAAAAAGGATAACACAATGTCAGTTTGCCTATTCTAAATTGGATATGACAAGTATGAGAGACACTAAAATGTATACATTATGATTCATGTACGACTTACTTACAATTGTAAATAGTTCTAAGGTTGATCTCTTTACATAGTTCCCAGTTGTTTCATGTAATGAGTTGTTATAGTTTTAAGATGTTCACTGTAAAAACAGCCATTGACCTGTTCCATGTTGTTCTATGTAAACCGCACTTGATCACTGGAAGGTGCGGTATATAAAAAACTGTTAATTAAATTATGTTTAAATGTGTTTATTCAGTTGCACACAACAAATTGCATAAACAACAAAATACCGAAACAAAGTACATACACCAACCCAAAATCCCGCAAAACTGCAAGCCAGATCTCTAGAAGCTTAACCTTATGCCCCAACACCAATCTATAAAAGCAACTGTAAAAGCAAGCAACTCAACACGGGACTGTCCAAACCGCAGAGGTATAGTACTATCAAGTAGGTATTGCAGCTGATAACTTTTTACTGTTTTTCCCCCCCTCCCCCAAATCCCAACCTCCAGCCCCCCCCAATCCACCCCCCCCCCCCGGGCCACCTATTCTCCCCCTATCCTAAAGTACCATGGCAACCAGTGGGCTAGGCCTAGTCCTGTGCCAAAATCCAAAACTCTCCCCCACCATACTACCACCACCCGGTTATTCCCCCCTCCCCCCCAGTCCATCCCACCCCCCATCTACTTCTAACAATACCAACCAAGTGAATAGGCTTATCAACCACCAAAGTAATGAATTACCCACTATGCCCCCCCACGATCCTCTGGCGTGCCCGAGCCGGCATCAACTGAAGATGCGGCCCCCAGCTCCGCAGAAAGCGGTCCCATTGTTTCGGATGACTGTGGGCCCTAGACCGTTCAAACAATAAAATATTATGCAATCTAATCCTCCATTGCCCCCACTTTGGGCCTCCCTTCTCCAGCCATGCCTGTAGAACAGTCATACGCGCAGCCACCAGTACCAAGCGTATCCACTTCCATGCAGTGCGACGCATACACTCCTCCCATCCATCATCCCATATGTCCACCACCAAATTAGCCGCTGTGAAAGTCAACCCATCCCCCATACATCTTCGCAAGTGCCTTTGAACTCCCCTCCCCAGAATCTTTCCGTGTAGGGGCAAGACCAAAACATATGTCCCAACATGGCCGCTCTTGCCCCGCATCTCGGACACCGATTAGACGTACTAAGTCCCGCTTTCCAGGCCCGATTAGGGGCATAGTACAATCATCTAATTAACTTGTACTGCATGTCTCGGTGAGCTACCACCACACTGAGCTCCGGAATAGCAGCTATACTTTGCGCGATCCCCTCGCCTGTGATCCTCTCACCCAGATCACTAGCCCACACTCCCGCTAAGCCAGCCTCATCCTCCCCCACCTCCAATTCCTCCAATGCTTTACGCAAGAACGCCACTCTCGCCCCCTGCTCCCCCCCCCCCCATTAACACCTCTTCCATCTTTGAGCTGACATCACCCTGCAACGACACCTTCGGGATGCTCCCAATATAACTACGAAGTTGGGCGTAAGGGAACACATCTACCCCTGTCAGCGCATAGCGATCCTGAAGCCGAGAAAAAGACTCAAGGCACCCATCGTCCCTAAGCACATGCTCTAGCGTCGTGATCCCCATCCGCTTCCAGCACAGAAAATCCTTCCCTATAATCCCCGGCGCAAAGTCCTTATTCCCTTGAAGCGGGAGAAAGGGCGAATACAAAGCCGACACCCCCACTTTTCCACACAAATATTGCCACCCTTTCCGCACTGGTTCCAGAAATACCTCTTTAGTCACCAAATCGACATCAGCCACCGACTGGGCATGCAAAATATAACCAAGGCTCAAGGGGTGCACCAACGCCTCCACCATATCAAGCGGTGTGTAGTCCCCCATCCCCCACACCCAATCCTGTACATGACAAAGCAAGCAAGCTGTTATAGTGCTGGATATCCGGAAGACCCATCCCCCCTTCCCCCAGGCCTTCTGCAACCTATCGAGGCGGATTCTGGGCCAACGCCCCCTCCATAGCAACGTGTTAAGCACCTTAGCAATCTGGCGAAGATCCTGACGCTTCAATAAGATTGGAAGTGTTTGTAACAGATACAGCAACTTCGGGAATAACGTCATTTTGAACAAAGCAATCCGGCCTCCCAGTGACAAAGGAAGGTCCTTCCATTTCTGCGCCTTATCCGTCACGTCACTGAGTACTTTCCGTACATTAACACAATATAGTTCTTTCAGATCAGCAGGTATATAGATCCCTAAATACTTAAACTTCCCAGCCGCCCACTTCAAGGGAAACCCCCCCCCCCCCCACCCGGCGACCAACCCTGGATCCAGCGGAAGCGCCTCAGATTTGTCTAAGTTTAGCTGAAAACCCGACAAACCCCCATACTCCCGCAGTAGCGCCAACAGGGCCGGCAGCCCTACCCGCGGTTCATCCAGGTGGACCAACAAGTCGTCTGCAAAAACGGCCATGCGGAACTCAGATTTCCCAAGAGAAATCCCCCGAAAGGCAGCTGAGGAGCGGATCTTATACAATAGGGGCTCCAATGTCAGCACAAAGAGCAGTGGCGACAGCGGGCACCCCTGTCGCGTTCCCTTCTGAATCCGAAAATCGGATGACAGGTTCCCATTTACCATGATAGCTCCTATAGGATCCGCATAAAGTACTCTTATCACATCAACAAAGAAGCCCCGCACCCCCATAACCTCCAGTACTTGATACATAAACCTCCAATCCACTCTATCAAACGCTTTCTCAGCATCAAAGCTGATAAGCATAGATCTGCGATCCCTACGGCTCGCGCATATTGAAGCCAGAAGTCAGTGCACCCCATACACGGCGTGCCTCCCCTTCACAAATCCCATCTGGTCCCCATGCACCAAGACCGGCAAAAATTCCGCAAGGCGATCTGCCATAATTTTCGCCAATATTTTTATATCAACATTCAATAAGGAAATTGGCCGATAAGAACCCGGGGCAAGGGGGTCCCTCCCGGGCTTGAGCAATATTGTAACTAAGGCCTTATTCTGTGCATATGGGAACCGCCCGAGCTTTATTAGACCTGCAAAGTAATCTCCCAGCGGACTCACCACCCCATCCCCCAGTATCTTGTAAAACTCCCCCCGCAAACCATCCATTCCAGGGGCACGACCTTTCCTCAGGTGTTTAATCCCGTTCAATACTTCCTGTGGAGAGATAGGTTGGTTCAAGACCCCCAGTTGTTCCTCAGTTACCGTAGGTAACTTACAGGTCTGGAGGAAGTCACGCCCCCCATCAACATCCCCCCTTACCATACTATGTAGTTGCTGGTAATAATCACAAAATACTTGTTCAATCTCCTCCATTTTCCTTTTTAGTGTCCCATCGCCATGCCTTATTGCCCCTATATGCCTGGGTCCCCCCTCTGCTCGCACTAATGCTGACAGCAGTTCCCCGGCCCGGTTCCCATGTTGACATAACCGATGCCTGTAATACATCAGCGACTTCTTCGCTCGTTGATGTAACAGAGCATCTAGCTCCGCCTGCACCTCCTGAAAATGTAGTTTATGAACCCCCCTCTTGTGTTGCGCGTATACGCGACGCGCCTTGGCTAATTCTCTTTCTAATTGTAGAATTCTACGGTTCATCCGCTGTCGCTTCGAGCTATGATAACTGATGATTTCCCCCCGAAGGACCGCCTTCCCGGCCTCCCAAAATAACACGGGATTATCCTTATGCTGGGCATTTGCAGCGATATAGTCCCCCCATTTAGCTCGAAGGTAGGCCTCAAATAAACCATCCCCTTCTAAGTCGAGCGGATACCTCCATACCCGACTATGGCCAGGGGCTCTGGACCTCACCTCCAAAAGCACCATCGCGTGATCGGAAATGACCGACGGACCGATCTCCACCCTCGGAATCCAGCTAAACAGCTCTTCCGAAACCAAAAAGTAGTCTAATCATGACCAAGTCCCATGCCCCCTCGACAAATGAGTATATTCCCTTTCACCGGGATGCAGAGTCCTCCAAACATCCAACAGATTGTTCCCATCACAAATTCCCAGTATCCGCCGCGCCCCCCTTCTATCTCTGGGTCCTACTCTTCCCGATCGATCTAAGTCTTCGTCCATCACTGAGTTAAAGTCACCTCCCAGAATCAAATGATAGCCATTTATACCAGAAATAAGAGACGTAAGGCGCTGATAAAAGGAGGCCTCAAGTATTGGATGCATAAACCGACCCCAGAACTACACGTAACCCATTCAACACGCCCTATACAAACACATATCTACCTTCCATATCTGTCACCACTCGTTCTTCCACCCAGCCAGACCGCTTCGCAATCAAAGTAACCACCCCCCTTTTCTTCCCCACCGCCGGCGCCCCGTAGACTGTGCCAATCCACCCTCTGCTAAGTTTATCGTGTTCTACAGAGGACTGGTGAGTTTCTTGCAGCATCGCAACTTCTACTTGTTTCCGCTGTAACTGCTGCAATATCTTGTATCTCTTTATAGGGGACCCCAAGCCGCAGACATTCCAGGACCCTATCTTGATATTCCTAGCCAGTTAAGTTCCATTCAGACAAGGAGTATACGTAAAAGAAACTTTCAGCCCTTCTGTGTGTGCCCCCCCAGCCTGAGGCCCACACCGCCCTGACCCCCCCGAGCGCCCACCATTCCAACATCAACTGCATCCTCGGTCACAAACCCCAGTCTATATGCCTGATCGCGTAGTCCAACCCCCGTCCCCCCACCCCCCATCCCCTCCCAATGACCTCTGTGCCCCGATTCTGAACTGCCCTCCCCCCAGTCCTCCCCTTCCCCACCCGCCATCCGTCCCCCCACCTGCTCTACACTATCCTTTCGCCATTGTGGCCTCTCCATCACCTCCGTGCCATGTGGAGCTCAACCCCCCCCTCATGGTACATTCGCTCTACTAAGCCCCCTCTACCCATCTAAACAACCCCCCCTCTGGTCCCCAGGGCCTCCCCCAAGCGCAGGGCACCTCAATCTTAGCGCCCCGCTGCAGAGTGCAATCAGACAATGGGGGCCCCCCCTGATACCAACCCACCAGCTACCATAGGTGTCCCATCAGCATGTGTTCACCAACCATGGATTCTCCCAGACCCTGCCCAAGCGTGGTATTCCTCACTAGGCGCCACGTCCCCACCCCACCCACCATCCCGACTGTTACTAGGTCGGAAGTGGCCACTGGAATTTAAGCCAGCTGTAGCAAAAAGCCCCTGCATGTCGGGTCCACCCCTGTTACCACTGTCCTCTACCCTATGCCCTATTAGGAACCTCAGGGGCATAGGAACACTCTATAGCAGGTGCAGTGAAGCCCCCAAAAATTAACTACCCCACCCACCCACATAAATGCTTTCTGTTTCTTCACAACAGTAATAACAGGAACAACAGTAACAGTAATAACAGAACCAGAAAAGTAACCTAACATTCTGTAACAGGCATACTTGCAAACTCAAGGCCTCCACTCCACTCAGAGGCCTGAGCAGGTATTGTCCCACCATGCGGCCATAGCTATGCCAGTATCAGTTGCAACTGCCACGCGTATCCTCCTCTCCACTTCTCACCCGTAGCACACTCCCACATAATGTGTCCAGCACGAGGTCCCGAAACGCTGCCAAGGTATCAAAGCTGTTAGAGGGGTTGGCTGGACGCAAAAGCGGTTAATAGCAAAATTGAGTCTCCGGCAAAGTCCCCAAAGCGAACCCTCTCACCAGCGCTGCCTGCAGAATGCCATCGCCTCCACCAGGGTCTCAAATACATGCTGCACGCCTTCCCACTCAAACCGCAACTTTGCAGGATAGGCCAGGGTAAAACGCATTCCATGTGCCACTAAAGCACCGCACACCTCCTTATATGCTCTCCTTTTCATGGAGACCCCGGCTGAATAGTCCTGAAATATCAGGATGGGTGCTGCCTCACCCTCTCCACCGCTGCGCTGCTGTTTCCGTGCCGCCCTCAGCACGCACTCTTTCTGGAAAGCGTTCAGGAAGCGAGCTATAACTGCTCGAGGCCTGTTGTCTGCCACGCGGAGCGGGCCGATGCGGTGTATTCTCTCCACGATCACTTCGCCAATGCCGTCCTCCAAGCGTAAGTTGTCCCAGATCCACTGTTCAATATAGCTTTTCAGATCCCGGTCCTTCACCGACTCCTTGACACCAATAAATCTCAAATTTTTACGCCGACTGCAATTTTCCAGGTCCTCCAATTTCTCCGCCTGTTGCTTCACCGTTAGCTCTAAAGCTTGCAACCGAGTGGAGGCCTGAGCCTGCCCGTCTTCCAGGGAACTGATGCGCTGTTCCGCCTGTTCAACCCGGCCGGTGAAGTCCGAAACCGCTTGGGCTACCTCAGACATCTGTGAAGCCAGCCCGCACAGCCTATCCTCCAGTGCCTGCACAACTGCTCTGGACACATCGGCCACCATGCCGCCCGCCGGGCCAACGCCTGGGCTCGCCGCCTCCACAACCGCCATCTTAGCCTCAGTTCCGCGCGGTTTCTCGCGCCGGGTAGTTTTAGTGGCCATAAACAGTCCCACCAGGGCTCCAATACAAAAGCCGTTCTGCCCAGAGCACACTTGCCACTGTGTCCTCAAATGCGCTCAGGAAGGTAGATAATTATGCCCTAGGAAGGTATCGAGTCTCCGGAGCTAGGGAGCACACGTCAGCCCTAGTCCACCATGCCACCGCTAATTAAATTAAATACAATACTATATTGCTCCCTTGGATTGCTGCAGCCCAAATGCATGACCTTGCATTTTTTAACATTAAATCCCAGCTGCCAAATTCTAGAACATTCTTCAAGTTTTGCTAGATCCCTCCTCATGTTATCTACAGCTTTCTTGGTGTCTACTCTATTGCAGATGTTGGTATCATCCGCAAAGAGGCAAACCTTACCAAACAACCATTCCGCTATATCACTAACAAAGATGTTAAAAATAATTTTATCATAGTTTCCCTTTTGAAAGTTACAAGTGAACTGGATTTCCTTGTTATCCTTCCTCCATTTATGAAATCAAATATGATCATGTTATGATCGCTATTGCCAAGCAGCCCCAAAACAAATACCTCTTGCAGTAGATTCTGTGTTCCATTAAGTACTAGGTCTAAAATAACATCCCTATGTGACACTTCCTGAACCAGTTGCTCCATGAAGCAGTCATTTAAAAGTAAAAGGAGGCTGCTATGGTTCTCTAAAGTAGCTGAAAAGATGGAGAAAGAGGTCTTTATGAAATACAAGAGATCACAGAGAGAGAGACAGACATCTATATTTGGAAAAACAGAGAAGTTAGCATAGTAGCCAGGAAAGCAAAGGTACAAAAAGAAGAGGTAAAATAGCCAATGCAATAAAATACAGGGATAAGACATTTTTCAGATGTGTTAGTGAGGAGGAAGGACAAAAGTGGTATTGTCAGACTCAAGGGTGCAGGGGAGGAATAGATTGAAACTGATGAGGATAAAGCAAATTTGCTTAACAGATATCTTTGTTCTGTATTCACAGATGAAGGGCCAGGAACAGGACCTCAGAAAACACCCACAAATAGCAACAGAAGCAACAGGGATCTCGATCGATTTTCAGATGACTGTGTTCATGAGGAACTAGCTAAACTGTAGGTAGACAAAGCCATGGGTCCAAATGGGATATATCCAAGAATACTGGGGTAACTTGGGAATGTTCTAGTGGTTCCACTGTTTGACCTTTTCAATGCCTCTTTGGAGTCGGGAGTGGTGCCAGAGAACTGGAAAAAGGCACATATGATATAAACAGGTTGGAGTCTGTACAGACTAAGAATTTTAATATGTATATTTTAGAGGAAAGGCGGGATAGAGGTGATATAATTGAGACGTTTAAATACCTCCGTGGCATAAAGGCACAGGAGGAGAGTGCCTCTTTTGATTGAAAAGCAAGCTCTGCTACAAGGGGACATAGGATGAGGGTGAAAGGTGACAGACTCAGGAGTAATATGCAAAAATTTTTTTATTTTTTTTTTACGGAAAGAGTGGTAGATGCATGGAATAGTCTTCCCAGTGGAGGTGGCAGAGATGAGGACAGTGCCTGAATTTAAAAAGGAATGGGAGAAACACAGAGGATCTCTAAAGGAAAAAAGGGGACAGTTGTAGTGGTTGATATAGAAGGGCAGGCTAGATAGAAATACAAACATGACAGTAGAAAAAGACCACATGGCCTATGTCCCTTTACAGAGAAGCGGATGTAAGGATGACATTGAAAATTACAGGCACGTTAGCCTAACCTCAGTGGTTAGTAAATTATTGGAAAGGCTGCTACAAAAGAGAACAGTGCGGTTTCTGGAGTCCAACGGATTACCGGATCCGAGGCAGAATGGATTCACCAGAGGTAGGTCTTGTCGGACAAATCTGATCTATTTATTTGACTGGGTGGCCAGGAAGTTGGACAGAGGAACAGCCCTAGATGTAATGTGGAGGAGTGGCCTAGTGGTTGGGGCAAGGTACTTCGGGCCGGAAGGTCGGGAGTTCAAATCCCACTAGAGGACAGCAACCTTGGGCCGGAAGGACTGGGGTTTCTAGTCCCACAGGTGCTCCTTGTGGTCTTGGGCAAGCCACTTAACCCTCCATAGCCCATGTTCCCTGTAAAATAGTTCTCTGTGTGCTGTGCTTTCCTGTCTAATCAATGTGTTTATACCTCAAAAAAAATTTCCTGTCATGATTTGACAATTTCCAATCTGTAATCAAACCGCTGCTGATCGCTGGAAGTAGCGGTATACAAATGTATACTAAATAAATAAATAAATAAAATAAATAAATGTATTTAGATTTTGGTAAAGCCTTTGGCACCATTCTCACAGGCAATTTATAAACAAACTGAATACCCTAGGGATGGACCCTAAAGTTACTGACGGAGTTAGAAATTGGTTGAGTGGGAGGCAACAAAGGGTACAGGTAAATGGAGCTCACTGTGGAAGAGGTAGTTACTAGTCATGTGCTACAAGATCTGTTCTTGGTTCGATTCTGTTTAACATTTTTGTTAGTGATACTGCAAAAGGAATGTCGGGTAAGGTTTGCTTATTTGTGGCTGACCTCTCCCTCTGAGCTCACTACAATCATCTCTGCCTCTCGTAAAATCACCTGTCCTTTATATCCCATTCCTTCTAAGTGACTCCTTGAACCATCCCTCACCCCTTCTCACGCCTCTTCTCAGTATGATCAACTCCAGTCTTACTACAGGATTCTTCCCTGTTCCTTGGAAACATGCCAGTCAGTCCTATTCTCAAAAACCCTTCTCTCAATCCCTCTGTTCTTGCCAACTGGCGTCTGTTTCCTCTCTAAACTTCTAGAGTGATTTGTCTTTGTTCAGCTATCTGCTCTTCACCCCCGTCAGTCATGCTTCCAAGAAGGCCATAGTACAGACTCTATCCTTTCTTTGTTAAACAAATTACAGACTGCACATGAACAGGTGACCTCTGTGTGTCTCGATCTTTGGCATTCGACCTGGTGGAACATCATACTCTTCTCACACGTCTGAGTTTGATGTCACTGGCGTTCCTCTAAGGTGGTTTCATTCCTTTCTCACTGCTCATTCTTTCTCTGTCTTCTCTAGGCATCTTCTCCCCTGACCCCTCTATCCTGTGGAGTTCCACAAGGACCAGTACTATCATCCCTCTAATGTTTTCCTGGCTCCCCTCAGTCTGCTCATTCAACTATCAGTTATCTCTGCTTACTAACATAGAAACAGAGAAAAATGATGACAGAAAGAGACCACATGGCCTATATAGTCTGTCTTTCCATAACTACTACAACAGTTCCCTTTTTTCCTTTAGAGATCCTGTGTTTGTCTCATGCTTTTTTGAATTCAGATACTGTCCTCATCTCTACCACCTCCACTGGGAGACTATTCCACGGATCCACCACTCTTTCTGTAAATAAATATTTCCACCTATCACTCCTGAATCTATCCCCTTTCACCCTCATCCCATGTCCCCTCGTAGCAGAACTTGCTTTCAATCGAAAGAGGCTCTCCTCCTGTGCATTTATGCCACGGAGGTATTTAAATGTCTCAATCATATCACCTCTATCCCGCCTTTCCTCTAAGGTGCACATATTAAGATCCTTAAGTCTGTCCTCATATGCTTTATAATGAAGACCACTAACCATTTTAGTAGCCACCCTCTGTACCAACTCCATCCTGTTTATATTCTTTTGAAGGTGCGGTCTCCAGAATTGCACACAATACTCCAAATGAGATTGTACCAAAGACTTATACAGAGGCACTATCACCTCCTTTCTTCTGCAAGCCATTCCTCTCGGTATGCAACCAAGCATCCTTCTAGCTTTTGCTATCACCTTTTCTACCTGTTTAGCTACTTTAAGATCAAACGCAACCACGCCTAGGTCCCGCTCTTCTTTAGTGGACAAAAGTACTTCACCCCCTATACTTTATCACTCCCTTGGATTGCTGCAACCCAAATGCATGACCATGCATTTTTTAACATTAAATCCCAGCTGCCAAATTCTAGACCATTCTTCAAGATCCCTCATATTATCTACACCTTCCTGGGTGTCTACTCTATTGCAGATTTTGGTATCATCTGCAGAGAGGCAAACCTTACCCGACAGCCCTTCCCACCAACAAAGATGTGGAAAAAAAAATCAGACCAAGGACAGATCCCTGGGGCACACCACTGGTAACTTCTTTCTCCTCAGAGTGAGCTCCATTTACTTGTACTCTTTGTCGCATCCCACTCAACCAATTTCTAACCCAACCACTAACTTTAGAATCCATCCCTAGGGTGCTCAGTTGGTTTATAAGTCGCCTGCGAGGAATGGTGTCAAAGGCTTTATTGAACTCTAAATACACCACGTCTAGGGCTCTCCCTCGGTCCAACTCCCTGGTCACCCAGTCAAAGAAATCAATCAGATTTGTCTGACAAGACCTGTCTCTGGTCAATCCATGCTGCCTCAGATTCTGTAATCCACTGGACACTAGAAACCTTACTATTTTCTCTTTCAGCAGCGTTTCCAATAATTTACTCACCACTGAAGTTAAATTAACTGGCCTGCAGTTTTCAACCACATCCTTACTTCCGCTTTTGTGTAAAGGCACCACATGAGCCTCTCTACAGTCCTTTGGAACCTCTTGCGACTCCGAGGCATTGAAAAGGTCAGTCAGTGGAGCTGCTAGAACGTCCACAAGTTCCCTCAGTATTCTAGAGTATATCCCATCCGGTCCCATCGCTTTGTCTACTTTAAGTTTAGCTAGTTTCTCACAAACACAGTCTTCTGAAAATTGTTCAAGATGCCCCTCGCTTCTCTTCCCGTTTGTGGGTGTTTGAGGTCCTGTTCCTGGTTCTTCATCTGTGAACACAGAACAGAAATTTGTTAAGCAATTCCGCTTTATCCTTATCAGCTTCTACATATTCTTCCCCTTCACCCTTGAGTCTCACAATCCCACTTTTGCCCCTTCCTCTTCTCACTAACATATCTGAAAAATGTCTTATCCCCCATTTTATTGCATTGGCTATTTCCTTCTCTTTTTGAATCTTTGCTTTCCTGACTACTTTGCTAGCTTCTCTAAGTTTTTTCCAAATAGATATCCGTCTTCCTCTCTGTGATCTCTTGTATTTCATGAAGGCCTCCCTCTTTTTCACCTTTTCAGCTACTTCTTTTGAAAGCCATAGTGATGTCCTTTCCCCTTTATTTACCATTTTAACAAAAAGGTTGGCTGCCTTTAAAATATCCCCTTTCAGTTTTGCCCACTGCTTTTCTACATCCCCCAGCTGTTCCCATCCCGCTAATGACTCCCTAAGGCAGGGGTGGGCAATTCCAGTCCTGGAGGGCTGCAGACCAGTCAGGTTTTCATGATGTCCCTAATGAATATTCATGGACCTATTTCCATACAATGGAAGGCAGTGGATGCAAATAGATCTCATGAATATTCATGAGGGACATCATGAAAACCTGACTGGTCTGCGGCCCTCCAGGACTGGAATTGCCCACACCTGCCCTAAGGTATTGGCCCATCTTGGCAAAGTTAGTTTTCCTAAAGTCTAAGACCCTCACTTCTGAATGGATTCTAACAGCCCTAGTCCTAATACTGAACCACACTATCTGGTGATCGCTGGATGCAAAATGATCTCCCACTATAACATCAGAAACACTTTTACCATTGGTAAGCACCAAGTCCAATATGGCCCCTTCGCATGTGGGGTCTGTTACCAATTGCCTGAATAGTTCTCCCTGTAGAGAATCCAGGATCTCCTAGATCAGCGATGGCGAACCTATGGCACGCGTGCCAGCTGTGGCACGCGAAGGCCTTGCAGCTGGCACGCGGGAAGGTCGCAAATTGAGATATGCCGGCTCATGGCAATTAAAAAAAAAAAAAAAAAGCTGGCCGCGGCGGCATGGAGTGTCCCGTGGGGCTCCCTCTGCCCGGCGGGACTCTCCCGGCGCGACTCAGCCCCTCTCTGCAGGCTTGCAGATACGCGAAGGGAGAGAGAGTCTCCCTCGCGTCTCTGTTAAGCCCGCAGGGGCAGATGGGAAATTTCCCATCAGCCCCTGCGGGCTTAACAGAGACGCGAGGGAGACTCTCTCCCTTCGCGTATCCTTCCCTCGCGTATCTGCAAGCCGGCAGAGAGGGGCTGAGTCGCGCCGGGAGAGTCCCGCCGGGCAGAGGGAGCCCCGCGGGACACTCCATGCCGCCGCCGCGGCGGCAGCGGCCAGTTTTTTTTTTAAATTGCCATGAGCCGAGGGGGGGGGGCCGGTCGGACTGGAAACGGGCTAGGGAGGGAGGGGGGTTGAGACTGGCAATGGGCTAGGGAGGGAGGGAGGGAGGGGGGTTAAGACTGGCAATGGGCTAGGGAGGGAGGGAGGGGGGTTAAGACTGGCAATGGGCTAGGGAGGGAGGGAGGGGGTTAAGACTGGCAATGGGCTAGGGAGGGAAGGTGGTTAAGAATGGCAATGGGCTAGGGAGGGAGGGAAGGGGGTTAAGACTGGCAATGGGCTAGGGAGGGATGAAGGGGGTTAAGACTGGCAATGGGCTAGGGAGGGAGGGAGGGAGGTTAAGACTGGCAATGGGCTAGGGAGGGAGGGAGAGGGGTTGAGACTGGCAATGGGCTATGGAGGGGTTTAGACTGGCAGTGGGCTGATGGGGGGTAGGACTGATAATGGGTTATGGGGGGGCTAGAACAGGAAATGGGCTGATGGGGAGGGGTTAGGACTTGAGGTGGGCTGATGTGGTTAGGACTGGTAATGGGCTGTGGGCTGATGGGGGGGGGTTTAGGACTGGCAATGGGCTATGGGGGGCTGACTGGAAATGGGCTGATGGGGGGTTAGGACTGGTAATGGGTTATAGGGGGGGCTTAAACTGAAAATGGGGTGATGGGGGTTAGGACTGGAAGTTGATTGACGGGGGGCTAGGACTGGTAATGGGTTGGGGTGTTGCTAGGACTGGAAATGGGCTGAGTGGAAGGGGAGGCTTGAACTGCAAATAGCTGATGGGGAGGGGGCTTGGAATGGAAATGGGCTGTGAGGGAAGGGAGCTAGGACTGAAAATGGGCTGATGGAACAGCTAGGATAGGACTGGAAATGGGCTGTTGGGGGGGAGCTAAGATTGGAAATGGGCTGTGGTGGGGGCTTGAATTGAAATGGACTCATGGAGGGGCTAGAACTGGAAGTGGGCTCATGGGGGGCTTGGACTGGAATTGGGCTGAGTGCAGGGGAGCTATGATTTGACATGGGCTGATGGTGGGGCTAGGAAATGACTAGAAATGGGATGATGGGGGGGCTAGGATTGAAAATGAGCTGATGAAGGGACTTGGACTGGAAATGGATGGGGGAGCTAGGACTGGAAATGGGCTGATGGGGGGCTAGGACTGGAAATGGGCTGATGCAGGGACTAGAAGGGGATGGATGCTGGGTGAGACTGGAACTAGAAGGGAGCTGATGTTGGGGGAGGATTAGAATGGGATGGGGCTGGGAGAGTAAAATGGAGAGGGGAAAAATATTTTGTGTAGGAGGGATGAAAAATCTACAATTGGCCAGGTATTGGGAGAGTAATTGGGGATTGAGGATGGAGGGGTAAAATTTGTGTGGATGAAATAGGAATGAGGAAAGAGCAAAAGGAGAAAGATTAGTATGTTAAAGCAGATGTAGAGAGAGAGAATGGAAAAAAAACTAGAAGAGAGAAGAAAGGACAAATGGACAGCAGACGATGGAGAGTTAGCAGAAAACATGAAGAAACCAGAAGAAAGTGGCTGGACCAATTGCAACTGAAAAACAAATGCACAAAAGGTAGAAAGATGTTTCTTTATTTTGAATTTATTAACTGGAATATGTCAGCTCTGGGAAATGTGCATCATTAACATCTGCGCTTTGTTTGGTACAAGAGGAAATTCCTATTTGACGTTGCCACTTGTTCTCTTTCCCCAGTATTCTCTGAAATGTATTGGTTTAATATTTGCAGTGTTGCCTTTTGATAGGTAGGGTATGGTGCTTTGTGAGTCCTGGTAATGCTGTCAGGATACGGCGGGTTTGCTATGGGTTCTAAATGGGCAGCTTTTGTAGTAGTTCCTAATGTGCCTGGCGGTTGGCACTGGATTATAGTAATGTAGAAATCTTTTAGTCTTTCTTTATCCATACACTCATTAAGAGACATGTTTACTAAAAGTTAGTGTATGGTAACATTATGCAAATATTTATGCAAATAAGACCACTTATGCAAATGACGTGCTGGCACTTTGAGGAAATTCTTTGGTTTTGTGCGGCAGTTTGGGCACTCGGGCTCAAAAAGGTTAGCCATCACTGTCCTAGATGATACTGCAGCAGGAATGTGCCAAACATCTGGCATATTGAAATCGCCTATCAGTAGCACGTCCCTAATTCCTAGCAATGCTGCATATGTCTAACTCTGTCCTCCTCTTCCTCTTTTGAGGGAGGTCTGTATATCACATCAATGCAAATAGATTTCTTTCCCTCTTTCTAGTTTAACCCACAGTGCCCTCCTCTCTCCCTTTTAACCTCTGTAATTCAAAAGCTTTAATATTTTTTTTTACATATTTAGTGCCACTCCTCCTCCCCTTCTTCCTACCCTGTCCTTTCTGAATAAAGTCTAGCCTGGTATAGTTACATCCCAGTCATGGTTTTCTGTGAACCATGTTTCTGTAACTGCCATTAAATCCAAGTCAGCCACTCCCACCAAAGCTTCAACATCAGGGATCTTATTTCCCATGCTACGGGCATTTATACACACTGCTTTCCATGTGTTACCCCTTTTACCCAGTTCCATAAAGGTATTTATTTATTTACATTCTCTTATATACCACTCTATTCTGCATCAGTGCGGTTTACATTGAACAAACTGAAATTACATTGAACAGGGCATTATAACTTGGAAATAACTATTTTACAGGGAATATGGGCTATGGAGGGTTAAGTGGCTTGCCCAAGACCACAAGGAGCACCTGTGGGACTAGAAACCCCAGTCCTTCCGGCCCAAGGTTGCTGTCCTCTAGTGGGATTTGAACCCCCGACCCTCCTGCCTGAAGTACCTTACCCAAACCACTAGGCCACTCTTCCACTCCCGAATTTAATGTTTCACTTACCTGGGGGCTTTCACTACTATGCAGATATTGTGCTCCTTCACTGCACTAGTCCCTCTGCACCTGATGTCTCTTCATTTAACTCCTGCTTAGCTCGCATCCACACTTGGCTGAGCACTTTCTCCATCTGAACCCGGCTAAATTGTCTGCCACTTGGACTATTTTTGGGGCTTCCCCTCCCTCACTAGCTCCCACTCTTGCGTCTTCTCCATTCCCTCATTTGTTAGCTGTCCATTATCATATACAGTATATAAGATTCTCATTTTTCTTCAAGTTATTCATACTGCCACCACCCCCCCCCCCCCACCGCTATCTGGCCAATCTCCTCCATTTTCATCACTCACATCATCTGTGAAGAGTAAATTAGACTTACCTGCTAATTGTTGTTCCTTGCGGAACTCTAGTCCAGTCCCGGAACCAAAGAGTTGTGAACCTCCACCAGCAGCTTTGGAGACTGAACATCTTCATCTCTTTGATCATCCAGCTATATGCAGCCCCAAGGACCGCCCACACATCAGTACCTACTGACAAAGCATACTAAGCAGAGCAACAAATAAGTAGATATAACAGTGGAAAAAAGGATCCTGACCCTAAAGTTCCCACTACTAGCAAAATTTTTTTTTTCTTTTTCCAATTGCGTAAGAACAACCTCCCGCATACGGGAAGGCGGACCAGAACGGCCGTGGCGACCCTTGTGCAAAACGCATGCAACAAGAGACGCCACCACTCACCCCCAAGATTTGACCCCGAAAGGAAACTAAGGCATGCTGCAAGCAGAGGAGCTCTGACTGAAAGTAGAGAGAACAAAAACCCTGGCAGACTCCTATAATGAATGTACTTTCTTGGCTGGCAGCGAGAACAGATAGACAGGGAGGGATCCGGGACTGGACTAGAGTTCCGCAAGGAACAACAATTAGCAGGTAAGTCTAAGTTACTCTTCCTTAGCGTCCCTCTAGTCCAGTCCCGGAACCATAGAGGATGTAACAGAGCAGTAAATCTCAACGGGAGGGCCTCGCTAGTCCAGCCTGAAGCACCCGAGACCCAAACCGCGCATCCGACGCCACCTGCACATCCAGACGATAGTGCTTAGCAAACGTGTGCAAGGACGACCACGTCGCCGCCCGACAAATATCCACCGCCGGTACCAAGCTAACTTCTGCCCAAGACGCCGCCTGCGCCCTAGTCGAGTGAGCCCGAAGCCCGGCAGGAACCATCCTGCCGTGTAAAAGGTATGCCGACGAAATCGCCTCTTTCAACCAGCGGGAAATGGAAGACTTAGACGCCGCTTCCCCCTTGCGCGGACAGCCAAATGCGACAAATAGGCGATCGGACTTACGGAAGGCCGCCGTTTCCCTCAAATACCGACGAAGAGCTCGACGGACATCCAACGCGTGCAAGGAGTTATCCGCGTGCTTGCCCCGTTCCTTGGCAAACACCGGGAGAGACACCACCTGATTCATGTGAAACGCCGAAACTACCTTAGGCAAAAACGCGGGAACCGGTCGCAATACCACCTTGTCGGCAGAGAAAGACAGATAGGGTTCCCTACACGAAAGAGCCTGCAACTCCGAGATCCTGCGAGCTGACGAGATCGCTACCAGAAACACCGTTTTCAATGCCAAGTCCTTCAACGAAGCTTGCGCCAAGGGTTCAAACGGCGAAGCCACCAGAGACCTCAACACCAAATTCAAGTCCCACGAGGGCACTAAAGCCCTGCATGGAGGACGCATAAGCAACACCGCTCGGAAGAAGCGCTTCACATCCACATGGGACCCCAATAACTGGCCCTGAACCTTGCCTCGAAAACACGCAAGAGCTGCAAGTTGTACCCTCAACGAACTGGCCGCCAGACCCTTGTCCACCCCTGCTTGTAAGAAGGAGAGGATCTGAGGAACGGAGGTCCGCAAAGGCCGCAACTCGCGAGCCGCACACCAGCTCTCAAAAATACGCCAGACCCGGACATACGCTAGCGACGTAGAACGACGCCGCGCCCGCAACAAGGTAGCAATGACCTCCGGAGAATAACCTTTGGCTCTCATTCGCGCCCTCTCAATAGCCATGCCGTAATCGAGAATCGAGCTACCTGAGGCATCTGCAGCGGCCCCTGCCGAAGGAGATCCGGCCGAAGAGGAAGGAGCCACGGATCGGCCACACTCAACCGCACCAGATCCGCATACCAAGGCCGACGAGGCCAGTCCGGGGCAATCAGAACCACGGGACCCGGATGCCGCTCGATCCGCTGTACCAGGCGACCCAGCAGAGCCCACGGAGGAAAGACAGAGCAGCCTGTACCTTGGCCACCTTTGTGCCAATGCATCGAGGCCTTCCGACATGCGTTCCTGACGCCTGCTGAAGAATCTTTCGACCTGCGCGGACTCGAAGGTCGCCATGAGGTCCATTATCGGCAGACCCCAACGACGGACCAGCAACGCAAATACCTCGGGATGTAGAAACCACTCTCCGGGGTCTACCCTGCGACGACTCAGAAAGTCCACCTCCACATTGTGAACCCCCGCGATATGCTGGGCCGACAGACACTGAAGATGCCGCTCTGCCCAATCCAGAAGCAGATCCGCCTCCGCTTCCAACGCCACGCTGCCTGTGCCTCCCTGGCGATTTATGTAGGCTACTGTGGAGGCATTGTCGGATAACACCCTGACCGCCGCTCCCTGCAGCCAAGGCTGAAACGCTGTCAGAGCCAACCACACGGCTCTCATTTCCAGTCGGTTGATGGACCACCGGCTCTCCCGCGAGGACCACTGGTCCTGAGCAATCTGACCCTCGCAATGAGCCCCCCAGCCGCTCAAACTGGCATCCGTCATCAGCAGACGCCAGACGGGAGACTCCAAGGGCATACCGTTCGCCAGAGAGCACCGACGCAACCACCAGCGAAGGCTGCGCCGAACCTCCAAGGGGCAAACTGACGAGCTGGCGAGTCGGACTGATGACACCATCGACGCAGCAGCGCTCGCTGCAGAGGCTGCATGTGCGCCCTTGCCCACGGAACTACCTCGATGGTTGACGCCATCGTGCCGAGAAGCTGAAGGTATTGCCAAGCCAAGGACGCCCGTCTCGCTAGAAACTGCTCCACCAGCCGCCTCAGGGCCCGCGCTCTGTGCACTGGGAGGAAAACCTTCCCGTTGCCGGTCTCGAAACACGCCCCCAAATACTCCAAGGTCTGCGAGGGAAGAAGGCTGCTCTTTGCCCGATTGACCACCCAACCTAACGACTGCAAAACCTGTACGACCCGCGCCGTCGCCCGGACACTCTCCTCCCTTGACTTCGCCCGGATCAACCAGTCGTCGAGATAGGGATGCACGAGGACACCCTCCTTCCGCAGGAACGCCGCTACCACCACCATGATCTTCGTGAAGACCTGTGGCGCCGTCGCTAGGCCGAAGGGCATGGCTTGAAACTGAAAATGGCCCATCGGCAGCGCAAACCACAGAAATCTTTGATGTTCCCGGCGAATGGGAATGTGCAAATAGGCCTCCGTAAGGTCTAGGGACGTTAGGAATTCCCCCTCACGGACCGCCGCTATGACCGAGTGCAGCGTTTCCATGCGAAAATGCGAAACCCGGAGGCACCGATTCACTCTTTAAATCCAGGATTGGTCGAAAGGTGCCCTCCTTTTTCGGCACGACGAAGTAGATGGAGTATCGACCGGACCCTAACTGCCCCTCCGGCACGGGGGCGACTGCCCGGAGCCGAAGCAGCCGGGAAAGTGTATCGGATACGACTCGTCATTTCCAGGGAGCGCTGCACGGGGACAAAACGAAGGAATCGAGCACCGGTCGATGTAGCTCGAGCGCATATCCCGCTCGTATCACTTCTAACACCCACCGATCGGATGTGATAGCAGCCCAGGCAGGGTAGAAATCCCGCAGTCTGCCCCCTACGGGAATCACCGCCACCGGAGCCGGCCTCGCTTCATTGTGACTTTTTGGGGACCTGCGCCTGGAAGGAGCCAAAACCTCTACCTGCCCCCCGAAATCCGCGGAAAACTCTGTCCGCGCCCCAGATATCTGGAACGCTGGGACTGACCAAAGCAGGAGGCACGAAACCTCCGAAAGGACTGCTGAGACCCCCGGAAGGTGAAGGTCGGCTTCCCCTGCTTGGGCTTATCCTCCGGAAGCCGACCCCCCTTAGAATCCCCGAGATCTTTTACCAACCTATCCAAGTCCTCTCCAAATAACTGCCTGCCCTTAAACGGCAGCTTACTAAGGCGAGCTTTAGAAGAGCCATCAGCCGCCCAATTGCATAACCAAAGAGAACGACGCGCCGCTACCACCGACGCCATGCCGTTAGCTAACCCCCTAATGAGGTCATAGTGGATATCCGCCAAATAAGCGGTACCCGACTCCAATCTGGACGCCGCGGCCTCTTGTTCCGCCGACTGGGGCCCCTGGAACTGTTGAGACCAGCGGAGGCAACCGCGCGCCACCCAGGCCCCGGCCACCGCTGCCGGCATTGACAGGGCAGCAACATCAAACGCCTGTCTCAGCAAGCTATCAACTTTCCGATCCTGCGGGTCCTTCAACGCCGCAGCACCTTCCACCGGGATAGTAGTCCGTTTAGTAACCGCGGAAACTGCCGCGTCCACCTTCAGCAAACGAAAGAGCTATCAGCCTCCGACAGAGGATACAACTTAGGCAACAGTCTAGCCCCGCGCAAAGCGGACTCTGGACTGTTCCACTCCTCCTGGATCATAGCTTTAAAAACCCTATGGAGCGGAAAGACTCTGTGGGAAGTGCGCACCGCCTGCATCAAGGGATCCTCCAACTTGTCCTCCGCAGTGGCAGCTTCCAAGGGTATGTTCAATACCTTGAGGATTTTGGCAATCAGTGCCGGAAGTTCCTCTTTACGAAATACACGCACTATTCTACTACTCTGCTTGTCGTCCAACAACTCGCGTCTTCTAAATCCTCCGCAGACTCCAGCTCGAGAGCCTCCCCCAGCCCCTCGTGGAACTCGTCCCCAGGAGGCGCAGAATCCGCAACACTCGGGGGCCGGCTCTTCTTTTGTGGACCAGTGTCTCCCTCCACTGAAAGTGGACGCTTTAGCCCATGGCGGGGCAGGACCGAGCCTCCCCCCGCCGGCTGCAAGAGAGCCAGAGCCTCCTGCATGAGAGAGAAAAAAGGCAGGTGGAACTCCCAGGGATCCCTCCTGGACGCCCCCCGCCAACAGGCGCTCCGGCACCGCAGAAATCCCCGGACCAAGGACCGTCTCTGCCTGCTCTGATGTCCCTTCTGTAGATACAGGTGGGAGATCTGCACTGGAGCCCTCCAGAGGATCCTCCATGCCAGCACCCACAGCAGAACAAGTGGCACAGACTCGGGCTTCCAAATTACTACTTCTACGAATGCCACAGACCAGACACCGAGGACTAGGAGGCATGGCTATGCACAGCCCTTTGCCAGCAAAGCAGGAACACCTTGCTGAAGCAAACAGAGCAGAAAAAAAAAAGATTTTAAAAGTGATCAAAAACGCTCCAAATTGCAGCATTAGATAGAGCTGGAGTCAATTAGCTGATATCTGACCAAGAAATGCAAAAACGAAGCTCCTATCCCTAAAAAAAACATGAAGAAAAACTTTGAAAAAAATCCAAAATGTCCGCCGGACCCGATCCCGCCAAAAAAAGGACCAGAAAAAATACCCAAAAGGTCTAAAACACTCCCCAGAGCTGATTCCAGGCCACCCCAAGGCCTCCACCACTGCCTTTAGAAAGAAAAAGCTTCAAACTCTACTCACCCACACACAGGAGTGGAGGGGGGGTCAAAACAGAGTACTGTCCAGCGTGCCTGTCACAAGCTCTGAGTAGCAGTTATCAGAGTCAATAAAGCACAGTTACTTACCTGTAACAGGTGATCTCTGGGAACAGCAGGAATTAGTCCTCACTTATGGGTACGTCGGAACCGACAGAGCCTGCGCTGGAAAGCTCCCCAGCTTCCCAGAAAGGAAGCTTTTGGGGCCTCCCACTGCACATGCGCGCTGCCTTCCCGACCAGCTCTCCTCAGTTCGAGTTTATAGCTGAGACAATAGAGAGAGGAAAGGAAGATAGATAGAAGATACAACTCCTAGGGGAGGTGGGTGGGTTGTGAGGACTAATTCCTGCTGTTCCCAGAGATCACCTGTTACAGGTAAGTAACTGTGCTATCTTCAGGAACAAGCAGGAATAAGTCCTCACTTATGGGGACTCCCTAGCTAAGATGCCTGGGAGATCCCCTCCCAAGGGTTCACCATCTTCGTATGGATCTCAGGCATCCATCCAGGGAAGGTGGGCAGGAGTTGTTCAAGTATGGAACAGGTGTTTGAGGACAGCCTGACCAAACAAGGCATCCCGGCGGGAGTCCTTGTCCAAACAGTAATGGGCTGTGAAGGTATGAACTGAGGCCCAGGTGGATGCTCGACAGATCTGATCTATGGATACAGAGTGAAGATGAGCCATAGAAGTGGCCATGGCTCTCACATTGTGAGCTGTGACATGGCCTTCCAGAGAAATGTTTTTACTCTGGTAAGCAAAGGAAATACACTGAGCAATCCAACTGGAAAGTGTACGTTTTGAGACTGGAAGTCCCAAATGAGAAGGATCAAAAGCCACAAAAAGTTGGGAAGACTTTCGATGTGGTTGAGTCCTGTTGAGGTAAAAGGCGAGAGCTCTTTTACAGTCTAGAGTATGAAGGTTCCTCTCTGCACTGGATGCATGAGGAGCCGGGAAAAAGACAGGTAGATATACCTCTTGATTAAGATGAAAAGGCGAGAACACTTTAGGCATAAAGTGGGGATTCGTCCTAAGGACCACCTTATCATGATGAAACCTAGTATAAGGTGGATGAGCCACTAAGGCATGTAGTTCACTGATGCGGCGAGCTGAAGTGACTGCAATAAGGAAAAGGACCTTCCAGGAAAGAAATTTCCAGGAGGTAGAAACCAACGGTTCAAAAGGTGGCTTCATAAGCTGACCTAGAACTAGGTTCAAATCCCATGCTACCGGAGGAGGTCGGATGGGAGGCTTAGTTAGAGTCAGGCCTCTCATGAACCTTGCAATAAGCGGATGAGAGGAGACAGGTTGTCCATTTATAGGTTTTAAGGATGCTGCAATAGCACTCAAATGGACTCTTACTGAATTCATCTTAAGGCCTGCATTAGAAAGATGCAGGAGATAGTCTAGTAGAGAGAATTCAAAGGAAGTGCTAGAGGGTCAAGACCCTGTTGAGCACACCAAATGGAAAAGCGTTTCCATTTGAAAGCATAGGAACGCCTCGTGGAGGGTTTCCTAGAGGCATGAAGGATATCTTTCACTGGTTGAGAAAGATCGAAGTCATGAAGGCTTAGGCCTTCAGTAACCAAGCTCTGAGGTGTAGGGACTTGGGGTTTGGGTGCCACAAAGTCCGCTCCTCCTGAGACAGAAGGTCTGGCGCAGCTCCTAAGTCCAGGGAGGGTCCCTGGGAGAGATGCAGAAGAGGGAACCACACTTGGCGTGGCCAGCGTGGAGCTATGAGGATCATCGATCCATGATCCCTCTGGAGTTTGAACAGAGTCTTGGGAATCAAAGGAATGGGTGGGAAAGGCATATAGGAATTCCTGACCCCAATGCAGGAGAAAGGCGTCGTTGGCCTGAGCTCCCTGACACGGAGTCCTGGAACAGAACCGGGGAAGTTTGGCATTCCACGGACTTGCAAAGAGGTCTATGTCCGGGGTTCCCCATTCCTGAAAGATTCTGCGTATCTGGTCCCTGTGTAGGGACCATTCGTGTGGAAGCAGAACTCGACTGAGTCTGTCTGCCCGAGAGTTTTGAACTCCTGGAAGATACACTGCTAGAAGATGAATTTGATGCTCTCTGGCGAAGGCCCATAATCTGAGAGCTTCGCTGCAAAGCGACAGAGAGCCCGTCCCTCCTTGTTTGTTTATATAGAACATGGCCACCTGATTGTATGAACTAGGACAGTCAGGTTGACAAGGAGGGAATAGAAGACTGAGGGCAAAGTATATTGCTCGCAGTTCCAGGAGGTTGATATGAAGGGTGGTCTCCTGAGGAGACCAAGAGCCCTGAGTGGAGAGGTCTTGGAGATGGGCTCCCCACCCTGTTTGGGAGGCATCTGTTGTGAGGGTTGCTTGGGGCAACAAATGTTGGAAGGGGGCCCCCAACAACAGATTCTTGGTGGACATCCACCATTGGAGGGACCAAAACAGACGCTTTGAGGTGAGTATTTGGTCGGAGAGCGCTCCTGATGCCTGAGTCCACTGGGTGGCCAAGGTCCATTGAGCTGCTCTCATATGAAGACGAGCGTAGGGCACCACGTGTACCGTGGAGGCCATGTGGCCCAGAAGTCGCAGCATTTCTCTGGCTGTCAAGTGACTGCTGGACTGAGCTTGGGAGGCCAAGCACACCAGACGTTGGCCCCGGACTTGAGGTAGGTAGGCCTTGCAGTGGTGGTGTCCAACTGGGCCCCTATGAATTCCAGAGACTGAGTAGGGATAAGTTGAGACTTGGGAAGGTTTATCACCAGTCCCAGATACTGCAGAATGTGCCTTGTGCGGTCCAGGGAAATCTGGGCCTCTGACTGAGATGGAGCTCGGATGAGCCAGTCGTCCAGATATGGGAATACAAAAATTCCCAGACCTCTTAGAAATGCGGCAACAACTGCCATGCATTTGGTGAACACTCTTGGAGCAGAGGCTAGACCGAAGGGAAGTACTCTGTACTGGAAATGTTTTCCCTGAAACAGAAATCTTAGATATTTTCTGTGGGATGGGTGGATGAGTATATGTGTGTACGCATCCTTGAGATCTAGAGAACAAAGCCAATCCTGACTCTGAAGGTATGGAAGGAGAATGCCTAGAGAAAGCATTTTGAATTTCTCCTTGTACAGAAATTTGTTCAATTCTCTCAGATCTAGGATAGGTCTGAATCCCCCTGTCTTCTTTGGTATGAGAAAATAAGGGGAGTAGAATCCTGTCCCTTGTTGAAGAAGAGGAACCTCTTCTATTGCCCCTTGGGCAAGGAGAGAAGAGATTTCCTGACCCAACAGGTCCAGGAGAGATGGGGGTGAATTGAAGTGCCCCATCATGGTATGTGGAGGAAGGTTGGAAAAATGAAGTTTGTAGCCCTCTCTGATGATAGAGAGGGTCCAGGGCTCTGATGTAATTTGCCCCCATCTGGGAGCAAAGTGAGCTAACCTTCCGGGAATGGTGAGGGGCTCTGGTTGTTCTAGAGCCAGAAATGTTAAGTTCTCTAGGGGCAAGTCAAAACCCCTGAGGGGGTTGAGCCTGCTGAGTGGCAGACGCTGCAGGCTTTGACCTTGCCTGTTTAGGTTGCTGACGTTTAGCAGCGAAGCGAGGCCGAGAAGATTGTTGGCCAGTATTTGTGGAAAATCTGGCCTTCTTGTAGTAAGGCCTCTTGAAAGACTTTTTCTTGGCAGGAGTAGAGGTAGACTTAGAAAGTCTATCTAATGTAGCATTTTCTGCGTCCATTTGAGTGGCTTTAATTTGCCAGTCTTTACCAAATAAGTTCTCACCTGTACAGGGCAGATTCCGTAAGCCATCCAGGACCCAGGGTTCTAGGTCAGAGGCCTGGAGCCCAGCAAGTCGTCGGGCTGCAATAGCAATGCCCGAAGCTCTACCGGCACCCTCAAAGGAATCAAAAGCTGCTCTGTTGGAGAACTTAGAAACATCTAGAAGCTGTTTCACCAGAGAAATGAACTCCTCCTTTCTATCCTCAGGGATAAAGGAGGCAAAATGCCGTACCTTTAGGGCAAGTTCCCTTAGAAACATGCCCATATACAGACTGTATGAATTAATCTTGGCTATAAGCATACTAGCCTGGAAGATTTTCCTACCAAAAGAGTCTAGGGTCTTACATTCCCGCCCTGGAGGGGTAGAAGAGTGCCTTTTGGTACTCTTAATCTTTTTCAGCGCAGACTTCACCACAATGGAATAGTGAGGCAGCTGAGTTTTTTGAAAACCAGGAGGAGGGAGGACCCGGTACATGGTGTCCAACCTACGGGATTGAGGAGACAACGTTAGAGGAGTCTCCCATAAGTCCATCAAGTGTTCTTGAAGGATTTCATGGATAGGCAGGGTGACTGCCTCTTCAGGAACCTTAGGGTATCCTAACATATCCAATTTCTTTGATCTAGGTTCTTTTTCAGAGGATGTGGTAATAGAAAGTCCTTTAGCTACTTCTATAATGAAGTCTTGAAAGGACAAATCCTCTGGTGGAGACATTCTCCTCTTTGGGGAAGAAGGCTCTTCAGGAAGAACTACAGACAGCTCATCAGAGTCAGAGGAGTCAAAATCCTCAGAAGAATCAGAGTATCCTCTATTTGCTTCCAACGCACGATACGCATACCGATCGGTATCGACATCGGGCGTACCGGGTATGGGATCGGTATCGGGTGAAAACCCGGATCCGGCATGCGGAACCGATCTGCGTTTGGAAGACGATGGTCTCGGTTCCGGTACGGAAGACATTACCGGAACCGGACCCGGAACCGCTAGATGCGGTACCGAGGGCGTCGCAGCGTTAATGAAAGCCAGAACGGCCTGCTGCATGGTCTGGACAGTATTGCCCATAGACGCCACTGCTGCCTGGATGTCGGTACCCCAGAGCAGTTTAACAGGTGATCGGTCGAGGCCGTGCCATCGATGTCAACCTGTAACCCCATAGATGGTGCTTTGGAAGCCAGAGCTTCCTGCTGGGGTTGTTTGGCTGGGGCATGGTCCTCAGATTCAAAATTGAGAGCCTCTCGATGCTTTGAAGGAGATTTGCTCTTTGAGGACCTGCCCGAAGAAGGTTTGGTTACCTGAGATCCATCTGAAGAGGAAGACCTGGATGACTGTGATGCTGGATTATCTGAAGCAAACAGCACATGGAATTTGTTGGCCCGGTTCTGCAAACCACGTTTAGACATCTGGGAGCAGGATGGGCAGTCCGGAATGGAGTGGTCAGGCCCCAAACATTTAAAAGACACCAGTCATGGGTGTCTGTAACTGAAATAACAGCACTACACTTGGTACACTTTTTGAAACCAGGAGCTGGTTTCTCCATGAGGAGATTTTGTGTAGGCCTGAGGCCTAACAGAAGTCACCAAGTTGTGCTAAAAAATAAAAGTTTTTTTTGTTTTTTTTTTTAGAAAGAAAAGAAAAGAGAGACCGGCGGTACCGGTTTTGGTATGGGGAAGGCAGGTATGCGGTCTAAAGAAAGAAACTAACACAACAATTTCTTCAGCGGTGACAGGAACAAGACCTGCTGGCTCCGCGGAAAAAGAGAAACTGAGGAGAGCTGGTCAGGAAGGCGGGAAGGCAGCTCGCACGTGCAGTGGGAGGCCCCAAAAGCTTCCTTTCTGGGAAGCTGGGAAGCTTTCCCGCGCAGGCTCCGTCGGTTCCGACGTACCCATAAGTGAGGACTTATTCCTGCTTGTTCCTGGAGATCAGAGTAATAACCGCTCAGGGCAGCTCGGGGAACCCCTAAATCAGTCAGGGGACCCTCAGAGCCTACTGCTGTATTCAATTGCTGCCTGTAATTGTCTTCAACCTTCTCCTCACCCACCAAGGGGGTTCGGTAGAAAGGAGACCTCTGTCCTGTGCAGCTCCCCTGCTTGTTTGACCTAAGGGGAGACTGACAGAGAGAGACAGAGAGAAAAAAACAGATTAGAGAAAGACAGAAGGGACAGTCAAAGATTTCCTCCACAGCAGCAGCCCAGCACCTAAAACTAGAAAATAATAAAACACTAAAGCTCTGCTTATTTGTTCCTAAGGAGCCCAGTTCTGGGCTCTGACTTCCAAGCTGCTTGGAGACTGAGATACTGATGTGTGGGCGGTCCTTGGGGCTGCATATAGCTGGATGATCAAAGATGAAGATGTTCAGTCTCCAAAGCTGCTGGTGGAGGTTCACAACTCTATGGTTCCGGGACTGGACTAGAGGGATGCTAAGGAAGAGTAGTTACTCACCTGTAACAGGTGTTCTCTAGGAGCAGCAGGAATCAGTCCTCACTTATGGGCGACATCGGCGCCGATAGAGCCCCCGTGCGGAGCATTTCCTCAGCTTTCTAACAAAGCCTTTGGGAATACTGCATGCATGCGTGGTCCCCTTCCCGCCTAAAGGTGCCATCTTGCTCAGTCAAATGACATAGCTAAAAAACAGCACCCAAAGAAAGGTAAAAATGAACTATGTACAACTGCAACTCCCAGGGGAGGAGGGAGGGTTGTGAGGACCGATTTCTGCTGCGCCTGGAGAACACCTGTTACAGGTGAGTAACTACCCTTTCTCCAGGAACAAGCAGGAAGTCAGTCCTCACTTATGGAACTCCCCAGCTTCAGGCTACCGGGGGGACCCGGAGCTGAAAAAATGAGCTCCTCTAGCCTCAGCATCAGAGAAAGGATTTCACTGAAAACATACCCCTACCGGTAGCCCAACCAGAGGGCTGGAGGGTAGGAGTTGCCTAAACCTCGAAGAGATTCCGGAGCACTGCCTGACCAAAAGCACTGTCCCTACGGGACTCCCTCTCCAGGCAGTAATGGGCCGCAAAAGTCTGCCTTGAGGACCAAGTTGCAGCCCTGCAGATGTCTGCCAACAGTACAGAGCGGAGATGAGCTACTGAGGCAGCCATTGCCCTGACACGGTGGGCCATGACCCGACCCTGCAAAGGAAGGTCAGCTACCCTGTAAGCCCAGGTGATACAGTCAGCCACCCAGATGGACAAGGTATGCTTAGACACAGGCACCCCCAACTTATTGGGGTCAAAAGATACAAAGAGCTGAGTAGCCCTCCTATGCCCCTGCGTACGCTCAAGGAAGAAGGATAAGGCCCTCCTACAGTCCAGGGTATGCAGGACTGTCTCACCCCGGCTGGCATGGGGCCTAGGGAAGAACGTTGGAAGAACCACCTCCTGGTTGAGATGGAAAGAGGAGACAACCTTTGGGAGGAACTTAGGATGAGTCCTAAGGACTACCCTGTTCCTATAGAAATGAGTGTAGGGTCTGTCACAGACCAGGGCTTGAAGTTCACTCACTCGCCTGGCCGAGGTCAAGGCCACTAGGAACAGAGTCGTCCAGGAAAGGAAGCGTAAAGGACATGTAGTCATTGGCTCAAAAGGTGGGCGAGTCAGTTGCTGCAAGACCACATTCAACTCCCACTCAGGGGCTGGTGGACGGAGAGGCGGCTTGAGCAATAGTAAGCCTCTGAGAAATCTGAACACCAAGGGGTGAACCGACAAAGTGTCCCTCCACCAATGAGTGGTGAGCTGCCAGAACAGAGAGGTGGACCCGAACAGAATTGGACTTAAGGCCCTGATTGGACAAGTGCAGCAGGTACTGAAGCACTACTGGCACAGTGCAGGAGAAAAGGATCTTCCTTGCGTTGCTGACACCACAAGGAGAACCTTTTCCACTTCAGGGCATAGGTTTTCCTGGTGGATTGCTTTCTAGAGGCCACCACCACCTCTTCCGAGGCAGGCCCCAGGGAGCTAAGACTACCCTTGCAGCCTCCAGGCCATCAAATGGAGAGATTTGAGATTGGGGTGCAGAAGGGAACCCTGATCCTGAGAGAGAAGGTCGGGTTGGAACCCCAGATGCAGTGGTGTCTCCACTGCCAGTTGAAGGAGGAGTGGTAACCAGAGCTGCCTTGGCCACCTGGGAGCAACTAGAAGGACCGAGGCCTTGTCCCTGAGAATCTTGAACAAGGTTCGGGCCACCAGAGGCATGGGAGGAAACGCATACAGTAGGCCCTGGGACCAGGAAATCAGGAAGGCATCCACTGCTACCCTCAGTGGGTGCGGTTGCCTGGAACAAAACCTGGGCAGCTGGTGAGTCAGGGGACTGGCAAAGAGATCCATGGATGGAAGTCCCCATTTCTTTTGAACCACTGACGGGTGAAGCTGCCACTCGTGGGGCTGCAGAATCCTGCTTAACCTGTCTGCCAGAAAGTTCTCCTGGCCAGGAAGATAAACAGCCCTCAACATCATCTGGTGCCTGAGGGCAAAAGAGCAAAGGGCCTGTGCTTCCAGGCATAGAGGTCTGGATCTAGTGCCGCCCTGTTTGTTCACATAGAACATGGCTACTTGATTGTCTGTCTTTACTAGAACAGACTGGTGAGCCAAAATGTGAGAAAAAGCCTTGAGGGCTAAGCGAATAGCCCGCAATTCTAGTAGGTTGATCTGTTGCGTGGCTTCCCAAGGGGACCAGAGGCCTTGAGTGCAGTGCTCCTGAAAGTGTGCACCCCAGCCCTGTAAGGAGGCATCTGTTAACACCACCGTGGGGACAGATACCTGAAAAGACACCCCCTGAAGCAAGTTGGGGGGGTGTAGCCACCACTGAAGGGAGGTCAGGAATGGCCTTGACACCCTGACTTTGTCTGCGAGGTTCCCAGAGGCTTGCTTCCACTGAGTTCTGAGGCACCACTGTGCAGGCCTCATGTCGAGGCGGGCATTGGGGGTCACATGTACAGTCGATGCCATGTGTCCTAGGAGCTGCAGACAGAGCCTGGCAGTGACCCTTGGCAGGCTTAGAAACCTGGATGCCAACTCCATGAGCCTTTAAGCTCTGTCCTCTGGCAAGTAAGCCCTTGCTTGCAGAGAGTCCAGCCGTGCTCCTATGAACTCTAGGTTCTGGGAGGGGAGCAAAGTGGACTTTGCAAAGTTTATGACAAAACCTAGGTCCTGAAGGTGTGAGACAGTCCTGAAGGTGGCCTGCTGGGCCTCCTGGTAAGTCTGACCTCTGATGAGTCAGTCGTCCAGATAGGGGAAGACGAAAACCCCTTGAGTCCTCCAGTAGGCTGCCACCACAGCCAGGCACTTTGTAAAGACCCGTGGTGCGGAAGTCAGGCCAAAAGGCAGCACTCTGTACTGATAATGGTTTCCTCCCACCATGAACCGGAGGTACTTTGTGGTTTGGATGAATGAGGATGAGTGTACGAATCCTTTAGATCTAAGGAGCATAGCCAGTCTCCCTGCTGGAGGTAGGGCAGAATTGTTCCAAGAGTAAAGCATCTTGGACTTCTTTCTCCAAGAACTTGTTGAGGTTCCTAAGGTCTAGGATAGGCCTTAGGCCCCCTGTTCTCTCCGAAAGATACCTGGAGTAGAACCCGTGCCCCTGTAGGCGAGGAGGCACAGGCTCCACCGCCTTGTCCAGAAGCAGACCCTGAAGTTCTTGGAGAAGGAGGTTGGTGTGCAGGAGAGGCCACAGAGGCTCCACTGGGAAGTAGGCAGGAAGCAACTGTTGGAAATGAAGCAGATAATCCTGGTGAATGATGCTTAATACCCAAGCATCCCCTGTAATCGGTGGCCACCGGTGGGCAAACAGGGCTAAGCGACCCTCCTGTGCAAGAATGGGGCAGCAGGGGCGGAGAGGCTATGCTTTGGGAGTCAAAAACCCCCTACCTGCTGGGTAGGAGCAGGAGCCGGAGGCTTGGGGGTCTTCTGCCTACGGGGCCCATGTCCCTGCCCTTTGGCCTGCTGCCCCTATTGGGGAGCTGGGGAGGCCTGGTACTGAGGGAAAGGTTATGGTTACACAATGCAAGGTTCCACATTAGGAACCACCACAGAGGAAAAAGATTTAAGCGTCATTGTGGATAACATGTTAAAACCCTTGGCCCAGTGTGCAGCGGCAGCCAAGAGAGCAAAAAGAATGCTAGGTATCATAAGGAAAGGAATGGAAAATAAAACAAGACATTATAATGCCTCTATATCGTTCCATGGTGAGACCGCACCTTGAATATTGTGTGCAATTCTGGTCGCTGTATCTTAAAAAGGATATAGAGTTATTAGAAAAGGTTCAGAGAAGAGCCACCAAAATGGTAAAGGGGATGGAAGGATACTCCTATGAAGAAAGGCTAAAAAGGTTAGGGCTCTTTAACCTGGAAAAGAGACGGCTGAGGGGAGATATGATAGAAGTCTATAAATTAATGAACGGAGTGGAACGGGTAAACGTAGATCGATTGTTTACGTTATCAGAATATAGAAAGACTAGGGGACATGCAATGAAGCTACAGGGTAAACTATTTAAGACTAATAAAAGAAAATATTTTTTCACTCAACGTGAAATCAAACTCTGGAATTTGTTACCGGAGGATGTAGTAAATGCTGTTAGTATAGCTGGGTTTAAAAAAAGGTTTGGACAAGTTCCTGGAGGAAAGGTCCGTAAACCATTATTAAGAAGGGACCCAGGATATCAATGCTTGACCCAGTACAAGCATTGTGGAACCTGTGTCTTTTGGGGAAACTGCTAGGTACGTATGACCTAGATTGGCCACTGTTGGAAACAGGATAATGGGCTTGATGGACCTTGGTCTGACCCAGTATGGCATATCTTATGTTATGTTCTTATGTTTGTAGGTAGACACCTTTCTCGAGTAGGACGTTTTACCCGAGCCCTTCTTTTTGTGAGAAGGGGCAGAAGTCTTTCTGGACAGCCTTGTCCTGGTCAGGTGCTCGGTCTCGAGCTCAGCTGCTTTCTCGGCCATGTGCTTGCCAAAACGGTTTTCACCTCGGCAAGGGACATCGACCAACTTGTCCTGCACCCAAGGCTCGAGGTTCGATGACTGCAGCCATGCCTGGCGTCAGGCCGCGATGCCGGCTGCCGCCACACGAGCCGAAGCCTCGAAGCCATCGTAGGCCGCTCGGGACATGAACTTGGAACAGTCCCGGACCCCTGAAGACAAAGACTGGAACCTCTGCAAAGGTTCCCCGGAGAGGCCAGCAGAGAACCCGGCAAGCTCCTTTGCCAGGTCTCAGAGGTACATGCCCATGTACAGCTGGTACGACTGGACACGGCAAGCAAGCATCGAGCCCTGGAAGCACTTTCTGCCGACAGCATCCAGGTTCTGGGCCTCCCTGCTGGGGGGCACCGCAGAGTGCATCTTCTGGCTCTTCAGACTATGCATGGCCGATTCCACCACCATAGAATGGTGCGGCAGCTGCGCCTTTTGGAAGCCAGGGCTCTTACGGAGTCGATAAATGGAATCAACTCGCTTGCTCAATACCGGCACCGAGGCCGGTGCCTCCCACATTCGGAAGAGGAGCCGTTCCAGCATCGGAGGAACCGGAACAGTAAAGGCCTCCTTCGGAGGAGAGTCATACTGGAGGGCCTCGAGCTCTTCTGCTCAAGGCTCTTCCTTGGGGTCCGCGGAAATCGCCAAGGCCTTGGCCATGTCCTGCATGAACTCCGAGAACCGGGTATCCTCTGGAGGGGACCTACTCCGGGGCTCGGACTGCGGTGAGTCCGAAGGGACGCACAGAGTCCGGAAGGTGTCGGGGGACTCCTCGTCCTCCGTCTCCCATGCTGACTCGTCCGAAGAGGAGTTGAGGGGCTCTGACTGCGAGGGTCTCGGTGGCACCCGCCCTGACGCCGAAGGCACCGGCGTCAACGCCCTCAGTTCCGAGCAGGAGGTTGAGGGAGACCTTGACCGAGGACGACTTCAAGCCTTCATGGTCTCGAGTATCGGCTCGGTCTCCGGGGTCGACTTTGACGTCGATGTCCCGATGGTCAGGGCAGATGCACCAGCAAGGCTGGCTATCAGTACCCGCTGCTGCTCCATGAAGGCAGACAATCTGCTCTCCAAGGCTGTCAGCCTGAGGCCAAGCTCAGTAGACTCAGCAGCCACTGCCTCGGGACCCGGCGGCGCCGGGCCTGACTTCGGATCCCTCGGAGGAGAGTCCACGAGGACTACAGGACTTGTGTCTGACGGTCTCCTGCTCTACACGAGGTACTTTGGACGGCTTCTTCTGCTCCAAAGGCCCGGGACGGTGGTCGGGGGTCTTAGACCTGGCCCTCGAGAAACCAGGGACCTCTTCCGATGCTGCCCTCACGTGCCGTTTCTTCCTCTTGCGTTGCCGGTCGGGGGACCCCCTGTCCGAGGAACCCCGGCGATGCTCGGATTCAGACTCCCGAGACGTCGAGGCCTCAGATGAGGTCAGGGCCCGGCCGGAGGCAGAATCCGAAAAAATCCTTTCCTTCTGGTGCTGACGGCTTTGAAGTGCCTTGGTGGACATTTTGCCACATGGACCACAGATCATGGGATCATGATCCGGGCCGAGGCACTGAAGGCAGCAGTCGTGTGTGTCGGTGAGAGATTAGTTTGTTGCACTGTTCACACTTTTTGAAACCACTGGAAGCCATCGGGGAAAAAAGGGCCCCTGCGAGGTCAAAAGACTGGCCTTCCAGGGAAAACAGAAAAAAGGGCGCGAACGCCAGCCACGAAGGGCAAAAACCGAAAAAAGAAAAACGGGCTCAGTACCAGTGTACCGAACCTGGTGGGAAGGGGAACCGGCGTCGAACTTGGAGGAAAAGATGAAGAAATCTTCGAAAAAACACACGTCAACTTTTCCGGGTGAACTAGGACATACGTCCGATGGGCTCCACGGAAAAAGAGACTTAGCAAGATGGCACCTTTAGGCGGGAAGGGGACCGCGCATGCATGCAGTATTCCCAAAGGCTTTCTTAGAAAGCTGGGGAAATGCTCCGCACAGGGGCTCCATCGGCACCAATGTCACCCATAAGTGAGGACTGACTTCCTGCTTGGTACTGGAGAACAGGTGTTCTCCGGGGACAGCAGGAATCAGTCCTCACATATGGGTGATGTTGTAACCGACGGAGCCCTTGTGTGGAGCAAATCCCCAGCTTTCAGAGAAAGCCTTTAGATGCCATCACGCATGCGCGGTCCCCTTCCTGCCCAAGGATGCCATCTTGCTCAGTCAAATGACATAACTAAAGAGACGGCAAAAAGAACAAAATATAATATTAGGAATGCAACTCCAAGGGGAGGAGCGAGGGTCGTGATGACTGATTCCTGCTGTCCCCGGAGAACACAGGTTACAGGTGAGTAACTATGCTTTCTTCGGGAACAAGCAGGAAGTCCGTCCTCATATATGGGACTCCCCAGCTACAAACTACCGAAAGCCCATAGCAAAGAGAAGGGCTCCCTCATGGAGAGCTGCAAGCAGCAGCAATTAGCCTGTGTACACAGACTACAGTAAGACCGGTGTCTGATGAACCAGCACTCCGGTAGCCTAAACACAGAAGGGTCGGAGGAGTTGCCTAAACCCCAAAAAGGTTACGAAGCACAGCCTGGCAGAAGGCACTGTCCCATTGGGACTCTCTTTCCAGGCAGTAATGGGATGCAAAGTTATTGATTGAAGACCAGGTGGTGGCCCAGCAGATGTCCACCATCAGGACAGAGCGCAAGTCTGCCACCGAAGCTGCCATGGCCCTGACACTGTGCGCCGTAACACAGCCCTCCAGCAGGCGTCTTGCCTGCTCATAAGCGAGGGGATACAGTCCGCCACCCATGTGAACAGCATACATTGTCACCGCCTCCCCCAGCCTACTGGATTGTAGGAGAAGAAAAGCTGAGCATCTTTGCGGTGGCCTTGAGTGTGTTGGATATAGAAGGGCAAGGCCCTCTCTTACAGTCCAAGGTGTGAAGGACCATCTCCAAATGACTGGAGAGAGGTCTTGGAAAGAAGGTAGGGAGTACCACTACCTGATCGAGATGGAAGGGCGACACTACCTTCTGCAGGAATTTGGGGTGCGTGCGAAGCACCACTCTGTTCTTGTAGAACCTGGTATAGGGTGCCTCCTCCACAAGGGCCTGGAGCTTGCTATCTCTGCAAGCAGAGGTGAGCGCAACCAGCAAAAGCCTAGTTACTCACCTGTAACAGGTGATCTCCGGGAACAGCAGGAATTTAGTCCTCACATATGGGTATTATCGGTACTGACGGAGCCTGCGCGGGAACGCTCCCCAGCATCCAATTAGAAAGCTTTTGGGAGCATCCCACAGCGCCTGCGTGCATGCCTTCCTGCCTTTCCCAACTACCTCTCTCCAGTTGAGTTTTAAGCTGAGACAAAGAGAGAAAGAGAGGGAAAGGGAAAGAGATAGAGAGATACAACTCCTAGGGGAGGTGGGTGGGTTGTGAGGACTAAATTCCTGCTGTTCCCGGAGATCACCTGTTACAGGTGAGTAACCATGCTATCTCCAGGAACAAGCAGGAATGTAGTCATCACATATGGGGACTCCCTAGCTTTAGATGCCAGGGAGAGGCCCCAGAAGTTGTGTGTCCCTGAGAAGGGCTCCATTTCCCCCCATGGTTCTCTGGCATCCTACCAGGGATGGTGGGTTGGAGTTGATTAGGTATGGAACAGGTGTTGGAGTACAGCCTGACCAAACAAGGCATCCCGGCAGGAGTCCTTATCCAAGCAGTAATGGGCTGTGAAGGCATGAACTGAGGCCCAGGTGGCTGCTCGACAGATATCGTTGATAGACACAGAGTGCAGATGAGCCATTGAGGCTGCCATGGCTCTCATATTGTGAGCTGTGACATGGCCCTCCAGAGAAAGGTACTTACTCTGATAGGTGAAGGAAATACACTGAGCAATCCAGTTAGACAGTGTTCTCTTGAAGACTGGAAGTCCCAAAAGAGAAGGATCAAAAGCAACAGAGTTGAGAGGACTTTCTATGTTGCTGTGTTCTTTGTAAGTAAAAAGCTAAAGCTCTTTCAGTCCAAGGTATGAAGATTGCTCTCTGCATTTGATGCATGAGGCCCTGGAAAAAACAGGTAGGTGGACCACTTGGTTGAGATGAAAGGGCGAGACCACCTTTGGCATAAAGTGTGGATGAGTCCTAAAGACTACCTTGTCATGATGGAACCTTGTATAAGGTGGATTAACTACTAGCGCTTGCAACTCATTGATGCGACGTGCTGATGTGATTGCAATGAGAAAGATAACCTTCCAAGAAAGGAACTTCAAGGAGGTAATAGCTAAAGGTTCGAAAGGTGGCTTCATGAGCTGCCCAAGAAACAGGTTTAAGTCCCATGCCACCGGTGGCGGCCTAATGGGAGGCTTAGTTAGAAGAAGGCCTCTCATAAATCTTGCTATAAGAGGATGAGAAGAAATAGGCTGTCCATTTAGAGGCTTAAAGGAAGCTGCAATAGCACTCAAATGGACTCTTACTGAGTTAGTCCTGCATTGGATAAATGAAGGAGATACTCCAGCAATGATTCCAGAGGTATCGCAAGGGGGTTAAGACCCTTCTGCGAACACCATATGGTAAACCTTTTCCACTTGAAAGCATAAGAACGTCTTGTGGAAGGTTTCCTGGAAGCAAAAAGAATATCTTTTACTTGCTGAGGGAGATTAAGACTGACGATCTAGGCCTTCAGCAACCAAGCCCTGAGATGCAGAGACTGGGGATTGGGATGCCATAACATTCCGTCCTCCTGAGATAAGAGATCTGGAGCAGACCCTAACTCCAGGGAGGGAGCTTGAGAGATGTAGAAGCAGAGGGTACCACACTTGCCGCGGCCAATGTGGAGCTATGAGAATCATATGGCCTCTGTCCCTCTGAAGCTTGAACAGGGTTTTGGGAATTAGGGGAATGGGTGGAAAGGCATACAGGAAGTCTTGACCCCAGTAAAGGAGGAAAGCATCCCTGGCCTGAGCCGGAATTCTGGAACAGAACCGGGGAAGTTTGGCATTCCACGAACTTGCAAAGAGGTCTATGTCCGGGGTTCCCCAAATTTGAAAAATCTTGGTCACCTGGTCTGTATGTAGAGACCACTCGTGTGGAAGCAGAACTCGACCGAGTCTGTTTGCCCAAGAGTTTTGTATGCCTGGAAGATACACTGCCAGGAGATGAATCTGATGCTTTCTGGCGAGGGCCCATGGTCGCAAAGCTTCGTTGCAAAGCGACAGAGCCTGTTCCCCCCTGCTTGTTCACACAGAACATGGCTACTTGATTGTCCGTATGAATGAGGACTGTCTTGTAGCTGAGCAGGGTGTGGAACACTCGAAGAGCAAGGAAGATTGCTTTGAATTCCAAGAGATTGATATGTAGATGAGTCTCTTGTGGAGACCAGGTGCCTTGGGTGCAAGGGCCTTGCAAATGAGCTCTCCAACCCATCGGAGAAGGATCTGTTGTGAGAGTTGCTTGGGGTAAGGGCTGTTGAAAAGGGGACCCCAGCAACAGGTCTTGAGTGGACTTCCACCACTGGAGGGACAAAATAAGGCGACTTGTGTTTGCTATTTTGTCTGACAGGCATCCTGATGCCTGTGTCCATTGAGTGGATAAGGTCCACTGGGCTGCCCTCATATGGAGGCGAGCATAGGGAACCACATGCACGGTGGATGCCATGTGGCCTAGTAGTTGTAACATTTCTCGAGCAGTGAGATGAGACTTTAGCACTGCTTGAGAAGCTAACTGCACCATGGGAAGGCAGCGGGCCTGGGGTAGATAGGCCTTTGCCTTTCTGGTATCCAGCAAAGCTCCTATGAACTCTAAAGACTGAGTGGGAGTTAGACGATTTTGGGATGTTTATGACCAGACCCAAATACTGAAGGATATGCATTGTGCAGGCTAGAGAAGTCCTGGCCTCTGACTCTGTTGGGGCTCGAATGAGCCAGTCTAAGTAGGGGAAGACTAATAACCCTAGAGTGCGGAAAAAGAGTAGTTACTCACCTGTAACAGGTGTTCTCCAGGAGCAGGAGGAATCAGTCCTCACATATGGGTGACATCGACGTCGATGGAGCCCTTGCGGAGCATTTCCCCAGCTTTGTATGAAAGCCTTTGGGAATGCAGGCACGCATGCACAGTCCCCTTCCCGCCTAAAGGTGCCATCTTGCTCAGTCAAATGACAGCTAAAAACAGCACACAAAAATGTAAAAAGAAACTATGTACAACTGCAAATCCCAGGGGAGGAGGGAGGGTTGTGAGGACTGATTCCTGCTGCTCCTGGAGAACACCTGTTACAGGTGAGTAACTACTCTTTCTCCAGGACCTCAGTCCTCACATATGGGTGACTCCCTAGCTCTGGGCTACCAGGAACCCAGGCTGAACAAGAGAAATACCTCTAGTCCCACCATCAAAGAAAGGCTTTTCACTGAAAGGACCTCCACCGGTAGCCCAACGGAGGGCTGGAGGGAAGGAGTTGCTTAAACCTCAGAGATTTCGGAGTACTGCCTGGCCAAAAGTACTGTCCCTACGGGACTCCCTCTCCAGACAGTAATGGGCCGCAAATGTCTGGCTTGAGGATCAAGTTGCAGCCCTGCAGATGTCTACCAACGGTACAGAGCGGAGGTGAGTCACTGAAGCAGCCATTGCCCTGACACGATGGGCCGTGACCTGACCCTACAAAGGAAGGTCAGCCGCCCTGTAAGCCCAGGTGATGCAGTCAGCCACCCAGATGGACAAGGTACGCTTGGACACAGCTAAGCCCAAATTATTAGGGTCAAAAAATATGAAGAGCTGAGTAGCCCTTCTATGCCCCTGCGTACGGTCAAGGTAGAAGGATAAGGCCCTCCTACAGTCCAGGGTATGCAGAACTGCTTCAGCCTGGCTTGCATGAGGCCTAGGGAAGAAGGTCGGAAGAACCACCTCCTGGTTGAGGTGGAAAGAGGAGACAACCTTTGGGAGGAACTTTGGATGAGTCTGAAGGACTACCCTGTTCCTATAGAAGCGGGTGTCAGACCAGGGCCTGAAGCTCACTCACACGTCTGGCCGAGGTTAGGGCTACCAAGAAGAGTGTCTTCCAGGACAGGAAGCGGAGGGGACAAGTAGCCATCGGCTCAAAGGGTGGGAGAGTCAGTTGCTGCAAGACTACATTCAACTCCCACTCAGGAGCTGGAGGACGGATTGGAGGCTTTAGCAAGAGCTAGCCTCTGAGAAACCTGGACACCAAGGGGTGAACCGAAAGAGAATGTCCTTCCACCAGTGAGTGGTGAGCTGCTAGAGCTGAGAGGTGGACCTGAACAGTATTGGACTTAAGTCCTTGATTGTCAGTAGTGCTTCAGTACCTACTGCACTTATCCACAGCACAGGAGAAGGGATCTTCAGTACGTAGCTGACAGCACACAGAAAACCTTTTTCATATCAGGGCATAGGTTTTCCTAGTGGACTGCTTCCTAGAGGCTAGGACAACCTCCTCAACTTCCTGAGGTAGGCTGCAGGGAGCCAAAACTACCCTTGCAGCTTCCATGCCATCAGATTGAGAGCTCTGAGATTTGGGTACAGAAGGGAACCTTGATCTTGAGAGAGAAGGTTGGACTGCAACCCCAGAGGCAGTGGGGGATCCACTGCCAGTTGAAGCAGAAGGGGGTACCAAAGCTGTCTCGGCCATTTGGGTGCTACCAGTAGGACCAAGGCCTTGTCCTGCAGAATTTTGAATAGGGTTCGGGCCACCAGGGGCGTGGGAGGAAACGCATACAGGAGGACCTGGGACCAGGAAATCAGAAAAGCATCTGCTGCTAGCTGCAGAGGATGCGGTTGCCTGGAGCAGAACCTTGGCAGCTGTTTGTTCAGTGGACTGGCAAACAGAGCTATGGATGGAAGTCCCCATTTCAGAAAAATCTTCTGAACCACCAAAAGATGGAGCTGCCATTCGTGGGGCTGCAGAAAGAGTAGTTACTCACCTGTAACAGGTGTTCTCCAGGAGCAGCAGGAATCAGTCCTCACATATGGGTGATGTCGGCGCCGACGGAGCCCTTGTGCGGAGCATTTCCCCAGCTTTCAAAGAAAGCCTTTGGGAATTGCAGTGCGCATGCGCAGTCCCCTTCCCGCCCAAGGGTGCCATCTTGCTCAGTCTGATGACATAGCTAAAAGACAGCAAAAATCACTTGACTTCAACTCCAAGGGGAGGAGGGAGGGTTGTGAGGACTGATTCCTGCTGCTCCCGGAGAACACCTGTTACAGGTGAGTAACTATTCTTTCTCCAGGACCAAGCAGGAAGTCAGTCCTCACATATGGGACTCCCCAACTTAAGGCTACCGGAGACCTCAAGCGGAAAAAATGAGCTTCCTCTAGCTAGTCAGCATGTAAGGAAGGAATCTTCTCTGAGAACGCCCCCGACCAGTAGCCCAACACCAGGGCCGGAGGGAAGGAGTTGCCTAAACCCCAAAGAGATTATGGAGTACTGCCTGTCCGAAAGCACTGTCCCTGCGGGACTCCCTCTCAAGGCAGTAATGGGCCGCAAACGTCTGGCTTGAAGACCAAGTAGCGGCCCGGCAGATGTCTGCCAACGGAACAGAGCGGAGATGAGCCACTGATGCAGCCTTCGCCCCGACACGACCCTCCAACGAGAGGCCGGCTGCCCCATAAGCCCAGGCGATACAGTCAGCTACCCAGATGGACAAAGTACGCTTGGAGACAGGAAGCCCCAACTTATTGGGGTCAAAAGAAACGAAGAGCTGAACAGCCCTCCGGTGCTCCCGCGTACGGTCAATGTAGAAGAACAACGCCCTCCTACAGTCCAGGGTATGCAGGACCATCTCAGCCCGGCTGGCATGCGGCCTGGGAAAGAAGGTCGGAAGAACCACCGCCTGATTGAGGTGAAAAGGGGAGACAACCTTAGGAAGAAACTTAGGGTGAGTCCGTAAGACTACCCTATTCCTGTAGAACCTAGGGTAAGGGGGATCAGACACTAGTGCCTGAAGTTTACTTACTCGTCTAGCAGAGGTAAGAGCTACCAGAAATAAGGTTTTCCAGGAGAGAAAACGGAGAGGGCAGGTAGCCATAGGTTCAAAGGGCGGACAAGTAATCCGCTGTAAGACCACATTCAGATCGCACTCAGGGGCTGGTGGACGGAAAGGAGGCTTAAGCCGAAGGAGGCCTCTGAGAAAACGAGCCAAAGGGTGGTTGGAAAGAGGCCTACCGTCCACCGGCGAGTGTGCGCTGAGAGAGCACTGAGGTGAACTCTGACAGAGTTAGACTTAAGGCCTAGATTGGAGAAGTAAAGCAAATATTGCAATACTACCGCTACCAAGCACGAGAAGGGATTTTCGCTGTGCTGAGCACACCATGCGGAGAATCTACGCCACTTAAGAGCATAGGATTTCCTGGTGGATTGTCGCCTAGAGGCCAAAACCACATCTTCCACCTCTCGAGGCAGTAGTAGGGAAGCCAGGACTACCCTTTCAGCAGCCAGGCCATCAGATGAAGGGACTGGAGGTTGGGGTGCAAGAGAGTCCCCTGATCCTGAGACAGGAGATCGTGTTGAAACCCCAGAGGAAGAGGGGTGTCCACCACTAGCTGCAGCAGAAGCAGGAACCATGGCTGCCTCAGCCACTTGGGGGCGATCAGGATCGATGAAGCCCCGTCCTTGAGGACTTTGAACAGCGTTCTGGACACTAGTGGCGTGGGAGGAAACGCATACAGTAGGCCTTTGGACCACGAGATCAGAAACGCATCCGCTGCTACTCTGAGAGGATGCGGTTGTCTGGAGCAAAATCTCGGGAGTTGCCGGTTCAGAGGACTGGCGAAAAGATCCATGGTGGGGAGGCCCCACCTGAGAAAGACCTGCTGAACCACCAACGGGTTCAACCTCCATTCGTGTGGTTGCAGGAGCCTGCTCAGTCTGTCCGCCAGGTAATTTTCTTGACCTGGGAGGTAGACAGCCTTGAGGAGGATTCCGTGATTGACAGCCCAAGAGTACAGTTGTCGTGCCTCCTGACACAGAAGGAAGGAGCCTGTGCCGCCTTGTTTGTTCACGTAGAACATGGCAACTTGATTGTCTGTCTGGACCAGTAGACTGGTGAGAGGCGAGGTGGGAGAAGGCTCTGAGAGCTAGGCATATCACTCGTAGCTCCAGGAAGTTTATCTGTTAGGCAGCATCCCAAGGGGTCCAGAGACCCTGAGTACATGTCCCTTGGCAATGTGCTCCCCAACCTAGAAGAGAAGCATCTGTCAGCACTTGAGAATGCAGAGGGGATTGAAAAACCACTCCAAGTACCAGATTCGGAAGATGAAGCCACCATTGCAGAGAGGAGACTAGCAGGTCTGATATTTTTACTGAGTCCGCTAGGTTCCCCGTGGCCTGATACCACTGAGTGCGAAGGCTCCACTGAGCAGGCCGCATGTGCAGGCGGGCATTGGGGGTGACATGAACCGTGGAAGCCATATGGCCGAGTAGTCTCAGGAATTGCCTGGCAGAGACCAGGGAATTGCTGCGAAACTGCCTGGCCAGATCCATCAGCCTATGGGCTTTGTCCATAGGCAGAAAAGCCTTCGCTTGAAGAGTGTCTAGTCTTGCTCCTATGAATTCTAAGTTCTGGGACGGGAGCAAAGTGGACTTTGCGAAGTTTATGACAAACCCCAAGTGCTGAAGCAGAGCCACAGTGCGAAGGGTGGCTTGATTGGCCTCCTGGGAAGATTGGCCCCTTATGAGCCAGTCGTCCAGGTACAGAAACACAAAAAGACCTTGAAGCCTCAGGTAGGCCGCCACCACTGCCAGGCACTTGGTGAACACCCTAGGAGCGGAGGACAGGCCAAAGGGTAGTACTCTGTACTGATAGTGGTTTCCCCCCACAACAAATCTGAGATATTGTCTGTGGTCTGGATGAATAAGGATGTGAGTATAAGCATCCTTTAGATCTAAGGAGCATAGCCAGTCTCCCTGCTGGAGGTAGGGCAGCAGGATTCCAAGGGTAAGCATCTTGAACTTTTCCCTCTCCAGGAACTTGAGGTTGCGCAAGTCTAGGATGGGTCTGAGGCCTCCTGTTCTTTTTGGTACCAGAAAGTACCTGGAATAAAAGCCGTGACCTCTCAGGTGGTGGGGCACCGGTTCCACAGCCTGTTCCTTTAGCAGACTTGCTAACTCCTGAAGGAGTAGGTCCCTGTGCAGAGGGAGTCTTGGAGGCTCCCCTGGAAAATAGGAGGGAGGTACCTGGTGAAAATGGAGAAGATAGCCCTTTTGGACTATATGGAGCACCCAGGTATCTGATGTGATGGCTGACCACCTGTGGGCAAAGTGGGCCAGCCGGCCTCCTGTGCTGAGAGAAGCCAGCTGAGGAGAAGAGGCTATGCTTTGTGAGTCAAAACCCCCCACCCTGCTGAGCAGGGGCCGGTGTTGGTGGCTTGGGGGCCTTCGGCCTACATGACCCTGCCCCTTGGCCTGCTGACCCTGTTGGGGAGCTGCAGAGGCCTGATGAGGGTATTGTTTATAGGCAGATGACTTCCTCGGGTAAAAGGTCTTTTTTCCCAAGCCCTTCTTCTTCTGAGAAGGGGCAGAGGTTTTTCTGGACAGCCTAGTCCTGGTGAGAGTGTCTCGAGCTCAGCAGCCTTTTCAGCTATGGGTTTGCCGAAAAGGTTTGCACCCCAGCAGGGGACATCGACCAACTTGTCCTGTACCCATGGCTTGAGGTCGGATGAGCTTGTCGGCGGGCACCGATGCCGGCCCCGGCTACTCGGGCCGAAGCCTCGAAGCCATCGTAGGCTGCTCGAGAGATAAACTTCGAGCACTCCCGAATACCAGTGGACAAGGCCTGGAACCTCTGCAAAGGTTCCTCGGAGAGACCAGCAGAGAACCTGGCAATCTCCTTTGCCAGGTCTCGGAGGTACATGCCCATGTAGAGCTGGTAATTCTGGACACGGCAAGCAAGCATAGAGCCCTGGAAGCACTTCTTACCGAGGGCATCCAGGTTCCGGGCCTCCCGGCCGGGAGGCACCAAGGAGTGCATCTTCTGACTTTTCAGTCGATGCATGGCCGATTCCACAACCATGGAGTGGTGCGGTAATGGTGCCTTTTGGAACCCGGGGCTCTTGCGGACTCGATAGATGGAATCGACCCGCTTGCTTAACACCGGCGTCGAGGCCGGGGTCTCCCACATGCGGAAGAGCAGCCGCTCCAGCATCGGAGGAACCGGTACAGTAAAGGCCTCCTTCGGGGGAGAGTCATACTGGAGGGCCTCGAGCTCCTCGGCTCGAGGTTCCTCCTCGGGATCCATGGGGAAGGCCAAGGCTTTGGCCATATCCCGCACGGTCCGAGAACCGGGTATCCTCCGGTGGGGATCGTCTCCGAGGCTCGGACTCCGGCAACTTCCGATGGGACACACCGAGTCCGAAGAGTATCGGGTGACTCTTCGTCCTCCGTCTCCCAGCCCGACTCCTCGGAGGAGGAATCTAGCGGCTCCGGTCGGGCGGGCACCGATGCCCTCCGCCCCGATGCCGAGGGTACCGGCGTCGACGACCTCAGTCCCGAACGGGAGGCCGAGGGAGACCGTGGCCAAGGATCGACTCGAGCCCGCATGGACTCGAGGATCAGCTCGGCCTCCGGGGTCGACTTGGACGTCAAGGTCCCGGTGATCGGGGCAGATGCACCGGTGAGACCGGCGATCAATGCCCGCTGCTGTTCCATGAAGGCAGCGAAGCTGCTCTCCAAGGCTGTCAACCTGAGTCCGAGCTCAGGAGACCCAGCAGCCCCCGACTCGGGCCCCGACGGCGTCGGGCCCGACATCGGCTCCCTTGGAGGAGAGTCCACGAGGACAACAGCACTTACGTGTCCAGGAGACTCCATCTCGACATGAGGATGCTTGGCAGGCCTCTCCGACGCCAAAGACCCGGGACGGCTAGCGGGGCTATGCGACCTGGCCCTCGAGGAACCAGGAGCGTCCACCGATGCCACCCTCGCGGGTTTCTTCTTCCTGTGATGTTCCCGCGAAGGGGACCCCCGCTCAGAGGAATCCCGACGCTGCTCAGGGCCGGAGTCCCGAGACGTCGAGGCCTCTGACGAAGTCCGGGCCCATCCGGACGCGGAGTCAGAAAAGATCCTATCCTTTTGGTGCTGCCGACTCCTCAACGCCTTCGAGGACAGTTTGCCACACGGACCACAGATCATCGGGTCATGATCGGGTCCGAGGCAGTGGAGGCAGCAGTCATGTGTGTCGGTAAGAGACAAGTTTCTTACACCGATCACACTTCTTAAACCCGCTGGTAGCCATCGGGGGAAAAAGGGCCCCTGCGAGGTCAAAAGACCAGGCTGCCAGGGAAAAAAGAAAAAAGGCGCGAACGCTAGTCACAAAGGACAAAAACCGAAAGAGAGTGAAAGGACTCGATACCGGCGTATTGGTCCGAGCGGGAAAAGGATCCAGCGTCGAACCGGAGAAAAAAAATAGGGAAAATCAACTTTTTCCTCAGGGAAAAACGAACTACGTCTGTCGTGCTCCGCGGAAAAAAGACTGAGCAAGATGGCACCCTTGGGCGGGAAGGGGACTGCGCATGCGCGCTGCAATTCCCAAAGGCTTTCTTTGAAAGCTGGGGAAATGCTCTGCACGAGGGCTCCATTGGCGCCGACGTCACCCATATGTGAGGACCGACTTCCTGCTTGGTCCTGGAGAATCCTGCTCAACCTGTCGGCCAGGTAGTTTTCCTGGCCAGGGAGATACACAGCCTTGAGGAACATGTTGTTCTTGAGAGCAAACAAGCAAAGGTCCTGGGCCTCCTGACAAAGGAATCTGGACCCAGTGCCACCCTGCTTGTTGACATAAAACATGGCTACTTGGTTGTGTGTTTGAACTAAGACAGACTGATGAGCCAGGGTTTGAGAGAAAGTCTTGAGGGCTAAACGAATAGCCCTGAGTTCCAGTAGATTTATCTGTTGCGTGGCCTCCCAGGGAGACCACAGACCCTGGGTGCACTTGCCCAGACAATGAGCTCCCCAGCCTTGCAGGCAGGCATCTGTGGTCAACACCACTGTGAACCCAGGAATCTGAAAAGGCACCCCTTGCAGTAGATTGGGTGGGTGCAGCCACCAGCGAAAGGAGTTCAGGAATGGTCTGGACACCCTTACTCTGTCTCTGAGGCTCCCGGTGGCTTGTGTCCACTGAGTTCTGAAGCACCACTGTGCCGGCCTCATATGGAGCCTGGCATTGGGGGTCACATGTACTGTCGAAGCCATGTGGTCAAGAAGCCTCAGGCAGAGTCTGGCGGAGACCAGTGACTTGTCGAGAAACTGGTTTGCCATGTTTATCAGTCTTTGGGCTCTGTCTGGCAAGAAAGCCTTTGCCAGCAGAGTGTCCAGCCTTGCTCCTATGAATTCCAAGTTCTGGGAGGGGAGCAAAGTGGACTTTGCGAAGTTTATGACAAAGCCCAGGTTTTGAAGAAGAGCAATAGTTTGGAGGGTGGCTTGTCTGGCCTCCTGGTACATCTGACACCTGATGAGCCAGTCGTCCAGATAGGGGAAGACAAAGATACCCTGATTTCTCAGGTAGGCCGCCAGGCATTTGGTAAAGACCCTGAGGGCGGAGGTGAGGCCAAAAGGCAGTACTCTGTATTGATAATGGTTTCCTCCCACAATGAACCTGAGGTACTTTCTGTGGTCTGGATGAATGAGGATGTGAGTGTACGCATCCTTTAAATCTAAGGAGCATAGCCAATCTCCCTGCTGGAGGTAGGGCAGAAGTGTTCCAAGAGTGAGCATCTTGAATTTTTCTCTCTCTAGGAACTTGTTGAGATTTCTGAGGTCGAGGATAGGCCGGAGGCCACTGGTTCTTTTTGGTACGAGAAAGTACCTGGAGTAGAACCCTTGACCCTGGAGGTGGGGAGGCACAGGCTCCACTGCCTTGTCTCGCAATAGACCCTGGAGCTCCTGAAGGAGAAGATCTGTGTGTAGGGGAGGCCTTGGAGGCTCCTCTGGGAAGTATGGAGGAGGCAGCTGCAGGAAGTGTAGCATATAGCCCTTGTGGACGATGCTTAACACCCAACTGTCCCCAGTGATGAGTGGCCACCGGTGGGCAAACCGGGTAAGTCGACCTCCTGTGCAGGGTTGGGAGAGCAGGGACGGAGAGGCTATGCCTTTGGAGTCAAAAACCCCCACCCTGCTGAGTGGGAGCAGGAGCAGGAGCCGGAGGCTTGGGGGCCCTCTGCCTACGGGGCCCATTCCCCTGCCCCTTGGCCTGCTGACCCTGTGGGGGAGCGTGGGAGGCCTGATACTGTGGGAACTGTTTGTAGGCAGTGCCCTTCCTCGGGTAAAAGGGCTTTTTACCCGAGCCCTTCTTTTTTTGAGAAGGGGCAGAAGTCTTTCTAGACAGCCTTGTCCTCGTGAGGTGCTCGGTTTCGAGCTGTGTGCCTTCTTGGTCATGGGGCTGGCCAAAAAGGTTCTCACCTTGGCAAGGGACATCGACCAACTTGTCCTGAACCCATGGCTTGAGGTCCGATGACTGCAACCATGCCTGGCGTCGGGCTGCGATGCCAGCTGCCACAACACGGGCCGAAGCCATCGTAGGTGGTGTGGGACAAACAGAGCATTCCCGTATCCCCGAGGACAAGGACTTGAACCTCTGCAAAGGTTCCCCAGAGAGACCAGCGGAGAACCCGGCCAGTTCCTTGGCCAGGTCTCGAAAGTACATGCCAATGTACAGCTGGTAAGACTGGACACGGCAAGCAAGCATCGAGCCCTGTAAGCACTTTCTACCAAAACCATCCAGGTTCCGGGCCTCCCTGCCAGGGAGCACCGCAGAGTGCATCTTCTGACTTTTGAGATGATGCATGGTCGATTCCACCACCATGGAATGGTGTGGTAGCTGCGCCTTTTGAAAACCCGGGCTCTTCCGGAGTCGATAAATGGAATTGACCCGCTTGCTTAGAACCGGCACCGAGGCCGGTGCCTCCCACATCCGGAAGAGGAGCCATTCCAGCATCGGAGGAACCGGCACAGTAAAGGCCTCCTTTGGAGGAGAGTCATACTGTAGGGCCTCGAGCTCTTCGGCTCGAGGCTCCTCCTCAGGGTCCGCAGGGATAGCCAACGCAGGGTTGACTTTGATGTCGATGTCCCGGTGGTCGGGGCAGATGCGCCAGACAGGCTGGCCATCAGCACCCGCTGCTGTTCCATGAAGGCAGACAATCTGCAGTCCAAGGCTGTCAGCCTGAGACCCAGCTCAGGAGACTCAGCAGCCACCGACTTGGGTGCCGGGCCCGACGTCGGCTCTCTGGAAGGAGAGTCCACGAGGACTACAGGACTTACGTGTCCAGCAGACTCCGGCTCCACACGAGGTACTTTTGGAGGCTTCTCCTGTTCCACGGGCCCAGGGCGGCGGTCGGGGGTCTGAGACCTAGCTCTCGAGGAGCCAGGGACCTCCTCCGACGTTGCCCTCGCGAGCTGCTTCTTCCTCTTTCTTTCCTTTTGGTGCTGATGACTTCGAAGCGCCTTGGTGGACATCTTTTCACATGGTCCACAGATCTTAGGATCGTGGTCAGGACCCAGGCATCGAAGGCAGCAGTCGTGTGTGTCGGTGAGAGAGACATTAGTTTCTTGCACCGATCACACTTCTTGAAACCACTGGAAGCCATTGGGGAAAAGAGTCCCTGCGAGGTCAAAGGACCAGCCTTCCAGGGAAAAAGAAAAAAAGGGCACGAACGCCAACCACGAAGGGCAAAAACCGAAGAAGATCGGGCTCAATACCGGCATCGAACCGGAGAAAAAATAGCAAAGGAATTGCAAAAAAAATCCAACTATTTTCCGGGAGGACTAGGACACACGTCCGACAGGCTTCACGGAAAGAGAGACTGAGCAAGATGGCACCTTTAGGCAGGAAGGAGACCGCGCATGCGTGCCTGCATTCCCAAAGGCTTTCACAGAAAGCTGGGGAAATGCTCCGCAAGGGCTCCATCGATGTCGATCTCACCCATATGTGAGGACTGACTTCCTGCTTGGTCCTGGAGAAATGCTGCTACTACGGCCATGCATTTCGTGAACACCCTTGGTGCTGAGGCCAGGCCAAAAGGAAGCACCCTGTATTGGTATTGCTCTCCTTGAAAAAGGAACCAAAGGAACTTTGTGGGTTGGATGGATGAGAACATGAATGTACGCATCCTTGAGATCTAGAAAACAAAGCCAATCCTGACTCTGATGGTATGGCAGCAGAGTTCCGAGAGAAATCTTGAATTTCTCTTTGACAAGGAATTTGTTCAATTCTCTGAGGTCCAAGATAGGTCTGTATCCCCCTGTTTTCTTTGGGATAAGAAAATAGGGGGAGTAAAACCCCGTTCCCTGTTGAGGAGTGGGTACTTCTTCTATTGCCCCTTGGGCAAGAAGGATAGTGACCTCCTGATCTAATAGGTTGATGAGAGGTGCCAGAGAACTGAACTGCCTTATTATTGTGGGAGGGGGCATGCTTGAAAAATGAAGCCTGTACCCCTCCTTTATGATGGAGAGTGTCCAATGCTCTGCTGTTATCTGCCCCCATCTGGGGGCAAAGTGACATAACCTTCCTGGAATGGTGGAAGGCTCTGGTCCCACGAGAGCCAGAAAGGCTAAGTTCTCTAGCTGCAAGTCAAAGGCCTTGTGGAGGCTGAGACTGCTGAGACGGTTGAGGCTTAGCAGTCTTTGCTTTCTTCTGTTTGGGTGGTTGCTGATCTTTCATGACAAGCTGACCTGCAGAACGTCCTTGCTGAGCATAAGCAGGATATCTTTTCTTCTTAGCAAAGAATAGTTTCTTGAACACTTTCTTTCTAGCAGGATCAGCTGTGGACTTGGATAACCTAAGGTGGAGTTGTCAGCATCCATCTCGTTGGCCTTTTCCTGCCAATCTTTACCAAACAGGTTCTCACCAGTACACGGGATATTTCCCAATTTGTCTTGTACCCAGAGCTCCAGATCGGATGCCTGGAGCCAAGCAATTCTACGTGCACCTATGGCAATGGCAGAGATTCTGTTTATGCACTCAAAAGAGTCAAAGGCTGCACGGTTGACAAATTTAGAAACATCTTGGGCATGTTTGACCAAAGTGAGAAAATCCCGTCTTCTATCCTCAGGAAGAATAGGTCTTAAAGCTTCTAAATAATTTGCGACCTCCTTCAGGAACATTCCCATGTAGAGACTATAGGAACTGATCCTGGCAGAAAGCATGGAAGCTTGGAAGACACGACATCCAAAAGCATCCAGGGTTCTGCAGTCACGTCCTGGAGGAATAGAAGCATTTATTTAGCTGTATTTATTTTTATTTTATTTAGCTGTATTTATATCCCGCTTTTCACCGGGTCAAAGCGGTCATTTGGGGGATACATTGAACACAAGGGGATGAGACACACATATGCTAATACATGGGCAATGGAGGGTTAAGTGGCTTGCCCAAGACCACAAGGAGTGCCTATAGGACTAGAAATCCCAGTCCCTCCGGCCTGAGATTGCTGTCCCCAGGTGGGACTTGAACCCCCGGCCCTCTGGCCTGAAGTACCTTGTCCTAACCACTAGACCACTCCTCCCTCTTTGCACTCTTGATCCTTCTCATAGCTGATTCCACTACAATAGAGTGGTGAGGAAGCTAAGTCTTTTGGAAACCAGGACAAGGAGGGACTCGATACAGAGTATCCAGTCTGCCAGAATGAGAAGAGGTGTCTCCCACATCCTTAACATGAGATCATATAAAATCTCATGAATGGGCAAGGTAGCTGCCCTCCTTAGGAGCTTTGGGATATTGTAAAATTTCCAACTCCTTAGCTCTGGGCTCTGTTTCAGGGGTCACAGTAATGGACAGACCCCGAGCCACCTCCCTGATAAAATCCTGGAAGGAAATATCCTCTGGAGGAGACATCCTGTGCTTAGGGGAGGAGGGCTCCTCTGGGAGAAGTATTCCAGCATCGACAGAACTATCAGAATCCTCAGATTCTTCTGAGGACTCGAAGTAGTGTCTGTCCGGATGCTCCTGAAGAGCCCGATACCCGTACTGACCAAAGTCGGTATCGGGAGTAATCGGAACCGGGGTATCGGTACCCGAGGGCATCGGATGACTGGGTACCGGCAAAGTAGACACCGATGATGCTTTCGGTACCGGTGGGACTGTGTCGTGGTTCCGAGGGCTTTGATGCCGCAAGGAGAGCTGCCAGACTGCGTTCAATAGCCAGGAATCTCTGGTCTATCGACGCAGCCGATGCCTGGATGTCGGTACTGGAGAAGACCGCCGGTACCCCAGAGCATGGCACCAGTAGTTCTGCTGAGGTCGAGGCCTCGAGAACATCCTGGAGCCCCGATAATGCTTTGGAAGCCGAAGCCTCCCGCCGGGGCAATTTTGCCGGTGCAGAATCCTCAAGGGTAACGCCAGAGGCATCTCGATGCTTAGGAGATCTACCCTTTGAGGACCAGCTGGACTTATGTTTAGTTACCCGAGATCCACAGGAGGAAGAGGAAGCCCTGGAAGACGTCGATGCCACCAAAGCTGCATCAGAGGGAAACAGAGTACTGAGCTTAGCAGCTCGGTTCTGCCGACCTCTTTTAGACATCATGGCGCAGGACATACAATCCGTGATGGAGTGGTCAGGACCTAAACATTTTAGACAGCATTCATGGGTGTCGGTGACGGAAATGCTACCGCCACACTTGGTGCACTTTTTGAAACCTGAGGCAGGTTTCTCCATTGTAAGAAAATGTTTTTGGTCCTAAGGCCCAAAAAGGCACGTGCACCTGAAGAAAAAATATAGAAAAAAATCCTAGTGTGTATATATATATATATATATATATATATATCTATATCTATATATATATATATATATATATCTATATATTTTTTTTAAAGACATAAAAAGAAAAACCGGCAGTACCGGTAAAGCGTCGAAGGCAGATGCGACCACAAAAAAGAAAGAAATAAAGAAGAATTCTTCTGTGGTGACAGGAACAACGACCTGCTGGCTCGGTGGAAAAAGAAGAACTGGAGAGAGGCAGTTGGGAAAGGCGGAAAGGCAGCACGCAGGCGCTGTGGGATGCTCCCAAAAGCTTTCTAATTGGACGCTGGGGAGCGTTCCCGCGCAGGCTCCATCGGTACCGACGATACCCATATGTGATGACTACATTCCTGCTTGTTCCTGGAGATCAGGTGTTCTCCAGGGACAGCAGGCATCAGTCCTCACTTATGGGTTACGTCTGCACCAGAGCATGCTCGGAGCAATTCCCCAGTTTTCAAAGAAAGCCTTTGGGATTGCTACCATGCATGCGTGGTCCTCTCCCCACCCAAGGGTGCCATTTTGCTCAGTCAGGTTCATTAGCTCGAACCCTACCAAGCAGATGGCAAGGGAAGCACAAAAATTCAGCAACTCACCAGGGAAGGCAGGAGGGTAGTGAGGACTGATTCCTGCTGTCCCTGGAGAACACCTGTTATAGGTAACTACGCTTTCTCCAGGAACAAGCAGGAAGTCAGTTCTCACTTATGGGTCTCCCTAGCTACAGGCTATCAAACCTGTACCCAAAAAACACCTCTGTGAGGCTGTAAGCAGAAGTCGAAGCCTGAAGGAGCCCGAGTCCTCAGAGCGAAGCCCTCGGTAGCCGCGAAGAAGGATCGGAGGGCAGGAGTTGCTTATACTCCGAACAGATTACAGAGTACAGCCTGGCCAAAGGCGCTGTCCCAGCGGAACTCCCTCTCCAGGCAGTAGTGGGTAGCGAAGGTGTTCGTAGAAGACCAGGTTGCTGCCTGGCAGATGCCCATCATAGGCACGGAGCGCAGTGAGGCCACTGAGGCCGGTTTGGCTTGGACCCCGTGTGCAGTGACTCAGCGATCCAGAGGGACGCCTGCCTTCGCATGGGCAAACGTGATGCAGTCTGCCACCCAAATAGACAAGCAGTCACCAAGCACACCTATCTATTGAGATCGTAGGTCAGACTTACGATGAGTCTGGGTACGCTGCAATAGAAGGCGAGGGCCTGCTTGCAGTTGAGGTTATGGAGAGCTGCCGATGCCTGGTCGGTGTGGGGCCTCGGGAAAAAGGTCGGGAGCACTATCTCTTGGTTGAGATGGAAGTCCGAAATGACCTTGGGTAAGAATTTAGGATGCGTCCATATGACCACCCTGTTCCGATAGAACCTGGTGTAAGGAGCGGCAGCCATGAGTGCCTGGAGCTCATTGACATGGTGAGCAGAGGTCAGCGCCACCAGGAAGACCACCTTCCAAGATAAATGCCAGAGCAAACACGTCGCCATCAGCTTGAAGGATGGACGGGTGAGCTGAGTACCACGTTTAAGTCCCATTCTGCCGGAGTGGGAGGAATGGGCGGCTTGGATAGCAGAAGGCCCCGCATGAAGCGGGAGACTAGTGGCTGTCCCGAGAGAGGTTTTCCCTTGATACAGAGATTAGCAGCCGATATGGCGCTCAAATGAACTAAGAGTACGACTTCAGCTCTTCCCCCGAGAGGTGGAGGAGGTACTGGAGCACCCGCCAAACAGAACACAAGAAGGGGTCGATCTGGTGTTCCGAGCACCAGACGGAGAAGTGTTTCCAAAAAGGTGTAAGACTGCCTAGTGGAGTCCTTCCTTGAGGCAAGGAGAATTTCCTCAACCTCCTCCGGAAGGGCCAGAAAGGCTAGGGAGACCTGCTCAGCCGCCAGGCCGTGAGGGATAGGGAGGTCAGGTTCGGGTGTAATACCCGACCCTCCTCCTGTGTTAGCAGGCCCCTGGCAGAGCCCAGGGGAACCGGAGGCTCTGTTGACAGCTGGAGCAGGAACAAAGGTTGCCGAGACCACGAGAATCAACGATGCCCCGTCCCGTTGAGCCTTGAACAGAGTCCTCGCAATGAGGGGGAAAGGAGGGAATGCATATAGGGAGACTGGAGGACCAGTCCAGAAGAAATGCATCGGGGCCCTCCATGCCCGGGTGTAGTACTGGTCCGCAAAAGCGAGAGCTGCGTGTTCTGGGGGCTGGCGAAGAGGTCTATCGCAAGAGTGCCCCAGTGTAGAAACAGCCAGCCTGATACTCTGGGATCCAGCCACCATTCGTGGGGGTGAAGGATTCTGCTGAGTCTGTCTGCCAGGCCATTCCCTTGACCTGGGAGGAATGCAGCCGTGAGGGATATCCTCTGTCAGGCAGCGAAAGAACAGATAAGGACTGCTTCCTGACAGAGGGAGCGCGATCCCGTGCCTCCCTCCTTGTTGATATAGAACATAGCTACACGGTTGTTGGTCTGTACCAGAACAAAATTTCCGCTGAGGTAATCCTCGAAGGCCCTCAGGGCCCACCAGATGGCACAGAGTTTGAGCAGGTTTATCTGCTGCTAAGACTCTGCGGGTGACCACTGCTCCTGTGGGCAGAGGCCCACAATGGACCTCCCACCCTAACAGGCCAAGTGTCTGTAGTCAGCACATCGTGCTATGGGGCCTGAAAGGGCGATTCACGCAGAAGGCTGTGGGGGTTTTTGCCACCAGTTTAGGGACAAGCTGAGGTTGGGGAGAACCCTGATGGGGTCGCTGAGCTGTCCGAGGGACTGACTCCATTGGGTACTGAGACCCCACTGAGCCATCCGCATGTGCAGGCAGGAGTGAGGAACTACATGCACAGTCAAGGCCATGTGGCTCAGAAGATGTAGCATGGACCGAGCAGTGTCCTGGTAGGCATGAGCCGCCAGAGCAAGGAGGCACGTGGAGCGATCCACCGGCAAAAAGGCAATGGCCTGCTGAGTATCGAAGCGCGACCCGATGAACTCGAGAGCCTGCACACGCTCGAGGTGAGACTATGGGTAGCTGACCAAGAACCCCATGTTCTCCAAGAGGAGGACCGTGCACGACATTGCTTGCCGGGCCTCCTCGACAGAGAAGTCTGTAACGAGCCAGTGGTCGCAATAGGGAAAAACCAGCACGCCCCAGCGCCGAAGGTAAGCAGTGGCCACAAGGCACTTCGTAAAGACCTGTGGGGCGGACGCAAGGGCAAAGAGGAGCACTCTGTACTGGAAGTGCTCTCCTTGCACCCTGAAATGCAGGTATTGCCTATGTTGGTGGATCAAGATATGGGCGCAAGGGTCCTTCAGATCAAGGAGCATAGCCAGTCGCCCTGCCAGAGGAAGGGTAGCAGCACGCCAAGAGATAACATCTTGAATTTCTCCTGCAACAGGAACTTGTTTAGCCTGCGGAGATCGAGAATGGGCCACAGACCCTGTGTCTTTTTTTGGGACGAGGAAGTACTGGGAATAAAAGCCCCGACCTCGAAGGTGGGGAGGGACCTTCGACTGACCACTGGGCAAAAAGGGAGTTCAAATCTGCGGCAGCAGAAGCTGGTGTGTGGGGGGAGTCGAGGAGCCTCCACTAGGGAGAAAGGAGGAGGTGGAAGCCTGTCGAAATGGAGGAGATATCACCTCAGACACCTGGGTCCTCCAGGTCATCCAGAAGGGCTAAGCGCCCACGATGGGGTGAAGCAGGACAGACGTCCCCCCAATGGCTGCTGTACTGCCGGAGGGTGAGGGGCCATGCCGCTGGCGTCAAAACCCCTGCACGGGATGCGGGGAGCCGGCGTTTGGGCACTTTGATTTACAGTGCCCCGGCAGGGCTTTCCCTGCGCTGGAGCAGTCGGCGTGGGGGTATCCGGGTACAGCGGGTAGCCGCAATACTGGAGATATTTTCTAGGGAAGGGGAGGCTTCTTGGCTGGCTGCTTCTTCGAGGCAAGGTAGAGGTCTTGCGGGAGAGACTGGTCCTGGTGATGAACTGAGTCTCGATCTCCGCAGCCTTTTCCTCCATCGGCTTACCAAAAAGCTGTTCACCGAGGCAGGACATGTCCAAGAGCTTCTCCTGCACCCATTGCTCCAAATCAGAGGATTGGCACCATGCCTGACGGTGGGCCCCAATGCCCATGGCCGCCAACCAAGCCGATGTCTCAAAGCCATCATAGGATGCTTGAGAGATGTACTTGGAGCAGTCGGCCACTGACTTTAGTAGGGCACGGAATCTGTCGAGGGGCTCCCCCTTGAGGCCCATGGAGAAACCCCCAAGTTCCTTTGCCAAGTCACGTAGGAACATACCAATGTACAATTGATATACCTGGATGCGACAGGAGAGTATGGACCCTTGATATGCCTTACGGCCCAGGGCCTCAAGGGCTCTCGAGTCTCAGCCCGGTGGTACCGATAATTGTGATTTTGGGATCTTCTGCTTCCTCATGGCCGATTCCACCACCATTAATGTGTGTGGGAGTTGGGTCTTTCGGAAGCTGGACCCACGGTGCACCTTGTACACTGTGTTAAGGTACTTGCTCACAATGGGGACCGAGGCTGGGGCCTCCCACATGCGAAGGAGCAGCTGAGACAGGATTGGTGGCATAGGCACAGTGAGGGATTCCCTGGGCGGGGACTCGTACTGAAGAATGTCGAGTTCTTCAGCATGATGGTCCTCCTCAGGCTGGGTGACCAGGCTGAGGGCTTGAGCCATGTGCCGAACACACACCAAGAAAGAGGTATTCGGGTGGTGAGCGCTGCTGGAATGCAGGTGGTGAGGGGTCCAACGGAAGATCCCGGTAGGTATGGGTTTCCAGGGAGGTGTCCCCATCAGACTCCCAGTCCGAAAAAAAATCGGTCGAGGGATCCGAGCCAGGAGGGTCACCCTGACCGATGGCCTGGAGCCGGAGGCTCTGGACGATCTCACCTTCGAGGAACAGGAGCAAGACTGATGTAGAAGACCCTCACGAGGCCCATGGCTTTTGGGGATTTCCTGGACAGATTTGGGTGTCCCACACGAGGGACCTGCAGTCTCTGGGCACAAGTCAGTGAAGCTGGTCGTGAGCGCCTGCTGGGAAGCAATGAACGCAGAAACGCATTCGAGCGCCAGCATACGGGACTCCCACGCAGGCGTGGAGCCCTGGGATGCTGAAACAGGGTCACCGGATTGGGTGTCGAGGAGAGGAGGCCCTTACCAGGACGACCCTCGGGAGACTGGGTGCCTTTGCCAGAGCCCTCCGTTTCCCTGCGAGGTACCTTGCGGGGCCGCTCCTTGTCCGACTCTCGGGAACGCTGAAGGGGGCTAAGCGACTGGGCACGGGAGAGCTTGCGCTTGTCAGGATCCCCAGACAGAGACTTCAAGACCGCCTTTTTGCGTCGTTCCACCTCAGGGGACCCCTGGTCGGAGTGCCGCCGAGAACACAGGGCCGCAGGGGGAGAACCCACCAGAGGAGAGATAACCGAGGGCGCCACCAGGGACCGAAGCGGCCTACCGGAAAATGTCTTCAGACTTCTGCCTACAACTCAGCAGGGCCCTAGAGGACATATTCTTATAGAGCGAACAGAGCTCTGAGTCATGGTTGGCTCCCAGGCACAGCAGATAACAGTCATGAGTGTCCATAAGCAACATGTTCCTAGAGTATCTATTGCATTTTTTAAATCCGGTGGCCATGGGGGCAAAAATGGCCCCTGCGAGGTCGAAGACCCACACGGCCAGTGGTTAGAGCGAAAAAAAGGGTGCCAAGCTCAAAACGAAAAATTAGGAAAAATTTATCCCCGGGAGCTCAAAAGTAGAGCAGGGGAGGGATGGGCAGAGGACCAGTGCAACCGGAAAAAAAGAGAGCCTGTTAAGGCGAGAAAAAAAATGAAACTTTTTCTGAGGGATGAGGATGTTTGTCCGAAGGGTTCCGTGGAAAAAGGGAGACTGAGCAAGATGGCACCCTTGGGCAGGAAGAGGGCCACGCATGCGTGGTAGCAATCCCAAAGGCCTTCTTTGAAATCTGGGGAATTGCTCCGCGCGGGCTCAGTCGGTGCCGACGTCACCCAGAAGTGAGGACTGACTTCCTGCTTGTTCCTGGAGAAAGCCACATTCCAAAAGAGGTAGCGAAGATGGCAGGTAGCCAGAGGCTCAAAGGGTGGGCGAATGAGCTGCCCCAGCACTACGTTGAGGTTCCATTCGGTTGCCAGAGGGCGAATTGGGGGCTTCAATAAGAGCAGGCCCTGAAGGAAACGGGTCACCAACTGTTGGACAGAGAGGGGCTTACCATCCACCAGATGGTGGTGTGCCGATGGGGCATTCAGGTGCACTCGGACAGAGTTAGACTTGAGCCTGGACAGAGAGGTGGAGAAGGTATTGAAACACCAGAGCCACCAGACAGGAGAAAGGATCAGCCCCGTGTTCGGTGCACCAAACAGAGAACATGCGCCATTTGAGGGCATAAGCCTTCCTAGTGGAGGCCTTGCGAGAGGCCAGCAGAATGTCCTCCACCTCAACCAGAAGGTTTAAAAGGGGTCAGAGTCACCCTCTCAGCAGCCATGGTGTCAGCAACAGGGACCCCAGAATGGGGTGAAGTTAGTCCTCCTCCTGAGATAATAGTCCTGGAATGGTCTCAAAGGGGATGGGGCCTCCACCATTAACTGCAGAAGCAGTGGGAACCACTGCTGCCTGAGGAACTGAGGAGCTATCAGGATGAGTGAGGCCCTGTCACAGAGGGTCCTGAACAAGGTCTTGGTGTGGCATCGGAGGGAGGGCATACATGAGGCCTTCCGACCATGAGACTAGGAACGCATCCGCTGCCACCCTGGAGGGGTGGGCCTGCTGGGAGCAGAAGCGTGGCAATTGAAAGTTGTCTGGGTTGGCAAACAGGTCCTTCACAGGTTTCCTCCCAGAGTTGGAAAAGCCAACTGGCTACCCTGGGGTCCAGTTGCCACTCGTGCGGCTGAAGAACCCTGCTGAGTCTGTTGGCCAGCAGGTTGTCCTGACATGGCAGGTACACTGCCTGGAGGATACCCTGTTGGATTGCGTACGAGACTCCATCCCCCCCTGTCTGTGAATTGCATACGAGACTCCGTCCCCTGTCTGTTCATGCAGATCACCACCACCTGGTTGTCTGCCTGGACCAGCACTGGCTGGTGACAAAGGTGGTGACAGAAGACCCTCAGGGAGGGGTTATGGCATGGAGCTCCAGGAGGTTGATCTGCTGGGTGCTCTCTTCTGGGGACCAGTTACCCTAAGTGTGGAGATCTCCACAGTGGGCTCCCCAGCCAAGCAAAGCAGCATCCATAGTGAGGACCTTTGAGTGGCTTGGGGCCTGAAAGGGCATGCCTTCCTTGAGATGCTGGATCGACTGCCAGCAGACCAGGGAGAGTCTGCCAATTGGCGAGTTCACAAACTTTGTCTCGGAGGCAGCTTGAGGCCTGAGACCACTGGCCCTGGAGACACCACTGCACCGTCCTCATGTGTTAGTGTAGCTGGGTTTAAAAAAGGTTTGGACAAGTTCCTGGAGGAAAGGTCCATAAACCATTATTAAGAAGGGACCCAGGATATCAATGCTTGAACCAATACAAGCATTGTGGAACCTGTGTCCCTTGGGGAAACTGCTAGGTACGTATGACCTAGATTGGCCACTGTTGGAAACAGAATACTGGGCTTGATGGACCTTGGTCTGACCCAGTATGGCATATCTTATGTTCTTATGATGTGGACTATGGAGGCCATGTGCCCGAGGAAGCGCAGGAGAAGTCGAGTGGGTACTTTATCTTTATTCGGCGCTTGATATACCGCCCAGGCAGGTGCGTCAGGGCGGTGTACAATATAATTAAACAGTAAAATCAGGAAAAGGGAAAAGAATGCCTTTACTCAGATAGGACAGCAAGAGACAGAAAAGCAAAAGTGGGAGAGAGACAGGTTAGGGGAGGTACGTGTGGGACTGTTCTGTACGTCCCGAGATAGAGACCCAAAATGATCAGCTCAGTCCCTGGGCAAGAAAGCCTTCGACTGAAGTGTGTCAAACTTTGCCCCAATGAACTCCAGGCACTGTGTCAGGAGGTGGTGAGACTTGGGGTAGTTTATGACAAAGCTCAAGTGTTTCAGAACCTGGATGATGTGTGTGGTGGCCTGCTGCACGTCTGAGGCTGTGCCTCCCTTTATGAGCCAGTCATCCAGGTAGGGAAAGACGAAGACCCCCTGGAGTCAGAGGAAGGTGAAGAACCACAAGAGGAGCAAACTCTTGCAATATCGTAGACAGACACAAAAGCAAGCAGTAATAGGTGGTCACTAGTGCTTTATTTGAAATAAAAGAAACGCCCCGTGAGGTCTAAGGAACATAGTCAGTCACAATGCTGGAGGTATGGCAGCAATGTTCCAAGGGAGAACATCCTGAACTTCTCCCTCACTAGGAATTTGTTGAGGTTGCGCTGGTCGAGGATGGGCCTTAGGCCCCGTCCCCTTTGGCACAAGGAAGTATCTGGTGTAGAATCCCTTGTCCTTGAGGTGGTGGGGCACCGGTTCCACTGCCTTGTCCTCGAGAAGACATGCCAAGTCCTTCAGAAGGTGATCCCGGTGTTTTTTTTAGAGATCCTGGTCCTTGTCATGAACTCGTCTCCAGCTCGGCAGCCTTGTCGGTCATCGGTTTGGCAAAGAGGTTCTCTCCTTGGCATGGGACATCAACCAATTTGTCCTGAAGCCACTGCTAGAGGTCTGACAGCTGAAGCCAAGCTTGGTGGCATGCACAGATGCCTGCCGCTGCTACCCGGGCCACTGTCTTGAACCCATCATAGGCCACTTGAGATATGAATTTGGAGAATACACAGACTGCCTTGGCCAGGTTCTTGAACTGCTGCAAAGATTCCTCGTAGAGACCAGCTGAGAACACGGCAGGTCTCTCAGGTACATGGCCATGAACAGCTGGCAGCTCTGGATGCAGCAGAAGAGCACTGAGCCTTGGAGCACTTTCTTCCGAGGGTGTCCAAGGTGCGGGCCCTAGTTCCAATGGACTCTATAGATTAGTTGAGCAGTTTGCTCCCCACCGGTAACGACGCTGTTATCTCCCACATTCGGAGCATGAGCCGTTCCAGGATGGTAGGAATAGGCACCGTGAGCGATTCCTGTGGAGGGGCCTCGTACTGGAGGATTTACAACTCATCTGCCTGAGGGTCCTCCTCAGACTTGGTTGGGAATGCCAGGGCCTTAGACATGTCCTTGACAAAATCCAGGAAGCCCATGTCCTCGGGCAGGGACCACCGCCGAGGTTCTGAGACAGGAGAGTCAGGAGGGACGTCATGGTGGCAACGGGTATCAGGGGACTCCTCACCCTCCATCCCCCACTCTGAGTATTCCGTTGAGGCCTCATAGGAGGGCTGCTCCGCAAGCATCAGGGCCCCTGATGCCCCATGGCCAGCCTCCGGTAAACTGCCAGGGATGACTGTGGTCCCGTCGAGCTGGACTCAGAGCGCGATCTCAGCTGAGTATCAATTCGAGGCCGAAGGGCCTCGAGGATCGGTTCAGGCCCCGGGGACGTCTTGGACATTAAGGGGCCCAGTGGTCGGGGCGGATGAACCGGTCATACCGGACCAACAGCGCCTGCTGCTGGTCCATGAAGGGTGAAGCAGATAGGTGCACAGGTGGTGTTCTCTTCCATCCTCACTGTTGAGGGTAAAGGCCAAGGCAGAGAAGCTTGCATCCTGGAGATGAATGCATGGCTGCGTGGATGATGTCAGAGCGTTTTGGTTTCTTGGACCATGGGATGCTGTTCCAAGGGTTGCAGAGCGGAGATGGTGTCCATCTGTCCAAGAAAGGTCGATGTGTCTTCAGTAGCAGACTGGCTAATCTACTGAAGAGGGCTTTAAACTAGATTCTTTGGGGATGGATGAAGAAAGCAGTTACTTACCTGTAACAGGTGATCTCTGGGAACAGCAGGAATTAGTCCTCACATATGGGTACGTCGGTACCGACGGAGCCTGCACGGGAATGCTCCCCAGCTTTCCAGGATGAAAGCTTTTGGGACATCCCACAGCGCATGCGCGCTGCCTTCCCGCCTTTCCTACCAACTCTCCTCAGTTCAAGTTTAAAGCTGAGACAATAGAGAGAGAGGAAAGGAAAGACAAAGAGATACAACTCCTAGGGGAGGTGGGACGGTTGTGAGGACTAATTCCTGCTGTTCCCAGAGATCAGCTGTTACAGGTATGTAACTGCTATCTCCAGGAAAAAGCAGGAATAAGTCCTCACATATGGGGACTCCCTAGCTAAGGTGCCTGGGAGATCCCCAAGGGTATGAGACCCTGAAGGGTTCCTCGTTTTCCTATGGATCTCAGGCATCCATTCAGGGAAGGAGGGCAGGAGTTGTTCAAGAATGGAACAGGTGTCTGAGGACAGCCTGACCAAACAAGGCATCCCGGTGGGAGTCCTTGTCTAAACAGTAATGGGCTGTGAAGGTATGAACCGAGGCCCAGGTGGCTGCTCGACAGATCTGGTCGATGGACACAGAATGAAGATGAGCCATAGAGGTGGCCATGGCCCTCACATTGTGAGCTGTGACATGGCCCTCCAGAGAAAGGTTTTTACTCTGGTAAGCAAAAGAAATACACTGAGCAATCCAATTGGACAGTGTTCTTTTAGAGACTGGAAGTCCTAAATGAGAAGGATCAAAAGCAACAAAATGCTGGGAAGACTTTCTATGTTGCTGTGTCCTGTGTAAGTAAAAAGCAAGAGCTCTTTTACAATCTAGAGTAGGAAGGTTCCTCTCTGCAGTGGATGCATGAGGAGCTGGAAAAAAGACAGGTAAATATACCTCTTGATTAAGATGAAAAGGTGAGACCACTTTAGGCATAAAGTGATTTGTCCTAAGGACTACCTTGTCATGATGGAACCTTGTACAAGGTGGATTAGCCACTAAGGCCTGCAGTTCACTGATGCGGCAAGCAGAAGTGATTGCAACAAGGAAAATAGCCTTCGAGGGAAAGAAATTTCAAGGAGGTAGTGGCTAAGGGTTCAAAAGGTGGCTTCATAAGCTGACCAAGAACCAAATTTAAGTCCCATGCCACCGGAGGAGGTCGAATGGGTGGTTTAGTTAAAGTTAGGCCTCTCGTAAATCTTGCAATAAGAGGATGAGAGGAAACAGGTTGTCCATTGATAGGCTTAAGGGACGCTGCAATAGCACTTAAATGGACCCTTACTGAATTCGTTTTAAGGCCTGCATTGGAAAGATGCAGGAGATATTCTAATAGAGAATTCACAGGAAGTGCCAGAGGGTCAAGACCCTGTTGAGCAAACCAAATGGAAAATCGTTTCCATTTAAAAGCATAGGAACGCCTAGTGGAAGGTTTCCTGGAAGCATGGAGGATATCCTTCACTTGCTGCAAAAGATTGAAGTCTTGAAGGTCTAGGCCTTCAGTAACCAAGCTCTGAGGTGAAGGGACTTGGGGTTTGGATGACACAAAGTCCCCTCCTCTTGAGACAGAAGGTCTGGAGCAGCTCCCAAGTCCAGGGAGGGGGCTTGGGAGAGATGCAGAAGTAGAGGGTACCACACTTGGCGTGGCCAGCGTGGAGCTATGAGGATCATAGATCCTTGATCCCTCTGAATTTTGAACAGAGTCTTGGGAATCAAAGGAATGGGTGGAAAGGCATACAGGAAGTCCTGACCCCAATGGAGGAAGGCATCCTTGGCCTGAACTCCCTGACATGGAATTCTGGAACAGAACCGGGGAAGTTTGGCATTCCACGGACTTGCAAAGAGGTCTATGTCCAGGGTTCCCCATTCCTGGAAGATTCTAAGTACCTGATCCATGTGCAGGGACCATTCGTGTGGAAGCAGAACTCGACTGAGTCTGTCTGCCCAAGAGTTTTGAATTCCTGGGAGGTATACTGCCAGGAAATGGATTTGATGCTCTCTGGCGAAGGCCCATAATCTTAGAGCTTCGTTGCAAAGCGACAGAGAGCCAGTTCCTCCTTGCTTGTTTATGTAAAACATGGCTACCTGATTGTCCATTTGAATGAGGACTGTCTGGTAGCTGAGGAGGGTATGAAAGACCTTGAGAGCTAGGAACACTGCTCGAAGTTCCAAGAGGTTGATATGAAGAGGTCTCCTGTGGGGACCAAGTGCCTTGGGTGGAGAGGTCCTGTAGATGAGCTCCCCAACCTGTTTGGGAGGCATCTGTTGTGAGGATTGCTTGGGGCAACAAAGGTTGGAAGGGGGACCCCAGCAACAGATTTTGAGTGGACATCCACCATTGGAGAGACCAAAAGAGACGTTTGGAGTTGGCTATTTGGTCTGAGACAGCTCCTGAAGCTTGAGTCCACTGGGTGGACAAAGTCCATTGAGCTGCTCTCATGTGTAGGCGAGCATAGGGTACCACATGTACTGTGGAAGCCATATGGCCTAGCAGCTGTAGCATCTCCCTGGCAGTTAAATGGCTCTTTGACTGAATCTGGGAGGCTAACTGCACTAGACATTGACAACGGGCCTGAGGAAGGTAGGCCCTTGCAGAAGTGGTGTCCAAGCAGGCCCCTATGAATTCCAGGGACTGAGTAGGGGTGAGCTGGGACTTTGGGAGGTTTACCACAAGTCCCAGGTATTGCAGAATGCGCCTGGTGCGGTTCAGGGAGATCTGAGCCTCTGACTGGGTTGGAGCTCGGATGAGCCAGTCGTCCAGGTATGGGAAGACAAATATTCCCAGAGTGCGTAGAAATGCAGCAACTATTGCCATGCATTTGGTGAACACTCGGAGCAGAGGCTAGACCGAAAGGAAGCACTCTGTATTGGCAATGTTTTCCCTGGAACAGAAAACGTAGGAATTTTCTGTGAGATGGATGGATGAGGACATGAGTGTACGCATCCTTGAGATCTAGAGAACAAAGCCAATCCTGACTCTGCAGGTATGGAAGGAGAGTGCCTAGAGAAAGCATCGTGAACTTCTCCTTGCATAGGAATTTGTTCAATTCTCTGAGATCTAGAATGGGTCTGTTTCCCCCTGTTTTCTTTGGAATGAGAAAATAGGGGGAGTAAAACCCTGACCCCTGTTGAAGAAGAGGAACTTCTTCTATGACCCCCTGGGCCAGAAGGGTAGTCACCTCCTGATTCAGAAGGTCGAGGAGAGATGTGGGAGAATTGAAGTGTCTCACCATGGTGTAGGGAGGAAGGTCTGAGAAATGAAGTTTGTAGCCCTCTATTATGATAGAGAGGGTCCACTGCTCTGATGTGATTAGCTCCCATCTGGGAGCAAAATGAGCTAACCTTCCTGGAATGGTGGGAGGTTCTGGCTGTTGTAGAGCCAGAAAGGTTAAGTTCTCTAGTATCAAGTCAAAACCCCTGAGGGGCTTGGGACTGCTGGGTTGCAGCAGCCCCTGCAGGTTTAGGCCTAGCCTGTTTAGGTTGCTGACGCTTAGTAGCAAAGCGACCTGTAGAAGATTGTTGACCAGAAGTGGAAGGAAATCCGCCCTTCTTGTAAAAAGACTTTTTAAAAGATTTTTTCTTGGCTGGAGTGGAGGTAGACTTAGAAAGTCTATCCAGAGCAGCATTTTCTGCATCCATTTGAGTGGCTTTAATTTGCCACTCTTTGCCAAATAGATTTTCACCTGTACAGGGCAGATTTCCTAAACCATCTTGAACCCAGGGTTCTAGATCAGAAGCCTGGAGCCAAGCAATTCTACGAGCCGCTATGGCAATGCCTGAGGCTCTGCTGGCACCTTCAAAAGAATCAAAGGCTGCCCTGTTGGAAAACTTTGAAATGTCTTGAGTATGCTTAAGCCAAAGAAGGAACTCATCCCTTTTGTCCTCTGGAATAAAAGGGAGAAAGTTGTGCAGCTTTTCTGCAACCTCCTTCAGAAATATACCCATATAAAGGCTGTATGAATTGATTCTGGCAATAAGCATGCTAGCTTGGAAGATTTTCCTTCCAAAGCATCCAAGGTCCTGCATTCTCTTCCTGGAGGAGTAGAAGAGTGTCTTTTGGTACTCTTTATCCTCTTCATAGCTGACTGCACCACAATGGAGTGGTGAGGAAGCTGAGTTTTTTGAAATCCAGGAGGAGGGAGGGACACGGTACATAGTGTCCAATCTACGAGAATGAGGAGAAAGGGTGAGAGGAGTCTCCCACAATTCAATCAAATGTTCTTGAAGAATTTCATGAATTGGTAAGGTGACTGCCTCTCTGGGAACCTTAGAGTATCCCAAAATATCTATTTTTTTTGTTCTAGGTTCTTTTTAAGAGGTTACTGAAATAGATAGTCCTTTAGCTACTTCTATTATTTAGTCTTGAAAGGACAAATCCTCTGGAGGAGACATTCTCCTTTTTGGAGAAGAAGGCTCCTCAGGAAGAGTAACAGATACTTCAGGGGACTCATCCGATGAATCAGAATCAGAAGAATCAAAGTATCGTCTGCTCGATTCCAAAGATCGATAGGTGTATCGATCGGTACCGACATCGGTGTCCCTGGTACCGGGTCGGTACCGAGAAAGAGCCCAGGACAGGGAGCCGGAATTGGTCTCCTGGCCGACGTCAATGTAGCCGGTACCAGCATCGAAGTTGGTACCGGTACCGGCGTCGGTACCGACAACGGGGCTTGTTGTGGTACCGACGGCGTTGCAGCCTTGATGAAAGCCAGAATAGCTTGCTGCATGGATTGCACAGTGTGATCCATGGACGTCACGACTGCCTGGATATCGGTACCGGGAGATTGTGCCGGTACCTCAGAGCAGTTTAACAGGTGATCGGTCGAGGCCGTGCCATCGATGTCAACCTGTAACCCCATAGGAGCAGCTTTGGAAGCCAGAGCTTTCCGCCGGTGTTGTTTGGCTGGGGCAGGATCCTCAAGGGCAAGCCCGGAGGCATCTCGATGCTTAGAGGGAGATTTGCCCTTCGAGGACCTGCTAAAAGTATGTTTGGTTACCTGAGACCCATCAGGAGAGGAAGACCTGGAAGATGTCGATGCCACTGCCGGTGCATCTGTGGGAAACAGCACATGGAGCTTGGCTGCCCGGTTCTGTAACCCTCGTTTAGACATTAAAGAGCAGGCTTGGCAATCCGGAATAGAGTGTTCAGGCCCCAAACATTTAAGACACCATTCATGGGTGTCTAACAGAAATTGTACCGCTACACTTAGTGCATTTTTTGAAACCAGAGGCTGGTTTATCCATGGAGGAAAAAATTCTTGTGGGCCTGTAGGCCTAAGAAAAGAAATACACTAAGTGAGGAAAAGTATATATATATATTTTTTTTAAAGAAAAGAAAAGAAAAGACCGGCAGTACCGGTCCGGTGTCGGGGAAGGCTGACAAGCGACCAAAGAAATACATTAAAATAAAGAACTTCTTCAGCGGTGACAGGAACACGACCTGCTGGCTCCGCGGAAAAGAAGAACTGAGGAGAGTTGGTAGGAAAGGCGGGAAGGCAGCGCGCATATGCTGTGGGATGTCCCAAAAGCTTTCATCCTGGAAAGCTGGGGAGCATTCCCGCGCAGGCTCCGTCAGTACCGACGTACCCATATGTGAGGACTTATTCCTGCTTGTTCCTGGAGATAGCCCTCAGGTAAGAGAAACAAATACCTTTATGGAAATGGGTAAAAGGGACAACATATGGAAAGCGATATGTATAAATGGCCATAGCATGGGAAATAAGATCCCAGATGTTGAAGCTTGTGATAAGGAAGCTTATCATAGCTCAGGAAGGAGCTATAGAAAAGGTGAAGTGACTCTGAACAAGCAACCTGTCAGTTCTGGTAGAAATAAGAAAACAGAATTTTGCCATAAAAGACTACCAGTCCCAGAATGCATCAGGTTTCCAACAGCCATTAGAGGAGCTGAAGTGGGGAAACATGTGTTCAATCAGGAGGGCTATGAGGTAATCCCTAAGCACTCATCTCAAAGGGCAGGGCCTGATTCAGCACAGCTGCGCTGTGTTAGGGAGGAGCACTCATCTAGGCAGAATAAGAGTAGAGTTTATTCTACAGATGACCATCTTCATGATCACCTTGGATATCCAGAGAATTGTCCTCAGTATCTTGAGAATCAGCTTGAGTTTGACCATCAGTTTCATCTGAAGGATCATCAGAAGCAGAAGCCAAACCGGACGGACAGAGAGGGAGAGAGACCCTTTGGAAGAAGGAAGAGAAAAGCCTTTGAGAGGTCTAGAAGAGTCCAAAGCAGTACGTATACTGGGAGGTATTCCAAGGGCCAGCATACACCATTGGACTGGGGAAAGCCAGAGGAATGGTGCTACAGAGCTAGGAATCACCAGAGGCTACCTGTGAGGGAGACGGCTGCACGTGGAAGGGACCCTAAGACCTGTGTCAGAAGGTATGTGAAGAGAGATCCAGTGTCCAGGGATCTGGATTGGAAGGCTGGACATAAGAACTGGACTACATACTGGCCAGGCTATATAGAGAGGAACTCTAGCAGCAATGGAAGCTCAGGTATGATCTATGCCCTAGCTATAACCTTGAAAGACAGCAGGGAAACAAGTATTCTCCTGAAAATGCTCCATTGAGAGATTCATCTGTGCGAATCCATGATATTGAACCCATGCTTGTTGAACAAGGGGGAATAATAGCAGATGAGGATCCTGTTTATATGGACTGTTCTCTGTCTAAACTCCGTTGGTAACTTTTTGTTACAAAGTACAGCAACCATCACAAAGAAATACAAATTTGTTCTTTAATCTACTCAGAAAAGCTCCTGAAGCAGGATTTGACCCACACAGTACAAAGCAAGCCAGCTAAGGGGTTTCAGCTGGATAACTGCTAGCAATTAAGCCTTACCTAATTGCTTGTGAGCTAGGAGAGAATCACTTCTGAATCTATGTGGGAAGTAATCAGAAGTTAACCTGAAAAGAACAGTTTGTTTCTTGCTTTGTAGCTTTTCATTTGTTTTCCTGATTTTGACTTTGTTTTTCCAAGTTAACACTGAAAGCAAGTTACCTGATTTATGTGCTACCAAGCATATCTGTGTTGGGAGAAATAACCCCATAAATAAATATCTTATTGGCTTTACCCAAGAGCACAACTAAATTATTGTCAGCAGCTGTGTCTGGTGTGAATGAACTACATTGCCCACAATCCCTTGCAAATCATATAGATGTATGCACTTGCCAAGACTGTGAGGATTCACCCAGGCAGCCGTCTGACAAGCTTTAATGGGAGTGGCTGACTTGGATTAAGTGGCAGTTACAGAAACATGGTTTACAGAAGACCATGATTGGGATTGTAACTATACCAAGCTATACTTTATTCAGAAAGGACAGGGTAGTAAGAAGGGGAGGAGTGGCGGCACTATATGTAAAAAATATTAAAGCTTTGGAATTACAGAGGTTTTGGGAGAGAGGAGGCACTGTGGGTTAAACTACAAAGAGGGTAAGACAAATCTATTTGTATTGGCGTGATATACAGACCTCTCTCACAAGAGGAAGAGGTGGATAGAGTTAATTGAAGACATATGCAGCATTGAAAGGAATGGGGAAGTGCTACTGATAGGGGATTTCAATATGCCAGATGTTGATTGGCACATTCCTGCTGCAGTATCTAGAAGTAAGGAGATCCTGGATTCTCTACAGAGGAAACTATTCAGGCAATTGGTAACAGACCCAACACGTGAAGGGACCATACTGGACTTGGTGCTTACCAATGGTGAAAGTGTTTCTGATTTATAGTGGGAAATCATTTTGCATCCAGTGATCACCAGATGGTGTGGTTCAGTATTAGGACTAGGGCTGATAGAATCCGTTCAAAAGTGAGGGTCTTAGACTTTAGGAAAACTAACTTTGCCAAGATGGGCCAACACCTCAGGGAGTCGTTAGCTGGATGGGAACACCTGGGGGGGGGGGGAGAAAAACATTGGGCAAAACAGAGGATATTTTAAGGGCAATCAACCTTTTTGTTAAAATGGTATATAAAGGTAAAAGGAAAAGGAGAACACTGATTTTCAAAAGAAGTAGCTGAAAAGGTGAAGAAAGAGGCAGGCCTTCATGAAATATAGGAGATCACAGAGAGCGCAGAAGACAAGCATCTATATTTGGAAAAACTTAGAGAAGCTAACAAAGTAGTCAAGAAAGCAAAGATTCAAAAAGAGGAAATAGCCAATGCAATAAAATAGAGGGGGGGGGGGGGGGTCTGGAGTTCAGCGGATTACAGGATCCGAGGCAGCATGGATTCACCAGAGGCAGGTCTTGTCAGACAAATCTGATTGATTTCTTTGACTGGGTGACCAGGGAGTTGGACAGAGGAAGAGCCCTAGATGAGGTAGATTTCAGTAAAGTCTGACACCGTTCCTCACAGTCGACTTATAAACAAATTGAGCACCCTAGGGATGAACCCTAAAGTTACTGCTTGGGTTAGAAATTGGTTGGCGACAAAGGGTACAGGTAAATGGAGCTCACTCTGAGAAGGAAGTCTGCCTCAGGGATCTGTTCTTGGTCCGATTCTTTAACATCTTTGATAGTGATATAACGGAAGGGCTGTCGGGTAAGGTTTGTCTCTGTGTATAATACCAAAATTTGCAATAGAGTAGACACCCAGGAAGGTGTAGATAACATGAGGGGGGATCTAGCTAAGCTTGAAGAATGGTCTAGAACAGGGGTCTCAAACTCAAATTGCTTTGAGGGCCAAATGAGGACTTGTAAAGTAACCCGGGGGCCGCATAAGACACGGGGCCTCATTTGCATAAGGGACCTCATTTGCATAAATATTTGCATAATGTTGCATAATGAGTATATGGATAAAGAAAGACTAAACAATTTCTATATTACTATAATCCAGTGCCAACCGCCAGGCACATTAGGAACTACTACAAACGCTGCCCATTTAGAATCCATAGCAAACCCCCCGTATTATAACAGCACTACCAGGACTCACAAAGCACCAGAACCTACCTATCAAAAGGCAACACTGCAAATATTAAATCAATACATTTCAGAGAACAACAATACATGACCTACTGGGGACAGAGAACAAGTAGCAATGTCAAATAGGAATTACATAAACAGAATACCTCAGCTCAGTTACACATGCAGAACATACACCATCACCAAACAAGGAATCACAATTTAGAAACAGGAAGACAATAATTAAATTGGGAACCCCAAAAGCCAAACTTGGAAATGTACAACAACACTGTAGAAATAAAACTATAAATTAATTTCTTGTACTAAACAAAGCACAGACATTAATGATGCACATTTCCCAGAGCTGACATATTCCAGTTAATAAATTCAAAATAAAGAGAGATTTTCCTAACTTTTGTGCATTTTTTTCAGTTGCAATTGTTCCAGCCACTTTCTTATGGTTTCTTCGTGTCTTCTAACTCTCCATCGTCTGCTGTCCATTTGTCCTTTCTTCTCTCTTCTAGTTTTTTTTTTATTCTCTCTCTACATCTGCTTTAACATACTAATCTTTCTCCTTTTTCTCTTTCCTCATTCCTATTTTATCCACTCAAATATTACCCCTCCATCCTCAATCTCCACTTACTCTCCCAAAACCTGGCCAATTGTAGATTTGTCTTCCCTCCTGCACAAAATATTTTTCCCTCTCCATTTCACTTTCCCAGCTCCATCCCATTCTAATCCTCCCCCAACATCAGCTCCCTTCTAGTTCAAGCCCCACCCAGCATCCGCTCCTTTCTAGTCCCTGCATCAGCCCATTTCCAACCCTAGCTCCCCCCCCCCCACTCAGCCCATTTCCAGTGCTAGCTCCCTCCCCTCACAGCCCATTTCCATTCAAGCCCCCCTCCCCATCAGCCATTTGCAGTTCAAGCCCCCCTTCCACTCAGCCCATTACCAATCCTAAACCCCCCCCAGTGGCATTACTAGTCCTAACCCCCCCTCCATCAGCCCACAGCACATTACCAGTCCTAACCCCCCCCCCAGTGGCATTACTAGTCCTAACCCCCCCCCATGCAGCACATATACGTAAATACTGAAGAGCTGCACAGAAAAACGCCTGCATTTTCTCGCTGTCATTTTGCTAAGTATTTTCAAAGATTCCACAACAGTCCTTACTCTCAAAATGATGAACGCTTTCGTAGGTGGAAAATGTCATCTTTAAAACTTGCAGGTAGATGCACGCTAAGAGATGACACAATCCCAAATGTTTACAATGTTCTACAGTAGTATCATTACTTCTGGCTTCCAAGGACGAAAATGGTAAAACCCCACTATTTTTAATGCCTTGTTGCATTTAGCTGATCGCGAATCAGTTGGTAGTATATCTCTGGCGTAGCTTCTTCACACAGAAATGTAAAAGACAACAAAAAGAAATTCCTGATCCTACCGAGATTTGAACATCAACCCCTTTCACAAGTGGGAGAACTAAGCTTCTTTTGAGGCACTTTGTTCCTTTCTTATTGAGGATGGTCTCCACCTAGAAGGCCACCAGCCCCCGGCTCAGCCTCTGACACATTTCTGAGATTAATGGTTCACTTTTTAAACTTGGAATGAGGCATGCTGGGATTTCAGATGAGATGTTATGAGGTCAGACACCAGTGTACCGAGTTGTTCCAGTTACGCTCTCAGAGTACTGTGTGCTGCTCTCAAGGAAAGGGGGGGGGAGGGGGGATTCAACAGCCTTCAATACATTGTCAATTCTTTTACAGAACCCTTTTTTCGGTAATGAAAACGCTACCACCTCCCTCCAAGTTACATACTTACGATTGACAATGGGTCTTCACAAAGTAAACGCCTACATTCCCATAGTGTAAAAAAAAATACAAAAATCAAGAAATTTAGTGCTGTGAAAAGCCATTTCACCATTACTTTGGTAGAAACATAAGACCCCGTTCCAGGCGCAGAAAGAACATATACAAGCGCTTACAGTACGAAGAAATACACATTGATTAGTTATAACGCACTTAGGAATTATGCACTTGTCATGGGAGGGGGTGAGGAAAGAGTTCTAGTCTTGAGTGAAAAACCTGGGAATGAAGATTGTAGCAGTTCCTCACTATTCACATCAGCCGCGGCAAAATCAAATGTCCTGCGGGACCCCCCGCCCGGCAGAGCCAGTCCTCCCTCAGTCCTTCTCTGCTTCGGCTGAGAACCGCGAAGGGAGTTTTCCTCCCTCGTGACTCTGCTAAGCCCGCTGAGGCTTATGGGAAATTTCCCATCTGCCCCAGTGAGCTTAACAGTCGCGAGGGAGAAGCTCTCCCTTCGCGGCTCTGAAAGCCGAAGAGGAGAGGGACTGAGGGAGGCAGTTTTTAACCCCACGCGGCCGCGCCGGCAATCAGGTGAAAAGTGAAACCAATGGCGTCGCGGGCCGCACAAAATGCTCTCGCGGGCCGCGTGTTTGAGACCCCTGGTCTAGAACTTGGCAGCTGAGATTTAATGTTAAAAAATACAAAGTCATGCATTTGGGCTGTAGCAATCCAAGGAAGCAATATATTATAGGGGATGAAGTACTTTTGTTCACTCAAGAAGAGCAGGACCTCAATGTGGTTGTGTCTGATGATCTTAAAGTAGCTCAACAGGTAGAAAAGGCAACAGCAAAAGCTAGAAGGATGCTTCGGTGCATAGGGAGAGGAATGGCTAGTAGAAAAAAAGGAAATGATAGTGCCTCTGAAAAAGTCTTTGGTGCGACCTCATTTGGAGTATTGTGTGCAATTCTGGAGACCGCACCTTCAAAAGGATATAAGCAGGTTGGAGTCAGTACATAGGGTGGCTACTAAAATGGTTAGTGGTCTTTGTTATAAAGCATATGAGGACAGACTTAAGGATCTTAATATGTACTGTGATGCAGTGGGTAATATGGAGCCTATGGAAATTCAGGAAAGTGAAGAGCTTACCTCAGATTCAGCTGTAGGAAAAGACACAAGGCACAGAAACAGCTGAGCAGAAAAGGCTGTTAGTGCAAGCAAAGCAAAAAGCTCATCAGGAGCACCTGTGTTCTAACCCTCACGTAACGTGCAGGGCAAGGGACCATATAAGGGAGAGTTTTAGTCAGAGAGAGGGGAGGAGAGACGGAGACAGGAGCAGGAACAGCAGAGGAGTGCTGGGAAAGGAAGCTGCAATCCAGGAACCAGGAAGTGAAAGCAGAAACAGTGCTCGTGAGAGAAGGGTTGGAAGGAGCAGTGCTGGGAAAAGCTATGCTACAGAAAGCAGACCTGGAGAGAAGCCAGGAGGGGCCAGCAGCTCAGGAGGACGGTATGTGCAGCCAGTAAGCACAGGTCAGCCCAGAGGGAGTTTACCGGGTGAAGGGAACTCCAAACGTGGCTGTAAACTAAGAAACAGCTGGGAAGCTGATACAGAGTTTGTTAACTCACAGCTTGACCGGAAAGCTGGGGAGAGAGTCCACTACAACCCAAGAGCTAATGTTAGCACCAAGATAAAAAGGTGGGAGCCTTATACTTTTGAAGAAAGGTTTAAAAGCTATGACTGTTGCAAAGGGCGTGGCCCTGAATATAATGTTATAAGTGAAAGGTATGCAGAACTCACTCCGTGAGGAGAACAAGCAGAAAGCATTCCTCAGGCCAGGCAGATATAATCCTGGGATTAAAGGAACTTTTGCAGGAAGCGATAGTGAACTATCACAGGAGGCTGTGCCAGGTTTTAGCACATCTGAAGAGGCTGATTCAGACTGTTTTGAGAGTGAAACTGAAGGGATGTTATGGGAGGATAACAGCCACCCTTCAGACCCCATGCCAATGGATTGTACTGTATGTTGTAAAATGTGACCACACTTCTTTATGTTGACCTTTTGAAAAGAGCAGCTTTGTGAAGATAACAAAGGAAAGAAGTTTTCTGTTACCATTTTTCATTGCTGTGTTTGTATTTTTGTTCCTTGAAGAATGTCTGTTTGGGAAGCAGAATAAAACCCATACTTAATTTTTCCTTATCACTTGACCACAAGACTTTTTATATCAAAAGCAGAGTAAACTTCAACAACCCTAGGCGACCGCCTAGAACAGGGTTTAAAAGGGCTCTACCATACGGGCCCCATCACAGTACACCTTAGAGAAAAGGTGGAATAGAGACGATATAATTGAGACATTTAAATTCCTCCATGGCATAGATACACAGGGGGAGAGCCTCTTTCGATTGAAAGCAAGTTTTGCTATGAGGGGACGTGGGATGAAGGTGAAAGGGGATATTATTCAAGAGTGATATGTGGAATTTTTCTTTTTTTTTTTTTTTTTTTTTTACAGAGAGAGTGGTGGATCCGTGGCATAGTCTCCCAGTGGAGGTGGTAGAGATGAGGACGGTATCTGAATTTAAAAAACCATGGGACAAACACAGAGGATCTCTAAAGGAAAAAAGGGAACTGTTTTAATTGTTGATATGGAAGGACAGACTAGATAGAAAAATGACAGAAAGAGACCACATGGCCTATGTTTCTATGAAGGCAGACAAACTGTGCTCCAGGGCTGCCATTCTATACTCCAGACCAGACGGCTCTGCAGCCTTCGGTGCGGGCACCAAGAGACTCGGGCCGGACGCTGGCTCCCCTGAAGGGGAATCCTCAACAAGGATGGTGTCTGGGAACAAAGGCCGGTCCACGGTCGGCTCCTTCTGGGGGGACCTTTGCAGGTCACTCCTCAGACATTTCGGATGAGTGTTTCGGACTGCGGGACCGGACCCGGGGAGCTCCTGGCCGATTGGAACCATACAAGGATGCCGCCTTCGAGGGTTTCTTCTACTTCCTGGGTTCCCTCGAGGGAGACCCCCTTTCTGAGGACCCATGATGAGGCTCAGGTTCGGAGAGTTCCACCCGAGATGTCGGGGCCTTCGGAGGCATCGGGGACTTAGGTAAAACTTACTGTGCTGTTGCTGGCGGCTCGAGGGCCTTGCTGGACATCACAACCTGGCAGCCTGCAGCCTCTGCAAGAGGGTCTGGCCCTAGGCAGTGAAGACAGCAGTCGTGTGTCGGTCTAAGACATGATTTTAGCGCACCAATCACGCTTAAGGCCAATGGTAGCCATGGGGGAAAAAAGTACCCCTGCGAGGTCGAAGACTCTCCGGGCTTCTAACGGGAGAAAAAAGGCACGAAGACGCCAGAAAAAGAAAACAACGAAAGACTACAAAAATTAAACTGAACCCGACACCAAGGCACGGAAGTTGTTAGGCGGGGAGAGTACCTGTGCAATACCAGAGGAGAGTGTGAAACTTGGAGAGAGAAATTAACTTTTTCCAGGGACAAGCCAGACAACATCTGAAGGGCTCCGCAAAAAAAAAAAAAAAAAGAATGAGCAAGATGGCATCTTTGGGTGGGAAGGGGACCATGCATGCGTGGTGGCATCTCTCAAAGGCTTTCTTTGAAATCTGAGGGGATGCTTCTGCGAGGGCTCCGTCGGTGCCAATGTCACCCATATGTGAGAGCTGACTTCCTGCTTTTCCCCGGAGAAAGTAGTTACTCACCTGTAACAGGTGTTCTCCGGGGACAGCAGGAATCTGTCTTCACATATGGGTGACATCGGCACCGACAGAGCCCTCGCTGAAATGGCCCGGCCGTGAGCAGCCTCAAGAAAATCTGAAGGCAGACTCTGAGGACCCCAGTGTCCAGGGAGAACCATGGCTCCAGCAGTCTGAAGAAGGGTCGGAGGGCAAGAATTGCCTAAATTCCAAACAGATTACAGAGTACAGCCTGGCCGAAGGCATTGTCCCATCAGGACTCCTTCTCCAGGCAGTAGTGAGCTGCAAAAGTGTGGATCGAAAAGCAGGTGGTGGCCCAGCAGATATCTGCCATGGGAACAGAGCAAAGGCTCGCAAATCAAATTGCCATAGCCCTGACATTATGCACTGTGACCTGGCACTCCAGTGGCAGCCCAGTCTGGCTGTAGGCGAAGGTGATGCAGTCCACCACCCAGATGGACAGGGTCCACTTGGTGACATAGCCTCCACCAGACAAGTGGGGTCTTATGAGACAAAATGCTTTGAGGCTTTGTGGTGGCCCTGTGTACACTATAGAAGGACGAGTAGGACTCTCTTGCAGTCCAGAGTATGGAGAACTGCCGAGGCCTTGTCGGTGTGGGGTTGTGGAAAGAAAGTTGTGAGAACCACCTCCTGGTTGAGGCGGGAATCAGACACCACCTTTGGAAGAATCTTCAGGTGAGTGTGGAGCATGACCCTGTTTCTTGTAGAACCTGGTGTAGGGGTGGCTTGGCCACCAGGGTCTGGAGTTTTCCAACTCTGCATGCAGAGGTGAGTGCCACCTGGAAGGCCACCTTCCAGGACAGGTATCTCAGGTGGCAGGTAGCCAAGGGTTTGAAAGGCGACTTGGTAAGCTGCACCAGGACAACATTGAGATCCCATTCCATCAGGGGCAAATGGATGGGAGGCTTCGAGAGCAGTAAGCCCCTCAAGAATCAGGTAATGCGGGGCTGCACGGAAAGAGGCTTGCCCTCTATGGAGTGGTGGTTTGTGGAGAGTGCATACCCTGACAGAGTTGGATAAGTCCAGACTGTGAAAGGTGGAGCAAGTACTGCAGCACTGCGTGCACCGGGCAGGAGAACAGATTCACCTGTTGCTCTGTGCACCATAAGGATAACCTGTGTCATTTGAAGGTATAGGCCCGTCTCAGAGTCCTTGCAAGATGCCAGGAGGACATCTTCAACCTCCTTGGGGAGGTTGAGGGGTGCTAAAGTGACCTGTTCAGCAGCCATGCTGTAAGGGACAAGGATTGAGCTCTCCTCCTAGGTCAAAAGTCCCGATGAGATCCCGAAAGGGCAGGTGATTCCATCGAGAGATGAAGCAGTAAAGGAAACCAAAGCTGCCTTGGCCACCAGAATCAGGGAAGCCTCGTCTTGCTGGACCTTGAAGAGGGTCTGTGCTATCAGAGGAGTGGGAGGGAAGGCATCCGCTGCTACCTGGGCTGCTGTGGCTGTGGGCAGCAGAAACATGGTAGCTGAGCATTGGTCAGGCTGGAAGTTGAGGCTGCCCCACAACCTGACAAGCTGCTGTGCTGCACCGGGGTCCAGGCGCCACTCATGTGGTTGGAGGACACTGCTCAGCCTGTCCGTCAGGGCGCTGTCCTGGCCTGGGTGGTATACTGCCCTGAGGAGCATACCCTCTCTGGTCATATGAGCAGAGGGCTACTGCCTCCTGGCAAAGGCAGTAGAAGCCTGTGCTACCTTGCTTGTTTAGGTAGCACTTCATGACCTGATTGTCTGAACGAGCACTGACTGGTGTTGCAGGTGGTGCTGGAAAGTCTTGAGCGCAAGAAAGACTGCCCTGAGTTCCAGCAGGTTGATCTGCTGCTGGCTTTCCTCGAAGGACCAGGTACCCTGGTGCACAATTCCTCGCAATGGGCACCACAGCACAGCAGGGGCGCATCTGTCGTGAGGACCCTCTGGGGGCTCAGGAGTTGGAAGGGCATGTCCTTCTGCAGGTTTTGCAAATCCTGTCACCAACTGAGAGACTCCGCCAGCTGACAGGACACAGACAGTGTCCCAGAGCCTGCTTGTGGCTTGGGTCCACCACAGAGCTGCCCACATGTGGAGGTGGCGTTGGGGACTACATGGACCATGGAGTCTATGTAGCCAAGGAGGCGAAGCATGGGCCATGCCGACACTGTGCGGTGGCATTGCACTTCGGTTGCCAAGGCTGTGAGGTGATCTGCCCTGTCCAGGGGGAGGAAAGCCATGGCTTGGAGGTTGTCCAGGCGAACCCCTATGAACTCTGATTTGGGGCGAGATGAGATTTTGCGTGATTCATCACAAATCCCAGGTGATGTAGGACCTTGATGGTGTGGCCTATGGCTTGCAGCATCTGACCTGTAAAAGGAGAGACCGCCTCAGTCATCTAGGTAAGGGAAGACGAAGGCCCCTTGGAGACTAAGATAGGCAGACACCACTGCCAGGCATTTGGTGAAAACCCTTGGTGTGGAGGCAAGGCCGAAGGGAAGTATCCTATATTGGTAATGGTCGCCCCGACCATGAATTTTAGGTACTGCCTGTGACTGGGATGGATAAGGATGTGGGTATAAGCATACTTCAGGTCCAAGGAGCATAGCCAATCTCTCTGCTGGAGGTAGGGAAGCAGTATTCCAAGAGAGTATCTTGACCTTCTCCCACACCAGGAATTTGTTCAGATTTCTCAAGTCCAGGATGGGCCTTAGTCCAGCTGTTCTTTTTGGGACCAGAAAGTACCTGGAGTAAAACCCCTTTCCTTACAGGCTTCAGGGACAGGGCTGTTGAGCCTGTACCCACACCACCTGAGAGTTCTTGCAGTAGCACAGCCTGGTGAAGGGGAGACCGAGGAGGTTCCCTGAGAAAGAAGGATGGAGGCAGCTGATCCAGGTGGAGGAGGTAACCCTCCCTGACCACCTGAAGTGCCCCCAGAGGAAGAGAAGCTATGCTGGGAGTGTCAAAACACTGACCCAGGCTGGACTGGGGCTCAAGACTGGGGCTTGGGGCCCTGGCCCACTCTCTTGCCCTGGTGTCCCTGAGTAGTCTGGGTGACCAGGTATGGAGGATAACCCTGATAGGGTTGGCCCTTCCTAGGGAAAGTAGGCTTCTTCCCCTGAAGAACAGGGGTCTTCCTCAAAGAGTCTAGTCTGAATCATGTACTCTGTCTCGATCTCAACAGCTTTGTCTTCCATGGGTTTACCGAAGAGCTGCTCCCTGAGGCATGGGACATCAAGTAGCTTCTTCTGCACCCCATTGCTAGAGGTTGGATGTCTGGAGTCAAGCCTGGCATCAGGCGCCGATGCCTGCGGCAGCCACCCTCATGCTGGACTTGAAGCAGTCATAGGCGGCTCAAGATAAATACTGTATTCTTGTCAAACTCAAATTTTGATGTAACCTATCTAATGTATATATAATTATGTATAATTATGTAGATAGTTATCCCCAGTTTACACCCAGTTTATCCTCCCTGTTATCTGTAAACCTAGATCAGTCATGTACTGACAGGTATGTTGTTGTTCAATGTAAACCGCACTGATGATGAATAGTGCGGTATATAAAAAATGTTAAATAAATAAAATAAATAAATAAATTTAAACACTCTCCGATGGACTTTGTAAGTGTCTGGAAGCACTGGAGGTGGTCTCCATTGAGGCCAGCCATGAAGCCTCCAAGTTCCTTTGCCAGGTCTCAGAGGAACATGCCCATGTAAAGTTGGTAAGTTTGAATGCAGCATGCTAGCATCGAGCCCTGGTAACATTTCTGCCCGAGAGTGTCAAGGGTATGGGACTCCCTGCCCGGGGGCACTGACGAGTGCATCTTCAGGCTCTTTTGCCAGTGCATGGCCAACACCACCACCATGGAGGTATGAGGGAGATGGGTCTTCCGGAAGCCCAGCCCATGTTGGACCTGGTACATGGTATCCAGACGGTGGTTAACAATTTGCACCGACTCCAGGGCTTCCCACATCTAGAGAAGGGAGCCGGTTGAGGATGGAGGGGACCAGGACCATTCAAGGTCTCTTTAGGTGGTGCCTTGTACTGGAGGATGTCAAACTCCTCCAGACGGGGGTCGTCCTCCCACTCCATAGTGAGGGAGAGCACCTGCGCCATGTCCCGGACAAACTCAAGGAACAAGGTGTCCTCAGGTGGGGATCTGTGCCTAGCAATCTGTGCAGACTGATCCGAGGGGAGGTCTTGGTGGGCCCAAGACTCTGGAGATATGTCTACGTCAGACTCCCAAGCCAAGTAATTCAAGAAAGACTCAAGGCCTGACGGCTCCAGGGGTGGTGTTGGCTCCGGTCTTTGGTGCCTCAAGGCTAAGGCATGGCTGGAGTCCGAGGCACTCACCTGCAAAGACCTCGCCCCCAAGGAGCAGCAGCAAGATTTAGACACTCGCCCAGCTCTCGGGGATTGCTTTGGAGGCCCGGGGAGTCCTCGGTATCGAGGTCCCTGCGGTCATGGCATGAGCGCCGGCAGGGCTGGGCTTTGACACCTGTTGGGATGCAATGAATGCGGAAATGCTGTGTTCAAGCGCCAACATATGAGCTTCCCACTCTGGGGCAGCTGCCATTGACGGTGGGCTTACTGGATCTGGAGTCAAGGAGGAGAGAGGGTTCCTTTGCAGGACGGCCCTCAGGAGACTGGAGTCTGTCTCCGGAAGCCTCAACACCAATGTTCCCTCTAATTTTCTGTAGGCTGTGTGCGCATGAAATATCAGCTGTGCAGCTTTTGAAGGAAGGTTAAATTTTTGTGCGCCACATAACGACACTCGTTATATACCTTAAAATTTGACTACACGTCAGAATACAGTATGTACACCACATTGATTGCACTAGAAAATATTGTAGAACTTGTGAAAACCATAAATACATAACTTTTAAATTTTAAGACGTCTGTGTTGTTTTCAATCAGAATCAGAACCGTAATTTTTGTGCGCTGTTATAAAGTATGTGCGCTCTCTCGACGAGGTGTGTGCGCGCGCACAGCTTAGAGGGAACAGTGCTCAACACCTGTCCTGGGTACCTTCCTTAGCCGTTCCAACTCCTCAGAAGCTTGCTGGGGCTGAGGGACCGCACATGGATTTCCCATGCTTGTCTGCCTCCCAGGACGAGGCCCTCAAGGTCTTTTTTCTTCTTACGCTCTTGCACTAGGGACAATTGTTTGGAATGTCTGCAAACCAGCTCTGGAACCATGGGGGCCTTGCGCAACTCAGGATCCGTGCGAGGCCTTCAAGCACGAAGCAACCGGGGAAACTAGGGTAGAGTTTACCCTGTGGAAGATGTGATCTTGCTTTAGCCGGAGACTCTGTATGGCCTTGGCGGACATCTTTTTGCATAGGGGCACTCCTCCAGGTCATGGTAGGCACCCAGACACTGGAGGCAGCAATCGTTAAGTGTCAGTGAGAGAGATGTTTTTGAAGCACCGATCACATTTCTTAAAATTCGAGGCCATTATTTATTTATTTATTTTTATTTATTTAACAGCTCTTATATACCGCACTATTTTTATCAGCGCGGTTTACAAATAACACTCAGATCAGCGAAGACTGATTGGGTTTACATTAAAACAGGGAATAGAACTTGGGGAACATGGGAATTTTCATAATAACATAAGTCCAAACGAGTTGAAATAAAATAAACTATATACATGCTGGTGTGTCATATTCGCTAATTGTTGGTATGAGAGAAAAAGTGAGAAGCTTCTAGGATGGGGCGGAAGCTTGGGATTTGAGCGTTATGTTGTGTGGAGGGATTTAGTGGGGACAGGGGATGGTTTCTTGGTGGTAGGGGGGTAGCTTAAGAGAAGTGGAGAAGAAAGATGGTGCTTTATTGCTTTCTGGAACTGTAGCAGGTCTTGGATTGCTCTGATATCAGAAGGCAGGTCGTTCCAACATTTTGGAGCGTAGTGGGCGAATGTTCTTCTACTGGTTGATAGTGAACACCTTATGGAGTCTTTGGGGATCGCAAGTGTGTTATCTGATGTCATTCTTCTAGATCTGGTTTTTGGGGTAGGAGTGATAAGATCCTTGAGAGAGTTGGGAGCGATGTTGTTAATAATCTTGAAAGTTATTAGCAGAATCTTATATGTTAGCCTGGAGCATATCAGTAACCAGTGTAGATCCTTAAGTACTGGTGTGATATGGTCGGATCTGGATAGACCGCAGAGGACACGGGCTGCAGTGTTCATGGCTTGCTGTAGAGGATTGAGGGTGTTTTTTGGTAAGCCATACAAAATTAAGTTTGCGTAATCTAGGTGAGGTAGTATGAGGGCCTGAAAGATGGTCCGGAAGTCATTAGGGCAAAAAGTACTCCAGTGAGGTCAAAGATTCTCGGCGTGGCCAGCGATTGAAAAAGGCAAAGGCGCTGGAGGAACCTAACAAAAACAAAACTATGTTTTGAGACCCGATGCGAGGGCAGCAGGCTTCGAAGGCGGGAAAGGGACCGGCGCGAGCAGAAAGGTGTACAAGAGTGTACGAGAAAGCAACTTTCTTCCAGGGGGAACAAGACAGACAAGATGCTTCCATGAGGGCTCTGTCCTCATATGTGAGGACTGACTTCCTGCTTGTTCCTGGAGAAAGTATGAAACTCAGGTTGAGTGGAGGAGTGGCCTAGTGGTTGGGGAAAGGTACTTCAGGCCGGAAGGTCAGGGGTTCAAATCCCAGTAGAGGACAGCAACCTTGGGCCGGAAGGATTGGGGTTTCTAGTCCCACAGGTGCTCCTTATTTATTTATTTATTTAACTGCATTTATATCCCGCTTTTCACCGGGTCAAAGCGGTGTAACATGTAACATAGGGAGGGGTAATTTCTTTTAGGGTGGGGCCATCGCCAGGGTCAACAATTAATGATTATGGGTGAACATAGACATGTTTTACTTCTGCTGAAATCTACGTGTGGGGTCATGGTGGTGTTTCTGTTGAGAGATGTTCCCGGAATAGGATTGTCTTTAGCTGTTTCTTAAATGATGTGATGTCGTTGTTGTTCTTGATGTGGTTCGGTAGAGAGTTCCAGAGGGATGGAGCATAGAGTTCAAATGCTCTGTTGCAGGTCCGTTGTGTAGATTTGGTTCTTTTGTGGGGGACAACGATAGAGTTATTGGAGGAATGTCTGGTTGATCTGTTGTGGGATGGTCGAGGCAGTAAGGAGTGTAGTGAGGTGTTCCGTGCTTGGTGGATAGTTTTGTGGATGAGTAGGATGGCTTTGTACTTGATTCTTGCCTGCAGTGGCAGGAGGTGAAGGTCTCTTAGGATTGGGGTGATGTGCTCCCGTTTTTTTGCATTTTGAATAATCCTTGCTGTGGTGTTTAAAGCAGTACGGAGGGAGTTGGTGTGCGAGGCAGGAAGTCCATGGTAGATTATGTTGCAGAAATCCAGATGGGGGAGTGTCACAGCTTGCATCACTGTCCTAAAGTCGTGAGGTTCTAGGAGGGGCCGGAGTCGTTGGATAGTTTTAGCTTTGTGGAATATCATCCCGGCGGTTTTGTTGATTTGTTGTTTGAGGGTGAGAGCTTGATCAATGATGACGCCTAGATATCTTATTTGAGGCTGGACTTGTATTTGTGTGGTTCCCATGTTGAGGTGGGTGGGTGGTTTGAAGTCAGGTTCTTTTGTTACTATTAGGGCTTCGGTTTTCTTTATGTTGATGGATAGATTGTTCTCCTGTAGCCAGTTGGCCACGTCGTTGAAACAGGCTGATAGCTGTTCGTTTTTGGGTTGGTGGTTGTAATTGGTGCATAGAGCATTATGTCGTCCGCGTAGATGTGGAAGTTGATGTTGTGGGTGCGTATGACTGAGCATAGTGGACGTAGGTATATGTTAAACAACATGGCTGATAGGGTGGATCCTTGGGGTACTCCTTGAAGTTGTTTGTAGGGGGGCGAGGTTGTGGATAGGGTGCGGATCCGTTGCTGTCTGTTAGTTAGGTAGGATCTGAACCATTGGAGTACAGTGTCCTTAATTCCGATTGATTGTAGTCTGTGTATGAGGGTTTCGTGTGAGATTGTGTCGAAGGCTGCTGATATGTCTAGGAAGATTAGGATGTACCCTGATTTTTTCTCTTGTGTTCCGATGATGAGTGTGTTCATTAGGATGGTCATGAGGGTCTCAACTCCATGTAGTGGTCGGAAGCCGTGTTGCTGTGGGTCAAGTATGTCGTTGGTGTCTAGATGATCTTGAAGCTGGTGTTGGACTATTTTTTCTATTATCTTGGTGGCGAGGGGGAGGCTTGTCACTGGTCTGTAGGAGGTGGGGTCTTTGGGGTCCAGGTTGTTCTTCTTTATGGTTGGTCGGATGATTGATGTTTTGAGGGCTTCTGGCATGTATCCTTGTTTAAAGGATTCATTTACGATGTGAGTTAGTGGGGTACTTAGGTCTTCCTTGGTTTTCTTTATCCATTCGGTAGGGCAGGGGTCCAGTGGGGAAGTGGTGGTGTTCAGACAGGAGATGGTGGCGGATATTTCTTCCTTTGATGTGTCATTGAATGTAGTCCAGTTGGCGTTTATGATTCCTGGGTGTGTTCTTGTGGTTGTAGCGCAGTGGTAAGGTTGTTGAGGTTGCTGAAATTGTTTGTATTGTCGGGCCAGGAGATCCGAGGGGATATCTGGGGGTTGATCGGAAGTGGTTGGTATCTTTGTCAGTTCTCGGGGTTTGTTTGCAGCAGACGTGATGATTTTGGTGTGGTAGTTTTTCTTTGCATTGTCGGTTTCAGTGTGGTAGGCAGCAAGTTCATATAGGTATTGCTTCTTGTTTTTGTCTGTTTTGTTTTTTCTCCATTTTCTTTCTGTTCTTCTAAGATTTGTTTTCAGTTTCCGGAGGTCCGTGGTGAACCAGCGGGCCTTTGAGGAGATGGGCTTGTTGCTGGTCTTGTTTACAGTTGCTCTGGATGCTGAGGAGATTGTGGTGTTCCAGTTGTCCATGAGGTCATCAAGGTTATTTGAGGTTGTAAGTAGATTAGGTAGGGTCAGCGTCAGGAAGTCTTCTTTGTTGAATGCTTTGAATCTTCGTGTGTGTTGGGTGTGTCCTCTGTTTGTATTTGGTGGATATGCATGGGAGAGGTGGATGATGTAGTGGTCTGACCATGGGACTGGTGAGATTGTCGGACTACTGTTAAAGGTGGATGCTTGGGAGTTCAGAAATATGAGGTCCAGTGTGTTTCCTTTTTCGTGTGTTGGTTCATTTATGATCTGCGATAGGTTCATTGCTGTCATGGCGTTAAGGAATGTTTCTGTTTGTGCGTCTTGAAGGGATGGGAGATTGAAGTCTCCTAGTATAATGGGTTCCTTTGATGGGTCGATGCTTTCGGAGATCAGGTGCAGTATCCTTGGTAAGTCAGAGTTTGCAGCGGGTGTTCGATAGACCAGGCATATTGTGAGGTTTTTGTTGGTGAGGGTGAGGATGTCTGCTTCGTCGGAGGTTTCAGAGGTGAGGGTGCGCAGGTGGAGGTAGTCCTTTGCGATGATGGCTACTCCTCCGCCTTTTGCGTGCGTTCGGGAGCAGTGGTAAAAGTTGTATCCGGCTGGTGTCAGTTGGTTCATTATTACTGTGTCCGTTTCTGTTAGCCAGGTTTCTGTTATGCATAGGATGTCGGTCTTCTCAGATATGATCAGGTTTTGGAGCATGTGATATTTGTTCCTGGTGGAGCGTGCATTTATGAGTGTGATGGAGAGGTGCAGGTGACTTATGTGATTGGTGCTTTTGGCTGGCGTGTGGTGTGTGTGAGTCTGGTTGTTTGTGGTGTTGAAAATGCTTGTGGGTTGCAGTGCTGTGGGTCCTGTGTATGGGGGGTCAGTAGGTATGGTGAGGTGGGAGTACAATGTCCGTGCGGAAGGGGTTGTGCCTGTCAGTGTGACTGCGTGGAGAGGATTGCTGAGTGTGCTTGGGTGGGGGTGCAGTGTTAGTAGTGGGGTGAGAAGGTAGATGGGTGTTAGGAAGGGCGGCATGATGTGGACGAGTACCTGGGGTTTTGGAAGCAGTGTAGTCTCTTTCTTGTTGGTTTGTTGGAGTGCTTGAATGTCCGGTATTTGCCCCGTTGAGCTGTTCGCTGCGTTGAGTCTCCTCTATTTCCGGGATGGTTGTCTGGTGTCGAGCCTTGCCCGTTGTGGAGATTTTCTGGGCCACGGTAATGGCCACCGCTTAAGGGCCCTCTGGCGAGGCCCTCAGGCGCGGGCCCGCCCGTAGGGACGCCGCGTTTTAAACGTTCACCCGGCTCCTCTCCCACCGCCTGGATTGGGCGGGAGCAGCTCCCACTGTCCCGATTGGACAGGAGTGGAGTTTGGTGGCGATCGGGTGCTGGCGGTACTGCGGCTCCCTCGGGGTAGGGACGCCGCGTTTTAAACGTTCACCCGGCTCCTCTCCCACCGCCCGGATTGGGCGGGAGCAGCTCCCACTGTCCCGATTGGACAGGAGTGGAGTTTGGTGGCGATCGGGTGCTGGCGGTACTGCGGCTCCCTCGGGGTAGGGACGCCGCGTTTTAAACGTTCACCCGGCTCCTCTCCCACCGCCCGGATTGGGCGGGAGCAGCTCCCACTGTCCCGATTGGACAGGAGTGGAGTTTGGTGGCGATCGGGTGCTGGCGGTACTGCGGCTCCCTCGGGGTAGGGACGCCGCGTTTTAAACGTTCACCCGGCTCCTCTCCCACCGCCCGGATTGGGCGGGAGCAGCTCCCACTGTCCCGATTGGACAGGAGTGGAGTTTGGTGGCGATCGGGTGCTGGCGGTACTGCGGCTCCCTCGGGGTAGGGACGCCGCGTTTTAAACGTTCACCCGGCTCCTCTCCCACCGCCCGGATTGGGCGGGAGCAGCTCCCACTGTCCCGATTGGACAGGAGTGGAGTTTGGTGGCGATCGGGTGCTGGCGGTACTGCGGCTCCCTCGGGGTAGGGACGCCGCGTTTTAAACGTTCACCCGGCTCCTCTCCCACCGCCCGGATTGGGCGGGAGCAGCTCCCACTGTCCCGATTGGACAGGAGTGGAGTTTGGTGGCGATCGGGTGCTGGCGGTACTTGTCTTGGGCAAGCCACTTATCCCTCCATAGCCCATGTTCCCTGTAAAATAGTTATCTCCAAGTTATAATGCCCTGTTCAATGTAATTTCAGTTTGTTCAATGTAAACCGCACTGATGCAGAATAGCGTGGTATATAAGAGAATGTAAATAAATAAAAAATATCAACTTTTTCTGGGAAAACCAGACAGACATCTGAAGGGCTCTGTGGAAAAAAGGAGACTGAGTAAGATGGCATCCTTGGGTGGGAAGGGCACCATGCATGTGTGGTGGCATCTCCCAAAGCTTTCTTTCAAAGCTGGGGGGGATGCTTCTGTGAGGGTTCCGTTGGCACCTACGTCACCCATATACGAGGGCAGACTTCCTGCATGTTCCCAGAGAATACTAGGAATTATAAGCAAAGGAATGGAGACTAAAACAAAGATTATCATATTGCTTCTGTATCAGTTCCATGGTGTGACTGTACCGAGTACTGTGTGCAGTTCTGGTCGCCGTATCTAAACAATATAGCAGAATTGGAAAAGATACACAGAAAGGCAGCCAAAATGGTACAGAGGATGGAAGGATAACCCTATGAGGAAAAGCTTAAAAGTTTATGGCTCTGGACTTTCGGTGACGGCATCGGGGAGCATGGCCGCATAGCTGTGGAGCTCCGGGGCCATCGGCCTGCAAATTAGCTTCAAATACCCCTGAATGTGAGGAGAGAGGGGCGGAAAGCAGAGAAGACTGTAACGGGGCACCCCAGTGAGGAGGAGAAGTCGAGCGGAGGCATTGGCCACCTGTGGACTAGATCGGAGGTGGCGAGAAGCAGCGCAGTTCGAGTAGCGGCCCAGGCCTGAGGCGTGGAAGAAACCGCGGAGGGGCAGCGCCTGTAGGAAAGTGGCGGTAAATGCCTGAAAGTAAGGCAGATCTGCCGGTGTGTGGGAGCAAGGGCCAGACGAGACGGGTGAATCGGCGCCCCCGAGGAGAGTTGCGTCGGCTGCATCTGATAACAGGAAAGCGGCAGCGCGGAAACAGCCAGGGGAGCAGAGTGCTGGCAGTTGAAGCAACGTGAGGCCCAGGAGAGCGTGCAGATGCCTGGAGGAGGCTGCGGGGGATACACGGCGCTTCAGATCAGGCCCCAGTGGATCAGCACGAGGAGCGAAGAGGCAGCCAGCACGAGGTTGGTGAAGGGAAGAGAGCAGTTCAGCGGCAGGGGTGAGTGCTGCAGACAAAAAGCTGGAAACTGAGGGCTCTGTTTAGTGGATGAGAGAAGAGTTGGTGGACCGTGCATAAGAGATTCAGAGGCCCTGAAGAAACAAGTAAGGTGGAAGGCGACCCCCTTGGGAAGGGGGGAGGGATCAATGTCTATGGATAAATCTAGGGGCTCTCTGGCCGTGAAGAAGAAGCTGGCAGAATTTATGTCCCCCTACGCAACGCCGAGAAAAGGGAAGGAAGATGAACAAGGGGACAAATCTGTGATGGTGCGCCCAGAGGGACAGGAAGACGAGCTAGAGCAGACAGGCAGCTCAGGAATGGCTAAGCTGCTTAAGACGTGGCTGTCGGAGATGAAAGAAGAAATTAAGATAGAGATCAATGGAGTTAAAAATGAGCTGAAGGAATCTATTCAATCTTTGAGACATGATATTGTGGAGTTGGGGACCCGCGTGGCAGAGACGGAAAATCAATTGGAGCTGCAGGAAGCAACGCTGGAGGAGCTACAGAAGGGGTGGGAGGACGTGCAAAAAATTCAAGAAGAGCAACAGAGGAAATTGGAGGATTTGGAGGACCGGTCTCGGCGTTGCAATGTGCGGATCCGGGGTTTGCCAGAAGCAGCCCGATATAAGAACTGAGGAAGTGTCGCTAAGGATCTTCCGGGCTTTGCTTTCAACAGCTGCTCCAACTGGGGCGGAAGATGAAGAGGAGATACGAATTGAGCGAGCCCATAGGGGGCTGGGCCCAGTGTGAGAACAAGCCAAGGGATATAGTGGTATGCCTCAGCTCTTATAAAATCAAAGAAAAATTGTTGAAAGCAGCCAGAGTGGTCCGGCAGTTTGTGTGGGAGGACCATAGGCTGGATTTGTATCAAGATCTGTCGATGGGCACTTTACAACGCAGAAGGAACCTCAGGGAGGTGACTAGCTACTTACAGAAGGAGGACATAAGATATAAGTGGCTATTCCCTTTTGGACTATTGCTAACAGTTAAAGGGAAATCAAGAGTGCAGTCATGTGAGGAGGCCTGGGGGGCCCTTAAAGAGCTGGGGCTGACAAATCTCCCGGAAGGAGGGAGAAAGAGTGCGACCAGGAGTGCCCTAGACAAACATGCCAGGAGGGGCATGACGAAATGGCATCGCGTGACGGCGGAAAGCAGACGCCTGGCGAGGCTGAGCAAGGAGGATCAGAACGAGCAAGCGCTGGAACAAGGAGACGGATGAAGAGCAAGACAGTGATATTGGAGTGTTGGTTAATGAGTAATGTAGGGGGAGGAGTGTTTTCTGGGTGGGGTTTGGGATAAAAGGATAAGGTTAGTCGGGGGATAGGGGTGGAGGGTTTGGTGGTGATGAGGGGTGGATAGGTCTGGGGAGGAGGGCAGAGTGGGGAGTGGAGGGGGGTAGAGTGGTAGGGGGGGGAAGAAGAGGAGGTCAACGGGGTATGAGTGGATGGGGAAGATAGGGGGTAGGCCGGAGCCCGATTCTTAGTCATGTATAGGGAAGTCTGTTTCTTCCCTGGGGGGAGGAAGGTAGAGGGGGGTTGGGGGTGTGGACGGGGAGGGGAAGGGGGAGCAAGGAGGAGATGTGTTTGGGGAAGGGGGGGAGAGGGGAGGTGGGGGGGGGTCCTTAAGGGTGGCAGGGCAAGGGCGGTTATGGGTGAATTGAAAATTGTTACTATTAATGTGAAAGGTCTAAATTCTCCCTTCAAGAGGGAAAAACTGTACAAGGAGCTGAGCAGGCAGAAAGCCTCTTTGGTGCTATTGCAAGAGACACATTTGCTTAGGAGACATGAGTCTGTGGTGCAGCCCAAGGGCTATGCGGAGGTATTGTTTGCCTCAAATTTGAAGGAGAGGAAGAAAGGTGGGGTGGCGCTGCTGGTTAGTGGGTTGTTGAAAGCAGAGATACATACTATCAGAGATAAAGGGGGGAGGTACTTAATGGTTCGAATGAAAATTGGAGAGGAGTGGTATTGTGTGGTGAATGTGTATGCTCCCACTGGCTCACAAAAAGGGTTTTGGGAGGAAGTGGATAGGAAAATGAGCGAGTTGGGGGAGGGAGCGAGAGTATGTGGAGGTGATTTCAATATGACCTGGGAGAGGGGAAGGGATTCCACGGGGAGGGGAGAGGGAAGAGGAGCGGATAGGAGGAGGTAGAGATTTGTGAAGGAGAATGATCTGGTGGATGCATGGCGCTTGTTTCACCCGGGAAGGAGGCAGTATACTTTTTTTTCTGCGGTCCACGGCACATACTCTAGGACTGACACTATTTGGGTGGGGAAAGAGTTGGCAGGTAGGGTTAGGGGGGTGATATAGAGCCCATTACGTGGTCTGACCATGCCCCGGTATCGGTGAGGGTGTGGGGACGGGAAGAGCAGCGGGGAGTGCAGTATTGGAAGTTAAATGACGATTTGCTGGAAGATGCTCGAGTGGTGCATGAGTTGGGGGAGAAGATACCGGATTATTTTGTGCATAATGACAATGGAGAAGTAAGGGGGGGGATAGTTTGGGACGCGTTTAAGGCAGTGGTAAGAGGTATACTGCTCAAATGGGGGGCAAGAATCAAGAGAGAAAGGGAGGACAAAGAATTTCAGTTACGGTGCCAGCTAGTAAGATTAGAAGAGGCAGACGCCCGAGATCTGAGTGGGAGGCATAGGGAAGCGGTATTGGAGACCAGGACTAAACTAAATGCCATGGAAGCGGAAAGGATTAATTATAGATTAAAACTACTGCGACAAGAATTCTTCGAAGGTGGAAATAGAGCGTGAAAATATTTGGCGTGGCGATTGCGGCAAAAAGCGCAACAGAGCTCGGATAACGCAGATTAGAGGAGCGGGGGGGGGGGGTAGTACGGGGGGAGCAGGAGATTAGGGAAGAGTTTGTCAAGTTTTATCGGAGCTTGTATGGAGGCACCTCCAGAGAGACCGGTGGGAGAAATCCGGGCTTACTTGAGCGCAGTAAAATTACCTCAGCTGGGTGAAGGGGACAGAGGAGAGTTGGATAGGGAAATACAGAAGGGGGAGGTGGAAGGGGCAATTAAGGGTTTGAAGCCCGGCAAAGCCCCAGGGGTAGATGGCTTGACGGCCTGCTTTTATAAGAAGTTCAAGGGTGTGTTGGTGGCTCCTTTGACTAGACTTTTTAATTTGCCGAGGGAAGGGGAAAGGCTGGCGGAGACGATGGGCTGGGCAGGAGTTACATTAATCCATAAAGAGGGGAAAGACCCACAGGAGTGCGCGTCATACAGACCAATCTCTTTGATTAATCTAGACTCAAATTATTGGCAAAAATTTTAGTGGGGAGACTAAACCGAGTTTTGGGGAAGCTAGTCCATGGAGACCAGGCAGGCTTCATACCGGGCAGACAAGTCTCCGATAACATTCGGAAAATATTGAATGTAATTTGGTCAGCGGGCCGCACCGCCGATCCGGCGCTGCTCCTGTCGCTTGATGCCGAAAAGGCATTTGATCGGGTGTCGTGGAGATTTTTATTTACGGTGTTGGAAGTTAGGGGTTTGGACAAGGCTTTGTGGACTGGATAAAAGCGCTCTATGAGAACCCTAAAGCATGTGTGAAGATAAATGGGGGATACTCTCGGTTTTTTGACTTGCAAAGGGGGACGAGACAGGGGTGTCCCCTCTCACCGTTATTTGCCTTGTCATTAGAACCGCTAGCGGAGAAAATACGGGAGGAGGCTGCGATTAAAGGGGTGGTAGTGGGGCAGGGGGAGTGTAAGCTAGCCATGTTTGCGGATGACATTTTATTGATGATTACTAAGCCCAGAGACACATTGCCGGCTGTGATGCGGGAGTTACAGGAATACGGGGGCTTAGCGGGCTTTAGGATAAACTGGAGCAAGTCGGAAATCTTGAATATTTCAGTAGAGGAAGAGTTGCAGCAGAGCTTGCAAGAGGCCTTCCAGTTTCGGTGGGCAAAGAGTTCTATTAGATACTTAGGAGTCCATTTAGGGAGGAAAGTGGAGGATCTCTATAAATTGAACTACACGAAGGTGTTTGGGCGGGTCGAGGCGCAGTTGGGGGAGTGGAGTAGAGGATATATATCTTGGCTGGGGAGGATGGCAGCAATAAAAATGATGTTGCTTCCACAGTTTCTCTTCTATTTTCAGGTACTGCCAATTGCAGTAGTACCAGCGAAGGCACTGAAAAGTCTGCACAAGCAGGTGGAGGGCTTCATCTGGGGATATAAGAGGCCCAGGGTGGCAGCGAGGACTCTGCAGGTGTCAAGGGGGGAGGGAGGCTTGGGATTTCCATGTTTTAAAAAGTACTATATAGCTGCACAGTTAAGAGCGGTGTATGCGTGGATGAGGGAACAGCAGAAGCATTGGGTGGTAATGGAGGGGGTGGGTTTTAAGCCAGGGGAATTGGAATGGTTGGTGTGGGGATGGAGAGGGAGTAAAGGGGAAAATCCCTGGGTGAATCATACGCTGGAAGTTTGGCTCCGAAAGAAAAAAGGGGCGATAGGGGAGAAAAGATGCGCACGCGCAATGTCGTTGGTAGCGTGCTGCGAAGAGAGAGTGGGCCCGGAGGGAGGTGTTTTACACAGATGGGCGCAACATGGCTTAACACAGGTGTCTCAAATCGTACAAGGGGGAGGGAGTGTGCTCTTTTGAAGGCATTCGGGATTTATACCACCTGGAGGAGAGTGATCGATACCACTATTTACAGATGGGGTCGGTGCTTCGGCAGAGAACATTCTGGCAGGATATTATCAGTGAGCCGGGGTGGTTTGAAGGCAGCTGTTTGGGATCGATGGGCAGGAAGGGAATAATTTCCCGCGTATATAAGGGGTTAACAGAGAGAGGGGAGGAGAAATTAAGCTATATGAAGGCATGGGAGAAGGAGCTGGGGGTGAATTGGGAGGTGGGGGTTTGGGAGAGGATAGCGATGGATACAGCGAGTGTGTCCATTGCCACGTCGCTTCGGGAGAATGGCTGGAAAGTCTTGACCAGGTGGTACCTGACACCGGAGAGATTGTTTCGAGTGAAGGTGATGAGTTCGGATGAATGTTGGAGGAGGTGTGGTGAGAAAGGCACATGGTGGCATATGTGGTGGACATGCCCGATGGTACAGCAATATTGGGGGAAAATTGGAGGGCTATTGAGGAAATTACAGGCACCGCGGTGGACCTCACACCAGAATCATGTCTCCTATTAAAGGATACTGAGAAGGGAGGGGGGGGGGGAATCATGGGAGCATTGTAAGGCAATGTATTCTTGCCGCGAGGTGTGAAATTGCACTGTACTGGCGGAGGGATGTTCTGCCGCCCTTTGACAGGTATGTTAAGCGTTTGGTAGAGCTGTATCATATGCATAGATTAACGGGGCTTAAGAAAGGCAAGGTGGGAAAGGTGGAGAGACAATGGAAGGGGGTGTGGGCTTGGGTTAATGTGGAGAGGGGGTTAGACAAGTGTGTTGAAGGGGTTGGGGGGTATTGGGGAGGAGGGGGGGGATCTGACTTTGAAGATCTTGTCTGTTTGAGCTTAGGAGGAGGTGCATTAGACTCCTGGGTTGGGTTAACGGGGTGGGAAGGGAGGGGGGAGTTGGGGAGGTAAGGCAGGGGGTTTTTGATTGTAAAAGGAGGTGCAGGAGTTATAGCAAGGGACTCTGATGTCCCTGAAGGGAAAAGGTATAGGATAACGGGGGTGGTGAGTACGGTTTGGTATAGCCTGCACTCTGTATATTACTGCGGTGTATAGGTTGATATCCTGACAAACAGTTTGTAAAATATGGATGTACCGTAACAAGGGTAACGATAGTGCTATTGTGAAATGTTTGGAAGCCTTTAAGTGAGGTTGCAACCAGGGTGTAGCATTTTTTTTTTCACTGTATAAGCTCACAGCATTAAGATATATGAAGCTAAGGACTTGCATGCCCTGGTTGCCTACACAGGAACAGACCACACAATGTCTAGACTTTAAGAATGATGGCTTAGGGGCAGCTAGCAATTTGCTGTACCATTCTGTTCTCTTTGTTGTGCCCTATCTGAGATGTGGAAATAGGGCAGGGGAGCCGGGTGGGACGGGAGGAAGGGGTGGGGGGGGTAAGGGTGGTTACATGTAAAATGTGTGCAAGATGACGATTATTGTATGGATTTATGATGTTTCTTTTGTGAATAAAAACTTAATGGATAAAAAAATAAAAGTTTATGGCTCTTCAGCCTGGACAAGAGATGGCTGAGGGGAGATATGAAGTTTGTTTTCAGGAAGTATAAAGATTATGGGACATGCAATAAAGCTACAGAGTAATATATTTAAGATGAATTGGAGGAAATATTTTTCCATCTCAATGAATAATTAAAGATCTATAATTCATTGCTAGAGAATGTATTAAACACAGTTAGTGTAGTTAAGTTTAGGAGGTCCTGGAGGAAAAGTCCATAAAATAGAAGTTACACTTACCTGGTAATTGTTGTTCCTTGAGGAACTCCAGTTTAGTCCTCCACCTCTGGGTAGTGTACCTCCTCCTGCAGCTTGGAGACTGGGCATGTCAAAATCATGACATCACTGGATATAGCCTGCTGGTATCTCCCTTCAGCCCCCAGTGAACTATTGACAAAGCAGATTCAAAGGAGCAACAAAAAAGTAGCTATCATATTAATTTCAACCTTATACTCAAACTGAACGCATAACCTAACGTATTTAACTAAACCCCCTCTCCCGAAGGAAGGGGACTGCTTTTTGTATCCTCTCTTTTCCGCTCTATGCTTCGCCAAGAACAAGAGAGGAGAATAGACAGAAAAAGAGCTATGAAGAATGAAGACAATTAAGACCCTATTAAAGACTCTACCCACCTGTAGTCTTGCACTTCTCCCAACTGAACAACCACTGTAACCAAATCCATCCCCGGGTGGGAATGAGGACTAAACTGGAGTTCCTCAAGGAAAAACAATCAGGTAAGTGTAATTTCTATTTCCTTATCATTCCTCCAGTTTAGTCCTCCACCTTTGGGATGTAACAGAGCAGTAATCAATGGGAGGGACCTTTCCAGCCGGATCTCAACACCGCCGACCCGAAACAGGCATTGTTTATCACCAAGACATCCACGCAGTAGTGCTTACTGAAAGTATGAAGAGAGGACCAGGTGGCTGCTCTACAAGTTTCCACTGGTGGAACCAAACTGTGTTCCACCCATGACGCTGTTTGCGCTCTAATAGAGTGAGCTCTTAAGCCTGCTGGCACTGGGCGGGCTTGCAACAGATATGCTGACGCAATCGCCTCCTTAATCCATCTGGAAATGGACGCTTTCACCGCCGCCTCCCCTTTGCGGGGACCTCCGAATACAAATAGACGGTCTGACTTGCAAAAATCTTTGGAGAATTTTAAATAGCGCCACAGGACCCTCTTAATGCCTAAACGGCATAAACCACAGCCCAAAACGTTCCCCCTCTGCCGAACTTAGAGTTGGAAGAGAGACCGATTTAGGTGAAATGGAGAAACTACCTTTGGTAAAAACGATGGAACTGGCCGCAACACCACCTTTTCTCTGGAAAAAGACAAAAACGGCTCTCTACATGGCAACGCCTGTAACTCCGAAATGCGCCTCACTGAACATATGGCTACCAAAAACAGTGTCGTTAGGGTTAAATCCTTAACTGACGCCTGGTGTAAGGGCTCAAATGGTTCCTTAGCTAACACGCCTAAAACCAGATTAAGATCCCACGGCGGAACCATGACTCTGCGAGAGGGCTGCAGCCTGGATACTGTTTTAAGAAAACACAACACATCTGCATGTGCTCCTAGGGCCACTCCCTGGACTTTGCCTCTATAGCAGAACAGGGCTGCTAACTGAACCCTCAAGGAACTGGCTGCCAGACCCTTATCAAACCCGTCTTGTAAGAAACTTAACACCACGGGCACGGACACTAGTTGCATGTACTTGCCTCCGCGAGCACTAGTCCTCAAAAATGCGCCATATGCGCACATATGCGAGAGACGTGGATTTTTCGCGCTCGAAGTAAAGTCGCAATGACTGCTGCCGACTAACCTTTCTTCTTTAACCTAGCCCTTTCAATGGCCATACCGTAAGCGAGAACTGATCCACCTGAAGCATTCGAAGCAGACCCTGTAGCAACAGATTCTCCGACGTCAGTAACCTCCAAGGGTCCCTGTTGAGCAACCGAATGAGATTGGCGTACCATGGGCATCTCAGCCAGTCTGGGACCATCACCAACACTTTTCCCCGATGAGCTTCGATATGCTGAACCACTCGCCTTATGAGCACCCACAGGGGAAAGACAGAGGAGACCTGGCAACAGCCACTGTTGTATCAGGGCGTTGATACCTTCCGACATCCTCTCTTGCCGCCTGCTGAAGAAATGACCCGTTTTCGCTGACTGAAAGGTCAGCATGAGATCCATGACCAGCGGTCCCCACCTTTGAACTATCTGTGCGAACACATCCAGATGCAATTCCCATTCCCCAGCATCCACTCGGACCCTGTTGAGAAAATCTGCCATCACATTGTCCTTCCCTGCAATGTGCGCCGCCGAGATCGCTGGTAGCCAAGACTCTACCCAGGAGAACAGTGACACTGCTTCTTCCATGGCCACACTTCCTGTACCACCCTGATTGATGTAGGCCACCGTTGTGGAGTTGGACAGTACTCGCACCGCTCGACCTGTCACCGCAGCTTCGAACGTTTGCAACACTAGGCAGACCGCTCTCAGTTCTAGCCGGTTGATTGACCATTTGCTCTCCTGTATGGTCCAAGTGCCCTGTGCAAAGAGATCTCCGCAATGAGCTCCCCATCCCGCAAGACTCACGTTAGTCAGCAACGGGAGCCACTCCGGCAGTTCCAGCAGCATTCCTACCTTCAGAGATCCTGGAAGCAGCCACCACCGAAGGGACTGCCTGATCCGGAGGGAACAGGGAAGCTGTTTGTTCAGCGAGTCGGACTGATGTGACCACCGGCGAGGAAGCGCTCTCTGTGAAGGTCGCATATGAAATCTGGCCCATGGAACCACTTCCAAGGTCGCCACCATTGTTCCCAGTAGATGAAGGTAACTCCACCCTGAAGGCGCCGGAGCGGACCTGAATTTGCACACCAATTGTCGAAGGGCTTGTCCTCAACGATTCGGCAGAAATACCACTTCTCTCTGAGTGTCGAACTGTACTCCCAGATATTTGAGATCCTGGGACGGAACTAATCGGCTCTTGGTCGAATTGACCACCAAGCCGAGACTGCAGAAACTTCACCACCTAGTCTGTAACCTGAATGCTCTTGGCCTTTGCCCGAATCAACCAATTGTCGAGATAAGGATGAACCATAACTCCTTCCTTTTGTAATGCCGCCACTACTACCATGACCTTGGTGAAGGTCCGAGGGGCCGTCGCCAGACCGAACGGCAATGCTTGGAAATGATAATGTCCCCAAGGGAAAGCAAACCACAGGAACTTGAGATGAATGTCTCTGATTGGGATGTGCAAGTACGCTTCCGTGAGGTCGAGAGAAGTCAAGTACTCTCCTTGGCGCACCACCACAATGACCAGCCTCAACGTTTCCATCCTGAAATGCAGCACTCAGACAGCGATTCACCCTTTTAGGTCCAGAATAGGATGGAGTGACCCGTCTTTCTTTGGCACCACATAATAAATGGAGTAGTGACCCTTGCCATAATCCGCTAAGGGCACCGGCGTGACTGCTCCCAACTGTAACAGCCAGTCTAGCGTATGCTATATCACCAGTGTTTTTTGTTGACTTTTGGCAGGGAGACATCACAAACGAATCTAGCACCGGTCTTGCCAATTCCAGCGCATACCCTTTGCGAATGATCTCCAACACCCACTGGTCGAATGTTATTTGGGCCCAGGCAGGAAGGAAGGAATCCCCGAAGCCGTCCTCCTATCGGTTGGCTTCCCACCGGGACCCGACTCCTTTCATTGTGGTTTACGAGTTGTCGCTGGAGGACGCTGCGAAACTCCTACTTGCTCCACGAAACCCCCGTAACCCCTGGGCTCTAGAAGCAAATCTTCCCCTTTGGAAACCACCCAAGCGGGAAGTATGAAATCTCTTGAAATCTCTAAACTGACCCCGAAAGGCTGGCAAAGGCTTCCCTTGTTTAGGTTCATCCTCCGGGAGCCTTCCGCCCTTGGACTCTCCCAAATCCTTAATCAACTTATCAAGATCTTCTCCAAACAACTTCCCTTTAAAAGGAAACTTACTGAGACGCGACTTAGATGAACCATCGGCCACCCAATTCCTCAACCACAGGGATCTCCGGGCAGCAAACAATGAAGCCATAGTGTTCGCTAACACTCTGATCAAGTCGTAGTGCACATCCACCAATATGCCGATCCAGACTATAGCTGATCCAGCTCTCTTATATTTTCTTGCTCTAGTTGCGAAGACTGGCGTAAGTGTTGAGACCATCTGAGACTTGCTCTCGCCACCCAAGCTCCACAAATGGAAGCGTGCAAGGATAGTGCGTTAGCGTCAAAGGACTGTTTCAATAAACCATCTACTTTCCTATCCTGCACATCTTTTAAGGCCATGCTACCTTCCACCGGAATAGTGGTCTTTGTGACCACTGAGACTGCCGCATCCACTCTTGGAGACCGGAACTTCTCTTTGTCTTTATCCGCTAAGGGATAGAGTCTGTTCATGGTCCTGACCCCTCTTAGCCCTGCTTCTGGCTGATCCCACTCATCCTGGATCATCCGATCTACCACCCGGTGGACAGGAAACACTACCTGTGCTTGCCTAACCACTTGAATGATAGGCTCTTTGAAATTTGTAAAACCTAAAACCTGACTAAACTGCTCCTTATCTGTTCAAGTGAGCCCAGCACCTAGGCTCACTACGTCGTCCTGCTGCATGGAGACTGGACACACACTGGGGCTGATGGGAGAGACCAGCAGGCTATATCCAGTGATGTCACGATTTTGACATGCCCAGTCTCCAAGCTGCAGGAGGAGGTACACTACCCAGAGGTGGAGGACTAAACTGGAGGAACGATAAGGAACAATTATTAAAGTGGACTGGGGAAATCCACTGCTTACCCCTGGGACAAGCAGTATGGTATGTGTCTAGCTTTGGGAACATGACAGGTACTTGTGACCTGGATTGGTCACTGCTGGAAACAAGTTACTAGGGATTTGATGGATCTTAAGTAGTTTTTCATCAAGCAATGGCAATACCTAGTGGCCTGATTTAAGGTCCATAATAGCAGGGATCGGGAAGGAGGACTGTTGTATTTTTCTTGTGTTTATTTATTTATTTTTATTTATTTATTTAACATTTCTTCTATACCGCGCTATTACAATCAGCGCGGTGTACATCGAACAAAACATACAAGCAACATTGAGTTTTACATAGAACAGGGAAAAAAAACATAGGATAACCGGGGTAACTATTTACAGGGTAACTATTTACATGTTAAATTAGTATTGTCACCAATATTCTAAGCCAATTTGGTATCATCTTCATTTCGTGAGGGAGGGACAGGAGTAAAAGTGGTGGGTGGGCAGTAGTATAGTCTAACCATTTTCTGGTTGTAATAAGGTGCTATGGTAGCTGAGACATGAGGGAAGTTTACCCGATGTGTGGGTGTCAGGGTAGTATATTGTGAATAGGTGGTGTTTCAGAGCTTTTCGGAATAGGATTAAGCTTTTGATGCCACGGATTTCATGTGGAAGGGCATTCCAATTTAGGGGAGCGAATATAGAGAAAGCCCTGTTGGAAGTGGTCTTAGTACATGACGTCATCATCTTGGGGACTATTAAGGTGTTCATTGAAGTGGATCTCCTGTCTCTGTTTTCCAGGGTGCTGTGGATTAGTTTGCTAATTGGTGTAGGTGGGTAGTTATTCAGGGCTTTGAAAGTAAGGACTAGTGACTTATATTGGAGTCTGGCATGTAACGGCAGCCAATGCAGATTTTTCATGATTGGTGTTATGTGGTCAGTTCTTGATGATCCAGAGAGAACTCTTGCGGCGGCATTCATAGCTAGGCGGAGCGGATTTAAAGTTGATTGAGGCAGGCCGTGCAGGACGATGTTTGCAAAGTCCAGGTGTGGGAGGACTAATGCCTGAAAGGTTGTCCGGTAGTCACTGGATTCCAGTAGGGGGCGGAGGTGACGTAACGTTTTGATCTTGTGATATATAGACTTTGTAACGTTCTTCACATGTGTGGTCATATCTAGGTGCTGGTCCAATGTGATGCCAAGATATCTGATTGTAGGTTTGGACTTCAATTCTACATTGTTGACAAGTAGCGATGGGGGGGGTGTGAATTTACGGTTCTTCGTAACAAAAAGGACATCAGTTTTACTATGATTGATCCGAAGGTTTTGTGTCAGCAGCCAATCAGCTACAGCTCCGAAACAATTGATTATTGGGGAGAACATCGGTTGGTCAATTTTGAACGGCATGTAGAGGAGGATGTCGTCTGCGTAAGCCAGGCATCGTACGTTGAAAGATCGGATCAAATCACATATCGGCTGCATATATATATTGAACATTAATGCCGATAAGGACGATCCTTGAGGTACCCCCTGAGACTGCAGGAATGGTTCCGAGGATGTATGACCTGTTTTTACTTGTTGCCACCTGTTGGATAGGTAGGATTTACACCATTCAAGTGCTGTGTCTTGAATCCCCTTTTCCTTCAGGCGTTGTAGAAGTATGTCATGATTCACAGAGTCAAAGGCGGCGGAGATGTCCAGGAAGATGAGGACAAATCCTTGTTGGATGCTGTCCATACCAGTGACCAATTCGTTGAATAGGGTTGTGAGGACTGTGTCGATGCCATGCGCTTCCCTGAAGCCGTGTTGTGACGGGTCCAGTGGAGCTTCAGTGTCAATATGGTGCTGGAGTTGTTGTTGAGCAGCTTTTTCTATGATTTTTGCAAGCTGGGGGATGCTCGAGATTGGCCTAAAAGATTCGACTTTGGACGGGTCAAGTCTGCTATTTTTTAGTAGGGGCTTGATGGAGGTGTTTTTCAGGCGCTGTGGGAACGAGCCTGTTAGAAAAGACTGGTTCAATATATTGCACAGGATTTGGCTTAGGTCATGACGCAGCTCTTTGATCCAACTGGCTGGACAGGGGTCGTTGGGTGCTGTGCTGGGATTGATAGAGGCGACAATGTTCTCCATCTCTCTATTTGAGACCACAGTGAAATTACATAGTGGAGTTGCTAGGGGTGTCTTAGACGGTATGGGTGATGTACTGCTACACATGTTTATGTTGGTCTTAATCATCTTTGATTGCAAGTAGTTTGCAAAGTCCTGTGGTTGAGGCATTGAGGGTTGGGCGGAGACCGGTTCGCCTGTTATGGATTTTACTATTCTGAATAGGGCTTGTGGTTTATTGATGGAACGTTTCAATAAATCTGTGTGGTAGAGTTTCCTGCTCTGTGTTATCTTTCGACGGTGGGTTATTAGGTAAGAGTTGTATGTATCAAGTGATTCTGAGGAGTGTGATCGTCGCCACCGTCTCTCAAGTTTGCGCAGGTGGTGGAGAGATGAGCGAAGGTCAGAAGAGAACCATGGTGCGTGTTCCCGTTTCCTTGTTCTCTTTTCAGTGTGGGATGGACAGGAGGCAGCTCGAAGGTTCTCGTCCCATTTGGAGATGAGATCATCTAGGTTTAGAGACGTGTTGGTCATAAGTGGCAGAAGATTTTCCAGGACTACGCTCCGGTTGAATGGACGGAAGCGGGCAGTATGGGTATCAGAAATGTTTGATGACATTTGGCTCTTGTAGGATGTATTAAAGGGTATAATGAATCTAAGGAGGTTGTGATCTGACCAAGGCACAGGTGATATATACAGTGATATATTTAGCTCACACCTTTTCAGCAGTAGCTCAAGGTAAGATATATTCATGTACAAGTATTTCCCTGTCCCTGGAGGGCTTGCAATCTAAGCTGCTGCAATGACTGAATTAAAATAAGACTGGGAGATAAATTAAGGTTTATGGGTCGGGATCTCAGCTTTGGTTCCAACAGAGCAGGAAGTATAAGAGGGGAGGATGTGGAGGAGGTAACTGGCCTCAGATATATTTCAAAAAGCATGTCATATTCCAACACTGATAACATTAATGCCAGCAAGTTAGAAAGCATCAAAGCATCCCGCATGGGAATATAGCACTTCTGAGAGTCCATGCCCAATGTAAACTGGACATCTCTACAGAAGCAAGATGAAGGAATCATCTCCTTCCTCCTCCCTTCACAAAAAAAGGTCACCTACCTTTAAGCTCAGTAACTTTAGCCATTGTGGGGTATTTCCATATAACAAGCTGATTCCGTGAAAATCCATGACCAGAAATCAGCTCTTTGTAATTTGTTGACCAAAGGATAGAACAGACCTACAGGGAAAAAGCGTCATCAGAACAAAAAAAGCATAGGTCATCATCATATACGAGACATACAATACTGCAATTAACGTCTTTAGACATTGAATTTGAGACATTTTTGCTTGCTTGAAGTTGTGACGTAAAGAGCTAGAACAATGGTTAATTCTCAAGCACACTCTATATACTGTTGTTCCTACATGCCCGGTATTAGAGGCAAATTTAAAAATCCTTACAACTCTCTTCCCCAATCTTGTTAACTGTATAATATGGTTACCTTTCTCTCATGCTTATTCCCGTGCTAAATTTGCTCTCTGCTAGCTTTGATGACAAATTGCAAAGTTGCAATAATGGCCATCTCAGACATACAAGACATGTCTAAAGGGCTCATATGGTTTATTAAGTTTTGATATGAAGAAATTAGTCCTTACCTGCAAATTGTCTTTCCTTGAGTTTTCTCCGGGCCAGTCCAGGTACATTAGGGTAGTCAACCTCCTTCAGCAGCTGAGGACTGAACACAAAGTTTTGCTGACAGCCAATCCAGCTCCCTCTGGTGTCAGAACTTCAATCTTCTATTGTCAAAGCAGCGAAAGAGTAGTTACTCACCTGTAACAGGTGTTCTCCAGGAGCAGCAAGAATCAGTCCTCACATATGGGTGACATCGACGTCGATGGAGCCCCCATGCGGAGCATTTCCACAGCTTTCTAAGAAAGCCTTTGGGAATACACCCACGCATGTGCGGTCCCCTTCCCGCCCAAAGGTGCCAACTTGCTCAGTCAGATGACATAGCTAAAAGACAGCACAAAAAAACAAACGAACTATGTACAACTGCAACTCCTAGGGGAGGAGGGAGGGTTGTGAGGACTGGATTCCTGCTGCTCCTGGAGAACACCTGTTACAGGTGAGTAACTATTCTTTCTCCAGGACCAAGCAGGAAGTCAGTCCTCACATATGGGTGACTCCCTAGCTCTGGGCTACCAGTAACCCAGGCTGAAAAAGAAACTACCTCTGTGAAGCCGTAGCATGAAGGAAAGAATTTTACTGAGACCAGAACCCCTTGGTAGCCCAACAAGAGGGCAGGAGTTGCCTAAACCTCAAAGAGATTCCGGAGTACTGCCTGACCAAAAGCACTGTCCCTACGGGACTCCCTCTCCAGGCAGTAATGGGCTGCAAAAGTCTGGCTTGAGGACCAAGTTGCAGCCCTATAGATGTCTGCCAACAGTACAGAGCGAAGATGAGCTACTGATGCAGCCATGGCACGGACACGGTGGGCTGTAACTCGACCCTGCAAGGGAAGGTCTGCTGCCCTGTAAGCCCAGGTGATACAGTCTGCCACCCATATGGACAAGGTATGCTTGGAGACACGAACCCCCAAGTTGTTTGGGTCAAAGGAAACGAAGAGCTGAGTAGCCCTACTATGGCCCCTAGTACGCTCAAGGTAGAAAGACAAGGCCCTTCTACAGTCCAGGGTGTGGAGCATTTCTTCAGCCCTGCTTGCATGGGGCCGAGGGAAGAATGTGGGAAGAACCACCTCCTGGTTGAAGTGGAAGGAGACCACCACCTTCGGTAGGAACTTAGGATGAGTCCTAAGGACCACTCTGTTCTTATAGAAACGAGTGTATGGCCTGTCACAGACCAGGGCCTGAAGTTCACTCACTCGCCTGGCTGGTCAGTGCCACTAGGAAGAGAGTCTGCCAAGAAAGGAAGCGAAAAGGGCACTTAGCCATAGGCTCAAAGGGTGGGCGAGTAAGCTGTTGCAAAACCACATTCAACTCCCACTCAGGGGCAGGTGGACGGAGAGGCGGCTTTAGCAGGAGCAAGTCTCTGAGGAACCTGGCCACCAGGGGGTGAACCAACAAAGAGTGCCCCTCCACCACTGAGTGGTGGGCTGCCAGAGCAGAGAGGTGTACCCTAACCGAATTGGACTTTAGACCCTGATTAGACAAGTGCAGCAGGTACTGAAGCACTACTGGCACAGGACAGGAAAAGGGGTTTTCCTGGCGCTTATCACACCACAGGGAGAACCGCCTCCATTTCAGGGCATAGGTCTTTTGGGTGGATTGCTTCCTTGAAGCTAAGACAACCTCTACGACTTCCTGAGGCAAGCCCCAGGGAGCCAGCACTACCCTTGCAGCTTCCAGGCCATCAAATTGAGAGCTTTGAGATTGGGGTGCAGAAGGGATCCCTGATCCTGAGAAAGAAGGTTTAAACCCCAGAGGAAGAGGGGTGTCTACCGCCAGTTGTAACAGGAGGGGAAACCAGGGTTGCCGTGGCCATCTGGGGGCCACCAGGATGACCGAGGCCCTGTCCCTTAGAATCTTGAACAAGGCTCGAGCCACCAGGGGCGTGGGAGGTAACGCATACAGTAGGCCCTGAGACCATGAGATCAGGAAGGCATCCGCCGCCAATCTTTTGGGATGTGGTTGCCTGGAGCAGAACTGGGGCAGCTGCCAGTTCAGGGGGACTGGCAAAAAGGTCAAAAGACGGAAGTCCCCACCTCAGAAAAATGGTCGGGACCACTAAGGGGTGCAGTTGCCACTCGTGAGGTTGTAGAACTCTGCTCAATCTGTCTGCCAGAAAGTTTTCCTGGCCAGGAAAATAGACAGCCCTCAGCAGCATGTTGTGTTGAAGGGCAAAGAAGCAGAGGGCCTGAGTCTCTCCACACAGGAGCCTTGACCCCGTGCCCCTCCTGCTTGTTGACATAAAACATTGCCACTTGGTTGTCGGTCTGCACCAAGACAGCCTGGTGAGCCAGGGAGAAGGCCTTGAGGGCTAAACGTATCGCCCTGAGTTCGAGCAGGTTGATCTGCTGAGTGGCCTCCCATGGGGACCACAGGCCCTGTGTGCACTTGTCCAGGCAAAGAGCACCCCAGCCCTGAATGGAGGCATCGGTTGTGAGTACCACTGTGGGAACAGGCACCTGAAAAAAAATCCCCTGCAGCAGGTTGGGGGAGTGTAGCCACCACTGCAGGGAGTTCAGGAAGGGTTTGGACACCCTTTGTCTCCGAGGTTTCCTGTGGCCTGCCTCCACTGAGTTCTGAGACACCATTGTGCAGGCCGTATATTCAGGCGAGCACTGGGGGCCACATGCACTGTCGATGCCATATGGCCTAGGAGCTGTAGGCAAAGCCTGGCAGAAACCAGTGGGTTGCTTATGAACCGGTTGGCCAAGCTTATCAGCCTTTCCGCCCTGTCCCCTGGCAAGTAAGCCTTTGCTTGTATGGAGTCCAACCTTGCCCCTATGAACTCCAGGTTCTGGGAGGGGAGCAAAGTGGACTTTGCAAAGTTTATGACAAAGCCTAGTTGCTGAAGGAGAGAGACAGTACGGAGGGTGGCATGCCTGGCCTCCTGGAGAGTCTGACCCTTGATGAGCCAGTCGTCCAGGTAGGGGGAAGACAAAAATACCCTGGTTTCTCAAGTAGGCCGCTACCAAAGCTAGGCACTTTGTGAAAACTCGTGGAGCGGAGGTTAGGCCAAAGGGCAGTACCCTGTACTGAAAATGGCTTCCTGCCACCACGAACCTGAGGTACTTTCTGTGGTCTGGATGAGTGAGGATGTGAGTGTACACATCCTTTAGATCTAAGGAGCATAGCCAATCTCCCTGCTGGAGGTAGGGCAGTAGTGTTCCAAGAGTGAGCATCTTAAACTTCTCTTTTTCCAAGAACTTGAGATTTCTCAGGTCCAGAATGGGCCGGAGACCTCCAGTCTGCTTTGGCACAAGAAAGTACCGGGAGTAGAAGCCCTGTCCCCACAGATGTGGAGGTACAGGCTCTACCGCCCTGTCTTTAAGCAGACCTAGCAGGTCCTGGAGAAAGAGTTCCTGATACAGAGGAGGCCGTGGAGGCTCCCCTGGGAAGTAGGTAGGGGGTACCTGATTGAAATGGAGCAGATAGCCCTTTTGGACTATGCTCAGTACCCAATCATCCCTTGTGATGGGTGGCCACTGGTGGGCAAACAGGACCAAGCGACCCCCCCGTGCTGAGGTGGGCCAGCAGGGGTGGAGAGGCTATGCAGAGGGAGTCAAAAACCCCCTCCCTGCTGAGTAGGAGCAGGAGCTGGAGGCTTGGGGGCTTTCTGCCTACGGGGCCCATGTCCCTGCCCCTTGGCCTGCTGACCCTGCTGGGGAGGCCTGATAATGAGGGAAAGGTTTATAGGCAGGCGCCTTCCTCGGATAAAAGGTCTTTTTCCCTGAGCCCTTCTTATGAGAAGGGGCAGAAGTTTTCCGAGACAATCTTGTCCTCATTAGAGTCTCAGTCTTGAGCTCAGCAGCCTTTTCGGCCATGGGCTTGCCGAAGAGGTTTTCACCCCGGCATGGGACATCGACCAACTTGTCCTGCACCCATGGCTCAAGGTCCGATGACTGCAGCCATGCCTAGCATCGAGCAGCGATGCCAGCCGCCGCTACACGGGCCGAAGCCTTGAAGCCATCGTAGGCCGCCCAGGAGATTAATTTAGAACATTCCTGGACCCCCGAGGACAAGGATTGGAACCTCTGCAAAGGTTCCCCAGAGAGACCAGCTGAGAACCCGGCTACCTCTTTAGCCAGGTCCCGCAAGTACATGCCCATGTACAGCTGGTAGGCTTGGACACGGCACGCAAGCATCGAGCCCTGGAAGCACTTTCTGCCGATGGCATCTAGGCTTTGGGCCTCCCTGCTGGGAGGCACCGCAGAGTGCATCTTCTGGCTCTTCAGACGATGCATGGCCGATTCCACAACTATAGAATGGTGGGGCAGCTGCGCCTTCTGAAAACCAGGGCTCTTCCGGACTCGATATATAGTAACATAGTAAATGATGGCAGATAAAGACCAGCATGGAATCGATCCGCTTGCTCAAAACCGGTGTCGAGGCCGGTGCCTCCCACAATCGGAAGAGGAACCGTTCCAGCATCGGAGGAACCGGCACAGTAAAGGCCTCCATCAGGGGAGAGTTATACTGGAGGGCATCGAGCTCTTCGGCTCGAGGCTCCTCCTCGGTGTCGGCAGGAACATTCAAGGCCTTGGCCATGTCCTAAACGAACTCCGAGAACCGGGTATCCTCCGGAGGGGACCTACTCTGGGGTTTGGACTGCGGCGAGTCCGAAAAGTATCAGGGGACTCCTCGTCCTCCGTCTCCCAGGCAGACTCATTCGAAGAAGAGCCGAGGGGCTCCGACCGCATGGGTTCCGGCAACACCCGCCCCGACGCCGGGGCCATCGGCGTCGACGCCCTTGGTCCCGAACGGGAGGTCGAGGGAGACCGAGACCGGAGTTGGGCCTCCATGGCTTCGAGAACCAGCTCTGTCTCTGGGGTCGACAGACATTGATGTCCCAGTGGTCAGGGCAGATGCACCAGTCAGGCTGGCCATCAGCACCCGCTGTTGATCCATGAAGGCAGACAATCTGCACTCCAAGGCTGTCAGCCTGAGTCCAAGCTCAGGAGACTCAGCAGCCACCGACTCGGGACGTCGGCTCCCTAGGAGGAGAGTCTTCGAGGACAACAGGACTTACGTGCTCGACAGACTCCAGCTCTACATGGGATACCTTAGTTGGCTTCTCCAGCTCCAAGGGCCCGGGGCGGCGGTCAGGGGTCTGAGATCTGGCCTTTGAGGAACCAGAAGCTTCCTCTGACGCCACCCTCATGAGCTTTCTCTTCTTCTTATGCTCCCGACTGGGGGACCCCCTTTCAGAGGAACTCCAACGAAACTCGGGGTCCGACTCCCAAGACGTCGAGGCCTCTGACGAGGTCCGGGCCCGTCCGGAGGCCGAGTCTTAGAAAATCCTCTCCTTCTGATGCTGCCGGCTCTTGAGTGCCTTGGTGGACATTTTGCCACATGGGACAAAGACCTTGGGATCATGGTCAGGCCTGAGGCAACGCAGGCAGCAGTCATGTGTGTCGGTAAGAGACATGAGTTTCTTAAAACAATCACACTTCTTAAAACCACTGGAGAACATTGGGGAAAAAAGGGCCCCCGCGAGGTCAAAGGACTGGCCCTCCAGGGAAAAGAAAAAAAAGAGCGCGAACGTGTAACACGAAGGGCCAAAAAAACGAAAAATAGAGATCGGGTCGATACTGGCGTACCGAACCCGGGCGGGAAGGGGAACCGGCGTCAAACTGGACAAAGACACGCGAGAATCGCAGAAAAAAAAATCAAAATTTTTCTGTGTGATAAGGACAGACGTCTTCTGGGCTCCACGGAAAAAGAAAGACTGAGCAAGATGGCACCTTTGGGCGGGAAGGGGACCGCGCATGCGTGGGTGTATTCCCAAAGGCTTTCTTAGAAAGCTGGGGAAATGCTCCGCATGGGGCTCCATCGATGTCATCCATATGTGAGGACTGACTTCCTGCTTGGTCCTGGAGAAACTACTATAACTCTGCTACACCAAACTCCTAATCTTAGTTATCTAAATAACCAAAAATAAAAAAACATACTAAAGTTTAAAATAAAAAAAACTGAAGGGAAGTCTTTTTTAAACTCGGGGAACCCCCTTAACCCTAGAGGAACCGCCAAAATCCACTTCAACTCCACTTTTAAACCGCCTCCAGTTCCAGCCACTAGAGTGCGAAACCCCACTCTCTCAACAAATGGCCGAGCCGCTAGACATGCTACATACTCGCAGACGAATTGGGTGGGACCTGGACTGGCCTGGAGAGAACTCAAGGAAAGACAATTAGCAGGTAAGGACTAATTTCTTCTTCCTATTCGTCTCTCCGGGCCAGTCCAGGTACATTAGGGCAGTACCAAAGCAGTACCTAAATCCGGGAGGGTCCTGCGAGCTCCGCCACTATGGCAGAGGCTCCCACCTTAGCATCCCCCCGTGCCTGAACATCCAACCTATAATGTCTGGAGAACGTATGAATCGAGGACCATGTTGCCGCCCGACAGATATCTACTGGCGGAACCAATGCAAACTCTGCCCAAGACGCTGCTTGGCCTCTAGTAGAATGCGCTCTGAGCCCTTCCCGAGGCGACCTTCCCTGTGCTTCATAAGCTGCTCCTATAGTTCGCTTTACCCAACGGGCAATCGAAGCCTTGGTAGCCGCTTTGCCTTTATGAGCTCCACCAAAAAGCATGAACAACCTATCCGACTTCCGAAACGGCTCCATTTCCCTGAGGTACTTTTGCAGCACTCGACCAAGATCCAACTTCCTAAGCGCTCAATCCATCTTACTCCCTTCCTGCTTAGGAAAGGTCAGAAGAGTGATTGAATCATGTGAAAACCGACCACCACCTTAGGCAAAAAGGATGGCACTGACTTCAACACCACCTTCTCTGCCGTAAACTGGAGGTATGGCCCCCTACAAGAGAGCTTGCAGCTCAGAAACCCGCCGTGCTGAACACAACGCCACAAGGAAGGCGGTCTTCCATGACAGTTCTGAGATTCATTGCCACCGTCGACTCAAATGGAGGCTGTGTCAATGCCTCCTAAAACTAAGTTCAAATCCCAAGGCAGCACTACCTGCCTAATTGGGTGCCTAATGTTCCTGGCTGCTCTAAGGAACTGTTGCACATCTGGGTGTGACGAGAGCGCGCCTCCCTGCACTCTGCCTCTATAACACGCCAGAGCAGCCAGGTGAACCTTGAGAGTGCTTAGGGCTAACCCCTTCTCCAGACCGCCTTGCAGGGACGACAGGTCATCTGGCAACCCTGCAGAACAAGGTTTAACGGCCCGTTCCTCACACCACGCTTCAAATATGCGCCAAACGTGCACATACGTCAGGGACGTCCATCTCTTCATGGACCTTAACATGGTGGCAATCACGGACATCGAGTACCCCCGCCGTCATAACCGGTTCCTTTCAAGAGCCAGGCCGCAAGCAAGAACCGATCCACCTGAGGAATCAGCACTGGACCCTGGCTCAACAGGTTGCTGCGAGTGGGCAGCCTCCATGGAGGTTCCACGAGAAGCTGCACCAGATCAGTGTACCAAGGACGTCTGGGCCAATCCAGAGCAATGAGAATCACCTTTCCATCGTAACTCGCTACTCTCCCCGAATGACATGCCCTATCAGCGGCCACTTGGGAAATAAGTAAAACAGCTTGCCCGATGGCCAAGGCTGCACCAGGCTGTCGAGACTCTCCGACATGTGCTCTCTGCACCTGCTGTAAAACCGGGCCGCCTTGGTATTGACTAGGGTAGCCATGAGGTCCATGACTGGCTGACCCCACCGCACCATAATTGCATGAAAGACTTCCCTGTTCAATTCCCATTCTCCGGGATCCAGAACGTTCCGACTGAGATAGTCGGCTTGGATGTTGTCTTTCCCTGCTACATGTGCCGCTGAGAGCGCCTCGAGATGGACTTCCGCCCACTGAAACAATTGCTGACTCTCTTCCAGCAACGACACACTGCCCATGCCTCCTTGCCTGTTAATGTAGGAAACTTATCAAATTGTCGGAGAACACTCAAACCACACGCCCTTTGAGTAGACTGACGAAATCTTGCAGTGCAAAGCGCACCGCTCTCAGCTCTGATTGACTGACCAAGAGCCTTCTTGCACCGACCAGGTCCCCTGCGTCACCTGAGATAGACAATGAGCTCCCCAGCCGGAAAGGCTGGGCGTCCATTGTAACCAAAACCCATTCCGGGTGTTCTAGTGGCATTCCTTTCTGAAGATGCTCTGGAACCAACCACCACTGTAGACTCTAGTGCACCTCTGGCGGGCATACCGTGAGAGAAGATGATCTTGCGGGGACCATCTGGAAAGCAATGCTTGCTGGAGAGGACGCATACGCATCCTGGCCCACGGAACCAGATCCAAAGCCGCCGGCATGGAACCCAACAACTGCAAGTACCTCCAAGCGGTTGGAGCCTTCATCGCAAGAACACTCCCACCTGAGCCAAAATCTTCTGCACCCTGTCCTCGGCAGGAACACCGAGCCTATCTCCGTGTCGAACAAGGCTCCGAGGTACTTCAGTCGCTGCACTGGATGCGACTCTTTGCTCGATTGATGACCCACCCGAGCTGTTCCGGGAACTCTACTACTCGTGCTGTAGCTGCTATCGAAGCCGCTCGAGACCCTGCCCTGATCAACCAATCGTCCAGGTAGGGATGTACCTGAATTCCCTCTTTCCGCAGGGCTGCAGCCACTACCTACTATCACCACCTTGGTGAATGTCCGAGGCACCGTGGCCAGACCGAATGGCAATGCCCAAAACAGAAAATGGCCCATGGGCACCGCAAATCACAAAAATCTTTGATGATCCCCTCTGATTGGGATGTGTAAATAAGCCTCCGTTAGGTCTATGGAAGAGAGCACCTCTCCTGGCTTTGCCGCCCGAATAACCGATCGTAGGGTTTCCATTTGAAAATGAGGCACCCTTAAAGAGCGGTTGACATGCTTGAGGTCCAGAATTGGCCGAAAAGAACCTTCTTTCTTGGGAACAAAATAAATCGAGTATCGACCTAAGCCGTACTGGTCTCGGGGCACCGGCACTACCGCCTGAAGCTGCAAACGCACGCTGTAGGGTATTTACCGCTGTCCTCTTTTCTTGAGGACCACACGGAGACATCAAAAAGGCTTCCGGGACCGGATGGGCGAACTCCAACGCATACCCCTCGCGGATAATCTCCAGTACCCACCGGTCTGTAGTTATGGAGGTCCAGACGGAGAGAAACTCCTGCAACCGCCCCCCTACGGGGATCTCCGCCTGGACCCGCCGACCTTCATTGAGGCTTCTTAGAGAAGTTCTGCTGAGCAGCAAAATAGCCTCAGCCGAACCCCCTGGCTCCTCAAAAGGACTGCCCCCTGGCCACAAAACAACCTCTTTGATAAGGTGCAAACCGAGCTCCTCGAAACTTGCGAAAATCTCTACCTTGACCTCTCTGCATAGGACCCAGCTTTGCAGCTCTCAGACGGTCCTCTGGAAGCTGACCCCCTTTGGAATCTCCCAAGTCCTTCACAATTTTCTCCAATGCCTCCCGAAAGAGCAATTTGCCCTTATAGGGGAGCTTACTGAGATGTGACTTAGACGCATCCGCCGCCCAATTCCTTAGCCGGAGAAACCTTCTAGCTGTAATCACTGATGCCATGGCCTTAGCCGATATCCTCACCAAATTATAGAAGGCGTCCGCCAAATAAGCTGCAGCCGATTCAAGCTTCGCTCCTTCCAAGGAAGCTTCCCTTCCCCCTATCCGGACCGGGTTTCCCCTGCAGCCAATGGATGGAGGCTCTTGAAACATATGCTCCACAAATAGAGGCCTGCAGAGCTAGAGCACTGGAGTCAAAAGCATGCTTTAAAAGCGTCTCCAACCTGCAGTCCTGAAGATCTTTGAGCGCTGTACCCCCCTCCACGCGGATCGTCGTCTTCTTGGTGACCGCAGAAACCAGTGCATCCACTTTCGGCATGCGCAACAACTCCTTCTCCTCCTGTGGCACTGGGTAAAGACGCCCAATGGTGCAGCTCCCTCTCAAGGTAGCCTCCGGGCATTCCCATTCAGAGTCTATCATCTGCTTAATCACTCTGAATTGGGAAAAAGTGCTGCTCTGCCTTAAACCCCTGCAACAAGGGATCCTCCAGGGGCTCCTGCTGCACTGCCGGAATAACAATGTTCAACGCTGCAAGGGACTGAGTGATAAGGGCTCCTAGCACTTCCTTGCAAAACACCCTGAACACATTCGGGTCTTCGCCTGGCCCAATCTCACCTTCCTCTAACTCCACTTGCCAAGAATCCAATCCTGCTTCAGAAAAGATCTCTCCTCCTTCCGCTACCTGCGGCACGGAGACTTTGGCCCCGAAGCCATCAAAGCTTGTCTCCGCACTCTTGTCATTCTGGGAGACCCCCTCTCCTGGGTCTGACTCCTGTAATGCCCCTCTGTGTCTCCAACAAACCGGGATCAGACGGCATGCCTGAAGCCTGAGACATCTTCAAGCAATAAGCCTTATGCAGTGCTAAAATAAAGTCAGCAGAAAACAAAGACTGTAGGTTTCCCTGCCCTTCAGGCAACTGCTGCTGGCCTCGCACCTCAGAAGATGCCCTGACTGATTTTGACCTTTTTTCCAGACTTGGCTGGCCACGCAGGAGAAACAGCAGGCTCCACCAAAATGGCCGTCGTTCCCGCTTTTTCTACCGAGTCCTGAGGGGCCTCCACTGCATCTCCCGAAGCTAGCCTGTGCCTATCCTGTCACACCAAAATCGCACGAACGTCCGGATCCGTTCCTGATCAGCGCGGAGGTTTAAAACCCGGAAGCCTGATGCTGACACTGGCATCCGATCACCAAGCAAACTGCCGAAACAAGCCTCCCTGCTGATCTAATGCCCATGGCGACGCACTAAATCCCTCCGTGCACACATACCTGTCCTGTTGTCTGAGTGCTAAGAGGGTAGCGGAGCTCCCGATCTCCAGTTGCCCACTGCTAGCGGAACTCAGAGCTGAAGCCAATTGCCAGTGGAGAAGTGAATCCTGGGGCTCCCAGGTCCTTCCCCAGTCCCCAGAGCAACGAATCCCCCAAATTGAGGCGGTCTTTCTCACGTGCTGCTAAAAACCTCCCCTTAGGCAGTGGGGATCGTATTACTCTTTTTTCCCAACTTTAGAGTTCCTCTGCAAAACTGCCCTGCTAGGACAACGAGTAAATATTCCATCGGTTCTTCCTTTCCCTCTTTATCTTAGGGTCTCTTTAGTTTATCTCTTTCCCTCACTTCTAAGGCCCTACTGCCTAGTTCCTATTCATGTCTCTTGGGAACCTGTCAGCTACACATCCTATTCAGCTGCTGAGGACTGAAAGATTGAGGTTCTGACACCAGAGGGAGCTGGATTGGCTGTCAGCAAAACTTTCAGTGATCAGTCCTCAGCTGCTGAAGGAGGTTGACTACCCTAATGTACTTGGGACTGGCCCGGAGAGACGAATAGGAAACTGCCCTTGGCCAGGCAGAGTGGTTTACAATAAAATAGACTAATACAATTTACAAATAATGAGAAAGAAAAAACGCCATCATTTCATAGGACAGAAAAGAGTAGGACAGAGGTAAAGCATTTGGAGATTAGAGGCACAGCATCTCTTTGGGGCTGCAGCTCAGCTAGAGGGGTTAATACCATATGCTTGTGTAAAAAAGTGGGCCTTGAGAAGGCACTTGAATGTAGAGGAGGACTGTTCCAACCTTAGCTGGGAGAGTAAGAGTTCCAGAGGGTAGGTGCTATGTAGAAAAATGCAGAACAGCGTGTGGAATCATGCTTTGCATGTGAGGGCGATGGAAGAACCAAGCTGCTGTCTTTTAAGACAGCTTTTGGGAACGTATGGAATGATTAAGGACGACAGGTAGTATGGTGCATGATTGTGAAGGGACTTGTAAGCATGAGGATTTTTAAAGGTAACCTCTGGGGAACGAGTAGCCAGTGGCATTGGATAAGTAGGGGCGTGACATGATCATATTTTATGGCACAGGGAAGGGTGTGAATGACAGTGTTCTGTATAGACTGGAGATGTTTCATGTGATGTGGGAGACTGGCGAAGCAGACACTACAATAATCAATTCGGGAGATAACTGTGCTAAGGAGCAAAGTGGTCAGGGCAGCTTGATCAAAGGAGGAGCGAAAGGCACAGATTCTGCGCAGGGCAGGGAAGGCAAATCTAGTTAAGTGAGAGATGCATGTGGAAAAAGAGTTCTAGTCTACGTGAATACCAAGGTATTTAAAGGATAATTGTAGTGCAATGGGGGAGGATCTGAAAGAAGGAGCAGTTTTGGAACCAGTGATCCAGGTTGCTGTGGTCTTAACTGGTTGGGTTTTAAGGCATTAGTGTGAAGCCAGGTTGAAATGGAATCAAGGGCAGTGTTGATGGAGGAGAAATCAGGAGAGATACTGTCAAGGAGGGTGAAAAGATCATCATCTGTGTAGATATAAAAGTTAATGACAAATGACTGAATGGGGGTAGTTAAGGGGCTAAAAGATGTTGAAAAGGATGGGGGGAGGAGGGGGTAGGACAGACCCTCAGGGGACCCCATAGGGAAGGGAGAAAGGTGAGGATGTACCAGAGTGCTGGCAAACCTGAGAAATGTGATGGAGGATCAGTGAGTTTAGCAAGAGATTGGAGATAGGCTGGTAATGGGCAGGATTTTCAGGGTAGAGTTTGGGGCCTTTCAATTGAGGGCAGATAAGAGCATTCTTCTAGAACAAGGGATAATGCCTGATGAGAAACAAGTATTGAGCATCAAACAGATATTAGGGATGAGACCTAGAGAGGGTCCTAAGCACCAACCTGAGGGGATGGCGTCCAGTGGACAAAAGGATTTCTTAATAGTGGAGAATGTACGGGTCAGAGCCACAATGCCAAGTGGAGGAAATAATAGCAAGCAGCAACCTAATTGTGTTCTAGCCTCCCAGCAGCAAGTTGTAGAGGCTCAGAATGGCAGTGTCACCTGGTGTCTTGGGACAGTTGCCATCATTCCCTGCCTGCAAAGTTGTTTCTCACCTGGGATTGGGTATCAACAGAGTTCAAGCAGGTTCCTGAACATACATTCCAGATTCGGATGTGACGGTCACTGGTCCCACCACCTGTTGCCAGAACATTCTGTTGCCAGGGACACCATGCCACAGCCTAGAAAGAAAACAAGATCAGTACACAGTCTTAAAGATGTGAAGTAAAATAGCACAGCTGCTGGGTTAGTCCACTTTAGTGGCACCTTTTTATTGGATTAATACATTTTTTGATTAGCTTATGCGTAAAGGATGACCATACTAGGTTTGGCTAGCCTTTCCACATTGCAGCACAGCAACCGGGCAAAGTAATGGAAAGGAAGATTGAACATAACATTTGCCATACTGGGTCAGACCAAGGTCCATCAAGCCCAGTATCCTCTTTCCAACAGTGGCCAATCTAGGTCATACGTGCCTAGCAGTTTCCCCAAGAGAAACTCACGTGGTTCCGCAATGCTTGTACTGGGTCAAGCATTGATATCCTGGGTCCCTTCTTAATAATGGTTTATGGACCTTTCCTCCAGGAACTTGTCCAAACCTTTTTTAAAACCAGCTACACTAATAGCCTTTACTGTAGTTAAGTGCCGTTGAGTCTGAATCGACTCATGGAGACCCTCTGGATAGCTATCCTAAATTGTGTTCGGTCTTCAGTCAGGCAGCTCATTGTTGACAGACTGGTACCCATAGCTACTGTTATTGTATCGATCCATCTCATTGCTGGCCTTCCTCTTTTGCGTTGACCTATCTTGCCAAGCATGATGTCTTTCCCTAATGATCTCTTTTCGCATGATGTGTCCAAAGTATGAAAGTCAAAGTCTTGTCATCTGAGCTTCTAAAGAAAGCTTAGGTTTGACCTCCTCTAGTATCGACTAGTTTGTTCTTCGGGCAGTCCACGGTATACACAGTATTCGCCACCAGCACCATAATTCAAAGGCATCAATTTTCTTCCTGTATCTTTTTCACTGTCCAGCTTTCACATCCATATGTTATTGAAAATACCATGGCTTGAACAAGTCAAATCTTTGTATGGAGAGAGACATCTCTGCTCTTGAGAATCTTATCTAAGTCTTTCATAGCCATTCTGCCAAGAGCAATGCATCGTCTGATTTCTTGACTGCTTGTTGCTTCTTTATTGAAAGTTGATCCAAGTAGGTTAAAGTTGTTCATGATTTCGATTTCTTCTCCTTCAACGATGAACGTGTTGATTATGCCAGTTGACATGATCTTTGTCTTCTTTACATTAAGGTGCAGGCCCATTTTGAGACTATGTTCTTTGATTGTGAGAAGCAAATGTTTCAGATCATCTTCACTTTCAGCCAGTAATGTGGTATCAGCATAGCAAAGGTTGTTGATGAGTCTTCCACCAGTCTTCACACCTCTGTTGTCTTCATACAATCCTGCTTCTCTGATGATTTGTTCCGTTCAAACTGTTAAACAGGTAGGGGAAAGTATGCAGCCTTGTCTTACACCTTTGCTTATTTTAAACCATTCTGTTTCTCCTTGTTCCGTTCGAACTGTTGCTTCTTGATCAATGTACAGATTGTGCAAGAGTACAATCAGGTGTTCTGGTATACCCATGCTTCTTCTCATGGTTTACACAGTCAAAAGCCTTGCTATAGTAGATAAAGCACAAATAGATATCCCTTTGGTATTCTTTAGTCTTTTCAAGGATCCATCTCACATCCGCAATGTCGCCTCTCGTTCCTCGCCCCTTCCTGTACCCTGCTTGCACTTCAGGTAGTTCTTGTTCCAGATATGGTTGTAGTCTCTTTTGAATAACCTTCAGTAGAATCTTGCTGGTATGTGGGATCAGAGCGATTGTGCGATAATTTCCAGTCGGTTGGATCACCTTTCTTTAGTATTGGTATAAACAGATCTTTTCCGGTCAGTTGGTCATGATGTTGTCTTCCATATTTCTTGGCAGAGCCTTGTAAGTACGGTAACAACTGCATCAGATTGCTGTAATACTTCTATGGGAATGCTATCAATGCCTGGTGCTTTGTTCTTTGATAAGGCTTTCAATGCTGCTTCAACTTCTTTCATCACCAATGGTTCCCAATCATAAGGTACAGGTTGAAACGGCTGTTGGTCCACTTGATCTTTATCATATAAAAACACTGTATATTCCTTCCACCTTTCCTTGATCTTCTCAGCATCATTCAACAGAGAAACTTGAGCATCTTGTAACATTCCAATTCGAGGCTGGAACCTTTTCTTTCACTCTCGTAGCTTTGGGAAAGCCAATCTTGTTCTTCCTCTAATAGTTTCTGCTTCTATTTCCTTGCATGCGTCGTTGTAGTACTTTTCCTTGTCCTGTCTTGTTGCACGTTGGAAATCTGTTGAGTTCTGTGATCGTCTTTCTCCCTCCTCTGGCTTTAGCTTCTCTGCGTTTCTGGGCAATTTTCAGAGTTTCTTCAGTCATCCATTTTGGCCGTTTTTGCTTTTTCAGCTTTTGTAGAGACTTCTCGCTTTCTTCCAACACAACCTTCTTGATGTCATTCCATAACTCTTCTGGAGCTCTGTCATTTGTATCTAAAGCAGCAAATCAATTTTGGAGGCAGTCTTTAAATTCCAGTGGTATATTCTCAAGGTCATATTTTGCTGCATTCATGAGTGGTTTGCTCTTTCAACTTTAGCTTCAGTTTGCATACTAGTAGTTGATCTCTACCACAGTCAGCTCCAGGTTTTGTCTTTGTTGATGTTAGAGCTTTTCCATCGTTGACTTCCACAGATGTAGCCAATTTGATTTTTATACAATCCATTGGGTGAAGTCCATGTGTACAGTCGCCGCTTGTGTTGCTGGAAGATGTTTGAGATAGAATTCTGCAAGACCAACGATCTATTCTATCAGTTTTTCTCCAGCTTCATTTCTGTTGCCAAGTCCATATTTTCCAACTACTTTGCCTTCTTTGTTGCCAACTTTTGCATTCCAGTCACCCATAACTATCAGGATATCCTGTTTGCATGTTCTGTCAATTTCAGCTTGTACTTGTTCATAGAACTCTTCAATTTCATTCTCTTCTGCAGCTGTTGTTGGGGCATATACTTGAATTATAGTTGTGTTGATAGGCATTCCTCGTAGACGAATAGAGATTAAGCGTTCGCTGACTGCATTGTATTTCATTACAGTTCCTGCAAGTTTCTTCTTTATTATAAATGCAACACCATTTCTTCTTTGTCTTTCATTTCCAGTATAGTAGACCATGTGATCATCTGATGCAAAGTGCTCGATGTCAGTCCATTTCAGTTCGCTGACACCCAACAGATCAAGCTGTACACATTCCATTTCATTCTTAACCATCTCCAACTCCCCTTGGTTCATGTTTCGTACGTTCCATGTTCCAATATATAAGACATCTTTACAGCTTCTGACTCATTTCATGCAGAGTTACATCAGCAGTCAGACGTCCCAAGGGCTTTGATCCAACTACATCATAAATGCTGGCTTTACTCTGAAAAGTCTTCAGCTCTTCCCCAGTAGCTAGTTGAGTGCATTCCGACCTGGGGGTCTCATCTTCCAGCACTATAGCACAATTAGTTTTGTTGTAACTATCCATTGTGTTTTCATGGCAAGAAACAGAAGCACATTGCCGGGCCTTTCTTCCGTGCAGTTTAAGTTTGGTGTTGTTGCCGTTGTCACAGAAATGTGATCCTCCGCCAACACTACCCCATTCTGCTGCTGCTCAGATGGGTGGTTTGTCTTGGTCTGGCACCTCAGCTGAGACCTGTCCATCTTGGGAGACCCTGCCAGTAGCTAAACTACCAATAGTTTAGCTCTCAGCATCACTGATGCACACAAGCCCTCACAGCAGAACAAGCTGAAAACCAACCAACCATCCTCAGTAACAAATTCCAGAGTTTGAATACACATTGAGTGAAAAAATATTCTCTTATTTGTCTTAAATAGTTTACCCTGTAGCTTCATTGCATGTCGCCTAGTCTTTCTGTATTCTGATAACGTAAACAATCGATCTACATTTACCTATTCCACTCCGTTCATTAAAATTATAGATTTATATCTCCCCTCAGTTGTCTCTTTTCCAGGTTAAAGAGCCCTAACCTTTTTAGCCTTTATTCATAGGAGTATCCTTCCATCCCCTTTACCATTTTGGTGGCTCTTCTCTGAACCTTTTCTAATAACGTTATATCCTTTTTAAGATATGCCAACCAGAATTGCACACACAATATTCAAGGTGCGGTCGCACCATGGAACGATACAGAGTAGTTATAATATCCTTTGTTTTATTTTCCATTCCTTTCCTTATGATACCTAGCATTTTATTTACTCTCTTGGCTAACACTACACACTGGGCGGAAGGTTTTAATATATGTTATCCACAATCACGCCTAAATCTTTTTCCTGGGTGGTGGTTCCTAATGTGGATCCTTGCATCGTGTAAACAGTTTGGGTTGTTCTTCCCTAGATGCATAACTTTGCACTTGTCCACATTAAATTTCATCTGCCATTTGGATGCCCATTCTTCCAATTTATCAAAATCCTCTTGCAATTTTCCAGAATCCTCATGGATTTTAACAACTTTAGTTTTGTGTCATCTGCAAATTTGATAACCTCACTCGTTATTCCCTTTTCCAGATCATTTATGAATATGGCAAAACGCAGCAGACCCAGCACAGATCCCTGGGGTACACCATTATTCACCTGTCTCCATTGAGAAAACTGGCCATTTAGCACTACCCTCTGCTTTCTATTTTTTAACCAGTTCCTGATCCACAATAGCACATTGCCTCCTATCTCATAACTCTCTAGTTCTGCCAAAAGTCTCTGATGAGGGGCCTTGTCAAAGGCTTTCTGAAAGTCCAAATACACTATATCAACCGACTCACCTTCTTTGTCTACCTGTTTATCCACACCTTCAAAAAAACATAACAGATTACACAGGTACACTACCAAAAAACTGCCTCCAGTTTTGCAACTGATTCCTATAGATTTTGGGGTGCTGAATCCAGGAAAAATAGCCAAAATGTTCCATCACGTCACGTTTTCTTGCAAAATTAGATTTCTTACCCATATAAGGAATGTTCACATAATTTCTTTTTAGCCGACTGCAGTTTATTTTCTTGGCCCAAAATAGAGGTTGTAATGGTTAACTAACTAGAAACACTCCCTCATGATATTTTAGAGTGTTTTGTATTCATTTTATACATTAACAGGACAATTGGGAGGCGGGGGGCTAAATCCAGTACTCGCGCTGGCGCATGTTCTTTCCTGTTCGCCTCGCCTCGTTCGCTCGCTCAAACACGGTGGTTGCGACATGAACGTTCCTGTCAGTTTCTTGCAAGTTCATTATTACCTTTTGTTTGCTCAGTCGTAATCCAGCTTTATTCCGAAGTGGTTCACTACAGTTGTAGTTTGCAGTGCTGTGTATTTGTGATGGCTCACAGAGCCAGAGGTTGCGTCAACTCTCCGGACAGTTTTTGTTTTATTTGTGGGGAATATACCGTGAAAAAGTGGCAGAGGAACATTTCTGCATTTATTAAAAAAGTATATTTCGCCTATTTCGGTTTGAAGTTAGGCGATCAAGACAAACCGTGGGCTCCTCACAAAGTGTGCAAGACATGTGAGGAAGATCTACGCTTATGGATGAAAGGTAAAAAACAAGCATTTTGTTTCGGAATACCTATGATGTGGCGTGAACAAAGACCACAGCAGTGACTGCTATTTTTGCTCTTGCATTGTGAAGGGATACAACTTAAAAAAATAAGAACGTAATAAGTTACCCCAACCTTCCCTCAGCAATTAGGCCTATGCCTCATAGCAACGAAGTACAACCAAAATCTTTGGATCATATTTGTGTGGACGGTTCTGATCATGATGAGACTCATCAGATGGCTTTTCCCGATGAGTCCAGTACTTCCGAGTTTGAAACTGAACCAGATCCGAAACCTGAACTTTTCTCTCAAGCTGAATTGAATGATTTAGTCCGGGATTTAGGACTCCCAAAAGATGCTGCCCAACTGCTAGGTTCTCGGCTTAAACAGAAAAATCTATTGTCACCAGGAACAACTTTTTATTGGTACCGCAACCGCGAGACACAATTTTTGAAGTATTTCAGCAAAGAGGAAGATTTGGTATTTTGCAACGATATATACGGAGTGATGGAAAAGTTTAAACTCAAGTATGATCCTGCTGAATGGCGGCTGTTCATTGATTCGTCAAAAGACAGCATAAAAGGTGTTCTTCATAATGGCAACACATTCGCTTCAGTTCCTATTGCTCACTCTGTTATTCTCCAAGAAAAATACGAGAATTTGGCCCTGATTCTTCAGAAGATTCATTATGATGAGCATAAGTGGATGATTTGTGGAGACTTTAAAATTCTATCCATGCTATTAGGGCAGCAATCCGGTTTCACCAAATATCCCTGCTTCCTTTGCTTGTGGGATAGCCGGGCCCGCGACCTACACTGGGGGAAAAAAGACTGGCCAATTCGGGAGTATTTGAGACCCGGTGAGAAAAATGTTCTTCATGAGAGCTTGGTACCTCGTGATAAAATTCTATTACCACTTCTCCACATTAAGTTAGGTCTCATTAAGCAATTCATCAAGTCCCTTCCAAAAGATGGTGAGTGCTTTCGGTACCTTTGCTCAAAGTTCCCCCGACTTTCTGAAGCAAAGCTAAAGGAAGGAGTGTTTGTTGGCCCTGATATAAGGAAACTCATTTCAGATGGAGCATTCGCTGAAACGATGTCTGAGAAGGAAAAAGAAGCCTGGGATTCCTTCAAGGATGTTGTTCTCAAATTCTTGGGGAACAGGCGGGATGAGAACTATAAGGATATTGTTGCCAGGATGCTCAATGCCTTCAAAGAACAAGGCTGTAACATGAGCCTGAAAGTCCATTTCTTGCACTCCCATGTGAACTACTTTCCCGAAAACTTGGGGGCGTACAGTGAACAAGGTGAAAGGTTTCACCAGGATATCAAGGACGCAGAGAGAAGGTACCAAGGAAGATGGACCACCACTATGATGGCTGATTTCTGCTGGTTGCCGCTGCGGGAAACCCCAGATGAAAAATACGCCAAGCAGCGCACCAAGAGAAGCATTCGGGGGAAGAAGAAACGGGCCCACCAGGAGATTGATTGACCCAAGAATGACTTTAAAATCTAAACTGTGTTGACAAATATCGTGTTTTTACTAAACTTTGAAATAAAAATTTGCTAATTACCACCAGTGTCGGATCTCATTTATTAGAATTTTATTTTCACACCATCGGGTGTTTGTCTTCATGTATTGCAATGGTGCGGTTTGCGTTTTCTATTCTTACATACATACCTGTACAACATTTTTTGCACATTTCTTTGCTTTGCTTTGTGTCTAACCTCGCTCTTATATGCTCAATGTTTGTGCACATGTATGTGGCTGTTTTAAGTGCAGACAATTTTGCTACCATCACAGTGTGTTTTGTTGACATTACTCTATTCTTATGTGCTGCCTTGTTACAATTTTCTTTATTCTTATTTGAATAACTACTAAACAATTAGTATAAAGAATTCATCCAAGAAACTTATCTCGATCGCACTCAATCTGAAACGTTCACCTCAAACTGCTAACCCAATGTAGCAAAAAATCTGTACGTGATGGAGCAAATTGGTTACCAGATTTCGATTCAGCGCACCAAAAAACGTAAAAATCAATCGAAACATTAGAGGCAGTTTAAAAAAAATTTATTTTAGTGTACCTGTGTTAAGGGTAGTTACTCACCTGTAACAGGTGTTCTCCAGGAGCAGCAGGAATCAGTCCTCACATATGGGTGAGATCGACGTCAATGGAGCCCCCATGCAGAGCATTTCCCCAGCTTTCTTAGAAAGCCTTTAGGAATACACCCACGCATGCATGGTCCCCTTCCTGCCCAAAGGTGCCATCTTGCTCAGACGACAGTGCTAAAAGATAGCACAAAAAAAAAAATGAACTATGTACAACTGCAACTCCCAGGGGAGAAGGGAGGGTTGTGAGGACTGATTCCTGCTGCTCCTGGAGAACACCTGTTACAGGTGAGTAACTACTCTTTCTCCAGGACCAAGCAGGAAGTTAGTCCTCACATATGAGTGACTCCCTAGCTTTGGGCTACCAGGACCCCAGGCTGAAAAATACAGCTCCCTCTGTGAAGCCTGAGCATCAGGGAAAGACTTTTACTGAGAAGATATCCCACCAGTAGCCCAACAAGAGGGCTGGAGGGCAGGAGTTGTCTATACCTCAAAGAGATTCCGGAGTACTGCCTGACCAAAAGCACTGTCCCTACGGGACTCCCTCTCCAGGCAGTAATGGGCTGCAAAGGTCTGGCTTGAGGACCAAGTTCCTCTTACTTGATAGATTAACCATATCTTATTCTTAATCATGGCCACAGTGTTGTTCTTAAATATACGACTATCTTGTTAGTGTATCCTCCTCATCTCTTTTCATACAGTTCTCTATGCTGACAATTTGATTTTACATTTAGTAGTCGTATAATTTATTTTTTAATATTTTTTATATACTCTAGTGCAACTTTGTTCATGTCTTATATAATTTTTATTAGTCATCCATGACATTGATTATCTAAGGCTGTCGTCTATCATTGTTAGCTGTAATTGTTGTTTTTAATGTTTTAATATTAGGTTGTTGTCTATGTTACACTATTTTTATTATGATTGTTTACCATTTATTAATTATATTTATTCTATTTCTTTTGAGGTTTGCCCTCTTTTATATTACCCCCTGAGGAAGGCCATTGGCCGAAACGCGTAGGGGTCATCCAATTAACGTTTTCAATTGAATTACTGCCAGTCCTCGTATCTGTTCTTTTGTTTTCCTTTCTCAAGTTGCAGCCCTACAGATGTCTGCCAACGGTACAGAACGGAGATGAACTACTGATGCAGCCATTGCCTGGACACGGTGGGCTGTGACTCAACCCTGCAAGGGAAGGTCTGCTGCCCTGTAAGCCCAGGTGATACAGTCCACCACCCATATGAACAAGGTACGCTTGGAGACAAGCAAATCCAAGTTATTTGGGTCAAAGGAGACAGAGCTGAGTAACCCTTCGATGACCCTTAGTACGCTCAATGTAGAAAGACAAGGCCCTTCTACAGTCCAGGGTATGCAGGACTTCCTCAGCCCGGCTTGCATGAGGCCTAGGGAAGAATGTTGGAAGAACCACCTCCTGATTCAGGTGGAAAGAGGAGACTACCTTCGGGAGGAACTTAGGATGAGTCCTAAGGACTACCCTGTTCTGACAGAAACGAGTGTATGGCCTGTCACAGACCAGGGCTTGAAGTTCACTCACTCGCCTAGCCGAGGTCAGTGCCACTAGGAAAAGAGCCTTCCAAGAAAGGAAGCCAAGAGGACACGTAGCCATTGGCTCAAAGAGAGGGCGAGTAAGCCGCTGCAAGACCACATTCAACTCCCACTCAGGGGCTGGCAGATGGAGAGAAGGCTTTAGCAAGAGAAAGCCTTTGAGGAACCGGGACAACAAGGGGTGAACCGATAAAGAGTGCCCTTCCACCAGTGAGTGGTGGGCTGTCAGAGCAGAAATGTGTACCAGAACAGAATTGGACTTAAGACCCTGATTAGACATGTGGAGCAGGTACTGCAGCACCACTGGCACAGGACAGGAGAAAGGGTTCTCCTGGCATTGGTCACACCACAAGGAGAACCGTTTCCACTTCAGGGCATAGGTCTTTCTGGTGGATTGCTTCCTAGAGGCCAAGACCACCTCTTCAACTTCCTGAGGCAGGCCCCAGGGAGCCAGCACTACCCTTGTAGCCTCCAGGCCATCAAATTGAGAGTTTTGAGATTGGGGTGCAGAAGGGAACACTGATCCTGAGAAAGAAGGTCGGGTTGCAACCCCCGAGGGAGTGGGGTGTCCACCGCCAGCTGTAACAGAAGCAGGAACCAGGGCTGCCTCAGCCATCTGGGGGCTACCAATATGACAGAGGCCCTGTCCCTTAGAATCATGAACAATGTTCGGGCCACCAGGGGCGTGGGAGGAAACGCATACAGGAGGCCCTTGGACCATGATGTCAGGAAGGCATCCGCTGCCAATCTCGTGGGATGCAGCTGCCTGGAGCAGAACTGAGGCAGCTGCTGGTTCAGGGGACTGGCAAAGAGGTCTATGGATGGAAGTCCCCATTTCAGGAAAATGTTATGAACCACCAAAGGGTGCAGTTGCCATTCGTGAGGCTGTAGAACCCTGCTCAATCTGTCTGCCAGGAAATTTTCATGGCCAGGAAGATAGACTGCCTTGAGCAGCATATTGTGTTGAAGTGCAAAAGAGCAGAGAGCCTGTGCCTTCTGACACAGGAGTCTGGACCCCGTGCCCCCTTGTTTGTTCACATAGAACTTTGCCACCTGGTTGTCTGTCTGCACCAAGACGGACTGGTGGGCCAGGGTGTGAGAGAAGGCCTTGAGGGCTAAGCATATGGCTCTGAGTTCCAGGAGATTGATTTGTTGCGTGGCCTCCCATGGAGACCACAGGCCCTGTGTGCACTTGTCCAGACAGACAATGTGCACCTCAGCCCTGCAAGGAGGAATCAGTTGTGAGTACCACAGTGGAAACAGGTACCTGAAAAGGAATTCCCTGTAGAAGATTGGGGGGGTGTAGCCACCACTGCAAGGAGTTCAGGAAGGGTTTGGACACCCATACTTTGTCCCTTAGGCTTCCTGCAGCCTGCCTCCACTGAATCCTGAGACACCACTGTGCAGGCCTCATATTCAGGCGAGCATTGGGAGTCACATGTACTGTCGATGCCATATGGACCAAGAGCCTTAGACAGAGTCTGGCGGAAACCAGTGGGTTGTTTAGGAACTGGCTGGCCAAGTCCATCAGCCTTCCCGCTCTATCTGCTGGCAAGTAAGCCTTTGCTTGCAGGGAGTCTTAACCATGCTCCTATGAACTCGAGGTTCTGGGAGGGGAGCAAAACGGACTTTGCGAAGTTTATGACAAAGCCTAGTTGCTGAAGGAGAGAGACAGTACGGAGGGTGGCACGCCTGGCCTCCTGAAGAGTCTGACCCCTGATGAGCCAGTCGTCCATGTAGGGAAAGACAAAAATACCCTGGTTTCTCAAGTAGGCTGCCACCACTGCCAGGCACTTTGTGAAAACTCGTGGGGCGGAAGATAGGCCAAAGGGCAGTACCCTGTACTGAAAGTGGCTTCCTCCCACCACGAACCTTAGGTATTTTCTGTGGTCTGGATGAATGAGGATGTGAGTGTATGCATCCTTCAGATCTAAAGAGCATAGCCAATCTCCCTGCTAGAGGTAGGGCAGCAGTGTTCCAAGAGTAAGCATCTTGAACTTTTCCTTTTCCAAGAACTTGTTGAGATTTCTCAAGTCCAGAATGAGCCGGAGACCTCCAGTTCTCTTTGGCACAAGAAAGTATCTGGAGTAGAAACCCTGCCCCAGCAGGTGGGGAGGTACAGGCTCCACCGCCCTGTCTTGAAGACCTTGCAGTTCCTGGAGAAGGAGTTCCTGATGCAGAGTAGGCCTTGGAGGCTCCCCTGGAAAGTAGGAGGGGGGTACTTGAGTGAAATGGAGCAGATAGCCCTTCTGGACTATGCTCAGTACCCAAGCATCTTTTGTGATGGGCGGCCACTGGTGGGCAAACAGGGCCAACCAACCCCCCGTGCTGAGGTGGGCCAGCAGAGGTGGAGAGGCTATGCAGTGGGAGTCAAAAACCCTGCTGAGTAGGAGCAGGAGCTGTAGGCTTGGGGACTTTCTGCCTATGGGGCCCATGTCCCTGCCCCTTGGCCTGCTGACCCTGCTGGGGAGCTGGGGAGGTCTGATGAGGGAAAGGTTTGTAGGCAGATGCCTTTCTCGGGTAAAAGGGTTTTTTCCCCCCGAGCCCTTCTTATGAGAAGGGGCAGAAGTTTTTCTGGACAACCTTGTCCGTGTCAGAGTCTTGGTCTCGAGCTCAGCGGCCTTTTCGGCCATGGGCTTGCCGAAGAGGTTTTCACCTTGGCAAGGGACATCGACCAACTTGTCCTGTATGCATGGCTCGAGGTCCGATGATTGTAGCCATGCCTGGCATCGAGAACTGATGCCGGCCGCCGCTACGCGGGCCAAAGCCTCGGAGCCATTGTAGGCTGCCCAGGAGATGAATTTGGAGCATTCCCAGATCCGAGGACAAGGACTGGAACCTCTGCAAAGGTTCCCTGGAGAGGCCAGCCGAGAACCCAGCTATCTCTTTAGCCAGGTCCCGCAAGTACATGCCCATGTATAGCTGGTAGGACTGGACACGGCAAGCAAGCATCGAGCCCTGGAAGCACTTTCTGCCAATGGCATCTAGGCTTCAGGCCTCCCTGCCGGGGGGCACCGCAGAGTGCATCTTCTGGCTCTTCAGACGATGCATGGCCGATTCCACAAACATAGAATGGTGCGGCAGCTGCGCCTTCTGAAACCCAGGGCTCTTTTGGACTCGATACATGGAATCGATCCGCTTGCTCAAAACCGGCGCCGAGGCCGGTGCCTCCCACATTCGGAAGAGGAGCCATTCCAGCATCGGAGGAACCAGCACAGTAAAGGCCTCCCGCGGGGGAGAGTCGTACTGTAAGGCATCGAGCTCTTCGGCTCAAGGCTCCTCCTCGGGATCCGCAGGGACATTCAAAGCCTTGGCCATGTCCCTGACAAACTCCGAGAACCAGGTGTCCTCCGGTGGGGACCTTCTCCGGGGCTCGGACTGTGGTGAGTCCAAAGGGACACACCGAGTCCGAAAGGTATCAGGGGACTCCTCGTCCTCCCTCTCCCATGCAGACTCATCTGACGAAGAGTCGAGGGGCTCTGACCGTGCGGGTTCCGGCAACACCTGCCCTGACGCCGGGGCCATCGGCATCAACGCCCTCGGTCCTGAACAGGAGGTCAAGGGAGACGTGACCGAGTCCGGACTCGGGCCTTCATGGCTTCGAGAACCGGCTCTGTCTCCGGGGTCGACTTAGACGTCGATGTCCCGGTGGTCGGGGCAGATGCATCAGTCAGGCTGGCCATCAGCACCTGTTGCTGATCCATGAAGGCAGACAGTCTGCACTCCAAGGCTGTCAGCCTGAGTCCAAGCTCAGGAGACTCAGCAGCCGCCGACTCAGGCCCTGGAGGTGCCGGGCCTGACGTCGGCTCCCTGGGAGGAGAGTCCTCGAGGACAACAGGACTTACGTGCTCGACGGACTCCGGCTCTACAAGGGATACCTTAGTTGGCTTCTGCAGCTCCAAGGGCCCGGGGCGGCGGTCTGGGGTCCGAGACCTGGCTCTCGAGGAACCAGGGGTATCCTCCGACGCCGCCCTCACGAGCTTTCTCTTCCTCTTATGCTCCCGACTGGGGGACCCCCTCTCAGAGGAACTCCGACAAAGCTCAGGGTCAGACTCCCGAGACGTCGATGCCTCTGACGAGGTCCGGGCTCGACCGGAGGCAGAGTCAGAAAAAATTCTCTCCTGATGCTGCCGGCTCCTGAGTGCCTTAGTGGACATCTTACCACACGGAACACAGACCTTGGGATCATTTTATTTATTTAATAGCATTTCTATACCGCCTTCTCCTACAATCAAAGCGGTTTCACAGCAATCAAAGGAGTGAACATGTGTTTTCATGAAGTGAAGCGCATTGCGTGTTTGGTGTGTCTGATGTGTTGTGTGTGATTAGGTGGAGCTATGTACATTGTGCGCTATAATACATCTTGGGCTATTATACATTCTTCTATACATCGTGTGCTATTATACATTCTTATATACAAGGGTCATGGGGGTGGTTATGTCGGTTGTTTCTTGCTTGTTAGTAGATCATGTGTCATGTCCATAGTGCTCTGTGAATAGCGTTGTCTTCAGCTGTTTGCGAAAGTCTGAGGTCTGTCGTTATTCTCAGTTCGTCAGGGAGGGTGTTCCAGATTGCTGGGGCAGCCAGGGAGAGTGCTCATTCTGTGGTGTCCTTGCGGGTTTTTATGAAGTCTTTTGGGGTGTTCACACGGTTGGAGGTGCCTCTTCTCCTTGGGTGTGCGCTGGTGTCTGGTTGTATGAGGGTATGTAGGCTGTTGGCTGAAGAATGTTTGATCTTAAAGATGTTTATGATTGTTTTGCATTTGATGCGTGAGCTGATTGGGAGCCAGTGTAAATCTTTCAGAATGGGTGTGATGTATTCTTGTCTTGTTGAGCCAGATATTATGTGTGTTTTGTGCTAGTTGTAGTGGTCTGAGTGTTTGTTTTGCTATGCCAAGGTAGATTGGGTTGCAGAAGTCTAATATGGGGGTTATTAGTGCCTGGCATACCATACGGAAGTGCTCGGGAGCGAGGAGGGGCTTAAGTCTTCTGATGATTCTCATCCTGTAGTATGCATTTTTGATGGTTTTGCTTACGTGTGGTTTGAGATTCAGCTCCTTGTCCAGGGTCACTCCGAGGTACTTTACTTCCGATTTTATCGGTATGGTTGTGTTTTGTATATTGATGCCGGGTGGGTGGATAAAGTCTGGGTTACGAGTGATGATTAGTGCCTCGGTCTTGCTGTAGTTTATTGAGAGGTTGTTGTTTTGACACCATCTTATCATTTGTGTGAGGCAGTTTGTTATTTTGGAGTAGTCCGGGTTGTCGATCATGGTCTGGCCCGAGGCAACGCAGGCAGCAGTTGTGTTTGTCGGTAAGAGACATGAGCTTCTTACAACGATCACACTTTTTAAAACCACTGGAGGCCATCAGGGAAAAAAGGGCCCCCACGAGGTCAAAAGACCAGCCCTCAGGGGAAAAGAAAAAGATCGGGTCGATACCAGCGTACCGAACCCAGGCGGAAAGGGGAACCGGCATCGAACTGGACAAAAAGAGTGAAAAATCGCAGAAAAAAAATCAAACTTTTCCGGGTGACACAAACACATGTCCATTGGGCTCCATGGAAAAAGAAAGACTGAGCAAAATGGCACCTTTGGGCGGAAAGGGGACTGCGCATGCGTGGGTGTATTCTAAAGGCTTTCTAAGAAAGCTGGGGAAATGCTCCACATGGGGGCTCCATCAACGTCGATGTCACCCATATGTGAGGACTGACTTCCTGCTTGGTCCTGGAGAAAGACAAGATCTTCCTTGTCTAAAGCCATGTTGGCTGTCTCCCATTAAGCCATGACTATCTACATGTTCAGCAATTTTGTTCTTTATGACAGTTTCTACCATTTTTCTCAAGTACTGATGTCAGTAGCTTCCTGGATCACCCGAAACCCTTTTTAAAAACTGGCATTATGTTGGCCATCCTCCAATCTTCAGATATTTCAGATGATTTTAATGATAGCTCAGATTACTAATAGCAGGTCTGCAACCTCATATTTCAGTTCTTTCAACACCTTTGCATGTATATCATCCGGTCCAGGTGATTTGCTACTCTTTAGTTTATCTAATAGTTGTAATACATATTACCGATGTATCAATATTTCCTTCAATTCTTTTGCACATTTAAATACCACTTCAGTCATGGGTAACATCCCATCGTCCTCAGTAAAGACCAAAGGAAAGAATTCATTCAGTCTCTCCGCTATTGCCTTGTCGCCTCTTAGTGCCCCTTTAACCCCTCTATCATCTAATGAACCAATTGACTCTCCCACAGGTTTTTTTGCTACGAATGTACTTGAAAAAGTCTTTATTATGCGCTTTTGCTTCCGCAGCAAGCTTCTTCTCAAATTCTCCCTTTGCGTGCTTTATCAATGCCTTGCATTTAACTTGCCAGTGCTTGTACCGTTTCCAGTTTGTCATTTGGCTTTTTTTTCCATTTCCTGAAAGATGCTTTTTTGGCAACAGCCCCTCTGACCTCACCTTTAAAACACGCTAGCAGTTTTTTGGACTTCCTCCCACTTTTATTAAAGCGTGGAATACAGCTGGTCTGGGTTTCTAAGACAGTATTTTTAAACACCCAAGCTTGATGTAAGTCTAACTTTCGCAACTGCTCCTTTTAGTTTTTTTCTTAACTATTTCCTCACTTTATCATAGTCTCCCTTTCAAAAGTTAAAAGGTAGTACTGTGGATTTCCTTACCATCCCTCCTCCATTAATTAAATCTAACGCGATCATGCTATGATCACTATTGCCAAGTGGCCCCAACACCCTTATCTCTTGCACCAGATCTGGTGTTCCACTAAGAACTAGGTCCAAAATGGCTTCCCCTCTGGTCAGTTCATGAACCAGCTGCTCCAAGATGCAGTCATTTATTTTATCTAGGAACTTTATCTCCCTAGCATGTCCTGTCCTGACCCAGTCGATACCAGGGTAATTGAAATCACCCATTATTATTACTGTGCTTTAACTTTTGTTAGCTTCCTTGATTTCTTTGAGCATTTCATCATCCGTTTGTTCATTCTGGCCAGGCGGTCGATAGTACATCCCAACTGCCATTGCCTTCCCCTTTTTACATGGAATTTCAATCCATAGAGATTCTACAGCAAATTTTGTTTCCTGCAAAAAATTAATCCTTTCTGCCTCAATACCCTCTCTAACAGAGTGCAACCCCTCCACCAATTTGATTAGCTCTATCATTACGATATAGTTTGTACCCAGGTATCACAGTGTCCCACTGGTGGTTGTTCTTCCACCATGTCTCAGATTCCAATCATATCTAACCTCTCATTTAGTGCTATATATTTTAACTCTCCCATCTTATTTTTTAGACTTCTAGCATTTGCATACAAGCATTTGAGAGACTATTTTATTCATATTAATCTGGCTATTGGTAGATCTTGGGTAATTTGGAATCTTTAAGCTCTGTCTGCTCCATACTCAAGGGCATTTGGGCTACTTTACTCTTTTTTGGAACATCTCTGCTTTTGTAGTATCCTTCATGGATACATTCTTCTGAACCATGCGCTCCTGGACAACTGTCAGCTTTCCCCTATTATCTAGTTTAAAAGCTGCTCTATCTCCTTTTTAAAGGTTAACGCCAGCAGCCTGGTTCCATCCCTGTTAAGGTGAAGCCCATTCCTTCAGAAGAGCCACTCCTTTCCCCAGAATGTTCCCCAGTTCCTAACAAATCCAAAACCCTCATCCTTGCACCATCGTCTCATCCACGCATTGAGACTCCAGAGCTCTGCCTGCCTTTTGGGTCCTGCACGTGGAACAGGAAGAATTTTGGAGAATGCTACCCTGGAAGTTCTGGATTTCAACTTCCTGCCTAAAAGCCTAATTTTAGCATACAAGAGACATGGTGGCCTTTCTGGTCTGGCATCCCTGGATATCCTTGCTACCCATGGCACCTCCCAATCACACTTATCACTCCTAACGCCAGCAAGCACATCAGGCAGGCCCCGGATCATCTCAGGAAGGCTCCAGCTACCTTCAGATACGTGGAGGTAAGCCGATTTATGTTGTAGGTAGGAGGACAGGGCCCTTTTGCAGTCCAGATTATGGAGAATGGCCACTGCCTTGTCAGCGTGGGGACATGGAAAGAAGTAGAGAGCATCACCTCTTGGTTGAGGTGGAAGGCGGATACAACCTTTGGAAAGAATTTAGGGTGGGTACGAAACACAATCCTGTTCTTGTAAACTTTTGTATAGGGTGGCTTGGCCACCAAGGCCTGAAGGACGCTGACTTTGCGGGCAGAAGGTAACACCAAGAAGACAACCTTCCAAGATAGGAAATGCAAATGGCAGGTAGTCAAAGGTTTGAAAGGCGGTTTGGTAAGCTGCATCAGAACCACGTTGAGATCCCATTCCGCCAGTGGTGGCCAGATGTGAGGTTTAGAGAGCAGTAAGCCCTGCATGAATCGGGTAATGAGGGGCTAGACAGAAAGAGGCTTACCCTCTATGGCGTAAGGATGTGTGGAAAGTGTGCTCAGGTGCACCCTAACGGAGATGGACTTGTCCGGCTTGCAAGAGGTGGAACAAGTATTGGAGCACTGTGTGCACCTGGCAGGAGAATGGGTCAACCTGTTCTGCACACCATACTGAAATCAGCACCACTTTAAGGCAAACTCATCTTGTGAAGTCTTTACAAGAGGTCAGGAGGACTTCCCTCCACCTCCCTGGGGAGGTTGAAAGGTGCTAGGGTGACCAGTTCAGCATCCACGCTGTTAGCGAGAGAGACCCAAGGCTAGAGTGGAGAAGCGAGCCCTCCTCCTGGGTCAAAAGCTCTGGAAAACTCCTCAGAGGAATAGGAGCTCTGTCAAGAAGCAGAATAATATGGGAAACCAAGGCTGTCTGGGCCACCAGGATCATGGAAGCCTTGTCCCGCTGGACCTTGAAGAGGATCTGGGTGATTAGTGGTGTGGGAGGGAAGGCATACAGAAGGCCCTCCGACCACGAGATGAGGAAGGCGTCCGCCGCTATCTGGGACAGGTATGGTTGTGAACAGCAGAAGTGGGGCAGCTGAGCATTGGCTGGGCTAGCAAAGAGATCCAGACTTTGTTCCCCACAGTCTGAATAGCTGCTGTGCCACCCTGGGGTCTAGGCACCACTCATGCAGCAGGAGGATCCTGCTCAGCCTGTCCGCCAGGGCATTGTCCTGGCCTGAAAGGTATATCACCCTGAGGGGCATTCCCTAACTGACCGCTTACAAGTAGAGGACTACTGCCTCCCGGCAGAGGCAGTGAGACCCTGTGCCCCCTTGTTTGTTCAGGTAGAACTTTGTGACCTGGTTGTCTGTATGGACCAACATCAACTGATGCTGCAGGTGGTGGTGGAAGGCCCTGAGTGACAGAAAAATGGTTGAGCTCTAGCATGCACAGTTCCTCAGTGGGCACCCCAGCCCAGTAGGGAGCTGTCTGTAGTGAGGACCCTCTGGGGGGTTTTGGGTGTTGAAAGGGCGTGCCTTTCAGCAGGTGCTGTGCGTCATACCACCAACTGAGACTCTGCTAGTTGATGGGACACCAAGACCCTGTCCCAAAGCTTGCCCGTCGCCTGAGTCCTTTTTGAGACGAGGCACCACTGAGCTGCCTGCACGTGGAGACAGGCGTTGGGGACTACATGGACTGTGGAAGCTATGTGGCCGAGCAGGCAAAGCATGGACCGAGTCGACATGGCGTGATTGTGCTGCACCTCGGTCGCCAGGGCCCTGAGATGATCCGCTCTGTCCAGGGGGGAGGAAGGCCCTGGCTTGGAGGGTGTCCAAGTGAGCCCCTATGAACTGCAGGTCCTGTGTTGGAGTGAGGTGGGATTTGGGGTGGTTTATCACGAAACCCAGATGTTGTAGGGACCTTGATAGTGCGACCCGCAGCCTGTTGCATCTCTGAAGCGGTGTCTTACTAGACAGTAGTCCAGGTAAGGAAAGACGAAGGCCCCTTGGAGACTGTCAGGCATTTGGTGAAGACTCTTGGAGCAGAGGCTAGGCTGAATGGTAGTACCCTGTATTGGTAGTGGTCACCCCCAACCATGAACCCTGAGGGACTGGACAGAAAGAGGCTTACCCTCTATGGAGTGATGATTTATGGAAAGTGCGCTCAGGAGCACCTAACGGAATTGGACATGTCCTGCTTGCGAGAGGTGGAGCAAGTACTGGAGCACCCTATGCACCTGGCAGGAGAACAGGTCAACCTGTTGCTCCGCACACTATACTGGTATGAAAAGGATGTGGGCATAAAAGCATCCTTTAGGTCTAAGAAGCATAGCCAATCTCTCTACTGGAGGTAGGGCAGCAATATTCCAAGGGAGAGTATTTTGAACTTCCTGCACCAGGAATTTGTTCAGGTTTCTCAAGTTCAGGATGGGCCTTAGGCTGCTAGTACTTTCTGGTCCCAAAAAGTACTGAGAACCACCACTCCCCCCTTAAGTGAGGTGGTACTGGCTCCACAGCCCTATCACTGAGGAGGCCTGCGAGTTCCTGTAGTAGCAGGGTCTGGTGCAGGAGAATCCAAAGAGGGCTCTCCTGAAAAGAAAGGAGGCGGCATCTGGTCCAGAAGTAGGTAATCTTCTCTGATGACTGAAGTGCCTAGGACTTGGTGGTGATGGCAGCTCACCTTTGGGCAAAATGAGTCAGGCACCCTCCTGTTGGTAGCTGATTCCCCATGGGTAAGGCGGCTATGCTTTGGGAATCAAAACCCTGACCCAATCTGAGCTGGGGTTGATGTCTGGGGCTTGGAGCCCTCAGACTTATGTGGGCCCTGGCCGGTTTTCTTGCCTTGATGATCCTGCTGAGGGGTCTGGATGGTTGGGTATGGTGGATAGCCTTGATAAGGCTGGCCATTCCTGGGAAGAGTGGAGATCTTCCTTGAGTCTCGAGTCCTGGTGACATACTCTGTCTCGATCTCAGCAGCCTTGTCCTCCATCAGCTTTCCAATGAGGTTTCCCCCGAGGCAAGGGACATCAAGGAGTTTTTTCTGGACCCATTACTCGAGATCTGATGCCTGGAGCCAGGCCTGGCGTCTGGCACGGATGCCTGCAGGGGCCAACCTCATGCTGGACTTGAAGTGGTCGTAGGCTGTTCGAGACAGGTATTTCGAGCACTCACCAATGGACTTCAGGAGGGTCTGGATGCAATGGAGGTGGTATCCATCAAGGCCTACCATGAAACCCCCAAGTTCTTTAGTTAGGTCTTGGAGATACATGCTGATATACAGTTGAAAAGTCTATATGCTGCACACCAGCATCGAGCCTTGGTAACATTTACGCCCAAGGGTGTCGAGGGCACAGGACGCCCTGCCCGGGGGCACCGATGAGTGTGTCTTTGGGCTTTGTTGATGCATGGCTGACTCGACCACCATGGAGGTGTGAGGGAAGTATGCCTTCAAGCCGGGTCCTTGCTGGACCTGGTACATGAAGTCCAGGCGTCGGCTAACTTTCAGCACCGATGCTGGTGCCTCCCACATCCTAAGTCATCAACTGAGGATGGAGGGAACGGGGAATGGGAGGACCTCCTTGGGTGGGGCCTTGAACTGGAAGATTTCGAGTTCTTTCTATGAAGGTCTTCCTCCAACTCTGGCGAAGGAGCATGCCTTCTCCATGTCCTGGACAAACTCGAGGAAAGAGTAGTTACTCACCTGTAACAGGTGTTCTCCACGAGCAGCAGGAATCAGTCCTCACATATGGGTGACATCGATGTCGATGGAGCCCCTGCGGAGCATTTCCCCAGCTTTCTATGAAAGCCTTTGGGAATACGGCACGCATGCGCGGTCCCCTTCCCGCCTAAAGGTGCCATCTTGCTCAGTCAAATGACATAGCTAAAAAACAGCACACAAAAAGTAAAAATAAACTATGTACAACTGCAACTCCAAGGGGAGGAGGGAGGGTTGTGAGGACTGATTCCTGCTGCTCCTGGAGAACACCTGTTACAGGTGAGTAACTACTCTTTCTCCAGGACCAAGCAGGACGTCAGTCCTTACATATGGGTGACTCCCTAGCTCAGGGCTACCAGGAACCCAGGCTGAACAAGGGAACTCCCTCTAGTCCCAGCATCAAAGAAAGGCTTTTCACTGAAAGAACCTCCACCGGTAGCCCAACGGAGGGCAGGAGTTGCCTAAACCTCAAAGAGATTTGGGAGTACTGCCTGGCCAAAAGCACTGTCCCTACGTTACTCCCTCTCCAGGCAGTAATGGGCCGCAAAGGTCTGGCTTGAGGACCAAGTTGCAGCCCTGCAGATGTCTGCCAACGGTACAGAGCACAGATAAGCTACTGAGGCAGCCATTGCCCTGACACGATGGGCCGTGACCCGACCCTGCAAAGGAAGGTCAGCTGCCCTGTAAGCCCAGGTGATACAGTCAGCCACCCTGATGGACAAGGCACGCTTGGACACAGCTAAACCCAAATTATTAGGGTCAAAAGATATGAAGAGCTGAGAAGCCCTTCTATGTCCCTGCGTACGGTCAAGGTAGAAGGATAAGGCCCTCCTACAGTCCAGGGTATACAGGACTGCTTCAGCCTGGCTTGCAGGAGGCCTAGGGAAGAATGTCGGAAGAACCACCTCCTGGTTGAGGTGGAAAGAGGAGACAACATTAGGAAGGAACTTAGGATGAGTCCTAAGGACTACCCTGTTCCTATAGAAGTGAGTGTAGGGCCTGTCACAGACCAAGGCCTGTAGCTCACCCACTCGCCTGGCCAAGGTTAAGGCTACCAGGAAGAGAGTCTCCTAGGAAAGGAAGCGGAGAGGACAAGTAGCCATCGGCTCAAAGGGTGGGCGAGTCAGTTGCTGCAAGACCACATTCAACTCGCACTCTGGTGTCGGGGGACGGATAGGAGGCTTGAGCAAGAGTACATAAGAACATAAGATATGCCATACTGGGTCAGACCAAGGTCCATCAAGCCCAGTATCCTGTTTCCAACAGTGGCCAATCTAGGTCATACATACCTAGCAGTTTCCCCAAAAGACACAGGTTCTGCAATGCTTGTACTGGTTCAAGCATTGATATCCTGGGTCCCTTCTTAATAATGGTTTATGGACCTTTCCTCCAGGAACTTGTCCAAACCTTTTTTTAAACCCAGCTGCACTAACAGCCTTTACTACATCCTCCGGTAACAAATTCCAGAGTTTGATTACACGTTGAGTGAAAAAATATTTTCTTATTAGTCTTAAATTGTTTACCCTGTAGCTTCATTGCATGTCCTCTAGTCTTTCTATATTCTGATAACGTAAACAATCGATCTACGTTTACCCGTTCCACTCCGTTCATTAATTTATAGACTTCTATCATATCTCTCCTCAGCCCTCTCTTTTCCAGGTTAAAGAGCCCTAACCTTTTTAGCCTTTCTTCATAGGAGTATCCTTCCATCTCCTTTACCATTTTGGTGGCTCTTCTCTGAACCTTTTCTAATAACTCTATATCCTTTTTAAGATACGGCGACCAGAATTGCACACAATATTCAAGGTGCGGTCTCACCATGGAACGATATAGAGGCATTATAATATCTTTTGTTTTACTTTCCATTCCTTTCCTTATCATACCTAGCATTCTATTTGCTCTCTTGGCTGCCGCTGCACACTGGGCAGAGGGTTTTAACATGTTATCCACAATGACGCCTAAATCTTTTTTCTGGGTGGTGGTTCCTAAAGTGGAACCTTGCATTGTGTAACCATAGTTTGGGTTGTTCTTCCCTAGGTGCATAACTTTGCACTTGTCCACATTAAATTTCGTCTGCCATTTTGATGCCCAGTCTTCCAATTTAGCAAGATCCTCTTGCAATTTTCCACAATCCTCTTGGGTTTTAACAACTTTAAATAGTTTTGTGTCATCTGCAAATTTGATAACCTCACTCGTTATTCATAAATGACCTGGAAAGTGGAATATGTCAAAAAGCAGCGGACGGGGTACACCACTATTCACCTTTCTCCATTGGGAAAATTGGCCATTTAGCCCAACCCTCTGCTTTCTATCTTAACCAGGTCTTGATCCACAGTAGTACACTGCCTCCTATCACATGACTCTCTAGTTTTGCCAAAAGTCTCTGATGAGGGACCTTGTCAAAGGCTTTCTGAAATTCCAGATACACTATCAACCGACTCACCTTTGTCCACCTGTTTATTCACACTTTCAAAAAAACATAACAGATTAGTAAGACAAGATCTTCCTTGTCTAAAGCCATGTTGGCTGTCTCCCATTAGGCCAGGGGTCTCAAACTCAAATTGCTTTGAGGGCCAAATGAGGACTTGTAAAGTAACCCGGGGGCCGCATAAGACGCGTGGCCTCATTTGCATAAGCAGCCTCATTTGCATAAATATTTGCATAATGTTACCATACACTAACTTTTAGTAAACATGCCTCTTTAATGAGTATGGATAAAGAAAGACTAAAAGATTTAGAAACAAGACGACAATAATTAAACTGGGAACCCCAAAAACCAAACTTGGAATGTACAACAACACTGTAGAAATAAAACTATAAATTAATTTCCTCTTGTACTAAACAAAGCGCAAACATTAATGATGCACATTTCCCAGAGCTGACATATTCCAGTTAATAAATTCAAAATAAAGAGATATTTTTCTACCTTTTGTGCATTTTTTTCAGTTGCAATTGTTCCAGACACTTTCTTCTGGTTTCTTCATGTCTTCTGCTAACTCTCCATCGTCTGCTGTCCATTTGCCCTTTCTTCTCTCCTAGTTTTTTTTCCATTCTCTCTCTACATCTGCTTTAACATACTAATCTTTCTCCTTTTTCTCTTTCCTCATTCCTATTTCATCCACTCAAATTTTACCCCTCCATCCTCAATCCCCACTTACTCTCCCAATACCTGGCCAATTGTAGATTTGTCTTCTCTCCCAGACAAAATATTTTTCCCCTCTCCATTTCACTTTCCCAGCTCCAGATTCTAATCCTCCCCCAACCTCAGCTCCCTTCTAGTTCCAGCCCCCCCCAGCATCCGCTCCCTTCTAGTCCCCCCATTAGTCCATTTCCAGTCCTATCCTAGCCTCACCATCAGCCCATTTCCAATCCTAGCCCCCCATCAGCCCATTTCCAATCCTAGCTCCCTCCCCTCACAGCCCATTTCCATTCCAAGCCCCCCTCCCCATCAGCCATTTGCAGTTCAAGCCCCCCTTCCACTCAGCCCATTTCCAGTCCTAGCAACCCCCCCCAGCCCATTACCAGTCCTAGACCCCCCATAGCCCATTAACAGTCCTAACCTCCCCATAGCGCACTTCGTTTTACCCCCCATCACCCCATTTTCAGTCTTACCCCCCCCATAGCCCATTACCAGTCATAACCCCCTGCCAATAGCCCACTTCCAGCCCTAACCCCCATTACCCCATTTCAGTCAGCCCTTCCATAGCTCATTACCAGTCCTAACTCCCCCCATCAGCCCACCTCCAGTCCTTCCTAACCCCCACCTGCCCATTTCCAGTCCTAGCCCCCACCATAGCCCATTACCAGTCATAACCCCCCTGCCAATAGCCCATCTCCAGTCATACCCCCCCTCCCTGCCAATAGCCCATTTCCAGTCATACCCCCCCTCCCTGCAAATTGCCCATTTCCATTCCTACACCCCCCCCCCCCAGTAAATTAAAAAAAAAACCTGGCTTCTGCTGCTCAAGCAGCAAAATCAGCTGTCCTGCGGCCCTTCCCCTGTGCCCGGAGATCCAAGTCTGCTCTATCAGCGGCGTGCTTTTCAAGCCGCGAGGAGAGTATTCCCCTCTCGCGCGGCTTGAAACCGCGCGAGAGGGGAATACTCTCTTCGCGGCTTGAAAAGCACGCCGCTGATAGAGCAGACTCGGATCTCCGGGCACAGGGGAAGGGGCCGCAGGACAGCTGATTTTGCTGCTTGAGCAGCAAAAGTCATTTTTTTTAAAAATTTGACAATTGATTCTGCCGCTGCCACGGCAGCAACGGCAGAAGCCAGGGTTTTGGGTTTTTTTTGTTTTCCTCCGTCGCGGGCCGCACAAAGTTGTCTCGCGGGCCGCATGCGGCCCGCGTGTTTGAGACCCCTGCATTAGGCCATCTAGGGGCACTGCCTTTTTCTTACCACACAAGAAAAGGCAAAGAAACATCAAGGATTAAAAGAAAATTTTCAGAAAAAAACAAAAAAAGACGAAGACCAGTCATCTCACTAGAAGCTAAGTAGTTCTTTAATGAAATTCAAATTGGTAGCATCTGTTTGACATTAATAGAACTGGTCAGAGAATCTTCACCTATTTGTTAAGCCGTTGATGTACTAAACCCTATACACGTTTAGGAGACGATTCAAAAGTCTCATAGTGTAACGAAGCAAATAAGGGTGTTGTCTGAGGCTTAATATAAAGACGAGTTGAATTAATACTGAGTAGTAGTATAATGGTGAAAAGTTGAATGAGTTGGATCTAAGTTGACTTATTCCCATTAGGCCATGACTATCTACATGCTGAGTAATTTTATTCTTTATGATGGTTTCTACCATTTTTCCCAGTACTGACGTGAGGCTCACCGGTCTGTAGTTTCCCGGATCACCCCTGGAACCCTTTTTAAAAATTGGTGTTACATTGGCGATCCTCCAATCTTCAGGTGTTAGAGATGATTTTAATGATAGTTCACAATCTCATATTTCAGTTCTTTCAACACCCTTGGATGTATACCATCCAGCCCAGGTGATTTGCTACTCTTCAGTTTATCTAATAGTTGTAATACATCTTCCTGATGTATCGATATTTCCTTCAATTCTTCCGCACCTTTAAATACCACTTCAGTCATGTGTAACATCCCTACATTTTCCTCAATAAAGACCGAAGCAAAGAATTCATTCAGTCTCTCCGCTATTGCCTTGTCGCCTCTTAGTGCCCCTTTCACTCCTCTATCATCTAATGGACCAACTGACTCTCACAGGTTTTTTGCTGCGAATGTACTTGAAAAAATCTTTATTTCGCATTTTTGCTTCCACAGCAAGCTTCTTCTCAAATTCTCCCTTTGCCTGCTTTATCTATGCCTTGCATTTGATTTGCCAGTGCTTGTGCTGTTTCCAGGTTTTGTCGTTTGGCTCTTTTTTCCATTTCCTGAAAGATGCTTTTTTGGCAACAGCCTCTCACCTCACCTTTAAACCATGCTGGCAGTTTTTTGGACTTCCTTCCACTTTTCTTAAAGCGTGGTATACAGCTGGTCTGGGCTGCCAAGATAGTATTTTTCAACACCCAAGCTTGATGTAAGTCTTTAACCTTTCTAACTGCTCCTTTGAATTTTTTCTTAACTATTTTCCTCATTTTATCACAGTCTCCCTTTCAAAAGTTAAAAGGTAGTACTGTGGATTTCCGTACTATCCCTCCTCCACTAATTAAATCAAAGGAGATCATGCTATGATCACTATTGCCAAGTGGCCCCAACACCCTTCTCTTGGCACTAGATCTGGTGTTCCACTAAGGACCAGGTCTAATATGGCTTCCCCTCTGGTCGGTTCATGAACCAGCTGCTCCAAGCAGCAGTCATTTATGTCATCTAGGAACTTTATCTCCCTAGCATGTCCTGTCCTGACCCAGTCGATACCGGGGTAATTGAAATCACCCTTTATTATTACTGTGCTGTAACTTGTTAGCTTCCTTGATTTCTTTGAGCATTTCATCATCCATTTGTTCATTCTGGCCTGGTGGTCGATAGTCCACCTCCACTGCCATCGCCTTCCCCTTTTTACATGGAATTTCAATCCATAGAGATTCTACAGCAAATTTTGTTTCCTGCAAAACTTTAATCCTGACTCAATGCCCTCTCTAAAAGAGCACAACCCCTCCTCCAATTTGATCAGCTCTATCATTACGATATAGTTTGTACCCAGGTATCAGTGTACCACTGGTTGTCCTCCTTCCACCATGTCTCTGATATTCCAATCATATCTAACCTCTCATTTAGTGCTATATATTCTAACTCTCCCATCTTATTTTTTAGACTTCTAGCATTTGCATACAAGCATTTTAGAGACTATTTTATTCATATTAATTTGGCTATTGGTAGACATGGGTAATTTGGGATCTTTAAGCTCTGTCTGCTCCATACTTGAGGGCATTTGGGCTACTTTACTCTTTTTTGGAACATCTCTGCTTTTGGTAGTATCCTTCAAGGATACAGTCTTCCGAACCATCTGCTCTTGGGCGACTGTCGGCTTTCCCCTATTATCTAGTTTAAAAGCTGCTCTATCTCCTTTTTAAAGGTTAATGCCAGCAGCCTGGTTCGATCCAGGTTAAGGTGAAGCCCATCCCTTCGGAAGAGCCTCTCCTTTCCCCAGAATGTTACCCAGTTCCTAACAAATCCAAAACCCTTATCTCTGCACCACTGTCTCATCCACACATTGAGACTCCGGAGCTCTGCCTGCCTTTTGGGTCCTGCACGTGGAACAGGAAGCATTTCGGAGAACGCTACCCTGGAAGTTCTGGATTTCAACTTCCTACCTAAAAGCCTAAATTTAGCCTCCAGAACCTCCCTACCACATTTCCCTATGTTATTGGTACCGACATGTACCAAGACAGCAGACTCCTCCCCAGCACTATCTAAGACCTTATCTAGGTGGCACGTGAGGTCCTCTACCTTCGCACCAGGCAGGCATGTTACCAGGCGATCCTCACGTCCACCAGCCACCCAGCTATCTACATGCCTAATGATCGAATCACCAACTATAACGGCTGTCCTAACCCTTCCCTCATGGGCACATGGCCCTGGAGAAACTTCCTCGGTGCGAGAGGGTTTTACATCACCTGGAGGACAGGTCCTAGTTACAGGATCACTTCCTGCCACACCAGGGTGATGCTCTCCTGTCACGTGACCTCTCTCCTCCATGGCAACAGGGATGTTGCCAGACTGGAGGTGGGACTTCAGGACTATATCCCTGTAGGTCTCGTCTATGTACCTCTCTGTCTGTCTTATGTTTCCCAAGTCTGCTACTCTAGCCTCTAGAGAACAGACTCGTTCCCTGAGAGCAGAGAGCTCCTTGCACCTAGTGCACACGTAAGACCTCTCACCAACTGGGAGAAAATCATACATGTGACACTGAATGCAAAAGACTGGAAAGCCCCCATCTCGCTGCTGGACTGCTGTCTGCATCTTAGTTCTAAGTTTGTTTAGATCTTTAAGTTCTTTACTTACTAAGGGTTGCCAATAAAACTGTACGTAATACGTTTAATATACCTTGTTCACCTGAAGCTTAATTAATCTCAGGTCCTTAGTGTATGACTGATTTGGGTAACCAGCTTCACCTGAGAGCACCTCCTGTCTGTTAAAATGTGTAAGTACCTATAAAGTTATGATTATCCCAGGGGTGGGTGGGTGTGGGGAGGGAGGAAGGAAATAACACTTATTAAAAGAGGGCTGCTACACAGTACTCTGTCCTATGCTGCTGAGGTAAGCTATATTCTTATTTGATTTAAATTATAGCTCTTTGCAGCTGCTAGGCTCTAACTTATTAAACCTCTGAGGAACCGGGACACCAAAGAGCGTACCGACAAAGAGTGTCCGTCCACCAGTGAGTGGTGAGCTGCCATAGCGGAGAGGTGGACCCGAACAGAATTGGACTTGAGGCCCTGATTGGATAAATGCAGCAGGTACTGAAGTACTACTGGTACAGAGCAGGAGAAAGGATCTGCTGTGCGCTGCTGACACCACAAAGAGAACCTTCTCCATTTCAGGGCATAGGTTTTCCTGGTGGATTGCTTCCTGGAGGCCAAGACCATGTCCTCCACCTCCTGAGGCAGGCCCCAGAGAGCTAAGACTACCCTTGCAGCCTCCAGGCCATCAAATTGAGAGATTTGAGGTTGGGGTGCAGAAGGGAACCCTGATTTTGAGAGAGAAGATCGGGTTGCACCCCTAGAGGGGTGTCCACTGCCAGTTGAAGCAGAAGCGGAAACCAAGGCTGCCTCGGCCACCTGGGAGCTACTAGAAGAACAGAGGCCTTGTCCGTCAGAATTTTGAACAAGGTTCGGGCCACCAGAAGCATGGGAGGAAACGCATACAGGAGGCCCTGGGACCAGGAAATCAGGAAGGCATCCGCCGCCAACCTCATGGGATGCGGTTGCCTGGAATAGAACCTGGGCAGCTGCCAGTTCAGGGTACTGGCAAAGAGGTCTACTGATGGAAGCCCCCATTTCAGGAAAAGTTTCTGAACCACTAATGGGTGTAGCTGCCACTTGTGGGGCTGCAGAACTCTGCTTAATCTGTCTGCCAGGAAGTTCTCCTGGCCAGGGAGATAAACAGCCTTGAGAAACATGTTGTGCTTGAGTGCAAACACACAGAGGGCCTGTGCCTCCTGACAGGAGCCTGGACCCAGTGCTGCCCTATTTGTTTACATAGAACATGGCGACTTGGTTGTCGGTCTGTACTAAGACAGACTGGTGAGCCAGGGTTGGAGAGAAGGCCTTGAGGGCTAAGCGAATAGCTCTGAGTTCCAGGAGGTTGATCTGTTGTGTGGCTTCCCATGAAGACCACAGGCTCTGGGTGCCCTTGTACATACAATGTGCCCCCCAGCCCTGCAAGGAAGCATCGGTGGTTAACACCACTGTGAACAGAAGTATCTGAAAAGGCACCCCTTGTAGTAAGTTGGGGGGGGGGGGTGCAGCCACCACCGTAGGGAGTTCAGGAATGGTATTGGCTACCCATACTCTGTCTCTGAGGCTTCCAGTGGCTTGTGTCCACTGAGTTCTGAGGCACCACTGGGCAGGCCTCATGTGGAGTCGGGCATTTGGAGTCACATGCACTGTCGATGCCATGTGGCCCAGGAGCCTCAGACAGTCTGGCGGAAACCAGTGGCATGCTGAGAAACTGGTTTGCCAAGTCTATCAGTCTTTGGGCTCTGTCCTCTGGTAAGAACGCCTTTGCTTGCAGAATGTCTAGCCTCGCTCCTATGAACTCTAGGTTCTGGGAGGGGAGCAAAGTGGACTGTGCGAAGTTTATGACAAACCCTAGGTGTTGAAGTAGGGAGATAGTTCGGAGGGTGGCTTGTCTGGCCCCTGATGAGCCAGTCGTCCAGGTAGGGGAAGACAAAGATACCTTGATTTCTTAAGTAGGCCGCCACCACTGCCAGACACTTTGTAAAGACTCTGGGGGCGGAGGTGAGGCCAAAAGGCAGTACCCTGTACTAATAATGGTTTCCTCCCACAATGAACCTGAGGTACCTTCTGTGGTCTGGATGGATGAGGAAGTGAGTGTACGCATCCTTTAGATCCAAGGAGCATAGCCAATCTCCCTGCTAGAGGTAGGGCAGTAATGTTCCAAGAGTAAGCATCTTGTTCTTTCTCCAAGAGCTTGTTTAGATTTCTGAGGTCGAGAATAGGCCTGAGGCCTCCGGTTCTCTTTGGTACCAGGAAGTACCTGGAGTAGAAACCGTGACCTTGAATGTGGGGAGGCACAGGCTCCACCGTCTTGTCTCGTAACAGACCCTGAAGCTCCTGCAGGAGGAGGGCTATATGTAGAGGAGGCCGTGGAGGCACTCCTGAAAAGTAGGAAGGAGGCAACTGATGAAAATGAAGCATGTAGCCCTTGTGGACTATGCTTAGGACCCAACTGGCTCCTGTAATGGGTGGCCACCGGTGGGCAAACAGGGCTAATCAACCTCCTGTACAGGGATGGGACAGCAGAGACGGAGAGGCTATGCCTTGAGAGTCAAAAAACCCCACCCTGCTGAGTGGGAGCAGGAGCCGGAGGCTTGGGGGTCTTCTGCCTACGGGGCCCATGTCCCTGCCCCTTGGCCTGCTGACCCTGTGGGGGAGCGGGGGAGGCCTGGTAAGTTGGGAACTGTTTGTAGGCAGTCGCCTTCCTCGGGTAAAAGGGCCTTTTACCCGAGCCCTTCTTGTGTGAAGGGGCAGAAGTCTTTCTAGACAGCCTTGTCCTCGTAAGGTGCTCTGTGTCGAGCTCAGCAGCCTTCTCGAGCATTGGGCTTGCCAAAAAGGTTCTCACCTCGGCAGGGGACATCGACCAACTTGTCTTGTACCCATGGCTCGAGGTCCAACGACTGCAGCCATGCCTGGCGTCGAGCCGCGATGCCGGCTGCCGTAACACGGGCTGAAGCCTCAAAGCCATCGTAGGCTGCTCGGGACATGAACTTAGAGCATTCCTGGATCCCCTAAGACAAGGACTTGAACCTCTGCAAAGGTTCCCCGGAGAGACCAGCAGAGAACCCGGCAAGCTCCTTTGCCAGGTCCCGCAAGTACATGCCCATGTACAGCTGGTAAGACTGGACACGGCAAGCAAGCATCGAGCCCTGGAAGCACTTTCTACCAAACGCATCCAGGTTCTGGGCCTCCCGGCCAGGAGGCACCACAGAGTGCATCTTCTGGTTTTTCAGACGATGCATGGCCGATTCCACCACCATGGAATGGTGCGGTAGCTGCGCCTTTTGAAAACCAGGGCCGCTTGCTTAGAACCGGCGCCGAGGCCAGTGCCTCCCACATCCAGAAGAGGAGCCGTTCCAGCATCAGAGGAACCGGCACAGTAAAGGCATCCTTCGGAGGAGAGTCATACTGGAGGGCCTCGAGCTCTTCGGCTTGAGGCTCCTCCTCGGGGTCCGCCGGGATCGCCAAAGCAGTGGCCATATCCCGAACAAACTCCGAGAACCGGGTACCCTCCAGAGGGGATCTACTCCGGGGCTCAGACTGCGGTGAGTCTGACGGGACGCACCTAGTCTTGAAGGTATCGGGGGACTCCTCGTCCTCTGTCTCCCAGGCGGACTCATCCGAAGAAGAGTTGGGCTCTGACTGTGCGGGGCCTGGCAGCACCCGCCCCGACGCCGAAGGCACCGGTGTCGATGCCCTCGGTCCCGACCTCGAGCCTTCATGGTCTCGAGTATCGGCTCGGTCTCCGGGGTCGACTTCGACGCCATCAGCACCCGCTGTTGATCCATGAAGGCAGACAGTCTGCACTCCAAGGCTGTCAGCCTGAGACCCAGCTCAGGAGACTCAGCAGGCGCCGGGCCTGACGTCGGCTCCCTGGGAGGAGAGTCCTGTTGTCCGAGGACTTATGTGTCCAGCAGACTCCGGCTCCACACGAGGTACTTTTGACGACTTCTCCTGTTCCACGGGCCCGGGATGGCGGTCGGGGGTCGAGACCTAGCCCTCGAGGAGCCAGGGACCTCCTCCGACGCTGCCCTTGTGAGCCGCTTTTTCCTCTTTTGCTCCCGCTCGGGGGGACAGTCTGTCCGAGGAACCCCGACGATGCTCGGGGTCAGACTCCCGAGATGTCGAGGCCTCAGACGAGGTCAGGGCCCGGCCTGAGGCCGAATCAGAAAAAAGCCTTTCCTTTTGGTGCTGACGATTTTGCAGTGCCTTAGTGGACATTTTTCCACACGGTCCACAGATCTTAGGATCATGATCAGGACTGAGGCACCGAAGGCAGCAGTCGTGTGTCGGTGAGAGACATTAGTTTCTTGCACTGATCACACTTCTTAAAATCACTGGAGGCCATCGGGGAAAAAAGAGCCCCCGCGAGGTCAAAGGACCGGCCTTCCAGGGAAAAAGAAAAAAGGGCGCGAACGCCAGCCACGAAGGGCAAAAACCGAAAAAATAAGATTGGGCTCGATGCTGGTGTACCGAACCCGGCGAGAAGGGGAACCGGCATCGAACCGGAGAAAAAAAAAACGCTAAGGAATCACAGGAATTCGAAAAAAAATCTAACTATTTTCCGGGTGAACTAGAACAAACGTCCGACGGGCTCCACGGAAAAAGAGACTGAGCAAGATGGCACCTTTAGGCGGGAAGGGGACCGCGCATGCGTGCAGTATTCCCAAAGGTTTTCATAGAAAGCTGGGGAAATGCTCCGCAGGGGCTCCATCGACATCGATGTCACCCATATGTGAGGACTGTTCCTGCTTGGTCCTGGAGAATGTGTCGTCCTTGGGTGGAGACCAATACCTCAACACTAGCAGAGATGGGTCCAAGGGGAGGTCACAGTGTGCCTGTGTCTCCAGAAAAGTCTAGACAGACTCCCAGTCGAAGCAGTCTGTTGAAGATTCGAGGCCCCACTGCTCCAAGGGCATCATTGAATCTAGTTTTCTATAAATTGCAGCCAAAGTTTGGCTGCAGCCAGAGACGCTCGCCGGAGAAGACCTTGCTCCTGAGGACCAGGAGCAGGATAGAGACCCTCACTGAGGATCTGTTCGAGACATGTGGTTCTCTAGGATCACTTTGGCGGCCCAGGGAGTCCTCGGCATAGAGGTCCCTTCGGTTTCAGCATGTGCACCGGAGGGGCTGGGCATCAAATGCTTGCTGCAAGGCAAGAAATGCTGCGTTCCAATGCCAGCATTCTGGCTTCCCACTTGGGGGTTGCAGCCTTTGACACTGATGCCAGGGTGACTGGATCAGGTGTTGGGGAGGAGGGAGTCCGACGGGACAGGCCTCGAGGTTTGAGATCTGTCGCCGGAGGCCCTCAATGTCTGTCCTAGGTAGCTTTGCAAGCTGCTTCCGCTCCGATTCCTTGGATGTTCGGCGGGGGCTGAGGGACCACACACAGGACTTGCCATGCTTGTCCACTTCCCAGGATGAGGCCCTCAAGGATTTCTTCTCTCATGCTCTCGCTCCTGGGAACACTGATTGGAGTGTCTGTGTGCCTGCTCTGGAACCACAGGAGCTTTATGTGACTCTGAGGATGTGTGTGGGGCCTTAGAGCACGAGGCTACCAGGGATGGGTCTGCCCTGTGGAAGATGTAGACCTGTTTCTGCAGGCGACTCTGGATGGCATTAGTGGACATCTTTCTGCACAGTGAGCACAACTCCAGGTTGTGGTCGGCACCCAGACACCGGAGGCAACAATCATGTGTGTTGGTGAGGGACATGCTTTTGGAGCAATCACACTTCTTGAATCCGGTGGCCACTGGGCCAAAAAGGGCCCCAGTGAAGTTGAAGACCCTCGAGGCAGCCAGCAGTTGAAAAATATGCGAAAGGCGCTGGATGGAAATGCGGTGCTCAAAGGCAGGAAAGGAACTGGTGCTAGCTGGAAAAGGCACAGAAATACACGAGAAAAAAAAATTCTTCTGGGAAAGAAAGACAAATGTCTGTAGGGCTCTGTGGAAAAAGGGAGACAGAGTAAGATGGCACTCTTGGGCAGGAAGGTGACCACGTATGCATGGTGGCATCTCCCAAAGGGTTTCTTTGAAAGCTGAGGAGATGCTTCAGTGAGGGCTCCATTGGGGTCACCGAAATGTGAGGGCTGACTTCTTGCTTGTTCCTGGAGAACATCTCTTACTACAAATTATACAGCAGATATGGCCACAAATGACAGGCTAGTTCATATACCATCTTGCAAACTGCACTAATGTCCTAATATATATTTAACTACCCAAACAAATTTCAAATGTGCATTAATCACACCACATTTATTACCAATTATAATAGATGACTTTATTAACAATCACCTGGACATCATATTAATTACTTAATCATGGCTGCCAGCGACTGTTTTTCTTAACTTAAACTCCCAAACTCTGACATCTTCAATTGCCCAAGTGAAAGCAGATGTGGAGGCAGTGTGCTAAACAGAGAAAGATGATTTGAAACTCACTCAAATCTAATGAGAGCATTGAGGCTCTAGATAGCCATATGATAGAAAACAAGCAAATCATGCTTTGCTTAACATACAGATCACTCACAGTTGATACACAGGACTTAATAGCCATTCTTGAATTAATATGCTCCGACAAGGCACTAAACAAATGGCTTGTTCTAGTAGGTGATTAACTTTGCAACAGCACCCCTGGGCATTTTCTCATTCTTTAGTGCAATGAAGGCTCTTGATTTTCAGCAAATAGTGGACAAACCCACTCAAAAGAAATATTCTTGGATCTTATATTCATACCCAATGACATACTTAACACTATGTGGCCTACATTACAAATACACCTTGTCCCATGGTCAAACCATATTGCTATCAACTTTACTATTCCCCAGCACCTAGCGTTAGACACATGCCGTTTCAGACAATCCAACAAGGAAGCTTTCCTGAATGACTCATTACCACATTCCAACAGAGACTTAACTGACGCCTTACTGAACAACTGGAATAAAGTCATAAGCACAGCAGCAGCAGCCACAAAAACAAAACCACAAGTCAAAAGCATAATGAAATCTGGTACATAATGCAATCTTGAAGGACTACAAAAGGGGACTGCTACTTCTGGAGAGAGATCTGAAATTGTAAGTATTACTTCTGGGAATTTTTCTAAATCTTGGGGAAAAGATTCTTTAGATTAAAGCTGATTAATCTGTGAACCTAGTATATTTGTTAAATCAATCAGGGCCTAGTAGCAGCAAAGAGTTTCAATTTAAATTTAACACAGACGAGAGCTTTCTGGGTAAATTTAGAACACAAGACTCCCTCTATCCAAGCAAGGGCTGTGGGACTCCCCCTGGAGATTGGTCACAGATTACCTTAGAAGCAAAAGACAGGGTCCTGTGTAGCAGCCAGCTTTTAATAAGTCTTTTTTCCCTCCCTCCCCATCACCCACCCACGGGATAACCGTAGCTTTATAGGCACATAAACCACTTAAAGGAAAGGAGGTGCCATATTCACTCTCAGGTGCAGCTGTTTATTCTCATCAGCATACATTAAGGACCTGAGATTAATTAAATTTCAGGTGAACAAAGATACTAATAAAACTATATCTAATGCGTTTAATGTAAAGCATCCCCAGCAACCCTTAAAGAACTTAAATATCTAAACACAACCTTAAAACGAAGACAGCAATTCAGCAGCGAGATGGGGGCTTTCCAGTCTTTTGCATTGTGTCACATGTATGATTTTCTCCCAGTTGGTGAGGGGTCTTACGTGAGCACAAGGTGCAAGGAGCTCTTTGCTCTCAGGGAACGAGTCCGATCTTGGAGGCAAGAGTAGCAGACTTGAAAGACATAAGGAAGACAGAGCGGTACATAGACGAGACCTACAGGGATATAATCCTGAAGACCCACCTCCAGTCTGGCAGCATCCCTGTTGCCTTGGAGGAGAGAGGTCACGTGACACACCCTGGTGTGGTAGGAAGTGATCCTATAGCTAGGATAGCTATACATCCAAGGGTATTGAAAGAACTGAAATTTGAGATTGCAGACCTGCTATCAGTAATCTGTGAACTATCATTAAAATCATCTCTAATACCTGAGGATTGGAGGATCGCCAATGTAACACCAATTTTCAAAAAGGGTTCGAGGGGTGATCCGGGAAACTACAGACCGGTGAGCCTGACATCAGTACCGGGAAAAATGGTAGAAACCATCATAAAAAATAAAATTACTCAGCATGTAGATAGTCACAACCTAATGGGAGACAGCCAACATGGCTTTAGACAAGGAAGATCTTGTCTTACTAATCTGTTATGTTTTTTTGAAGGAGTGAATAAACAGGTGGACAAAGGTGAGTCGGTTGATATTGTGTATCTGGACTTTCAGAAAGCCTTTGACAAGGTCCCTCATCAGAGACTTTTGGCAAAACTAAAGAGTCATGGGATAGGAGGCAGTGTACTATTGAGAATCAGGAACTGGTTAAAAGATAGAAAGCAGAGGGTAGGGCTAAATGGCCAATTTTCCCAATGGAGAAAAGTGAATAGTGGTGTACCCCAGGTATCTGTGCTGGGTCTGCTGCTTTTTGACATTCATAAATGACCTGGAAAGTGGAACGAGTGAGGTTATCAAATTTGCAGATGAGACAAAACTATTTAAAGTTGTTAAAACCCAGGAGGATTGTGGAAAATTGCAAGAGGATCTTGATAAATTGGAAGACTGGGCATCAAAATGGCAGATGAAATTTAATGTGGACAAGTGCAAGGTTATGCACCTAGGGAAGAACAACCCAAACTATGGTTACACGATGCAAGGTTCCACATTAGGAACCACCACCCAGGAAAAAGATTTAGGCGTCATTGTGGATACCATGTTAAAACCCTCGGCCCAGTGTGCAGCGGCGGCCAAGAGAGCAAATAGAATGCTAGGTATGATAAGGAAAGGAATGGAAAATAAAACAAAAGATATTATAATGCCTCTATATCGTTCCATGGTGAGACCGCACCTTGAATATTGTGTGCAATTCTGGTCGCCGTATCTTAAAAAGGATATAGCGATTTTAGAAAAGTTTCAGAGAAGAGCCACCAAAATGGTAAAGGGGATGGAAGGCTACTCCTATGAAGAAAGGCTAAAAAGGTTGGGGCTTTTTAACCTGGAAAAGAGACGGCTGAGGGGAGATATGATAGAAGTCTATAAATTAATGAACGGAGTGGAACGGGTAAACGTAGATCGATTGTTTACCTTATCAGAATATAGAAAGACTAGGGGACATGCAATGAAGCTACAGGGTAAACTATTTAAGACTAATAAAAGAAAATATTTTTTCACGCAACGTGTAATCAAACTCTGGAATTTGTTACCGGAGGATGTAGTAAAGGCTGTTAGTGTAGCTGTGTTTAAAAAAGGTTTGGACAAGTTCCTGGAGGAAAGGTCCATATACCATTATTAAGAAGGGACCCAGGATATCAATGCTTGACCCAGTACAAGCATTGTGGAACCTGTGTCTTTTGGGGAAACTGCTAGGTATATATGACCTAGATTGGCCACTGCTGGAAACAGGATACTGGGCTTGATGGACCTTGGTCTGACCCAGTATGGCATATCTTATATTCTTATGTAACACAGAAAGGTCGGAGGGCAGGAGTTGCCTAGACCTCAAAAAAGGTTACGGAGTACAGCCTGGCCAAAAGCACTGTCCCGTCGGGACTCCCTATCCAGGCAGTAATGAGCTGCGAAGGTATGAACTGAAGACCAAGTGGAGGCCCGGCATATGTCTGCCAGAGGAACCAAATGAGCCATGGAGATTGCCATGGCCTGGACCTCGTGAGCCGTGACACAGCCCTCCAAAGGAAGTTTCACTTCCTCATAGGCCCGGGCGATGCAGTCCTCCACCCAAGTGGACAGCGTGCACTTGACCCAGTTTGCTGGGGTCATAGGAGACGAAAAGCTGTGAAGCTTTCCGGTGGTCTTGGGTACGCTAATATAGAAATATAAAGCCCTCCTACAGTCTAAGATATGGAGGACGGCCTTAGCGCGACAAGTGTGAGGTCTGGGAAAGAAAGTAGGGAGGACAACCTCCTGATTGAGGTGGAAAGGAGACACTACCTTCGAAGAAACTTGGGGTGTGCGCGAAGAACCACCCTATTCTTGTAGAACCTGGTATAAGGCCTCTCTGCCATGAGGGCCTGGAGCTCGCTTACTCTTTGGGCGGAGGTGAGAGCAACGAGGAACACCACCTTCCATGAGAGGTAGCAGAGATGACACGCAGTCATCGGTTCAAATGGCGGCAGGGTGAGCCGTCAGACTACACTGAGATCCCATTCGGGCGCTGGAGGGCAGTCTGGGGGTTTAGACAGAAGACCCCTGAGGAATCGGGATACTGTCGGGCATGCCGAGAGTGGCTTCCCATCTATCGGATGATGGTTGGCCGCAAGGGCACTGACAATGTACTCTGATGGAGTTGGATTTGAGCCCCGAGTCAGAGAGATGGAGAAGGTATTGTACTACCATGGCCACCAGACAGGAGAAAGGATCGGTTCCCGTAGCCGCACACCAGAGCGCAAACCTGTGCCACTTAAATGCGTACGCCCGTCTGGTAGATGTTCTGCGGGAAGCCAGCAGGACATCCTCCACCTCCCTCGGGAGTAGGAGCGGAGCTAGAGAGACCCTCTCAGCAGCCATGCCGTCAGTTATAGGAAGCTGGGGTTGGGGTGCAGGAGAGCGCCCCCCCCTTCCTGGGAGAGGAGCCGTGAGCCTGTCACCAGAGGGATAGGAATCTCCCCCACTAGCTGCAGAAGGAGCGGGAACCACGGTTGTCGGGTTGAATGACTAAGGCTGTCGCGAAGAATCTTGAACAGGATCTTGGCGATCAAAGGTGTCGGGGAAAATGCATAGAGGACCCCCCAACCACAATATCAAAGGTGTCAGCAGCCTCCCTGTTGGGGTGTGGTTGTCAGGAACAGAAATGGGTAACTGGTAGTTGTCCGGGCAGGCAAAGAGGTCCAGCCTCAGGTACCCCCAGATCCGAAACAGCCTGCGGGCCACTTTGGGGTCCAGTTGCCATTCCTGGGGCTGGAGCAGTCTGCTGAGCCTGTCGGCTAGCCAATTGCTGTGGCCTGGTAGGTACACTGCCTTGAGGAGAATGAGTACAGGTCCAGTGCTTCTCTGCAGAGGACACGGGATCCCGTGCCCCCGTTTGTTCATGTAGAACATGGCGACCTGGTTGTCGGTCTGGACTAGGACGGAGTTGTGGCTCAGGAATTTCCGGAACGCCCTCAGGGCAAGATGGATTGCACGCAGCTCCAACAGATTGATTTGGTGGGCACTCATCTGCAGACCAGATGCCCTGGGTGCAGAACCCCAGGCAGTGGGCTCCACAGCCCAGCAGAGAGGTGTCTGTGGTGAGGACCCTCAAGGGCTGAGGGACTTGAAAAGGCATTCCCGCTTGCAAATAGCAAGGGGACTACCACCAGTTTAGGGACCGTGCCAAGTGCACGGTGACTGATCTTGTCCTGGAGGCGCCCCGTCGCCTAAGACCATTGGTCCCTGAGGCATCACTGCAGGATCCGCATGTGTAGACGGGCATCTGGGGTGACATGGACTGTGGAGGCCATATCCCCAAGGAGGCGCAACAGGAGTCATGCTGGTACCAAAGAGCAGCGCTGTACCCTCTTGGTCAGTGCCATCAGCCTGTTGACTGTCTGTAGGCAGGAAGGCTTTGGCTGGGAGCGTATTGATCCTTGCCCCAATGAATTCCAGCTCCTGAGTTGGTCTCAGGCTGGTCTTGGGATAGTTTATCACGAAGCCCAAGTGCTGAAGAATCTGGATGGTGCGTGCCGTGGCCTGCTGCATCTTGGGGGCCGAGGTTCCCCTGATGAGCCAGTCGTCAAGGTAGGGGAAGACAAAAATCCTCTGAAGCCTGAGAAAGGTGGCGACTACCGCTAGGCACTTTGTGAATACCCTGGGGGCCAAGGCGAGGCCGAAAGGCATCACCTGGTACTGGAAGTGAAGGCCCCCCCACCACAAAGCGTAGGTATTGTCTGTGGTTTGGGTGGCTTAGGATGTGTGTATAAGCATCCTTCAGGTCTAAGGAGCATAGCTAGTCTCCCTGGCGGAGGTAAAGCAGCAAAGTTCCAAGGGAGAGCATCCTGAACTTCTCCCGCACCAGGAATTTGTTGAGGATGCAGAGGTCGAGGATGGGCCTGAGGCCTCCTGAACTTTTTGGCACGAGGAAGTGGAGTAGATCCCCTTGCCCCTGAGATGGGGCACCGGTTCTACTGCTCTGTCCTCGAAAAGACTCATCAATTCCTTCAAGAGAAGGTCCTGTTGGAGGGGAGTCCGGGAGGGCTCTCCCAGAAAGAAGTGCGGGGGCACCTCAACTAGGCGGAGGAGGTAACTTCCTTGACCACCTGTAGAGCCCAGGCATAGGTGGTGATGGTTCCCCACCTGTGGGCGAACAGGGAGAGTTGACCTCCTGTGAGCTGCCTGGCTTCGCTGGGGAGAGGAGCCATGCTTTAAGAGTCAAAAGCTTCCCCTGGGTTGAGCTGGGATCAAAACGTAAGGCTTGGGGGTCTCTGCTTATGGGGACCGTACCCCTGCCCCTTGGCTTGCTGCCCCTGTTGGGGTGCTGGGGAGGCCTGATAGGGAGGATAGCCCCAGTAAGGCGCAGACTTCCTCAGGTAGAAGGGCTTTTTCCCTGAGCCCTTCTTTCGGGGAGGGCCCGAGGTCTTTTTAGAGAGCCTAGTTCTCCAGTTCGGTGGCCTTTTCGGTCGTGGGCTTGCCGAATAAGTTCTCCCCTTGACAGGGATCAATAAACTTGTCCTGTACCCATTGCTCTAGGTTGGATGACTGCAGCCAGGCTTGGTGGCACGTACCGATGCTTGCCGCAGCTACTCTGGCCGTCGACTCGAACCCATCATAGGCTGCTCGAATTATAAATTTAGAGCATTCACCGATGGCTCTAGATAGGCCCTTGAAGCACTGCAGGGGCGCCTCAGAGAGACCAGTTGAGAATCTGGCGCTCTTGTTAGATCTCTTAGGTACATGCTCATGTACAGCTGGTAGGCCTGAATTCGGCCATTCAGCATCGCATCCTGGTGGCATTTTCTGCCAAGGGTATCCAAGGTGCACGCCTCCCTGCCATTAGGCAGGGAGGACTGCGTCTTTTGACTTTTTTAGTCGACGCATGACCGATTCCACGACCATGGAATTATGCGGCAATTGAGACTTTTGGAACCCGGGGCTCCGGCGGACCCGATACATCGAGTTGAGCCACTTACTAACCACCAGTGTCGACGCCGGTGTCTCCCACATGCAGAGCATGAAGCGCTCTATGATGGGCACCGTCAGGGTCTCTCTCAATGAGGGGCCTCATATTGGAAGATCTTGAGTTCATCTGCTCGTGGGTCCTCCTCGGATTCTGTTGGGAAGGCCAAAGCTTTGGACATATCCCGAAGTCTCAAAAGGCCATGTCCTTGGGGGGAGATGATCTTCGAGGCTCTGACCCCGGGGAATCGGAAGGGACAGCCCGGTGAAGGCAAGTGTCCGGTGACACCTCGTCTCCTGACTCCCAGACGGAGTCATCCGAGTAGGACAAGTGACGACAGACCTCAGGCCCCGAGGGGTCGGGCCGCTCTGGTGCTCGTTGACTTGGTGACGATCTCCGCCCTGAAGAGCAGGAGATCGAGCACAGCCTCTGGGGTCGACTTCGTCGTCGAGTCCCCGGTGGTCAGGGCAGAGGAACCGGACACTATTGCCTTTTGTTGCTTTAGGAAGGCAATGATCTTGCGTTCCAAGGAATCCATCCTGGATGCGAGCCCAGGTGGAGCCACAGCCTCCGGCACGGGCACTGATGGAATCGGTGCCGATACCAGCTCCCCTGGAGGGGAGTCTGACTAGGACAGGACACAATGGTCAGGACCGCTCCATGGCTGGTTCCTTCGACGGCTCGGGTTGATGCTCTGAGCTCCCTGACGGGCCCGGTGAGGGGCCTGGTCATTCTGAACCATCCAGAGATGAGGAAAATCTTCTTTTAGGTTCCCCTGAGGGGGACCCCTCTGAGGTCCCCCGATGCCACTCGGATTCGGAACACTCCTGCCGGGGAGTGGAGGTCTCAGAGGAGGACCTAGCTTTTGGAAACATTGGGGGGGGGGGGGGGTCAGAAATAATCTTTTCCTGCTGCTGCTGGCAGCTTTTTAGGGCCCTTATGGACACATTTGCTAAGGCCAGAAACCGCCAGGTTGTGGTCTGGGCCGAGACACAGGAGAAAGCAGTCATGACCGGAATGAAAAGGGCACTCCGTAAATCAGAGAGGAAGTGGAGACAAACAAAATCCATTGTACACAAGACAGAATACCTGACCCTCCTTGCCAAATACAAAGAAGAGATTAACTCCGCAAAAAGAACTCATCATACAAATTTACTGAACAAAGCCATCAATAAGCTCCGCGAATTATTCGAACTGGTCAAATCTCTAACAAAAACAACACTGGTTGACCATGCTGACAACGTAATCAAGCCTCAAACTTTGGCAAATCACTATGCAAGCAAACTCACGGCTTCAACTCCCACGCAATACCTGGGCCCAACCCTCCCAGTGCCAAACCCAACCATGGCAACCACCGACAGTCAAGACATGATATGGAACACTTTTCACAAACTTGATGACAAACAAATAACTAACATAATCACAAGCATCAACACCACCACCTCCCCACTAGATCCCTGCCCAGCCACTTGGATCAAGGCAGTGAAACAGGACATCACTCAACTTGTCTCGCACATAGTAAACCTATCACTGCAACAAGGAATCATGCCCACACAACTAAAGAAGTCTGTCATAAGACCTGTCTTAAAAAACAAAACAAGCAATAGAGAAGACCCTGCTTCCTATCGACCAATTTCGAGCATATCGTTCCTGGCCAAAATCATTGAAAAGGCCGTGTTACTACAACTGCAAGACCATTTGGATGACAACGAAACCCTGGATAAACAACAATATGGATTCAGACGATATCACGGCGTTGAAACACTACTCCTAGCGCTGCTCGACAACCTCCTCAAGGGATTTGAAGACAAAAAGAAAATGTTTCTACTCATATTCATAGACATATCTGCAGCATTCGATACAGTTCACCATGGCACCCTCTTAAACAGGCTTAAATCCATTGGAATAACAGGAACCCCTCTAAAATGGTTCTCCTCGTACATATCAAACAGAATGCAACAGGTCCAGTTCAACGGAGAAAAGGCAGAAGCATTCACGCAAACACAGGGTATACCACAGGGTTCGGCTCTCTCAGCACTCCTGTTCAATATTTACATGCAACCACTTTGCAAAATCTTCCAACATCATAATATCAAATACCACGTCTATGCAGACGATATTATGCTGTACACTCAACTCGACACTGCCAACCCAAACTACACCCAACTCGAAGAGTGCCTAAGTGAGATGCAAGCCTGGTTACTCCAAAGTAACATGACGATCAACCACAAAAAAACAGAGGTAATGTACATCTCCAGAAAGCCAAACTTCGATCCCCCCGCAACAATCACCTTATGTAACAATACTTACCAAACGAAGGAGGAAATAAAATATCTGGGAGTAACGTTCGATAGTAATCTAAAAATGGAGAAACACCTCCGCAAAACAAACAAAGCCGTTTTCACAAGCTTAGAGTCCTTCAACCGCTAAGGAGCATTATCGAACCTCAGGACTTCAGGACCATTGCCCAGGCACTCATCATGCCACATTTCGACTACTGCAACGCCATCCTGCAGGGTCTCCCAAAGAAAACTCTGAACATTCTGCAAATGGCGCAGAATGTAGCCGCTAGGGTCATCACGAAAAAAGGCTTTGCTGATCACATCACCCCGGTATTGATTGAGCTCCACTGGCTCCCCATCACGGCTCGTATAAAATACAAATCACTCACGACCACTTTCAAGCTCCTACATAACATTGCTCCATCCTTCCTCTCCACCTTGATATGCTCACAACCACCCAACAGAAGCAGAAGAACCTTCAACTCCAACACCCTCCTCATTCCAGCTGATATAAGAACTGTTAAAACCAATACTAGTAATAGAGCGTTCTCATACACAGCACCTACACTCTGGAATCATCTGCCGCCAGAGTTACGAGATTGCAAAGACCTAACTGTCTTCAGGAAAAACCTCAAGACTCATCTTTTCCAGAGTCATTATAATTTGAATTAACCTAAGGGGTCTAAGTCCAGAACATATTTATGTACTCCTGCTCGTTTATGTATAATGTATATATGTAATTAGTACTCATATACTTAAACCCCTCGTGTGATGTGCCTACCCTCCTGATCAACCTGTACACACCCAAATTTTACTGTACTGATTGACAGTCCTCCTAATGTTCTCCTTGTGTAATCAGACCGCTGCTGATCGCTGGAAGTAGCGGTATATAAATGTTTGCTAAATAATAAATAAAATAAATAAATTGCTAAATAATGTGTATCGGTGATGGACATAATTTTACCATACCTACTGCACTTTTTGAACCCGCTGGTAGCCATGGAGGGAAAAAGGGCCTCTGCAAGGTCGAAGACCTTTAGGGCTCCCAGCGAGAAAACACAAGGGCGTAGAAACCCAAAAGAAGAAAAAAAAAAAAAAAAGGCCGACCCGGCACTGGGGTACCAAGGGCGGGCAGGAAGAGTACCTGTGTAGCCAGAGGAAACAGCCGAAAGGCAAGAAGAAAAAACCCACACTCTTCCGGGACAGAAACAGACAACGTCTGAAGGGCTCCGTGGAAAAAAGACGACTGAGTAACATGGCCTCTTTGGGCAGGAAGTGGACCACACATATGTGGAGGCAACTCCCAAAAGCTTTCTTTGAATGGGGATTTGCTCCGCGCGGGCTCCGTTGGCGCCGACATATCCCATATGTGAGGACTGACTTCCTAATTGTTCCTGGAGAAACCCTCCTTACACCCTTGTTAGACACACCGATAAAGGGAATAGAAAAGCCAAAGCAAGCATTCACATCAGTCTTCTTGGATATCACATCTATTTTCGACTCCATTTGCCACAATCTACTAATAGCAAGACTATAACAGATTGGAATCTATGGAACAGCATTACTCTGGTTTAAATTTTAGTTAACAGATCACACAAAAGTAAAAAAAACAGGTCAAACTACAACTGTACCACACAAACAAATGCAAGGAATCCCACAAGGCTCAACCCTCACAGCCTTACCATTCAATATCTATCTACAACCAATCTGCACCATCATCCAGAAACACAAGGTAAACTTCCACATCTATGCCAATGACGATAAATTATATATATCATATCTCATCTCAAATCCGAGTTTCCACCAGACATTCACTTGCTTCAATGAGGTAACCAATGGCTTGCATCCCACAAATTGTCAATCTACAGTGGTGTGGACCAAAATGGTAAAGGGGATGGAAGGATACCCCTATGAAGAAAGGCTAAAAAGATTAGGGCTCTTTAACCTGGAAAAGAGATGGCTGAGGGGATATATGATAGAAGTCTATAAATTAATGAACTGAGTGGAACGGGTAAACATAGATCTATTGTTTACGTTATCAGAATATAGAAAGACTAGAGGACATGCAATGAAGCTACAGGGTAAATTGAGACTAATAAAAGAAAATATTTTTTCACTCAAGGTGTAATCAAACTCTGGAATTTGTTACCGGAGGATGTAGTAAAGGCTGTTAGTGTAGCTGGGTTTAAAAAAAGGTTTGGACAAGTTCCTGGAGGAAAGGTCCATAAGCCATTATTAGGAAGGGACCCAGGATATCAATGCTTGACCCAATACAAGCACTGTGGAACCTGTGTCTTTTGGGGGAACTGCTAGGTACGTATGACCTAGATTGGCCACTGTTGGAAACAGGATACTGGGCTTGCTGGACCTTGGTCTGACCCAGTATGGCATATCTTATGTTCTTACAGTGTGTGTACAGTGGCCTGCTGCACCTCTGAGGCCATGTCTCCCTTTATGCGCCAGTTGTCCAGGTAGGGAAAGAAATACCCCCTGGAGCCGGAGGAAAGCGGCCACAACCACCAGGCTTTTTGTGAAAACCCTTGGAGCAGAGGTTAGGCCGAAGGGGAGCACCCTGTACTGAAAGTGCCTGCCCCCCAGTACAAACCACAGGTATTGCCTGTGATTGGGGTGGATGAGGGTGTGAGTATAAGCATCCCTGTTGGAGGTATGGCAGCAATGTTCCAAGGGAGAGCATCTTGAACTTCTCCCCCATCAGAAATATTTGTTGAGGTTGTGCAGGCTGAGGATGGTCCTAAGGCGGACATGTGAATTAGGTGGAGGAAGTAACCCTCCCTGACCCAAAGTGCCCAGGAATCGGTGGTGGTGGACAATCAACCTTGGGCAGAGGGACAGATGTCCCCCTGTGGGCTGCTGATCTCCTTGGGGTAGATAGGCTATGCTCAAGGAGTCAGAAACTCCCCCCCTGGCTGGGTCAGAGCCGGTGCCTGTTTTGGAGCCTTCTGCTTACCCGGGCCATGCTTACCCTTGGCCTGCTGACCCTTTTGAGGAGCTGGGAAGGGCTGATAAGGTGGGTAGTTTTGGTAAGCAGCTCCCTTCCTCGAGTAAAAGGACATTTTACCCGAGCCCTTCCATTGGGGAGGGGCAGCAGTCTTTTTGGAGAGCCTGGTCCTCGTCATGAACTTGATCTCCAGCTCGGCAGCCTTGTCAGTCATGGGTTTGCCAAAGAGGTTCTCTCCGTGGCAGGGGACATCGACCAATTTGTCCTGAACCCACTGCTCAAGGTCTGACAACTGTAGCCAAGCTTGGCAGCTCACACCGATACCAGCCACTGCCTCGAAACAGTCAGACCGCTCGAGACATGAATTTGGAGCATTTATGGACTGCCTTGGCCAGGTTCTTGAACTGCTGCAAGGGTTCCTCAGAGAGACCAGGAGAGAACCCAGCGAGTTCCTTCGCCAGGTTTCTCAGGTACATGGCCATGTACAGCTAGTAGGCCTGGATGCAGCCGATGAGCATTGAGCCCTGGTAGCACTTTCTGCCGAGGGCGTCCAGGGTGCGGGCCTTACTGCCGGAGGGCACCAAGGAAAGTCTCTTCTGGCTTGTCAGCTGACACATGGCCGACTTCACCACAATGAAGTTATGCGGCAGTTGTGATTTTTGGAAGCCTGGGCTCCGGCAGACTCGATACAAGTCGAGCCATTTGCTCACCATCAGAACCGAAGCTGGTGTCTCCCCCATTCAGAGCATCAGCCGTTCCAGGATGGGAGAGATGGGCACTGTACTAGAGGATTTTCAACTCATCCTCCTGAGGATCCTCAGACTATCAGGAATGCCAGGGCCTTAGACATGTCCTTGACAAAAATTAAGGAAGCCCATATCCTCGGGCAGGGGCAGCTGTCGAGGCTCCGAGACGGGAGAGTCAGATCGGATGTTGCGGTGGCAATGGATATCGGGGACTTCTCATCCTCTGTCTCCCAATCGGAGAAGTCCATCCAGAACACGTAGGATAGCTGCTCCGAGGGCCTTGGGGCCCCCGATGCCCTGCGTCCCGTGCCTAGCAAACTTGCCAGGGATGACCTTGATCATGTCGAGTGAAACCCAGATTATGAACTTGGCCGAGGATCGACTCAAGGTCAAAGGACCTCTAGGATCGGCTTGGCCTCCGGGGACATTTTGAACATCAAGGGTCTGGTGGTCGGGGTGGATGAACCAGTCATGCCAGACAACAGCACCTGCTATTGGTCCATGAAGGAAGACAAACTGCACTCCAGGACCACCATTCTGGACTCTAGACAAGGTGGCTCAGTAGCCTTCAGCATGGGCACCAAGGGACTCTGGCCCGATGCCAGCTCCTCTGAAGGGAAATCCTCAATGAGGATAGTGCCTAGGGGACAGAGGCCAGTCTGTGGCCGGATCCTTCCGTGGGACGTTCGCAGAGCACTCCTTTTCAGACACCTCGGACAAACGTCTCTGACTGCAGGACCGGGTCTTGTGGGGGGGGGGGGGGACACCCGGCTGGTCGAAACCATCCAAAGACACCGCCTTCGAGGGTTGTTTCTTCTTCCTGCATTCCCTCAAGGGAGACCTCCTTTCTGAGGACCCATGATGAGGCTCAGATTTGGAGGATTACGCCCAAGATGTCAGGGCCTCAGATGAGGCTCTAGCCTTCAAAGGCACCAGGGACTCTGTGGAAAAACATATCATGCTACTGCTGGCAGCTCTTGAGAGCTTTACTGGACCATCCTCTTGCAGACACCGTAGGCTGCCAGGTTGTAGTCTGGCCCAAGGCAGCGGAGACAGCAGTCATGTGTGTCGATCAAAGACAATTTTGGAGCACCGATCACACTTCTAAAAGCCACTGGTATCCATGGGGGGAAAAAAGTACCCCTGCAAGTTCAAAGTCTCTCCGGGCTGCCAAAGGGAGAGATAAAAAAAGCACAAAGATGCCAGGAAAAGAAAAAAAAAACCCGAAAGACTACAAAAATAGACCGAACACTACGCCAAGGCGGCGAGGTCAGTAGGCGGGAAGAGTACCAGTTCAATACCAGAGGGGAGTCAAGCTCGCCAAGAGGAGTGGCCTAGTGGTTGGGGCAAGGTACTTCAGGCCGGAAGGTCGGGGGTTCAAATCCCAGTAGAGGACAGCAACCTTGGGCCGGAAGGACTGGGGTTTCTATTCCCACAGGTGCTCCTTGTGGTCTTGGGCAAGCCACTTAACCCTCCATAGCCCATGTTCCCTGTAAAATAGTTATCTCCAAGTTATAATGCCCTGTTCAATGTAATTTCAGTTTGTTCAATGTAAACCGCACTGATGCAGAATAGCGCGGTATATAAGAGAATGTAAATAAATAAATAAATTTCCAGGGACAAGCCAGACAAACATCTGAAGGGCTCCATGGAAAAAAGGAGACTGAACAAGATGACATCCTTGGGCAAGAAGGGGACCACGCATGCATGGTGGCATCTCCCAAAGGCTTTCTTTGAAAGCTGGGGGGATGCTTCCGCGAGGGTTCCGTCGGCACCGATGTCACCCATATGTTAAGACTGACTTCCTGATTGTTCCCAGAGCAGAACAAGACAGAATTTTCTAAAGCTACGAGTGTTAAAGAAAAAAAATTCCACCCTCAAATTGGAATGCTACAAGATGCTCAAGGATCCATGCTGAATAATGCTGAGAAGATCAAGAAAAGGTGGAAAGAATATACAGAGTCATTTACCATAAAGATCAAGTGGACGAACAGTCGTTTCAACCTGTACCTTATGATAAGGAACCATTGGTGATGAAAGAAGTCGAAGCAGAATTAAAAGCCATATCAAAGAACAAAGCACTGGGCACTGATGACATTCCCATTGAAGTATTAGAGCAATCATATGAAGCTGTCTACGTACTTACAAGACTCTACCAGGAAATTTGGAAGACAAATTCATGGCCACGTGACTGGAAAAGATCTGTTTATATACCAATCCCGAAGAAAGGTGACACTGACTGTGGAAATTATCGCACAATTGCTCTGATCCCACATGCCAGCAAGATTCTACTCAAGATCATTCAGCAGACTACAACCATACCTGGAACAAGAACTGCCTGAAGTGCAAGCTGGGTTCATGAAAGGGCAAAGAACGAGACACATTATTGCAGATATGAGATGGATCCTTGAAAAGACAAAATACCAAAATATCCATGTGTGTTTTATTGACTACAGCAAGTAGTATAAGCAAATATGTACGACAAGTCTATATATTTTCGTTCTACTTTAATTTAGAGGCAGAACAAATCAGAAAAGCAGGACTGTATGAAAACTAGAGGTGTGAAGATTGGTGGAAGACAACTATCTTTGCTATGCCAATGATACCACATTCCTGACTGAAAGTGAAGATGATTTGCAACATTTGCTTCAATATCAAGGAATATGGTCTTAAAATGGGTCAGCACCTTAATGTTAAGCCGGCAAAGATCGTGACAATGGGCAAAAATCAATAAGCTCATCAGTGATGGAGAAGAAATTGAAATAGTTGACAGCTTTAACTTGGATCAACAATAAAGAATAGACCAGCAATCAAGAAATCAGACAACATATTGCTCTTGGTAGAATGGCTATGAAGGACCTAGACAAGATAGCATAGTCACTCACCTGTAACAGGTGTTCTCCAGGGACAGCAGGAATCAGTCCTCACATATGGGTGACGTCGGCGCTGACGGAGCCCTCGTGCGAAGCAATACCCCAGCTTTCAAAGAATGCCTTTGGGATTGCATTGCACATGTGCAGTCCCCTTCCCGCCCAAGGGTGCCATCTTGCTCAGTCAAATGACATAGCTAAAAAGACAGCAAAATGAATAAAAATCAATAGGACTGCAACTCCAGGGGAGAAGGGAGGGTTGTGAGGACTGATTCCTGCTGTCCCTGGAGAACATCTGTTACAGGTGAGTAACTACGCTTTCTCCAGGAACAAGCAAGAAGTCAGTCCTCACATATGGGACTCCCTAGCTATAGGCTACTGAGAAACCATAGCTGAAAAATGGCTCCCTCTAGAAGAGCCGCAGCAGCTGCAATAGGAATTCAGCAGAGAAAGCAACATCCCCCGGTAGCCTGACACCAAAGGGTCAGAGGGTTGGAGTTGCCTAAACCTCAAATAGTTTAGGAGTACCGCCTGGCCGAAAGCACTGTCCCGTTGGGACTCCCTATCCAGGCAGTAATGGGCTGCAAAAGTCTGGCTTGAAGACCAAGTTGCAGCCCGGCAGATGTCTCCTAGCGGAACAGAGCGGAAGTGAGCCACTGATGCAGCCTTAGCCCTGACACGGTGGGCCGTGACTCGACCCTGCAACAGGTCGGCCGCCCTGTACGCCCAGGCAATGCAGTCTGCCACCCAGGTGGACAGCATACGGTTGGAGACAGGTAACCCTAGCTTACTGGGGTCATGCAAAACGAAGAGCTGAGTAGCACTTCGATGTCCCTTCGTACGCTCCAGGTAGAAGGACAATGCCCTCTTACAATCCAGGATATGCAGGACTGCCTCTGCCCGGCTGGAATGCGGCCTGGGAAAGAAGGTTGGAAGAATCACCTCCTGATTGAGGTGGAAAGAAGAGATCAACTTTGGAAGGAACTTCGGGTGAGTGCAGAGGACCACCCTATTCCTATAAAACCTTGTAATTTCAGTTTGTTCAATGTAAACCGCACTGATGCAGAATAGTGCGGTATATAAGAGAATGTAAATAAAGTGGGGTTTCCACTGCCAGCTGGAGGAGAAGCGGAAACCAAGGCTCTCTTGGCCATCTGGGGGATACCAGAATGACAGAGGCCTTGTCCCGAAGGACTATGAACAGAGTCCGGGCCACTAGAGGTGTGGGAGGAAACGCATACATGAGGCTCCCTGACCAGGAGATCAGGAAAGCATCTGCAGCCACCCTCAGGGGATGTGGCTGGCTGGAGCAAAATCTTGGCAGCTGGTGATTTTGTGGACTGGCAAATAGATCTATGGACGGATGTCCCCAGTGGTGGAAAATCCGCTGGACCACCACCGGATCCAGTTGCCAGTCGTGAGGTTGGAGAATCCTGCTTAGTTTGTTTGCTAGGCAGTTCTCCTGACCCGGCAGTTACACTGCTTTGAGAGACATACCCTGCCTGATGCAAAGGATCAGAGGTCCAGTGTCTCCTGACATAGGATACAAGAACCCGTACCTCCCTGCTTGTTCACGTAGAACATTGCTACCTGGTTGTCCGTCTGAATCAATACAGACTGATCTGAGAGGACATGACGAAAGGCTTGAAGAGCTAGGCAAATCGCCCGCAACTTTAAGAGGTTGATTTGGTGTGCAGACTCATGAGGAGACCATAACCCGAGTGCATAATCCTTGGCAATGGGCTCCCCAGCCCAGAAAGGAGGCATCTGTCGTTAGCACCCTTGTATGCGAGGGAATTTGAAAAAAAAGACTCCTTCAAGCAGGTTGAGTGGCTGACTCCACCACTGTAATGACTTCACCAGTCGCCTGGATACTGTTATCCTGTCTGAGGCTGCCGGTGGCTTGTGTCTACTGATCTCTGAGGCACCACTGAGCTGTTCTCATGTGGAGATGGGCATTTGGGGTCACATGCATCGTGGAGGCCATGTGGCCCAGGAGGCGTAAGAAGTGTCTCGCTGAGACCTGAGACTGAACTCTTGTGTCAGTGCTAGCAGCCTCTGTGCCCTGTTCTCCGGCCAGTAAGCCTTCACCTGAAGGGTGTCCAATCTTGCTCCTATGAACTAAGTTTTCAGTGGGGAGCAAAGTAGACTGTGTGGTTTATGACAAAGCCTAAATGTTGCAACAGGTTGATAGTGTGAGAAGTGGCCTGTTGGGTCTCCTGAGGCGACTGGCCCCTGGATGAGCCAGTCGTTCGGGTAAGGGAAGAAAAAAAATCCCTCGACTTCTGAGGAAGGCCGCCACCACAGCCAGGCATTTTGTAAACACTCTCGGAGCAGAGGCTAGGCCAAAGGGTACAACCCTGTATTGGAAATGTTTTCCTCCCACTACAAATCTCAGCTATTGTCTGTGGTCTGGATGTATGAGGATGTGTGTATAGGCATCCTTCAGGTCTAAGGAGCATAGCCAATCTCCCTGGTGGAGGTAAGGCAGCAACATTCCAAGGGAAAGCATCTTGAACTTTTCCCTCACCAGGAACTTGTTTAAGTTTTAGGTCGAGGATGGGTCGGAGGCCTCCTGTTCTCTTTGGTATGAGAAAATACCTAGAGTGGAAGTCCTTGCTCTGCAAGTGGTGGGGCACCGGTTCCACCGCTTGATCCTCTAGAAGACCTGCCAACTCCTGCAAGAGACGGTCCCTGTGAAGAGGGGGTCTGAGAGGCTCTCCTGGAAAGGAGGGTGGTATCTGGCTGAAGTTAAGCAAATAGCCCCCTTTGGGCTATTTGCAGGACTCAGATATCCAAGGTGATGGCTGGCCACCTGTGAGCATACAGGGTTAGCCTGCCTCCTGTGCATGGCATTACCACTGGCGGAATAGAAACTATGCATTGGGAGTCAAAAAAACTCTCCCAGCTGGGTAGGAGCCAGAGCCTGGGGGTCTTCTGCTTACGCAGGCCATGCCCCTATCTCTTGGCCTGCTGCCCCTGTTGGGGAACTGGGGTGGCCTGGTAAGTGGGGTAGTTGCGGTAAGCAGTACCCTTCCTCAGGAAAAAGGGCTTTTTACCCGAGTCCTTCTTAGAAGGGGCAGAAGTCTTCTTTGAGAGAGTTGTCCGGGTCAAGTACTTGGACTCGAGCTCAGCAGCCTTCTCAGTCATGAGTTTGCCAAAGAGGTTGTCACCTCGGCAAGGGACATCGACCAACTTATCCTGAACACATGGCTCCAGATCCGATGACATTAGCCAGGCCTGGCTGTGTGCACTGATGCCAGCCGCGGCTACTTGGGCCGAAGCCTCAAAGCCATCATAGGCCGCTCGAGATATGAACTTCGAGCACTCCTGAATCCCGGTTGACAAGGCATTGAAGCACTGCAAGGGTGCCTCGGCGAGGACAGCTGAGAACCCGGCAATCTCCTTTGCCAGGTCCCTCAAGTACATGCCCATGTACAGCTGGTAGGTTTGGACACAGCCTGATAGCATTGAGCACTGGAAGCATTTTATTTATTTATTTAAAAGGATTTGTATACTGCTTTGTCCTGAAATCAAAGCGGTTATCACATCAAACAAACCATTGTTATGTGGATATGAACATGTAGTGGTAAATCAATAGTATGGGTATTTTCTGCCGAGGGCATCCAAGTTCCGGGCCTCCTGGCCAGGAGGCACCGGGGAGTGCGTTTTTTGGCTCTTGAGCCTATGCATGCCAATTCCACAACCATAAAGTTGTGCGGCAGCTGTGCCTTTTGGAACTCAGGGCTCTTGTGGACTTAATAGATGGAACTGACCCGCTTGCTGAGAACCGGCATCAAGGCCGGTGACTCCCACATGCGGAGCATCAGCCGTTCCAGCTTTGGAGGAACCAGCACAGTAAAGGCTTCCCTCGGGGGAAGTCATACTGGAGGGCCTCGAGCTCTTCAGCTCCAGGCTCCTCCTTGGTAACCACCGGGAATGCCAAAGCCTTGGCCATGTCCCTGACGAAGTCCGAGAACCGGGTATCCTCCAGAGGGGACCTTCTCTGAGGCTCCGAACCCGGTGAGTCCGATGGGTGTCCGGGGACTCAACTTCCTTCTCCCATGCCGATCCCTCCAAGAAGGAATCGAGGGGCTCCAGCTGCGAAGGCTTCGGCGTCGACAATCTCAGTCCAGAGCGGGAGGTCAAGGGAGACCTTGGCCGAGGATCGACTAGAGTCTTAAGAGTCCCAAGGATCTGCTTGGCCTCCAGGGTCGACTTGGATGTCGATGTCCCAGTGGTCGCAGCGGATGGACCGGCTATCAGCAGCCGCTGCTGCTCCATGAAGGCAGACATGCTGTGCTCCAAGGCCGTCATCCTGAGACTGAGCTCAGAAGACTCCACAGCCTCGGGCTCCCCCGGAGGGGAATCCACGAGGACAACAGCACTTACCTGCCTCGGCATCTCTGGCTCCGTGCGAGGTATCTTTCGCAGGCCGCTCCGACTCCAAGGACCCAAGGTGGTGATCAGGACTCTGCAACCTGGCCTTCAAGGGCCCAGGGCAATTGGAGGCATCCAACGACGCCACCCTCACGGACTGCTTCTTTCTCCGGTGTTACCGAGAGGGAGACTCCCGTTCAGAAGACCCCCGACGGTGCTCGGGTTCAGACAGCTCCCGAGACATCGAGGCTTCTGATGAGGTACAGATCTGGGGGGATACGGACGAGAAAATCCTCATACGCTGCTGCTACTTACTTCGGGGTGCCTTAGAGGACATCTTCCCACATGGGCCACAGACCTTCGGGTCATGGTCGGGCCCGAGGCATCGGAGACAGCAGTCATGTGTGTCAGTGAGGGACATCAACCTCTTACACCAATCACACTTTTTAAACCCGCTGGCAGCCATCGGGGGACAAAGGGCTCCTACAAGGTCGAAGGACCGGGCTGCCAATGAAAATAAGAGCGTGAATGCTAGTCTCTAAGGACAAAAACGCAAAAAAAAAAATTGACTCGATACCGGTGTACCGAGCCGCAGGCGGGAACGGGAACCAGCATTGAATCGGTCGAAGAGAAAAAATTCTTCTAAGTTTTGACGCACTTTTTCCACGAGGAATTAGGGACAACGTCTGTTGGGCTCCGTGGAAAAAGGGAGACTGAGCAAGATGGCATCCTTGGGCGGGAAGGGGACCGCGCATGCGCGATGCAATCCCAAAGGCTTTCTTTGAAAGCTGGGGAATTGCTCCGCACCAGGGCTCCATTGGTGCCAACGTCACCCCATATGTAAGGACCGACTTCCTGCTTGTTCCTGGAGAAGTTAGAAAATATAATCATGCAGTTTATTTGGGAGGGGAAATTCCCAAAGGTGGCAAGGAATACTATGTATCAGTTGTGGACAGAGGGGGGGGGGGTTTAGGGGTGCCCTGTTTGACCAAATACTTTGACGCGGCACAACTAAGGGCACTCTTAGCATGGAGGGAAGAGTCAGACACCCCGAGTTGGGTACAAATAGAGACGAAGGGAGAGAAACACAAGGAAGCAAGGATGTGGTACCCGGGGGGATGGAAAAAGGAGGGGGGACAGTAATACCTTTAAGGAACTTACATTCTAGGTGTGGAGGAAATGGAGAGGGCATCTTCTAGGGGACAATAGATATACATTTATCAGAGAGGCAGGTAAATACGGGCCGGGGAAAAACTTGAAGGTATATGCGAGATGGGCCAGTAAAGGGTTAATAAGGATAGGTCAAATGGTTGGGAAAGGGGGAGTAATCCGAACATTTAAGGAGTTACAGCAAGACTACCAAATAGATCAGAGAGATCACTATGCATACATGCAATTGTGGTATTTTCTGCAGAGAAAAGAGAAAAATCTAACTTGTCAATGAAGCCCACCCAATTCGAGGAGTTGATGGGAAAACAGAATTCACAGAAAGGGGTGATATCTAAACTTTATAAAATACTCCTTTAGAAAGGAGAGATAAAGGCAATAGGTCAGAGGAGATGGGAGGAAGAAATACCAGGACTATGGGATGGAAGCAGATGGGAAGATTTATATGAAAAACACATAAGTTAGCGCCGGGGACCCCAATACTGGAGAACAGTTTAAAAGTGCAGTTAAGGATGTATTGGACCCAAGTTAAAAGCAATTTATCCGGACACGTCGAATGAATGCTGGAAGAAATGCGGGAAAAGGGGTGATCTAATACATAAGCTATGGCACTGTCCAAAGGTGCAAGCGTACTGGGGAAAAGTGGAAAGACTATATGAGGAAATTACTGGAGTACAGATCAAACTAACTCCAGCTATGATGAAATTAGACTTACCTGCTAATTGTAGTTCCTGGAGTGCAGCCAGTCTAGTCCCGGACCTCTGGGTTGCCAATCTCATCTAGCAGCTTGGAGACTGAGGAACTCCTTTTGTGATGTCACTGCTATAGCCTTCCAGACGCCTCCTCCTGTCACCAGTTCCCTATTGACAAAGCAGACTCACCGGAGCAACAAGTAAGAAGTCAATATATACAAACAGTAGCGGTGAAGATCCTAGTAAACCCATAACACTGAACTGAGGGGAAGACCCCCCCTCCCTTAACTGGACTTTAAACTTGCAGGGGCACTTCAACTGCCATGAAAGAATGGTGTCCCTACTGCTGACCATCTACCCTCCCAGGATAGCCACCTGCCTCAGGTTGCCGAAGCCCTAGAAATGCAGACACCTCTTACCTGTTTACCACCAGGACTTCAGGCTTCTATGACCATAAGGCAAGACTGGGGAGGGATATGGGACTAGACTGGGTACAATCCAGGAACTACAATTAGCAGGTAAGTCTAATTTCATCTTCCTGAGCATGTATCCAGTCTAGACCAGGACCTCTGGGTTAGTACCAGAGCAGTGAAACAAATATTCAACCACGGGAGGGACCGGAAAGACCAGCCTGAAGTACTGCCGACCCAAACACGGTCTCTTTCGCTGACTGCACATCTAGGCAATAGTGCTTAATAAACGAATTCAAGGATGACCACGTCGCCGCCATACAGATTTCCACCGGTGAAACCAATCGCACCTCTGCCCAGAAGGCTGCCTGTGCCCTGGTGGAGTGGGCTTTCAAACCTTCAGGGACCGGCTTACCCTTTAAGAAGTACGCCGACGCAATGGCTTCTTAAAGCCATCTCGCAAATGAGGCTTTTGACGCCGCTTCCCCCTTCCGCGGCCCTGCAAAGAGCACAAAGTCTATCCGACTTGCAAAACGCAGCCGTACGCCGAAGATACATTTTCAACGCTCGGACATCCAATAAATGCATGTTCCTCGCCGTCGGGAGCTCCGCGCGCTCTCTGAATACAGGTAGGGATATTTCCTGGTTCACATGAAATGCCAAAACGACCTTCGGTAAGAACGCCAGAACCGGTCGCGGAACCACCTTCGAGGACTTGAGGGAGAGATAGGGCTCGAGACAGCCAAGAGCTTGCAACTCTGAGACCCTTCTTGCCGAGCAGATCACCACAAGAAACACCACCTTTAACGTGAGATCCTTGATAGAGGTTCGAAGGGCTCCCCTTTCCAATGCTTCTAGTACAAACGGCAGGCGCCAATTCGGAACTACCTGTCTGCAGGGTGGCCTTATCAGGGACACCACTCTCAAAAACAGCTTGACATCTCCCTGGCTTCCGAGCGTCTGACCACCTATTTTACCTCTATAACAAGCCAAAGCTGCAATGTGAACTCTGAGCGACGCTGTCGCTAAGCCCTTCTCGAAGCCGACTTGCAGGAACTGCAGGAGCTGGGGAACGGAAGATCTTAACGGCTCCCAGCCCTTGTCTGAACACCAAGCCTCGAACACTCTCCAAATGCGAACATAGGCCAGCGAGCTGGACCTCCTCCTAGCTCTCAGTAACATGGAAATCACCCCCACTGAATATCCCCGTGAGGTCAGCCGAGCCCTCTCAAGAGCCAGGCCGTAAGCAAGAACCTATCCACGTGGGGCATGAGAAGAGGCCTCTGTGACAGAAGATCTGCCCGCGCGGGAAGCCGCCAAGGCTTTGCCACCAACAACTTTACCAGATCCCCGTACCAAGGGCGACGAGGCCAATCCGGCGCTAGCAGAATAACCTGGCCTCTGTATCACTCTATCCGCTGAAGCACCCTGCCGATCAGCACCCACAGCAGGAACACATACAGCAGTTGACCGGCCGGCCAGCTTTGGACGAGCGCATCCAGACCCTCTGACATTCTCTCTTTCCGCCTGCTGTAGAAGCGGTCTACCTTTGTTGAGTTGAACGTTGCCATGAGATCCATGATCGGAACTCCCCAGTGTCGAACCAACATCGCGAAACCTCCGGGTGCAGAACCCATTCTCCAGGGTCTACCTTCACCCTGCTGAGAAAATCAGCTTCCACGTTCTCCATCCCTGCCACGTGTGCTGCCAATAGATCCAGGAGATTCACTTAGACCCAATCGAACAGTGCTTCGGCTTCTGCCTCCAGCACGACGCTGCTGGTTCCCCCTTGTCTGTTGACATAGGCCACCGCCGTCGCGTTGTCGGAAAATACCCGAACTGCTTTTCCTCTGAGAACTGCTTGAAACTCCTGCAGGGCTAGGGCAACCACTCTTAGCTCTAGTCGGTTGATTGACCATGTCTGCTCCTGAGCATGCCACTGGCCCTGCGTAAAACTGCCCTGACAATGCAGGTGGAGGAGTGGCCTAGTGGTTGGGGCAAGGTACTTCAGGCCGGAAGGTCAGGGGTTCAAATCCCACTAGAGGACAGCAACCTTGGGCCAGAAGGACTGGGGTTTCTAGTCCCACAGGTGCTCCTTGTGATCTTGGGCAAGCCACTTAACCCTCCATAGCCCAAGTTCCCTTAAAATAGTTATCTCCAAGTTATAATGCCCTGTTCAATGTAATTTCAGTTTGTTCAATGTAAACCGCACTGATGCAGAATAGCACGGTATATAAGAGAATGTAAATAAAATAAAATAAATGCGCTCCCCAGCCCCGCAGACTGGCGTCTGTAATCAGAGGTATCCAGTCCGGTGTCTCCAGGCTCCTCCCGTTCCACAGGGCTTCGGGAGACAGCCACCACCGCAGGGCTAGACACGTGTCCTTCAAGCAAGGTAGTCGTCGAGACAGAGGATCCCTCTGATGAGACCAGCGGCGCAGCAACGCCCTCTGCAAGGGTCTCATGTGGGCACGTGCCCACGGCACCACTTCTATTGCCGCCACCATGGTGCCCAACACTTGTAAGTACTGCCAGGCCGAGGGCCTCCTGGTTAGCAGGAATCTCTGGACCAGCTTCTGGAGATTGCACGTCCGCTGTTCCGTGAGAAACACTTTTCCGCTGACTGTGTCGAACCGGGCTCCCAAGTACTCCAAGCCCTGGGAAGGAACTAAGTGACTTTCCCTGACTGACCACCCCAACCTAGACTTTCCAGGAAAGACACCACTCTGGCCGTCGCTCTCGTCTCTGGACTTTGCATGAATCAGCCAATCGTCCAGGTAAGGATGCACGAGTATGCCTTCTTTCCTCAGCGCTGCAGCCACCACTATCACTCTGATGAAAGTCCGCGGCGCGGTTGCCAGACCAAACGGCAAAGCTTGAAACTGAAAATGTCCGAAGGGCACCGCGAATCTGAGAAACTTGTGATGGTCTGGCCTTATGGGAATGTGAAGGTACGCTTCTGACAAATCGAGGGAGGTAAGGAACTCGCCTTTCTGCACCGCCATGATCACCGACCGCAGCGTCTCCATGTGAAAATGCGATACCCGGAGACACCGGTTCACTCCCTTGAGATCCAGAATAGGCCGAAAACCTCCGTCTTTTTTCAGAACGAAGTAAATGGAGTACCGACCGGAGCCGCACTGATCTGGCGGTACCGGCACTATTGCCTTGAGATCGAGCAACTTTCGTACTGTCTCCCGCAGGGCCCCACATTTGGCAGGAGACCTGCCGGGAGACAGAACGAACATGTCGTGCACTGGCTTTACGAGTTCCAGTGCATAACCCTCTTGGATGACTTCCAGCACCCACTGATCCAATGTTATTTGGGACCAGGCAGAATAAAAATTCTGCAGCCGACCCCCTACGGGGAGGAACAGCGCCTGAGCCCGTCTTATCTCATTGGACCTTTCTGGAATTCAGGGACGCTGAGGACGAAGGCCCAAAGCCCCTTCCCGCTCGCCGGAACCCCCGATTTCTATTGGGAAACCTGCCTCTGTCCTGCGTTAAACCAAGGAAAACTAAATAGCCGAAAATCCCGCTGTAGTCCTCGACCCGCAGGAGAGGTTCGGACCGGCCTAGGCTTGTCCTCTGGTAATCTGCCCCCTTTGGACTCACCTAGATACTTGACTAGTTTTTCCAAATCTTCTCCAAACAAGAGACGGCCCTTGAAGGGCAGCTTACTGAGTCTAGCCTTCGAAGAGCTATCTGCCACCCAGCTGCGCAACCAGATACCTCCGAGCTGCCACAGCAGAGGCCATACTCTTCGACAAGCCCCTCATAAGGTCATAATGGATATCCGCTAAATAGGCCGTGCCCGATTCCAACTTCGCCGCCTCCCCAGAGCGGTCAGTCTCTTGTCCTGCCACCCTCTGAGACCAGCGAAGGCAGGCTCTCGCCACCCAAGCTCTGCAGATGGCCGCCTGGAGTGATAGGGCATTCACCTCAAAAACCTGTTTCAGCAAAACGTCCAACTTCCTGTCTTGAGTATCCTTGAGGCCAGCATTACCCTTTACGGGTATGGTGGTGGTCTTGGTCACTGCGGAGATAGCCGCATCCACTTTTGGGAGCTTAAATATCTCTTTATCCTGATCAACTAAGGGATACAGATGACTCGATAGCAGAGAGACTGAACGAATTCTTTGCTTCAGTCTTTACTGAGGAAGATGTAGGGATGTTACCCATGACTGAAGTGGTATTTAAAGGTGCAGAAGAATTGAAGGAAATATCGATACATCGAGAAGATGTATTACAACTATTAGATAAGCTGAAGAGTAGCAAATCACCTGGGCTGGATGGTATACATCCAAGGGTATTGAAAGAACTGAAATATGAGATTGCAGACATGCTATTAGTAATCTGTGAACTATCATTAAAATCATCTCTAATACCTGAAGATTGGAGGATCGCCAATGTAACACCAATTTTTAAAAAGGGTTCCAGGGGTGATCCGGGAAACTACAGACCGGTGAGCCTGACGTCAATACCGGGAAAAATGATAGAAACCATCATAAAGAATAAAATTACTCAGCATGTAGATAGTCATGAACTAATGACAGACAGCCAACATGGCTTTAGACAAGGAAGATCTTGTCTTACTAATCTGTTATGTTTTTTTGAAGGAGTGAATAATCAGGTGGACAAAGATGAGTCGGTTGATATTGTGTATCTGGACTTTCAGAGAGCCTTTGACAAGGTCCCTCATGAGAGACTTTTGGCAAAACTAAAGAGTCATGGGATAGGAGGCAGTATATACTATTGTGGATCAGGAACAGGTTAAAAGATAAAGCAGAGGGTAGGGCTAAATGGCCAATTTTCCCAATGGAGAAAGGTGAATAGTGGTGTACCCCAGGTATCTGTGCTGGGTCCGCTGCTTTTTGACATTCATAAATGACCTGGAAAGTGGAACGAGTGAGGTTATCAAATTTGCAGATGAGACAAAACTATTTAAAGTTGTTAAAACCCAGGAGGATTGTGGAAAATTGCAAGAGGATCTTGATAAATTGGAAGACTGGGCATCAAAATGGCAGATGAAATTTAATGTGGACAAGTGCAAGGTTATGCACCTAGGGAAGAACAACCCAAACTATGGTTACACGATGCAAGGTTCCACATTAGGAACCACCACCCAGGAAAAAGATTTAGGCGTCATTGTGGATACCATGTTAAAACCCTCAGCCCAGTGTGCAGCGGCGGCCAAGAGAGCAAATAGAATGCTAGGTATGATAAGGAAAGGAATGGAAAATAAAACAAAGGATATTATAATGCCTCTATATCGTTCCATGGTGAGACCGCACCTTGAATATTGTGTGCAATTCTGGTCGCCATATCTTAAAAAGGATATAGAGTTATTAGAAAAGTTTCAGAGAAGAGCCACCAAAATGGTAAAGGGGATGGAAGGATACTCCTATGAAGAAAGGCTAAAAAGGTTAGGGCTCTTTAACCTGGAAAAGAGACGGCTGAGGGGAGATATGATAGAAGTCTATAAATTAATGAGCGGAGTGGAAAGGGTAAACGTAGATCGATTGTTTACCTTATCAGAATATAGAAAGACTAGGGGACATGCAATGAAGCTACAGGGTAAACTATTTAAGACTAATAAGAGAAAATATTTTTTCACTCAACGTGTAATCAAACTCTGGAATTTGTTACCGGAGGATGTAGTAAAGGCTGTTAGTGTAGCTGGGTTTAAAAAAGGTTTGGACAAGTTCCTGGAGGAAAGGTCCATAAGCCATTATTAAGAAGGGACCCAGGATATCAATGCTTGAACCAATACAAGCATTGTGGAACCTGTGTCCCTTGGGGAAACTGCTAGGTACATATGACCTAGATTGGCCACTGTTGGAAACAGAATACTGGGCTTGATGGACCTTGGTCTGACCCAGTATGGCATATCTTATGTTCTTATGGATCCTTTCAGAGGAGCCTCTGGAATGTTCCATTCCTCTTGAATCATTTCCTGAAACACTCTGTGGACCGGGAATGCTTTCTGACCTTTCCGAAAGACCTGTAAATAACGGATCCTCCAGTGTCATCCTCTGCCGCCCCCGGTACTGGCATATTCAGCACCTTCAGCGTCTCTGCTATGAGTGCTGACAGCTCTTCTCTCCTGAAGACCCGCACCACTCTGGGCTGATCTTTTTCTGGCAGCTCTCCTTCCTCTAGTTCTTCTTCCAGCTCCACGCTGTGATTTTCGTCCTCCGACAGGGGCCCCTCTGAGGCCACCGACCGTGCCCTGAGCACCCCTTCCAGTCTAGGCTTCTTAACTGCTTCGGGAGACTCCTCCCCATGCCGCGACGCCGTGAGTCTCTGCCCCAGGGCTCACGGGGCCTTGCGATTGTTGGCTACTGCCTGCCACTGCTTGTTGAAGCAGACTCACACACTCTTGTGAAAAAATGGATGCAAGACCCAAGGGCCAGGCTGTCTGCAAAAACGAAGGATCCGGGGCTGAAGAGGGCCCTGCCACAGGTTGTTCCTGGGCCAAATCCTCCACTTGTTCCGTCGAGGCTTCTGCCCCAGGACAATCCCAGTCTTCCGCCGTTGCCTGCTCCTTAGAGGCTTCCTTCACGCATGCCTTGCAAACCCCCAAGTTCACGCACGTTTTGGCTCCACAGACCACACACAGTAATTTGCTGAGCATCTCCTCTCACTTGACAAAATTCGCCTGCCCAGATCAGGGTTCTCCAACCAAAAATCCCCTGGCTACTCAGGCCTTCAAACCGAGATCTCCCACCTGTACGCAAGCTCTGAGATGGCTCCTTTGCGCTACAGCCTAACTGCGCCGCAGCCACGAGGACGACCTGACAGAAAAAGGAACTTTCGCGCCCAAAGACGCTGGCATACCTACCCAGCGAATCCGACTACCTTTGTCGGCTTCCGAGCAGGTCGTGGCTTCAATTCGAGCTCCTGCGCTGGTCAGCTATTTTAAAAGTAATGTGCTGAGAAGGAGCCGCCTGAGAACACCGGAACGCTTGAATTCTCCGGTTCTCGGCCAATGCCGACGAGAGTGCCCAGATCCACTGCAGGCAAGACTTCTGACCAGGCTCTGTCAATGATCTGTTCCAAATAGTGCCTCTTTACCAGGCAAAGAATACCGGAACTCCCCTCCCTTAGCTCCCCTGGGCTAATCCTTCGTGCCCTGACTTTCTCGGGTAAAGCTAGGAGACAAAGAAGTGAGGAATTAAATATGGAGGAAGGCCTCCTGCAATTTAAAGGCACAGTCCTTACAGTTGCAGATTTTTCTGCATTTAAATCTGAGAGCCTTAAAGCAGATTAACTTAACCTACAACTAAAACCCCCAATTTTCTTTTTTTTTTTAAATGGGAATCCTAATTGTTCCTCCAGTGAGCCCGGAACTCCAGGCTCACCATCCATCCAGCTGCTTGGAGACTGAGTTAACGGGTGACAGGAGGTGGCATCCGGAAGTCTATAGGGGTGACATCAAAAAAAGGAGGAGTTCCTCAGTCTCCAAGCTGCTAGAGGAGATTGGCAACCCAGAGGTCCAGGACTAGACTGGATACATGCTCAGGAAGGTAGTGTTAAACAAGGGGATAGGAGAAGGTGGAGACGGATCTGGTAACATTTTTGGGGTATGGGATAACAGCTCGAATGAGCCTCCTAAGATGGTGGAAGAATAAAGAGGTACCATCGATAAAAGAGGTAGTGGGAAAGTTGGAGCAATTGTGGAGCTTATGTGAGACAGAAGCATATAGAACGCACAAGGTTAAAAAACACAAGGTGTAGCAATGGTATGAATCATGGAGGGTGGAAGGAGTCGAAAAAGCATGGGGAGGGACGAGGAAAAGGTGGCGTAAAACAGGCAAAATGATAATTACACTTACCTGGTAAAGCAGTTACTTACCTGTAACAGGTGATCTCGGGAAACAGCAGGAATAAGTCTTCACATATGGGTATCGTCGGTACCGACGGAGCCTGTGCGGGAATGCTCCCCAGCGTCCAGAAAGAAAGCTTTTGGGAGCATCCCACAGCGCCTGCGCGCTGCCTTCCCGCCTTTCCCAACCGCCTCTCTCCAGTTCGAGTTTTAAGCTGAGACAAAGAGAAAAGAGAGAGAGGAAAGGAAAGAAAGATAGATAGAGAGATACAACTCCTAGGGGAGGTGGGTGGGTTGTGAAGACTTATTCCTGCTGTTCTCAGAGATCACCTGTTACAGGTAAGTAACTGTGCTATCTCCAGGAACAAGCAGGAATGAGTCTTCACATATGGGGACTCCCCAGCTAGAGATACCAGGGAGATCTCCAAGGTTGTGAGTCCCTGAGAAGGGCTCTACCTGCCCCATGGATCTCGGGCATCCAACCAGGGATGGGGGGTAGGAGTTGATTAGGTATGGAACAGGTGTTTGAGAACAGCCTGACCAAACAAGGCATCCCGGCGGGAGTCCTTGTCCAAACAGTAATGGGCTGTAAAGGTATGAACCGAGGTCCAGGTGGCCGCTCGACAGATTTGGTCGATGGACACAGAGTTCAGATGAGCCATAGAGGCTGCCATGGCCCTCACATTGTGAGCTGTGACATGGTCCTCCAGAGAAAGGTTCTTACTCTGGTAGGCGAAAGAAATACACTGAGCAATCCAATTGGACAGAGTTCTCTTAGAGACTGGAAGTCCCAAATGAGAGGGATCAAAAGCAACAAAGAGTTGAGAGGACTTTCTATGTTGCTGTGTCCTTTGTAAGTAAAAAGCGAGCGCTCTCTTACAATTCAGGGTATGGAGATTCCTTTCTGCACTTGATGCATGAGGTCCGGGAAAAAAGACAGGTAAATACACCTCCTGGTTCAGATGAAAAGGTGAGACCACTTTAGGCATAAAGTGTGGATTAGCCCTGAGGACTACCTTGTCATGATGGAACCTTGTATAAGGAGGATTAGCCACCAAGGCTTGCAAATCACTGATGCGGCGAGCTGAGGTGACTGCAATGAGAAAAGGAACCTTCCAGGAAAGAAATTTCAAGGAGGTAGTAGCTAAGGGTTCAAAGGGTGGCTTCATAAGCTGGCCAAGAACCAAATTCAAGTCCCATGCCACTGGAGGTGGTCTAATGGGAGGTTTAGTTAAAAGAAGGCCTCTCATGAATCTTGAAATAAGAGGATGAGAGAAAAAAGGCTGTCCATTGAGAGGCTTAAGGGATGCTGCAATAGCACTCAAATGGACTCTTACTGAATTCGTTTTAAGGCCTGCATGGGATAAATGCAGCAAATACTCTAGTAAAGAATTCAGAGGTATTGCAAGGGGTTTAAGACCCTTCTGTGCACACCAAATGGTAAACCTTTTCCATTTAAAAGCATAGGAACGTCTAGTGGAAGGCTTTCTGGAAGCATGAAGGATATCCTTCACCTGCTGAGAAAGATGCAAATCTTGAAGGTCTAGGCCTTCAGCAACCAGGCTCTGAGATGGAGACTAGGGATTTGGGTGCCACAACGTTCCCTCCTCCTGGGACAGGAGGTCTGAAGCACATCCCAAGTTCAGGGAGAACATAAGAACATAAGATATGCCATACTGGGTCAGACCAAGGTCCATCAAGCCCAGTATTCTGTTTCCAACAGTGGCCAATCTAGGTCATACGTACCTAGCAGTTTCCCCAAGGGACACAGGTTCCACAATGCTTGTATTGGTTCAAGCATTGATATCCTGGGTCCCTTCTTAATAATGGTTTATGGACCTTTCCTCCAGGAACTTGTCCAAACCTTTTTTAAACCCAGCTACACTAACAGCCTTTACTACATCCTCCGGTAACAAATTCCAGAGTTTGATTACACGTTGAGTGAAAAAATATTTTCTTTTATTAGTCTTAAATAGTTTACCCTGTAGCTTCATTGCATGTCCCCTAGTCTTTCTATATTCTGATAAGGTAAACAATCGATCTACGTTTACCCGTTCCACTCCGTTCATTAATTTATAGACTTCTATCATATCTCCCCTCAGCCGTCTCTTTTCCAGGTTAAAGAGCCCCAACCTTTTTAGCCTTTCTTCATAGGAGTAGCCTTCCATCCCCTTTACCATTTTGGTGGCTCTTCTCTGAACCTTTTCTAAAATTGCTATATCCTTTTTAAGATATGGCGACCAGAATTGCACACAATATTCAAGGTGCGGTCTCACCATGGAACGATATAGAGGCATTATAATATCTTTTGTTTTATTTTCCATTCCTTTCCTTATCATACCTAGCATTCTATTTGCTCTCTTGGCCGCCGCTGCACACTGGGCCGAGGGTTTTAACATGGTATCCACAAGGACGCCTAAATCTTTTTCTTGGGTGGTGGTTCCTAATGTGGAACCTTGCATCGTGTAACCATAGTTTGGGTTGTTCTTCCCTAGGTGCATAACCTTGCACTTCTCCACATTAAATTTCATCTGCCATTTTGATGCCCAGTCTTCCAATTTATCAAGATCCTCTTGCAATTTTCCACAATCCTCCTGGGTTTTAACAACTTTAAATAGTTTTGTGTCATCAGCAAATTTGATAACCTCACTCGTTATTCCACTTTCCAGGTCATTTATGAATATGTCAAAAAGCAGCGGACCCAGCACAGATCCCTGGGGTACACCACTATTCACCTTTCTCCATTGGGAAAATTGGCCATTTAGTCCTACCCTCTGCTTTCTATCTTTTAACCAGTTCCTGATCCACAGTAGTACACTGCCTCCTATCCCATGACTCTTTAGTTTTGCCAAAAGTCTCTCATGAGGGACCTTGTCAAAGGCTTTCTGAAAGTCCAGATACACAATATCAACCGACTCACCTTTGTCCACCTGTTTATTCACTCCTTCAAAAAAACATAACAGATTAGTAAGACAAGATCTTCCTTGTCTAAAGCCATGTTGGCTGTCTCCCATTAGGTCATGACTATCTATATGCTGAGTAATTTTATTCTTTATGATGGTTTCTACCATTTTTCCCGGTACTGATGTCAGGCTCACCGGTCTGTAGTTTCCCGGATCACCCCTCGAACCCTTTTTAAAAATTGGTGTTACATTGGCGATCCTCCAATCCTCAGGTATTAGAGATGATTTTAATGATAGTTCACAGATTACTGATAGCAGGTCTGCAATCTCAAATTTCAGTTCTTTCAACACCCTTGGATGTATACCATCCGGCCCAGGTGATTTGCTACTCTTCAGTTTATCTAATAGTTGTAGGACATCTTCCCGATGTATCGATATTTCCTTCAATTCTTCCACACCTTTAAATACCACTTCAGTCGTGGGTAACATCCCTACATCTTCCTCAGTAAAGACCGAAGCAAAGAATTCATTCAGTCTCTCCGCTATCGCCTTGTCGCCTCTTAGTGCTCCTTTAACCCCTTTATCATCTAATGGACCAACTGACTCTCTCACGGGTTTTTTGCTACGAATGTACTTGAAAAGGTCTTTATTTCGCGTTTTTGCTTCCGCAGCAAGCTTCTTCTCAAATTCTCTCTTTGCCTGCCTTATCAATGCCTTGCATTTGACTTGCCAGTGCTTGTGCTGTTTCCAGGTTTCATCATTTGGCTCTTTTTTCAATTTCTTGAAAGATGCTTTTTTGGCAACAACAGCCTCTCTGACCTCAGCTTTAAACCATGCTGGCAATTTTTTGGACTTCCTTCCACTTTTCTTAAAGCGTGGAATACAGCTGGTCTGGGCTTCCAAGATAGTATTTTTCAACAACACCCAAGCTTGATGTACGTCTTTAACCTTTGCAACTGGGAGCATGAGAGAGATGCAGAAGTAGAGGGTACCACACTTGGCGTGGCCAATGTGGTGCTATGAGGATCATAGACCTCTTGTCTCTCTGAAGTTTGAACAGTGTCTTGGGAATTAGGGGAATGGGTGGAAAGGCATAGAGGAAGTCTTGCCCAACGAAGGAGGAAGGCATCCCTGGCCTGAACTCCCTGACACGGAATCCTGGAACAGAACCGGGGAAGTTTGGCATTCCACGGACTTGCAAACAGGTCTATGTCCGGGGTTCCCCAAATTCGGAGGATCCTGGCTATCTGGTCCCCATGGAGGGACCATTCGTGTGGAAGCAGAACTCAACTGAGTCTGTCTGCCCAAGAGTTTTGAACCCCTGGAAGATACACTGCCACGAGATGAATTTGATGCTCTGGCGAAGGCCCACAATCTCAAAGCTTCGTTGCAAAGCGACAGAGCCAGTCCCGCCCTGCTTGTTCACGTAGAACATGGCTACTTGGTTGTCTGTGTGAATGAGGACTGTCTTGTAGCTGAGTAGGGTGTGGAAGACTCAGAGCTAGAAGAATTGCTCTGAGCTCCAAGAGGTTGATATGTAGAGATGTCTCTTGTGGAGACCAGATGCCCTGGGTGGAGAGATCTTGTCGATGAGCTCCCCAACCCCTTGGAGAGGCATCTGTTGTAAGGGTTGCTTGGGGTAGTGACTGTTGAAAGGGGGACCCCAGCAACATATTTTGGGTGGACTTCCACCACTGGAGAGACCAGAAGAGGCGACTGGAGGTTGCTATCTTGTCTGACAGGCACTCTGATGCCTGGGTCCATTGGGTGGACAGAGTCCACTGAGCTGCCCTCATGTGAAGGCGAGCATAAGGAACCACATGCACGGTGGATGCCATGTGGCCTAACAGTTGTAACATTTCTCGAGCAGTTAAATGGGACTTTAACTGAATTTGTGAGGCTAACTGCACCAAGCGTAGGCAACGGGCCTGGGGAAGATAGGCCCTTGCAGTTGTGGTATCCAGGAAGGCCCCTATGAACACTAATGACTGAGTAGGGGTGAGATGGGATTTTGGAATGTTTATTACAAGTCCCAGATACTGAAGAACACGCCTTGTGGAGGCTAGGGAAGTCTGGGCCTCTGACTGGGACGGAGCTCAGATGAGCCAGTCGTCCAGATATGGGAATACAAATATTCCTAGAGTGCGTAGAAATGCAGCTACTACTGCCATGCATTTTTTGAACACTCTTGGAGCAGAGGCTAGACCGAAAGGAAGCACTCTGTATTGGTAGTGCTTTCCTTGATAAAGGAACCAAAGTAACCTTCTGTGTGTTGGATGGATGAGGATATGGGTGTACGCATCCTTGAGATCTAGAGAACAAAGCCAATCCTGACTCTGAAGGTATGGAAGGAGAGCACCGAGAGAAATCATCTTTAATTTCTCCTTGCATAGAAACTTGTTCAATTCTCTGAGATCTAATATGGGTCTGTAGCCCCCTGTTTTCTTTGGGATAAGAAAATAGGGGGAGTAGAACCCTGAGCCCTGTTGAAGAAGGGGTACTTCTTCTATTGCCCTTTGGGCAAGAAGGGTAGCAATCTCCTGACCCAGAAGGTCGAGGAGAGATGTTGGAGAATTGAACTGTCTCACCATGGTGTGGGGAGGAAGGTTTAAGAAATGAAGCTTGTACCCCTCCCTTATGATGGAGAGGGTCCATTGCTCTGCTGTGACTTGTTCCCATCTGGGAGCAAAGTGGGCTAACCTTCCTGGAATGGTGAGAGGCTCTGGTTCTTCTAGAGCCAGAAAGGCTAAGTTCTCTAGATGTGAGTCAAAGGCCCTGAGGAGGCCGTGGCTGTGGCTGTTGGGCCGTAGCAGTCCTTGCAGCCTTAGGCTTGGCTTGTTTAGGTTGTTGCTGACGCTTTGCAGCAAAACGACCTGCAGAAGATGCCTGCTGACCATAAACAGGATAATATTTCCCCTTTTTGGGAAAGGAAGCCTTTTTGAATAACCTTTTTCTAACAGGAGCAGAAGTAGACTTTGAAAGTCTATCTATGGCAGAATTCTCAGCATCCTTCTGAGTGGCCTTTCCTTGCCAATCTTTGCCAAAAAGGTTTTCACCTGTACAAGGAAGATTTCCTAAACCATCCTGGACCCAGGGTTCCAAATCAGAAGCTTGTAACCAAGCAACTCTGCGTGCAGCTATGGCAATAGCCGAGGCTCTGCTGTGCACGGTTGGAAAATTTGGAAACATCCTGGACATGTTTAAGCCAGGTGAGAAACTCCTCCCTTTTATCTTCCGAGATAAAAGGAGATAAAGTTTGCAGATGATCTGTAACTTCCTTTAGAAACATCCCCATATAGAGACTATAGGAGTTGATTCTGGCAGTAAGCATATTGGCCTGGAAAATTCTCTGGCCAAAAGCATCCAAGGTTCTGCATTCTCTTCCTGGAGGATTAGATGAGTGTCTTTTTGCACTCTATCTTCTTCATAGCAGACTCCACCACAATAGAGTGGTGAGGAAGCTGAGTCTTATGAAAGCCAGGGCAAGGAGGAACACGGTACATGGTGTCTAACCTGCGAGAATGAGGGGAGGTAGTGAGAGGTGTCTCCCATATGCCCAACACGTGATCATAAAGGATCTCATGAATTGGTAAAGTAGCTGCCTCTTTAGGAGCCTTAGGATATTGTAAAATATCCAATTTCTTGGCTCTAGGCTCTGGTTCAGGGGCCACTGAAATGGAGAGGCCCCTGGCCACTTCCCTAATGAAGTCTTGAAAAGACAAGTCTTCTGGAGGAGACATTCTTCTTTTTTGGAGAAGAGGGCTCCTGAGGAAGGAGTACCGATGCTTCGACAGAAGCCTCTGATTCATCAGAGTCTTCGGAGGAATCGAAGTATCACCTGTCTGGATGCTCTTGCAGAGCCCGATACGCGTACCGAGTGGTATCGACATCAGGAGTGATCGGTACCGATGGGCATCACAGAACAGGGTACCGCTGCAGTCGACACCGATGCCAATGCAATCGGTACCGGCACTGGAGTTTGTTGCGGTACCGGAGGTGTCGCAGCTTGTATGAATGCTGTAATGGCACGCTGCATGGTCAGAATATTCTGATCCATCGACGCAACCAATGTCTGGATGTCAGTACCAGTGAAAACCACCGGTACCCCAGAACATGGCAACAGGTGATCGGTCGAGGCCACGTCATCGATGTTAACCTGTGACCCCATAGATAAAGCTTTGGAAGCCAGAGCTTCCTGCCGGGGTAATTTTGCCAGTGCGGGATCCTCGAAAGCAAGCCCGGAGGCATCTCGATACTTAGAGGGAGATCTACCCTTCGAGGACCGGCTGGACTTATGTTTGGTTACCTGAGATCCATGGGTACTGAGCTTGGCCGCTCGATTCTGTCGACCTCTTTTAGACATCATGGAACAGGACTCACAATCGGTGATGGAGTGGTCAGGGCCCAAACATTTTAGACACCAGTCATGGGTGTCAGTGATAGAAAGAGTACCGCTGCACTTCGTGCACTTTTTAAACCCGGAAGCGGGCTTTTCCATGAGGAAAATTTTTCTAGGCCTAAGGCCCAAAAGGAAAAAAATGCACAGAAGTGGGAAACGGGTTTTTGGTTTTTTTTTTAGAAGAAAGAAGAAAAGAGCGGCGGTACCGGTCTGACATCGAAGGCAGCAGACGCGCGACCAAAGAAATAAAGAAAAATAAAGAACTTCTTCAGCGGTGACAGGAACACATCCTGCTGGCTCTGCGGAAAAGAAGAACTGGAGAGAGGCGGTTGGGAAAGGCGGGAAGGCAGTGCGCAGGCGCTGTGGGATGCTCCCAAAAGCTTTCTTTCTGGACGCTAGGGAGCGCTCCCGCGCAGGCTCCGTCGGTACCAATGATACCCATATGTGAAGACTCATTCCTGCTTGTTCCTGGAGATTTGTCGTTCCTTGAGTGACGACAGTTTAGTCCTCCACCACTGGGTTGTGCACCTCCTCCTGCAGCTTGGAGACTGGACAAGTCAAACTCGTGATGTCACTGTATGTAAGCTGCTGGTAACTCCCATCAGCCCCAGTGAACTATTGACAAAGCAGACTCAAAGGAGCAACAGATAAGTAGCTGTACATGAACTACAAACATATCAACGAACTAGTGTAAACACTAACGCTGAACTCTTGAACTAACAGAAAGAACACTCAGACTGCATTCTGTCTTAAGAATTATACGTTGCTACAATCTTGCATCCCCTTATTCTTTACATTCCCTGTACCCCCTACTGAACGAGAGAACGGGGAAATAGGATAGTAGTGATATGCATACTCACTGCGATCCAGAAACTGAAGGGAACTCATCCACTCTTCAATACTGAACCCCCTCCGTTTCTAGAAGAAAACGCTGAACTGACTACACCCCAGGCAGGAATGAGTACTAAACTGTCGTCACTCAAGGAACGACAATTACCAGGTAAGTGTAATTTCCATTTCCTTATTGTTCCTCCAGTTTAGTCCTCCACCACTGGGATGTATCAGAGCAGTAATCATTGGGAGGGACCCTGAAATCCTGATAGCAGCACCGCCGACCCGAAGCAGGCAGCGCCAGCTGCCAGAACGTTGAGCCTATAGTGTTTGCTGAAAGTGTGCAGCGAAGACCAAGTGGCCGCCTTGCAAATCTCTGCTGGTGGAACCAAACTATGCTCCGCCCAAGACGCCGTTTGCGCTCTGGTAGAGTGACCCTGTAACAATTCCAGCACACGACGTCCTTGCAAAATATAAGCCGACGCAATAGCCTCACGAACACACCTGGTAACTGATGCTTTGGCCGCCGCTTCCCCTTTACGGGGGCCTCCAAACAGTACGAAAAACCGTTTGGATTTGCGAAATGACTCCGAAAATTTAGATATTGGCGCAACGTTCTCTTTATATCTAAGCGTTTCAAACTACAGTCCAAGCCGCTATCGTCTGCCAAGCACAAGACCGGCAACGATACCGAATGGTTCAAATGAAATGGAGAAACTATCTTGGGCAGAAAGGACGGAATCGGCCGTAACACCACCGTGTCTGGAAAATACTAAAAACGGTTCGTGACAAGACAACACCTGAAGCTCCAAAACCCATCTAGCCAACAAATCGCCACCAAGCACACTGTATTCAGAGTTAAATCCTTCACCAAAGTCTGACGCAGGGGTTCAAAGGGTTTCTTAGTCAAAGCCCAGAGTACTAGGTTGAGGTCCCAAGGCGGAACCACAATCCTGCGTGCCAGACGAAGCCTAGATACCGCCCTAAGGAAATTGAGAACATCGCCGTGCCTACCCAGGGCCACCCCGTGCACCTTGCCTCTATAGCAAGCTAGGGCCACTAACTGAACTCGCAATGAATTAGCCGCAAGAAACTTTTCAAACCTGTCTTGCAGGAAGCTCAATACCACAGGAACGGAAGCAGTCGCTGCGCGAACCTGATGTTGCGAACACCAGTCCACAAAAATACGCCAAACTCGAACATAAGCTAGGGAATTGGATCTTTTCCTGGCTCGGAATAATGTGGCAATAACCGCTCCTGAGTAACCCTTTCTCCTCAGCCTCGCCCTTTCAATGGCCAGACTGTAACGAAGAATCGATCCACCTGCGTCATCCGCAACGGGCCCTGACACAACAGATCCTCCGTTGGAGAAAGCCTCCATGGATCTCCGTCTAGTAGCCGAACTAGGTCCGCATACCATGAGCGCCTCGGGCAGTCTGGAGCCACCAATAGTACTCTTCCTGGATGGGCCTCGATGCGCTGAACCATTCGACCTATGAGTGCCCACGGAGGGAAAACAAAGAAGTCCTGTCGACGGCCACGTCTGAATGAGCACATCGATCCCCTCCGACATCCGCTCTCGGCATCTGCTGAAGAAACGACCCGTCTTTGCTGACTGAAAGGTCACCATGAGGGTCCATAATCGGATGTCCCCATCTGTGGACTATTTGAAGGAACACTTGCAGGTGGAACCCATTCTGCGGTGTCCACCTTGACCCTGCTGAGATAGTCCGCCATCACATTGTCCTTCCCAGCTATATGCGCCGCTGATATTGCCTGTAGTCGGGGCTCCACCCACCGGAAGAATGCTTCCGCCTCCTCTTCCATGGCTATGCTCCCTGTTCCGCCCTGCCGAATGAGGTAAGCCACCGTTGCAGCGTTGTCTGACAGAACTCACTGCCTGGTGGTGTTGTACCACGTTTTTGAATGACTGTAGCACCAGAGCTACTGCCCAAAGCTCAAGACAGTTGGACAATTGGCTCTCTTGAACTGTCCACATGCCTTGCGCAAACAGATGTTCGCACTGCGCTCCCCAACTGTGAGACTCGAGTGTCAGAGGGAGCCACTGCGGTTGTTCCAAGGGCAGGCCTGCCTCCAGATGATCCGGACCCATCCACCACTGAAGGGAAATCCTGACTTGGGGGGACAGAGAAGGCGCTTGCCTAACGAATCGTTCTGATGCGACCACCGGTGTGGGAGCACCCTTTGTAATGGTCGCATACGACACCTGGCCCAAGGCACCACTTCTAGGGTTGCTGCCATGAGCCCTAACACCCATAGCTAACACCATGCCGATGGTGCCAGAGTGGCCAGGAATTGGCAGACTGATTGCCGAAGGACTTGAGCTCAACGGGCCGGTAGGAACACCGCTCCTGTCCCGAGTGTTGAAACGTACTCCCAAGTATACCAGGTTCTGGAATGGCACCAAATGACTCTTGGCTGAGATGACCACCCAGCCTAGCTCCTGCAAGAACGTTACCACTCTGTCACCCATATGCTCTCTGCTTCGGACTTTGCCCGAATCAACCAGTCAAGATACGGGCGTATCAGGATGCCTTCCCTTCGTAACGCCGTTGCCACCACCACCATGATTTTGGTGAAAGTGCGTGGAGCCGTTGCCAAGCTGAAGGGCAACGCCCGGATTTCAAAATGCCCCCAAGGAAGGGCGAATCTCAAGAATCTTTGGTGGGCTGCTCTTATAGGAATATGTAGACATGCTTCCGTGAGATCGAGAGAGGTCAGGAACTCCCCCTGATGCACAGCTACGATCACCGACTGCAATGTTTCCATCCGAAAGTGAGGCACCCGTAGATGATTTACCCCTTTGAGATCCAGAATAGGCCGGAGCGACCTGACTTTCTTTGGCACCACTAAATATATGGAATATCGACACACGCCGTACTCTTCCTTGGGCACTGGGGCCACTGCCCCTAATTGTAGGAGGCGATCTAGCATGTTTCGTACCGCTAAAGTTTTCCGTGGAGCCCTGCAGGGGGGAAGAGTATGAAGGAGTCTAGCACTGGACGAGCCAATTCCAGTGCATATCCGTCCCAAATTCTTTCTAACACCCACTGATCGGACGTTATTTGGGTCCAGGCTGGAAGAAACTCCCGAAGGCGCCCTCTTATCGGTTGGCTTCCTGCCTGGAACCACCTCGCTTCATTGCTGTTTTCAAGTGGCCGCTGCTGAGGCAGACGCAAAGCCCCTACTTGCTCCACGAAAGCCCCGAAAATCCTGGCCTCTTGAAGCAAATCTTCCTCTTTGAAAACCTCCCATGTGTGAGATTCAAAATCTCCTGAAATCTCTAAACTGACCCCGAAAGCTAGGCATGGATTTCCCCTGCTTGGCCTTGTTTTCTGGCAGCCTACTGCCCTTGGACTCTCCCAAATCCTTGACCAGTTTATCCAAATCTTCTCCAAACAGTGGAAGCTTACCGACTTAGACGAGCCATCGGCCGCCCAATTCCGCAACCAGAGGGCCCTCCTGGCAGCTACCAAGGAAGCCATGCTATTTGCCAAGGCTCTAATCAAATCATAGTGTACAAATATGCTGATCCGGACTCCATTCGAGCGGCTTGCGTCGAACTGTCCAGCTCAAGATGAAAATCCTGGCATAAGTGTTGGGACCAACGAAGACACGCCCTTGCCACCCAAGCCCCACAGATGGAGGCTTGTAAGGCTAAGGCGCTAGCCTCAAAGGTTTGTTTCAACAAACCGTCTACTTTCCAGTCCTGTGCATATTTCAAGGCAACGCTGCTTTCCACCAGAATGGTTGTCTTCTTAGTCACCGCTGACACTGCTGCATCTATCCACGGTGACTTGAAATTTTCCTTCTTCTCCGCCAACAGGTAGAGTCTGTTCATTGTTCTGACCCCCCTGAGTCCCGCTTCTGGTTGGTCCCATTCGTCCTGTAACATCCGATCTACCATGCGATGGACGGGGACCACCACCTGGGACTATCTCACAGCTTGGATGAGAGGGTCCTCGACCTGCTCTTCCTCCACCGGTTGTGTCATAGCGAGATTGAGTGTCTGAAGCAATTCGGTAATAAGGGCCACCAACTCATCCTTACGAAAGACTAATAATTCTTGCCTACTCTGGCTCCTGAATTTCGCCTTCCTCCAGCTCTTCTGGCCAAGACTCCAGCTCAACTCCACATCCTCTGGATTTGGCCAGTCCAACTCTGATGAAGATTGGCCAACGGACCGAGCCCTCTTAGAAGGCCTCGAACAACGAGGATCACTCTCCTCCCCCTTGGCTTGCTGTTTCAACATGGAAAAAGGCAAGGAACCAGGAACCTTCCCCTGCCATCTCAAACAGAAGGCTTGATGCATGAGTAAGAGTAGTTACTCACCTGTAACAGGTGTTCTCCAGGAGCAGCAAGAATCAGTTCTCACATATGGGTGACGTCGGCACCGACGGAGCCCCCGTGCGGAGCATTTCCCTAGCTTTCAAAGAAAGCCTTTGGGAATGCAGCGCGCCTGCGCGGTCCCCTTCCCACCCAAGGGTGCCATCTTGCTCAGTCTGATGACATAACTAAAAAGACAGCAAAAAACAAAATAAAGTATATGACTGCAACTCCAGGGAAGGAGGGAGGGTCGTGAGGACTGATTCCTGCTGCTCCTGGAGAACACCTGTTACAGGTGAGTAACTACTCTTTCTCCAGGACCAAGCAGAAAATCAGTCCTCACATATGGGACTCCCCAGCTCTAGGCTACCAGGAACCCAAAGCTGAAAAAACGACTCCCTCTCAAGAGCCTCAGCATACGTGATAAGAATATCCTCTGAGAACGCCCCCGTACGGTAGCCCAACACAAGGGCCAGAGGGTAGGAGTTGCCTAAACCTCAAAGAGATTACGGAGTACCGCCTGTCCAAAAGCACTGTCCCTTCGGGACTCTCTCTCGAGGCAGTAGTGGGCTGCAAAAGTCTGGCTTGAAGACCAAGTAGCGACCCAGCAGATGTCTGTCAACGGAACAGAGCGGAAATGAGTTACTGACGCGGCTTTCACCCTGACACGGTGGGCCGTGACTTGACCCTGCAAGGGAAGGTTGGCTGCCTTGTACACCCAGGCGATACAATCTGCTACCCAAGTGGACAACGTACACTTGGAGACAGGTAACCCCAATTTATTAGGGTCAAAGGAGACAGAGCCGAGTAGCCCTTCGATGCCAGAGTATGCAAGACTGTCTCAGCCCGGCTGGTATGTGGCCTGGGAAAGAATGTCGGAAGAACCACCTCCTGGTTGAGCTGGAAAGAGGAAACAACTTTTGGAAGGAACTTCAGATGAGTTCGAAGGACCACCCTGTTCCTATAGAACCGTGTGTACGGTCTATCAAACCAGAGCTTGCAGTTCACTCACACATATGGCTGAGGTAAAAGCTACCAGGAAAAGCGCCTTCCAAGAAAGGAAGCGTAAATGGCAAGTAGCCATCGGCTCAAACGGTGGGCGAGTAAGCTAACACTACCCTTTCAGCAGCCAGGCCATCAGATTGAGTGATCTGAGAATGGGGTGCAGAAGGGAACCCTGATCCTGAGACAGTAGATTGGGTTGCAACACCAGAGGGAATGGAGTTTCCACTGCCAGCTGCAGAAGTGGAAACCATGGTTGCCTTGGCCATCTGGGGGCTACCAGAATCACCGAGGCCTTGTCCCGTAGAATCCTGAACAGAGTTCGGGTCACCAGGGGCATGGGAGGAAACGCATACAGGAGGCCCATAGACCAAGAGATCAGAAACGCATCTGCTGCCATTCTCAGGCGATGCGGCTGTCTGGAGCAAGACCTGGGCAGCTGATGGTTCAGTGGACTTGCAAAGAGATCGATGGAAGACCCCATAGTAGAAAGATCTGCTGAACCACCAGTGGATTCAATTGCCATTCGTGAGGCTGGAGAATCCTGCTTAGTTTGTCTGCCAAAAAGTTCTCCTGACCAGGTACATAAACTGCTTTGAGAAACATGCCTTGTTTGACTGCAAAGGAGCAAAGGCCCTTTGATACAGTCCATCATGGAATCCTCAAACAAGCTTGAATCGATAGGGATATTGGGAACCCCCCTAAAATGGTTCTCCTCCTACATATCAAACAGAATGCCATAGGTTCAATTCAATGGCGAAAAGGCTGAAGCATTCTCTCAGACGCAAGGCATACCTCAGGGATCGGCTCTCTCGGCGCTACTTTTCAACATTTATATGCAGCCCCTCTGTGATATTTTCCAACAGCATAATGTCAAATACCACATCTATGCGGATGATATTATGATATACACGCAACTGGATACAGTCGACCCTAACTATACGCTACTTGAAACATGCCTGAATGAAATGTTGCAATGGTTACAGCAAAACATGACGATCAACCATAAGAAAACTGAGGTGATGTTTATCTCCAGCAAACCAAACTTTGAACCTCCCGCAACAATTACACTCTAACAATACGTACCACACAAAGAATGAGATCAAATACCTGGGAGTCACATTTGACAACAAACTAAAGATGGAAAAGCACCTACGCAAAACCAACAAGGCCATTTTCCACAAACTTAGAGTTCTACAACCTCTACGGAACATCCTCGAACCTCACGATTTTAGGACTGTTGCGCAAGCACTCATACCACACTTAGACTACTGCAACGCCATCCTGCAGGGTCTTCCAAAGAAAACGCTAAACATCCTACAAATGGCCCAGAATGTGGCGGCGAGGATCATCATGCAAAAAAGCATTGCTGAACACATCACGCCTGTATTGATCGAGCTGCATTGGCTCTCTATTACTGCCCGAATACAATATAAAACATTGATAACCACTCACAAACTCATACGTAACATAGCTCCATCCTTTCTCTCCACCCTTATCAGCACGCAACCACCCAACAGAGACAGAAGAACCGTCAACTCAGACACCCTACATGTTCCACCCGATATCAGATCCGTCAAATCCAGTACTAGCCGCCGAGCATACTCTTACTCTGCCCCGACCCTCTGGAACCAACTACCGCCTGAGCTCAGAGCAACCAAAGACCTTAATGCGTTCAGGAAAAAGCTAAAGACTCATCTATTCCAGTGCTATTACAATTTGATGTAAATCCCAGGGGAATACAAGATGTCACAATTTGCAACCGGAATTCTGTTAGGAAAAATGTACATATGTAAATTTCTGACTCCTCTCCTATGACCTTATTACTGTGTGCCGTGCTTTCCTTTCAAATCAATGCATTGATACTCCGAAATTTCTGTCTTGATTTGGCAATTTTCAATCTGTAATCAAACCGCTGCTGATCGCTGGAAGTTGCGGTATACAAATGTATACCGCAACATTTGTATAAAAATGGCTAGCAGAAAAAAGGAGGTGATAATGCCTCTGTATAAGTCTTTGGTGCAACCTCATTTGGAGTATGGTGTGCAATTCTGGAGACCGCACCTTCAAAAGGATGTGAACAGGATGGAGTCGGTGCAGAGGGTTGCTACTAAAATGATTAATGGGCTTCATTATAAAGCATATGAGGACAGACTTAAGGATCTTAATATGTACACCTTAGAGGAAAGGCGGGATAGAGGTGATATGATTGAGATGTTTAAATACCTCCGTGGCATAAATGTTCAGGGAGAGAGCCTCTTTCAATTGAAAGCAAGTTCTGCTACGAGGGGACATGGGATGAGGGTGAAGGGAGATAGATTCAGGAGTGATATGCGGAAATATTTCTTTACGGAAAGAGTAGTGGATCCGTGGAATAGTCTCCCAGTGGAGGTGGTGGAGATGAGGACAGTGACTGAGTTCAAAAAAGCATGGTACCAACACAGAGGATCTCTAAAGGTAAAAAGTGGACTGTTGTAGTTGTTATGGAAGGACAGACTAGATGGGCCTTGTGGTCTTTTTCTGTCTTCATGTTTCTAAATAAATAAATAAATAGGAGTCTGGACCCTTTGCCCCCTTGCTTGTTCACATAGAACATTGTTACCTGATTGTCTGTCTGAACTAAGACAGACTGGTGAGAGAGGGCATGAGAAAAAGTCTGTAGAGCCAAGTGGATTGCTCGCAGCTTGAAAAGATTGATCTGCTGTGTGGCCTTCTGAGGAGACCAGAGGCCTTGAGTGCACGTGCCCTGGTAATGTGCACCCCAGCCCTTTAAGAAAGCATCAGTCGTCAGCACCCTGGTGTGTGCTGGGGCATGAAAGGGTACCCCCCTGAGAAGATTTGGGAGATGTAGCCACCACTGCAAGGAGTCCAAGAGTAGTTTGAACAACTTTACTCTGTCTTGGAGGTCGTCTGTGGCTTGCGCCCACTGAGCTCTGAGGCACCACTGAGCCGCCTGCATGTGCAGACGAGCATTCGGGGTCACATGTACTGTGGATGCCATGTGGCCCAGGAGCCACAGGAAGTGTCTGGCGGAGACACGAGAATTGCTTTGGAACTGGTTGGCCAAGTCCATCAGCCTGTGGGCCCTGTCCTCGGGCAAGTAAGCTCTTGCCTGCTGGGTGTCTAATCTTGCCCCTATAAACTCTAGGTTCTGTGAGGGAAGCAAAGTGGACTTTGCGTAATTTATGACAAAGCCCAGATGCTGAAGAGTGCGAAGAGTGGCTTGTCTGGGCTCCTGGAGAGTGACCTCTGATGAGCCAGTCGTCCAGATATGGGAAGACAAAAATTCCCTGATTTCTGAGATAGACCGCCACCACCGCCAGGCATTTGATGAAAACCCTGGGGGTGGAAGTTAAGCCAAAGGGAAGTACTCTGTACTGGAAATGGTTTCCTCCCACCACAAATCTGAGATGAGAATGTGAGTATAAGCATCCTTTAGGTCTAAGGAGCATAGCCAATCTCCCTGCTGGAGGTAGGGCAACAGTATCCCAAGGGTAAGCATCTTGAACTTTTCCCTCTCCAGAAACTTGATTAGGTTTCGCAAGTCCAGGATAGACCAGAGGCCTCCTGTCCTTTTTAGTACCAGAAAGTACCTGGAGTAGAAGCCTTGCCCTTTCAGGTGGTGAGGCACCGGTTCCACCACCTGTTCCTTTAGAAGACTTGCCAACTCTTGAAGGAGGAGGATTCTGTTCAGAGGGAGTCTTGGAGGCTCCCCTGGAAAGTAGGAGGGGGGTATCTGGTGGAAGTGGAGCATGCAGCCCTTTGGGACTATGCTGAGGAACCAGGTATCCCCCGTGATGGCTGGCCACCTGTGCTGAGTGAAGCCAGCTGTGGAGAAGAGGCTATGCTGTGGGAGTCAAAATGCCGCTCCCTGCTGTGCAGGAGCCGGAGCTGGTGGCTTAAGGGTCTTCTGCCTATGGGGCCCATGCCCCTGGGCCTGCTGGCCCTGTTGGGGAGCTGGAGAGACCTGATATTGAGGGTAGGATTTGTAGGCAGCACCCTTCCTCGGGAAAAAGGGCTTCTTCCGAGCCCTTCTTTTTCTGAGAAGGGGCAGAAGTCTTCCTGGACAGCCTTGTCCTGGTGAGAGTCTCAGTCTCGATTTCCGCAGCCTTTTCAGTCATGGGCTTACCAAAGAGGTTTTCACCTTGGCAAGTGACATCGACCAACTTATCCTGCACCCATGGCTCCAGGTCTGATGACTGTAGCCAGGCCTGACAGTGTGCACCGATGCCGGCCGTGGCTACCCAGGCCAAAGCCTCGAAGTCATCATAGGCTGCTTGAGAGAAACTTCAAGCACTCTCGAATCCCTGTTGACAAAGCCTTGAACCTCTGCAAAGGTTCCTCAAAGAGGACAGCTGAGAACCCGGCAATTTCCTTTGCCATGTCTTGTAGGTACATGCCCATGTACAGCTGGTAGGTCTGAACATGGCAAGACAGCTTAGAGCCCAGGAAGCACTTTCTACCGAGGGCATCCAGGTTCTAGGCCTCCTGGCCAGGGGGCACCAAGGAGTATCTTCTGACTCTTCAGATGGTGTATGGCCGATTCCACAACCATGGAGTGGTGCGGTAGCTGCACCTTTTGGAACCCAGGGCTCTTACGGACTTGATAAATGGAATTGACCTGTTTGCTAAGAACCGGCGTCTAGGTCGGTGCCTCCCACATACGGAAGAGCAGCCATTCCAGCATTGGAGGAACCGGTACAGTAAAGGTTTCCTTCGGAGGAAAATCATACTGGAGGGCATCGAGCTCCTCGGCGTCCGCAGGGAAGACTAAGGCCTTGGCCATGTCCCTCACGAAGGCCGAGAACCTGGTATCCTCCGGGGGGGGGAGGGGGGGGAAGAGGGGGGGACGACTGTATCCGAGGCTCAGACTCCGGTGATTCCGAAGGGATGCACTGTGTCCAGAAGGTGTCCGGGGACTCCTCGTCCTCTGTCTCCCACACCGACTCCTCCGAGGAGGAATTGAGCAGCTCCGGCCGTGTGGGCCTCAGTGCCACCCGCCCCGACGCCGAAGGTATCGGCGTCGACGACCTCGGCACCGCACGGGAGGTCGAGGGGGACCTTGACCGAGGATAGACTCAAGACTTCATCGACTCGAGGATCGGCTCGGTCTCTGGGGTCGACTTAGACGTCGAGGTCCCGGTGGTCAGGGCAGATGCACTGGTCAAACCAGCGATTAGCACCCGCTGCTGTTCCATGAAGGCAACCAAGCTGCTCTCCATGGCCGTCAACCTGAGTTCAAGCTCAGGAGACTCAGAAGCCCCCAACTCGGGCCCCGACATCGGCTCCCCCGGAGGAGAGAGTCTACGAGGACAACTGCACTTACGTGACTCAGGGACTCTGGCTGCACACGAGGTAGCTTGGAAGGCCTCTCCGACTCCAAGAGCCCGGGGCGACGGTCAGGGTTATACGACCTGGCCCTCGAGGAACCAGGATTCTCCACCGACGCCGCCCTCGCGAGCTTTTTCTTCCTTCGGTGCACCCAGGATGGAGACTCCCTTTCAGAGGAGCCCCGACAGCGTCATTGGCGCCGATGAAGCCCCAGCGGAGCATTTCCCCAGCTCTCTATGAAAGCCTTTGGGAATGCAGGCACGCATGCGCGGTTCCCTTCCCGCCTAAAGGTGCTCTCTTACCTCAGTCAAATAAGAACATAAGAACATAAGATATGCCATACTGGGTCAGACCAAGGTCCATCAAGCCCAGTATCCTGTTTCCAACAGTGGCCAATCTAGGTCATACGTACCTAGCAATTTCCCCAAAAGACACAGGTTCTGCAATGCTTGTACTAGGTCAAGCATTGATATCCTGGGTCCCTTCTTAATAATGGTTTATGGACCTTTCCTCCAGGAACTTGTCCAAACCTTTTTTAAACCCAGCTACACTAACAGCCTTTACTACATCCTCCGGTAACAAATTCCAGAGTTTGATTACACGTCGAGTGAAAAAATATTTTCTTTTATTAGTCTTAAATAGTTTACCCTGTAGCTTCATTGCATGTCCCCTAGTCTTTCTATATTCTGATAACGTAAACAGTCTATCTACGTTTACCCGTTCCACTCCGTTCATTAATTTATAGACCTCTATTATATCTCCCCTCAGCCGTCTCTTTTCCAGGTTAAAGAGCCCTAACCTTTTTAGCCTTTCTTCATAGGAGTATCCTTCCATCCCCTTTACCATTTTGGTGGCTCTTCTCTGAACCTTTTCTAATAACGCTATATCCTTTTTAAGATACGGCGACCAGAACTGCACACAATATTCAAGGTGCGGTCTCACCATGGAACGGTAGAGGCATTATAATATCTTTTGTTTTATTTTCCATTCCTTTCCTTATGATACCTAGCATTCTATTTGCTCTCTAGGCTGCCGCTGCACACTGGGCCGAGGGTTTTAACATGTTATCCACAATGACGCCTAAATCTTTTTCCTGGGTGGTGGTTCCTAATGTGGAACCTTGCATCGTGTAACTATAGTTTGGGTTGTTCTTCCCTAGGTGCATAACTTTGCACTTGTCCACATTAAATTTCATCTGCCATTTTGATGCCCAGTCTTCCAATTTATCAAGATCCTCTTGCAACTTTCCACAATCCTCTTGGGTTTTAACAACTTTAAATAGTTTTGTGTCGTCATCTGCAAATTTGATAACCTCACTCGTTATTCCACTTTCCAGGTCATTTATGAATATGTCAAAAAGCAGCGGACCCAGCACAGATCCCTGGGGTACACCAGTATTCACCTTGCTCCATTGGGAAAATTGGCCATTTAGCCCAACCCTCTGCTTTCTATCTTTTAACCAGTTCCTGATCCACAGTAGCACACTGCCTCCTATCTCATGACTCTTTAGTTTTGCCAAAAGTCTCTCATGAGGGACCTTGTCAAAGGCTTTCTGAAAGTCCAGATACACTATATCAACCGACTCACCTTTGTCCACCTGTTTATTCACACTTTCAAAAAACATAACAGATTAGTAAGACAAGATCTTCCTTGTCTAAAGCCATGTTGGCTGTCTCCCATTAGGCCATGACTATCTACATGCTGAGTAATTCTATTCTTTATGATGGTTTCTACCATTTTTCCCGGTACTGACGTGAGGTTCACCGGTCTGTAATTTCCCGGATCACCCCTCAAACCCTTTTTAAAAATTGGTGTTACATTGGCGATCCGCCAATCTTCAGGTATTAGAGATGATTTTAATGATAGTTCACAGATTACTAATAGCAGGTCTGCAATCTCATATATCAGTTCTTTCAACATCCTTGGATGTATACCATCCGGCCCAGGTGATTTGCTACTCTTCAGTTTATCTAATAGTTGTAATACATCTTCCCGATGTATCGATATTTCCTTCAATTCTTCTGCACCTTTAAATACCACTTCAGATATGGGTAACATCCCTACATCTTCCTCAGTAAAGACCGAAGCAAAGAATTCATTCAGTCTCTCCGCTATCGCCTTGTCGCCTCTTAGTGCCCCTTTAACTCCTCTATCATCCAATGGTCCAACTGACTCTCTCACAGGTTTTTTGCTACGAATGTACTTGAAAAAAATCTTTATTTCGCGTTTTTGCTTCCGCAGCAAGCTTCTTCTCAACAAGTGATTCATTTCGTTCGTAAGATTGAGAAGGAGGAGGACAGGAGTGAAAGGTGGTGAAATAGCTGGGCTATTTGAAGGCGGGGAAGTGAAGGGGGCAATTTCCAAATTATATAGGGCAATGGAAGTAGTAAACTGCGATGAGACGTCACATAGGAGGGCATGGGAGAAAGATTTAAAATAAATGCTGGGATGGTCACCAATGGGAATCAGTTTACAGAGGCTTGTTTAAAGGGGTTGTGGCCAATAATAATTTGGAGCATAATTACAAAATGTTATATAGGTGGTACCTGACACCCCGGAGGCTGCAAAGATGGCAGGGGGGGGGGGAAGCTTTGTGCTGGAGGGAATGTGGTACAGTGGGGTCATTCCTCCACATTTGGTGGGAATGCAATAAACTCCGTTCTTTGTGGAAGGATGTTGAGAAATGGTTGAGTGATATAACGGGGGAGGAAATATCACTTGGCCCTTGTTTGGCTTTGTTAAATGTGGGGAGTGATGCTAGGCCCTCAGATGCTCATAGGTTATGTAACATTGTGTTTGTGGCTACTAGACAATCGATAGCGAGGTCATGGAGGGCCGTAGACGTGCCTTCGATATCGGAAGTGCAGATTAGAGTGGAACATTTGTACTTGATGTACCGTCTTACAGCTCTTCGACAGAGCTCTGTTGGGTTTTCATAAAACTTGGGCTCCCTACTTAAAGTGGCAGGAAAGAAAAGAACGACAAGGGGAGAGCAAGGAAGGAGCTACGCCTTAGGCTGCTATCTTTTTAAGTCCTCTGACTCCGAGGTGGAAATCGACTGAGGCAGGTCTCAATCTGGGTAGTTTTCAATTGGGGAAAGGATTATACTATATGAGCATCCAATTCTTATCAATTAAACCTGCCCTATGTATTTGAAGTTGTCTACAGTTATATGCACTGTTTGAGCTATACATTTGTAAATGTAACCTGAGGGGGAGCCATACTCCATTTTTTGATTGTGAAGATGTGTGAGGGGGGAGGGGAGGCATGGGTGAGGGGGGATAAAATCCAGATATATGTTTGTAATGGTGGTTCGTTGTGTTATAAATAAACAGTAAATTAAAAAAAAAACCAAAAAGCTTTCTACCAACTCTAACACTGAAAAAAAAAGACTGAAGAAATTTAATGGAGCATTATTGACCATGTGACTGTTGATTGGAGAAGGGGTGATAGAGAGCACAAATTAAATATTCATGAAGAAGTAATTAGTCCTTACCTGCTAATTAGTGTTCCTGAAGGAACTACAGTCCAGTCCCTTTACTTCTGAGCTGCGCAACCCCTCCAGCAGCCCGGAGGCCGAGCCCACCACCGTCCCGACGATGGTGTGGCACAAACACCACTGGCACCACCCACAGGCACCAGCAATCTACTGAAAAAGCAGACTTATCGGATAGCCAATTAATAACTAAAAACGCAACTAAAAGTAACTACAAACCAAAATTTTTTTTTTTTTTTTTAAAGGAGAAATTCTGCTGACACTCGAACCCGGGCGGGAACAGGGACTGGACTGGAGTTCCTTCAGGAACACTAATTAGCAGGTAAGGACTAATTACTTCTTCCTTATCGTCACTCCAGTCCAGTTCCTTTACTTCTGGGATGTAACAGCAGTTCACACCAGGGCGGGGTTCGCCATCCCGGACCGAAGTGCTGCATCCCCAAACTGGGCATCCGCCGTGCTCTGTACATCAAGCCTGTAGTGCTTGGTAAAAGTATGCAGTGAGGACCACGTAGCCGCTCTACAAATGTCCAGCGGCGGGACCAAGCTGTGCTCTGCCCAGGAAGTCGCCTGCGCCTGAGTTGAATGCGCGCGAAGACCTACTGGGACCTGTCTCCCTTTCAGGATATAAGCAGAGGCAATCGCCTCCCTGATCCACCTAGAGATGGACGCCTTGGCTGCCGCCTCTCCCTTGTGCGGCCCTCCAAATTGTACGAATAAACGTTCGGACTTTCGAAAAGACGCCGTGCGGGAGAGGTAACGCTTCAAAACCCTATGCACGTCCAGGAGACGAAGCCTTCCCCCATCCCCTTTTTGTCCTTCTCCCGCGAAGGACGGGAGCGAAACCGTCTGGTTCACGTGAAAAGGGGAGATGACCTTGGGCAAGAATGAAGGGACTGTCCGCAAGACCACCTTATCTCGAAAGAATGAAAGAAAAAGGGGGCCGAGACGACAGGGCTTGAAGTTCAGAGACCTGCCTAGTCGAACAGATAGCTACCAGAAACACCGTCTTTAGAGTCAAGTCCTTTAGGGAGGAGCTCCCTACTGGTTCGAAAGGTTCCCTGGATAAGGCATTCAATACCAGATTGAGGTCCCATGGTGGGATTACCGATCTTTGTTGGGGCCGTAGCCGCCTGACCGCCCTTAAGAACCTGCCCACATCAGCGTGTTCTCCTAATGCTCTTCCCCGGACTTTGCACCTATAACACGATATGGCTGCCAACTGGACCCGCAACGAGCTAGGCGCTAGACCTTTCTCGAACCCTGCTTGTAGAACCTCCAGAACCTCCGGGACCGAGGCGGCCAGAGGCTGCTTCCGATGTTCGGCGCACCATGCTTCAAATATGCGCCAAACCCTCACATTAGGAAAGACAGGTCGAGCGTTTTCGCGCGCTCAGTAACGCCGAAATTACCGAACCTGAGTAACCTCGCTTCCGGAGCCGCGCCCTCTCAATAGCCAGGCCGTAAGCGAGAACCGATGCACGTGAGGCATCCGAACTGGACCCTGCTGAAGCAGATCCTCTCTGCAGGGGAGGCGCCAAGGCCGCTCGGCCCGCTAGTCTTACCAGATCTGCATACCACGGGCGGCGAGGCCAATCCGGGGCTATGAGAATTACCAATCCTGGGTGGGCTTCCACTCGCAGCAGAATCCTCCCTATGAGAGCCCAAGGCGGGAACACATAAAGGAGACCCTCTGAAGGCCACTTCTGGACCAGGGCGTCCAAGCCTCGGACATCCTTTCCTTCCTGCGACTGAAGAACCGGCTTGCTTTGGCCGTTGCGTATCGTGCCATGAGATCCATGATCGGCATCCCCCAGCGAGCTACCACTTGGTCGAACACCTCCTGTGCTAGCTCCCACTCTCCTTGGTCTACCTTGAACATGCTGAGGTAATCGGCCGTTACATTTTCTGACCCGGCCACGTGCTGCGCTGATAGAGCCAACAATTGGGCTTCCACCCCCCGCAATAGGCTGTCCGCCTCCTTTTCCAAGGACGGGCTGCTTGTTCCCCCCTGGCGGTTGATGTAGGCCACCGTGGTGACATAGTTCGGCAATGACATAGCTAAGAACAGCACACAAAAATGAAAAATAAACTATGTACAACTGCAACTCCAAGGGGAGGAGGGAGGGTCGTGAGGACTGATTCCTGCTGCTCCTGGAGAACACCTGTTACAGGTGAGTAACTACTCTTTCTCCAGGACCAAGCAGGAAGTCAGTCCTCACATATGGGTGACTCCCAAGCTCTGGGCTACCGAGGAACCCAGGCTGAACAAGAGAACTCCCTCTAGTCTCAGCAGTAAAGAAAGGATTTTCAAGGACACAACCTCCACCGGTAGCCCAACAGAGGGCAGGAGTTGCCTAAACCTCAAAGAGATTCCGGAGTACTGCTTGGCCAAAAGCACTGTCCCTATGGGACTCCCTCTCCAGGCAGTAATGGGCCGCAAACGTCTGGCTTGAAGACCAAGTTGCAGCCCTGCAGATGTCTACCAAGGGCACAGAGCAGAGATGAGCTACTGAGGCAGCCATTGCCCTGACTCGGTGGGCCGTAACCCGACCCTGCAAAGAAAGGTCAGCCGCCTTGTAAGCCCAGGTGATAGTCAGCCACCCAGATGGACAAGGTACGCTTGGACACAGCCAACCCCAACTTATTGGGGTCAAAGGAGACGAAGAGCTGAGTAGCCCTTCCATGCCCCTGCGTACAGTCAAGGTAGAAGGATAAGGCCCTCCTACAGTCCAGGGTATGCAGAACTGCTTCAGCCTGGCTGGCATGAGGCCTAGGGAAGAATGTTGGAAGAACCACCTCCTGATTGAGGTGGAAAGAGGAGACAACCTTTGGGAGGAACTTTGGGTGAGTCCTGAGGACTACCCTGTTCCTATAAATCCTAGTGTAAGGCCTATCACAGACCAGGGCCTCAAGCTCACTCACTCGCCTGGCCGAGGTTAAGGCTATCAGGAAGAGTGTCTTCTGGGATAGGAAGTGTAGTGGACAAGTAGCCATCGGCTCAAAAGGTGGGCGAGTCAGTTGCTGCAAGACCACATTCAACTTCCACTCAGGGGCAGGACGATGGATTGGAGGCCTGAGCAAAAGCAAGCCCCTGAGAAAGCGGGACACCAAGGGGTGAACCGACAGAGAATGTCCTTCCACCAGTGAGTGGTGAGCTGCTAGAGCTGAGAGGTGGACCCGAGCAGAATTGGACTTAAGTCCCTGATTGGACAAGTGCAGTAAGTACTGAAGCACTACTGGCACAGTACAGGAGAAAGGATCCTCTGTACATAGCTGACACCACACAGAAAACCTTTTCCATTTGAGAGCATAGGTTTTCCTAGTTTACTGTTTCCTAGAGGCTAGGACAACCTCCTCAACTTCCTGAGGTAGGTCCCAGGGAGCCAAAAGTACCCTTGCAGCCTCCAGGCCATCAAATTGAGAGCTTTGAGATTGGGGTGCAGAAGGGAACCCTGCTCCTGTGAGAGAAGGTCGGGTTGCAACCCCAGAGGCAATGGGGGATCCATCGCCAGCTGAAGTAGAAGTGGAAACCAAGGCTGTCTCGGCCACCTGGGAGCCACCAGCAGGACCGGGGCCTTGTCCTGAAGAATTTTGAAGAGAGTTCGGGCCACCAAGGGCATGGGAGGAAACGCATATAGGAGGCCCTGAGACCATGGAATCAGCAAAGCATCTGCTGCTAATCTCAGAGGATGTGGTTGCCTGAAGCAGAACTTCGGCAGTTGCTTGTTCATTGGGCTGGCAAAGAGATCTACCAAAGGGTGACCCCATTTTAGGAAGATCTTCTGAACTACTGAAGGATGCAGCTGCCACTCATGGGGCTGCAGAATCCTGCTTAACCGGTCGGCCAGGTAGTTGTCCTGGCCTGGAAGGTACACAGCCTTGAGGAGCATGTTGTGCTTGAGGGCAAACGAACAAAGGTAATGAGCCTCCTGACAAAGGAGTCTGGACCCAGTCCCGCCCTGTTTGTTCACATAAAACATGCATACTTGGTTGTCTGTCTGAACCAGGACAGATTGATGAGCCAAGGTAGGAGAGAAAGCTTTGAGTGCTAATCGAATAGCTTTGAGTTCGAGGAGATTGATCTGCTGTGCAGCCTCCCAAGGAGACCACAGGACCTGGGTGCACTTGTCTAGACAATGAGCTCCCCAGCCCTGCAGGGAGGCGTCGGTGGTCAGTACCACCGTGTACCCAGGAATCTGAAAAGGCACCCCCTTCAGTAGATAGGGTGGGTGCAGCCACCAGCTGAGGGAGTTCAGCAATTGTCTGGACACCCTTATCCTGTCCCTGAGGCTGCCTGTGGTCTGTGACCACTGAGTCCGAAGGCACCACTGTGCAGGCCTCATATGGAGCCTGGCATTGGGGGTCACATGCACTGTCGAAGTCATGTGGCCTAGAAGCCTCAGGTAGAGTCTGGCGGAGACTAGTGACCTGTTGAGAAACTGGTTTGCCAAGGCTATCAATCTTTGTGCTCTGTCTTCTGGCAAGAAAGCCTTTGCCAGGAGAGAATCCAGCCTTGCTCCTATGAACTGCAAGTTCTGGGAGGGGAGCAAAGTGGACTTTGTGAAGTTTATCACGAACCTTAGGCTTTGAAGAAGAGCAATAGTTCTGAGGGTGGCTTGTCTGGCCTCCTGGCACGTCTGACCCCTGATGAGCCAGTCGTCCAGATAGGGGAAGACAGACTCCCTGAGTTCTCAGGTAGGCCGCCAACACTGCCAGGCATTTGGTAAAGACCCTGGGAGCGGAGGTGAGGCCAAAAGGCAGTACTCTGTACTGATAATGGTTTCCTCCCACAAGGAACCTGAGGTACTCTGTGGTCTGGATGAATGAGGATGTGAGCGTACGCATCCTTTAGATTTAAGGAGCATAGCCAATCTCCCTGCTGGAGGTAGGGCAGAGGTGTTCCAAGAGTAAGCATCTTGAACTTCTTTCTCTAGGAAATTGAAGTTCCTGAGGTCCAGAATGGGTCTAAGGCCACCGGTTCTTTTGGGCACCAGGAAATACCTGGAGTAGAATCCGTGACCTTGCAAGTGGGGAGGCACAGGCTCCACCGCCCTGTCCACCAACAGACCTTGAAGTTCCTGAAGTAGAAGGTCTGTGTGCAGGGAAGGCCTTGGATGCTCCCCTGGAAAGTATGGAGGCGGAAGTTGGTGAAAATGTAGTGCATAGCCCCTGTGGACTATGTCCAACACCCAACTGTCTCCGGTGATGAAGGGCCACTAGTGGGCAAAGAGGGCGAGATGACCTCCTGTGCAGGGTTGGGAGAGCAGGGATGGAGAGGCTACGCTCAAGGAGTCAAAAACCCCCACCCTGCTGAGTGGGAGCAGGGGCCGGAGGCTTGGGGGTCCTCTGCCTATGGGGCCCATTACCCTGCCCCTTGGCTTGCTGACCCTGGGGTGCAGCTTGGGTAGCCTGATATTGAGGATACTATTTGTAGGCAGTGCCCTTCCTCAGGTAAAAGGGCTTTTTACCCGAGCCCTTCTTTTTATGAGAAGGGTCAGAGGTCTTCCTAGACAGCCTTGTCTGTGTAAGGTGCTCTGTTTCGAGCTGAGCGGCCTTCTCGGTCATGGGCTTGCCAAAAAGGTTTTCACCTCGGCAAGGGACATCGACCAACTTGTCCTGAACCCATGGTTTGACGTCAGATGACTGCAGCCATGCCTGGCGTCGAGCCGCGATGCCGGCTGCCGCAACTCGGGCCAAAGCCTAGAAGCCATCGTAGGCGGCGCGGGACATGAACTTCGAGCAGTCCCGAATCCCCGAGGACAAGGACTTGAATCTCTGCAAGGGTTCCCCGGAGAGTCCAGCAGAGAACCCGGCCAACTCCTTGGCCAGGTCCCGCAAGTACATGCCCATGTACAGCTGGGTAAGACTAGACACGGCAAGCAAGCATGGAGCCCTGGAAGCACTTTCTACCGACGCCATCGAGGTTTTGGGCCTCCCTGCCGGGGGGCACCGCAGAGTGCATCTTCTGGCTCTTCAGACGATGCATGACCGATTCCACAACCATGGAATGGTGTGGTAGCTGTGCTTTCTTAAAGCCAGGGCTCTTCCTGAGTCGATAGATCAAGTCGACTTGCTTGCTTAAAACCGGCGCTGAGGCCGGTGCCTCCCACATCCGGAAGAGGAGCCGTTCCAGCAATGGAGGAACCGGGACAGTAAAGGCCTCCTTTGGAGGAGAGTCATACTGCAGGGCCTCGAGCTCTTCAGCTCAAGGCTCTTCCTCGGGGTCCGCTGGAATAGCTAAGGCAGTGGCCATATCCCGGACGAACTCAGAGAACCGAGTATCCTCTGGAGGGGATCTACTCTGGGGCTCAGACTGCGGTGAGTCCGACAGGATGCACCGAGTCTTGAACGTATCGGGGGACGACTCATCCTCCATCTCCCAGGCGGACTCGTCCGAGGAGTCAGGGTCCGACCCCGCGGGGCCCTGGAGCACCCGCCCTGACGCCCTCGGTCCCGAGCAGGAGGTCGAGGGAGACCACGATAGAGGTCGACTTCAAGCCATGATGGACTCTAGTATCGGCTCGGTCTCTGGGGTCAACTTCGAAGTCGATGTCCCGGTGGTCGGGGCAAATACGCCAGACAAGCTGGCCATCAGTGCCCGCTGCTGCTCCATGAAGGCAGACAATCTGCTCTCCAAGGCTGTCATCCTGAGACTCAGCTCGGGAGACGCAGTAGCCACCGACTTGGGCCCCGGCGGTGCCGGGCCCGACGTCGGCTCCCTGGGAGGAGAGTCCGAGGACTACAGGGCTTACGTGTCCAGCAGACTCCGGCTCCACTCGAGGAACTTTGGTAGGCTTCTCTTGGTCCATGGGCCCAGGGCGACGGTCGGGGGTCTTAGACCTGGCCCTCGAGGAGCCAGGGACCTCCTCCGACGCCCTCGCAAGCCGCTTCTTCCTCTTGCGTTCCCGGTCGGGGGACCCCCTGTCCGAGGAGCTCCGATGGCACTCGGGATCTGAATCCCGAGATGTCGAGGCTTCAGACGAGGTCCATAAGAACATAAGACATGCCATACTGGGTCAGACCGAGGTCCATCAAGCCCAGTATCCTGTTTCCAACAGTGGCCAATCTAGGTCATACTACCTAGCAATATCCCCAAAAGACACAGGTTCCACAATGCTTGTACTGGGTCAAGCATTGATATCCTGGGTCCTTTTTAATAGTGGTTTATGGACCTTTCCTCCAGGAACTTGTCCAAACCTTTTTTAAACCCAGCTATACTAACAGCCCTTACTACATCCTCCGGTAACAGATTCCAGAGTTTGATTACACGTTGAGTGAAAAAATATTTTCTCTTATTTGTCTTAAATTGTTTACCCTGTAGCTTCATTACATGTCCCCTAGTCTTTCTATACTCTGATAGCGTAAACAATTGATCCACGTTTATCCGTTCCACTCCATTCATTAATTTATAGACCTCTATCATATCTCCCCTCAGCCGTCTCTTCTCCAGGCTAAAGAGCCCTAACCTTCTTAGCCTCTCTTCATAGGAGTAGCCTTCCATCCCCTTCACCAATTTGGTGGCTCTTCTCTGTACTTTTTCTAATAACGCTATGTCCTTTTTAAGATACGGTGACCAGAATTGCACACAATATTCAAGGTGCGGTCGTACCATGGAGCGATACAGAGGCATTATAACATCCTTTGTTTTATTCTCCATCCCTTTCCTTATGATACCTAGCATTCTATTTGCTTTCTTGGCCGCCGCTGCACACTGGGCGGAGGGTTTTAACATGTTATCCACGATGACTCCTAAATCTTTTTCCTGGGTGGTGGTTTCTAATGTGGAGCCTTGCATTGTGTAACTATAGTGTGGGTTGTTCTTTCCTAGGTGCATAACTTTGCACTTGTCCACATTAAATTTCATCTGCCATTTGGATGCCCAGTCTTCCAATTTATCCAGATCCTCCTGCAGTTTTCCACAATCCTCTTGGGTTTTAACAACTTTAAACAGTTTTGTGTCATCTGCAAATTTGATAACCTCACTAGTTATTCCCTTTTCCAGGTCATTTATGAATATGTCAAAAAGCAGCGGACCCAGTACAGATCCCTGGGGTACTCCACTATTCACCTTTTTCCATTGGGAATATTGGCCATTTAGCCCTACCCTCTGCTTTCTATCTTTTAACCAGTTCCCGATCCACAATAGTACACTGCCTCCTATCCCATGACTTTTTAGCTTCGCCGAAAGTCTCTGATGGGGGACTGTCAAAAGCTTTCTGAAAGTCCAGATACACTATATCAACCGACTCACCTTTGTCTACCTGTTTATGCACACCTTCAAAAAACATATCAGATTAGTAAGACAAGATCTTCCTTGTCTAAAGCCATGTTGGCTGTCTCCCATTAGGCCATGACTATCTACATGCTGTGTAATTTTGTTCTTTATGATGGTTTCTACCATTTTCCCTGGTACTGACGTCAGGCTCACCGGTCTGTAATTTCCTGGGTCACCCCTGGAAACCTTTTTAAAAATTGGTGTTACGTTGGCGACCCTCCAATCTTCAGGTATTACAGATGATTTTAATGAAAGTTCACAGATTACCAATAGCAGGTCTGCAATCTCATATTTCAGTTCTTTCAACACTTTGGGATGTATACCATCCGGTCCAGGTGATTTGCTACTATTCAGTTTATCAAATAGTTGTAATATATCTTCCCAGTGTAGCAATATTTCTCTCAATTCCTCTGCAGTATCACCTTTAAATACCACTTCAGTCTTGGGTAACATCCCTACATCTTCCTCAGTAAAGACCGAAGCAAAGAATTCATTCAGTCTCTCTGCTATAGCTGTGTTTCCTCTTACTGCCCCTTTTACCCCTCTATCATCTAATGGTCCAATTGACTCTAAGGCCTTTTGCTACGAATGTACTTGAAAAAGTCTTTATTTTGTGTTTTTGCTTCCGTAGCAAGTTTCTTCTCAAATTCCCGCTTTGCCTGCCTTATCAATGCTTTGCATTTAACTTGCCAGTGCTTGTGCTGTTTCCAGTTTTCATCATTTGGCTCTTTTTTCCATTTCCTGAAGGTTGCTTTTTTGGCAGCAACAGCCTCTCTGACCTCACCTTTAAACCATGCTGGCAGTTTTTTGGACTTTCTTCCACTTTTCCTAATGCGTGGAATACAGCAGGTCTGGGCTTCGAGGATAGTATTTTTAAATAACACCCAAGCTTGCTGTAAGTCTTTAACCTTTGGAACCGTTCCTTTTAGTTTTTTTCCTAACTATATTCCTCATTCTATCATAGTCTCCCTTTTGAAAGTTAAAAGGTAATACTGTGGATGCCTTTACTATCTGTCCTCCACTAATTAAATCAAACATGATCATACTATGATCACTATTGCCAAGTGGTCCCAACACCCTTATTTCTTGCACCAGATCTGGCGTTCCACTAAGGACTAGGTCCAGTATGGCTTCCCCTCTGGTCGGTTCATGAACCAGCTGCTCCAAGAAGCAGTCATTTATTCCATCTAGAAACTTTATCTCTTTAGCTTGTCCTGCTGTGACATTGACCCAGTCGATACCGGGGTAATTGAAATCACCCATTACTACTACTCTGTTGTGACTTTTGTTAGCTTCCTTGATTTCTTTGAGCATTTCATCATCCATTTGTTCATTCTGGCCAGGCGGTCGATAGTATACTCCAACTGCCATCACCTTCCCCTTCATAAATGGAATTTCAATCCATAGAGATTCTACAGCAAATTTTGTTCCCTGCAAAACTTTAATCCTTTCTGACTCAATAACAGAGCGCAACCCCCTCCACCAATTTGATCAGCTCTATCATTACGATATAGTGTGTATCCAGGTATCAGTGTCCCACTGGTTATCCTCCTTCCACCATGTCTCTGAGAGTGCAATCATATCTAACCTCTCATTTAGTGCTATATATTCTAACTCTCCCATCTTATTGTTTAGACTTCTAGCATTGGCATACAAGCATTTTAGAGACTATTTTATTCATATTAATCTGGCTATTGGTAGGCAGGGGTAATTTGGAATCTTTATGCTCTGTCTGCTCCTTACTCAAGGGCATTTGGGCTACTATACTCCCTTTTGGAACCTCACTGCTTTTGGTAGTATCCTTCAAGGATACCTTTGTCCGACCATGCACTCCTGGGTGACTGTCGGCTTTCCCCTAATTTCTAGTTTAAAAGCTTCTCTCTCTCTTTTTTAAAAGGTTAATGCCAGCAGTCTGGTCCCATCCTGATTAAGGTGAAGCCCATCCCTTCGGAAGTGCCCCCCCTTTCCCCAGAATGTTCCCCAGTTCCTAACAAATCCAAAACCCTCATCCTTGCACCATTGTCTCATCCACGCATTGAGACTCCGGAGCTCTGCCTGTCTTTTGGGTCCTGCACGTGGAACAGGAAGCATTTCGGAGAACGCTATCCTGGAAGTTCTGGATTTCAACTTCCTACCTAAAAGCTTAAATTTAGCCTCCAGAACCTCCCTACCACATTTTCCTATGTCATTGGTACCAACATGTACCAAGACAGCAGACTCCTCCCCAGCGCTATCTATGATCCTATCTAGGCGGTGCGTGAGGTCTGCTATCTTTGCACCAGGCAGGCATGTTACCAGGCGATCCTCACGTCCACCAGCCACCCAGCTATCTACATTCCTAATGATTGAATCACCAACTATAACAGCTGTCCTGACCCTCCCCTCATGGGGACATGGCCCTGGAGAAACGTCCTCGGTGCGAGAGGGTTTTACATCACCTGGAGGACAGGTCCTAGCTACAGGATCACTTCCTGCCACACCAGGGTGATGCTCTCCTGTCACGTGACCTCTCTCCTCCATGGCAACAGGGATGCTGCCAGACTGGAGGTGGGACTTCAGGACTATATCCCTGTAGGTCTCGTCCATGTACTTCCCTGTCTTTCTTATGTCTTCCAGGTCTGCTACTCTAGCCTCTAGAGAACGGACTCGCTCCCTGAGAGCAAAGAGTTCTTTGCACTTAGTGCGTACGTAAGACCTCTCACCAACTGGGAGAAAATCATACATGTGACACTCAATGCAAAAGACCGGAGAACCCCCATCTCGTTGCTGGACTTCTGTCTGCATCTTAGTTTAAAGCTTGTGTTTAGGTCTTTTAAATTCTGTATATAATAAGGATTGGTGTGGATGCTTATACCAATAAAAGTGTATCTAATACCCCTAATACACCTTGTGTACCTGAAGCTTAAGTAATTAATCTCAGGTCCTCTGTGTATGACTGATTTGGATAATGAGCTGCACCTGAGAGCAGCCCCTTTCCTCTAAGATGTGCAAGTACCTATAAAACTACAATTACCCCAGGGGTGGGTGGGTGCTGGGGAGGGAGGGAGGGAAATAAGACCTATTAAAGAGGGCAGTTACAAGGTACCCTGTCCTGAACCCTCAGCGGGGGGGAAGGGGGTACCACACAAAGCCCAGTTAGTTGAGAGAGGCAAGGTAAGTTATAGCTGAGAAGGCTGAACTAGCACACCACTAAGAAACAATAAATTAATAAACAGCTAGAACTCACAGCAAGGTGTCACAGGAGACAAATATCCACTTCTCTAGCAGAGCACTGTAAAAAGCACTGCTCTTCTCTGATCAGCCGGAGGCTGAGTCTGAGAAAAGCCTTTCTTTCTGCTGCTGGCGACTTCGGAGTGCCTTGGAAGACATCTTCCCACATGGCCCACACGACTTAGGGTCGTGATCAGGACCGAGGCACCGGAGGCAGAAGTCGTGTGTGTCGGTGAGAGACATTAATTTCTTACACCGATCACACTTCTTGAAACCGCTGGAAGCCATCGGGGAAAAAAAGAGTCCCCGCGAGGTCAAAGGACCGGCCTTCCAGGGAAAAAGCAAAAAAGGGCGTGAACGCCAGCCACGAAGGGCAAAAAACGAAAAAGAAGAATCAGGCTCGATACCAGTGTACCGAACCTGGCGGGAGGGGAAACCGGCGTCGAACCGGGAGAAAAAACAGCGAGTATCGCCGAAAAAAAATCAACTTTTATCCGGGATGACAGGACACATGTCCGGTGGGCTTCTCGGAAAAAAAAGAGACTGGGGTAAGATGGCACCTTTAGGCGGGAAGGGAACCGCGCATGCGTGCCTGCATTCCCAAAGGCTTTCATAGAAAGCTGGGGAAATGCTCTGCTGGGGCTTCATCGGTGCCGATGACACCCATATGTGAGGACTAACTTTCTGCTTGGTCCTGGAGAACAAATCACTTCCTGACCCCAAATCCAGTAAAGCAGAAGGGGAGCAGATGCTGCAGCCGGCTAATGGACCTTTGCCCCCCCCCCTCCTTTTTTTTAAAGACACAGTCACCTATGAAATCAAGAAATTAAATTGATTTATTTAAACCAAATTAACCTAACTCTAAGCTCCTTATATGTTCCTGTAGTGAGCCCAGCACCTAGGCTCACTACGGCCTCCTGCTGCATGGAGACTGGACACACTGGGGCTGATGGGAGTTACAAGCAGCTTACATACAGTGATGTCACGAGTTTGACTTGTCCAGTCTCCAAGCTGCAGGAGGAGGTGCACAACCCAGTGGTGGAGGACTAAACTGGAGGAACGATAAGGAATGAATCATTGAATCATGAATTATGGAAGTGGGCGGGGAAGGGAGAGAGGGAGGGGGATTAGGGGGGATTGTATTGGCAGTTGATACAGTTATAGAGGTATAGAGTAAATTTGGATGTAAATAGGCTCTTGATGCAGTGAGTTTGGTAATGTTATTGTATGGAAAGTAGAGGCTGAAAAACAAAAAATATAAATTAAAAAGAAAATGGAGGGGGAGGGGAGTGTAGTGTATGCATGTATGTATCTTTATTGAAAAATTTAATATACCGCTCTTACTGGAAGCACCAGAGCGGTTTACAATAGTAAATATTTTGAGACTGCTGAAAGGAAAAGAACGCCAAAATTCTAAGACAGGATAGAGAGGAGAGATAGGATAGAGAAGAGAAACAGGGTAGAGACAAAGTGTATATGCATAGTGTAAAGGGGTAGAGAGCAATGGAATTCAGCAGGGGGGGGGAGAAAGAGGTGCGTCTTTAGCCTGGTTTTAAATGTTTTGTAAGAGGGCTCTAAGCGGAGGGCAGGGGGGAAGCGAGTTCCAGAGCTAAGGGCCCAGAAAGAAGAAAGTAGAGGAGCGGGTGGACTCAAGATGAGCTTGGGATGGAGAGGGGACATGTGGTTAGAGTGGATTGACCTGAGGGAATGATGAAATGAGTGAAGATGAATTAGATCTGAAAGGTAGAGAGGGGCGCCGGTATGAATGGTTTTGTGAACATAAATGAGTATTTTAAATTGTATACGATACACGAACGGGAGCCAATGTAAGTGAATCAGGATAGGGGTAATGTGATCGAAACTTGAGGCATGCATCAGAATACATGCGGCTGGGTGATGAACTAGTTGCAGTCTTTGTAATGATTAAATTTGACTTACCTGCTAATTGTTGTTCCTTAAGGAACTCTAGTCCAGTCCCGGATCCATAGAGGTCTGCCCCCTTTCACCAGTACTTTAATGCCTTATCTACCTGCCCAGTGCTTATACTGTTTCCAGTTTGTCATTTGGCTCCTTTTTCAATTTCTAGATATTGTGTTCCACTAAAGACTAGGTCCAAAATAGCTTCTCCCCTTATCCATTCCTGAAATGGCTGCTCCAAGAAGCAGTCATTTTATTTATTTATTTATTTTATTTACATTCTCTTATATACCGCGCTATTCTGCATCAGTGCGGTTTACATTGAACAAACTGAAATTACATTTGAACAGGGCATTATAACTTGGAGATAACTATTTTACAGGGAACATGGGCTATGGAGGGTTAAGTGGCTTGCCTAAGACCACAAGGAGCACCTGTGGGACTAGAAACCCCAGTCCTTCCGGCCCAAGGTTGCTGTCCTCTAGTGGGATTTGTACCCCCGACCTTCTGGCCTGAAGTACCTTGCCCCAACCACTAGGCCACTCCTCCACTCCACTTATTTCATCTAGAAACTCTCCCCCCAGCTGTGACATTGGCCCAGTCAATAGCGGGGTAATTGAAATCACCCATTATTACTGTGTTGCAACTTTTGTTAGCTTCCCTGATTTCTTTTAGCATTTCATTATCCATCTGTTCATTCTCGCTAGGTGCACAGTAGCACCCCTCCCCCCCCTGCCATCGCCTTTCCCTTTTTTACATGGAATTTCTATCCATAGAGATTCTACAGCGTATTTTATTTCCTGGAAAACATTAATCTTGTGTGACTCAATACCCTCTAACAGAGCGCAACCTCTCCACCAATTTGATCTGCCCTATCACTGCAATATCGTTTGTACCCAGATGTGTCAGTGCCCCATTGGTTGTCCTTCCACCAGGTCTCAGATACAGCACAGTTACTTACCTGTAACAGGTGATCTCTGGGAACAGCAGGAATAAGTCTTCACATATGGGTACGTCGGTACTGACGGAGCCTGTGCGGGAACGCTCCCCAGCTTCCCAAAAAAGGAAAGCTTTTGGGAGCATCACACAGCGCCTGCGCGCTGCCTTCCTGCCTTTCCTAACCGCCTCTCCTCAGTTTGAGTTTTAAAGCTGAGACAAAAGAGAGAGAGAGGAAAGGAAAGAGATAGAGAGATACAACTCCTAGGGGAGGGTTGTGAAGACTTATTCCTGCTGTTCCCAGAGATCACCTGTTACAGGTAAGTAACTGTGCTATCTCCAGGAACAAACAGGAATGAGTCTTCACATATGGGGACTCCCTAGCTAAGATGCCTGGGAGATCCCCAAGGATATGAGACCCTGGGAAGGGTTCTACCTCCTCCTATGGATCTCAGGCATCTATCCAGGGATGGAGGGTGGGAGTTAAGAATGGAACAGGTGTTTGAGAACAGCCTGACCAAACAAGGCATCCCGGCGGGAGTCCTTGCCAAGCAGTAATGGGCTGTGAAGGTATGAACCGAGGCCCGGGTGGCTGCTCGACAGATCTGGTCGATGGACACAGAATTTAGATGAGCCATAGAGGCGGCCATGGCCCTCACATTATGAGCTGTGACATGGCTCTCCAGAGAAAGGTTCTTACTCTGGTAGGCGAATGAAATACACTGAGCAATCCAATTGGACAGTGTCCTCTTAGAAACTGAAGTCCTAAATGAGAGGGATCAAAAGCAACAAAGAGCTGGGAAGACTTTCTATGTTGCTGTGTCCTTTGTAAGTAAAAGGCAAGAGCTCTTTTACAATCCAGAGTATGAAGATTCTTCTCTGCACTTGATGCATGAGGAGCTGGAAAAAAGACAGGTAAATATACCTCTTGATTAAGATGAAAAGGTGAGACCACTTTAGGCATAAAGTGTGGATTGGTCCTAAGAACTACCTTATCATGATGGAACCTTGTATAAGGTGGATTAGCCACTAAGGCCTGCAGTTCACTGATGCGGCGAGCTGAGGTGACTGCAATGAGGAAAATAACCTTCCAGGAAAGAAATTTCAAGGAGGTGGTGGCTAAGGGTTCAAAAGGAGGCTTCATAAGCTGACCAAGAAACAGATTTAAATCCCATGCCACCGGAGGAGGCCTAATGGGAGGTTTAGTTAAAGTTAGGCCTCTCATGAATCTTGCAATAAGAGGATGAGAGGAAATAGGTTGTCCATTGAGAGGTTTAAGGGATGCTGCAATAGCACTCAAATGGACCCTTACTGAATTCGTCTTAAGGCCTGCATTGGAAAGATGCAGGAGGTATTCCAATAGAGAATTCAAAGGTAGTGCTAGAGGGTCGAGACCCCTTCCAGCACACCAAATGGAAAATCTTCTCCATTTAAAAGCATAGGAACGCCTAGTGGAAGGTTTTCTGGAAGCATGGAGGATATCCTTCACTTGTTGAGAAAGATTCCAGCCTTGAAGGTCTAAGCCTTCAGTAATCAAGCTCTGAGGTGAAGGGACTTGGGGTTTGGGTGTCACAAAGTCCCCTCCTCCTGGGACAGAAGGTCTGGAGCAGCTCCCAAGTCCAGGGAGGGGGCTTGGGAGAGATGCAGAAGTAGAGGGTACCACACTTGGCGTGGCCAGCGTGGAGCTATAAGGATCATAGATCCTTGGATCCCTCTGGAGTTTGAACAGAGTCTTGGGAATCAAGGGAATGGGTGGAAAGGCATACAGGAAACCCTGACCCCAGTGAAGGAGGAAGGCATACTTGGCCTGAACTCCCTGACACGGAATTCTGGAGCAGAACCGGGGAATTTGGCATTCCACGGACTTGCAAAGAGGTCTATGTCCGGGGTTCCCCATTCTTGGAAGATTCTGAGTACCTGATCCATGTGCAGGGACCATTCGTGTGGGAGCAGAACTCGACTGAGAGTCTGTCTGCCCAAGAGTTTTGGATTCTTGGGAGGTATACTGCCAGGAGATGGATTTGATGCTCTCTGGCGAAGGCCCACAATCTTAAAGCTTCGTTGCAAAGCGACAGAGCCAGTTCCTCCTTGCTTGTTTATGTAAAACATGGCTACTTGATTGTCCGTATGAATGAGGACTGTCTTGTAGCTGAGCAGGGTATGAAAGACCTTGAGAGCTAGAAAGACTGCTCGAAGCTCCAAGTGATTGATATGAAGAAAGGTCTCCTGTGGGGACCAAGTGCCTTGAGTGGAGAGGTCTTGTAGATGAGCTCCCCAACCTGTTTGGGAGGCATCTGTTATGAGGGTTGCTTGGGGCAACAACTGTTGGAAGGGGGACCCCAGCAACAGATTTTGAGTGGACATCCACCACTGGAGAGAAAAAAAGAGACGTTTGGAGGTTGCTATTTGGTCTAAGAGAGCTCCTGATGCTTAAGTCCATTGGGCTGCTCTCATATGTAGGCGAGCATAGGGTACCACATGCACTGTGGAAGCCATATGGCCTAGCAGTTGTAGCATCTCCCGGGCAGTTAAGTGGCTCTTTGACTGAATCTGAGAGGCTAACTGCACTAGGCATAGGCAACGGGCCTGAGGAAGATAGGCCCTTGCAGTGGTAGTATCTAGCCAGGCCCCCATGAACTCTAGGGACTGAGTAGGGGTGAGCTGGGACTTTGGGAGGTTTACCACAAGTCCCAGATACTGTAGAATGCGCCTTGTGCAGTCCAGGGAAGTCTGGGCCTCTGACTGAGATGGAGCTCGGATGAGCCAGTCGTCCAGGTATGGGAATACAAATATTCCCAGAGTGCGTAGAAATGCAGCTACTGTTGCCATGCATTTGGTGAACACTCTTGGGGCAGAGGCCAGACCAAACAGAAGTACCCGGTATTGATAATGTTTTCCTTGGAAAAGAAAACGAAGGAATCTTCTGTGAGATGGATGGATGAGGACATGTGTGTACGCATCCTTGAGATCTAGAGAACAAAGCCAATCCTGACTTTGAAGGTATGGAAGGAGAGTGCCCAGAGAAAGCATCTTGAACTTCTTGCATAGAAATTTGTTCAATTCCCTGAGATCTAATATGGGTCTGTATCCCCCTGTCTTCTTTGGAATGAGTAAAACCCTAACCCTTGTTGAAGGGGAACTTCTATTGCCCCTTGGGCAAGAAGGGTAGCCACCTCTTGACCTAGAAGGTCGAGAAGAGATGTGGGAGAATTGAAGTGTCTCACCATGGTGTGGGGAGGAAGGTCTGAGAAATGAAGTTTGTAGCCCTCTCTTATGATGGAGAGGGTCCACTGCTCTGATGTAATCTGCTCCCATCTGGGAGCAAAATGAGCTAACCTTCCTGGAATGGTGAGAGGTTCTGGCTGTTTTAAAGCCAGAAAGGCTAGGTTCTCTAGCATAAAGTCAAAAACCCTGAGGAGGTTGGGTCTGCTGAGTTGCAGCAGCCCCTGTAGTCTTAGGTCTGGCCTGTTTAGGTTGCTGACGCTTAGTAGCAAAGCGACCTGTAGAGGATTGTTGGCCAGAAGTAGAAGGGAATCTGCCCTTTTTGAAAAAAGACTTTTTAAAAAAAGTTTTTTCTTGGCAGAAATGGAGGTTGACTTTGAAAGTCTGTCCAGAGCAGAATTTTCTGCATCCATTTGAGTGGCTTTTATTTGCCATTCTTTGCCAAACAGGTTTTCACCTGTACAGGGAAGATTTCCTAAGCCATCTTGGACCCAGGGTTCTAAATCAGAAGCCTGGAGCCAAGCAATTCTGCGAGCAGCTATGGCAATGCCAGAAGCTCTGCTGGCACCTTCAAAGGGGTCAAAGGCTGCCCGGTTGGAAAACTTTGAAATGTGAGTATGCTTAAGCCAAATGAGGAATTCATCCCTTTTATCTTCTGGCAGAAAAGGGAGGAAAGTGTGCAGTTTATCTGCAACCTCTTTTAGAAATATACCCATGTAAAGACTATAGGAGTTGATTCTGGCAATAAGCATACTGGCTTGGAAGATTTTTCTACCAAAAGCATCCAAGGTCTTGCATTCTCTTCCTGGAGGAGTAGAAGTGTGTCTCTTTGTACTCTTTATCCTCTTCATAGCTGACTGCACCACAATGGAATGGTGAGGAAGCTGTGTTTTATGAAAACCAGGACAGGGAGGGACACGATACATAGTGTCCAATCTGCGATAATGAGGAGAGATAGTGAGAGGAGTCTCCCATAAATCAATCATGTGTTCATAAAGAATCTCATGAATTGGTAAGGTGACTGCCTCTTTAGGAGCCTTAGAATAACCCAAAATATCTAATTTTTTTGCTCTAGGCTCTGCTTCAGAGGATACTGAAATAGAAAGGCCTTTAGTTACTTCTCTTATGAAGTCTTGAAAGGACAAGTCCTCTGGAGGAGACATTCTTCTTTTTGGAGAAGGCTCTTCAGGAAGGGCTATAGATACTTCATCAGACTCCTCTGATGTATCAGAATCACCAGAGGAATCAAAGTACCGACTGTCAGGGTGCTCTTCTAATGCTCGGTACGCGTATCGAGCAGTATCGACATCGGGCGTGATCGGTACCGATGAGCAGCCCTGGACAAGGAACCGCTGTAGTCGGTATCCTGGTCGATGCCGATGCAGTCGGTGCCGGTACCCAAGTCGATACAGACAACGGAGTTTGTTGTGGTATCAATGGCGTCGCAGCTTGAATGAAGGCACCGATAGCCTGCTGCATGGACAGAACATTCTGATCCATCGACGCCATGAATGCCTGGAACTCGGTACCGGAAGGTTGCGCCGGTACCCCAGAGCATTCTAACAGGTGATCGGTCGAGGCCGTGCCATCGATGTCAACCTGTAACCCCATAGGTGGAGCTTTGGAAGCTGGAGCTTCCCGCCGGGGTTGTTTGGCTGGTGCAGGATCCTCGAGGGCAAGCCCGGAGGCATCTCGATGCTTAGAGGGAGATCTACCCTTCGAGGACCGGCTGGATTTATGTTTGGTTACCTGAGATCCATTGGGGGAAGAAGCAGCCCTGGAAGACATCGATGCCACCGAAGCTGCATCAGCGGGAAACAGCACATGGAGCTTAGCTGCTCGGTTCTGTAAACCCCGTTTAGACATCAGAGAGCAGGACGGACAATCCGAAATGGAGTGTTCAGGACCCAAACATTTAAGACACCATTCATGGGTGTAACAGAAATAGTACCGCTGCACTTAGTGCATTTCTTAAACCCGGAGGCTGGTTTTTCCATGAGGAAAATTTCTTGTGAGGCCTAAGGCCCAAGAGAAAAATACACTAAGTGAGGGAAAAAAAATATATAGTTTTTTTTTTTTTTTTTTTTTTTTAAGGAAAAGAAAGAAAAGACCGGCGGTACCCGTCCGGAGTCGGGGAAGGCAGACACGCGACCAAAGAAATAAAATAAAATAAAATAAAGAACTTCTTCAGCGGTGACAGGGCTCGACCTGCTGGCTCCGCGGCAAAGAAGAACTGAGGAGAGGCGGTTAGGAAAGGCAGGAAGGCAGCGCGCAGGCGCTGTGTGATGTTCCCAAAAGCTTTCCTTTTTTGGGAAGCTGGGGAGCGTTCCCGCGCAGGCTCCGTCGGTACCGACGTACCCATATGTGAAGACTCATTCCTGCTTGTTCCTGGAGATCAATTTTATCTAATCTTTTATTTAGTGCTATATATTCTAACTCTCCCATCTTATTTTAGACTTCTATCATTTGCATATAGGCATCTTAGAGGTCGTATTTTATTCATATTAATTTGGTTATCAGCTGACAGGGTAATTTGAAATCTTTCAGCTCTGTAAAGTATCTGCGTGACTCATTTTTATTGAAACCTCTATCGGGATGCTGTAATGTCCCTCCTTTGCTAGTATCCTTCAAGGATAATCTTTCCAAACTATGCGATCTTAGGCAACTGTTGACTTCCCCTATTATCTAATTTAAAAGCTATTCTTTCCTTCTTAAAGGTTAATGCTAGCAGCCTGATTCCACTCTGGATAGGGTGGAGCCCATCCTTTGGGAAAGTCCCCCCTCCCCAACAAATGTTGCCTAGTTCCTAACAAATCCAAAACCCACTTTCTTGCACCATCGTCACATCCACATGTTGAGACGCCAGCGTTCTGCCTGCATTTTGGGTCCTATGCGTAGAATGGGAAGCATTTCAGAGACTGCTACCTTGGAAGTTCTGGATTTCAACTTCTTACCTAAAAGTCTAAATTTGGTTTCCAGAACCTCCCTCCCACACTTCCCTATGCCATTGGACTACTGGAAACAGTCCAAAGAAAATTTAGTTCTTTCCAGAGAAAGGATGTGGTAAAATACAACCTCCATTTTAACTGTCATTTCAAACCATACATTCTGCTATCCTTCCATCACAGTATTAGATTAGAAATAATTTTGGGTCAACAGTTGGATATTGCAGAGGATTAAACGGTCTGATATAATGACTTCCCCCCTCCACTTTAGCCACCCTCCCTTGCAGGCTGCTTACCTTAACAGCTCCTTGATGCTGTGTGAAAGTCTGTACAGGAGAGAATTCTCCACCACCTTGTGCGCAAGGCCAAATATTAACCAGGTTGTCATTGGCTCCACTGGCCAGATAACGGCCATCAAGTGACCACTTGAGTCCACACACTTCCTGAGTGTGATTTCGAAGCGTGGCTACATGATGCTGAGCTATTCTGACATCATGGTGATGAATGTGGCCAGTCCTAGAGCCACTACAAGAAAAGAAAATATATCAGTGAAAACCTGTGAGGGTAAGTGTCCATAGCAAACCACCATTTCTACAAGCAATAAAGATTCCCAATAGCAGTCTACAGTAACTCGACTAGAGACCAAGGGGTTTACTTTAGAAGCCCTATTTGTAATTTAAGTGTGTATAAGCAACTATATACATATGTAAACCATAACCACTTGTAAATGACAATTTTAGAAAGGGTGAAATTTATACATGAATGATTGCACAATGTCCAAAGACCAAGACATGCTCTGGGCAATACAAATCTACATGTGTATTCCCTTATTTCATAAAGGGTATGAATGTTTAAGCCTTAAACCACCCACAATGGGCTGGTGCAAGGACTGGAGGAATCCTAGGCGGGCCCTCCATCCGCCACCCCTTTTTGGGAGCTGGTAGCCAGAGCCCCGAAACCGTGACAGGTCTTACCCACTTGTCTTCAGGGCTGCTTCGTGGTTTCACTGTTGCCCAGTCTGCTGCTTCTGAGATGGACTTCTGTTTTTTGTATAAAAACAGACTGGTGGAGTTTCTGTGGTAGTGAGCTGAGGGTGAATACCAAATACGCCAGCTGAGTGTGGAAGGAGTGGAGCGCAGCCCTGAGACGGGGGATGAGATGGCAAAGAAGGATGGCACTTGAGTTTGGGTTGGACTGTGGATGATGTAGATGCTATCTAGGGTTTTCTAATCTTAAGTGGTTTTAAAAGGGGGTGATATGAGAATTTGAGTACATTGAGTATAAGCATGTGAGGCAACTTGGTTTCTGCGGGTGGGGGCGTGAAAAGAGTGCTTGGGGTTTTGTGGATGGATTTGAAAGAGGTAGATAAGGAAGGCTGGATGATGGTTGGTAGGGTTGTAAGAGGGGGCTATAAGTGGGATGATTGTGTGTGTAAGTCACGGAGTTCGGTTGATGGGTTAAATATTTATTTATTTATTTTATTTATTTATTTAAAAGTATTTCTAAACCGTCTTATCATAAAAATCAAGGCGGTGTCACAACAATACAATCAGATGAAGTGCTGGGGGGGTCATGCAGTGTAGGAGGAATAGTGTGTGGGGGGGGATCATGCAGGAGGGATAGTGTGCGGGGGGGGGGGGGGGAGTTCATGCAGTGGGAGCAGTGATGTGAAGTGCGTGTGAGGAGGGAGATTCTAGATTAGGGTGGGCTATGTACAGTGTGCGCTATAATACAGCAAGTTCTATAATACAAGGTACTGTCCAGATAGGGCTTAAGCTAGATCCTGTGCCGATATACAATCTCTTGTCGGTGTCTTACAATCTCTCGTCGGGGTCTTTGTTGATCAGGCTTTGTTGATTACGTGATGTGTCCATAATGTTCTATGAACAGAGTTGTCTTCAGCTGTTTGCGGAAGTCTTTGAGGTCCGTTGTCGATCTCAGATCATCTGGGAGGGAGTTCCAGATGGTTGGGGCTGCCAGGGAGAGGGCTCTCTCTGTGGTGTCCTTTCGTGTTTTTCTGAAGTCTTTTGGTGTGTTGACTCTGTTGGAGGTTCCTTTTCTTCTCGGGCGGGTGCTGGTGTCTGGATGAATGAGGGTGTGCAGGCTGTTTGCTGAAATGTGGTGCTTGATTTTGAATATGTTCATTATTGTTTTGTATTTGATACGTGAGCTGATTGGGAGCCAGTGTAGATCTTTGAGAACCGGGGTAATGTGTTCATGTCTTGTTGAGCCAGAAATTATGCGTGCGGCGGTGTTTTGGGCTAGTTGGAGCGGTTTGAGAGTTTGCTTTGGTAGGCCAAGGTAGATGGGGTTGCAGAAGTCCAATAATGGGGTGATGAGCGCTTGGCATACTGTGCGGAAGTGTTCTGCGTCGAGGAGGGGTTTAAGCCGTCTGATGAGTCTCATTCTATAGTATGCATTCTTGACCGTTTTGTTGACGTGAGACATGAGATTTAGTTTGTTGTCCAGGGTTACTCCCAGGTATCTTACTTCGGATTTCATTGGAATGGTTGTGTCTGCTATTTTGATGTCCGGTGGGTGAATGAAGTCGGGGTTGCGAGTGATTATTAGAGCCTCAGTCTTGCTGTAGTTGATTGAGAGGTTGTTGTTCGTGCACCAGTTTGTCATTTGTGTTAGGCAGTCAGTTATTCTATTGTAGTCTGGGTTGTTGGTTGAGATAGGTGTGTATATCATGATATCGTCTGCATAGATGGTGTACTGAATGTTGTTCGCTTTCAGGATGTCGCATATTGGCTGGATGTATATGTTGAACAGAAGGGCCGAGAGGGCGGATCCTTGAGGTACTCCTTGGAGGATTTTTATGGGTTGAGAGGTGTTGTGGCCTATCTTGACTTGTAGCTGCCTGTCGGTGAGGTAGGATTGGAACCATTTTAACGTGGTACCGTGAAGCCCAATTTTCTTTAGTCTTTCCAGGAGGGTTGGGTGGTCAACTGTGTCGAAAGCGGAGGAGATGTCGACGAAGATCATTAGGATGCCTTTAGTGTTGTTGTCTATGACTCTGATGATGTTGTCTATGAGGTAGATCAGCAGTGTTTCGACTCCATGTTGGGGGCGGAAGCCGTGCTGGTTGTCGTCTAGAGGAGCATGGTTGTCAATATGTTCCTGAAGTTGTTGTTGCACTGCTTTTTCTATGATTTTTGCCAGGAAAGGTATGCTGGATATTGGTCTGTATGCTGCGGGGTTGCTCGTCGAGGGTTGTTTTCTTCGGTATTGGGCGTACTGTAGCCAGTTTTAGTTGAGCTGGCAGGAGACCCTGGGTGAGTGATTTGAGCACAATGTCGTGTATGATGTGGATGAGGCTTGATTTGGTGGCCTTTATCCATGATACTGGGCAGGGGTCCGTGGGGGCGGTGCTTGTTCTGATTGCTGAGATGATGCGGGAGAGCTGTTCTGTTGAGGGAGGGTAGAAGGCGTCCCATGTCTTAGGGTATGAATCAGGCTGGGTTGAAGAGCTGGTTTCAGTTAGTTCTGTGGAGTGAAATTTGTCTTTGATGTGATCAGCAAATTTTTGCGGGTCTATTTGTATTTCCTCCTCAGTTTTCTGCTCCTTTGTGAGGATTTTCACTATATCGAAGAGCTCCCTGGGTTTGTTTATGGAGGTGTTTATCATGTTTGTGTGGTATTTTTTCTTGGATTGGTTGATGTGTTCGGTGTATAGTCTTTGGTTTGTTAGGTATATCTGCTGGTTTTCTGGTGTCTTGGATTTTCTCCATCTCCGTTCCATCCTTCTGAGTTCTCTTTTCTTTTGTCGTATGGTTGAGGAGTACCAGGGCTTGTGTTGTCTCTTGTTGCAGTGTTCCTCTGGTCTGGTAACAGTGGCTGTGGCGGCGTTGGATATTGTGTTGTTCCAGTTGATAATTTGAGTCTCCAGGTTGTCTGTTTCTGTTGACAGTTGATTTAACGTGTCCAGTAGGAAGGTGTCTGTCGAATTTCTTGAATCGCCTTTGGGTGAAGAGTGGAATATCTGTGGATAATTTGGAAGTCTATGGAAGGGAGACTGTCTAAGGTAGAGAGGCTGCAGTGGGGTAGGTGGGGATATATGAAAGCTAACAAAGGAAAGGGGCATAGGGCAGTTTGCAAGAAGTAGGCAGGGAGTAACTGGATGAAATCCGGAATGGTTGTGGCTGGAGAGAGAAATTATGGAAATGGGTAAGCTCAAGATATTGATCCTCAACTGTAAAGGGGCTCAATTCACATTTATTAGCAAACATTTCTTTAAATGTTGATATTTAATGTAGATGGTTTCATTCAGAAAACAGTTAAAAATGAAAAGTTCTCTTCGGAAATTTTGAAATGCTTTTTTGGCATCAGACTGGAAAGGGAAAAATGGAGAGTGGGGGGTGATTCTAATTTAGGAGGGCATATGATGGAGGTATGGAAGGATGAAGGGGAATGGCATATTTGTAAAGCTATTACTGCAGGGCCACAGGGATCGGGGTCCTGGGACCACTACTGTAATGTTTTTGTGGGAGATATTGCTGAAGGTAAAGTTTGCCTTTTTGCAGATGATATGAAGATATGCAGAGTGGACATTTCGGAGGGAGTAGACATGAGAAAAGACCTAAGAAAATCAGAAGACTGACCAAATGCTTGTCTTTTAGGTAGGAAGCTCTGCTACAAGGGGACATAAGATGAGGGTAAAAGGGGATAGACTCAGGAGTAATATATGTGGAAATTTTTCTTTATAGAAAAAGCATACGAGTGGAATAGTCTTCCAGTGAAAGTGGTATAGAGGCAAGAACAGTATCTGAATTCAAAAAAGCATGGGACAGAGGATCTCTAAAAGAAAAAAGGGCACTATTGTAGTTGATGGAAGGGCAGACTAGATAGGCCATGTGGTCTTTTTCCGCCATCATGTTTCTATGATGCAAGAGATCAGGGTGTTGGGGCCACTTGGCAATAGTGACCATACCATGATCACATTTGAATAAATAAATGCAGAATGGACAAGGAAATCCACAGTAAACGTAGTTACTCACCTGTAACAGGTGTTCGCCAGAGACAGCAGGAATTAGTCCTCACATATGGGTGACATCGGCAATGACAGTCCACGCGGTAACCTCTCCCCAGCTTTTAAAGAAAGCCTTTGGGAGATGCACCACATATGCGTGGTCCCCTTCCTGCCTAATGGTGCCATACTGCCTCAGTATGATATAGCTCAAAAGGCAAAAATGAGAAAAAGCAACTCCATGGGGAAAAGGCAGAGTTGTGAGGATCAGTTCCTGCTGTCCCCAGAGAATACATGTTACAGGTGAGTAACTATGCTTTCTCTGGGAAGCAGCAGGAAGTCAGTTCTTACATATGGGACTCTGCAGCCACAGGCTACTGAAAAAACCACAAAAGAAAACAAACAGTAAAAACCACAGGTGACTAGAAAAGGGTGAACTGTGAGAAGCAGCAACGGAGTCAACAGCAGACCCATGAGCAGCCCCGAATGTCAAGCAAAGAACCAGTTCTCCAGCAGCCTGAACATACCAAAGGGTCGGAATTGCCTTACAACCCAAGCAAATGGAGTACAGCCTGGCCGAAGGTGCTATCCTGACAGGAATACCTCTCCAGGCAGTAATATGTGAAGGTATGGACTGAGGATCAGGTGGTGGCTTGGCAGATTTCCAACAGGGGAACAGAACACTGGTTCACCAGAGGCCACCATGACCTGGATGCTGTACACTGACATGGTGCTCCATAGAGACCGGCCTGCCTGTAGGGAAAGGCAATGCAGTCTGCTACCCAAATAGGGTATGCTTAGAGACTGCTGTCTCCAGCCAATATAGGTCATAGGAAATGAACTATGAGGAGCAACAATGAGCCTGGGTATGCTCTAGATAGTAGGCCAGGGCCTGTTTGAAGTCCAGAGTGTGGCGAGTGGCCTCCACCCTGTTAGCATGAGGCTGCAGGAAGAAGATGGGGAGCACCATACCTCTTGGTTGAGATGGAATGAAGACACCACCTTAGGCAGAAACAGGGTGCATGCAGAGCACAACCTTGTTCTTATGGAACCTCATCTAAGGTAGATGGGCCACCCTGCAAACAGAGGTGAGCACCACGAGGAAGACCACCTTCCAGGAGAGATACTTGATGTGGCAAGAGTTGAGAGGCTCAAAAGGTGATGCTGTAAGTTTTGAGAGAACCACTTTGAGATCCCACTCTGCCATTAGGGAGTGGACAGGAGGCCTTAAGAGTAATAGGCCCCTCAGGAAGCAAGTCACCAGGGGCTCAGCAGAGATGGGCTTGCCCTTGACAACATGGTGGTGCGCCAAGAGTGCACCAACGTGTACCCTAACACAGTTGGACTTTAGCCTTGCTTGGGATAGATGAAGTACTGCAGCACCAGCTGGAACAAACAGGAGAAGGGGTTGATCTAATTCTCTGCACACCACAAGGAGAATCTCCACCACTTGAAGGAATAGGATTAGTGGGTGGAAGTTTCGCAGGAGCCCAGGAGTACCTCCCTCCACCTTGCTTGAGAGACTGAAGTGGGCCAAGGCTACCCTTTCGGCAGTCAGATTCAAGGACCCCAGATGGGGGTGCAGGAGAGGCCAGGGCGCCTGGCCACCAAGGAGCCACCAGTATCAAGGTGGCTCTGTCAAGCTGGACCTTGAACAGAGTCTTGTCAATCAGCCACATGGGCAGGAAGGCAAAGAGGCAGCCCCCTGTCCACAAAATGAGGAACGCTTCCGACACCACCCTTGAGGGATGTGGCTGCCTGGAGCAGAAGCAGAGTAGCAGAGCACTGGCTGGGCTGGTGAAGAGGTCTATCTGAGGGAGCCACTAGAGACAGAAAAGTCGGCTGGCCACCTGGGGGTCCAGCTGCCACTCGTACGGTTGGAGGGTGCGGCTGAGCCGGATTGTCAGGACATTGTCCTGGCACAGGAGACTGCCCGGAGGAGCATCCTGCTGCTGCTGGCGAAAGAGCAGAGGCTCACCACCTCCTGGCACAGGAGGGAGGATCCCATACCTCCCTGCTTGTCGGTCTAGAACAGCACTGCTTGATGCTGTAGGTGGTGGTGAAAGGACCGGAGGGCTAGCTTATGGCTTGAAGTTCCAGGAGGTTGATCTGCTGGAGGCTCTCTGCCTGCGACCAACTGTCCTGAGTGCAGAGATTGTTGCAATGGGCTCCCAAGCCCAGTTTGGAGGCACCTGTGGTAAGGATCCTCTGGGGAGTGGGGGTCTGGAAGAGCATCCTGGTTTGTAGGTGTTGGAGCTGTTGCCACCAGTTGAGGGAGTCGGCTGGAGGATGGGTCACAATGTCCTGCAGGCATCCTGTTGCTTTAGACCACTGAGAATAGGGCCCAGTGAGCCGGCTGCATATATAGGTGGATGTCTGGAGTGACATGTACTGTGGATACTATGTGACCCAGCAGGCAAAGCAGGTGGTGGACAGATGCTGATAAGTGACCCTGGATGTTCTCTGCAAGTGTCTTGGAGCACTGGGCCCTGTCGGGAAATAGGAAGGCCTTTGCCTGGACGGTGTCCAGCAGTGCCCTTATGAACATCAGGTGTAGTGGCAGATGGAGATGGGACTTTGGACAGTTTATGACGAACCCAAGTGCTCCAGAATAAGGATGGTGCGGGCTGTTTGAGCTTCAGCAGTAGTGCTGCCCTTGAGGAAGTAGGTAGGGGAAAACAAACACCCCCTGGAGATGTAAGGCAGTGGCGACCACCCTCCAGACGTAGGCCAGACCAAAGGGTAGGACCTTTTACTGGTAGTGGCAGCCTCCTACCATGAAGCGGAGGTACTGCCTATAGAAACATAGAAATATGACAATAGAAAAAGACCACATGGCCTATCTAGTCTGTCCTTCCATAACTACAACAGTCCCCTTTTTACCTTTAGAGATCCTCTGTGTTTGTCCCATGCTTTTTTGAATTCAGTTACTATCCTCATCTCTACCACCTCCACTGGGAGACTATTCCACGGATCCACTACTCTTTCCGTAAAGAAATATTTCCGCATATCACTCCTGAATCTATCTCCCTTCACCCTCATCCCATGTCCCCTCGTAGCAGAACTTGCTTTCAATTGAAAGAGGCTCTCTCCCTGAACATTTATGCCACGGAGGTATTTAAACATCTCAATCATATCACCTCTATCCCGCCTTTCCTCTAAGGTGTACATATTAAGATCCTTCAGTCTGTCCTCATATGCTTTATAATGAAGAACGCTAATCATTTTAGTAGCCACCCTCTGCACCGACTCCATCCTGTTCACATTCTTTTGAAGGTGCGGTCTCCAGAATTGCACACTATACTCCAAATGAGGTCGCACCAAAGTCCTAATCCTCACTTTATGCCAAAGGTGGTTTTGCCTTTTCATTTAAACCAGTCGGTTTATCTTCCTGTTGTCTTCCCTAGGCCTCATGCCTCGAATGCAGAAAGGAATCTTCACACTCTAGATTGTAAAAGAGCTTTGGCCTTTTACCTTCAGAGAACTAAGCAGCATAGAAAAGCTTCTCAGCTTTTTATTGCCTTTGATTCCAGCCACCTGAGGTTACCAGTCTCCAAGAGAACACTCTCCAGGTGGATTGCAGACTGCATATCCTTTACCTATGACAGAGAGGTCATGTCACAGCTCAGTGTTAGAGCAATGGCTGCCTCAATGGCCAACCTTTGCTAGGTGTCCATCGATGACATTTGCAAAGCAGCCACTTGGTCCTCAGTCCACACTTTTGCGGCCCATTACTGCTTAGACAAGGACTCCTATCCTTAGGACTACTTTATCATGGTGGAACCTTGCATAAAGGGGATCAGCCACTAAAGCTTGTAGCTCACTGATGCGTCTTGCAGAAGTGATGGCAATTAGGAAGATCACCTTCCAGAAAAGAAGCTTTAGGGATGTAGTGGCTTAGGGCTCGAATGGTGGCTTCATGAGCTGTCCGAGGGTGAGATTTAAGTCCCATGCCACAAGTGGTGGCTTAATGGGAGGGCTTAGTTAAGAGTAGACCTCTCATAAACCGCGCTACAAGCGTCTGAGAGGAGATAGGTTGTCCATCAAAGGGCATGTGGGAAGCCGCAATGGCACCAAGGTGGACTCGTACTGAATTGGTCTTGAGATTAGAGGATGAAAGATGGAGGAGATACTCTCCAGTATTGCCTCTATGGGAACTGAAAAAGGATTAAGTTCCTTCTTTGAACACCAGATAAAGAACCTTTTCCACTTAAAGGCATAAGCCTGAATGTGGAAGGTTTCCTTGAGGCCAAAAGGATATCCTTAACTTGTTGAGAGAGGTTGACAAATTCTAAGCTCTCAGCAACTATGCCATCAGGCATAAAGACTGAGGATTCGGGTGCAAGTGTCCTGATCTGGAGCACATCCCAAATCCAGAGGCTTGGCTTGAGAGAAACACAGAAGCAGTGGATACCACATCTGTCGTGGCTAGCATGGGGCTATGAGGATCATATGGCCTCTGACTCTCTGGAGTTTGAACAGTCTTGGGAATGAGAGGAATGGGTGGGTAGGCATACAGGAAGCCCTGACCCCAGTGGAGGTGGAAAGCATCCCTTGTCTGACTGTTCTGAGCCGGAATTCTGGAACAGAATTGGGCAAGTTTGGCATTCTGAGGACTTGCAAATAGGTCTATGTCTGGGGTTTCCCAGATTCAAAAGAATCGAGCAATTTGTTCTGAATGAAGAGACCACTCGTGTGGCAGCAGAACTCGACTGAATTGGTCTGCCAGGAGATTTTGTGTGCCTGGGAGATAAACCACCAGTAGGTGAATCTGAAGGCCTCTTGAAGGACCAGAGGTGTAGAGCTTTGCTGCACACTGCCTGACAGCCTGTTCCACCCTGTTTGTTTACATAGAACATGACTACTTGATTGTCCATCTGGACAAGGACCGTCTTGTAGCGCAGATGGTCCTGAAAAACTCAGAGCATAGAAGATAGCTGAGTTCTAGTAGATTTATGTGAAGACAAGTCTCCTGTTTGGTCCAGAGACCTTGAGTGGAGAGATATCCATGAGGGAGAAGTGGCCTAGTGGTTGGGGCAAGGTACCACAGGCCGAAAGGTCGGTGGTTCAAATCCCACTAGAGGACAGCAACCTTGGGCTGGAAGGACTGGGGTTTCTAGTCCCACAGGTGCTCCTTGTGGTCTTGGGCAAACCACTTAATCCTCCATTGCCCATGTTCCCTGTAAGTATTAGTGTATGTGTCTCATATCCCCTCATGTTAAATGTATTCCCCCCCAACTGCTTTGACCCGGTGAAAAGCAGGATATAAATGCAGCTAAATAAAATAAATAAATGAGTCCCCCAACCTGACTTGGTCTGTCTTCAAGGTAGCTTGGTGCAGTGGCTGCTGAAAAGGTGACCCTAAGAGGTGGTTTTCCAGTGTTTGTCACCACTGAAGGGATGAGATTAGGCGTGCAGAGTTTGATTTTGTCCCTCAGACAACCTGATGCTTGTGTCCACTGAGAGGATAGGGTTCACTGAGCTGCTCGCATGTGTAGGCAAGCATAGGGGACCACATGTACAGTGGACGCCATGTGCCTCAGCAACTGAAGCATTTTTCGAGCAGTCAGGAAAGTTTTCATAGCTGCTTGAGATGCCAGTTGAACTATTTGAGGGCAGCAGGGTTGTGGCAGGCAAGCCTTTGACTGCCTTGTGTCTAGAAAAGCCCCTATGAACTCTAGAGACTGAGAAGGGGTGAGATGGGATTTTGGGAGATTTATGATCAATCCCAGATATTGCAGGATTTGCATCGTGCAGGAAAGAGCTGAGCTGGCTTCTGGAGCTGTTGGTGCTCGGATTAGCCAGTCGTCTAAGTAGGGGAAGACAAATATCCCTAGAGTCCTTAAAAATGCTACCACTGCCATGAATTTCGTGAAGACTCTTGGGGCTGAAGCCAGGGCAAAGGGTAGAACTGTGTACTGGTAATGTCTTTCCTGAAAGAGGAATCAAAGAAACCTCCTGTGCTCTGCATGAATAAGGATGTGTATAGGTGTCTTTTAGGTCTAGAGAACACAGCAAATCCTGACTCTGAATGTAAAGGAGTGTTCCAAGAGAGATCTTGAATTTTTCTCGGAAGAGGTACTGGTTTAACTCAGAGGTCTAGTATGGGCCTGTACCCTCCTGTTTTCTTTGGAATAAAAGTAGGGGGAGTAGAAACCCAGGCCTTGCTGGGAAAGAGGAACCTCCTCTATTGCTCCCTGAGCAAGGAGTGAGGTGACCTCTTGATACGAGAGTGTGGTTGGGGGGGGGGCCCCGAGAACGGAACTCTTGGAATAGAGAGAGGGAGGGCATACTGTGGAAGTGTAGTTTGTACCCCTCTGTCAACTATGGAGAGAGTCCAATGTTCTGATGTTATCTGTTGCCACCTCTTGGCAAAGTAACACAGTCTACCTGGAATGTTGAAAGGCTCTGGTATTTATAGAGGAAGGATGGCTAGATTCTCTAGGGAAGAGTCAAAGACCTAGCGGAGGCTTGACTGCAAGGCTGGTTGAGCTCTTGGGACCTGAACCTTCCTTTGTTTCGGCTGCTGCTGTCCCTTCTGGGGAGCATGGACTGGACAGTGGCCAGCTTGGGTGTAAGATGGATAGAATTTATTTTTCTTGTTAAAAAAGGGTTTTTTAACTGTCTTTCTTAGCTGGGTTGGCAGTGGTCCTGGATAATCTATTCAAAGTAGTGTTCTCGGACTCAAGCTGAGCAGCTAGATCCTGCCAGTCCTTGCCAAAAAGGTTCTCTCCTGTGCAAGGAATATGTCACAGCTTATCTTGCACCCACTGCTCTAAATCGGATGCTTGTAGCCAAGCAATCTGACATGCACCGACAGAAATAGCAGAGGTTCTGCTAATGCATTCTAAACAATCAAAGGTTGCCCTGTTCATGAACTTAGAGACGACATTTTGGGCATGCTTAACAAGAGTAAGAAAATCAACCTTCTTGTCATCAGGGAGAAGAGGGGCCATGAATTCCAAATCCTTAGTAATCTCTCAAAGAAACATACCCATGTAGAGTGTAAGAACTTATTCTGGCCGACAGCATCAAAACCGGAACACATTGATGACCAAAGGCATCGAGAGTCCTCTGGCCCGGAGGATTAGAGGAATGTGTGTTAGCACTTTTGATCTGGCGCATTGCCGATTCCACGACCATAGAATGGTGTGGTAACTTTTTTGGAACCCGGGACACTGCGGTACCGGTACATTGTATCGAGTCTTCAGGAACGTGGAGACACTGTTAAGGGCGTTTCCCACATTTGAAGCATGAGATCATGCAGGATCCTGTGTATGGGAAGGGTTGCAGCCTCCTTGGGGGCTTTTGGATACTGAAGAATTTCAAGAACTTCAGCTGTTACTTTTCGGGGGTTACAGTGATCGAGAGGCCCCGAGCCACATTCCATATAAAGTCTTAAAAAGACATGTCCTCCGGAGGGGACATCTGCCGTTGCAGCAAAGGAGAGGGATCCTCCAGAAGAACCGCTTCGGTATCAATGGATTAATCAGAATCATCGGATTCGGAAGACTTGAAGTATCGACGGGCCGGGTGCTCCCATACTGCCTGTCATCAGTTTTGATCGAAGTCTGCATCAGAATGTCTCAATACCGGACCCTCTATGTCAGACACAGATTCTAGGGCTGGCATGGGCGGTAGCAAGGAGAGCAGCAGAACCGTAGCTGCAGATACCTCCAGTACCGGTACCGATGGCGGCAGAACCAACTGTAGCGGCTTTAGCAGTATGATGTTGTTAAATGCCGTCGAGTCGGAGTAGACTCATGGCGACCCTCTGGATAGCTATCCTAAATTGTGTTCGGTCTTCAGTCAGGCGGCTCATTGTTGACAGACTAGTACCCGTAGCTGTTATTGTATAGCAGTATGGAGGCTGCTAATAAAGCCACTAGGCTATGCTCAATGGCTAGGCTGCGTTGATACATGGAGCCTGCCAATGTCTGGGTGTTGGTACCGGCAGAGCGGGCCACGACCCCAGAACATGGCACCAAGAGCTTGCCGGAGGTGGACGCCTCAGGAACATCTTGGGACCCCGTTCATGCTTTGGAGGCAAGGACCTCCCGCTGGGGTTGTCTGACCGGTGTATTTTCGTCAAGGGCAATGCTGGAAACATCGTGATGCTTAGGAGATCTACCCTTTGAGGACTGACCGGTCTTCGGAGAAAACCTGGATTTGGTTACCTGAGATCCATGGGCATAAGATGAAGCCCTGGATGACACTGATTCAACGGACATTGCATCTGAGGCAAAAAGGGTGCTGAGCTTTGCAGCTCTATTTTGCAGGCCCCTTTTAGTTATCTTTCTGCAGAGGAGATACTCCAATGGAAAATGGTCTGGGCCCAAACATTTAAGACACTAGTCATGGATGTCGGTAGCAGAAATGGTACTGCCACATTTTGAACATTTTTTGAAACCACTAGATGGTTTCTCCATTTTGATAAAAAACAGGGCCTAGTGCCCAAAACGGTGCCGAAGCACCAAGAGGGGATAGACCCTCAAGAAAAGCTTTTAAAAATAAAAAATAAAATAAAGACACCGGCGGAACCGGTATGGGTGTTGAAGGGAAGGCAGATGCGACCACAAGAAAACTTTATGTGGCGACAGGAGTTGCTGTTTGTTGACTCCGCGGAAAACGAAAAACTGAAGAGGGAGAGTTGGAAAGGCAGGAAGACAGCAGCGCAAGCGCAGTGGGATGCTCCTAAAAGCTTTCCTATAGGACACTGGGGAGCGTTCCCGCATAAGCTCTGTCGGAGCCAACTATACCCATATGTGAAGACTACATTCCTGCTTGCTCCTGGAGATACACCTAAACTGAAAGGCGATGTCAGGAAATACTTCTTCACTGAAAAGGTGGTGGATGCTTGGAATGCCCTAATGGAAGTGGTAGGGGCAAATACAGTGACAGAATTTAAAATGGCATGGGAGACACAGTGGATCCCTTTATAGCAAAAGGATAAAATAAAAAAACAAACATAACTATCTCATATCTCACCAAATTGCGGTGACCTACACAGAGCAGCGAGTACATCCCTAAACAAAAGCATGGGGAGGGGTGACATGCACAGAGCGGCAGGTGCACCTACTCTTGCCGCCTTGTTGAGCAGACTAGATGGAGCATACTGAACTTTATCTGCCATCATATACTGTGTTACTATGTATATCAGAGGGTGTTGAAAGAACTGAAATATGAGATTGCAGATCTATTAGTAATCTGTGAACTATCATTAAAATCATCTTTAATGCATTGGCTATTTGCCAATCTTCAAGTAAAGCATGGTTACTCACCTGTAACAGGTGATCTCTGGGAACAGCAGGAATAAGTCTTCACATATGGGTACGTCGGTACCGACGGAGCCTGCGCGGGAACGCTCCCCAGCGTCCCAAAAAGGAAAGAAATTTGGGAGCATCCCACAGCGCCTGCGCGCTGCCTTCCCGCCTTTCCTAACCGCCTCTCTCCAGTTCGAGTTTTAAAGCTGAGACAAAGAGAGAGAGAGGAAAGGAAAGATAGAGAGATACAACTCCTAGGGGAGGTGGGAGGGTTGTGAAGACTAATTCCTGCTGTTCCCAGAGATCACCTGTTACAGGTAAGTAACTGTGCTATCTCCAGGAACAAGCAGGAATGAGTCTTCACATTTGGGGACAACCCAGCTAGATGCCTGGGAGATCCCCAAGGTTGTGAGACCCTGAGAAGGGCTCTACCTCCTCCCATGGATCTCAGGCATCCAACCAGGGATGGAGGGTAGGAGTTGATTAAGCATGGAACAGATGTTTGAGAACAGCCTGACCAAACAAGGCATCCCGGCAGGAGTCCTTGTCCAAGCAGTGATGGGCTGTGAAGGTATGAACCGAGGCCCAGGTGGCCGCTCGACAGATCTGGTCGATGGACACAGAATTTAGATGAGCCATAGAGGCTGCCATGGCCCTCACATTGTGAGCTGTGACATGGCCCTCCAGAGAAAGGTTCTTACTCTGGTAGGCGAAAGAAATACACTGAGCAATCCAATTTGACAGTGTCCTCTTAGAGACTGGAAGTCCCAAATGAGAGGGATCAAAGGCAACAAAGAGTTGAGAAGACTTTCTATGTTGCTGTGTCCTTTGCAAGTAAAAGGCAAGAGCCCTCTTACAATCCAGGGTATGAAGATTCCTCTCTGCACTTGATGCATGAGGACCTGGAAAAAAGACAGGTAAATATACCTCTTGGTTAAGATGAAAAGGCGAGACCACTTTAGGCATAAAGTGTGGATTGGTCCTAAGGACTACCTTATCAACTGTTCAACTGTATACACAAAGTACCATCGGAAATGTGTAAATTCTTTGTTCACTGTAAACCGCGCTGATGCTGAATAGTGCGGTATAGAAGAGACTATAAATAAAAATAAAAATCATGATGGAACCTTGTATAAGGTGGATTAGCCACTAAGGCTTGCAGTTCACTGATGCGACGAGCTGAGGTGACTGCAATAAGAAAGATAACCTTCCAGAAAAGAAATTTCAACGAGGTAGTGGCTAAGGGTTCAAAGGGTGGCTTCATGAGCTGACCAAGAACCAGATTCAAGTCCCATGCCACTGGAGGTGGTCTAATGGGAGGTTTAGTTAAAAGAAGGCCTCTCATGAATCTTGCAATAAGAGGATGAGAGGAAACAGGTTGTCCATTGAGAGGCTTGAGAGATGCTGCAATAGCACTCAAATGGACCCTTACTGAATTCGACTTGAGGCCTGCATGGGAAATATGCAGGAGATACTCTAGTAAGGAATTCAAAGGTATTGCTAGAGGGTTAATACCCTTCTCAGCACACCAAATGGTAAACCTTTTCCATTTAAAAGCATAGGAACGTCTAGCAGAAGGCTTTCTGGAAGCATGAAGGATATCCCTTACTTGCTGAGAAAGATGCCAATCTTGAAGGTCTAAGCCTTCAGCAACCAAGCCCTGAGATGGAGAGATTGGGGGTTTGGGTGCCACGTTCCCCCCTCCTGAGACAGGAGATCTGGAGCAGACCCTAAGTCCAGGGAGGGAGCTTGGGAAAGATGCAGAAGTAGAGGGTACCACACTTGGTGTGGCCAACGTGGAGCTATGAGGATCATAGTCCCTCGATCTCTCTGAAGCTTGAACAGGGTCTTGGGAATTAGGGGAATGGGTGGAAAGGCGTACAGGAAGTCTTGACCCCAATGAAGGAGGAAGGCATCCCTGGCCTGAACTCCCTGACACGGAATTCTGGAACAGAATCGGGGAAGTTTGGCATTCCACGGACTTGCAAAGAGGTCTATGTCTGGGGTTCCCCAAATTCGAAAGATTCTGACTATCTGGTCCATATGAAGGGACCATTCGTGTGGAAGCAGAACTCAACTGAGTCTGTCTGCCCAAGAGTTTTGAACTCCTGGAAGGTATACTGCCAGAAGATGAATTTGATGCTCTCTGGCGAAGGCCCACAATCTCAGAGCTTCGTTGCAAAGCGACAGAGAGCCAGTCCCTCCCTGCTTGTTCACATAGAACATGGCTACTTGGTTGTCCGTGTGAATGAGGACTGTCTTGTAGCTGAGCAGGGTATGGAAGACTGAGAGCCAAGAAGATTGCTCTGAGCTCTAAGAAGTTGATATGTAGGGAGGTCTCCTGTGGGGACCAAATGCCCTGGGTGGAGAGGTCTTGAAGATGAGCTCCCCAACCCTTTGGAGAGGCATCTGTTGTAAGGATTGCTTGGGGTAACAACTGTTGGAGGGGGAACCCAGCAACAGATTTTGAGTGGACGTCCACCACTGGAGAGACCAAAAGAGGTGCCTGGAGGTTGCTATTTTGTCTGACAGACTTCCAGATGCCTGGGTCCACTGGGTGGACAAAGTCCATTGAGCTGCCCTCATATGAAGGCGAGCATAAGGGACCACATGCACAGTGGATGCCATGTGGCCTAGCAGTTGTAACATCTCTCGAGCAGTTAGATGGGTTTTTAACTGAATCTGAGAGGCTAACTGCACTAAGCGTAGGCAACGGGCCTGGGGAAGATAGGCCCTTGCAGTTGTGGTATCCAGCAAGGCCCCTATGAACTCTAGAGACTGAGTAGGGGTGAGTTGGGACTTTGGAACGTTTATAACCAGTCCCAGATACTGAAGAACACGCATTGTGCAGGCTAGGGAAGTCTGGGCCTCTGACTGGGATGGAGCTCGGATGAGCCAGTCGTCCAGATATGGGAATACGAATATTCTTAGAGTGCGTAGAAATGCAGCTATTACTGTCATGCATTTTGTGAACACTCTTGAAGCAGAGGCCAGAGCAAAAGGAAGCACCCTGTATTGATAGTGCTTTCCCTGATAAAGGAAACGAAGGAACCTTCTGTGTGCTGGATAGATGAGTATATGGGTATACGCATCCTTGAGATCTAGAGAACAAAGCCAATCCTGACTCTGAAGGAATGGAAAGAGTGTACCTAGAGAAATCATCTTGAATTTCTCCTTGCATAGGAATTTGTTCAATTCTCTGAGATCTAATATGGGTCTGTAACCCCGTTTTCTTTGGAATTAGAAAGTAGGGGGAGTAGAACCCTGAGCCCTGTTGAAGAAGAGGCACTTCATCTATTACCCCTTGGGCAAGAAGGGTAGAAATCTCTTGACCCAGAAGGTCGAGGAGAGATGTTGGAGAATTGAACTGTCTCACCATGGTGTGAGGAGGAAGGTTTAAGAAATGAAGTTTGTACCCTTCCCTTATGATGGAAATGGTCCACTGCTCTGCTGTGATTTGCTCCCATCTGGGAGCAAAGTGAGCTAACCTTCCTGGAATGGTGAGAGGCTCTGGTTCTTTTAGAGCCAGAAAGCAGTTACTTACCTGTAACAGGTGATCTCTGGGAACAGCAGGAATTAGTCTTCACATATGGGTATCGTCGGTACCGACGAAGCCGGCGCGGGAATGCTCCCCAGCGTCCAAAAGGAAAGCTTTTGGGAGCATCCCACAGCACCTGCGCGCTGCCTTCCCGCATTTCCCAACCGTCTCTCTCCAGTTCGAGTTTTAAAGCTGAGACAGAGAGAGAGAGAGGGGAAAGGAAAGATAGATAGAGATACAACTCCTAGGGGAGGTGGGAGGGTTGTGAAGACTAATTCCTGCTGTTCCCAGAGATCACCTGTTACAGGTAAGTAACTGTGCTATCTCCAGGAACAAGCAGGAATGAGTCTTCACAAATGGGGACTCCCCAGCTAGAGATGCCTGGGAGATCACCCAGATTGTGAACCCCTGGAGGGCTCCATCTCCACCTATGAATCTCAGGCATCCAGTCAGGGATGGAGGGCAGGAGTTGATTAGGTATGGAACAGGTGTTTGAGAACAGCCTGAACAAACAAGGAGGGAGGAGTAGCCTAGTGGTTGGGGGACGGTACTTCAGGCCGGAAGGTCGGTGGTTCAAATCCCACTAGAGGACAGCAACCTTGGGCCGGAAGGACTGGGGTTTCTAGTCCCACAGATGCTCCTTGTGGTCTTGGGCAAGCCACTTAACCCTCCATTGCCCATGTTCCCTGTAAGTATTAGTGTATGTGTCTCATATCCCCGTGTGTTAAATGTATCCCCCAATTGTGTTGTGACCGCTTTGATTGAAGGATAAGGCGGTATACAAAACTGTCTAAATAAATAAATAAATAAATAAATCCCGGCGGGAATCCTTGTCCAAGCAGTAATGGGCTGTGAAGATGAGCCATAGAGGCAGCCATGGCCCTCACATTGTGAGCGGTGACATGGCCTTCCAGAGAAAGGTTCGTACTCTGGTAGGCGAAGGAAATACACCGAGCAATCCAATTGGACAGAGTCCTCTTAGAGACTGGAAGTCCTAAATGGGAAGGATCAAAAGCAACAAAAAGTTGAGGACTTTCTATGTTGCTGTGTTCTTTGTAAATAGAAAGCTAGTGCTCTTTTGCAATCCAGGGTATGAAGACTCCTCTCTGCACTTGATGTATGAGGCCCTGGAAAGAAGACAGGTAAATATACCTCCTGGTTCAGATGAAAAGGTGAGACCACTTTAGGCATAAAGTGTGGATTAGTTCTGAACTACCTTGTCATGATGGAACCTTGTATAAGGAGGATTAGCCACTAGAGCTTGTAACTCAATGATACGGCGAGCTGAGGTGAGTGCAATGAGAAAAATAACCTTCCAGGAAAGAAATTTCAAGGAGGTAGTAGCTAAGGGTTCAAAGGGTGGCTTCATAAGCTGGCCAAGAACCAGATTTAAGTCCCATGCCACTGGAGGTGGTCTAATGGGAGGTTTAGTTAAGAGAAGGCCTCTCATGAACCTTGCTATAAGAGGATGAGAGGAAATAGGTTGTCCATTAAGAGGCTTCAGGGATGCTGCAATAGCACTCAAATGGACTCTGATTGAATTTGTTTAAAGGCCTGCATGGGATAAATGCAGCAAATAGTCTAGTAACGAATTCAAAGGTATTGCAGAAGGGTTAAGACCATTTTCTGCACACCAAATGGAAAACCTTTTCCATTTAAAAGCATAAGAGTGTCTGGTGGAAGGCTTTCTGAAAGCATGAAGGATATCCTTCACTTGCTGAGAAAGGTGTAAATCTTGAAGGTCTAGGCCTTCAGCAACCAGGCTTTGAGATGAAGAGACTGAGGATTTGGATGCCACAGGGTTCCCTCCTGTTGGGAGAGGAGATCTGGAGCAGACCCCAGGTCCAGGGAGGGAGCTTGAGAGAGATGCAGAAGTAGAGGGTACCACACTTGGCGTGGCCAATGTGGTGCTATGAGGATCATAGATCCCTTGTCTCTCTGAAGCTTGAACAGAGTCTTGGGGATGAGGGGAATAGGTGGAAAGGCATAGAGGAAGTCTTGCTCCCAGAAGGAGGAAGGCATCCCTGGCCTGAACTCCCTGACACGGAATCCTGGAACAAAACAGGGGAAGTTTGGCATTCCACGGACTTGCAAATAGGTCTATGTCTGGGGTACCCCAAATCCAGAAAATCCTGGCTATCTGGTCCCCCTATGTTCCATGTAATGTATACATTAGTGTACAAATTTGTTTACTTTGTTCCATGTAAACCGCCCCTGATCTCTGGAAGGGGCGGTATAGAAGAATTAGATAAATAAATAAATAAATAAATAAATAAATAAATAAAAATGGAGGGACCATTCGTGTGGAAGCAGAACTCGACTGAGTCTGTCTGCCCAAGAGTTTTGAACCCATGGAAGATAGACTGCCATGAGATGGATTTGATGCTCTCTGGCGAAGGCCCACAATCTCAGAGCTTCGTTGCAAAGCGACAGAGAGCCCGTCCCCCCCTGCTTGTTCACATAGAACATGTCTACTTGATTGTCCGTATGGATGAGGACTGTCCTCTAGCTGAGCAGGGTGCAAAATACTCTGAGAGCCAAGAAGATTGCTCTGAGCTCTAAGAGGTTGATATGGAGAGATGTCTTCTGTGGAGACCAGATGCCCTGAGTGGAGAGATCTTGAAGGTGAGCTCCCCAACCCTTTGGAGAGGCATCTGTTGTAAGGGTTACTTGGGGTAACACCTGTTGAAAGGGGGACCCCAACAACAGATTTTGAGTGGATTTCCACCAGTGGAGGGACCAAAAAAGGCGACTGGAGATTGCTATTTTGTCTGACAGGCAACCTGATGTCTGGGTCCATTGGGTGGATAGTCCACTGAGCTGCCCTCATGTGAAGGCGAGCATAAGGAACCACATGCACTGTAGATGCCATGTGGCCTAAGAGTTGTAGCATCTCTCGAGCAGTTAAATGGGATTTAACTGAATCTGGGAGGCTAATTGCACCAAGCGTAGGCAATGGGCCTGGGGAAGATAGGCTCTTGCAGTTGTAGTATCCAGTAAGGCCCCTATGAACTCTAGAGACTGAGTAGGGGTGAGATGGGATTTGGGAATACTGATCACCAGTCCCAGATACTGAAGCAGATGGTTTGTGCAGGACAGGGAGGTCTGGGCCTCTGACTGGGATGGAGCTCGGATGAGCCAGTCGTCCAGATATGGGAATACGAATATCCCTAGAGTGCGTAAAAATGCAGCTACCACTGCCATGCATTTTGTGAACACTCTTGGAGCAGAGGCCAGACCGAAAGGAAGCACTCTGTATTGGTAGTGCTTTCCTTGGTAAAGGAACCGAAGGAATTTTCTGTGTGCTGGATGGATGAGGACATGGGTGTACGCATCCTTGAGGTCTAGAGAACAAAGCCAGTCCTGACTCTGGAGGTATGGAAGGAGAGTGCCCAGAGAAATCATCTTGAATTTCTCCTTGTATAGAAACTTGTTCAACTCTGAGATCTAGCATGGGTCTGTAGCCTCCTGTTTTCTTTGGGATGAGAAAATAGGGGGAGTAGAACCCTGAACCCGGTTGAAGAAGGGGTACTTCTTCTATTGCCCCTTGGGCAAGAAGGGTAGCAATCTCTTGACCTAGAAGGTCGAGAAGAGAAGTTGGAGAGCTGAACTGTTTCACCATGGTGTAAGTAGGAAGGTTCAAGAAATGTAGTTTGTATCCTTCCCTTATAATGGAGAGGGTCCAGTGCTCTGCTGTGATTTGTTCCCATCTGGGAGCAAAGTGAGCTAACCTTCCTGGGATGGTAAGAGGCTCTGGATGTTCTAGAGCCAGAAAAGCTAAGTTCTCTAGTGGAAAGTCAAAGGCCCTGAGGAGGCTGAGGCTGTTGGGCCGTAGCAGTCCTCGCAGCCTGAGGCTTGGCCTGTTTTGGTTGTTGCTGCCTCTTTGTAGCAAAACGACCCTGAGAAGAGGCCTGACCATAACCAGAAGAAAGTTTCCCTTTTTTTGGGAAAGATCCTTTCTTGAATAACCTCTTTTTGAAAGGAGTAGTAGTAGACTTTGAGAGTCTATCTAAAGCAGAATTTTCAGCATCCATCTGGGTGGCTTTTGCTTGCCAATCTTTGCCAAACAGGTTTTCCCCTGTACAGGGAAGGTTGCCCAGACCATCCTGTACCCAGGATTCCAAATCAGAGGCTTGTAACCAAGCTACTCTGCGTGCGCCTATGTCAATAGCCGAAGCTCTACTGGCACCCTCAAAGGAGTCAAAGGCTGCACGGTTGGAAAACTTGGATACATCCTGAGCATGTTTAAGCCAGGTAATATATTCTTCTCTTATCTTCTGACATAAAAGGAGATAAGGTGTGTAGATGATCTGTAACCTCTTTTAGAAACATCCCCATAAAGAGACTATAGGAGTTGATTCTGGCTACAAGCATACTGGCCTGGAAGATTTTCCTGCCAAAAGCATCTAAGGTTCTGCATTCTCTTCCTGGAGGAGCAGCAGAGTGCCTTTTTGTACTCTTGATTTTTTTCATAGCAGACTCTACCACAATAGAGTGGTGAGGAAGCAGAGTCTTATGAAATCCAGGACAAGGAGGAACACGCAACTAAAGAAAATAAGAAATAAGAAAATAAATTCTTCAGCGGTGACAGGAAACACGACCTGCTGGCTCCGCGGAAAAGAAGAACTGGAGAGACACGGTTGGGAAAGGTGGAAAGGCAGCGCGCAGGTGCTGTGGGATGCTCCCAAAAGCTTTCCTTTTGGACGCTGGGGAGCGTTCCCGCGCAGGCTCCGTCGGTACCGACGATACCCATATGTGAAGACTCATTCCTGCTTGTTCCTGGAGATAGGCTAAGTTCTCTAGCTGCAAGTCAAAGGCCCTGAGGAGGCTAAGGCTGTTGGGCTACAGTAGGCCTTGCAGCCTTAGACTTGGCCTGTTTAGGTTGTTGACGCTTCGCAGCAAAACGACCTGCAGAAGATGTCTGCTGACCATAAACAAGATAATATCTTCCCTTCTTGGGAAAATATGTCTTTTTGAACAACCTCTTCTGGATGGGATTAGAGGTAGACTTTGAAAGCCTATCCAAAGCAGAATTTTCTGCATCCATCTTTGTGGCCTTTGCTTGCCAATCTTTGCCAAACAGGTTTTCACCTGTACAAGGAAGATTTCCTAATCCATCTTGGACCCAGGGTTCCAAATCAGAAGCTTGTAACCAAGCAGTTCTGCGTGCACCTATGGCAATGGCCGAGGCTCTGCTGGCCCCCTCAAAAGAGTCAAAGGCTGCACGGTTAGAGAATTTGGAAACATCCTGGGCATGCTTAAGCCAGGTAAGAAAGTCTTCCCTTTTATCTTCTGGAAGAAAAGGGAGGAAAATTTGCAGATGATCTGTTACTTCCTTCAGAAACATCCCCATATAGAGACTATAGGAGTTGATTCTGGCAACAAGCATACTGGCCTGGAAGATTTTCCTGCCAAAAGCATCTAAGGTTCTACATTCTCTTCCTGGAGGAGCAGATGAGTGCCTCTTTGCACTCTAACTTTTTCATAGCAGACTCCACCACAATAGAATGGTGAGGAAGCTGAGTTTTATGAAATCCAGGACAAGGAGGGACACGATACATGGTATCCAACCTACGAGAAAGAGAAGAGATGGTGAAAGGAGTCTCCCATATGCCTATCATGTGGTCATAAAGGATCTCATGAATTGGCAAAGTGGCTGCTTCTTTAGGAGCCTTGGGATATTGCAAAATATCCAATTTTTTGGCTCTAGGCTCTGTCTCAGGGGCTACTGAGATAGAAAGCCCCTTGGCCACTTCCCTTATGAAGTCTTGAAAAGACAAGTCTTCTGGAGGGGACATTCTTCTTTTTGGAGAAGGCGGCTCCTGAGGAAGGAGTACCAATGCTTCGACAGAGGCCTCCGATGCATCAGAGTCTTCGGAGGAATCGAAGTATCGCCTGTCTGGATGCTCCTGTAAAGCCCGATACGCATACCTGGTGGTATCGACATCGAGAGTCATCGGTACCGATAGGCATCATCGGACAGGGTACCACTGCAGTCGACACCGAAGCTGATGTCGATGCAACCGGTACCGGAACCGATATCGGAGCCATGTCGGAGCCGGTACCGACAACAAAGCTTGTTGTGGTACCAGCAGCGTCGCAGCTTTATGAATGCCGTAATGGCACGCTGCATGGTCAGAATATTCTGATCCATCGACGCCATGAATGTCTGGAGGTCGGTACTGGCAGATTTCACCGGTACCCCAGAACATTGCAACAGGTGATCGGTCGAGGCCGTGCCATCGATGTCAACCTGTGACCCCATAGGAGGAGCTTTGGAAGCTGGAGCTTCCCGCCGGGGTACTTTTGCCGGTGCAGGATCCTCGAGGGCAAGCCCGGAGGCATCGATGCTTAGAGGGAGATCTACCCTTCGAGGACCGGCTGGACTTATATTTGGTTACCTGAGATCCATAGGAGGAAGCAGCAGCCCTGGACGACGTCGATGCCACCGAAGCTGCATCAGAGGGAAACAGTGTACTGAGCTTGGTTGCTCGGTTCTGAAAACCTCTTTTAGACATCATGGAGCAGGACGCACAATCCGTGATGGAATGGTCAGGACCCAAACACTTAAGACACCAGTCATGGGTGTCGGTAACAGAGATGGTACCGCTGCACTTAGTGCATTTTTTAAACCCGGATGCGGGCTTTTCCATGAGGAACTTTTCTGTTAGGCCCAAAGTCCAAAGAAGAAAAAATACACTGAAGTGGAACGGAAGTTTTTTTTTTTTTTTTTTTTAAAGAAAGAAAAGACCGGCGGTACCGGTCCGACGTCAAAGGCGGCAGACATGCGACCAAAGAAATAAAATAAAGAACTTCTTCAGCGGTGACAGGAACACGACCTGCTGGCTCCGCGGAAAAGAACTACTGGAGAAAGGCAGTTAGGAAAGGCAGGAAGGCAGCGCGCAGGCGCTGTGGGATGCTCCCAAAAGCTTTCCTTTTTGGGATGCTGGGGAGCGTTCCCGCGCAGGCTCCGTTGGTACCGACGTACCCATATGTGAAGACTCATTCCTGCTTGTTCCTGGAGATTTTAGTCCTCACATATGGGTATCGTCGGTACCGATGGAGCCTACGCGGGAACGCACCCCAGCATCCAATTAGAACGCTTTTGGGAGCATCCCACAGCGCCTACGTGCTGCCTTTCCCAACTGCCTCTCTCCAGTTGAGTTTTAGAGCTGAGACAAAGAGCGAGCGAGGGAAAGGAAAGAGAGAGAGATACAATTCCTAGGGGAGGTGGGTGGGTTGTGTGAACTAAATTCCTGCTGTTCCCGGAGATCACCTGTTACAGGTGAGTAACCATGCTATCTCCAGGAACAAGCAGGAATGTAGTCATCACATATGGGGACTCCCTAGCTTTAGGTGCCAGGGAGAGGCCCCAGAAGTTGTGTGTCCCTGAGAAGGACTCCACTTCCCCCCCATGGATCTCTGGCATCCTACCAGGGATGGTGGGCAGGAGTTGATTAGACATGGAACAGGTGTTTGAAAACAGCCTGACCAAACAAGGCATCCCGGGCAGGAGTCCTTGTCCAAGCAGTAATGGTATGTGAAGGTATGAACTGAGGCTGCCATGGCTCTCACATTGTGAGCTGTGACATGGCCCTCAAGAGAAAGGTTCTTACTCTGATAAGCGAAAGAAATACACTGAGCAATCCAGTTAGATAGTGTTCTCTTGGAGACTGGAAGTCCCAAATGAGAAGGATCAAAAGCAACAAAGAGTTGAGAGGACTTTCTATGTTGCTGTGTTCTTTGTAAGTAAAAAGCTAGAGCTCTTTTACAGTCCAAGGTATGAAGATTCCTCTCTGCATTTGATGCATGAGGTCCTGGAAAAAAGACTGGTAGGTAGATCTCTTGGTTGAGATGAAAAGACGAGACCACCTTAAGCATAAAGTGTGGATGAGTCCTAAGGACTACCTTGTCATGATGGAACCTTGTATAAGGTGGATTAGCTACTAGCACTTGCAATTCACTAATGCGGCATGCTGATGTGATTGCAATGAGAAAGATAACCTTCCAAGAAAGAAATTTCAAGGAGGTGGTAGCTAAAGGTTCGAAAGGTGGCTTCATGAGCAGCCCAAGAACCAGGTTCAAGTCCCATGCCACCGGAGGTAGTCTAATGGGAGGCTTAGCTAGGAGGCCTCTAATAAATCTTGCTATGAGAGGATGAGAGGAAATAGGTTGTCCATTTAGAGGTTTAAGAGAAGCTGCAATAGCACTCAAATGGATTCTTACTGAATTTGTCTTAAGGCCTGCATTAGATAAATGGAGGAGATACTCCAGCAAAGATTGCAGAGGTATCGCAAGGGGGTTAAGACCCTTTTCCGAACACCAAATAGTAAACCTTTTCCACTTGAAAGCATAAGAGCGTCTAGTGGAAGGTTTCCTGGAAGCATAAAGAACATCTTTCACTTGTTGAGAAAGATTAAGATCTTGGAGATCTAGGCCTTCAGCAACCAAGCCCTGAGATGCAGAGACTGGGGATTGATATGCCATAACATTCCATTCTCCTGAGATAGGAGATCTGGAGCAGACCCTAACTCCAGGGAGGGAGCTTGAGAGAGATGTAGAAGCAGAGGGTACCCCACACTTGTCGTGGCCAGTGTGGGGCTATGAGAATCATGTGGCCTCTGTCTCTCTGAAGCTTGAACAGGGTTTGGGGAATTAGGGGAATGGGTGGAAAGGCATACAGGAAGTCTTAACCCCAGTAAAGGAGGAAAGCATCCCTGGCCTGAGCCCCCTGAGCCGGAATTCTGGAACAGAACCAGGGAAGGAGAAATTAGACCTTACCTGCTAATTGTCTTTCCTTGAGTTCTCTCCGGGCCAATCTAGGTACAGTTGGGTAGTCAATCCCTTCTAGCAGCTGAGGACTGAATGCTGAAACTTTTTCTGGCAGTTGCTATAGCTCCCTCCAGTGCCTGAAAGCCAGTCACCTATTGTCAAAGCAGCGAACAAAACTAATTGGAAACCTCGTCTACCTATGGGAACACCACAGAATTCACAAAACAAACGGAGACCTTGCTTCACACTGCAAAAAACGTCCCCTCATGCAACACACTCAGAAGAGGAACCACCCCCTTAAGAGCACTCAAAATGATTATGCCGCCTACTGAGTCTACGTATGTTTTTTTTTTTATTTTTTTATTCTAAATTATATGAAGAGCCCCCCAGCCGGAACTCTCCAATATCCTCTTCAACACCGCAGAGCGGTCCCGAAGGCAGCGGACAGCCGTAAAGAACATACTGAAAGCACCAACAGACTCTGTCCTCCCCAACAGTCAAACTATGGCTCGCAGACCAAAGGGGTGGGACCTGGACTGGCCCGGAGAGAACTCAAGGAAAGACAATTAGCAGGTAAGGTCTAATTTCTCCTTCCTCTTCGTCTCTCCGGGCCAGTCCAGGTACAGTTGGGCAGTACCCAAAGCAGTACCTAAACTGGAGAGGGCCCAGCGAGCCCCGCAATTACGACTGAGGCCCCAACCTTAGCATCCGAACGCGCCTGGACATCTAACCGATAGTGCTTCGTGAAAGTATGCAAAGAGGACCAGGTCGCCGCCTGACAAATATCCGCAGGCGGTATTAAGGCCATCTCCGCCCAGGAAGTCGCCTGCGCTCTAGTCAAATGCGCCCTGAGCTCACGCAGAGGCACCCTACCCCGTGCCTCATAAGCTCCCGATATTGCTCGCTTCACCCAACGGGCGATGGAAGCCTTGGCCGCAGCTTGCCCCTTGCGAGGACCGCCATAGAGAACAAACAACTGATCAGATTTTCAAAACGGCTTCGTACAAAGATATTTCCGCAACACGCAACCCATGTCCAACCCCCGCAAGGTGCGGTCCAAGGAACCGTTGCCCTGCGACTGAAAAGTCGGCAGCGAAACGGGCTGGTTCACGTGAAACACCGAGACCACCTTCAGCAAAAACGAAGGAACGGGACGCAGAACTACTTTCTCCTCCGAAAAACACAAATACGGCTCCCTACAGGATAAAGCTTGCAAATCGGAAATCCGCCGAGCCGAACACAAGGCCACGAGAAAGGCCGTCTTCCAAAACAATTCCCGAAGGTTATCAGAAAGCTCAGACTCAAAGGGCGGTCTCGTCAGACCTTCGAGAACCAAATTCAAATCCCACGGAGGCACCACGAGCCGAAGAGGCGGCTGGATATTCCTAGCCACCCGAAGCAACCTCTGCACATCCGGGTGCGACGAGAGCGACAAACCCTACATCCGACCCCGAAAACAAGCCAACGCGGCCACGTGCACCTTGAGAGTGTTTAAGGCTAGACCTCTTTCCAGACCGCTCTGAAGAAACGCAAGAACCTCTGGTATGCCTGCAGCACGGGGCGACACCCCTCTGTCGCCAGCCCATGCCTCAAAAACACGCCAGATGCGAACATACGCCAAGGAAGTCGATTGCCTCCGGGATTGTAACATAGTAGCGATCACGGAGCCCAAGAAACCTCTGCGCCGCAATCGATCCCTCTCAAGAGCCAAGCCGTAAGCAAGAACCGATCCACCTGCGGCATCAACACCGGACCTTGGAACAAGAGATTGATCCGCGCGGGCAACCACCATGGAGGGGCGATCAGCAACCGTACCAGATCCTCATACCAGGGACGCCTGGGCAAATCCGGAGCAATGAGAATCACTTTGCCTGAGTGACGCGATATCCTCCGGATGACCCTCTTTAGCAACGGCCAAGGAGGAAACACGTAAAGAAGCTGATCCGACAGCCAGGGCTGAACCAGACCGTCTAGGCCCTCCGACATGTGCTCTCTGCGCCTGCTGAAAAAACGGAACGCCTTGGCATTGTCCAGAGTCGCCATGAGGTCCACCACCGGCTGACCCAAACGTAAGGTGATCTTGTGAAAAATCGCCCAGTTCAGCTCCCATTCTCCGGGATCCAGACGATGACGACTCAGAAAGTCGGCCTGCACATTGTCCTTTCCTGCCACATGAGCGGCCGACAGTGCACGAAGATGCAACTCCGCCCACTGAAACAGACGCCGACTCTCCTGTAGCAAAGGCGCACTGCCCGTGCCCCCCTGCTTGTTGATGTAGGACACCGTCACCAGATTGTCGGAGAACACCCGAACCGGTTGCCCTTCGAGACGCTCCGAGAAAGCACAGTTACTTACCTGTAACAGGTGATCTCTGGGAACAGCAGGAAATAGTCCTCACATATGGGTACATCGGTACAGACGGAGCCTGCGCGGGAATGCTCCCCAGCTTCCCAGGATGAAAGCTTTTGGGGCATCCCACAGCACATGCGCACGGCCTTCCCGCCTTTCCTAACCAGCTCTCCTCAGTTCAAGTTTAAAGCTGAGACAATAGAGAAAGAAAGGAAAGGAAAGACAGAGAGAGATACAACTCCTAGGGGAGGGTTGTGAGGACTAATTCCTGCTGTTCCCAGAGATCACCTGTTACAGGTAAGTAACTGTGCTATCTCCAGGAACAAGCAGGAATGAGTCCTCACATATGGGGGACTCCCTAGCTGAGATGCCTGGGAGATCCCCAAGGATATGAGACCCTGGAGAGTTCCTCGTCTTCCTATGGATCTCAGGCATCCATTCAGGGAAGGAGGGCAGGAGTTGTTCAAGAATGGAACAGGTGTCTGAGGACAGCCTGACCAAACAAGGCATCCCGGCGGGAGTCCTTGTCCAAACAGTAATGGGCTGTGAAGGTATGAACCGAGGCCCAGGTGGCTGCTCGACAGATCTGATCGATGGACACAGAATGAAGATGAGCCATAGAGGTGGCCATGGCCCTCACATTGTGAGCTGTGACATGGCCCTTCAGAGAAAGGTTCTTACTCTGGTAAACAAAATAAATACACTGAGCAATCCAATTGGACAGTGTTCTTTTAGAGACTGGAAGTCCTAAATGAGAAGGATCAAAAGCAACAAAAAGCTGGGAAGACTTTCTATGTTGCTGTGTCCTGTGTAAGTAAAAAGCAAGAGCTCTTTTACAATCTAGAGTATGAAGGTTCCTCTCAGCACTGGATGCATGAGGAGCTGGAAAAAAAACAGGTAAATACACCTCTTAAGATGAAAAGGTGAGACCACTTTAGGCATAAAGTGAGGATTTGTCCTAAGGACTACCTTATCATGATGGAACCTTGTATAAGGTGGATTAGCCACTAAGGCCTGCAGTTCACGGATGTGGCGAGCAGAAGTGATTGCAATAAGGAAAATAACCTTCCAGGAAAGAAATTTCAAGGAGGTAGTGGCTAAGGGTTCAAAAGGTGGCTTCATAAGCTGACCAAGAACCAAGTTCAAGTCCCATGCCACCGGAGGAGGTCGAATGGGAGGTTTAAAGTTAGGCCTCTCATGAATCTTGCAATAAGAGGATGAGAGGAAACAGGTTCTCCATTGATAGGCTTAAGGGATGCTGCAATAGCACTTAAATGGACCCTTACTGAATTCGTCTTAAGGCCTGCATTGGAAAGATGCAGGAGATATTCCAATAGAGAATTCACAGGAAGTGCCAGAGGGTCAAGACCCTTTTGAGCACACCAAATGGAAAATCTTTTCCACTTAAAAGCATAGGAACGCCTAGTGGAAGGTTTCCTGGAAGCATGGAGGATATCCTTCACTTGCTGAGAAAGATTGAAGTCTTGAAGGTCTAGGTCCAAGCTCTGAGGTGAAGGGACTTGGGGTTTGGTTGCCACAAAGTCCCCTCCTCCTGAGACAGAAGGTCTGGAGCAGCTCCCAAGTCCAGGGAGGGGGCTTGGGAGAGATGCAGAAGTAGAGGGTACCACACTTGGCGTGGCCAACGTGGAGCTATGAGGATCATAGATCCTTGATCCCTCTGAAGTTTGAACAGAGTCTTGGGAATCAAAGGAATGGGTGGAAAGGCGTACAGGAAGCGCTGACACCAATGAAGGAGGAAGGCATCCTTGGCCAGAGCTCCCTGACACGGAATCCTGGAACAGAACCGGGGAAGTTTGGCATTCCACGGACTTGCAAAGAGGTCTGTCTGGGGTTCCCCATTCCTGGAAGATTCCGAGTACCTGATCCATGTGCAGGGACCATTCGTGTGGAAGTAGAACTCGACTGAGTCTGTCTGCCCAAGAGTTTTGGATTCCTGGGAGGTATACTGCCAGGAGATGGATTTGATGCTCTCTGGCGAAGGCCCATAATCTTAGAGCTTCGTTGCAAAGCGACAGAGAGCCACAGTTCCTCCTTGCTTGTTTATGTAAAACATGGCTACTTGGTTGTCCGTATGAATGAGGACGGTCTTGTAGCTGAGGAGGGTATGAAAGACCTTGAGAGCTAGGAACACTGCTCGCAGGTCCAAGTGGTTGATATGAAGAGGTCTCCTGTGGGGACCAAGTGCCTTGGGTGGAGAGGTCTTGTAGATGAGCTCCCCAACCTGTTTGGGAGGCATCTGTTGTGAGGGTTGCTTGGGGTAACACAGGTTGGAAGGGGGACCCCAGCAACAGATTTTGAGTTGACATCCACCATTGGAGAGACCAAAAGAGACGTTTGGAGGTTGCTATTTGGTCTGAGAGAGCTCCTGATGCTTGAGTCCACTGAGTGGACAAAGTCCATTGAACTGCTCTCATGTGTAGGCGAGCATAGGGCACCACATGCACTGTGGAAGCCATGTGGCCTAGTAGCTGTAGCATCTCCCGGGCAGTTAAGTGGCTCTTTGACTGAATCTGGGAGACTAACTGCACTAGACGTTGGCAACGAGCCTGAGGAAGATAGGCTCTTGCAGTAGTGGTGTCCAACCAGGCCCCTATGAATTCTAGGGACTGAGTAGGGGTGAGCTGAGACTTTGGGAGGTTTACCACAAGTCCCAGATACTGCAGAATGTGCCTGGTGCAGTCCAGGGAAATTTGGGCTTCTGACTGAGATGGAGCTCGGATGAGCCAGTCGTCCAGGTATGGGAAGACAAATATTCCCAGAGTGCGTAGAAATGCAGCAACTATTGCCATGCATTTGGTGAACACTCTTGGAGCAGAGGCTAGACCGAAAGGAAGCACTCTGTATTGATAATGTTTACCCTGGAACAGAAAACGTAGGAATTTTCTGTGGGATGGATGGATGAGTATGAGTGTACGCATCCTTGAGATCTAGAGAACAAAGCCAATCCTGACTATGTAGGTATGGAAGGAGAGTGCCTAAAGAAAGCATCTTGCACTTCTCCTTGCATAGGAATTTGTTTAATTCTCTGAGATCTAGAATGGGTCTGAATCCCCCTGTTTTCTTTGGGATGAGAAAATAGGGGGAGTAAAACCCTGACCCTTGTTTAAGAAGCAGAACTGCTTCTATGGCCCTCTGGGCCAGAAGGGTAGTCACCTCCTGATCCAGAAGGTCGAGGGACGTGGGAGAATTGAAGTGTCTCACCCTGGTGTAGGGAGGAAGGTCTGAGAAATGAAGTTTGTAGCCCTCTCTTATGATAGAGAGGGTCCACTGCTCTGATGTGATTTGCTCCCATCTGGGAGCAAAATGAGCTAACCTTCCTGGAATGGTGAGAGGCTCTGGTTGTTGTAGAGCCAGAAAGGTTAAGTTCTCTAGTATCAAGTCAAAAACCCTGAGGGGTTTGGGACTGCTGGGTTGCAGCAGCCCCTGCAGGTTTAGGCCTGGCCTGTTTAGGTTGCTGACGCTTAGCAGCAAAGCGACCTGTAGAAGACTGTTGACCAGAAGTGGAAGGAAATCTGCCCTTCTTGTAAAAAGACTTTTTAAAAGATTTTTTCTTGGCCGTAGTGGAGGTAGACTTAAAGTCTATCCAGAGCAGCATTTTCTGCATCCATTTGAGTGGCTTTAATTTGCCACTCTTTGCCAAATAGATTTTCATCTGTACAGGGCAGATTTCCTAAACCATCTTGAACCCAGGGTTCTAGACCAGAAGCCTGGAGCGAAGCAATTCTACGAGCAGCTATAGCAATGCCTGAGGCTCTGTTGGCACCTTCAAAAGAATCAAAGGCTGCCCTGTTGGAAAACTTTGAAATGTCTTGAGTATGCTTAAGCCAAAGAAGGAACTCATCCCTTTTATCCTCTGGAATAAAAGGGAGAAAGTTGTGCAGCTTTTCTGCAACCTCCTTCAGAAACATACCCATATAAAGGCTATATGAATTGATTCTAGCAATAAGCATGCTGGCTTGGAAGATTTTCCTACTAAAAGCATCCAAGGTCCTGCATTCTCTTCCTGGAGGAGTAGAAGAGTGTCTTTTGGTACTCTATCCTCTTCATAGCTGACTGCACCACAATGGAGTGGTGAGGAAGCTGAGTTTTTTGAAATCCAGGAGAAGGAGGGACACGGTACATAGTGTCCAATCTACGAGAATGAGAAGAAAGGGTGAGAGGAGTCTCCCACAATTCAATCAAATGTTCTTGAAGAATTTCATGAATTGGTAAGGTGACTGCCTCTGGGAAACTTAGAGTATCCCAAAATATCTAATTTTTTTGCTCTAGGTTCCTTTTCAGAGGTTACTGAAATAGAGAGTCCTTTAGCTACTTCTATTATGAAGTCTTGAAAGGACAAATCCTCTGGAGGAGACATTCTCCTTTTTGGATACTTCAGGGGACTCATCCGATGAATCAGAATCATCAGAAGAATCGAAGTATCGTCTGCTCGATTCCAAAGATCGATAGGCGTATCAATCGGTACCGAAATCAGGTGTCCCCGGTACCGGATCGGTACCGAGAAAGAGCCCAGGACAGGGAGCCGGAATCGGTATCCTGGCCGATGTCGATGCAGCCGGTACCGGCATCGAAGTTGGTACCGGTACCGACAACGGAGCTTGTTGTGGTACCGACGGCGTCGCAGCCTTGATGAAAGCCAGTATAGCCTGCTGCATGGATTGCAGTGTGATCCATGGACGCCACGACTGCCTGGATGTCGGTACCGGGAGATTGTGCCGGTACCCCAGAGCAGTCTAACAGGTGATCGGTTGAGGCCGTGCCATCGATGTCAACCTGTAACCCCATAGGAGCAGCTTTGGAAGCCGGAGCTTCCCGCCGGGGTTGTTTGGCTGGGGCAGGATCCTCAAGGGCAAGCCCGGAGGCATCTTGATGCTTAGAGGGAGATTTGCCCTTCGAGGACCTGCTAAAAGTATGTTTGGTTACCTGAGACCCATCAGGAGAGGAAGACCTGGATGATGTCGATGCCACCGCCGGTGCATCCGTGGGAAACAGCACATGGAGCTTGGCTGTCCGGTTCTGTAACCCTCGTTTAGACATTAGAGAACAGGACTGGCAATCCGGGATGGAGTGTTCAGGCCCCAAAAATTTCAGACACCATTCATGGGTATCTGTGACAGAAATAAATTAAAATAAAGAACTTCTTCAGCGGTGACAGGAACACGACCTGCTGGCTCCGCGGATAAGAAGAACTGAGGAGAGTTGGTTAGGAAAGGCGGGAAGGCAGCAAGCATGCGCTGTGGGATGCCACAAAAGCTTCATCCTGGGAAGCTGGGGAGCATTCCCGCGCAGGCTCCGTCGGTACCGACGTACCCATATGTGAGGACTCATTCCTGCTTTTCCTGAAGATATGCATGAGCACTAGACGAACCGCCCGCAGCTCCAAGCGATCGATCGACCAGGTGCTCTCCTCCTCCGACGAACTGCCCTGCGCTAGTTGGGACAGACAATGAACCCCCCAACTGGAGAGGCTGGCATCCGTCGTGACGAGAACCCACTCCGGATCCTCCAGAGGAACTCCCTGCTGCAGGTGCGCTGGAAACTGCCACCACCGCAGACTGACGCGGACGTCTTCCGGACATCGCAGCCGTCGAGTCAGGGGATGCCGCTGAGGGGACCATCGGGAGAGAAGGGCATGTTGCAGGGGACGCATGTGAGCTCTGGCCCAGGGAACCAGGTCCAAGGCCGCAACCATCAAACCCAACTGCTGCAAATACTTCCAAGCTGTTGGCGCCCGCAAAAGGAGGAAGGCGTTTACTTGAGCTATCAGCTTTTGCACCCGGACCGGCGGCAGCAGAACCTTTCCGCAGCTCGTGTCGAACAGAGCTCCCAGGTACAGCAACTGTTGCAGGGGACGCAACTGACTCTTTGCCCGGTTGATGACCCAATCCAGGCGGTGCAGACACTGCACGACCCGGGCCATCGCCGCAGCCGATTCCGCCTGAGAGGATGCCCGGATCAGCCAATCGTCTAGGTAAGGATGCACCCGAATACCTTCCTTGCGAAGGGCCGCCGCCACCACCACCATCACCTTGGTGAAGGTGCGCAGCGCAGTCGCCAGGCCATACGGCAAAGCCCGAAACTGAAAATGCCCCATGGGAACCGCAAAACGCAGAAACCGCTGATGCTCTGGACGGATTGGAATGTGCAGGTAGGCCTCCGTGAGATCTATGGAAGATAGCCACTCCCCCGGCTTCACTGCTCGAATCACCGACCTCTGGGTCTCCATCCGAAAGTGTGGAACCCACAAGCAACGGTTCACATGCTTAAGATCCAGAATCGGACGAAATGACCCTTCCTTCTTGGGCACCACAAAGTAAATCAAGTATCGACCTAACCCGTACTGGTCTAGCGGCACCGGCTCCACAGCCCGGCGTTTCCCCGACCGCTTGAACCTTCGAGCGAGGACCACATGGGGAAAACACAAAGGCCTCTGCCAGAGTAGCGAACTCCAGCGCATAACCCTCGCGGATGATCTCTAACACCCAGAGATCAGAGGTTATGGTGGTCCAGACGGAGAGAAACTCCTGCAAACGTCCTCCTACAAGAATCTCCGCCTGGACCTGCGCACCTTCATTGCGGCTTTTTGGAGGACTGCTGGGAGCTAAAGAACCCCCTCCCAAATCCTCGGGCACCGCGAAAGGACTGCCCTCTCGCAGGAAAGCGACCCCGCTGGTAAGGGGCAAACCGAAAACCACGAAACCTACGAACTTCCCTGTTGTGACCCCTCTGCATTGCACCCGATTTCTGCGCTCGAGGTCGATCCTCCGGAAGCCGACCCCCTTTAGAGTCGCCTAAATCCTTGACAATCTTTTCTAATGCTTCCCCAAAAAGCAGCTTGCCCTTGTAAGGAAGCTTACTGAGGCGCGACTTGGAAGACGTGTCCGCCGCCCAGTTCCGCAGCCAAAGAAAGCGCCTAGCCGCAATAACCGACGCCATGGACTTAGCCGAAATTCTGATCAGATCATAGAAGGCGTCCGCTAGGTAGGCCGCCGCCGACTCCAGCTTGGCGCCCTCTTGAGAAACCGACTCCTGCTGGAGAGCAGACTGCTCCCCCTGAATCCATCGGATAGAAGCTCTGGACACGAAAGCCCCGCAAACCGAAGCCTGCAACGCTAGGGCATTAGCGTCAAAGGCCTGCTTCAACAACACCTCCAACTTCCGATCCTGAACATCCTTGAGGGCAGCACCGCCTTCCACTGGAATCGTTTTCTTAGTGACAGCCGAAACTAGCGCATCCACCTTAGGCATCCGCAACAACTCTTTCTCTTCCTGGGGTACAGGGTAAAGGTGAGCAATGGCACGCACCCCCCCTCAAGTTAGCCTCGGGGTACTCCCACTCAGATTCTATCATTTGTTTAATCACCCTATGCATGGGGAAGCACCGCTGGTCCGGCTTAAAGCCTTGCAGTAAAGGGTCCTCCAGTGGCTCCTGCTGCAGCGGAGGAAGAACGATATTTAAAGCAGCGAGGGACTGAACAATCAGAGCCCCGAGCTCCTCCTTACGAAAGACTCTGAAGACATAAGGATCCTCTCCAGGCCCTAGTTCTCCTTCCTCCAGATCCAGAGGCCAGGAATCCAGACCTCCCTCAGAACAAATTTCTCCCTCTTCAGGCATAAGATGACCAGAGAGCTCGGGAACCACTGCCTCTGAGGGGATCTCACCACTCCACTGCTGAGTGGAGGTGCCCTCCCCCGGATCAGAAAGCCCGGTCTCTTGCAATAAAGTAGCCTCCTTTAGCCCCGCAGCTTGGCTGTCAGCTGGCTGCGACAACTTCAACATGTAGGCTTTATGCAAAGCCAAAATAAAGGCAGGAGAAAAAAAGGAATCCACGGAGCCCTGAGCAGCAGGGGACAAGGACTCACTTGTTTCTGGCTTCACTGAAGCCTTATGCGACTTTGACTTTCTTTTTCCCACACGCGGTAAAGCACAGTTACTTACCTGTAACAGGTGATCTCTGGGAACAGCAGGAATTAGTCATCACATATGGGTACGTCGGTACCGACGGAGCCTGCGCGGGAAAGCTCCCCAGCTTTTCAAATGAAAAGCTTTTGGGGCCTCCCACTGCACATGCGCGCTGCCTTCCCGCCTTCCTGACCAGCTCTCCTCAGTTCGAGTTTAAAGCTGAGACAATAGAGAGAGAGGACAGGAAGATAGAGGAATAGAGAGACAACTCCTAGGGGAGGTGGGTGGGTTGTGATGACTAATTCCTGCTGTTCCCAGAGATCACCTGTTACAGGTAAGTAACTGTGCTATCTCTAGGAACAAGCAGGAATAAGTCATCACATATGGGGACTCCCTAGCTGAGATGCCTGGGAGATCCCCCTCCAAGGGTAACCATCTTCGGATGGATCTCAGGCATCCATTCTGGCAAGGTGGGCAGGAGTTGTTTAAGTATGGAACAGGTGTTTGAGGACAGCCTGACCAAACAAGGCATCCCGGCGGGAGTCCTTGTCCAAGCAGTAATGGGCTGTGAAGGTATGTACCGAGGCCCAAGTGGCTGCTCGACAGATCTGATCTATGGATACAGAGTGGAGATGAGCCATAGAAGTGGCCATGGCTCTCACATTGTGAGCTGTGACATGGCCTTCCAGAGATATGTTCTTACTCTGGTAAGCAAAGGAAATACACTGAGCAATCCAGTTGGAAAGTGTGCGTTTGGTGACTGGAAGTCCCAAATGAGAAGGATCAAAAGCCACGAAAAGCTGAGAAGACTTTCGATGTGGCTGAGTTCTATTGAGGTAAAAGGCGAGAGCTCTTTTACAGTCAAGAGTATGAAGGTTCCTCTCTGCACTGGATGCATGAGGAGCCGGAAAAAAGACAGGTAGATATACCTCTTGATTAAGATGAAAAGGCGAGACCACTTTAGGCATAAAGTGGGGATTTGTCCCAAGGACCACCTTATCATGATGAAATCTGGTATAAGGTGGATTTGCCACCAAAGCCTGCAGTTCACTGATGCGGCGAGCCGAAGTGACTGCAATAAGGAAAAGGACCTTCCAAGAAAGAAATTTCAGGGAGGTAGATACCAATGGTTCAAAAGGTGGCTTCATAAGTTGACCAAGAACTAAATTCAAGTCCCATGCTACCGGAGGAGGCCGGATGGGAGGCTTAGTGAGGGTTAGGCCTCTCATGAATCTTGCAATAAGAGGATGAGAGGAAACAGATTGTCCATGTATAGGTTTTAAGGATGCTGTAATAGCACTTAAATGGACTCGTACTGAATTTGTCTTGAGGCCTGCATTGGAAAGATGCAGGAGATAGTCTAGTAGAGAATTCAAAGGAAGTGCCAAAGACCCTGTTGAGCACACCAAATGGAAAAACGTTTCCATTTGAAAGCATAGGAACGCCTGGTAGAGGGTTTCCTAGAGGCATAAAGGATATCTTTCACTGGTTGAGAAAGATTAAACTCTTGAAGGGTTAAGCCTTCAGTAACCAAGCTCGGAGATGTAGGGACTTGGGGTTTGGATGCCACAAAGTCCCCTGCTCCTGAGACAGAAGGTCTGGTGCAGCTCCCAGGTCCAGGGAGGAGCCCTGGGAGAGCTGTAGAAGGAGAGGGAACCACACTTGGCGTGGCCAGCGTGGAGCAATGAGGATCATGGATCCGTGATCCCTCTGAAGTTTGAACAGAGTCTTGGGAATCAAAGGAATGGGTGGAAAAGCGTACAGGAATTCCTGACCCCAATGCAGGAGAAAGGCATCGTTGGCCTGAGCTCCCTGACACGGAGTCCTGGAACAGAACCGGGGAAGTTTGGCATTCCACGGACTTGCAAAGAGGTCTATGTCCGGGGTCCCCCATTCCTGAAAGATTCTGTGTATCTGGTCCATATGTAGGGACCATTCGTGTGGGAGCAGAACTCGACAGTCTGTCTGCCCGAGAGTTTTGAACTCCTGGAAGATATACTGCCAGAAGATGAATTTGGTGCTCTCTGGCGAAGGCCCACAATCTGAGAGCTTCGTTGCAAAGCGACAGAGAGCCCGTCCCTCCTTGTTTGTTGATATAAAACATGGCCACCTGATTGTCTGTCTGAACTAGGACAGTCAGGTTGGCAAGGAGGGTATGGAAGACTGTGAGGGCAAGGAAGATTGCTCGCAGTTCCAGAAGATTGATATGAAGGGTGGTCTCTTGGGGGGACCAGATTCCCTGAGTGGAGAGATGTTGAAGATGAGCTCCCCACCCTGTTTGGGAGGCATCTGTTGTGAGGGTTGCTTGGGGCAACGAAGGTTGGAAGGGGGTCCCCAACAACAGATTTTTGGAGGATGTCCACCACTGGAGAGACCAAAACAGACGTTTTGAGGTGAGTACCTGGTCTGACAGCAGTCCCGATGCTTGAGACCACTGGGTGGCCAATGTCCATTGAGCTGCTCTCATATGGAGACGAGCATAGGGTACCACATGAACCGTGGAGGCCATGTGGCCGAGAAGTTGCAGCATTTCTTTGGCTGACAAGTGACTTCTGGACTGAGTCTGGGAGGCCAAGCTTATTAGCTTTTGGCCTCGGACCAGAGGGAGGTAGGCCCTTGCAGTGGTGGAGTCCAATTGGGCCCCTATGAATTCCAGGGACTGAGTAGGGATGAGTTGGGACTTGGGAATGTTTACCACAAGTCCCAGATATTGAAGAATACGCCTTGTGCGGTCCAGAGAAATCTGGGCTTCTGATTGAGATGGAGCTCGGATGAGCCAGTCGTCCAGATATGGGAAGACAAAGATTCCCATGCCTCTGAGAAATGCGGCAACGACTGCCATGCATTTTGTGAATACTCTTGGAGCAGAGGCCAGACCGAAGGGTAGTACTCTGTACTGAAAATGTTTTCCCTGGAACAGAAATCTTAGATAGTTTCTGTGGGATGGATGGATGAGTATATGAGTGTACGCATCCTTGAGATCTAGAGAACAAAGCCAATCTTGACTCTGAAGGTATGGAAGGAGAAGGCCCAGAGAGAGCATTTTGAATTTCTCCTTGAATAGAAACCTGTTCAATTCTCTCAGATCTAGGATAGGTCTGAAGCCCCCTGTCTTCTTTGTTATGAGAAAGTAAGGGGAGTAGAAACCTAACCCCTGTTGTGGAGGAGGAACCTCCTCTATTGCCCCTTGGGCAAGAAGAGAAGAGACTTCCTGACCCAACAGGGTCAGAAGAGATGGGGGAGAACTGAATTGCCTCACCATGGTATGGGGAGGAAGGCTGGAGAAATGAAGTTTGTAGCCTTCTCGGATAATAGAGAGGGTCCATTGCTCTGATGTTATTTGCTCCCATCTGGGAGCAAAGTGAGCTAGCCTTCCAGGAATGGTGAGGGGCTCTGGCTGTGCTAGAGCCAGAAACGGCAAGTTCTCTAGAGGGAAGTCAAAACCCCTGAGAGGGTTGAGCCTGCTGGGATGTAGCAGACACTGCAGGCTTTGACTTTACCTGCTTAGATTGTTGACACTTAGCCGCAAGGCGAGGCTGAGCAGATTGCTGGCCAGTATTTGTGGGAAATCTGGTCTTTTTATAGTAAGGCCTTTTAAAAGGCTTCTTTTTGGTAGGGGTAGAAGTAGACTTGGAAAGTCTATCTAGAGTGGCATTTTCTGCATCCATTTGAGCAGCTTTAATTTGCCAGTCTTCCCCAAATAAGTTCTCACCAGTACAGGGCAGATTCCTGAGGCCTTCTACAACCCAGGGTTCTAGGTTAGAAGCCTGGAGCCAAGCGAGACGTCGGGCTGCAATAGCAATTCCCGAAGCTCTGCCTGCAACTTCAAAGGAATCAAAGGCTGCCCTGTTGGAGAACTTGGAGACCTCGGAAAGTTGTGTCACCATAGAAAAGAAGTCCGCTCTTTGATCATCAGGGATAAAGGGGGCAAAATTCTGTATTTTTAGGGCAAGTTGCCCAAGATACATGCCCATATAAAGGCTATAAGAGTTGATCCTGGCTATAAGCATACTAGCCTGGAACATCTTTCTTCCAAAAGAGTCTAGGTTCTTACATTCTCGCCCTGGAGGGGTAGAAGAATGCCTCTTAGGACTCTTTATTTTCTTCATAGCAGACTTCACCACAATGGAGTGGTGAAGCAGCTGAGTTTTCTGGAACCCAGGCGAAGGAGGGACCCGATACATGGTGTCCAACCTACGGGAATGGGGAGACAGTGTTAAAGGAGTTTCCCACAAATCCATCAAGTGTTCTTGAAGGATTTCATGGACAGGCAGAGTGACTGCCTCTTTAGGAGCTTTTGAGTATCCTAAAATGTCCAATTTTTTTGATCTGGGTTCTCTTTCAGAAGATGTAGTAATAGAAAGTGCTTTAGCTACATCAACAATGAAATCCTGAAAGGATAAATCCTCTGGAGGAGACATCCTCCTCTTGGGAGAAGAGGGCTCCTCAGGAAGAGTAAGCTCAGCAGAGTCATCGGAGGAATTGAATTCATCAGAAGAATCCGAGTACTCTTTCTGTGCTTCCAATGTACGATACGCATACCGATCGGTATCGACATCGGGCGTATCGGGCATGGGATCGGTACCGGGCGAAAGCCGGAATCCGGCATGCGAAACCGATCAACGTTTAGAAGTCGATGGTCTCGGTTCCGGTGTAGATACCGGAACCGGGGTTGGTACCGATGAAATCGGTACCGAGGGCGTCGCAGCCTTAATGAAGGCCAGTACGGCCTGCTGCATGGTCTGGACAGTACTGCCCATAGACGCCACTACTGCCTGGATGTCGGTACCGGTATGGGCCGGTACCCCAGAGCAGTCCAACAGGTGATCTGTCGAGGCCGTGCCATCGATGTCAACCTGTGACCCCATGATTGCTTTGGAGGCCGGAACCTCCCGCCGGGGTTTTTTGGCCTGGGCAGAATCCTCGAACTCAGAACTGAGAGCCTCTCGATCTTTAGAAAGAGATTTGCTTTTAGAGGATTTACCCACAGAAGTTTTGGTTACCTGAGATCCATCCGGAGAGGAAGACCTGGATGACTGTGATGCTTCTGAAGGAAACAGCACATGGAGCTTGTTAGCCCGGTTCTGCAAACCGCGTTTAGACATCTGGGTGCAGGATGGGCAGTCCGGTATGGAGTGCTCAGGTCCCAAACATTTGAGACACCATTCATGGGTGTCTGTGACAGAAATGACAGCACTGCATTTGGTACATTTTTTGAAACCAGGGACTGGCTTCTCCATGAGGAGAAATTGTGTAGGCCTTAAGGCCTAACACCGGGTACCAAGCTGTGCTGAAGAAAAATAAAAAAATCTTTTTTTTTTTTTTTTAATATAGAAAGAAAGAAAGACCGGCGATACCGGTTTCGGTATGGGGAAGGCAGGTACGCGGTCTAAAGAAACAAACAAAAGTAACAAATTCTTCAGCGGTGACAGGAACACGACCTGCTGGCTCCGCGGAAAAAGAAGAACTGAGGAGAGCTGGTCAGGAAGGCGGCGCGCATGTGCAGTGGGAGGCCCCAAAAGCTTTTCATTTGAAAAGCTGGGGAGCTTTCCCGCGCAGGCTCCGTTGGTACCGACGTACCCATATGTGATGACTTATTCCTGCTTGTTCCTAGAGATAAGCGCAGGAGAATTAGCCGTCGCTGAGGGCAACGAAGCCACGGGTCCCGCTCTACACAACGGAACCGGGAGCCGCTCCCCAGAGAGCTCCCCAGGTCCGGAGGCCTCCATAAATACCTAAAAACGCCAAACCAAAGCAAAAGGAATGAAAGTAAAAGAAGAGGCAATGACCGACGAAACCGCCGTGTAAAAATGGCGCTCCTGCCTAAATCGCCGGTCGCAAACCTCCAAACAACAACTCAACGCGGATCGCAAAACCCCCGGCCAAACACTTAACTGCTACCACAGGATCAACCGGGGAGCAACAAGGCGCAGCTTACCTCTGGACACAACCCCAAGGCTTTATCTGTAGACTCCTGCTGCTAGCAAGGAACAGAGAGGAAGGGACAGCGGCGGGAAGAGGATACTGGGGCTCCCAGCACCTAACAATCCCCACAAGTAACAGCGGATCCGCCAGAAGCAGGCTCTGCCCTCGGCGCAGTAAAAACAAAAAAAGGTGACAAGGGATCGCTGTACTTTCAATGCCGTTCACAGCCGTGAAGGAATAAGGGAGAGCTTCCTGCTATGATGCCCTGCCAGAGCCAGTGAGCAAGGTTCCCTTTGCAAATTCTGAGCTGTCCCCCCTTGCCTTTTCTGCTTTTAACCATCCAAAGGAAACCACAACTTCTGCCTATCCAAATTTGTCTCTCCTGGGAGCCTGCCAGAGAGACGTCCTTCCCAGCTGCTGAGGACTGAATACTGGCTTTCAGGCACTGGAGGGAGCTATAGCAACTGCCAGCAAAAGTTTCAGCATTCAGTCCTCAGCTGCTAGAAGGGATTGACTACCCAACTGTACCTGGACTGGCCCGGAGAAACGAAGAGGAAGTTTGGCATTCCACAGACTTGCAAAGAGGTCTATGTCCGGGGTTCCCCAAAGTTGAAATATCCTGGTCACCTGGTCTGCATGCAGAGACCACTCGTGTGGAAGCAGAACTCGACTGAGTCTGCCCGCCCAAGAGTTTTGAATGCCTGGAAGATATACTGCTAGCAGATGAATCTGATGCTCTCTGGCGAGGGCCCATAGTCGCAAAGCTTTGTTGCAAAGCGACAGAGCCCGTTCCCCCCTGCTTGTTCACATAGAACAAGGCTACTTGATTGTCTGTATGAATGAGGACTGTCTTGTAGCTGAGCAGGGAGTGGAACACTCGCAGAGCCAGGAAAATTGCTCTGAGTTCCAAGAGATTGATATGCAGACAACTCTCTTGAGGAGACCAGGTGCCCTGGGTGGAGAAGTCTTGCAGATGAGCTCAGCAACCCTTTGGAGAAGCATCTGTTGTGAGAGTTGCTTGGGGTAAGGGTTGTTGAAAGGGGGACCCCAGCAACAGGTTTTGAGTGGACCTCCACCATTGGAGAGACAAAATGAGGCGATATGTGTTTGCTATTTTGTCTGACAGGCACCCTGATGCCTGGGTCCATTGGGTGGATAAAGTCCACTGAGCTGCCCTCATGTGGAGGCGAGCATATGGAACCACATGCACAGTGGATGCCATGTGGCCTAGCAATTGCAACATTTCTCGAGCAGTTAGATGAGGCTTTAGCACTGCTTGAGAAGCTAACTGCACAAAGCGAAGGCAACGGGCCTCGGGAAGATAGGCCCTTGCCCTTGTGGTATCCAGAAAAGCTCCTATGAACTATAGAGACTGAGTGGGAGTCAGACTGGATTTTGGGATGTTTATTAACAGCCCTAAATACTGAAGGATACGCATTGTGCAGGATAGGGAAGTCTTGGCCTCTGACTGTGTTGGAGCTCGAATGAGCCAGTCGTCCAAGTAGGGGAAGACAAATATTCCTAGAGTGCAGAGAAATGCTGCTACCACAGCCATGCATTTCGTGAACACCCTTGGTGCTGAGGCCAGACCAAAAGGAAGCACCCTGTATTGGTAGTGCTTTCCTTGAAAAAGGAACTGAAGGAACCTTCTGTGGGTTGGATGGATGAGAACATGGGTGTACGCATCCTTGAGATCTAGAGAACAAAGCCAATCTTGATTCTGAAGGTATGAAAGCAGAGCTCCGAGAGAAATCATCTTGAATTTCTCCTCGACAAGGAATTTGTTCAATTCTCTGAGATCTAAGATAGGTCTGTATCCCCCTTTTTTCTTTAGGATAAGAAAAGTAAGGGGAATAGAACCCTGTGCCCTGTTGATAAAGAGGCACTTCTATTGCCCCTTGGGCAAGAAGGATGGCAACCTCCTAACAGGTTGATGAGAGAGGTCGGAGAATTGAACTGCTTCACTATTGGGCGAGGGGGAATGCTTGAAAAATGAAGTTTGTACCCCTCTTATGATGGAGAGTGTCCAATGCTCTGCTGTTATTTGCCCCCATCTGGGGGCAAAATGACAACCTTCCTGGAACAGTGGAAGGTTCTGGTCCCTCCAAAACCAGAAAGGCTAAGCTCTCTAGCTGAAAGCCAAATGCCCTGAGGAGGATGATGCTGCTGGGCCGGTGGAGGCCTAGCAGCCTTTGCTTTCTTCTGTTTGGGCGGTTGCTGACATTTGTTTGAAAACTGACCTGCAGAAGATGCCTGCTGACCATAAGCAGGATAAAATCGTTTCTTTTTAGAAAAAGATGTTTTCTTGAACAACTTCTTTCTAACAGGATCAGCAGTGGACTTGGATAATCTATCCAAGGTGGAATTTTCAGCATCCATTTCATTGGCTTTTTCCAGCCAATCTTTACCAAACAGGCTCTCACCAGTACAAGGGACATTTCCCAATTTATCTTGTACCCAGAGCTCTAAATCAGATGCCTGGAGCCAAGCAATTCTATGTGCACCCATGGCAATAGCCGAGGTTCTGCTTATACACTCAAAGCAGTCAAAGGCTGCACGGTTGGAGAATTTAGAGACATCTTGGGCATGTTTGACCCAAGTGAGAAAGTCCTGTCTTATCCTCAGAAAAGAAAGGACAAAGTCTGTAAATTGTCTGTGACCTCCTTTATGAACATTCCCTTGTAGAGACTATAGGAACTGATTCTTGCAGCAAGCATGGAAACTTGAAAGACTATGCCCCAAAGCATCCAGGGTTCTGCATTCACATCCTGGAGGATTAGAGGCATGTCTTTTTGCACTTCTAATCCTTCTCATAGCTGACTCCACCACAATAGAGTGGTGAGGAAGCAGAGTCTTATAGAATCCAGGACAAGGAGGGACACGATACATAGTATCTAACCTACGAGAATGAGGAGAGGTGGTAAGAGGTGTTTCCCACATCCTCAACATGAGATCATATAGAATCTCATGAATGGTAAGGTAGCTGCCTCCTTAGGAGTTTTGGGATATTGTAAAATTTCCAACTCCTTGGCCCTTGGCTGTGTCTCAGGGGCCACAGAAATGGACAGACCCCGAGCCACCTCTCTGATGAAGTCTTGGAAAGACATGTCTTCTGGAGGAGACATCCTGCGTTTAGGGGAGGAGGACTCCTCTGGAAAAAGCATCGCTGCAGACAGAACTTTCAGAATCCTCAGATTCTTCTGAGGACTCGAAGTATCGTCTGTCCGGATGCTCCTGCAGAGCCCGATACCCGTACCGACCAAGGTCGGTACCGGGAATAACCGGTACCGGAGGGCATCAGAGGACAGAGTACCGGCATAGTAGACACCGATGCCAATGTCGATGCTATCAGTACTGGTGCCGATACCGGTGGAGTTGTCTGTCGCGGTACCAAGGGCGTCGATGCTGCAAGGAAAGCCGCCAGACTGCGTTCCATGGTCAGAATTCTCTGGTCCATGGACGCTGCCAATGCCTGGAAGTCGGTACCGGTGGAAGCCACCGGTACCCCAGAGCATGGCACCAGGAGATCTGTCGAGGCAGAGCCATCTAGAACATCCTGGAACCCCGATAATGCTTTGGAAGCCGAAGCCTCCCACCGGGGTAATTTTGCCGGTGCAGAATCCAAGGGCAACGCCAGAGGCATCTCGATACTTAGGAGATCTACCCTTCGAGGACCAGCTGGATTTATGTTTAGTTACCTGAGATCCACGGGAGGAAGCAGCCGCCATGGAAGACGTCGATGCCACCGAAGCCGCATCAGAGGGAAACAGGGTACTGAGCTTGGCAGTTCTGTTCTGCCGACCTCTTTTAGACATGGCACAGGACACACAATCCGTGATGGAGTGTCAGGACCTAAACATTTTAAACACCATTCATGGGTGTCGGTGACAGAAATGGTACTGCCACACTTGGTGCACTTTTTAAAACCTGAGGCAGGTTTTTCTATGTCAAGGAAAGTTTTTGGGCCTAAGGCTCAAAAAGGCAGGTGCACCTGAAAAAATAGAAAAAAAAAAAGAGATTTTTTTTTTTTTTAGAAATAGGGAAAGAAAGACCGGCGGTACCGGTAGAGCATCGAAGGCGGCAGACGCGACCACAAAAAGAAATAAAGAAAAAGAAAATTCTTCTGCGGTGACAGGAACACGACCTGCTGGCTCCGTGGAAAAAGAAGAACTGGAGAGAGGCAGTTGGGGAAGGCAGCACGCAGGCGCTGTGGGATGCTCCCAAAAGCGTTCTAATTGGACGCTGGGGAGCGTTCCCGTGCAGGCTCCGTTGGTACCGACGATACCCATTATGTGATGACTACATTCCTGCTTGTTCCTGGAGATCGCCAACTTTTAGAAAATGTTCCAGTGGTGATCCGGGAAACTACAGAACAGTGAGCCTGACATCAGTACCAGGCAAAATGATAGAAACGATTACAAAGAATAAAATTACTGAAAATGTAGTCATGGTTTAATAGGAGAAAGCTAACATGGCTTTAGCCAAGAAAGGTCTTGTCAATTTTTTATACTATTTTTTGAAGGTGTGAACAAAGGTAGACAAAGGTGAGCCAGTCGATATAGTGTATCTGGATTTTCAGAAAGCCTTTGGTCAAGGCCCTTCATGGGAAACTCTTGGCAAAGTTAGTTATGGGATAGGAGGCAGTGTACTATTGTGGATCAGGAACTGGCTAAAAGATAGAAAGCAGAAAGTGGGGCAAAATGGACAATTCTCCAAATAGAGAAAGGTGAATAGTGGAGTATCCCAAGGATTTGTGCTGGGTCTGCTGTTTTTTTTTGTTTTTTTTAACATATTCGCAAATGACCTGGAAATGGGAACATAGAAACAGAAATATGACAGAAAGACCACATGGCCTATCTAGTCTGTCCTTCCATAACTACAGTCCCCTTTTTACCTTTAGAGATACTCTGTTTGTCCCATGCTTTTTTGAATTCAGTTACTGTCCTCATTTCTACCACCTCCACTGGGAGACTATTCCACGGATCCACTACTCTTTCCGTAAAGAAATATTTCCGCATATCACTCCTGAATCTATCTCCCTTCACCCTCATCCCATGTCCCCTCGTAGCAGAACTTGCTTTCAATTGAAAGAGGCTCTCTCCCTGAACATTTATGCCACGGTGGTATTTAAACATCTTAATCATATCACCTCTATCCCGCCTTTCCTCTAAGGTGTACATATTAAGATCCTTCAGTCTGTCCTCATATGCTTTATAATGAAGACCACTAATCATTTTAGTAGCCACCCTCTGTATCGACTCCATCCTGTTCACATCCTTTTGAAGGTGCGGTCTCCAGAACTGCACACTATACTCCAAATGAGGTCGCACCAAAGACTTATACAGAGGCATTATCACCTCCTTTTTTCTGCTAGCCATTCCTCTCTGTATGCACCCAAGCATCCTTCTAGCTTTTGCCGTCACCTTTTCTACCTGTTTAGCTACTTTAAGATCATCAGACACAACCACGCCTAGGTCGCGCTCTTCTTTAGTGGACAAAAGTACTTCACCCCCTATACTATATTGCTCCCTTGGATTGCTGCAGCCCAAATGCATGACCTTACATTTTTTTTTTAACATTAAATCCCAGCTGCCAAATTCTAGACCATTCTTCAAGCTTAGCTAGATCCCTCCTCATGTTATCTACCCCTTCCTGGGTGTCTACTCTATTGCAGATTTTGGTATCATCTGCAAAGAGGCAAACCTTACCCGACAGCCCTTCCGCTATATCACTAAGATGTTAAAAAGAATCGGACCAAGGACAGATCCCTGGGGCACACCACTGATAACATCCTCCTCCTCAGAGTGAGCTCCATTTACTTGTACTCTTTGTCGCCTTCCACCCAACCAACTTCTAACCCAAGCAGTAACTTTAGGGTCCATCCCTAGGGTGCTCAGTTTGTTTATAAGTCGCCTGTGAGGAACAGTGTCAAAGGCTTTACTGAAATCTAAATAACGAGTGAGATAATCAAATTTGCAGAGGACAAATTATTCAAAGTTGTTAAAATGCAAGAGGATTGTGAACAATTGCAAGAGGACTTGATAAATTGGAAGGCGGGACTTTCAAATTGCAGAAGAAATTTAATGTGGACAAATGCAAAGGAATGCACCTAGGAAAGAACAGAAAGCGTAGTTACTCACCTGTAACAGGTGTTCTCCAGGAGCAGCAGGAATCAGTCCTCACTTATGGGTGACGTCGGCGCCGACGGAGCCCTCGCGGAGCAATTTTCCCCAGCTTTCAAAGAAAGCCTTTGGGAATTGCAGCGTGCATGCGCGGTCGTCTTCCCGCCCGAGGGTGCCATCTTAGCCAGTCAGATGACATAGCTAAAAAAGACAGCATAAAAATTTGCAAAAAGAACATAAGCAGACGATTGCAACTCCAAGGGGAGGAGGGAGGGTAGTGAGGACTGATTCCTGCTGCTCCTGGAGAACACCTGTTACAGGTGAGTAACTACGCTTTCTCCAGGACCAAGCAGGAAGTCAGTCCTCACTTATGGGACTCCCAAGCTCAAGGCTACCGGAGACCCTAAGCACAAAAATGAGCTCCCTCTAGCTCAGCAGCACAGAAGGATAGAATCTCCGCTGAATTATCACCCACCGGTAGCCCACATCCGGGATGGAGGGTAGGAGTTGCTCAGACCTCAAAGAGATTACGGAGGACTGCCTGTCCGAAAGCACTGTCCCTACGGGACTCCCTCTCGAGACAGTAATGGACCGCAAAAGTCTGGCTCGAAGACCAAGTAGCGGCCCGGCAGATGTCTGCCAGCGGAACAGAGCAGAGGTAAGCCACTGACGTGGCCTTTGCCCGAACGCAATGAGCCGTGACTCTACTTTCTAAGGAGAGTCCGGCCGCCCCATAAGCCCAAGAGATACAGTCCGCAACCCAGATGGACAGAGTACGCTTGGAGACCGGGAGCCCCAATCTATTGGGGTCAAAAGACACAAAAAGCTGAGCAGCTTTACGGTGCTCCCGCGTACGGTCAAGGTAGAAGTTCAGAGCCCTTCTACAGTCCAGGGTATGGAGGACCGTCTCAGCTCGGCTGGAGTGTGGTCTGGGAAAGAAGGTTGGAAGTACCACCCCCTGATTGATGTGAAAAGGGGAGACCACTTTAGGCAGAAATTTCGGATGAGTCCGTAGGACCACCCTATTCTTGTAGAACCTAGTGTAAGGGGGATCAGACACGAGGGCCTGCAATTCACTTACGCGTCTAGCGGAAGTGAGGGCTATCAAGAACAGTGTTTTCCAAGACAGAAAACGGAGAGAACAGGTAGCCATAGGTTCAAAAGGCGGACAGGTGATCCGCTGCAAAACCACATTCAGGTCCCAGTCAGGCGCTGGCGGGCGCAGAGGTGGTTTAAGTAGAAGGAGACCTCGGAGAAACCTCGCTACGAGAGGGTCATTGGAGAGAGGTCTGCCGTCCACCGGCACATGATGTGCTGAAAGAGCACTGAGGTGAACTTTGACGGAGTTGGACTTAAGTCCCAGATTAGAGAGGTGCAGCAAGTACTGCAAGATCACCGACACCGGGCAGGAGAAGGGATCCTGAGACTGTTGGGTACACCAGACTGCAAAGCGACGCCATTTAAGGGCGTAGCATTTGCGGGTAGAAGGCCGTCGCGAAGCCAAGACGACCTCCTCCACCTCCGCCGGCAGGAGAAGGGGAGCAAGGACTACCCTCTCAGCAGCCAGGCCATGAGGTTGAGAGACCTGAGATTGGGGTGCAGGAGGGACCCCTGATCCTGAGTGAGAGGAGATCCGGTTGTAACCCCAGAGGGATTGGATCCTCCACCGCCAGTTGCAGCAGGAGCGGAAACCACGGCTGCCTGGGCCAGCGAGGGGCCACCAGGATCATGAAGGCTTTGTCTCGGAGAACCTTGAAAAGAGTCCGAGAGACTAGCGGGATGGGAGGGAAAGCGTACAGAAGGCTCCCCGACCACGAGATCAGAAAGGCGTCCGCAGCAAACCGAAGGGGGTGTGGCTGACGAGAGCAGAAGCGAGGAAGCTGCCGGTTGTGAGGACTGGCAAAGAGATCCACCGTGGGGAGACCCCACTTGAGGAAGAGCTTCTGAACTATCAAGGGATCCAGACGCCACTCGTGCGGCCGGAGGACCCTGCTGAGTTGGTCTGCAAGACAATTTTCCTGGCCCGGGAGATAAACTGCCTTGAGGAGAATGCCGTGACTGACGGCCCAAGAGCAGAGCTTCTGTGCCTCCCGGCAGAGGAGGAAGGAGCCCGTGCCCCCCTGCTTGTTCACGTAGAACATGGCAACTTGATTGTCCGTCTGGACAAGGACGGACTGTTGGGAAGTCAGGTGGGAGAAGGCCTTGAGAGCTAGGCGGATCGCCCTGAGCTCCAGGAAGTTGATCTGCTGAGCTGACTCCCACGTGGTCCAGAGGCCCTGAGTACGTGCCTCTTGGCAATGTGCTCCCCAGCCCAGGAGGGATGCATCGGTGGTCAGCACCCGGGTCGGCTGAGGTGACTGGAAAGGCATTCCGAATATCAGGTTCGGCTGCCGGAGCCACCACCGGAGAGACGAGACCAGCGGCTCGGAAACGCGCACTAGGTCTGCTAGGCCGCCCGTGGCTTGTCGCCACTGCTGGCGGAGACACCATTGAGCAGACCGCATATTCAGGTGGGCATTGGGGGTCACATGGACGGTGGAAGCCATATGGCCGAGCAGTCTCAGGAAGCGCCTGGCGGAGACCAGGGGCTGGCTGCGAAAGCGGTCGGCTAGGTCCATGAGCCGTTGAGCCCTGTCGAGCGGTAGGTACGCTCGCGCCTGAGGAGTGTGCAGCCTTGCGCCGATGAACTCGAGATCCTGTGAGGGGAGCAAAGTGGACTTTGCGAAGTTTATAACAAAGCCCAAGTGCTGCAGCAGAGTCACCGTGCGGCACGTGGCGTTGGTGACCTCCTGAGCGGACGCTGCTCTGATGAGCCAGTCGTCGAGGTACGGAGAGACATAGAGGCCGTGAAGCCGGAGATGGGCCGCCACGACCGCGAGACATTTTGTGAAGACTCGCGGTGCGGAGGACAGGCCAAAGGGCAGTACTCTGTACTGGTAATGATTTCCTGCCACCACAAACCTTAGGTATTGGCGGTGGCTTGGGTGGATGAGGATGTGCGTGTAGGCATCCTTTAGATCCAAGGAGCATAGCCAATCTCCCTGCTGGAGGTAGGGCAGAAGGATTCCAAGGGTAAGCATTTTGAACTTCTCCCGCACAAGGAACTTGTTGAGGTTGCGCAAGTCCAAGATGGGTCTGAGGCCCCCTGTTCTCTTTGGTATCAGAAAATACCTTGAATAAAAGCCTTGACCTCTCAGGTGGTGTGGCACTGGTTCCGCCTGTTCCTGCAGAATACCTGCTAACTCCTGAAGGAGCAACTCCCTGTGCAGAGGGGGGCGCGGAGGCTCTCCCGGAAAATAGGAGGGAGGGACCTGATGGAAGTGGAGAAGGTAGCCCTCTCGCACGACCTGAAGCACCCAGGCATCTGCGGTGATGCTGGACCACCTGTGGGCGAAGTGAACCAGCCGGCCTCCGGTGCTGGGAGGAACCAGCGGGGGGGGAGAGGCTATGCTGAGCGAGTCAAAAACCCCCACCCTGCTGAGCAGGGGCTGGTGGTGCAGGCTTGGGGGCTTGCTGCCTACGGGACCCGTTACCCCGTCCCTTGGCCTGCTGGCCCTGTTGGGGAGCTGCAGGGGCCTGATAATGGGGGTATTGTTTGTAGGCAGCCGCCTTCCTCGGGTAAAAGGACTTTTTCCCCGAGCCCTTCTTTTTCTGGGAAGGGGCGGAGGTCTTCCTAGAAAGCCTGGTCCTGGTGAGAGTCTCAGTCTCAATTTGTGCAGCCTTTTCCGCCATGGGCTTGCCAAAGAGGTTTTCGCCTCGGCAGGGGACATCGACCAACTTGTCCTGTACCCAGGGCTCAAGGTCTGACGACTGAAGCCAAGCCTGTCGGCGGGCACCGATGCCGGCTGCGGCCACTCGAGCCGAGGCTTCAAAGCCATCATAGGCTGCTCGGGACATGAACTTTGAGCATTCCCGAATGCCCGTGGACAAGGCTAGGAACCTCCGCAAGGGCTCCTCGGAGAGACCAGCGGAGAATCCGGCTAGCTCTTTAGCCAGATCCCGGAGATACATGCCCATGTATAGCTGGTAAGTCTGGACACGACAGGCGAGCATAGAGCCCTGGAAGCACTTCTTGCCAAGGCCATCCAGGTTACGGGCCTCCCTTCCAGGAGGCACCGAGGAGTGCATCTTCTGGCTCTTAAGACGATGCATGGCCGATTCCACTACCATGGAATGGTGTGGCAGCTGTGCCTTTTGAAAGCCAGGGCTCTTGCGGACCCGATAGATAGAATCGACCCGCTTGCTCAGGACCGGCGAGGAGGCCGGACTCTCCCACATGCGGAAGAGTAGTCGTTCCAGCATAGGAGGAACCGGCACAGTAAAGTGTTCCCTCGCGGGAGAGTCATACTGGAGGGCGTCGAGCTCTTCGGCTCGAGGCTCCTCCTCGGGATCCGCAGGGAAGGCCAAAGCCTTGGCCATATCCCTAACGAAGTCCGAGAACCGGGCATCCTCCGGGGGGGACTGCTTCCGAGGCTCGGACTCCGGTGAGTCCGATGGGACACACCAAGTCCGGAAAGAATCAGGTGACTCTTCCTCCTCAGACTCCCAGACCGACTCCGACGAGGACTCGGTGGGGTCGGCCCGGGCAGGGTGCGGCGCCAGCCGCCCCGACGCCGAGGGAGTCGGCGTCCTCGGTCCCGAACGGGAGGCCGAGGGTGACCTCGACCGAGGATCGACTCGAGTTCTCATCGACTCGAGGATCGGCTCGGTCTCCGGGGTCGACTTGGACGTCGACGTCCCGGCGGTCGGGACAGCGGCGCCAGCGAAGCCAGCGAGCAGTGCCCTCTGCTGGTCCATGAAGGCAGACAGTCTGCTCTCCAAGGCCGTCAACCTGAGTCCGAGCTCAGGTGACCCAGCAGCCCCCGACTCGGGCCCTGACGGCGTCGGGCCCGACGTCGGCTGTCGCGGAGGCGAGTCCAGAAGGACCACAGGACTTACCCGGGCAGGCATCTCCGACTCCAGGCGAGGTCGCTTCGGGATGTGTTCCTTCTCCAAGGACCCGGGGCGGCTGTCGGGGCTATGCGACCTGGCCCTCGCGGAACCAGGAGCGTCCACCGACGCCGCCCTCGTGGGTTTTTCCTTCCGACGATGGTCCCCGGAGGGAGAACCCCGGTCGGAGGAGCTCCGGCGACGGTCCGAGCTGGAGCCTTTCGACGCGGAGGCCTCCGACGAGGTCCGGGTACGGCTGGGGTCAGCGAAGATTCTCTCACGCTGATGCCGCCGACTTCTCAACGCCTTTGAGGACAGTTTGCTGCAGGGCCCACAGATCAGTTCCTCATGATCCGGGCCCAGGCAGCGGAGGCAAAAGTCGTGTGTGTCGGTTAGTGACATATTTCGGTCACACCGACCACACCGCTTAAACCCACTGGCAGCCATCGGGGGAAAAAGGGCCCCTGCGAGGTCAAAGGACCGGGCTGCCAGGGAAACCGAAAACGAAAGCTAAGTCAGAAAAACCGAAAAAAGTAAGAGGACTCGAGACCGGCGTCGCGAGTCCGGGCGGGAAAACGATCGGCGTCGAACCGAAAGAAAAAAGGATAAAATAAAGAGAAAATCAACTTTTTCGCGGGGACAAGACGGGGACGTCTGTAGGGCTCCGCGGAAAAAAGAAGACTGGCTAAGATGGCACCCTCGGGCGGGAAGACGACCGCGCATGCGCGCTGCAATTCCCAAAGGCTTTCTTTGAAAGCTGGGGAAAATTGCTCCGCGAGGGCTCCGTCGGCGCCGACGTCACCCATAAGTGAGGACTGACTTCCTGCTTGGTCCTGGAGAAACTATGGTTACACAGTGTAGTTACTGACCTGTAATAGGTGTTCTCCGGGGAGAGCAGGAATCAGTCCTCACATATGGGTGATGTCTGCACAGACAGAGCCCTTGCAGAAGCATCCCCCAGATTTCAAAGAAAGCCTTTGGGACATACCACCATGCATGCGTGGTCCCCTTCCCGCCCAAGAGTGCCATCTTTCTCAGTCATTGCTAAAAGACAGCAAAAATAAAAGCTGGTAAAGGGCAACTCCAAGGGGGGGAAGGAGGATTGTGAGGACTGATTCCTGCTGTCCCCAGAAAACACCTGTCACAGGTGAGTAACTGCTTTCTCCGGGAACAAGCAGGAAGTCAGTCCTCACATATGGGACTCCCTAGCTACAAGCTACTGAAAGCCCATAGCCAAAATAGGGGCTCCCTCACTGGGAGCCACAAGCAGCAGCAATTTAGCATAGACATGTGGGTATGTTTCAGAGGACAAAACACTGGTAACATGATTACTAGAGGCATATTCAGGTGGTGTTTTACCTAGATAGGATGTGATTGTTCCAGCTAAGAGCCCCCACTCGTGAAGAATGGCTGATCATACTCCGTAGCCGCTTCTGCTGTTGAACATCCCAGAGCTACAAAAAAACAAACAAACCCCAAACATTTCAATAGCATATTTCATATCAGTGAACCCAAGTGTAGCTGTAATAACAAATCACTATAAAAGCAGCAGTGCAAGTACCTAAAAGGGGTATACATCAATTATGCAACAAGTACAAATCAAGCAATGGAACCAATACATAGATTTCAAGAGAGGTAAGCTTAATAAGGCATATTTGAGTGTGTTATATGCATAGAGTTATTGAACAACTTATAAAGGGCAGCAAGAAACCAAATGGTCTGAGTTTTATCTTTTTCAGTCCAATTTACCTAAGTAGTATCATATATAAGTACTGTGGTATTTTGGACAAGAATGAACACCCCATTATAGACTAAAGACGAGGCAAAAATGTATGGGATATTTAATAGGCTGTATATACTGCTTTTAGACCAAATATGTTAGACCAGATATGTTGGTGAAATTAGTAACACTGGAAGAACCCAAGGGCTATTATGGTTGTCAAGGCTGTAATTTTTGTGAGTTGACAATAGCTGTCACTTGGTCAAACCAATCTCCAGTTTGGACACAGCACTACCTGCATTTCCACCTGAATCATCTATATTATGGTATTTTCATGTTGTGTTATATGTAGGTTACAGCAAAAGGATGATGAAAGCTTGCCTTCAAGATCATTCATAAATGCAAACTTAAAATCTAGCAATGCCCATGGTGGAGCACTGTGTATCTAAAGGTCACACTTTCCAACAGCTTCATTGGAGGATCATTGAGAATATTCTTTTCAATTGGCATAGGGGCGACTGGATTACCAGACTAAACTAACAGCAGAAGTATTGGATTTAAGATAGAAGTTTCTCCTCTGGGGGTTAAATGTCAAAATAAGAGTGGCATTCTTTGTTGTAGATCCTCTAAAAATGGACTGCTTACGTTGCACAGGGTGAGAACAAATGGCCATGTTTGCGAGTGAGTCGACAGCAGTAGGAGAGGAGCAGAGTTTCTGTAATTTTTGTTCAATGTAAACCACCCCTGATCATTATAAAATAGTGGTATAAAAGAGCCATTAAATAAATAAAATAAATACAAAATCATTGGAAGAGGGGTAAGTAGAATGGCAAAATGATTTGTTCCATTTCCCTGAAGCAGAAATCTTAAAACTTAACAGTTCAAAACACAACGTTGTGTTGGAGGTGCAGTGGCAAAATATTTGGAGAACTGTTCAGGTATATAGAAGGTAAGAAGAGCTGCTGTTTGGGATTATGACATTATGGATTGTTTTAGTGAGAATTAATATTAAAGAGAACTAATCACTGGAACTACCTGTAACTGAGCTAATATTGTATAAGGTCCAACCAAACATTCTCATGTTTGATTACCTAAAATGCAAAATTGTGTTAGCCAACAAGAACATTTGCTGTGAGTGATGAGTATTGTTTTATTATTGTACTCTCTATGCCGTCAAGAGTCAAAATCTGTGGATTTGCAAATTGAGGTGAAATTTTACTTAATTTCCTATCCTAGAATTCTAGCTAGACCAGGGGTTCTCAACCCAGTCCTCATGACACACCTAGCTAGACAGATTTTCAGGATAACCACAATGAACATGCATGGAAGTGATTTGTATAGAAGAGGCAATGCATGCAATCTTACCATATTCACTGTAGTTATCCTGAAAACCTGACTGGCTAGATGTGTCTTGAGGACTGAACTGAGAACCCCTGGTCTAGATCATTGGGTAGTGCCCTCCCGGCATATAACTGAGGCAGAGAAAAACTAGACAATTCCAGCAATATCACTGGTACTAGGGCTTTGTATAGTAAGGGACAACCTTCAGTATTTTCATAACCAAGCATATGGTAACAGGCCCGACTAAAGAAGAGTAACCCCAGGAGAACAAAAAACACAACCTCAAAGAATTCAACTGAGCAGAAGTGCTCTGAGGCAAGGGCTAAGAGGCCCAACTATATATATATGAATTCTGCAAAAATGCATATTGCAGAGGCAGCAATGAATCCTTCAAGGTGGCCCTGGACTTCTAGCAGCACTCCAGGAAAGCGTAGTTACTCACCTGAACAGGTGTCCTCCGGGGACAGCAGGAATCAGTTATCACATATTGGTGACATCAAAAGCCTTTGGAGATGCATCACACATGCATGGTCCCCTTCCTGCCCAATGATGCCATCTTGCCTCAATCTAATGACATAGCTAAGACCTCAAAAAATAAAATACAGTAAAGAAGTAACTCCAAGGGGAGGGAGGGATGTGAGGACCGATTCCTACTTTCCCTGGAACACCTGTTACATGTAAGTATGCTTTCTCTGGAAACAGCAGGAAGTCAGTCCTCACATAGATCCACAGCAAAGAGAAAGCATAGTTACTCACCTGTAACAGGTGTTCTCCAGGAGCAGCAGGGATCAGTCCTCACATATGGGTGACGGCGCCGACAGAGCCCTCGTGCAGAGCATTTCCCCAGCTTTCAAAGAAAGCCTTTGGGAATGCAGCGCGCATGCGCGGTCCCCTTCCCGTCCAAGAGTGCCATCTTGCTCAGTCTGATGACATACCTAAAAGACAGCAAAAATAAAAATGAAGGATAGGACTGCAACTCCAAGGGGAGGAGAGAGGGTTGTGAGGACTGATTCCTGCTGCTCCTGGAGAACACCTGTTACAGGTGAGTAACTATGCTTTCTCCAGGACCAAGCAGGAAGCCAGCCCTCACATATGGGACTCCCCAGTTCTAGGCTACCGTGAACCCAGAACTGAAAAATTGGCTCCCTCTCAAGAACCTCAGCATCCGTGATAAGAACTCCCCATACGGTAGCCCAACACAAGGACCGGAGGGGTAGGAGTTGCCTAAAACTCAGAGATTACGGAGTACCGCCTGGCTGAAAACACCGTCCCGCCGGGACTCTCTCTCCAGGCAGTAAAGGGCTGCAAAACTCTGGCTTGAAGACCAAGTTGCGGCCCAGCAGATGTCTGCCAACGGAACAGAGTGGAGATGAGCTACTGACGCGGCCTTTGCCCTGACATGGTGGGCCGTGACCTGACCCTGCAAGGGGAGGTCGGCTGCCCTGTACGCCCAGGCGATGCAATCTGCCTCCCAAGGTACGCTTGGAGACAAGTAACCCCATCCTATTAGGTTCAAACGAGACGAACAGCTGAGTAGACCTCTGATGCTCCCATGTACATTCTATGTAAAAGGACAACATCCTCTTACAGTCCAGGGTATGCAAGACTATTTCAGACCAGCTGGCTGGGGCCTGGGAAAAAAGGCTGGAAGAACCACCTCCTGATTGAGGTGGAAAGAGACGACTACTTTTGGGAGGAACTTGGGATGGGTCTGTAGGACCACCCTGTTCCTATAGAACTGCATGTACGGTCTATAAGAAACCAGAGCTTGTAGATCACTCACACATTTGGCCGAGGTAAGAGCCACCAGGAAGAACGCTTTCCACGAGAGGAAGCGCAAATGGCAAGTAGCCATTGGCTCAAATGGTGGGCGAGTCAGTTGCTGCAAGACCACGTTTAAGTCCCACTCAGTCGCCAGTGGACAAACCTGAAGCTTGTGCAGAATCAGACCTGAGAAATCTGGACACCAAAGGGTGAACCGACAGACTGTCCCTCCACCGGTGAGTGGTGCGCTGACAGAGCACTGAGGTGGACCCGAACAGAGTTAGTCCTAGGTCTGACAGGTGAAGTAGATACTACAGTACTACTGGCACAAGGCGAGAGAAAGGATCTTCAATGCGCTGAGCAAACCATACTGTAAACCTACGCTACTTGAGGGCATAGGACTTTCTGGCGGACTGCCTCCTAGAGACCAAGACCACCTCCTCATCTTCCTTAGGTAGAAGTAAGGGAGCTAGCACTATCCTTTCAGCAGCCAGGCCATCAGATTGAGGGACCTGAGATTGGGGTGCAGAAGGGAACCCTGCTTTTGAGACAGGAGATCGTGTTGCAGCCCCAGAGGGAACGGGGCTTCCACTGCTAACTGGAGGAGTGGAAACAAAGGCTGCGGAGGCCATCTGGGGGCTACCAGAATCACCAAGGCCTTGTCCCGGAGGATCTTGAACAAAGTTCGGGTCACCAGAAGCGTGGGAGGAAACGCATACAGGAGGCCCATAGACCAAGTGATCAGAAAAGCATCTGCTGCCACCCTCAGAGGATGCAGCTGTCTGGAGCAAAACCTGGGAAGCTGATGGGTTTAGTGGACTTGCAAAGAGATCGAAGGATGAAGTCCCCACTGGAGGAAGATCTGCTGGACCACCAATGGATTCAACTGCCATTCATGAGGCTGGAGAATCCTGTTTAGTTTGTCTGCTAGGAAGTTTTCCTGACCAGGTAGATAAACTGCTTTGAGAAACATGCCTTGTTTGACCACAAAGGAGCAACGGTCCAGTGCATCCTGACATAGGAGCCTGGAGCCTGTGCCTCCTTGTTTGTTCATGTAGAACATTGCTATCTGATTGTCCGTCTGAACTAGGACAGACTGCTGAGAGAGAGCATGGCAGAAGGTTTGCAGAGCTAAGCGGATTGCTCGCAGCTCTAAAAGGTTGGTCTGCTGTGTGGCCTCCTGAGGGGACCACAGGCCTTGAGTGCAGGTGCCCTGGCAATGTGCACCCCAAGCCCTTTAAGGAGGCATCTGTCATCAGCACCCATGTGTGTGCTGGAGTCTGGAAAGGTACATCCCTGAGGAGGTTTGGCAGATGTAGCCACCACTGTAAGGAGTTCAGAAGTCATCTGGACACCTTTACTGTGTCTAGGAATTTCATAAGAAGTTAAAAACACACCTATTTATGACACACTATGGTGGCCAGTCAAATACTGATACACAAACAGGCAAAGGTTAATAGAAGAGTAGTTACTCACCTGTAACAGGTGTTCTCCAGGAGCAGCAGGAATCAGTCCTCACATATGGGTGACATCGATGTCGATGGAGCCCCCATGCGGAGCATTTCCCCAGCTTTCTAAGAAAGCCTTTGGGAATACACCCACACATGCGCAGTCCCCTTCCCGTCCAAAGGTGCCATCTTGCTCAGTCAGATGACAGCTAAAAGACAGCACAAAAAACAAATTAACTATGTACAACTGCAACTCCCAGGGGAGGAGGGAGGGTTGTGAGGACTGATTCCTGCTGCTCATGGAGAACACCTGTTACAGGAGAGTAACTACTCTTTCTCCAGGACCAAGCAGGAAGTCAGTCCTCACATATGGGTGACTCCCTAGCTCTGGGTTACCAGTAACCCAGGCTGAAAAAAACTCTGTGAAGCCGTAGCATGAAGGAAAGAATTTTACTGAGCCCAGAACCCCTCGGTAGCCCAACAAGAGGGCAGGAGGGTAGGAGTTGCCTAAACCTCAAAGAGATTCTGGAGTACTGCCTGACCAAAAGCACTGTCCCTACGGGACTCCCTCTCCAGGCAGTAATGGGCTGAAAAAGTCTGGCTTGAGGACCAAGTTGCAGCCCTACAGATGTCTGCCAACGGTACAGAGCGGAGATGAGCTACTGATGCAGCCATGGCACGGACACGGTGGGCTGTAACTAGACACCTCAAGGGAAGGTCTGCTGCCCTGTAAGCCCAGGTGATACAGTCTGCCACCCATATGGACAAGGTATGCTTGGAGACAGGAACCCCCAAGTTGTTTGGGTCAAAGGAGACGAAGAGCTGAGTAGCCCTTCTATGACCCTTAGTACGCTCAAGGTAGAAAGACAAGGCCCTTCTACAGTCCAGGGTGTGGAGGACTTATTCAGCCCTGCTTGCATGGGGCTGAGGGAAGAATGTGGGAAGAATCACCTCCTGGTTCAGGTGGAAGGAGGAGACCACCTTCGGTAGGAACTTAGGATGAGTCCTAAGGACCACTCTGTTCTTATAGAAACGAGTGTATGGCCTGTCACAGACCAGGGCCTGAAGTTCACTCACTCGCCTGGCCGAAGTCAGTGCCACTAGGAAGAGAGTCTTCCAAGAAAGGAAGCGAAAAGGGCATGTAGCCATAGGCTCAAAGGGTGGGCGAGTAAGCTGTTGCAAAACCACATTCAACTCCCACTCAGGGGCAGGTGGACAGAGAGGAGGCTTTAGCAGGAGCAAGCATCTGAGGAACCTGGCCACCAGGGGGTGAACCGACAAAGAGTGCCCCTCCACCATTGAGTGGTGGGCTGCCAGAGCAGAGAGGTGTACCCTAACCGAATTGGACTTAAGACCCTGATTAGACAAGTGCAGCAGGTACTGAAGCACTACTGGCACAGGACAGGAGAAGGGGTTTTCCTGGCGCTTATCACACCACAGGGAGAACCGCCTCCATTTCAGGGCATAGGTCTTTCGGGTGGATTGCTTCCTTGAAGCTAAGACAACCTCTGACTTCCTGAGGCAAACCCCAGGGAGCCAGCACTACCCTTGCAGCTTCCAAGCCATCAAATTGAGAGCTTTGAGATTGGGGTGCAGAAGGGATCCCTGATACTGAGAAAGAAGATTGGGTTGAAATCCCAGAGGAAGAGGGGTGTCCACTGCCAGTTGTAACAGGAGGGGAAACCAGGGTTGCCTTGGCCATCTGGGGGCCACCAGGATGACCGAGGCCCTGTCCCTTAGAATCTTGAACAAGGCTCGAGCCACCAGGGGCGTGGGAGGGAACGCATACAGTAGGCCCTGGGACCATGAGATCAGGAAGGCATCTGCCGCCAATCTTTTGGGATGCAGTTGCCTGGAGCAGAACTGGGGCAGCTGCCGGTTCAGGGGACTGGCAAAGAGGTCAATAGACGGAAGTCCCCACCTCAGAAAAATGGTCTGGACCACTAAGGGGTGCAGTTGCCACTTGTGAGGTTGTAGAACCCTGCTCAATCTGTCTGCCAGAAAGTTTTCCTGGCCAGGAAGATAGACAGCCCTCAGCAGCATGTTGTGCTGAAGGGCAAAGGAGCAGAGGGCCTGAGTCTCTCGACACAGGAGCCTTGACACTGTGCCCCCTGCTTGTTGACATAAAACATTGCCACTTGGTTGTCGGTCTGCACCAAGACAGCCTGGTGGGCCAAGTATGGGAGAAGGCCTTGAGGGCTAAACGAATCGCCCTGAGTTCGAGCAAGTTGATCTGCCGAGTGGCCTCCCATGGGGACAACAGGCCCTGTGTGCACTTGTCCAGGCAATGAGCACCCCAGCCCTGCATGGAGGCATCGGTTGTGAGTACCACTGTGGGAACAGGCACCTGAAAAGGAGTCCCCTGCAGCAGGTTGGGGGAGTGTAGCCACCACTGCAGGGAGTTCAGGAAGGGTTTGGACACCCTTACTTTGTCTCCGAGGCTTCCTGTGGCCTGCCTCCACTGAGTTCTGAGACACCACTGTGCAGGCTGCATATTCAGGCGAGCATTGGGGGTCACATGCACTGTCGATGCAATATGACCTAGGAACCATACACAAAGCCTGTTGGAAACCAGCGTGTTGCTTATGAACCAGTTGGCCAAACTTATCAGCCCTTCCGCCCTGTCCTCTGGCAAGTAAGCCTTCGCTTGTAGGGAGTCCAACCTTGCCCCTATGAACTCCAGGTTCTGGGATGGGAGCAAAGTGGACTTTGCGAAGTTTGACAAAGCCTAGTTGCTGAAGGAGAGAGACAGTATGGAGGTTGGCTTGCCTGGCCTCCTGGAGAGTCTGAGCCCTGATAAGCCAGTCGTCCAGGTAGGGGAAGACAAAAATACCCTGGTTTCTCAAGTAGGCCGCTACCACAGCTAGGCACTTCGTGAAAACTCGTGGATTCGAGGTTAGGTCAAAGGGCAGTACCCTGCACTGAAAATGGCTTCCTGCCACCACAAACCTGAGGTACTTTCTGTGGTCTGGATGAGTGAGGATGTGAGTGTACACATCCTTTAGATCTAAGGAGCATAGCCAATCTCCCTGCTGGAGGTAGGGCAGTAGTGTTCCAAGAGTGAGCATCTTGAACTTCTCTTTTTCCAAGAACTTGAGATTTCTCAGGTCCAGAATGGGCCGAAGACCTCCAGTACGCTTTGGCACAAGAAAGTACTGGGAGTAGAAACCCTGTCCCCACAGATGTGGAGGTACAGGCTCTACCGCCCTGTCTTGAAGCAGACCTAGCAGTTCCTGGAGGAGGAGTTCCTGATGCAGAGGAGGCCATGGAGGCTCCCCTGGGAAGTAGGTAGGGGGTACCTGATTGAAATGGAGCAGACAGCCCTTTTGGACTATGCTCAGTACCCAAGCATCTCTTGTGATGGGTGGCCACTGGTGGGCAAACAGGACCAAGCGACCCTCCTGTGTTGAGGTGGGTCAGCAGGGGTGGAGAGGCTAGGCAGAGGGAGTCAAAAACCCCCTCCCTGCTGAGTAGGAGCAGGAGCGGGAGGCTTGGGGGCTTTCTGCCTACGGGGCCCATGTCCCTGCCCCTTGGCCTGCTGACCCTGCTGGGGAGCTGGGGAGGCCTGATAATGAGGGAAAGGTTTGTAGGCAGGCGCCTTCCTCGGGTAAAAGGTCTTTTTCCCCAAGCCCTTCTTATGAGAAGGGGCAGAAGTTTTCCTAGACAATCTTGTCCTCGTTAGAGTATCAGTCTTGAGCTCAGCGGCCTTTTCGGCCATGGGCTTGCCGAAGAGGTTGCCACCCCAGCATGGGACATTGACCAACTTGTCCTGCGCCCATGGCTTGAGGTCCAATGACTCTAGCCATGCCTGGCGTCGAGCAGTGATGCCGGCTACCGCTACACGGGCCGAAGCCTTGAAGCCATCGTAGGCCGCCCGGGAGATGAATTTAGAACATTCCCGGACCCCCGAGGACAAGGATTGGAACCTCTGCAAAAGTTCCCCAGAGAGACCAGCCGAGAACCCAGCTACCTCTTTAGCCAGGTCCCACAAGTAAATGCCCATGTACAGCTAGTAGGCTTGGACACGGCAAGCAAGCATCGAGCCCTGGAAGCACTTTCTGCTGATGGCATCTAGGCTTTGGGCCTCCCTGCGGGGGCGCACCACGGAGTGCATCTTCTGGCTTTTCAGATGATGCATGGCCGATTCCACAACCATAGAATGGTGCGGCAGCTGCGCCTTCTGAAAACCAGGGCTCTTCCGGACTCGATACATGGAATCGATCTGCTTGCTCAAAACCGGCGCTGAGGCCGGTGCCTCCCACAATCGGAAGAGGAGCCATTCCAGCATTGGAGGAACCGGCACAGTAAAGGCCTCCCTCGGGAGAGAGTCATACTGGAGGGCATAGAGCTCTTTGGCTAGAGGCTCCTCCTCGGGGTCGGCAGGAACATTCAAGACCTTGGCCATGTCCTTAACGAACTCCGAGAACCGGGTATCCTCCAGAGGGGACCTACTCCGGGGTTAGGACTGCAGCGAGTCCGAAGGGACACACCGAGTCTGAAAAGTATCAGGGGACTCCTCATCCTCCGTCTCCCATGCAAACTCATCCGAAGAAGAGTCGAGGGGCTCCGACCACGCGGGTTCTGGCAACACCCACCCCGACACCGGGGCCATCGGTGTCGACGTCCTTGGTCCCGAACGGGAGGTCGAGGGAGACCGTGACCGAGACTGGACTCGGGCCTTCTTGGCTTCGAGAACCAGCTCTGTTTTTGGGGTCGACGTCCCGGTGGTCGGGGCAGATGCACCCGTCAGGCTGACCATCAGCACCCGCTGCTGATCCATGAAGGCAGACAATCTGCACTCCAAGGCTGTCAGCCTGAGTCCAAGCTCAGGAGACTCAGCAGCCACTGACTCAGGCCCCGGCGGCGCCAGGCCCGACGTCGACTCCCTAGGAGGAGAGTCCTCGAGGACAACAGGACTTACATGCTCGACAGACTCCGGCTCTACACGGGATACCTTAGTTGGCTTCTCCAGCTCCAAGGGCCTGGGGCGGCGGTCAGGGGTCCGAGATCTGGCCTTCGAGGAACCAGAAGCTTCCTCCGATGCTGCCCTCACAAGCTTTCTCTTCCTCTTATGCTCCCGACTGGGGGACCCCCTTTCAGAGGAACCGCGACAAAGCTCGGGGTCCGACTCCCAAGACGTCGAGGCTCTTACGAGGTCCAGGCCCGTCCGGAGGTCAAGTCCGAGAAAATCCTCTCCTTCTGATGATGCCGGTTCCTGAGTGCCTTGGTGGACATTTTGCCACATGGGACACAGACCTTGGGATCATGGTCAGGCCCGAGGCAACGCAGGCAGCAGTCGTGTGTGTCGGTAAGGGACACGAGTTTCTTATAACGATCACACTTCTTAAGACCACTGGAGGCCATCGGGGAAAAAAAGGGCCCCCGTGAGGTCAAAGGACCGGCCCTCCAGGGAAAAGAAAAAAAGAGCATGAACGCATGCCACGAAGTGCAAAAAACCAAAAAATAGAGATCGGGTCGATGCCGGTGTACCGAATCCGGGCGGGAAGGGGAACTGGTATCGAACCGGATAAAAAGGTGCGAGAATTGCAGAAAAAAATCCAAATTTTTCCGGGTGACAAGGACAGACGTCAGATGGGCTCCACAGAAAAAGAAAGACTGAGCAAGATGGCACCTTTGGGCAGGAAGGGGACCGCGCATGCGTGGGTGTATTCCCAAAGGCTTTCTTAGAAAGCTGGGGAAATGCTCCGCATGGGGGCTCCATCAACGTCAATGTCACCCATATGTGAGGACTGACTTCCTGCTTGGTCCTGGAGAAAATAAAATTCTCAAACCAGAAAACAGTAATACAATTGTAATCAAACACTAATTCTGTTTCTCTACTCATTGTAATATAATAACATAAGGAAAGACTGCCAATTATCCTGTAATGTATATAGTTTAATTACAATGTAACAGTTGTACTGTACATAGTTGCTAAGCTCCGTGCAAAGGTTGTTATGCACACAGCTGTTAGATCACTGGTAACAAGTTCTAGTTCTCTGTTTTAAAGCTTATGTTCTTTGTATAAAATTCACAGATGTTATATGTAAGATGAACAGGCACTTATTGTTTTGCCGGTTCATACCATTGTTCTTTGTAACCCCACCTGATCCATGGGAAAGTGCGGTATATAAGTGTTTGTTAAAATAAAACATAAATAGGAGGTCGCCGGTGGCTTGTGTCCACTGATCTGAGGCACCACTGAGCAGCCCACATGTGCAGAAGAACATTCAGGGTCACATGTACCATAGCCGCCATGTGGCCCAGGAGCCACAGGTAGTGCCTTGCAGAAACACGAGAATTGCTTTACAACTGGTTGGCCAAGTCCATAAGTCTATGGGCCCTGTCCTCGGGCAAGTAAGCTCTTGCCTGAAGAGTATCTAACCTGGCCCCTATAAACTCTATGTTCTGAGGGGGGAGCAAAGTGGACTTTGCATAGTTTATGACAAAGCCTAGATGCTGAAGAAGCGAGACAGTGCGCAGAGTGGCCTGTCGGACCTCCTGGAGTGACTGGCCCCTGATTAGTCAGTCGTCCAGATGAGGGAAGACAAAAATTCCCTGATTCCTGAGAAAAGCCGCCACCACTGCCAGGCATTTGGTGAAAACCCTGGGGGCAGAGGATAGGCCAAATGGAAGCACTCTGTACTGAAAGTGGTTTCCTCCCACCACAAATCTGAGATATTGTCTGTGGTCTGGATGGATGAGGATATGAGCGTAAGCATCCTTCAGATCCAAGGAGGATAGCCAGTCTCCTTGCTGGAGGTAGGGCAGCAGTATTCCAAGGGTAAGCATCGTGAACGTTTCCCTCTCCAGAAACTTGTTGAAGTTTTGGAAGTCTAGGATAGGTCTGAGGCGTCCTGTTCTCTTTGGTACCAGGAAGTGCCTGGAGTAAAAGCCTTGCCCTTCCAGGTGCTGTGGCACCGGTTCCACCGCCTGTTCCTTAAGAAGACTTCGCAACTCCTGAAGGAGGAGGTCTCTGTGTAGAGGGATTCTTTTAGGCTCCCCTGGATAGTAGGAGGGGGTAGCTGATGGAAAAGCGTAGTTACTCACCTGTAACAGGTGTTCTCCAGGAGCAAAAGGAATCAGTCCTCACATATGGGTGACATCGGCACCGACGGAGCCCCCATGCGGAGCATTTCCCCAGCTTTCAAAGAAAGCCTTTGGGAATGCAGCGCGCATGCACGGTCCCCTTCCCACCCAAGGGTGCCATCTTGCTCAGTCTGATGACATAGCTAAAGACAGCAAAAAACAAAATGAAATATATGACTGCAACTCCAAGGGGAGGAGGGAGGGTTGTGAGGACTGATTCCTGCTGCTCCTGGAGAACACCTGTTACAGGTGAGTAACTATGCTTTCTCCAGGACCAAGCAGGAAGTCAGTCCTCACATATGGGTGACTCCCCAGCTCTAGGCTACCAGGGACCCAAAGCTGAAAAATGAGCTCCCTCTAGGGTCACAGCATGTGTGAAAAGAATCTTCTCTGAGAACGCCCCCGTACAGTAGCCCAACACCAGGGCCGGAGGGTAGGAGTTGCCTATACCTCAAAGAGATTATGGAGTACCATCTGCCCTAAAGCACTGTCCCTGCAGGACTCCCTCTCGAGGCAGTAGTGGGCCGCAAAAGTCTGGCTTGAAGACCAAGTAGCGGCCCGACAGATGTCTGCCAATGGAGCAGAGCGGAGATGAGCCACTGACGCAGCCTTTGCCCTGACACGGTGGGCCGTGACTCGACCCTGCAAGGAGAGGCCGGCTGCCCTGTACGCCCAGGCGATGTAGTCTGCTACCCAGATGGATAAGGTATGCTTTGAGACAGGCAACACCAGCTTATTAGGGTCAAAAGAGACACAGAGCTGTACAGCCCTTCGGTGTCCCTGCGTACGGTCAAGGTAGAAGGACAACACCCTTCTACAGTCCAGGGTATGCAAGACCATCTCAGCCCGGCTGGCATGCGGCCTGGGAAAGAAAGTCAGAAGAACCACCTCCTGATTGAGGTGGAAGGAGGAGACAGCCTTTGGAAGGAACTTAGGGTGAGTCCGCAAGACTACTCTGTTCCTATAGAACCTAGTGTATGGTGCATCTGACACCAGGGCTTGAAGCTCGCTCACTCGCCTTGCTGAGGTAAGAGCCACCAAAAACAACACTTTCCAGGAGAGAAAACGCAAAGGGCAAGTAGCCATAGGCTCAAATGGTGGGCAAGTAAGCTGTTGCAAGACCACATTCAAATGCCACTCAGGGGCAGGTGGACGAACCAGAGGCTTAAGCAAAAGCAGGCCTCTGAGGAAGCGAGTCACCAAAGGGTGGCTTGAAAGAGACTGGCCCGCCACCGGGGAGTGGTGCGCTGAGAGACCACCGAGATGGACCCTAACAGAGTTGGATTTAAGGCCTAGGTTGGAAAGGTGAAGCAAATATTGCAGCACCACTGGTACCAGGCACGAGAAAGGATCCTCCTTGTGTTGAGCACACCAGGTGGAGAACCTATGCCACTTGAAGGCATAAGATTTCTGGATGGACTGCCACCTGGAGGCCAAGACCACGTCCTCCACTTCCCTAGGCAGCAGTAAGGGTCCTAGAACTACCCTTTCAGCAGCCAGGCCTTCAGATTGAGGGACTGGAGGTTGGGGTGTAAGAGAGATCCCTGCTCCTGAGACAGGAGGTCTGGTTGCATCCCCAGAGGAAGGAGGAGTGTCCACCGCTAGTTGCAGAAGGAGTGGGAACCACCGTTGCCTTGGCCATCTGGGGGCCACCAGGATCACCGAGGCCTTGTCCCAGAGCACTTTGAACAGTGTCTTGGGCACTAGAGGCGTGGGAGGAAATGCATATAGGAGGCCTGTAGTCCACAGAATGAGAAATGCATCTGCTGCTACTCAGAGGATGCGGTTGTCTGGAGCAGAACCTGGGCAGTTGACAGTTCAGTGGACTGGCAAAGAGATCTATGTTTGGAAGACCCCATCTTAGGAAGATCCGTTGAACCACTAGAGGATTCAGCTGCCATTCGTGTGGCTGTAGGATTCTGCTCAATCTGTCTGAAAGGCAATTCTCCTGCCCAGGGAGATAGACCGCCCTGAGAAGTATGCCATGATTGATTGTCCAGGAGCACAGGTCCTGTGCTTCCTGACAGAGAGGGCAGGACCCTGTGCCCCCCTGTTTGTTGATATAGAACATAGCAACTTGATTGTCCGTCTGAACTAAGACTGGTGAGAGAGGACATGAGAGAAGGTCCTTAGGGCTAAGCGGATAGCTCTCAGCTCCAAGAGACTGATCTGCTGTGCAGCCTCCCAAGGAAACCACAGGCCCTGTGTGCAGGCTCCCTGACAATGTGCACCCAACCCTGAAGAGAAGCATTGGTTGTCAGCACTTGGGAGTGTGGAGGGGCCTGGAAAGGTACTCCTTGCACCAGATTTGGAAGATGAAGCCACCACTGCAGAGAAGATGCTAGTAGTTTGTACACGTTGTCCCTTAGGTTTCCTGTGGCCTGCAGCCATTGAGTTCTGAGACACCACTGAGCTGGTCTCATGTGCAGACAGGCATTTGGAGTTACATGAACCGTGGATGCCATGTGGCCTAAGAGCCTCAGGAATTGTCTGGCGGAGACCAGAGAATTGCTGTGGAATTGTCTGGCTAAATCCATCAGTCTGTGGGCCCTGTCCACAGGTAAGAAAGCCTTTGCTTGCAGGGTGTCCAGTGTCGCTCCAATGAACTCCATGTTCTGGGAGGGACGCAAAGTGGACTTTGCAAAGTTTATGACAAATCCCAGATGCTGTAGAAGAGAGATAGTGTGGAGGGTGGCTTGATTGGTCTCCTGTGGAGACTGACCCTTGATGAGCAGTCGTCCAGGTATGGAAAGACAAAGAGCCCTTGAACTCCGAGGTAGGCTGCCACTACCGCCAGGCACTTGGTGAAAATCCTGGGGGCGGAGGTTAGGCCAAAAGGGAGTACCCTGTACTGAAAATGGTTTCCTCCCACCACAAATCTGAGATATTGTCTGTGGTCTGGATGAATAAGGATGTGAGTATAAGCATCCTTTAGGTTTAAGGAGCATAGCCAGTCTCCCTGCTGGAGGGTAGGGCAGCAGTATCCCAAGGATAAGCTTCTTGAACTTTTCCCTCTGCAGGAACTTGTTTAGATTTCTCAAGTCTAGGATGGGCCTGAGGCCTGTTTGTTTTGGTACCAGGAAGTACCTGGAGTAGAAGCCCTGACCTCTCAGGTGGTGGGGCACCAGTTCCACCACCTGTTCCTTTAGAAGACTTGCTAGCTCCTGCAGGAGTAAGTCCCTGTGCAGAGGGGTTCGTGGAGGCTCCCCTGGAAAGTAGGAGGGGGTACCTGGTGGAAGAGCAGCAGATAGTCCCTCTGGACTATGCTTAGCACCCAGGCATCCCTTGTTACGGCTGATCACCTTTGGGCATACAGGGTAAGCTGGCCTCCTGTGCTGAGGGGCCAGCTGCGGAGGAGAGGCTATGCCACTGGAGTCAAAACCCTGCTCCCTGCTGTGCAGGAGCCGGAGCTGGTGGGTTTTCTGCCTATGGGGCCCATGTCCTTGCCCCTTGGCCTGCTGGCCCTGTTGGGGAGCTGTGGAGGCCTGGTACTGAGGTTACGTTTTGTAGGCAGATGACTTTCTCAGGTAAAAGTACTTTTTCCCCCAAGCCCTTCTTTTGAGAAGGGGCAGAGGGTCTTCCTGGACAGTCTTGTCCTGGTGAGAGTCTCGGACTCTAGTTCTGCAGCCTTTTCAGCCATGGGCTTGCCAAAAAGGTTTTCACCTCGGCAGGGGACATCGACCATCTTGTCCTGAACCCAGGCCTGACAGCGTGCACCAATGCTGGCGACGGCTACTTGGGCCGAAGCCTTGAAGTCATCATAAGCTGCTCGAGACATAAATTTCGAGCATTCTCGGATCCCAGTTGACAAGGCCTTGAACCTCTGCAAAGGTTCCTCGGAGAGACCAGCAGAGAACCCGGCAATCTCCTTTGCCAGGTCCCGAAGGTACATGCCCATGTACAGCTGGTAGGTCTGGACACGGCAAGCAAGCATAGAGCCCTGGAAGCACTTTCTACTGAGGGCATCCAGGTTCTGGGCCTCCCGGTCGGGGGGCACCAAGAAGTGCATCTTCTGACTTTTCAGGCGATGCATAGCCGATTCCACAACCATGGAATGGTGTGGTAGCAGTGCCTTCTGGAACCCGGGGCTCTTGCGGACTCTTGCTTGCTAAGAACCGACGTCGAGGCCGGCACCTCCCACATGCGGAAGAGCAACCGTTCCAGCATCGGAGGAACCGGTTACAGTAAAGGTCTCCTTGGGGGGGGGGGGGGGGGGGAGTCATACTGCAGGGACTCTAGCTCCTCGGCTCCTCCTTGGGGTCGGTGGGGAAGGCCAAAGCCTTGGCCATGTCCCTCACGAAATCCGAGAACCGGGTATCTTCCGGGGGGGGACCTTCTCCAAGGTTCAGACTCTGGTGAGTCCAAAGGGACACACCGGGTCCGAAACGTTTCCGGGGACTCCTCGTCCTCCGTTTCCCAGCCCGAGCCCTCTGAGGAGGAATCGAGCGGCTCCGGACGGGCAGGCACTGATGCCCTCCGCCCCGACGCTGAGGGTACCGGCGTAGACGACCTCGGTCCCGAACGGGAGGCTGAGGGAGACCTTAGCTGAGGATAGACTCGAGACCGCATGGACTCGAGGATCGGCTCGGCCTCCGGGGTTGACTTGGATGTCGAGGTCCCGGTGGTTGGGGCAGATGCACCGGTGAGACCAGCGATCAGTGCCCGCTGCTGTTCCATGAAGGCAGCCAAGCTGCTCTCCAAGGCCGTCAACCTGAGTCTGAGCTCAGGAGACCCAGCAGCCTCAGACTCAGGCCCCAGAGTCAGGCCCGACGACGGCTCCCCCGGAGGAGAGTCCACGAGGACTACAGTACTCACTTGACTTGGCGCCTCTGTCTCTACATGAGGTTGTTTTAGCAGGCCTCTCTGACTCCAAAGACCCGGGACGGTGGTCGGGGCTATGCGACCTGGCCATCGAGGAGCCAAGTGCTTCCGACACCACCCTTGCGGGTTTCTTCTTCCTGCGGTGCTCCCACGAGGGAGACCCCCTTTCAGAGGAACCTCGGCTAAGCTTGGGATCGGAGTCCCGAGATGTCGAGGTCTCTGACGAAGTCAGAGCCCGACAGGAGACAGTCAGAGAAGATTCTTTCCTTCTGATGCTGACGGCTCCTCAACGCCTTCGAGGAAATTTTCCCACAGGGGACACAGATCGGGTCATGATTGGGCCCGAGGCAACAGAGGCAGCAGTCATGTGTATTGGGTAAGAGACACAAGTTTTACACCAATCACACTTTTTAAACCCACTGGCAGCCATCGGGGGAAAAAAGAGCCCCTGCAAGGTCAAAAGACAGGGCTGCCAGTGAAAAAGAGAAAAAATGGCACGAACACTAGTCACAAAGGACAAAAACCGAAAAATGAGGTCTGGGCTCGATACCGGTGTACTGGGCCCAGGCGGGAAAGGGAAACCGGCGTAGAACCGAGAAAAAAAACATACACACCGAAAAAAAATCAACTTTTTCACGGGTGACGACACACTTGCGTTGGGCTCCGCGGAAAAAAGAAGACTGAGCAAGATGGCACCCTTGGGCGGGAAGGGGACCGCGCATGCGTGCTGCATTCCCAAAGGCTTTCTTTGAAAGCTGGGGAAATTCTCTGCATGGGGGCTCCGTCGGCGCCGACGTCACCCATATGTGAGGACTGACTACCTGCGTGGTCCTGGAGAATGGAGCATACAGCCCTTCTGAACTATGCTCAGTACCCAGGTATTTCCTTGATGGCTTTCCACCTGTAGGCGTACAGGGTCAGTCACCTCCTGTGCTGAGTGGAGCTACCGGTGGAGGAGAGGCTATTCTGTGGGAGTCAAAAAACCCTTCCCTGCTGTGCAGTAGCTGGAGGCTTGGGGGTTTTCTGCCTACAGGGCCCATGCCCTTGTCCTGCTGGCCCCTGTTGGGGAGCTGGAGAGCCCACCCAGTAAGAGACGTGGATTGCAATGAAGGAACGTATAAAATGTAACCTTTATTAAAATTATTCCACTTCAGCCACTGGCTAAAATGGAAAAATTTTAATAAAGGTTACATTTTATACGTTCCTTTGTTGCAATCCACGTCTCTTACTGGGTGGTCTATTTGCACGTGGTGTCGTGCTATTCTTGTTGGACTATGGGGAGCTGGAGAGGCCTGATACGGAGGGTAGGTTTTGTAGGCAGCACCCTTCCTCGGGAAAAAGGGCTTCTTCCCCGAGCCCTTCTTTTTTTTGAGAAGGGGCAGAAGTCTTCCTGGACAGCTTTGTCCTGGTGAGAGTGTCTCGATTTCTGCAGCCTTTTCAGTCATGGGCTTACCGAATAGGTTGTCACCTTGGCAGGGGACATCGACCAACTTGTCCTGCACCTATGACTCCAGGTCTGATGACTGTAGCCAGGCCGGACAGTGTGCACCGATGCCGGCCACGGCTACCCAGACTGAAGCCTCAAAGCCATCATAGGCTGCTTGAGAGAAACTTCGAACACTCCTGGATCCCTGTGGACAAGGCTTTCAACCTCTGCAAGGGTTCCTTGGAGAGACCAGCTGAGAACTCGGCAATTTCTTTTGCCAGGTCCCGTAGGTACATGCCCATGTACAGCTGGTAGGTCTGGGCACGGCATGATAGCATAGAGCCCTGGAAGCACTTTGAGGGCATCCAGGTTCCGGGCTCCCGGCCAGGAGGCACCGAGGAGTGCATCTTTTGACTTTGTCTGTGCATGGCTGATTCCACAACCATGGAGTTGCAAGGTAGCTGTGCCTTCTGGAATCCAGCGCTCTTCCGGACTCGATAAATGGAATCGACCCATTTGCTAAGAACCGGCACCGAGGCCGGTGCTTCCCACATACGGAAGAGCAGCCGTTCCAGCATCGGAAGAACTGTTACAGTAAAGGTTTCCTTCAGAGGAAAGTCATACTGGAGGGCAATGAGCTCTTCGGCTCGAGGCTCCTCCTCGGTCTCCGCCAGGAAAGCCAAAGCCTTGGCCATGTCCCGGACGAAGTCCAAGAACCGGGTATCCTCCAGTGGGGGGGGGGGGGGGGGGGGGGAGATGACCTTCTCAGAGGCTCAGACTCCAGGGAGTCAGACGGTACGCACTGGGTCCGGAAGATGTCCAGGGACTCCTCGTCCTCCATCTTCCATGCCGACTCCTCCTCCGAGGAGTTGAGCGGCTCTGTCCGTGTGGGCCTCGATGCCAAGGGCACTGGCGTCAACGACCTCGGCCCCGGATCGATTCAAGAATTGATGGACTCAAGAATCGGCTCGGCCTCTGGGGTTGATTTGGATGTCGAGATCCCGGTGGTAGGGGCAGATGCACCGGTCAGACCAACGATCAGTACCCGCTGCTGCTACATGAAGGCAGCCAGGCTGCTCTCCAGGGCTGTCAACCTGAGACCAAGCTCAGGAGACTCTGCAGCCCCCAACTCAGACCTCGATGGCATCGGGCTCGACGTCAGTTCTCCCGGAGGAGTCTACGAGGACGTTACCTGACTCGGGGACTCCGGCTCCAGGCAAGGTAGTTTGGTCGGCCGCTCTGACTCAGAGAGCCCGAGGCGGTGGTCAGGGCTGCGTGACCTGGCCCTCGAGGATCTAGGTGCCTCCACCGACGATGCCCTCATGAGCTTCTTCTTCCTTTTGTGCTCCCGGGCGGAAGACCCCCTCTCAGAGGACCCACGATGCTGCTCGGGGTCAGACTCCCGAGATGTCGAGGCCTCTGACGAAGTCCGGGACCAGCCAGATGCAGACTCTGAAAAAATTCTCTCAGGTTGATGCTAACGGCTCCGAAGCACCTTAGACGACATCTTGCCGCGGGGGACAGACAAAGGGCCCCAGCGGGGGACAGACAAAGGGCCCCAGCGGGGGACAGACAAAGGGCCCCAGCGGGGGACAGACAAAGGGCCCCAGCGGGGGACAGACAAAGGGCCCCAGCGGGGGACAGACAAAGGGCCCCAGCGGGGGACAGACAAAGGGCCCCAGCGGGGGACAGACAAAGGGCCCCAGCGGGGTCAAAAGACAGGGCTGCCAGTGAAAAAAGGTGCGAACGCTAGTCACAAAGGACAAGAAATGAAAAATAAACTCCGGGCTCGATACCGGTGTACCCAGCCAAGGTGGGATGGGGAACCGGACAAGAAAAAGCGAAAAAACAAAGAAAAAAAATCAACTTTTTACCAGGTGACATGAACTACGTCCATTGGGCTCCGTGGAAAAAGTAAGACTGAGCAAGATGGCACCCTTGGGCAGGAAGGGGACAGCGCATGCATGCTGCATTCCCAAAGGCTTTCTTTGAAAGCTGGGGAAATGCTCCGCATGAGGGCTCCGTCGGCGCCAGAGTCACCCATATTTGAGGGCTGACTTCCTGCTTGGTCCCGGAGAAACAAGACTTACCTGCTAATTGTTGTTCCTTGAGGAACTCCAGTTCAGTCCTCCACCTCTGGGTAGTGCACCACCTCCTGCAGCTTGGAGACTGGGCATGCCAAACGTGACATCACTGGATATATCCTGCTGGCCTCTCCTACCAGCCCCAGTGACCTGTTAAAGCAGACTCAGAGAAGCAACAAATAAGTTGCTATATCAATTCAAACCATTTAACTTTAGAACTGCACCAAATCCCCATTAACCAAGAGGATAACTTCCTTTCTCATCCCTTTGAGGAAAACAGATCAGCAAGGGGAGAAAGACATAGAAACATAGAAATATGACAGAAAAAGACCACATGGCCTATATCCAGTCTGTCCTTCCATATCAACTACAACAGTCCCCTTTTTTCCTTTAGAGATCCTCTTTGTCCCATCCTTTTTTGAATTCAGTTACTGTCCTCATCTCTACCACCTCCACTGGGAGACTATTCCACAGATCCACTACTCTTTCCGTAAAGAAATATTTCCGCATATCACTTCTGAATCTATCCCCCTTCCCCCTCATCCCATGTCCCCTCGTAGCAGAACTTACTTTCAATTGAAAGAGGCTCTCCCCCTGAACATTTGCGCCATGGAGGTATTTAAACATCTCAATCATATCACCTCTATCCCGCCTTTCCTCTAAGGTGTACATATTAAAATCCCTAAGTCTGTCCTCATATGCTTTATAATGAAGACCACTAACCATTTTAGTAGCCACCCTCTGCACCGACTCCATCCTGTTCACATCCTTTTGAAGGTGCGGTCTCCAGAATTGCACACTATACTCCAAATGAGGTCGCACCAAAGACTTATACAGAGGCACTATCACCACCTTTTTTCTGCTAACCATTCCTCTCCGTATGCACCCAAGCATTCTTCTAGCTTTTGCCGTCGCCTTTTCTACCTGTTTAACTACATAAAGATAGAAAACAGCGTTATCACAGAAACAGTGATATACTTCTCCTGATCCGCTCTCTGCTTAGCTCTTCAAAATCTTCGTACCAAACACAACCTGCGGAAAATGAAAAAATCCCTGGTCAGGAATCAGGACTGAACTGGAGTTCCTCAAGGAACAATTAGCAAGTAAGTCTAATTTCTCTTTCCTTATCGGCTCTCCAGTTCAGTCCTCCACCTCTGGGATGTAACAGAGCAGTAATCATTGAGGAGGACCTGTCCACCCGGACCGCAACACAGCAGCCTCAAAACAGGCGTCCTGCTTCGCCTGAAGATCTAGGTGATAGTGCTTGCTGAAAGTATGTAGCGAAGATCAAGTATCTGCTTGGCCGAATTCTGCCAGCAGAACCAAGCTATGTTCCGCCCACAAATCTGCTTGCGCTCTAGTAGAATGCGCTTGCAGCCACACAGGTACCTGACACCCCTGCAGAATGTACGCCAACGTTCTTGCTTTGCAGACCCATCTGAAAATTGAAGCTTTAACTGCTGCTTCCCCTTTACACGGAACACTAAAGAGGACTAAATGCTCCGATCTGCGGAAGGATTCCTAGACCTTTAATTAACACCGCAAAACTCTTTATGCTCAACAGACGCCAACTACTGTCCAATGCATCTTCTCCTGAACCCCCCAACACTGGCAAGGAAACAGCTTAATATAAAAGGGTGAAAACACCTTCGGCAGAAAGGACGGCACCGGACACACCACCCTTTCCCCTAGCAAAAACAGAAAGGTTCTTGACAGGACAACGCCTGTAATTCTGAAAAACGATATGCCGAACAAATAGAGCTAACTTTCAAAGCAGTGTTTTGGTAGCTATCAATAAAGCCAGCTGTAAGAGTTCAAAGGGCTCTTTAGTTAATGCTTCAAGCACCAAGCTAAGATCCCCCTATGGAGAATTCATCCTGCAACCCGGCTGTAAACGGGAACAGCCTTCAAAAACCAAATGAGAGCCCAAGGAAACTCTGAACTTTGCCTCAAAAACAAGAAACTGCCACCAGCTGCACCCCGAAGGAACTGGCCGCCAATCCCCTAATGAAACCATCCTGCAAGAACTCAGTATCATAGGAATGACACAGAAGTTGAGCAGACTGGGCGCTGCGCACACCTGTCCTCAAAAAAAAAAAAAAACACTCCAAAAGCGTATGTGTGTCAAATATGTCAACCTCCTTCTGGTCAACAGCAAGGTAGAGATTACCTCTGCAGAATAACCTTTCCTTAACCTAGCTCCTTTCAACGGCCAACCGTAAGAGAACTGATCCACCTGAGGCATTCGCAGAGGTCCTTGGCCCAGAAGATCCGCTCTTGAAGGCATTCGCCATTGAAGACGGACCAGATCGACATCCGATAGGCGTCGTGGCCAATCCGGAGCACACTACTTTCCCTTGATGAGTATTGATGCGCTGAACTACTCGACCTATGAGCATTCACGGGAGGAACACGTAGAGTAGGTCTTGTGTGGGCCAAGGTTGCAGCAAGGCATCCAAGACCTTCCGGCATTCTTTCTCTCGCCTCCTGCTGTAAAAGCTATTCGCCATGGCTGACCGAACAGGTGCCATGACATCCAAAAATCGGAAGACCTCACCTGGCGACTTATCTGAGCAACACTTCTGGATGGAGCGCCCACTCTCCGGCATCTACCTGTACTGTGTTGAGAACATCTGCCATCACAATCTCCGTTCGCGCAATGTGCATTGACGATATCCCTTGAAGGCGAGGCTCCACCCAAAAGAATAAGCTTACCGTTTCCTCTTCCAATGCCACACCTCCCGTACCCACTTGCCGGCTGAGGTACGCTACTGTTGCAGCATCGTCTGAGAGCACTCAAAACGGCCGACCGGACCCTGAGGGCTCAAATGCTCGAAGCACTCACACCACTGCTCCCAACTCTGAGCGGATGATTGACCATCTTGCCTCCTGCTTGGTCCAACTTCCTAACGTGCAAAGATCCCCACAATGAGAAACTCGAAGCCGACCCCCTTTCGGCTGGAATACTGCCTGAGTCTACCTTGCTTCATATTGGGGCTTCCTGAGAGCTGCAGACAAGGAGCTAGCAAAGCCTCTGCCCACCCCTCGAAACCCTCGGAAACCCTGACCTCATGATGGGAATCGACCTCTTTGGAAATTTCCCAAACTGGAAGAAAATGCCTAAAGTCTCGAAACTGACCCCTCAAATATCCCGGGGTCCGACCCTATTTCGGCTTATTCTCTGGCAAACATCCACCTGTGGATTCACCCAAATCCTTGACCAGCCTGCCTAGATCCTCTCCAAACAACAACTTCCCCTTAAAAGGCAGCTTGCTGAGACGCGACTTAGAGGAACTGTCTGACACCCAATTTCTTAACTACAAGATATCGATGTGCGGCTACCAGGGAAGTCATACTGTATATCGGTAAATAAGCAGCCCCTGACTTGATCCTTGTCACAACCGCTAAGAGGTCCTGCGGTGGCTGCTGTAAGCGCTGCAACCACCGAAGGCAAGCTCTCGCTACCCAAGCCCCACAAATAGCCGCCTGCAGCAAAACAACACTAACCTCAAAGGCCTGTTTAAATAAGGTGTCCACCTTCCTAACCTGTGCGTTTTTCCAAGTCGCACTGCCTTCCACTGGAATAGTCGTCCTTTGTGACAGCAGACACCCCTGCATCGGTACGCAGAGAATGAAACATTTTTCTCTTGATCTGCTAAGGGATAAAGCCGATTCACCGACCAAGCTCCCCACACACCTGCTTCTGGTAAATCTCATCCTGAATCATCTGTTTAACCACTTGGTGAACTAGAAACAATCTGCATTTTACGTACCACCTGAATGCGAGAATCCTCTAGTCTCATCTTCTGCTGGATGCACTGAAGACAGATTGAGGGCCAGAAGCAACTCAGTAATGAGCTCTGTGAGCTCTTCTCTGGGAAATGCTCTGATGATCCTTGCCCAGACCATAGGCTCCTGAATTACGCCATCCTCCGGACTTTGGTTCCATTTCGAAGTCTTCCCCTTCCTGGCAAATTGATTCAAGTGGCTGTTCCTCCAGAGAGCAAATCCTCCTAGCTGCTCAAGACTCACCAGTTGCAAACTTGTCTATGATTGCTTAACCCCATCACCCCCAACAGTGGGAGATCCGCGACTGCCACCTGATTGGGCAAACAATATGCTTTTATACATAACCAGCACAAGATCTGGGGAAAAACCTCTAAGGCCTGGTACTGGTGTTGACGCTGCCGTGGAAGGATCTGGCATAGGGAGAGTACCTACCAAAGACGCAGCCGAGGGCTCCAGTGGAACTCCTTCTCCACCCCTGCATCCCATCAGTAGCCTTGACTTGGAGCTTCTGCTCCATATTGCGTGCTTCAGACGGACAGCCCCAACAGACCCCGGCGCCCGAGACTGCGCCCCTACGTGACACAAACAGGCACTGTGGGTGCGCTGGCAGAGTAGCACAGTCAGAGTAGCAATAAAATTGACTGAGAGGTACCCAAGAGACTTACACAATAGAGTAGTTACTCACCTATAACAGGTGTTCTCCAGGAGCAGCAAGAATCAGTCCTCATATGGGTGACGTCGGCGTCGACGGAGCCCCCATGCAGAGCATTTCCCCAGCTTTCAAAGAAAGCCTTTGGGAATGCAGGCACGCATGCACGGTCCCCTTCCCGCCCAAAGGTGCCATCTTGCTCAGTCAAATGACATAGCTAAAAGACTGCACAAAAAAGAAAATGAACTATATACAACTGCAACTCCAAGGGGAGGGAGGGTCGTGAGGACTGATTCCTGCTGCTCCTGGAGAACACCTGTTATAGGTGAGTAACTACTCTTTCTCCAGGACCAAGCAAGAAGTCAGTCCTCACATATGGGTGACTCCCTAGCTCTGGGCTACCAGGAACCCAGGCTGAAAAACAAAGCTCCCTCGAGCCCCAGCAACAGTGAGAGTATCTTCTGAGACCACACCTGAACAGTAGCCCAACACCAGAGCCGGAGGGTAGGAGTTGCCTAAACCTCAGAGATTACGGAGTACCACTTGCCCGAAAGCACTGTCCCTATGGGACTCCCTCTCGAAGCAGTAGTGGTCTGCAAATGTCTGGCTTGAAGACCAAGTAGTGACCCGGCAGATGTCTGACAACAGAACAAAGCGAAAGTGAGCTACCGATGCGGCTTTGCCTGAACTCGGTGGGCCGAGACTCGACCCTCCAGGGAGAGGCCGGCTGACCTGTACGCCCAGGCGATACAGTCTGCCACCCAGATGGACAACGTATGCTTAGTGACAGGCAACCCCAATTTATTAGCGTCAAAGGAAATGAAGAGCTGAGAAGCCCTTCTATGCCCCTGCATACGTTCAAGGTAAAAGGACAGTGCCCTTCTACAATCCAGGGTATGCAAGACAGTCTCTGCTCTACTGGCGTGCGGCCTGGGAAAGAACGTTGGAAGAACCACCTCCTGGTTGAGGTGGAAGAAGGACACCACCTTTGGAAGGAACTTAGGATGAGTCCGCACGACTACCCTGTTCCTATAGAACCTGGTATACGGCCTATCCGAGACCAGGGCCTGAAGGTCACTCACCCGTCTAGCTGAGGTGAGTGCCACAAGGAACAATACCTTCGAGGAGAGGAAATGTAAATGGCAGGTGGCCATCGGCTCAAAAGGTGGGCAAGTCAGTTGCTGCAAGACCACATTGAGATCCCACTCAGGAGCAGATGTACGAAAAGGAGGCTTAAGCAGAAGCAGGTCTCTTAGAAAGCGGGACACCAGAGGGTGGCCTGAGAGAGATTGCCCATCCACCTGTAAGTGGTGAGCTGAAAGGGCACTGAGGTAAACCCGGACAGAGTTGGATAGAAGTCCTAGGTTGGAAAGGTGAAGCAGGTATTGAAGCACCACCTGGACAGAGCAGGAGAAAGGGTCCTCTTGCTGTTGAGAACACCAAATAGAGAACCTATGCCACTTTAGAGCATAGGCCTTCCTGGTGGAATGTTTCCTGGAGGCCAACACCACCTCTTCAACCTCCCTAGATAGGAGCAAGGGAGCAAGGACTAGCCTTTCTGCAGCCATGCCATCAAATTGAGAGATTTGAGGTTGGGATGCAAGAGGGACCCCTGGTCCTGAGTCAGAAGGTCAGGTTGCAAACCCAGAGGAAGTGGAGCATCTACCGCCAACTGCAGAAGAGGAGGGAACCACGGTTGCCTGGGCCACCTGGGGGTTATCAGGTTAACCGTGGCTCAGTCCTGATGGATTTTGAATAGAGTCTGGGCCACCAGAGGTGTGGGAGGAAAGGCATACAGCAGGCCCCCTGACCAAGGGATCAGGAATGCATCCAGAGCTGTTCAAGGGATGCGGTCACCTGAAACAGAACCAGGGTAGTTGCCTGTTGAGCGGACTGGCAAAAAGATCCATGGTGGGAAGACCCCACTTCAGAAAGATCTTTTTGCACTACCAGAGGATCCAACTGCCACTCGTGAGGCTGCAGGAGTCTGCCGAGTCTGTCCACCAGGTAGTTTTCCTGGCCTGGGAGGTAGACTGCCTTGAGGGTCATGCCCTGGGTGACAGCCCAGGAGCAGAGAGCCTGTGCTTCCAGACAAAGAAGTCTGGATCCAGTGCCTCCCTGCTTGTTGACGTAGAACATAGCCACCTGGTTGTCCGTCTGAACTAGGACAGACTGGTAAGACAGGATCTGAGAGAAAGTCCGCAAGGCCAGCCGAATGGCCCTCAATTCCAACAGGTTGATCTGCTGGGCAGCCTCCCATGGAGACCACAGGCCTTGGGTGCAGGCTCCCTAGCAGTGAGCCCCCCCAGCCCTGCAGGGAAGCATCGGTTGTCAGTACCTGAGTGTGTGGGGAGGCCTGAAACAGAACACCCCTGAAAAGATTTGGGAGATGCTGCCACCAGCGTAAGGAGTCCACCAATGGTTTGGACACCTTTATCCTGTCTGACAACTTTCCTGTGACCTGCAGCCACTTCATCCTGAGGTACCACTGAGCCGGCCTCATGTGCAGATGGGCATGTGGGGTGACAGGCACTGTGGAAGCCATGTGACCTAAGAGCCAGAGGAAGTTTCTGGCCGAGACCAGAGAGTCTGCCCAAAACTGACCGGCCAACTTCAGCCTGTGAGCTCTGTCCACAGGCAAAAAGGCCTTTGCTTGGAGGGTATCCAACCTGGCCCCTATGAATTCCACATCTTGTGAAGGGACCAAAGTGGACTTTGGGAAGTTTATAACGAACCCCCAGGTGCTGAAGCAGGGATACGGTTCTGCAGGTGGCCTGTCTGGCCTCTTGTGGAGACTGGCCTCTGATTAGCCAGTCGTCCAGGTAAGGCAACACAAAGATCCCCTGGTTCCTGAGGTAGGTCACAACCACCGCCAGGCATTTTGTAAAAACCCTGGGGGCGGAGGTGAGGCCGAAAGGAAGCACTCTGTACTGGAAGTGCTTTCCTCCCACCACAAATCTGAGGAATTGTCTGTGGCTTGGATGGATGAGGATGTGAGTATAAGCATCCTTCAGGTCTAAGGAGCATAATCAATCAATCTCCCTGCTGGAGGTAGGGCAGTAAGATTCCAAGGGTAAGCATGAACTTTTCCCTCTCCAGAAACTTGTTGAGGTATTGGAAGTCTAGGATAGGTCTGAGGCCTCCTGTTCTTTTTGGTACCAGGAAGTACCTGGAATAGAAGCCTTGCCCTTCCAGGTGGTGAGGCACCAGTTCCACCGCCTGGTTCCTCAGTAGACCTTCCAACTCCTGAAGGAGTAAGTTTCTGTGCAGAGGAGGTCTTGGAGGCTCCCCTGGAAAGTAGGAGGGGGGTATCTGGGCGAAGTGAAGCAGATAGCACCTTTCGATGATACTTAACACCCAAGTATCCCCTGTGATGGCTGGCCACCTGTCTGCGTACAGGGTCAGCTGACCTCCTGTACCCTGGAGAGGAGGAGAGGCTATGATGGCATAGTCAAAAACCCCCTCCCTGCTGAGAAGGAGCCGGAGTAAGTGGCTTGGGAGCTTTCTGCCTACGGGGCCCATGACCCTGGTAGTGAGGGTAGGTTTTATAGACAGTGGTCTTCCTCGGGTAAAAGGTCTTTTTCCCCGAGCCCTTCTTCTGAGAAGGGGCAGAGGTCTTCCTGGACAGCCTTGTCCAGGTAAGAGTCTCGGTCTCGAGTTCTGCAGCCTTTTTGGCCATGGGCTTGCCAAAAAGGTTTTCACCTCGGCAAGGGACATCTACCAATTTGTCCTGTACCCATGGCTTGAGGTCTGAGGATTGTAGCCAGGCCTGACGGCGTGCACCGATGCCGGCCCCTGCTACTCGGGCCGAAGCCTCAAATCCATCGTAGGCTGCTCGAGAAAAACTTTGAGCACTCTCGAATACCAGAAGACAAGGCCTTGAACCTCTGCAAAGGTTCCTCGGACAGACCAGCAGAGAACCCAGCAATCTCCTTTGCCAGGTCCCAAAGGTACATGCCCATGTACAGCTGGTAGGTCTGGACACGGCAAGCAAGCATAGAGCCCTGGAAGCACTTTCTGCTGAGGGCATCCAGGTTCCGGGCTTCCCTGCCGGGAGGCACCGCAGAGTGCATCTTCTGACTCTTCAGGCGATGCATGGCCGATTCCACCACCATGGAATGGTGCAATAGCTGTGCCTTCTGAAACCCGGGGCTCTTGCGGACTCGATAGATGGAATCGATCCGCTTGCTTAGAAGCGGCATCGAGGCCAGCACCTCCCACATGCGGAAGAGCAACCGCTCCAGCATCGGAGGAACCGGGACAGTAAAGGCCTCCTTGGGAGGAAATTCATACTGCAGAGCCTCGAGCTCCTCGGCTCAAGGCTCTTCCTCGGGGTCCGCCGGGAATGCCAGTGCCTTGGGTCATATCCCGTACGAAATCTGAGAACCTAGTATCCTCCAGGGGGGGACCTAGTCCGAGGCTCAGAGCTCGGTGAGTTCGAAGGGACGCACCAGGGGACTCCTCCATCTCCCATGCCGATTCCTCCGAGGAGGAAGCGAGCAGCTCCGAGTGGGTGGGCACCGACGCCATCTGCCCCGATGCTGCGGGAACCGGTGTCAACGACCTCGGTCCCGAATGGGAGGCCGAGGGTGACCGCGTCCGAGGATCAACTAGAGTTCGCATGGTCTCGAGGATCGGCTCGACCTCTGGGGTCGACTTGGACGTTGATGTCCCGGTGGTCGGGGCAGATGCGCCAGTGAGACCGGCGATCAGCACCCGCTGCTGCGCCATGAAGGCAGACAGTCTGCTCTCCAAGGCCGTCAAACTGAGTCCAAGCTCAGGAGACCCAGCAGCCTCCGACTCGTGCCACGACGGCATCGGGCCTGACGTCGGCTCCCCCGGAGGAGTGTTTGAGGACTACAGTACTCACGTGACTCGAGGCATCCGACTCTACATGAGGATGCTTGGCAGGCCTCTCTGACTCCGAAGACCCGGGACGGCAATCGGGGCTATGCGACCTGGCCCTCGAGGAGCCAAGTGTCCACCGATGCCACCCTCGTGGGTTTCTTACTTCAGTGCTCCCTCGAGGGGGACTCCCTTTCAGAGGAGCCCCGACGATGCTCGGGGTCAGACTCCCGAGACGTCGAGGCCTCTGACGAACTCCGGACCCGTCCAGAGGCAGACTCGGAGAAGATCCTCTCACACTGGTGCTGACGGCTCCGCAATGCTTTGGAAGACATTTTGCCACAGGGACTGCAGAATCGTGGTCTGGACTCAGGCACCGGAGGCAGCAGTCTTTTGTGTCTGTGAGAGACATCAGTTTCTTGCACCGATCACACTTCTTAAAGCCATTGGCAGCCATCAGGGGAAAAAGGGCCCCTGCAAGATCAAAAAATTGGGCTGCCAGGGAAAAGAAAAAAGGCGCAACCGCAGTCTCTAAGGACAAAACCCGAAAAGGAGAGATCCGGGCTCGGCACCGGTGTACCGAGTCCAGGCGGGAAAGGAACCGACGTCGAACTGATAAAAAAATCGACCCAACGCAGGAAAAATCAACTTTTTTCACGGATGAGGACAGGCGTCCGTAGGGCTCCGTGGAAAAAAGCAGACTGAGCAAGATGGCACCTTTGGGCGGGAAGGGAACCACGCATGCGTGCCTGCATTCCCAAAGGCTTTCTTTGAAAGCTGGGGAAATGCTCCACATAGGGGCTCTGTCGATGCCGATGTCACCCATATGTGAGGACTGACTTCCTGCTTGGTTCTGGAGAATATAGTAATTACACTTACCTGGTAATTGTAGTTCGAGAGACGACAGCTTAGTCCTCGACGTATGCGTAGTGCACCTCCTCCTGCAGCATGAAGACTGGACCAATCAGATTTCAGCTCCACTGGAATCATACCCGGCAACTCAGGAACTCCAGTGAACTACTGACAAAGCAAACTCAAACACGTAGCTAACCTTTAATAAGATCCCTCTCACAGGAAATGTATTCCTTATTAATTTTTTTTTTTTTTTTTTTTTTGTTTTCTTGTAGCCAAAAGCCACAACTAACCGGAACGGAAAGTCCCGCCCCTGCCACAGCAGAAACGTATAGGTAGAAAAGAAGGAAAAAAACATTGGAGCGAAAGGAAAGAAAGCACAAGGGGACGCACTCACCTGGGAATACGGACCTCTGAACCCAAGGCGTGCCGCGCTAAAAAGAAGAAAACAGGGAGAGGCAGGAGGACTAAGCTGTCGTCTCTCAAGGAACTACAATTACCAGGTAAGTGTAATTACTATTTCCTTATCGTTCCTCCAGCTTAGTCCTCGACGTATGGGATGTATCAAAGCAGCCTAACGGGTGGGATTTTGCCAGCCGGCACGCAGAACCGCGGAACCAAAACCGGCATCGCTCGCCGCCAAGACATCTAGGCGATAATGTTTACTGAAAGTATGCAAAGAAGACCATGTGGCCGCCTTACAGATATCCACCGGCGAAACCAAACTGAATTCCGCCCAGGACGCTGCATGTGCTCTCATAGAATGAGCACGCAATCAAACAGGCGGAGCCCGACCGTGTAAAAGATAAGCCGAACCAATCGCCTCTTTAATCCACCGAGCAATAGAAGCCTTCGCCGCCGCTTCCCCTTTGCGAGGACTGCCAAACAGCACAAACAAGCGGTCTGATTTACGAAAATCACTGGTAACTTTTAAATAGCGTCGCAAAACCCTCTTGAGGTCCAACCGACTTAGTCCGCGATCAGAAGCATGCCCTTCGGACTCCGAAAAAACCGGAAGGGAAACAACCTGGTTCAAATGGAAAGGAGAAGTCACCTTCGGTAAGAAGGAAGGCACCGGCCGAGAATCACTTTGTGAGCCGAGAAAGACAGAAAAGGCTCCCTGCAAGAAAGAGCCTGGAGCTCGGAAATACGGCGTGCCGAACAAATCGCCACCAGAAATACCGTTTTAAGAGTCAAATCCTTTACAGAACTACTAGAAAGTGGCTCAAAAGGAGCTGCACTGAGAGCTCGCAGCACCAAATTAAGATCCCATGAGGGTACCGATACTCTGCGGGCGGGGCGTAACCTAGAAACAGCTCGCAAGAAACGAACGACATCCGGATGAGCACCTAAAGACACGCCCTGAACTTTGCCGCGATAACATGACAGTGCCGCCAATTGAACACACAAAGAGCTGGCGGCCAGACCTTTAGCAAAACCGTCTTGTAAAAAATCCAGTATCACCGGAAGAGAGGCTGTAGCCGCTCGGATCTGATTTCTAGAACACCAGTCCTCAAAAATACGCCAGACCCGGACATAGGCCAGCGAAGTGGATCTTTTGCGCGCTTGTAACAGTGTCGCCACAACCGACCGGGAGTAACCGCGTTTCCTTAGCCGAGCCCTTTCAATAGCCAGGCCGTAAGAGAGAATCTCTCCACTTGCGGCATGCGGAGGGGACCCTGACACAACAGGTCCGGAAACAAGGGAAGTTTCCAGGGAGGACCGTCTACCAACCGTATCAGATCGGCATACCAAGGACGACGAGGCCAATCCGGCGCTATCAATAGCACCCGACCCCGGTGAGCTTCGATACGCTGAATAACGCGCCCCAGCAGGGGCCACGGAGGAAACACGTAGAGAAGACCCGTGGAGGGCCAAATCTGCAAAAGAGCATCCAGACCTTCGGACATCGGCTCTCGCCGTCGACTGTAGAACCGAGCTGCCTTCGCTGAGCGGAACGTGGCCATCAGGTCCATGACCGGTTCGCCCCAACGCTGAACCAGCTGTGCGAATACCCTGGGATGGAGTTCCCATTCGCCGGGATCCACCTGAACTCTGCTGAGGAAGTCCGCCGTCACATTGTCTTTCTTGGCGATGTGTGCTGCGGAGATGGCTGGCAGCTGGGGCTCTACCCACTCGAACAACGTCCGAGTCTCCGCCTCCAGACCGATGCTTCCGGTTCCGCCCTGTCGGTTGATGTAGGCCACGGTCGCTGCATTGTCAGAGAGAACCCGAACCGCTCGAGACGATATCCGGGTCTCGAAGTGTTGCAATGCCAATCGAACGGCCCGACCAGGCACTCTCCTCCGGAGACCAGAGCCCCTGAACGAACTGGCCCTCGTAGTGTGCGCCCCAGCCCGTCAGGCAGGCATCCGTTAACAGCGGAAGCCAGTCCGGCTGCTCCAATGGCATCCCCTCTCGAAGCGTGAGTGGACTCAACCACCAACTTAGATCCCTCCGAACTGCCATCGGGCAAGGTAGACGTTTGCTCAGAGGATCGGACTGGTTGGACCAGCGACGGAGCAAGGCCCGCTGGAGCGAACGCATGTGAAAGCGCGCCCAAGGCACCACCTCCAGGGAAGCCGCCATCGTCCCCAGCAAATGCAGGTAGAGCCAGGCCGACGGGGCTGGAGAGCTGCGGAACCTCCGCACCAGAGACTGAAGTGCCAAAATCCTGCGTTCGGGAAGAGATACCAACCCCCGGCACGTTTCGAACTGTACCCCCAAATATTCGAGAAGCTGTGTCGGAACCAAATGGCCCTTGTGTGGGTTGACCACCCATCCGAGAGACTGCAAGAGCGCCACTACTTTCGCTGTCGCCGCCAAGCTTTCTGTGCGAGACTTCCCGCGAATCAACCAGTCGTCCAGGTAGGGATGAACTAGCACCCCGTCTTTGCGCAGGGCTGCAGCAACCACCACCATGATTTTGGTGAAGACGCGAGGCGCGGTCGCCAGACCGAAGGGCAAAGCCTGAAACTGGAAATGACCCCACGGCAGCGCGAAGCGTAGATACCTCTGCTGGTCCTCCCGAATAGGGATATGGAGATAAGCCTCCGTGAGGTCGAGAGATGTGAGAAATTCGCCTCGACGGACAGCAACTATGACGGACCGTAGAGTTTCTATCCGAAAGTGGGGAATCCTCAAACGATTCACTCCTTTGAGATCCAAAATGGAACGAAGATCGCCACCCTTCTTTGGCACCACGAAATAGATGGAATACCTTCCCAGACCATATTCCGCTTGCGGCACGGGAATGACCGCCCCCAGCTGAAGAAGACGATCGAGCGTTTGGTGGACCTGAAGGGTCTTTCGAACCCCCCGGCAGGGGGACGCTACAAAGGAATCGAGCACGGGACGGGCCAAATCGAGAACATACCCGTCCAGTATGATGTCCAGAACCCACTGATCGGAAGTAATTTGGGTCCAAGTGGAGAGAAAACGTCGAAGACGCCCTCCGATCACCGGCAGCTCCACCTGGACCCGCTGCCCTTCATTGGGGCTTGCGAGGGGCCGGGGAACCAACCGCCGAGAACCCTCGGCTGGCTCCTCGAAAGCCACGAAAACTCGACGCCCGGGAGCTATATCTGCCCCGCTGGAAGCTCCCATAACGGGGCGACCGGAACCTACGAAAGTCCCAAAACTGCCCCCTAGCGACCAGAAGCGACCTACCCCGCTTGGGTCTATCCTCCGGCAGACGACCGCCTTTGGCGTCTCCCAGATCTTTGACCAACTTATCCAAATCCTCACCAAAGAGCAGTTTACCTTTAAAAGGCAATTTGCCCAACCGCGACTTGGAAGATCCATCGGCCGCCCAATTTTTTAACCAAAGGGCTCTACGTGACGCCACCACGGAGGCCATGCTATTGGAGAGAGCTCGGATGAGATCATACTGGACATCCGCCAAATATGCCGTGCCGGATTCCAAGCGGTGAATCTCCGTCAGCATGTCGGTATCCAAGGAAGGAGTGTGCTGAAACCGCTGAACCCAGCGTAAACAGGCACGGGCAACCCAAGCTCCACAAACGGAAGCCTGTAAAGCAATTGCGTCCGCCTCAAAGGCTTGCTTCAACAGCCCGTCCATTTTCCGGTCCTGCGGCTCCCGCAAAGCCGCACTCCCTTCCACCGGAATGGTGGTCTTCTTAGTCACCGCTGACACGGCCGCGTCGACCTTGGGAGATCGAAAACGCTCTAGATCCGTTTCCGATAAAGGACAAAGACGACGCATGATCTTAACTCCCATGAGACCAGACTCAGGAGTGTCCCACTCGGCCTGAATCATCTGGTCAATAACCTTGTGAATGGGGAAAACCACATTAGTTTGTCTTACCGCCTGAATAATGGGATCTGCCCCGTCCGCCTCCTCCACCTTAGCAGTAGGGGCCAGTCCTAGAGTCTGAAGCGCCTCCGAAACAAGAGCTGGAAGCTCTTCACGTCTGAACACCCGAATAATCTTTGCTTGATCCTCCGGCTCCGGAAGCTCGCCTTCCTCCAAGCCGTCTGCATCCACCTCCGGGTCGAACTCTGGATCATCCCCTTCAGGCCACTCCGTCTCCGCAGAAAAAGGATCGTGCATCCGCTGACGCTTAGGAGCTCTGCTATCGGTCAACGGGAGCTCTCCCGAAGAGGACTGGACAGACACCCCCTGCGTCGGGAGTGGCGCAGCTCCCATAACCTGGCGCCTACGGCAGAACGCCTGGTGCAGGAGCAAAACAAAATCGGGAGAAAAATCCTCCAAGGGCAATGCCCCCCCGAGGCCCAACTGCCCCACAGGCGCCGAACCACCGTTAGAAGAAAGCCCCGAGGGTCCCTCTAGAGGCGATTCTAAGTCCCCTGATGTGGCACCAGACTGCGCCGTCGCGGGCAAAGAACTTTCCAGGCGCTGTTCCATGCTGCGAGACAGCGAGGCACAGCGTGGACACACTCCGGTCTCTGCGTCGGCGCCCCGCCGAGATCCACAAATGAGACAAAGAGACCCTGCTGACATGGGGACCCTTGCGCTGCGAGAAGCTAGTAGGCAGTGGGCAAAATGGAAGGGAAAGACTCGGCTCACTGACCCAGAAGAACCATGCGGGAACTGGGCAGTAGCTAACAAGAGAAAGCCTGTGCAGGCAAGGTGGGAACGTTTCCCCTTTGCCTGGTAAGAAGCAGCTTATGCCTTTTTTTTTTTTTTTTTTTTAATTCACCCAAGGACACCCGAGGGCTTACAAACCGAAAAAACCCCCCCAACAAATCAAACAGACAACAACCGCCCCGCAAAAGAAGGGAAAAGCACCCGCTGAAGCACCTCCCCCCCTTCTTAGCCGCGGGAACGCTGAAGGACAAGGCAAAAAGGCCGAAAACGAAACTAATAGGAATCAAAAGAAATGCATTAAATTAAAGAAAATAAATAAACTAAAAGGAATGAAAACAATGAAAAAAACATCAAAATCTACCGCGGGACACCCCGGAGAGAAAACCGCGAGTCAGGAAAAGATGGCCGCGGCAGGCAGGCAATTTTGGCGCGCTTCTTTATTTTCCCCTGGCGAGGAAAACCCAATTCCGCTGCGGCAGAGACTGCGCGTCCCTGAATCCGGATACACTGGGAGCCCCCCGAACCAACAGTAACCGCGTTGAGACCCCCGAACAGCTGGGGAGATTACAGAACTCGGCTCAGCAGCAGTCCCGATCTCCCACAGCCGTCAGCACTCACCGGCACTAATGAAGCAGCCCCCTCAAGCCTCCGGAGAGAAGCTGCAGTACAGCCGCCGCTGGAGCTCTGCCCCGAAGATTCCTGGGACAGAGATCCAATTCCCTCAAGGTAGACAGGCTAAAATACAAGAGCGGCAAAGGCTGAGCAGGAGAGGGACCTTCCTCAGGCTCCCCCCCCCCCCCACGGAGTGCCGTGATAAGAAAAGTAAAATTTAAAGGGACAGCATCCTTACATGAAACAAAAGAAAATAAGTCATAATAGGACCCAAATAAAGTCAAAAGGTTAGCTAAGGAAAAAAAAATTCAACTATCTAATCAACTAGTGAGCCCAGCTAGGCTCACTAACGTCCTCCTGCTGCATGAAGACTGGACACACTGGAGTTCCTGAGTTGCCGGGTATGATGGTTCCAGTGGAGCTGAAATCTAATTGGTCCAGTCTTCATGCTGCAGGAGGAGGTGCACTACCCATACGTCGAGGACTAAGCTGGAGGAACGATAAGGAACTTATTTTTAGGGTGGTCCCTTTAAGAAACCAAGAATGAAACGAAAACGTGAAATTAAAGAAAAAAAAACTCCAACTAAATTAAAATGAAAACCAAATATCTTAAATAACCTCTCTGTACGCCTACCGAATAAATTATCAAAGAACTCCGAATCTAAAAACAGATTTAAGCTTGGCAAAAAAAAAGTGGGAAGGAACATGGCCCGCAAATCTCCTTAGCTGCAAACTACCACTAGCATGCTTCACACGCAGCCGCTGGCCCAAAAAAAACCCGCACTGCCTAAACAAACTAATGGGGACTCACCTCTGTACGGAAGGTATTAAAACACTGCTAACTCTCACCTGATCGCAGCCATGGAGATATTAGCAGGCAGAGAGCTGTGATTAGACTAACAGCTGCTTCCTGCTGCTGCCGAGCCGAAGCTCCGTGGAGATCCGCACAGCATTGAGAGAAACCGGCACTGTCTGCAGAGGTAGACTCAGCTACCAGTTTCCCAAGCACAGCTACCCTCTGTACACTCAAGGGAGAGTGGGCAGAAGAGAAATCAACTTTTAGTAGGGAGAGAAAGCTGTCCTTTGCAAACCTCCGTTTCTCTTCTGATACCTCCATTCTCTTTCTATTTCACATCATTTTTATTAAAAGCTTTTCAATAAACAAACAATACAACCATAGAAAATAGCAACAGATACACACAACCTCTCATAAAACCAAAACGCCCCCAGCCCGCCCACCTCCCTCCTACCCCCCACCCTCCCCTCCCCGCACAGCATGGATACTACAGCAGGCTGCACAATTCACAAACCATCAATAGGCATACTGTATAGGCTCCGGGTAACTCTGTCCTTCTACACGAGAAATAGGGCAGGGAGTTGTTCCCCAAGGGAAAAAAGGAATAAAACGAGGAGGGAAGAGAGAGCGAGAACTTCTGCAAAAGAGAGACTGCATACAGCAGATGAATGCTACCTCACTATAAGAGCAGCTACGTCGTCGTGGCAGGAAGGTCCCCAAATATCTTGAGGAACACACTCCCAGGATCCTCATCCGCCAACATTGAGCACTACTCCCCTCTCCCTGGAGGACATTTGAGAGAGCACAGGCGACCACAATTCCCAAAACTCTTCCCAACATTTACCTCCCCTTTTTTGTGCGGTCATCTTTTCCATAACCATCAAGTCGAACATAAATTGTTCCCACATTCCCAAAAGTGGGGGTGAGAAAGATATCCATCGACTCAACAACGCCCGCTTGACCATCAAAAAGCCACGTTCAAATAGCGCTCTGCGCCAATACGGGAGTTGAACAGAACCCAAAGCCCAATTATGGAAAAGACACACCTCTCTCTGTATGGCACATTCTGACCCAGTCCAACTCTGCAATTTAGCACAGACTCGCACCCATAAGTCCCGCACTTTCGGGCAGCCCCAAAATTTATGGAGCAATGTCCCAACCGCCCGGTCGCACCACGCACAGCTAGTAGTAGGCCTTAGTCCTACTTGCGAGGCCCATTGATCACTAGCATAGGCTCGCCACAAGAACTTGTACTGCATTTCTTGGAGATATATCCACCTCACGCCTTTCGAGATCCCCTCAAACGCTACTCGTAATATATCTGCCGTCATTTCATCCACGCCATCCCTCCTCCACCGACCCGCAAGGTCAGCAAGGTACACATCTCCTCCGGAAGGCCGGAACACTTGTCGACAAATCTCCTCTCCCAGAAGACGCTCCTCTAACCTCTCCAATACAAAACGGGGGGAACTGGAGGTCATCCAACCCCCAACCCTCCCACTCATCGAATTTAAGTAATGGCGCACCTGGAGGTAACCATAGAAATCTTGGGTGCGAATGTTATAGCGGCGTTGTATTTGCTGGAAGCTGTCTAAAACACCAGCAGCCCGCGAATACAAATCCTCGAAACACACCAGTCCCCTGGCAGTCCAGGCACAAAAGACACTACGCTGGGAAAAACCAGGTCCAAAATCCGGGTTACCAACCAAGGGCATCAGCGGAGATAGTCGCCTGTCCCAAGCAAAGCGCTGACAAAGGACCGTCCAGGCGGCGCGGAGGGCCACAAGATATTTCCTCCCCACCCCTAGCCTGGATACCGGTGGCAGCTGCTCAACATGTAAGAGATATAGCACATGATAAGGAGCGAAAACCGCCGTCAGCTGTCGGGCCAGAGCCCCTCCCTCCGGGCCTGCCAGGAGCTCCCGGATGTGGCGAGTCAAATATCGAAGATTGTAGTTGCGCAGAGAAGGCAGTTCCAAACCACCTTCCTCCCGTCTACTCTGCAGCGCCCTCAAAGGTATACGTGCACCGCGACCTCCCCATAGAAACGCTCGAAGACAATGTTCCAAGCGTCTCCAATCCTTATCCAGAATCCAGAGCGGGAGCATACGTAGAACATACAGCCATCTAGGAAATTCTACCATGGTAAACAATGCGATCCGCCCTCGCAAGGACAATGGAAGACCTCGCCAGCCCAACAACGTCTGCTGACTTCGGGCTAGCAGTCTGGGCACATTAGCACCGTATAGATCCGCAGGTCGATCCGGCAACTGCACCCCTAGATATGTAATCTGCCCATCCGCCCACATCAATGGAAATTCCCCCGCCCAGCGAGGCCGCACTCTACCCCCAACATCCAAGACCACCGACTTCGCAGAGTTAATTTTGAGGCCAGAGAACCGTCCATAATCTCGTATCAGTGTCAGCGCATTCTGCAGCGACATGTGTGGACTAGTGAGGCAAAGCAACATGTCGTCTGCAAAAGCGCAGACCTTCAGTTCTGCTTCTCCCCCCATTCGAATCCCCGCAACGCCAGTGCTAGCTTGTAGGATCTGAAGTAAAGGCTCCAAAGCAAGAACAAATAACAATGGGGAGAGTGGGCAGCCCTGTCTAGAACCCCTCTCCAATCCAAAAGGATCCGAGAAAACACCATTAGAACCAACGCGAGCCATGGGTTTCGCATACAACGCCCGAATCCAGTGCATAAAAGCACCCTGGAAACCAAAGGCCCCCAAGGCATCCCAAAGATAATGCCACGCCACTCTGTCAAAGGCCTTTTCGGCATCCAGACTAACTAGTAGCAGGTTTTCAGCGCTCTGCAAGCAATGGTCCATACCCAAAAGAAGCCTAGCAATATTCCAAGAGGCCTCCCGGCCCTGTACAAACCCGACTTGCCTCTCATTGATAAGAGACGGTAAGATGGGAGCTAGTCTATTTGCCAACACAGAGGCCAGCAGCTTTAAGTCACAATTTATAAGAGAGATCGGACGGTAAGAGGCAGGATCCAACGGATCCTTCCCCGGTTTAGGGATCACCGTAATGTCCGCACATCGCATATCACGTGGAAAAATCCCAGCCTCTCGCGCCGCTTCAATCACCACCATAGACGGAGCCAAACTCTGTGCCAAGATTTTGTAATATTCTATGCTGAAACCATCCGGACCCGGAGCTTTATGAGACTTACCCCTCCCAATGCCAGCCAGAATCTCCGCTACCGACAGCGGGGCATTCAATTGCTCTAAAAATTCCGCCGAAAGGCGCAGCAGCGCTAGCTTCTGCAGAAAAGCCTCCCCCTGGGCATAATCTCTCTCCTCCTCGCTGTAGAGGTGCATATAAAAGGTACGGAAGATCTTGGCTATTGCTTCCGACCGATGTTGCAGGTGACCTGTCTCATCTCATAACACAGGGATAAACCGAGTTCCCCCGGATTGCCGAACAAGTTGTGCTAGTAATCTCCCAGATCGATTACCAAATAGATGCAGTCGATGCTTATGTTGTATCGAAATCGTCGCTCTCTTCTGAAGCAGTTCATTTAGAACTGTCTGCAATCGAAGGTATTCTCTCTGGAGGGCAGTGTCTCGATGCCTACCCAGTTTACGCTGCAGCACTCTTAAATCACGTTCCAACACCACCACACTTCGGTCTAAATGCTTGCGCCGACGAGCGGTATAGGAGATAATCGCTCCTCGCATCACTGCTTTACTAGTTTCCCAAAACAGCAGTGGTGGGCATTGCGGGGTATCGTTAAAGGAAACATATTCTTCCCGTTTTGCCAGATAACCTCGAAAATCCTCATCTTCCCACAGGTATACAGGAAAGCGCCAGCCTGCTCTCGCTGGTCTCGCACAGTCCCAAGTAATCCAGACCATCCCGTGGTCCGAAATCATGATCGGCTCTATCTCTGCCTGCAAGACACGCGTAACGCCTCTTTCACTAATCAAAATAGAATCTATGCGAGACCAAGTTAGGTGCGCTCTCGACTGATGCGTATACGTACGTTCCCCAGGGTGCAGCATGCGCCATACATCCACCAAATCTCCGTGCTTACAGAGGTAACTAATTCCCCTACGTGACCAGGCACCTTCCCCCCGATTATGGGATTTATCAAAGCTCGGATCATGCGGACAGTTAAAGTCTCCTGCCACAACGACGTTAGCCCGCCCAGCACACTTCAGCAATCCCAGTAAGTGAATAAAAAAGGCATGATCATACACATTTGGGGCATAAACATTCAGTATCCACAGAGGTTCAGCATATAATGTGCCCTGCAACAAGAGATATCTGCCATGAGAGTCTGCCTGAGTTGTGTGTACGACAAAGGGCACCCCTCTCCTCACTAACACCGCCACCCCTGCCTTTTTCGTACCTGAGTCAGCTCCATATGAAACCTCCACCCAATCTCGCCGCAATTTTTGATGCTCCCTAGCGCTCAAATGTGTCTCTTGTAGCAGAGCAATATGCGTTCCCTTTCGTTTCAACCCTTGCAGAATCTTAGTACGCTTTATCGGGGAGCCTATACCTTCAACATTCCAAGACACTATCTTTATCTCAGGCATATTCCCAGTGCCAAGTGAGCCAGCTGATCAGACTTGTGTAGAGCCACCTAGAGATGCCCAGCCTCATCTCCAGGCACTGTACTCCAAACCCCTTACTGTAGAAAGTACCATGCTGTGCACCCAGAACCCCAACCAGTCCCATTCCCCATTTTGAAGCTCTCCTAATCTCCCCCTCCCGTACCTTCCCCCCCTGTCTCCTCCCACCCATCCCCAACCGTGTCCCTCTATTCCCCTCTCCGCTACCCCCCGTCCACCGCTCCAGTGCTCTACGATATCGCCCCCCCTTCCCCCCCATGAACCGTGCTCCTAGCCCCTCCCTCCCCCCTTCCACCCTAGAAAATTCTATCATAGCCCCCAATAAATGAGAATCACAATCCACACTTCTGGACCGTCTCCCCTCAATGTCCTCCCGTACAGAGAGCCCCGGGTAAAAAGCATCCAGGCATATCAAACCCCCAAGGAAGGAAACTCACGTGTTTAGTATTTTTACATTGACATGGTTAATTTACCATTGTGGGGAACTCTGACCAGTACTCACACAGCTACAAACAGTATAATAGGCAGTATAGCATATACACCGCAAGCATTTCAATGCCGCCTGATCGCCCCGATCACTCTAGACACTCAGATCCAGTCTAGGTGACCGGAGGCCTGCTGACCCAGGGCCCAGGCAATCAGAGCCATACGTCCCAGTCAGGACTCAGTGTCCACTACTGACTTCGACCCATTTCTCACCATCGTGGCTAGGAAAGTCTTGGCCGCCGGGACTCGATCAAAGGTATGGGTCTTCCCTTCATGGTACACCCGTAACACTGCAGGATACACAAGGGCAAAACGAATTCCCTCTCCCGCCAACTGACTACAGAGCGGGGAAAACTCCTTGTGTTTTGCCGCTAGAGCGGCAGAGTAGTCCTGGAACATCAAGATCGCGTTATTATCCAGTTGCAGAGAGCGCTTTTTACGATATGCTTGAAGCAGGGCCATTTTGTATGGAAAATTCAATAACCTGGCCAACACCGGCCGCGGCCTCTCATCAGAGCCTCGCCTCGGTCCCAAACGATGTGCTCATTCCACGATGACTCGGCCAATCAAGCTCTCTAGTCCCAGCTCCGTCGGTAGCCACGTTTCAAAAAGTCCTGCGAGTTGCTGGTCCGACCAGGCCTCCGGTACTCCCACCAGCTGCAAGTTATTGCGGCGCGATCGATTTTCAAGATCTTCCGTTTTCTCGAGCAGCGCTGCAATTGATTTTTGGTGGCGGTCAATAAGAGTATCGCGCTTCTCCTCACCCTCCTCCAGCGTTGTGATGCGGTGCTCAGCCTCTTCTACTCTCCGGGTGATCTCGCCATAGGTCTCTGCCATCGAATCCAGTTTTAGTAAAATAGAATCGAATTGAGGTGCCAACAGTTTAGCTACCTCTTGTGCAAGGTCCTCCGCTCCCGGTTCTCCAGTTCCTGAGCCCGGAGATGATCCTGGGGAGCCCATACTCGTTCCAGGCCGCGTGGCCGGCACCATCTTAGAGTCTCGGGTCCCATGCACTTTATCTTTCTCCCGTTTCACTGCAAACCGCATGAGTATACAACGTCTCCCACGTAAGATCGGGGTTCCCTGCACACAGGGGATCGTCGATTAACTTGTCACACGATGTGCACCCCCAATTGCTCTCAATTGCTGCAGTTTTTTTGCCGATTTTGGGGAGACGGTCCAGGAGTGCTCTGAGGACACGTCCTCACTCGCTCATGCGCTCACGTGATCCTTGCCGATTTTGGGGAGACGGTCCAGGAGCGCTCTGAGGACACGTCCTCACTCGCTCATGCGCTCACGTGATCCCCTCCATTCTCTTTAAGACACAGTATCCTTTAAACAAAGTAAAGTAAAGCAGAAATAACCCTCCCCCCCCAAAACAAAGCTATTCATCCTAATCAACGGTTCCTTATCTGTTCCTCAGTGAGCCCAGCACTTGGATTCACAACATCCAGCTGCATGGAGACTGGACAAACTGGGGCTGAAAGGAGAGGCCAGCAGGATATATCCAGTGATGCACAAGTTTAACATGCCCAGTCTCCATGCTGCAGAAGGTGGTGCACTACCCAGAGGTGGAGGACTGAACTGGAGAGCCGATAAGGAATAGTCTGAGAATCTGTAAAACGCCATGGTGACCTGCAAAGGGTGAGCCATGATAAGCAGCAGTTGAGTCTCAGAAACTCTCTCAAGATCCAAGCATCAGGCAGAGAACCAGCAGTCTGGTAGCCTGAACACAGAAGGGTCAGAAGGTAAGAGTTGCCTACACCACTAAGGTGTTAACGCCAGGTGGCAGGTCAAAAGGCCATTTTAAAAGACTCCTTCTATCCAAGCAAGGACTGTTAATCACCCAGAAAGTTGGTCACAGCTTACCTCAGCAGCACAGGAGGGGGTACTGTGTAGCAGCCCTCTTTTAGTAAGTGTTGGGGAGGAGTCTGCTGTCTTGGGACATGTCGGTACCAATGACATAGGAAAATGTGGTAGGGAGGTTCTGGAGGCTAAATTTAGGCTCAGGTAGTAAGCTGAAATCCAGAACATCCAGGGTAGAGTTCTTCGAAATGCTTCCTGTTCCACGCGCAGGACCCAAAAGGCAGGCAGAGCTCCAGAGTCTCATTACGTAGATGAGACGATGGTGCAATGAGGAGGATTTTGAATTTGTTAGGAACTGGGGAACATTCTGGAGAAAGGAGGGGCTCTTCTGAAGGGATGGGCTTCACCTTAACCGGGATGGAACCAGGCTGCTGGCATTACCTTTAAAAAGGAGACAGAGCAGCTACTAGATAATATGGGAAAGCTAACAGTCACACAAAAGCGCATGGTTCGGAAGAATGTATGCTTGAAGGATACTACCAAAGCAGAGAGGTTCCAAAAAAAAAAAAGAGTAAAGTAGTCCAAATGCCCTCGAGTATAGAGCAGACAGAGCTTAAAGATTACCCATGCCTACCAATAGCCAAATTAATATGAATAAAATACAGTCTCTAAAAAGCTTGTATGCAAATGCTAGAAGTCTAAAAAATAAGATGGGAGAGATAGCATATATAGCACTAAATGAGAGGTTAGATATGATTGGAATCTCAGAAACATGGTGGAAGGAGGACAACCAAAGATATTGTTTCTAATGCAAAATGTTATGTAAACCGCACTGATGCTAAACAGCGTGGTAAAAAAGAATTTGTAATAAATAAAAAAATTACTAAAACCAGTGGGACACTGATACCTGGGTACAAACTATATCGTAATGATAGAACTGATCAAATTGGGGGAGGGGTTGCACTCTATGTTAGAGACGGCATTGAGTCAGAAAGGATTAAAGTTTTGCAGGAAACAAAATTTGCTGTAGAATGTGTTTATGTTTATTAAAACTTGATTGACCGCTCTTCAGTAAAATCAAAGCGGTGTACAATAAATAAAAACCAATAAAAGGCACGAAGCCAGAAAGGAAAAGAAATGTACAATTTAAAAGCAAAAGTGGGGTAAGAAGCAGTAGGGGAGGCGGAATAGAGTTATAAGGGGGGAGAGGAGGTAGGCAGGTTAAAGGCCAGGGAAAAAAGGTGGGTTTTCTCTATGGATTGAAATTCCATGTAAAAAGGAGAAGGCGATGGCAGTGGGGGTGTACTATCGACCGCCTAGCCAGAATGAACAAATGGATGATGAAATGCTCAAAGAAATCAAGGAAGCTAACAAAGGTTACAGCACAGTAATAATAATGGGTGATTTCAATTACCCCGGTATCGACTGGGTCAGTGTCACAGCAGGACATGCTAGGGAGATAAAGTTCCTAGATGAAATAAATGACTGCTTCTTGGAGCAGCCGGTTCATGAACCGAACAGACGGGAAGCCATATTGGACCTAGTCCTTAGTGGAACACCAGATCTGGTGGAAGAGATAAGGGTGATGGGGCCACTTGGCAATAGTGATCATAGCATGATCATCTTTGATTTAATTAGTGAAGGAGGGATAGTAAGGAAACCCACAGCACTACCTTTTATCGTTCGAAAAGGAGACTATGATAAAATGAGGGAAATAGTTAAGAAAAAACTAAAAGGAGCAGTTGCAAACGTTAAAGACTTACATCAAGCTTGGGTGTTGAAAAATACTATCTTGGAAGCCCAGACCAGCTCAGCTGTATTCCATGCTTTAAGAAAAGTGGAAGTCCAAAAAACTGCCAGCATGGTTTAAAGGTGAGGTCAGAGAGGCTGCTGCCAAAAAAGCATCTTTAAGGAAATGGAAAAAAAAGAGCCAAACGACGAAACCTGGAAACAGCATAAGCACTGGCAAGTTAAAGGCAAGGCACTGATAAGTCAGGCAAAGGGAGAATTTGAGAAGCTTGCTGCGGAAGCAAAAAAGCTTAAGACTTTTTCAAGTACATTCTTAGCAAAAAACATGCGAGTCAGTTGGTCCATTAGATGATAGAGGGGTTAAAGGGGCACTAAGAGGCGACAAAGCGATAGCGGAGAGACTGAATGAATTCTTTGCTTAGGTCTTTACTGAGGCAGTGTACTATTGTGGATCAGGAACTGGTTAAGAGATAGAAAGCAGAGGGTAGGGCTAAATGGCCAATTTTCCCAATGGAGAAAGGTGAATAGTGGTGTACCCCAGGGATCTGTGCTGGGTCTGCTGCTTTTTGCCATATTCATAAATGACCTGGGGAATAACAAGTGAGGCTATCAAATTTGCAGATGACAAAGCTATTTAAAGTTGTTAAAACCAAAGAGAATTGTGGAAAATTGCAAGAGGATCTTGATAAATTGGAAAACTGGGCATCAAAATGGAAGAAGAAATTTAATATGGACAAGTGCAAAGTTATGCAGCCTAGGGAAGAACAACCCAAACTATGGTTACACGATGTAAGGTTCCACATTAGGAACCACCACCCAGGAAAAAGATCTAGGTGTCATTGTGGATAACATGTTAAAACCCCCCACCCATTGTGCAGCAGCGGCCAAAAGAGCAAACAGAATGCTAGGTATCATAAGGAAAGGAATGGAAAATAAAACAAAGGCTATTATAATGCCTCTATATTGTTCCATGGCGAGACTGCACTCTGAATATTGTGTGCAATTCTGGTTGCCGTATCATAAAAAGGATATAGTGTTATTAGAAAAGGTTCAGAGAAGAGCCACCAAAATGGTAAAGGGGATGGCAGGATACCCCTATGAAGAAGGGCTAAAAAGATTAGGACTCTAACCTGGAAGAAAGACGGCTGAGGGGAGATATGATATAAGACTATAAATGAATGGAGTGGAAAGCATAGTTACTCACCTGCAACAGGTATTCTTCGGGAACAGCAGGAATTTAGTCTTCACATATGGGTATCGTCGGTACCGACGGAGCCTGCGCAGGAACGCTCCCAAGAATCAAATTAGGAAGCTTTCGGGAGCATCCCACAGCGCCTGCAGGCTTGCCTTCCCGCCTTTCCCAACTGCCTCTCTCCAGTTGAGTTTATGTTTATGCAATTTTTGATATACCGCCCAGGCCGAAAGGCATCAGAGCGGTTTACAATCACTATATAAGCAGGTACTGAATACATTCCCTCGTCCCCAAAGGGCTCACAATCTATGTGTACCTGAGGCAATGGAGGGTTAAGTGGCTTGCCGAAGGCCACAAGGAGTGCCTATAGGACTAGAAACCCCAGTCCCTCCGGCCTGAGATTGCTGTCCCCAGGTGGGAATTGAACCCCTGGCCCTCCAGCCTGAGGTACCCTGTCCTAACCACTAGGCCACTCCTCCCTCCCTCTGAGACAAAGAGAGAGAGAGGGAAAGAGAGAGAGAGATACAACTCCTAGGGGAGGTGGGTGGGTTGTGAAGACTAAATTCCTGCTGTTCCCGGAGATCACCTGTTACATAAGAACATAAGATATGCCATACTGGGTCAGATCAAGGTCCATCAAGCCCAGTATCCTGTTTCCAACAGTGGCCAATCTAGGTCATACGTACCTAGCAGTATCCCCAAAAGACAGGTTCCACAATGCTTGTATTGGGTCAAGCATTGATATCCTGGGTTCCTTTTTAATAGCTTATGGACCTTTCCTCCAGGAACTTGTCCAAACCTTTTTTAAACCCAGCTACACTAACAGCTCTTACTACATCCTTTGGTAACAAATTCCAGAGTTTGATTACACGTTGAGTGAAAAAATATTTTCTCCTATTTGTCTTAAATAGTTTACCCTGTAGCTTCATTACATGTCCCCTAGTCTTTCTATATTCTGATAGCGTAAACAATTGATCTACGTTTACCCGTTCCACTCGATTCATTAATTTATAGACCTCTATCATATCTCCCCTCAGCCGTCTCTTTTCCAGGTTGAAAAGCTCTAACCTTTGTAGCCTCTCTTCATAGGAGTAGCCTTTCATCCCCTTTACCATTTTGGTGGCTCTTCTCTGTACCTTTTCTAATAACACTATATCCTTCTTAAGGTACGGCGACCAGAATTGCACACAATATTCAAGGTGCGGTCGTACCATGGAACGATATAGAGGCATTACAATATCCTTAGTTTTATTTTCCATTCCTTTTCTTATGATACCTAGCATTCTATTTGCTTTCTTGGCCGCTGATGCACACTGGGCGGAGGGTTTTAACATGTTATCCACCTGGGCTTACAGGTGAGTAACTATGCTATCTCCATGAACAAGCAGGCATGTAGTCTTCACATATGGGGACTCCCTAGTTTTAGATGACAGGGAGAGAGACCCCAGAAGTTGTGTGCCCCTGTGAAGGGCTCCACTCCCCCCCATGGATCTCTGGCATCCAACCAGGGATGGCGGGTAGGAGTTGATTAGGTATGGAACAGGTGTTGGAGAACAGCCTGACCAAACAAGGCATCCCGGCAGAAGTCCTTGTCCAAGCAGTACCGGGCTGTGAAGGTATGAACCGAGGCCCAAGTGGCTGCTCGACAGATGTCGTCGATGGACAGAGTGTAGATGAGCCATTGAAGCTGCCACACAGGCAGGTAGACTGCTTGATTAAGATGAAAAGGGGAGACCACCTTTGGCATAAAGTGTGGATGAGTCCTAAGCACTACCTTGTCATGATGAAACCTTGTATAAGGTGGATCAGCTACTAGTGCTTGCAACTCACTGATGCGGCGTGCTGATGTGATTGCAATGAGAAAGATAAATTTCCAAGAAAGGAATTTCAATGAGGCAGTAGCTAAGGGTTCGAAAGGTGGCTTCATGAGCTGACCAAGAACCAGGTTTAAGTCCCATGCCACCGGTGGTGGCCTAATGGGAGGCTTAGTTAGAATAAGGCCTCTCATAAATCTTGCTATAAGAGGATGAGAGGAGATAGGTTGTCCATTTAGAGGCTTGAGAGAAGCTGCAATAGCACTCAAATGGGCTCTTACTGAGTTAGTTTTAAGTCCTGCATTGGATAAATGAAGGAGATACTCCAGTAATGATTACAGAGGTATCGCAAGGGGGTTAAGACCCTTCTGCCAATATCATATGGCAAACCTTTTCCACTTGAAAGCATAAGAGCATCTTGTGGAAGGCTTCCTGGAAGCATGAAGGACATCCTTTACTTCCTGAGAGAGGTTAAGATCTTGAAGATATAGGCCTTCAGCAACCAAGCTCTGAGGTGCAGAGATTGGGGATTGGGATGCCATAACATTCCGTCCTCCTGAGACAGGAGATCTGGAGCAGATCCTAGCTCCAGGGAGGGAGCTTGAGAAAGATGTAGAAGCAGAGGGTACCACATTTGCCGTGGCCAATGTGGAGCTATGAGAATCATACGCCCTCTGTCTCTTTGAAGCTTGAATAGGGTTTTGGGAATTAGGGGAATGGGTGGAAAGGCGTACAGGAAGTCTTGACCCCAGTAAAGGAGGAAAATATCCCTGGCCTGAGCCCCCTGAGCTGGAATTCTGGAACAGAACCGGGGAAGTTTGGCATTCAGAGTTGCAAAGAGGTCTATGTCCGGGGTTCCCCAAATTTGAAAGATCTTGGCCACCTGGTCTGCATGTAGAGACCATTCGTGTGGAAGCAGAACTCAACTGAGTCTGTCTGCCCAAGAGTTTTGTATGCCTGGGAGGTACACTGCCAGGAGATGAATCTGATGCTCTCTGGCGAGGGCCCATAGTCGCAAAGCTTCATTGCAAAGCAACAGAGAGCCTGTTCCTCCCTGCTTGCTCACATAGAACATCGCTACCTGATTGTCCATATGAATGAGGACTGTCTTGTAGCTGAGCAGGGTATGGAACACTCGAAGAGCAAGGAAGATTGCTCTGCGCTCTAAGAGATTAATATGCAGATGAGTCTCCTGTGGAGTCCAGGTGCCTTAGGTGGAGAGGTCTTGTAGATGAGTTCCCCAACCCATTGGTGAAGCATCTGTTGTGAGAGTTGCCTGGGGTAAGGGTTGTTGAAAAGGGGACCCCAGCAACAGGTTCTGAGTGGACTGCCACCATTGGAGGGACAAAATAAGGCGACTTGTGTTTGCTATTTTGTCTGACAGGCACCCTGATGCCTGGGTCCATTGGGTGGATAAAGTCCACTGGGCTGCTCTCATATGGAGGCGAGCATAAGGAACCACATGCACTGTGGATGCCCTGTGGCCTAGTAGTTGTAGCATTTCTTAGGCAGTGAGATGGAGGTTTTAGTACTGCTTGAGAAGCTAACTGCACCATGCGAAGGCAACGGGCCTGGGGGAGAGAGGCCCTTGCCTTTTTGGTATCCAGCAAAGCTCCTATGAATTCTAGAGACTGAGTGGGAGTTAGACTGGATTTTGGGATGTTTATGACTAGACCCAAATTTTGAAGGATACGCATTGTGCAAGATAGAGCAGCTCTGGCCTCTGGCTCTGATGGGGCTCGAATGAGCCAGTCTAAGTAGGGGAAGACGAATATGCCTAGAGTGCGGAGAAATGCTGCTACCACAGCCATGCATTTCATGAACACTCTTGGAGCTGAGGTCAGGCCAAAGGGAAGCACCCTATATTGGTAGTGCTTTCCTTGAAAAAGGAACCGAAGGAACTTTCTGTGAGTTGGATGGATGAGAACATGAGTGTAAGCATCCTTGAGATCTAGAGAACAGAGCCAATCCTGACTCTGAAGGTATGGCAGCCGAGTTCCTAGAGAAATCATCTTGAATTTCTTTCAACAGAAATTTGTTCAATTCTCTGAGGTCCGAAATAGATCTGTATCCCCCTCTTTTCTTTGGGATAAGGAAATAGGGGGAATAAAACCCTGTACCCCGTTGATGAATGGGTACTTCTTCTATTGCCCCTTGGGCAAGAAGTATGGTGACCTCTTGATCTAACAGGTTGATGAGAAGGTCTGAGAATTGAACTGTTTTACTATTGTAGGAGGGGGCATGCTCAAGAAATGAAGCTTGTACCCCTCTTTTATGATGGGAGTGTGTCCAATGCTCTGCTGTTATCTGCCCCATCTTGGGACAAAGTGACATAACCTTCCTGGAATGGTGGAAGGCTCTGGTCCATTTAGAGCCAGGAAGGTTAAGTTCTCTAGATGCAAGTCAAAGGCCTTGTGGAGGCTGAGACTGCTGAAGCGGTTGAGGCATAGCAGTCTTTGCTTTTCTTTGCTTGGATGGTTGCTGACCCTTCCGGACAGGTTGACCTGCAGAGCGTCCCTGCTGGGAATAAGCAGGATAAAACCTTTTCTTTTTGGAAAAGAATGGTTTCTTGAAAGATTTTTCTTGCAGGATCAGCTGTGCCCTTGGATAATCTGTCCAAGTTGGAGTTGTCAGCATCCAACTCATTGGCCTTTTCCTGCCAATCTTTGCCAAACAGGTTCTCACCAGTACAAGGAATATTGCCTAATTTGTCTTGTACCCAGAGCTCCAAATCAGATGCCTGGAACCAGACAATTCTACGTGCACCTATGGCAATGGCAGAGGTTCTGCTTATGCACTCAAAACAGTCAAAAGATGCATGGTTGACAAATTTGAAACCATCCTGGGCATGTTTGACCAATGTGAGAAAATCCTGTCTCCTATCCTGAGGAAGAAGAGGACTCAAAACCTCTAAATCTCCTGTGATTTCCTTCAGGAACATTCCCATATATAAAATATAGGAACTGATCCTGGCAGAAAGCATGGAAGCTTGGAAGGTATGACGTCCAAAAGCATCCAAAGTTCTGCACTCACGTCCTGGGGGATTAGAGGCATGCCTCTTTGCACTCCTGATCCTTCTCATAGCTGACTCCACTACAATAGAGTGGTGAGGGAGCTGAGTTTTGTGGAAACCAGGACAAGGAGGGACTCGATACATAGTGTCAAGTCTACGAGAATGAGGAGAGGTGGTAAGAGGGGTCTCCCACATTCTGAGCATGAGATCATGCAAGATCTCATGGATGGGCAAAGTAGCTGCCTCTTTAGGAGCTTTGGGATATTGTAAAATTTCCAGCTCCTTTGCTCTGGGCTCTGTTTCAGGAGCCACAGTAATGGAGAGACCCCAAGCCACCTCCCTGATGAAATCCTGGAAGGAGATATCCTCTGGAGGAGACATCCTGCGTTTAGGGGAGGAGGGCTCCTCTGGAAGAAGTGCTCCGGTATCGACAGAACTATTGGAATCCTCAGATTCCTCTGAGGACTCTAAGTACCTTCTGTCCGGATGCTCTTGTAGAGCCTGATACCCGTACCAAACGAAATCGGTACCGGTGTATCGGTACCGGAGGGCATCGGGTGACTGGGTGCTGGCAATGTGGACACCGACGTTGATGCTATCGATACCGGTGCCGGAGTCTGTGCCGGTACCGGCTGAATTGTCTGACGCGGTTCAGAGGGTGTCAATACTGGAAGGAGAGCTGCCAGACTGCGTTCAATAGCCAGGAACCGCTGGTCTATCGATGCTGCTGATGCCTGGATGTCGGTACCGGAGAAGACAGCCGATACCCCAGAGCATGGTACCAGTAGTTCTGCCGAGGTCGAGGCCTTGAGAACGTCCTGGAGCCCCGATAATGCTTTGGAAGCTGAAGCCTCCCGCCGGGGCAATTTTGCTGGTGCAAAATCCTCAAGGGCAATGCCAGAGGCATCTCGGTGCTTAGAGGGAGATCTACCCTTTGAGGACCGGCTGGACTTATGTTTAGTTACCTGAGATCCACAGGAGAAAGAGGAAGCCCTAGAAGACGTCGATGCCACTGAAGCTGCATCAGAGGGAAACAGTGTACTGAGCTTAGCAGCTCGGTTCTGCCGACCTCTTTTAGACATCATGGCACAGGACATACAATCCGTGATGGAGTGGTCAGGACCTAAACATTTCAGACACCATTCATGGGTGTCTGAGATGGTACCGCCATACTTGGTGCACTTTTTGAAACCTGAAGCAGGTTTCTCCATTGTAGGAAAACGTTTTGGGCCTAAGGCCCAAAATGGTGCGTGCACCTGGGGAAACAAAACTGTGTGTATGTATATCTAGATAGATATAGATATATACATACACACATACATAGATATCTGTGTGTATGTATATATCTATATATACATACAGTTTGTGTATATTTAACAAACTTTTATATACCGCAACCTTCCGAAGATCAGGTGCGGTTTACATATAACAGTTAAGGAGACAAAGGCATTTCTGTTTTTACATTAAACGATAACATGAACTATGTGCAATTAACATTTGAACTTTTAACTATTAAACTTTTTTGGAACTATGTACAATGAACTATGTACAGTTAGTGAAGGAGAGGTTCAACAGTATAAGCATCATAGACGGTGTCTAGGTCAAAATATCTAGAGGCCTTGCGGTATTGATCTACGTGTGTTATATAGTTTATCCCTTTTCATATTGAAGTTGAGTTTGCCATTTATATATATATATATATATATAGATACACACACACACATACACACACATACACACAGTTATAGATATATACACAGTTTTTTTTCCCCAGGTGCATGCACCATTTTGGGCCTTAGGCCCAAAACGTTTTCCTACAATGGAGAAACCTGCTTCAGGTTTCAAAAAGTGCACAAAGTATGGCGGAGGAAGGCAGACGCGACCACAAAAAAAGAAAGTAATAAGGAAGACTTTTCTGTAGTGACAGGAACGACCTGCTGGCTCTGTGGAAAACGAAGAACTGGAGAGAGGCAGTTGGAAAAGGCAGGAAGGCAGCACGCAGGCGCTGTGGGATGCTCCCAAAAGCTTCCTAATTGGATGCTGGGGAGCGTTGACGCGCAGGCTCCGTAGGTACCGACGATACCCATATGTGAAGACTACATTCTTGCTTGTTTATGGTTTATTAACTTAATATACCGCTAAACGCAAGATACATCAAAGCGGTTTACAGAGTTCAAATCAAGAGAGTCACCAGAAGGTGAGAGGAAAAGGTTAAGGAAGTTACATCAAATGACAGGAAAGCAAACTAGGCAGATTCATACGACAGGACAGTAGAGAGGAGGGGGAGGGGAGGGGTAGGGGAAGACAAATCATATGTGAGGTTCAGGGAGGTCAAAGGCAAGGGTAAAGAGGTGAGTTTTGAGGCGGTTCTTAAAGGTAGCATGATCTTGTTCGAGGCGGATAGAAGAGGGGAGAGAGTTCCATAGGGCGGGAGCAAGGAAGAAAAATGCAGAGGAACGGGTGGATTGGAGGCGAGCACAAGAGGGTGAGGGGAGATGGAGACGATTCAGGTGAAAGGAGCGTAGGGAGCTGGTTGGGTTGTGGAAGTGAACCAGGTCAGCCAGATACTGAGGGGAGTGGGTGTGGAGGACGCGGTGAAGGACTAGAATCTTGAAGTGACTACGGAACTTAACAGGGAGCCAGTGGAGACGGATGAGGAGAGGAGTGATATGATCACGGATTGATGCACGGAAAATGAGCCGGGCAGCTGTGTTTTGGATACGTTGGAGGCGTAATTGGGAGGCAGGGAGACCAGACATGACAGAATTGCAGAAATCGATGCGAGACTAACCAGGGAGAGAAGGAGGGTAGAAAGAGCCTGTGGGGAGAGAAAGGGACGAATGGCACGGATCTGACGCAGAAAGAAGAATGAGGTCTTAGAGATGTGAGCAATGTGATCCCGAAAGGTGAGGCCAGGGTCAAAAAGGATACCCAAGTAACGAAAGGAGGAGACTAAGGGAATGGGGGAGCCAGAGAAGGAGGAGGAGACCAAAGGAGGGGTGCTGTCACGTGAGAACCAGATGGCCAAAGTCTTGGCAAGATTAAGATGTAAGCAGTGAGTGGTGAGCCAATGAGCTACAGCTGTGAGACAGGTGTTCAGTGGGGAAAGGTCGGGGGAGAGGGGAGAGGTATGGTAAAGAAGAAGAAGGTCATCAGCATAGTAGATGTTCCTGGAGATCGGGTAAACGTAGATCGATCGTTTACGTTATGAGTATATAGAAAGCCTAGGGGACATGCAATGAAGCTACAGTGTAAACTATTTAAGACTAATAGGAGTGGAGAAGTGGCCTAGTGGTTGGGGCAAGGTACTTCAGGCCGGAAGGTCGGGGGTTCAAATCCCACTAGAGGACAGCAACCTTGGGCCGGAAGGACTGGGGTTTCTAGTCCCACAGGTGCTCCTTGTGGTCTTGGGCAAGCCACTTAACCCTCCATAGCCCATGTTCCCTGTAATATAGTTATCTCCAAGTTATAATGCCCTGTTCAATGTAATTTCAGTTTGCTCAATGTAAACCGCACTGATGCAGAATAGCGCGGTATATAAGAGAATGTAAATAAAATAAATAAATAAAAATAATTAAAGAAAATATTTTTTCACTCAATGTGTAATCAAACTCTGGAATTTGTTACCGGAGGATGTAGCAAAGGCCGTTAGTGTAGCTTGGTTTAAAAAAGGTTTGGACAAGTTCCTGGAGGAAAGGTCCATAAACCATTGAGAAGGGACCCAGGATATCAATGCTTGACCCAATACAAGCATTGTGGAACCTGTGTCTTTTGGGGAAACTGCTAGGTACTTATGACCTAGATTGGCCACTGCTGGAAATAGGATACTGGGCTTGATGGACCTTGGTCTGACCCAGTATGGCATATCTTATGTTCTTATTTATTTTATTCTAACACTTCTTATATACCACCTTTCATGATATCAAGGTGGTTTACATTGAAGAAACTGAACTTATATTGAACAGGGCATTATAACTTGGAGATAACTATTTTACAGGGAACATGGGCAATGGAGGGTTAAGTGGCTTGCCCAAGACCACAAGGAGCACCTGTGCGACTAGAAACCCCAGTCCTTCTGGCCCAAGATTACTGTCCTCTAGTGGGATTTGAACCCCCAACCTTCCGGCCTGAGGTAACTTGCCCCAACCACTAGGCCACTCCTTATGGGACTCTGCCATCAGAGCCTGGAGCTCACTGACTGCGAGCTGAGTAAATGCTACAAGGAAGAGAGGTACCTCAAGTGGCAGGTAGCCAGGGGCTCAAAAAGCGGCTTAGTGAGCTGCGAGAGCACACATTGAGATCTCAGTCTGCCACTGAAGAGCGGGCAGGGGGTTTGGATAGCATAAGGCCCTGCAAGAACCAAAACACAAGGGGCTGAGCCAAGAAGGGCTTGGTGGAATGGTGGTATAATGTGACAGTGCTCATGCGTACTCCAAGTTGGACTTTAGTCCCACCTGTGACAGATGGAGAAGGTACTGGAGTACCACTTGTACAGAGGAGAATTGGTTCGCTCATCTTTCGGCGCATCACACCGAGAATCGGTACCACTTGAAGGCATAATCTATGCAGACGACGTGTTGATATTTACACCAATCAATGTCACTCTCCCAAATTACAGGACTAGTAGAATGCTTCAACGCAATAGCTGACTGGCTCCTCACTCAAAATATGCAAATAAATTTCAAGAAGACCGAAGCTCTCATCACAAAAAACAAAGAATTTTCACCACCGGCTACCCTAAAAGTACGGGACGCAGAGCTCCCTATCAAGGCCACCATAAAATACCTAGGCGTAACTCTGGATCATCGACTGGACTTCAAAGAACATAAACCGCACTGCAAAAATCATCTACTTCAAGATTAGAACTCTGACACCTGAAAGACATGCTAGACCTTAACAACTTCCGAACTATATTCCAAGCTATAGTCCAGCCCTCTGACTATGCAAACATAATACTCCATGGCCTCCCAAATAACATCCTAAATACACTACAGCTAGCCATGAATGCTGCCGCCCGTGTCCTGTATGGAGCTTCAAGGAGGGACCACTCAAACCCCATCCTAAGGAAACTACACTGGCTCCCTATAAACTGCAGGATTGCATATAAAGTCCTCATCACCACCTTTAAAGTTATTAATAAAATAGCTCCCTCAATCTCAACACTCAATCACACCCCCAATATTAGATCAAGGAGATCAGCAGCGTGCAATACCCTATCCATACCGACAGAATCCATAAGATGTACTCGTACAACTACAGAAAGAGCATTCGCATACTACGCCCCCAGATGCTGGAACCACCTTCCACCAGCAGTCAGAATAATCACTGACCTCAAGGAATTTAGAAAAGCCCTAAAAGCATCACCTTTTCCTCCTACACTTCTACAAGCACCACGATCCCTTACCGACTCTCCAACACAACCCAATCCCACAACATATGCAGTAACGTTCTGTATCACGCTGCACACAATGTAAATAACCTGTTACTGTATATAGTTTATAGCTCTATGTACAAAGTTTCCCCAATGTTGCTTCCTGGTTATTTGCCCTGTTATTTGTAAACTCATTACAGCTTGTTGCTTATGTGAGTACCTTCGTTCATTGTAAACCGCACTGACAAATAGCGCAGTATAAAAGAACTGTAAATAAATAAAATAAATAAATATGTCCTTCTTGTGGAAGCCTTTCGAGAGGCCAGAAGAAACTATTCCACGTCCTCTGTGAGGTTGAAGGGAGCTAACGTAAGATCTTGTCTTACTAATCTTATGTTTTTTTGAAGGAGTGAATAATCAGGTAGACAAAGGTGAGTCGGTTGATATTGTTTATCTGGACTTTCAGAAAGCCTTTGACAAGGTCCCTCATGAGAGACTTTTGGCAAAACTAAAGAGTCATGGGATAGGAGGCAGTGTACTATTGTGGATCAGGAACTGGTTAAAAGATAGAAAGCAGAGGGTAGGGCTAAATGGCCAATTTTCCCAATGGAGAAAGGCGAATAGTGGTGTACCCCAGGGATCTGTGCTGGGTCCGCTGCTTTTTGACATATTCATAAATGACCTGGAAAGTGGAACAACGAGTAAGGTTATCAAATTTAAAGATGAGACAAAACTATTTAAAGTTGTTAAAACCCAAGAGGATTGTGGAAAATTGCAAGAGGATCTTGATAAATTAGAAGACTGGGCATCAAAATGGCAGATGAAATTTAATGTGGACAAGTGCAAGGTTATGCACCTAGGGAAGAACAACCCAAACTATGGTTACACGATGCAAGGCTCCACATTAGGAACTACCACCCAGGAAAAAGATTTAGGCATCATTGTGGATACCATGTTAAAACCCTCGGCCCAGTGTGCAGCGGCAGCCAAGAGAGCAAATAGAATGCTAGGTATGATAAGGAAAGGAATGGAAAATAAAACAAAAGATATTATAATGCCTCTATATCGTTCCATGATGAGACCGCACCTTGAATATTGTGTGCAATTCTGGTCGCCGTATCTTAAAAGAGATATAGCGATTTTAGAAAAGGTTCAGAGAAGAGCCACCAAAATGGTAAAGGGGATGGAAGGATACTCCTATGAAGAAAGGCTAAAAAGGTTAGGGCTCTTTAACCTGGAAAAGAGACGGCTGAGGGGAGATATGATAGAAGTCTATAAATTAATGAACGGAGTGGAACGGGTAAATGTAGATCGATTGTTTACCTTATCAGAATATAGAAAGACTAGGGGGGACATGCAATGAAGCTACAGGGTAAACTATTTAAGACTAATAAAAGAAAATATTTTTTCACTCAACGTGTAATCAAACTCTGAAATTTGTTACCGGAGGATGTAGTAAAGGCTGTTAGTGTAGCTGGGTTTAAAAAAGGTTTGGACAAGTTCCTGGAGGAAAGGTCCATAAACCATTAAGGGACCCAGGATATCAATGCTTGAACCAATACAAGCATTGTGGAACCTGTGTCCCTTGGGGAAACTGCTAGGTACATATGACCTAGATTGGCCACTGTTGGAAACAGAATACTGGGCTTGATGGACCTTGGTCTGACCCAGTATGGCATATCTTATGTTACCCTTTCAACAGCCAAGCTGTGAGTGACAGGGCCCAGAGGTTGGGGTGTAAGAGCGCCCTGCTCCTATGAGTGTAGTTCTGGGGTTTGGCCCAGGGGAATCTGCAATGCTGTCAACAAGGAAAAGAGCTGCATCAACCAGGGTTGCCTCGGCCACCAGAGAGCTGTCAATATTAGTGATGCCCTGTTATGCTGGACCTTGAAGAGGGTCTTGGCAACAGGTGGAGTCCGTGGGATGGCATACAGGAGACCTTCTGTCCATGGAATGAGGAACACATCTGTGTCAACCCAGGATGGTATGGATGGCTGAAGCAGAAGTAGGGCAACTACGTGATGTCCAGACTGGCAAACAGGTCCATCAGGGAGGTGCCCCAGAGCCAAAACAGCAGGGATGCTACTTTGGGATCCAGGTACCACTTGTGCGGCTGAGGACTGTGCTCAGCTTCTCTGCTTGGGCATTGTCTTGGCCTGGAGGTAGATTGCACCTAGAAGCATCCTTCTGTGTGTCGCATAGGAGCATAAGAACATAAGAACATAAGATATGCCATACTGGGTCAGACCAAGGTCCATCAAGCCCAGTATTCTGTTTCCAACAGTGGCCAATCTAGGTCATACGTACCTAGCAGTTTCCCCAAGGGACACAGGTTCCACACTGCTTGTATTGGTTCAAGCATTGATATCCTGGGTCCCTTCTTAATAATGGTTTATGGACCTTTCCTCCAGGAACTTGTCCAAACCTTTTTTAAACCCAGCTACACTAACAGCCTTTACTACATCCTCTGGTAACAAATTCCAGAGTTTGATTACACGTTGAGTGAAAAAATATTTTCTTTTATTAGTCTTAAATAGTTTACCCTGTAGCTTCATTGCATGTCCCCTAGTCTTTCTATATTCTGATAAGGTAAACAATCGATCTACGTTTACCCGTTCCACTCTGTTCATTAATTTATAGACTTCTATCATATCTCCCCTCAGCCGTCTCTTTTCCAGGTTAAAGAGCCCCAACCTTTTTAGCCTTTCTTCATAGGAGTAGCCTTCCATCCCCTTTACCATTTTGGTGGCTCTTCTCTGAACCTTTTCTAAAATTGCTATATCCTTTTTAAGATATGGCGACCAGAATTGCACACAATATTCAAGGTGCGGTCTCACCATGGAACGATATAGAGGCATTATAATATCTTTTGTTTTATTTTCCATTCCTTTCCTTATCATACCTAGCATTCTATTTGCTCTCTTGGCCGCCGCTGCACACTGGGCCGAGGGTTTTAACATGGTATCCACAAGGACGCCTAAATCTTTTTCTTGGGTGGTGGTTCCTAATGTGGAACCTTGCATCGTGTAACCATAGTTTGGGTTGTTCTTCCCTAGGTGCATAACCTTGCACTTCTCCACATTAAATTTCATCTGCCATTTTGATGCCCAGTCTTCCAATTTATCAAGATCCTCTTGCAATTTTCCACAATCCTCCTGGGTTTTAACAACTTTAAATAGTTTTGTGTCATCAGCAAATTTGATAACCTCACTCGAGTACGACCCCGTGCCCACTAGTTTGTTCACGTAGAACATTGTGACTTGGTTGTTGGACTGGACCAAAACAGACTGGTGCTGCAGCTGGTGGCGGAAGGCTCAGAGAGCCAGAAATATCACCCAAAGCAACAACTGATTGATTTGCATCTTGGACCTGCTGCCTTGCATCTGGAGGACATTGCAATGTGCTCCCCAGCCCAGTAAGGTGTCGTCTCTGGTGAAGACCCTCTGGGATGGGTGCCTGGAAGGGCATCCTGGCATGAAGGTGACGAGGGATCTCCCACCATCCAAGGGAGTCTGCCAGCTGGCAGGTCAATCTCACTCTGTCCCAGAGCCTGCCTGTGGCTTGTGTCCACTGAGAGCAGAGACATGCTCTCATGTGCTGTTGGGCGTATGGGATCACGTGAACCATGGAGGCCATGTGGCCGAGCAGGTGGAGGAGAAGCCGGGCGGGTAGTGACTGGCAGTGCTGTACTTCTGTAGCTAGCCCCCTAAGGCGTTCTGACCATTCTTGAGGGAGGCCTGGCGGGCATCTAGCGGAGCGAGGTGGGGTAGTTGATAAGCCCCAGATGCTGTGGAACATTATGCCTCTGCAGCAGTGCCTCCCCTTACGAACCAGTCATCCAAGGGAAGACAAAGGCCCCTTGGAGAAGGAGGTAGGCTGTGACCTCCGCAAGATACTTGATCATTGGCTATGAAGCCAGACCAAACTGCAGCACCCTGTATTGACAGTGCTCTCCTCCCACCACGAAGCCGAGGTATTTTCTGTGGCTGGGATAGATCAGGATGTGTGTAGGCATCCTTTAAGTCTAAGAATAAACAAGACCTTATGCAATTCCGTAGGGACCTAAAAACTTACCTGTATTTAGAACATTTTGGCCACTCAGGTAACCTCAAACTCCCAAGAAACCTAACGAGTCAATAAAGAAGCCCAACAGCGACTCCTACAGACTAAACATGTAATTTCACATAAGACTGCCTTTGCAATAATGTGCATGGTTCTTTGTATATAGTTCGACCATGTTAAAATGTATATAGTTCCAATGTTTATTGTAAAAGTTGTACTTATGTTCAATGTAAACCACCTCTGATCGTGGGAAGATGCGGTATATAAAACTTTGTTAAATAAAAAAAAAATAAAGAGAGCATAGCCAATCTCCCTGCTGGAGGAATGGCATCAATATTCCAAGGGAAAGCATTCTGAAATTTTCCCTCATCAGGAACTTGTTCAGGTCCGCAGATCCAGGATGGGCCTTAGGCCCCCTGTTGTCTTGGGGATGAGCAAATACCTGGAGTAGAAGATGGTGCTCCTGAGATGTTTTGGCACTGGCTCCAATGCCTTGTCATTGACTGCAAGCTCGGTGAGCAGCAGGGTCTGATGGAGGAGAGGTCTTACAGGCTTTCCTGGAAAGTATTAGGGTGGCATCTGAATGTGGTTGGAGGTACCCCTCCTTGACCACCTGTAGGACCCAGGTATCAGTGGTGATTGATGGATCACCTGTGGGCAAACAGGGCCAGCTGCCCCCTGTAAGCTGCAGGAGACCTCCTGGGGGAGAGATGGTCACGCTCAGGGAGTCAAAAGCTCCCCCCCCCCCCAGGCTGAGCCGGGGCCAGTACCTGGAACTTTGCGGTCTTTTGCTTTTGGGGAACATGCCCCTGCCGCTGTCCCTGCTGCTTGTGCTGTTGGCTGTGCTGGGAGCTGAGAATGTCTGGAACTGCAAGGCGTTGCTGAAGCCATCCTTTTTCCTTGGGAAGGTTGTCTTTCCCAGGGCCTTCTTTCAGGGCTGCAGAGGTCTTTTGAGAGTCTGATCCTTGTGAGGAACTTTGTCTCGATCTCTGTTGCTTTGTCTTCCATGGGTTTCTCCGAAGGGGTTCTCTCCAATGCAAGGGACATCAATAAGATTGTTCTGAACCCATTGTTCGAGGTAAGACTATTGCAGTCATGCTTGGTGTGAGCCCTGATGCTAGCTCCAGCCACTCTGGCCCATGACTTGAAGCAGTCAAGCTGTTCGAGACAGGAACTTTGAGCACTTCGACCACTGAGGCAAGGGACAAATCTCTGGAGGGGTTTCCTGCCAAAAACCCACAGAGTTCCTTTGACAGCTCTTTGTGGTACATGAAGTAGAGCTGGTAGGATTGGACCCAGCATGTCAGCATTGAGCCCTGAAAGGTCTCCTGGCCGAGGGCATAGAGGGTCCGGGCCTCCCTGCCGGGGGGGGGGGGGGAAACAGCCCTGAGGAATGGGTCTTTTGGCTCTTGAATCTGTTCAGGGCAGACTCAATGACCATCAAGTTGTGGGGAAGTTAGTCTTTCTGGAACCTATGGCAGTCTTGGCAGACTCAATACATAAGAGTCGAGTTGTCTGCTGACAATGGGCACCAATACCGGTGTTTCCCACATGCAGAAGTGGTGGTGTAAGATTAGCAGGACTGGTACTGTGAAAGCTCCCTTCGGAGGGGCCCCATACTGGAGGATTTCCAGTTCCTCCTTCAGAGAGTCCTCTTCTGCCTGTCTCGATGGAGAATGCCCTAGCCATGTCCTGCACAAAGTCAAGGAAGGCAACGTCTTCTGGCAGGGAACAGCATCTGTTGGGGGGGTCCAAAGGTATGTCTCGGTGGTGTCAATTGTTTAGGGACTCTGTCCTCTGTCTCCCAATCTGACTGGAAATCTGAGGTCAATTCAGAGGCTTCGTGGTCACTGCGGTCAAGGTCTGAGCCGAGAGGCCCAGGGCCTCTGGAGGACCTGTGGTTTGAGCTACATGCACTTGCTAGAGAGGACCAGTGACCTCAGGAACAGGACTGGGACCTCATCTGATGTGGCTTGAGGCCAATGGTGCCTGAGGAGCCACTCAATGTCTGGGGAGGCCTCGATGTCAAGGGTCCCGTCAGGGCAGATGAACTGGACATGAACACCCGCTGCTGGGTCATGAAGGCAGATATACTGTGCTCTAAAACCACCATTCCTGGTCTCCATGCCAGTTGGCTCTGCAGTCTTAGACGTGGACACAGAGGGTTTTGGGTCCAGCGTCTGTTCTGTCATGGGGGGAGATACCCTGACGATGGCCATGGGTATCAGAGGTTGGTCGGTGGGTACCAATAAATCCTTCCAGGGCATCTTGTATGGCTGCTCCGACTCATGCCAGGGACTGTGGGGTCTGGAGTGGGATTTTCCAGTCTTCACAGACCCGGTCACAGAGGTGGTATTAGAGGACTTCAACTTCTTGTGTTCCAGAATGGGTCTGAATCCACCTGTCTTTTTGGGAACCAGGAAGTACCTGCAGTAGAAGCTCCATTTGATCTGAGCCGGTGGAATGGCTCGATGGCGAGGTTGGTCAGGACAGCAAAGACCTCCCCCTGCAACAGGCTTTGGGTGCAGCAGGTCCAGGGGGTAGTCCCCATGTGCGAAAGGAGGGAGCAACTGAACTAAGTGCAGCCTGTAGCCATTCTGGACAAGCTGTAGCATCTGTGTCAGAGGTGATAAGGGCCAATTGTGGGCAAAATGGACACGCTGTCCCCCCTACCTGACGGAGTACTCTGATGAGCAACAGTTGGTTGGCTATGCTCCGGAAGAACCAGTCAGTCAAAAACTCACCCCTTGCTTTGGTTGTGGGGCTGGCTGGGCCTTCTGAGGCTTCGTTTCTCTCTTGGAGAGGGGTCTGTGCCTTTGATGGGCACTCTGGGGGCCCAGCTAGAACTGGCAGACATGGGTAGGCAGCTTTCTTGCCCTGGTTAATTTGTGCGAGGGGTCAGAGGTCTTCAAGAGCCTGGAGAGCATCACGTGCTCCCTCGAGTTCCCCCACTTTGTCCTCAACCGGTTTCCTGATGAGGTTCTCCTCTCAGCAGGTCGGAAGACTGGAGCCAAGCCAGCAGGCGGGCACAGACGCCCACACAGTCATCACTCTGCCTGCAGACTCTAAGGCAATGGTTCCCAAAGTGGTCTATATGGACCCCCCAAGGGGGGATTTTGACTTGCAGGGGGGGTCCATGTCAGCAAGAAAAAAAATTGGGGGTGCACAAGATGTAAATGGGGGGTCCATGTGAGCAGACCCCCCATTTCGGCAGATCATCATCAACATTTAGGCGTTCAGTAAATGTCTTTTTACACTTAACACAGATTGTGTGTACATAATACTTATAATAGACATAGAAAAAAAAATAAAATAAAATATATATATATATATATATCATAAAATTGTTTAAGTACCTTTTGTATAAAGACGCTACGACCAATTGGTAAAATTTAATATACCTCCTTATGACAGGAGACAAAACTATCAGAGGAAAGGAGGCTTCATATATAAAGGAAACATGCGAGAAGCATATCATTCCAAAGTTCTCCAGCAATATTGAGATGGCTGAAAATCGCCAAATTAAAAACAAGGAGGTTGGAGGAAGTGACGTCATCCGTCATGATGGCCATGTGAGAGGCGAGCTCCAGACCCAACCCAGAGAAAGAATGGGAAAACTTGCCCTTAATAGGAGCGGAAAGCTGCGGAAGCGGTGGTAGTGGCACCCGCAAGTGAAGGAGCGCATGGCGACAAGAAAGGCGACCGCAGATCTGCAGGATTATGCCTTTGGGGTGGCGAGTGTCAGCAGGACAGCTGCCGAAGCCAAAATGGCGGGCGAGGAGGGTGTGAGGAGTGAGCCAGCGGAGCAGCGCGGTGCAGACACTAAGGTGTACGGGAGGCACAAGTGAGAGGGGGAGCCATGTGGCGACGAGAGAAGAGTTAAGAGTGGTTTGAAGAGCTGAAGGCGGAGGTGCAATCAGCGAAGGCGGCGTTGGGCGAAATAACGAGCGGCCTGAGGGAGGAGATAGCAGAAGTTACCCAAAGGATGGGAAACCATGAAAATAGGCTACAAATGCTGGAAATGCAGCAGGAGGAGTGGGAGAGACAAATCAAAGCTGAGGACTGGAAGGAGCAAATTAAGATGGAAGATAGAGGACCTGGAGAACTGTCCCAGGAGGAACAATCTGAGGATAAAAGGTGTGCCAGAAGAAGTTGAATTTCGGGACTGTGCTAAAGTGGCAGAAGCAGTCAGTCTTGAGGCTTTGAAGCAAGGAGGTGAGGAGGTGGGGGTGGAAGAAATCCATCTGGATAGGGTGCACCGGGCCTTGGGCCCTGTACGTAACAGGCCCAGAGACATAGTAGTCTGCTTACGAGATTATAAGCAGAAAGGATTTTGGCTAAGATGCGGGGTTTACGCACCTTTCTGTGGCAGGGGTACTCTGTAACCATATATGCAGATCTAGCCTTGGGAACTTTACAGAGGAGGGGGGCTATGGTGCCAATCACCAGTCAGCTGAGGAAGCAGGAACTGCAGTATCGATGGCTATACCCCTTTGGTCTTATTTTATTTATTTATTTTTATTTTATTTGAACAGTTTTTATATACCGCTGTTTCCAAGGATCAACAGCGGTTTACATTACAACAAAAGTTACAGTTAAACAGTTACATAGAACTTTATGAACAATTTGAACAATATTACATTATAACGTGAGTTGAAAAGAATATTGATTAATGTAATTACAATATAACAACAATATTTGACTATGTTACAGGACTGTATAACGATAATATATTATAATATAACAGGAACAACAACAATATCAATATTTGAACTATAATACATTTAAACTATATAACAGGTATCGTATGTTACGTTGATTATATATATATGTGTAAGGAATCATTTTATGATGAGTATCGTTTGCAGTAGAGGATGTCTAATTATAGATATACATTTGGGTAATGTAATAGATTCAGTTATGGTGGTTGGGAAATTATAATTGTTTCCCCATTGTTGTAGTGTTAACAAAATAAATGTGTTTTTAAATCTTTTCTAAATGTTAGTAGGTCTTTAGATTCTCTTAATTGGTCTGGAAGATTGTTCCATAGTATAGGTGCAACAAACGAAAAGGCACTATTACTAGTTGATTGCTTTGATTTTCTTATTAGATCTGGAACTGCTAGTGTGTTAAGGTTTTTTCTCCGTCTTTTCCTAGTTTCTAAGGGACTGTGAAGAAGAGTAGTTAAGTATGATGGGGCTATGTTATTAATTAATTTAAAAGTGGTTAATAGTATTTTGTATTGAATCCTACTGAATATGGGTAGCCAATGTAGTGTGTATAAAATGGGGGTAATGTGGTCAGATAGTTTGGCTTTGAATATAACTCTTGCTGTTACATTTTGGGCCATTTGTAATATTTTGATGTTCTTCTTAGTTATGCCATGTAGTATACTATTACAGAAATCAAAATGTGGGATGACCAAGGCTTGTGTAACGGTTCTAAAGTCTTCATCTTGTAATAGTGGTCTTAGTTGTTGTATAGAGCGCAATTTGTAATATATTGTTTTTGTTAGTTTTCTAATGTGTGTAGTGAAACAGAGCTTTGTCTATGATGACTCCTAAATATTTTATTTCTTCTTTGATAGGGAGAGTCGTGTTTAAGATTTTAATGTCAGATGGGGGGGTATATTTCGTGTTTTTTGTCGTAATCATGACTTCAGTTTTTTTGATGTTAATAGATAAGTTGTTTAAACGGAGCCATTCTTCAGCTTCTATTAGGCAATTTGTTAGATTATTATGGTTTGGGTTGATTATGTTAAATTCTGAGAATAGCATGATGTCGTCCGCGTATATATGATATTTAATCTTGTATTTTTTGAATATGGTACATATTGGCTGGAGGTATATGTTAAATAAGGCAGATAATGCAGAGCCTTGGGGTATACCTTTTTCTTGTGGGAATGGGGATGAAGATGCTTGGTTATGATGAACGTATTGTGATCGATCGGATATATATGATTTGAACCAGTTCAAAGTAGTATTCAGTAAACCTATTTGTTTAAGTCTTGATATAAGTATGGTATGATTAATGCTGTCAAAAGCAGCTGAAATGTCTAGAAAAACTAAGATGAATGCTTGTTTTGGATTGTCCAAACCTTTGTTAAGAGTGTCGAGTAGTGCAATGAGCAAGGTTTCAACACCATGAAAAGGGCGAAATCCGTATTGGTGTTTGTCAAGGGGGGCAAATGTATCTATATGATCTTGTAACTGTAATTGAACAGTTTTTTCTATGATTTTGGATAGGAAGGGGATGCTAGCGATCGGTCGATAAGATGAAGGGTCTTGCGTTCACCAAGGGGGAAAAGACATGGAAGGTACAGACTCTGGAGGAGGCATATGTGGCAATGAAGGCGGCAGGGGTGGTGATGCCAGAGAAAGAGGTGCATGGTGAAGGACTACGGCATGACCCGGAAGCAGGGCAATGGAAGCTCCGGGAGAAGGAACCTGGGTAGCAATGGATGGCGATGGAGCGAGACCAGCGGAGACAACGGAGAAGAGCTAAGCGTTGATCAGCTGAAGAGAGGGTTAAGGGGCTGAGTGCCTTACTAAGAGACGTTGGAATTGGACAGAAAGATAATACTGTGTCTCAGGGGAATAGGGAGGGGGAGGAGGGTGGACATGGGGCATGCTGTGGAGTAGAGGTCTACGAGAAGGAGGGGAGGGTGGGGGTGAGAGGGGGTTGAGGGGCTACGATGGGGTCTGGTAGAAGAGTGGTGGGGAGGGAGAGGGGGAAGGGTGGGGGGGGAAGGGGTGGGGAGGGATGGCAGGTGGTGGGTTAGAGGGGACTAAACGAGGGAAGCGGGACAGGGAAGATGGAAGGAGGTGGGGCGGGTTGGGGAGTTTTAAGAGGGTTGGGGGGACTGGGGGTGGTGGGTGGCACACTGCTTCAGGATAACCTCAAGTAGGAGCGAGGGAAGGGGTGGTGGGGGGCAGGAGGGGAGGCAGGGGAAGGGAGATAAGGAACAGTTGGTTGTGGGAACGATGAATGTTAAGGGTTTGCAAACATGGCAAAAGAGACGCATGCCTGAAAGGGAGGGGGGGCAGATGAAAGCAGATTTCCTGTGCATTCAGGAGACGCACTTGAGGGTGGGTCAGGAGGGTTTTCTCTGCTCTAATAAGTTTCCCAGGGTACTGCTCGCCGGACAAAGGGCACAGCCTAGGAAAGGGGGGGGGGGTGGGGATAATGATAGGGCAGAAGTATAAGGACGCAGTGTTGGAAGAAAGAAGGGACAAGGAAGGAAGGTGGGTGGCAGTCCGGGTAAGGGTAAAGGACGAACAAGCTTGGATAGTGAGCCTCTACGTTCCTAACGTACAAAGGGGGGAGTTTTTTGATAAGTTGCTATCTGAAGTGGAGGGGTGGGGAGCTGCACCCATTATAGGGGTGATTTCAATATCACTGTTAGTCCAAAGCTGGATAATACGGGGGGAGGAGGGGAAGGATAGACAGTCTTCTGCAGCTAAAAGAGTGGTTAGGACTAGAAGATGTGGAGAGGGAGACATTGAGGGGAAAAGGGATACACATTCTACTCTTCGGCCCACGGGTCGTATAGTAGACTGGACATGATATGGGTAAGTGGGGAATGGCAAGCTAAGACAATGGGAGTTGAAATCGGAAGTATAGCCTGGTCAGACCATACACCAGTGCATATTATGTTTAATTTAGGGGAAAAAGACGCGGGCATCAAATTCTGGAGGCTGAATGAGGGGCTCTTAGAAAAGCAGAAGCATGTGGAAAGCCTGAGGGGCGTTATACAGGAATATATGAAGTATAACTTTGGGGGGGGGGGGGGGGGGAAGTGCCACTAGGGGTGACGTGGGATGATATGAAGGCGGTGGTAAGAGGGCATCTCATTTGTATAGCAGCACAGGAGAAGAGGGAGAAGAAGAAAGTGGAGGAGTTAGTACAAAAAAATTGGAGCTCTGGAACGCCAACACCAGGAAAGGGCGGAGCCCAAAATATTGGTCCAATTGCAAAAGTTACGGGGTCAATTGAACCAGTTGGGGGCTGTGGAAATTGCATACAACTTGGCACGGTTAAAGCAGGGGTGGTTTGAAGGGGGGAACAAAATAGGAAAGAAGTTAGCAAGCCGGTTAAAGGCAAAACAGCAGAGGGCCAATATTGGAGGAATTCGTAATAAACAGGGTGAAATGGTCTATAAACCCAGAGATTCGGAAGGTTTTTATGGAATACTATGAGCAGCTTTATAGAAGTGAGGTCCAGGGTGGAGAGGGGAAGGGGGCAGAGTTTTTGGCGGAGTGTCAGCTACTTAGTGCATCGCAAGAGGAGGCGGATGAGTTAGGGAGGCCGGTGGACACAGAAGAGGTGAGTGGCCATCAAATCCTTCAAGGAAGGGAAGACACCTGGATTAGATGGGTTAACAGTGAAATTTTATAAAGTGGCGCAGGAGGATATTAAGGATTTCTTATCAAGGGTGTTTAATGGGGTTTTAAGGGGTGAGGAGCTGCCTCGATCCATGGCAGAGACGGGCATAACTGTCATTCCTAAGCCGGGAAAGGACCACACGACTTGTGGAGCCTACCGGCCGATATCCCTTATAAACTTAGATGCGAAGCTGCTAGCCAAAATAATGGCAGCTAGGTTACAAATGTTAATGTAGAAGTTGGTGTATAAGGATCAAACAGGATTTTGCTGATGCAGAATAGCGCGGTATATAAGAGAATGTAAATAAATAAAAAAAATTAAGGGGAGACAGGGAGGAGATAATATTAGAAAGCTCTTAAATGTGATATGGGGGCTACAGGACAAGGGGGGGAGAGGCGGTTTTCTTAACGGTGGACGCCAAAAAGGCATTTGACAGGGTGGAGTGGGGGCTTATGTGGCAGGTGCTGGAGAAAATGGGCTTAGGAGGGCAGTTCCTGGGCTGGGTAAAAGCACTGTATAGGAGGCCAAGAGCAAGGATAAGGATAAATGGGGGCTACTCTGACAGTTTTAGTTTGGGCAGGGGTGCCCACTGTCGCCCCTGTTTGTGCTTGTTATTGAGCCTATGGCAGCGTATATCAGGAAACAGATTGATATAGAGGGGGTGAGGGTGGGTGACCAGCTCAGTAAGGTGGCACTGTTCGCAGACGATGTGATCTTTAAGTAGAGCAGACCATTTTGGAGTTTGCCAAATCTGATGAAAGCTCTTGGGAGATATAGCGAGGTAGCGGGATATAAGCTGAATGTTAGCAAGACGGAGATTCTGGGGTTCAACCTGGAGGAGGGGCTGGAACAGAGGTTAAGAGCGGCATTCCCTTTTAAGTGGGTGAGGGGCAGTTTTAGATACTTGGGTATACAGCTGGGTAATTCCCTGAGAGACCTCAATGACTGGAATTATAGGCCCTTGATAAAGAACCTGCGACAGGATATGGCCAGATGGCAGGGGATGCACCTATCCTGGTTAGGGAGGATAGCCACAATTACGATGAATGTCCTGCCGAGGATCCTGTTTCTCTTTATGGCACTGCCGAGTAAACTCACGGGACGGAGTCTTAAAGAACTCCAGAACTTGCTTATGAGGTTCATATGGACAGGGAAGGCCCCTAGAGTGAGTCGGGTGACTATGTTTAGAGCCATGGAGGAAGGAGGGCTGGGGGTACCGAATTTAGCGCATTACTATGCAGCGGCACAGTTGAAGGCTGTGTGTGTGGAGGGATAGGGGGGAGAAACCGCAGTGGGTGTATATGGAAAGGGAGGGAGGGGAGAACTTAGAGGCGGAGGTATGGGGGAGTTTAAGAGATAAAGGGGGGAAAAGAGGGAGGAACCCAAATAAGGAAGTGACATGCGACGTATGGAGAAAGTGGAAGAGATTTCTGACGCAAGATAAGAGCTGGTCGCAGGAGATGCATTTGCAGCATATGCCTGGTTTTGAGCCTGGGATGAGGGGGGTGGGGTATTTAGGGAGTGGGCGGATAGAGGCTTGGTTAGAGAGGGACAGGTAGTGGATAGGCAGGGGCAGATCGCACCCTTTCAGGAATTAAAGGAAAAGGTGAAATTAGTCTTACCTGCTAACTGTTGTTCCTGGAGTAGACCCAGTCTGGTCCCGGACCTCTGAGTTGTCAACCTTAATCAGCAGCTTGGAGACTGAGGAACCACCTTCTTTTCATGATGTCACTGCTATATAACTCCGGCATCCGCCCATCTCCATCAGTACCCTACTGACAAAGCAGACTCACCAGAGCAACAAATAAGTTAAGACCTCACCTACAAACTGCAAGGTCCAACCCCTCCAGCACTGAGACATGAAAAGTAATTAATCCACTAACTGAACACTGGGGGTGCCCAGACTAGCCTCTCCCCTGTCCGACCACCCCCCTTATAGATAACATCGAAACGTCCCTTCTTACCTGTTACCAGTGAAAAAACAGAAGACCGTGCTGCAAGCCCTACGGCAACACCGGGTGGGATGCGGGACCAGACTGGGTCTACTCCAGGAACAACAATTAGCAGGTAAGACTAATTTCACCTTCCTGTTCATAGCCCCAGTCTGGTCCCGGACCTCTGAGTAAGTACCAGAGCAGTAGATCTAACGGGAGGGCCCGGCCGCAACCGCTTGCAGCACCGCCGCCCCGAAACTGGCATCCTGCGCGGACTGAACGTCCAATCGATAATGTCGAATAAAGGGAGACAAAGACGACCACGTGGCCGCCCTGCAAATCTCTGCAGGCGGCACAGCTTGGAGCTCCGCCCAGGACGTAGCTTGAGCCCTGGTGGAGTGGGCCCTCAGCCCCTCCGGCACCGATCTCCCCTTCAGCAGGTAGGCCGACGAAATCACCTCCCGGATCCACCGGGCGATGGAGGCCTTAGAAGCCACCTCTCCTCGGCGAGGTCCCGAGAACAGGATAAACAATCTCTCCGAGCAGCGGAACCCCGCCGTACGCCGAAGATACCTCTTCAAGGACCTGCGGACATCCAGCGTCCTGGAAGCTGAACTCGAAGGACCCGCCCAGAACACCGGCAGGGAGATCTCCTGATTCAAATGGAACGCCGACACGACCTTGGGTAAGAAGGCCGGCACAGGTCGCAAGACCACTCTGGTCTCGAAAAAAGACAAGTACGGCTCCTTGCAGGACAGAGCCTGCAACTCCGAGACTCGTCTGGCCGAACAAATAGCCACCAGGAACACGACCTTCAATGTGAGATCCTTCAGGGAAGCCGTGCTCAAGAGCTCGAAAGGCTCTCGCTCCAGCGCAGACAGCACAAGGGGAAGGTGCCACTGCGGAACCGGATGTCTGCGGGGCGGGCGAATTAACGCAACCGCGCGTAGGAACTGCTTGACATCCCGATGTTCTCCCAGGGATTTACCGGCCAGTCGTCCGCGGTAGCACGCCAGGGCCGCGACCTGCACTCGAATCGAAGACGCCGCCAGGCCCTTGTCGAAACCGCACTGCAGAAAGTCCAAGACCTGGGAGAGAGACGCCTTGAGCGCCACCAAGTGTCGCTCGCTGCACCACGCCTCAAAAACTCTCCAGACCCGGACATACGCCAAAGACGTGGACCTCTTACGAGCTTTCAACAGGGTAGAGACCACCGCCGTGGAGTAGCCCCTAGTTCTCAGCCGAGCCCTTTCAATAGCCAAGCCGTAAGCGAGAACCGATCCACATGAGGCATGAACAGAGGCCCCTGCGTCAGCAGGTCCGGGCGAGCCGGGAGCCGCCACGGCTGCTCGACCAGGAGCCTGCGCAGGTCTGTATACCAAGGTCGGCGCGGCCAGTCCGGAGCTATCAGGATCACCATCCCCCCGAAGCTCTCCACCCGTTGGAGTACCCGTCCAATGAGCACCCACGGCGGGAAGACGTACAACAGCTGGCCCTCCGGCCAGGGCTGAATCAGCGCGTCGAGACCCTTGGACATCCGTTCCCTGCACCTGCTGAAGAAGCGGCTGGCTTTCGCGGAGCTGAAAGTGGCCATCAGATCCATCACCGGGGTGCCCCATCGCCGCGTGAGCATCGCGAACACCTCCGGATGGAGAACCCACTCTCCTGGATCCACCCGCACGCGACTGAGGAAGTCTGCCTCCACGTTGTCCACTCCTGCCACGTGCGCCGCCGACACCGCCAGGAGATGCCGCTCGGCCCATGCAAAGAGGGCCTCGGCCTCTGCCTCGAGGGTCGTGCTGCTGGTCCCGCCCTGACGGTTGAGATAAGCCACAGCCGTGGCGTTGTCGGAGAACACTCACTGCCGAACCTTCGAGGGTCGGCTGGAAGCATTCTAACGACAGGGACACCGCACGCAGTTCCAGACGGTTGATCGACCATGAGCGCTCCAGAGGATTCCACAGTCCCTGGGCGAACTGGCCGCGACAGTGACCCCCCCAACCCTGGAGGCTGGCATCTGTCGTCAATGCTACCCACTCGGGCACCGCCAGTGGCCTCCCCTTTTTCAAGGAGCGGGGATCCAACCACCAGCGGAGCCCCGCCCGCGTTTCGTCCGGGCAGGCGAGCCGTTGAGACAGGGAGTCCCGCTGGTGCGACCAGCGCCTGAGCAGCGCCCTCTGCAAGGGTTGCATGTGAGCCCTCGCCCACGGCACCAGCTCGAGGGACGCTGCCATGGTGCCCAGCAGTTGGAGGTACTGCCACGCCGTGGACTCCCGTCTCTTCAAGAACTGCCGAACCAACATCCGCAACTTCTGCGCCCTCTGCCGAGGAAGGAACACCTGTCCGGTTCCCGTGTCGAAGCGCGCTCCTAGGTATTCCATGTCTTGGGAGGGGACCAACTGGCTCTTCGCCCTGTTGACCACCCAACCGAGGCTCTCCAGGAACTCGACCACCCTGGACGTGGCCCGCAAACTCTCGTCCCTTGACTTTGCCCGGATTAACCAGTCGTCCAGGTACGGGTGCACTAGGACGCCTTCCTTGCGTAGGGCCGCTGCCACCACTACCATCACCTTCGTGAAGGTGCGCGGAGCGGTAGCTAGCCCGAACGGCAGCGCTCGGAATTGGAAATGACCGAAAGGCACCGCAAAGCGGAGAAACCGGTGATGCTCCTGCCGGATGGGAATGTGAAGATAGGCCTCGGACAGATCCAGAGCGGTGAGAAACTCTCCCGGCCGGACCGCTGCAATCACGGACCGGAGAGTTTCCATGCGGAAGTGAGTCACCCGGAGGCACTGGTTTACCCCTTTGAGGTCTAGGATGGGCCGGAGCCCTCCGCCCTTCTTGGGGACCACGAAATAGATGGAGTATCGACTGCAACTGTGTTGGGCGGGCGGAACCGGCTCGATCGCCCGGAGGTCCAGCAGTCTTTGAACGGTCTCCCGAACCGCAGCACACTTGCTGGACGCTTTGCAGGGAGACCGCACAAAGGCATCGCGCACTGGTCGCTGCAGCTCCAGCGCGTAACCGTCCCTGATGACCTCCAGCACCCACTGATCCGAAGTGATGTGGACCCAGGCCTCGTAGAACTCCCGCAGCCTGCCTCCTACGGGAACCAGCGGCCCCTGGGCCCGCCGTATCTCATTGCGCCTTTCGCAGGGCCGAGGCAGCGGAGGAGGAGGACGAGGTCCCCCCCCCCCCCCCGAAGCCTCTGCCGGCTCCCCGGAAGCCCCAAAACCCCTGGTTGCGGACGGGAAACCTGCCCCGCTGTCCGCCAGCGGACCGAGGGAAGCGAGAGCGACGAAAGTCCCGCTGCGGAGGTCTGCTGGACGCAGTTCCACGGCCTTGCTTGGGCTTGTCCTCCGGCAGTTTACCACCCTTAGACTCGCCCAGGTCCTTGACCAACTTCTCCAGATCCTCCCCAAACAGGAGGCGTCCCTTGAACGGAAGTTTACTCAGCCGGGCCTTCGAAGCAGAGTCAGCTGCCCAGGCACGGAGCCACAGGTACCGTCGGGCAGCCACCGCCGACGCCATACTGTTGGAGAGACCCCGCATGAGGTCATAGTGCAAATCAGATAAATAGGCTGCCCCCGACTCTAGGCGGGCCGCCTCCACCGATGTGCCCTCCGCCTGCGCCGGTCGCACCTGCTGGGACCAGCGAAGACAGGCCCTGGCGAGTGGCGACCCAGGCCCCACATATAGCGGCCTGGAGGGACAGAGCATTAGTGTCAAACACCTGACGCAGGAGAGCATCCAGCTTCCTGTCCTGGGCATCCTTGAGGGCGCGCCGCCTTCCACTGGGATGGTGGTCTTCTTTATCACTGCCGACACCGCAGCATCCACCTTGGGGGGCGCGAACACCTCCCTATCCCGATCCACCAGAGGATATAACCGTCCCAGCACCCGCGAACCCTTCAGGGCCGCCCCCGGGACCTTCCACTCCTCCTGAATCAGCTCTTGGAAGACCAGATGGACCGGGAAGGCTCGCTGAGACTTACAGAAGACTTGTAGCAGGGGATCCTCCAGAGACTCATCCTCCGACGGCCCCTGCGCCGGCATATTTAAGGCGCTCAGCGTCTCGGCGATCAGGGCCGGTAGTTCTTCCCTGCGGAAGACTCGGACCACCCTGGCCTGTTCTTCCTTGTCATCGAGCTCCCCTTCCTCCAAGTCCTCCTCCGGAGGCCCTGCCTCGCCCTCCTCCGACAGGGCCCCCTCCGAGGCCAGGGAGGGCTCCACCGACTCCGCATCCAACCGTAGCCTCTTGTGGTCGGGTTGAACCTCTGCGGGAGGAGCCGGGGCACCCCGCTTAGTGCGGGGCCCCTCCGAAGACTTGGGAGGTGGGCGAGGTAGTCCCCCCACTGCGTGTCGAAGCAGGGCTACAAACTCTGGGGAGAAAATGGACTCAAGTCCACTCTCCCAGGGCACCTGGGGGACTGGCCCCGTCGCGGGGGACGAGGGCCCCGCCACCTGCTCCGCCCGGGATGAGCCTGGAGGAGAATCAACCAGAGGCCCAACCTCCGACCCCGTCAGCTCCCCCACGCTCACCCCGGGGGGATCCAGAGTTGTTGCCTCCTTGGAGCAACTTTTGCATACCCCGGAGTCCAGCAGTGAGGATCTTTTGATCCCGCAGATCACACAGAGGGTCTTAGGCAACATGCCAAAAGAGAGCAGGCCTACCCTGGGCTGAGTACCGCTCAAGCAAGGCCCTCCAAAGCCCCGCAGGAACCGTCCACGGCAGGGAAAGAGGGACCCGCTACACCAAACAGTGCGGCGGGAACACCACACCTGAAAACTCTCTCTGCCGTAAAAAAACGGGAAGGGCACTGACGCAAACGAATAGGAGATTTATGGTTTTCTTGGGTTTTTTTTGCAAAAACCCCTCACTTGAGGAAGAAACTGTCCCGTCGGCTCTTTGGGCCAGCTGCCCAACCTCTCGGAAGACCGAGCCGCCCGTAAAGGGCTAGGGAAAAAAACGCGGGAGCCAAAGAGCACTCCCGCGCGAGTGCCACGAGGCCGGGCCTGTAAATTTGCGAGGCGCAGCCGCGCCGCGGCAAGGAGGAGAAGCGGTCGCTTAAATCGTGTTCCCTCCCGCTAGCCTTACCTTAGCTGCCCGCGCAGCGAAGCAGAAGCGGAGAGTGGCCCCATCAGGTCCTTCAGCGACTAAGGCGATTCAGACCGGCTCAAGCTCCCCCCCCCCCTTCCGTCCAGCCAGAGGCGCGCTCACAGGCAGATCTTCTGTTTGGCGTGTGGCTGGATGCAAAGCCTTCTCTCTGCCAGCTCAGCTCGCCTGCCCAAGCCGGGGTGAGCCGACCCCTCCGACTCCGCCGAGCCCCGAAGACTGACAGAGAGAGAGAAGAGCCTAAGGCACCAGCAGGCACAGGCCCTATACCTTAAAGGTACAGAGCACTTCTAATTTTTTTTTTTTTTTTTTTTAATATAAACACCAACTGGGAAACCTAATTAAACTAAACTCAGACTAATCAGACTAAATCCTACACTCAAACTAAGTCTTAGTTGTTCCTCCAGTGAGCCCGGACCCCCGGGCTCAACCTAGTCAGCTGCTTGGAGACTGAGGTAACTGATGGAGATGGGCGGATGCCGGAGTTATATAGCAGTGACATCATGAAAAGAAGGTGGTTCCTCAGTCTCCAAGCTGCTGATTAAGGTTGACAACTCAGAGGTCCGGGACCAGACTGGGGCTACGAACAGGAAGTTTGGGGTATTAGATAAGGAGTACTATGCGTACGTACAGATGTGGCACTTCTTGGGAGAGGGGATCTAGCAAGGAGGAGTACAGGGTTTGAAGAGCTCATGGAAAAAACAGATCTATACTGCAATGGTGGAAAGCGGTGGAGGGTCCTACGATGGGGGAAATAATGGGAAGAATAGAGTATCTTTGGTATATGAGCTTGGTGGGTGCGCATAGGAGTCAGAGTGAAACATGGGGATATCTGGAGCGCATATGAAGTGTGGCGGGAGGAGGGGTGGAGTAAGTGGGTGAGGGGATAGGGAACGGGGTAAGGAGGGGGAGGGGGGCTTCTAAAGAAGGGTAGTAAAGAGCAACTATGGTGTAGGGTAGTGCCGAGATGGGAAGCGGATATGGCTGGAGGGTAAATTAGTGGTACCAATGGGAATCATTGGGCACGGATGGGGGCACTAGGTGTGAGAACTTGGGTTATGTTTGATGTATATTGTTTGAGAGTTTCGAAGAAGTTATTTGTATTGAAGTTGGAATTGCAAAGGGGGGAGATGGGGTATAGGGTGGGATGGGGGAGGGGGCTCTAGGGTGTGGGACCGTTTGTTGTTCGGCGAGGGGGGTTAGTTCTGTGATGCAGTGCGAAATGTAAAGAGAGGGGGGAATGCAGCCAAGGGTGTCAGATGTATGTAGTGAAACTTGGTTGAAACTAATAAAAGTTAAATTAAAAAAAAAAAACACAAGGAGGTTAAAAAGGGTCAACTCCTTTTAAAAAATATAAATACAAAAATTGATAGAATAAATAATGTACGGGTTCAACAATTCTTTTACAACTTTTTCCAATTCAAAGGGACGGAGCAGTGAAGCGATTCCCGAGTACGCCAGTACCTATTTGCTTTGTGGTGTGCTACGTTCATGTGCAAGTTGTTACAAGTTTTCATACCAGCAAAGCATCACGCGCGTACGTGCAGTGAACACCACTTGTCCAGACTTGTACCAAAGCTTTGCACAGACTTGTTTGATTCATCAATTATAAATAAGAGACACTGTTCATTTGTTTTCTGAGTTTTGAGAAGAAAAGTGGTTTGAAAATACGTTCAAAAATATAAATAGGTACAAGTCAAAGTGAATCAAAATCTTCCTTAGGAGTGCCTAAAAAAAAAGTAAGTACAAAATTTTATACATATTTTTGTAGTCGCTCCAATTGCGTCGAGCCGTAGACACTGATCACGAACTTTAGGTAAAATCAATTTTCCTAAATTCCTAAAAAATATTTTAAAAATTTGCGTGCTGTCTGGGCAGGAATCAATTTTGAATTGCTGTCTTATCATATTTAAATAGCTTCATTTTTGCCGACAGATAACCTCTACCCAATATGGCCCAGGCTAAAAAGAAATGTAGGTAGTATAGCGCTGATTTGAAGTTTGGCTTCATTCCATCCCTGTTGAACAAACATCTGCCCATGTGCCTTTTGTACAACAGAGTTTTAAGCAATGATGCTATGAAACCATCCAAGCTGGAGGATCTGAGAAGATGTCACCCTGATAAAACAAGTAAAGATTTGACATACTTTAACACTGAAAGAGTAGTTACTCACCTGTAACAGGTGTTCTCCAGGAGCAGCAGGAATCAGTCCTCACATATGGGTGATGTCGGCACCGACGGAGCATTTCCCCAGCTTTCAAAGAAAGCCTTTGGGAATTGCAGCGCACATGCGCGGTCCCCTTCCTGCCCAAGGATGCCATCTTGCTCAGTCTGACGACATAGCTAAAAGACAGCAAAAAATTAGCAAAATAAATCATATGACTGCAACTCCAAGGGGAGGAGGAAGGGTTGTGAGGACCGATTCCTGCTGCTCCTGGAGAACACCTGTTACAGGTGAGTAACTACTCTTTCTCCAGGACCAAGCAGGAAGTCAGTCCTCACATATGGGACTCCCCAGCTTAAGGCTACCAGAGACCTCAAGCGGAAAAATAAGCTCCCTCTAGTTCGTCAGTACGTAAGGAAGGAATCTTCTCTGAGAACGCCCCCGACTGGTAGCCCAACACCAGGGCCGGAGGGTAGGAGTTGCCTAAACCCCAAAGAGATTATGGAGTACTGCCTGTCCGAAAGCACCGTCTCTGCAGGACTCCCTCTCAAGGCAGTAATGGGTCGCAAAAGTATGGCTTAAAGACCAAGTAGCGGCCCGGCAGATGTCTGCCAACAGAACAGAGCGGAGATGAGTCACTGACGCAGCCTTCGCCATGACATGATGAGCCGTGACTCGACCATCCAACGAGAGGCCAGCTGCCCCATAAGCCCAGGCGATACAGTCAGCGACCCATATGGACAAAGTACACTTGGAGACAGGAAGCCCCAATTTATTGGGGTCAAAAGAAACGAAGAGATGAACAGCCCTCCTACAGTCGAGGTAGAAGGATAACGCACTCCTACAGTCCAGGGTATGCAGGACCATCTCAGCCCGGATGGCATGCGGCCAGGGAAAGAAGGTCTGAAGAACCACCTCCTAATTGAGGTGAAAAGGGGAGACAACCTTAGGAAGAAACTTCGGGTGAGTCCGTAAGACTACCCTATTCCTGTAGAACCTAGTGTAAGGGTAATCAGACACTAGTGCCTGAAGTTCACTCACTCGCCTAGCAGAGGTAAGAGCTACCAGAAACAAGGTTTTCCAGGAGAGAAAACGGAGAGGGCAGGTAGCCATAGGTTCAAATGGCGGACAAGTAAGCCGTTGTAAGACCACATTCAGATCCCACTCAGGGGCTGGTGGACGCAAAGGAGGCTTAAGCAGGAGGAGGCCTCTGAGAAAACGAGCCACCAAAGGGTGGTTGGAAAGAGGCCTCCCGTCCACCGGCGAGTGGTGCACTAAGAGCACTGAGGTGAACCCTGACAGAGTTGGACTTAAGGCCTAGATTGGAGAGGTAAAGCAAATATTGCAATACTACCGCTACCAAGCACGAGAAGGGATTCTCGCTGTGCTGAGCACACCATGTGGAGAATCTACACCACTTAAGAGCATAGGATTTGCTGGTGGATTGCCGCCTAGAGGCTAAGACTACGTCTTCCACCTCCCTAGGCAGGAGTAGGGGAGCCAGGACTACCCTTTCAGCAGCCAGGCCATCAGATGAAGGGACTGGAGGTTGGGGTGCAAAAGAGACCCCTGGTCCTGAGACAGGAGATAGTGTTGAATTCCCAGAGGCAGGGGAGTGTCCACTGCCATTTGCAACAGGAGTGGGAACCACGGCTGCCTCGGCCACCTGGGGGGCTATCAGAATCATTGAGGCCCTGGCCTTGAGGACCTTGAACAGTGTTCGAGACACTAGTGGCGTGGGAGGAAACGCATATAGTAGGCCTTGGGACCACGGAATCAGAAAGGCATCCGCAGCTACCCTGAGAGGATGCGGTTGTCTGGAACAGAATCTGGGGAGTTGCCGGTTCAGAGGGCTGGCAAAGAGATCCATGGTGGGGAGGCCCCACCTGAGAAAGATCTGCTGAACCAATGGATTCAATCTCCATTCGTGTGGTTGCAGGATCCTGCTCAGTCTGTCCGCCAGGTAATTTTCTTGATCGGGGAGGTAGACAGCCTTGAGGAGGATTCCGTGATTGATGGCCCAAGAGCACAGCCGTTGTGCCTCCTGACAGAGAAGGAAGGAGCCTGTGCCCCCTTGTTTGTTCACGTAGAACATGGCAACTTGTCTGTCTGGACTAGTACAGACTGGTGAGACGTGAGGTGGGAGAAGGCTCTCAGAGCTAGGCGTATTGCCCGTAGCTCCAGGAAGTTTATCTGCTGAGCAGCCTCCCAAGGAGTCCAGAGACCCTGAGTACATGCCCCTTGGCAATGCCCTCCCCAACCTAGAAGAGAAGCATCTGTCGTCAGCACTCGAGAATGCGGAGGGGATTGAAAATCCACTCCGAGTACCAGATTCGGAAGATGAAGCCACCATTGTAGAGAGGAGACGAGCAGGGTGGATACTCTCACCGAGTCTGCAAGGCTCCCTGTGGCCTGATGCCACTGAGTTCGAAGGCTCCACTGAGCAGGCCGCATGTGCAGGCGGGCATTGGGGGTTACATGAACCGTGGAAGCCATATGGCCGAGAAGTCTCAGGAATTGCCTGGTGGAGACCAGGGAATTGCTGTGAAACTGCCTGGCTACATCCATCAACCGGAGGGCCCTGTCCACTGGCAGAAAAGCCCTCGCCTGAAGAGTGTCTAGCCTTGCTCCTATGAATTCCAAGTTCTGGGACGGGAGCAAAGTGGACTTTGCGAAGATTATGACAAACCCCAAGTGCTGAAGCAGAGCCACAGTGCGAAGGGTGGCTTGACTGGCCCCTTATGAGCCAGTCGTCCAGGTATGGAAACACAAAAAGACCTTGAAGCCTCAGGTAGGCTGCCACCACCGCCAGGCACTTGGTGAACACCCTCAGAGCGCAGGTTAGGCCAAAGGGAAGTACTCTGTACTGGTAGTGGTTTCCCCCCACAACAAATCTGAGATGTGGTCTGGATGAATAAGGATGTGAGTATAAGCATCCTTTAGATCCAAGGAGCATAGCCAATCTCACTGCTGGAGGTCGGGCAGCAGGATTCCAAGGGTAAGCATCTTGAACTTTTCCCTCTCCAGGAACTTGGTTGCGGAAGTCTAGGATGGGTCTGAGGCCTCCTGTTCTTTTTGGTACCAGAAAGTACCTGGAATAAAAGCCGTGACCTCTCAGGTGGTGGGGCACTGGTTCCACAGCCTGTTCCTTTAGCAGACTTACTAACTCCTGAAGGAGTAGGTCCCTGTGCAGAGGGAGTCTTGGAGGCTCCCCTGGAAAATAGGAGGGAGGTACCTGATGAAAATGGAGAAGATAGCCCTTTTGGACTATATGGAGTACCTAGGTATCTGATGTGACGGCTGACCACCCGTGGGCAAAGTGGGCCAGCTGGCCTCCTGTGCTGATGTGAGCCAGCTGAGGAGAAGAGGCTATGCTTGCTGAGTCAAAAACCCCACCCCGCTGAGCAGGGGCCGGTGTTGGTGGCTTGGGGGCCTTCTGCCTACAGGGCCCATGACCCTGCCCCTTGGCCTGCTGACCCTGTTGGGGAGCTGCAGAGGCCTGATAATGAGGGTATTGTTTATAGGCAGAGGACTTCCTCGGGTAAAAGGTCTTTTTTCCCCGAGCCCTTCTTCTGAGAAGGGGCAGGTTTTTCTGGACAGCCTAGTCCTGGTCAGTCTCGGTCTCGAGTTCTGCAGCCTTTTCAGCCATGGGCTTGCCAAAGAGGTTTCAACTCGGCAGGGGACATCGACCAACTTGTCCTGCACCCATGGCTCGAGGTCGGATGACTGTAGCCAAGCCTGTCGGCGGGCACCGATGCTGGCCCTGGCTACTCGGGCCGAAGCCTCGAAGCCATCGTAGGCTGCTAAAGAGATAAACTTCTAGCACTCTCGAATACCAGTGGACAAGGCTTGCAACCGCTGCAAAGGTTCCTCGGAGAGACCAGCAGAGAACCCGGCAATCTCCTTTGCCAGGTCTCAGAAATACATGCCCATGTAGAGCTGGTAAGTCTGGACACGGCAAACAAGCATAGAGCCCTGGAAGCACTTTTTACCGAGGGCATCCAGGTTCCGGGCCTCCCGGCCGGGAGGCACCAAGGAGTGCATCTTCTGACTTTTCAGTCGATGCATGGCCGATTCCACAACCATGGAGTGGTGCGGTAATTGTGCCTTTTGGAACCTGGGGTTCTTGCAGACTCGATAGATGGAATCGACCCGCTTGCTTAACACCAGCGTCGAGGCCGGGGTCTCCCACATGCGGAAGAGCAGCCGCTCCAGCATCGGAGGAACCGGATCAGTAAAGGCCTCCTTTGGGGGAGAGTCATACTGGAGGGCCTCCAGCTCCTCGGCTCGAGGCTCCTCCACGGGATCCGCGGGGAAGGCCAAGGCCTTGGCCATATCCCACACGAAGTCCGAGAACTGGTTATCCTCCGGTGGGGATCGTCTGAGGTTTGGACTCCGGCGAGTCCGATGGGACACACCGAGTCCGATGGGACACACCGAGTCCGATGGGACACACCGAGTCCGATAAGTGTCGGGTGACTCTTCGTCCTCCGTCTCCCAGCCAGACTCCTCAGAGGAGGAATCGAGCGGCTCCGGTCGGGCAGGCACCGATGCCATCTGCCCCGACGCCGAGGGTACCGGCATTGACGACCTCGGTCCCAAACTGGAGGCCGAGGGAGACCGTGGCCGAGGATCAACTCAAGCCCGCATGGACTCGAGGATCGGCTCGGCCTCCGGGGTCAACTTGGACGTCGAGGTCCCGGTGGTCGGGGCAGATGCAACAGTGCGACCGGCGATCAATGCCCGCTGCTGTTCCATGAAGGCAGCGAGGCTGCTCTCCAAGGCCGTCAACCTGAGTCTGAGCTCAGGAGACCCAGCAGCCCCCGACTCGGGCCTCGACGGTGTCGGACCCGACGTCGGCTCCCCTGGAGGAGAGTCCACGAGGAGTACAGCACTCATGTGAACAGGAGACGCCATCTCGATACGAGGATGCTTGGCAGGCCTCTCCGACTCCAAAGACCAGGGACGGCTATCGGGGCTAGGCGACCTGGCCCTCGAGGAACCAGGAGCATCCACCGACGCCGCCCTCGTGGGTTTCTTCTTCCTGCGATGTTCCCGTGAAGGAGACCACCGCTCAGAGGAGCCCCGACGCTGCTCGGGGCCGGAGTCCCGAGACGTCTAGGCCTCTGACGAGGTCCGGGCCCATCCGGATGCGGAGTCAGAGAAGATCCTATCCTTCTGGTGCTGCCGACTCAACGCCTTCGAGGACATTTTGCCACACGGACCACAGATCATCGGGTCATGATCGGGTCCTAGGCAGCGGAGGCAGCAGTCATGTGTGTCGGTAAGAGACATAAGTTTCTTACACCGATCACACTTTTTAAACCCGCTGGTAGCCATCGGGGGGAAAAGGGCCCCTGCGAGGTCAAAAGACCGGGCTGCCAGTGAAAAAAGAAAAATGGCGCGAACGCTAGTCACAAAGGACAAAAACCGAAAAAGAGAGTGGATTCGATACCAGCGTATCGGGTCAAGGCGGGAAAAGGATCTGGCTTCGAACCGAAGATAGAAAAAGAAACAGGGAAATCAACTTTTTCCTCGGGGAAAGACGAACTACATCCGTGGGGCTCCGCGGAAAAAAGACTGAGCAAGATGGCACCCTTGGGCGGGAAGGGGACCGCGCATGCGTGCTGCAATTCCCAAAGGCTTTCTTTGAAAACTGGGGAAATGCTCCGCATGAGGGCTCCGTCGCCGCCGATGTCACCCATATGAGAGGACTGACTTCCTGCTTGGTCCTGGAGAAAGAAAAACTTGAGAACCACGGTGGACAGTATGTTCGCTTCAATGTCAAAAAGAGAAGATGGTTTGCAGGCGTCTTACAATATCTCACTACTCATAGTATGAGACTTTCCTGATTTTGCTATCGGGGGAACAGCTGATTTTGCCAGCTGTTGAAGAGGATTTAAAAACTGTTCTACACAAGCCTGCATATGATATACTCAAAAGAATTCCTTTGAGCAACACCACAGTTCAAAGACGTATTGATGAAATGAGTCATGATGTTGAAAGCTTCTTGTGTAATTATCTGCAAACAAACCATTTCTCTATTCAACTGGACGAGTCAACGTTACCTAGTAATTAAGCACTATCATTGGCATATGTTCATTTTGTTATGGACCAAGAAATCCATGAAGAACTGCTCTTTGCGAGAACTTTAACAGACACTAAAGGCGAATCAATATTCAATGTTTTAAAAGATTATTTCATGGAAAAAGCGATCCCTTTATGAAATATATCATCGGCAAATATATCAAATATATCATCGGCAGCAGTAGATGGAGCACCAGCCATGTTTGGGCGCTATCGCGGTTTTATAAGCCATTTAAAACAAAATGTACCCGGAGTGTTTGCAATTCACTGCGTCATTTATCGACAACATTTAGTAGCTAAACATCTGAGTGCCAGATTGCATCAATCTCTTCAATTAGTCATAAACGCAGTAAACAAGGTTCGTAGCAATGCGTTGAATTCTAGGTTATTTGCGCAGTTGTGTGAAGAAAATGATGAGGACTTTCATCAATTACTCCTTCACAATGAAGAATGCTGGCTCTCTAAAGGCTTATGTTTGACAAGATTTTTTTCACTTTGAGACCATTTTAGAGTTTTTGGATGCTGAACATCCCATTTTGAAAGAAAATTTAATCAAATGGAAACCAGACATTGCTTATTTAACAGATTTGTTTACTAAATTTAATGAGGTTAACTTGCAGTTACAAGGTGACAGTCTGAATTTAATAAAAACGAAGTCCATCATTGCAGCTTTTCTTGCCAGAATGAATCTAATGAAGCAAAACAATGGATGGAGAGAATTTTCCCAGTTACCTAACTTGTCATTGACGACGTTTTGGTCTACGTTCAACATTTAAAAGTGTCCTTCACACAGACTTTAAAACCAGGTTTGAGGATGTTTTGACTATGGAAATCCCACAGAGAATTATCGATCCATACAGTGACATTGAAGAATCGGATGTCATATTACAAGAAGAACTGATCGGAATAAGCACTAACGAAGAACTTAAGATGCAGTTCAGAAAGGGGTATCAGCAGTTTGGGCTTCAGAAAGCTATACCTGTTGCTTATCCTGCATTATGGACTATCGCAAGAAAGATTTTGATAGCTTTCCCATCTTCATACCTCGTGGAAAGGGGTTTTAGCGGGGTTGCCAATCTTAAGAAAAAAAAGAAATCTATTGCAAATCACTGGATGTGGAGATTTAAGACTATACCTAATTTGAAGCCAAATATTGAACAATTGCTATCAGAGCATCAGGTTCATCCCTCTCATTAGTAGCATTATTTGTGTATTAATTTTATGTAAGAATTTTACTAAGTACTGATTTGTTTTGTTTCAAATCCAAATATTTACTTGCATTTTGTGTCTTTTCAATAAAGGTATGAATAAAAATGGTACGTTTTTTTTTACAATTGTCCACTCTACAAAAAACCCTATCAAAGTGAGCAGCACTGTGTCAGCTGTCAAACACACATTTGAAGTTAATAAGTTTAGGAAAATTCAATATTAGGCAGGCAGGGGGGGTCTACAGAAAACAAAAAAAAAATAAAATCGGCAAGTGGTCTACAGGGCAAAAAGGTTTGGGAACCTTTATCTTTATCTTTATTTGCATTATTTGATGAACCGCCCAGGCCGAAGCATCAGGGCGGTGTACAGTACAACAAACGGGCTACTGAAAATAAAGCCAGAAAAGGAATGCCAAATTCAATAGGACAGGACAGGGTAGAAAGAAAGTCAGAAGGGGGAAAAGAGCCCAAAAGGGCAGGGAAGGCGAAGGGCAGGGGGCGGAAAGAGGAAAAGGGAAATGGAAGTGGAACAGACAGGGAAGGGAGGTTTATGGAGGTTGGGGGGGGGGGGCGACCAGAGGACGAGGCACCATTGTCAGAGACAGGGATATCAAAGGCTTGACAGAATAGATGTGTTTTAAGAAGAGTTTTAAAGCGGGGATAGGAAAGTTCCAGACGAAGGCAGGAAGGGAGTGAGTTCCATAAGGCTGGACCTAAGAAAAAGAAAGCTGAGTGTCGGGTGTGCTCTAAACGGGCCTGGGCAGGTGAAGGAAGGAAAAGACGGTTGCTGAAGGAAGATCGGAGAAGGCGAGGAGAGGGTTGGAGGTGAATGACATCGGACAGGTATTGGGGAGTGCTGGAATGGAGGGCTTTGTGCGTGAGGATAAGAACCTTGTAGATAAAGCGAAATCTAACCGGAAGCCAGTGCAAGGCAAGGAGAGAGGGTGACACATGAGCGGGCTGGGGAACCGGTAATGAGACGAGCGGCAGCATTCTGTATTAATTGGAGACGGCGAAGCTGTAGGGAAGGTAGACCTGCATAGATGCATCGTAGGTGGCTTTGTACCATGTACTTTGAGCAGTTCTTGCTGTGGTGTATCAAGGCTCCGAAGGTGTCAAGGCGATCAGCAGGGACATGAGAGGCAAAGTCTGACAGATCCAGCATGATGTCCTTCAGAAACATACTCCTACAAAGCTGGTAGGAAAGGATCCTGGAAGCATCTCCCAGAAGACCAGGGTCCTAGCCTTCCTGTCCAGGGGCACCAATGATTCTTGATGTTCTTCACCCACTTCAAGGCCAATTCCACAACAGTTGTGTGGCAACTGGGGCTTCTCAAAACCTGGCACCTTCTGGACCCGGCACAGAGAGTCCAGCCTCTGGCTGATGGCTGGAACTGTGAGATGGTTCTCCAACAGGTGCAAAAGCAGCCTCCAAGGCATGGTGCATAGGCAATGTCACAGCCTCCTTGGGGGTAAAGGGGAAATTGAGGAGCTCAGGTTTCTCTGCTCTTGGCTTGTCCTCAGAGTCCAAGGACTCTGGTAAAGTCCCTGGTAAAGTCCTCGAAGGGCATGTCCTTCAGGGACAATTTGCAATGCTTATAAGGAAGGGATGGGTCAGAGGAAAGGTCCAGGGACCTTCTGTCTGACACTGCAGATTCCTCTTCAGTTTCCCAATCCTCGGATTTGGACTCAAAGCAAATCTAAGTAGCGTCTGATCTCCTCTCGCTGCCGACTCAGGTCATGTGGAGAGCATGGGAATTGGTGGGACCCATGCCACTAGGAGCATGATCACGGGTGCCCTGTGATATTAGACCCAGAGATGCTAGACAGGGAGATAGCTGTGGGAACAAGCATCAATTCCGATCTCCCGCCTCGACAGGCAGCATATGGTACTCTAGGATGGGCTGGACAGAATGTGGCAACTAAACCGAAAGCATCAAAAGGCCTGTTTCTCACAAGACCAGAACCACTGAAAGTGAGCAGAGGGAGCCAAGGCGTTCCTCCAGTACCGCCACCTCTGAGGGGACAAGGGCTGGAATTGTGACTTCGGCCACCAGTGTTGCCAATTCAGAGTAGTTACTCACCTGTAAAGCACAGTTACTTACCTGTAACAGGTGATCTCTGGGAACAGCAGGAATAAGTCTTCACATATGGGTATGTCGGTACCAACAGAGCCTGCACGGGAACGCTCCCCAGCGTCCAAAATGAAAGCTTTTGGGAGCATCCCACACGCATGCTGCCTTCCTGCCTAAACACTTCCCTCTCATCAGTTGGGTTTGTAGCTGAGACCGAAGGAGTGAAGTAGACAAATTAGAAAGAGAGAGAGCGAGCAACTCCTAGGGGAGGTGGGTGGGTTGTGAAGACTTATTCCTGCTGTTCCCAGAGATCACCTGTTACAGGTAAGTAATTGTGCTATTTCCAGGAACAAGCAGGAATGAGTCTTCACATATGGGGACTCCCAAGCTAAGATGCCTGGAGGAGGCCCCAGCATGTTGCAAATCTGATGGATGGGCAATGCTTATCCTTTAGAACCCCAGGCATCTAAAGGATGGAGGGTAGGAGTTGAATTAGAAAAGAAAAAAGGGTGCTGTGGAACAGCTTGACTAAACAAGGTATCCAGAGGGGGCCCCTTGTGTAGATCATAACTGTCAGAAAAATTTGGATCTTACTCAAAATATTGCAAAAGCATTTGTTGAGACCAATATGGGTCTGTAATTGAGAGCCAGTATATTATCCTCAAAGAAATTCCCTCACTGTGAAGTAGAGGAAAAATAAATTTTGCAATACAGGAAGGAGAAGAATTTTTTTTTTTTTTTTAATTTATGCAGTTTCTACAAATAAATCAAGAAAGCAAACAATGCACTCTTGAAAGAAAACAGGTTGGCAAAGGAAAATAAAAATAAAGAAAAAGTGTACAATTAATAGCAATACAAACAAAACATTGTCCAACCTATCTAGTCCACAAAAGGAGAGGCGATTCATAGAAATATATATGTAATAAAAACACCAAATAAGCGAAGAAACAAGCAGCACTCAAATTCAAACAATCCATATCAGAGCACCATTATGGAGGAGGAGTACAGGATTCCACACACCTAGCACTAATAAAGGCAAGCAGTAGGGAGGGCTCGAAAAATACATACGAAACATCTTGATATTTAATCAAACATTTACAAGGATGTTTTAAAAAAAAAAGAGCCCCCCAACTGTAAAACCCCAGACCGCAAGAACAGAAACTCTACGACGTTTTTGTGTTTCTCTTGATAAATCAGGGTAAATACGGACCGCAAAACCTCGAAAGGGAATTTTCCTTTTACGGAAGAAAAGCTTCAATAACCACTCTGTCTGATAACAGAGCAAAAGTGACTAGGAGAGTAGAAGACTCCAGAGAGTCTCGAGAATCCTCCAACAAATTAGTAACGTTTAACATATCTCCTTGTAACACCACCCCCCCCCCCCCTCCTCTGCAGGGCTACTCGAAGTAGCTCGCTTTGCTTTAGGTAGATAATACACTTTAACTAAGGGAGGCATTAACTCCGGGGAGACCCCCAAGACTTCCAAAAGATATTCTTTAAACATCTCTTTAGCCCCAAGAGAAGGGGATCTAGGAAAATTTACAATTCTTAAATTATTAACTCGAGACATTTTCAAGCTGTTCTAATCTCATAAATACCGACAAAGAGTTCTTTTTATCAGCATCAGAATGATCTTCCAAGTGAGAAGGTCTACTTCATATCTCTTCTTCCCCCAGGGAAATATCCAAAACTTTTTTCGCCAACAGTCACAGCTTCTACAGTGGATTTAACCTTAATGGTCAAAGAAGAAACATGCGGAAATAAAGCTTCTCCCAGCGAGGCGATAGCAGTCCAAATAGATTCCAGTGTAAAATTCGCTGGACGTTGAAGAGAAAACACAGCATCCACATTCAAATCTGTATCCTCCACTACAGAGTGTGTTTGTAGAGTGACCCGCGAAGCAGGAGAACCAGCCTGCGTCGTACACACTTCTCCCACAGGCGCCAAAGTAGATGATCAGGGAGCTTACACCTAGCTCCACTCTTCGGCTCCAGTAACACATCTTTTTCTGGCCCACCCGAGGCACCAACAACCTCCGACATAGCAGAGGAGGGGATCTCCAGAAAGCCATCAGGCAATGCGTGGGTGCAGAAGACCTTAGATGCCGGGCTCAACAGGGAGAGAGATGACACCGAAGCAGTTGCTATCATGCTCCGACAAAGCCCCTAATCGGCAATCTCCACCGTCAGCGTCTGAACCCCGAGTAGCACGGAGAAGATAAGAATTTAAGGGCCCAGAAGAAACGGGCGTCGAGGCAGCAGAGGGCTGGGGGGGCAACGGCCCAGATTTGCCTTTTCGCTTCCGACCATAAGAAAAACCGTGCTCATGCGGAACAGAGGGCTGCCGCCATCTTGAAACGCCTCATCCCAGTCAGCCTTGTTCTTTTTCGAGAGAAGAATTCTTGATGGCTAGAACTAACCCCAGAAAGAAGTGGGGAAGTTTAATGGGGTTGGACTTTACAGAACCTTTACCTAGTTCTCTAAAGTCCAAGTTTGAACTCTTTATCCTTGGAGCAGAATAAGGCCCTAGGCAAGAGTGAAGATAAATCTGACTGGTTTGGATGAAAAGGTAGAAATACCCCTTACAGGAAAAAGGGGTAGGTCTTTAAGACTCCTTTTATCCAAAAGAAAAAGTTATTTGTATTAGGCGTTGGGCCTCCAACTTCTTGAAGATCAGTAAAAATCTTTCATAAGTGATGTCACTTATGATAATGACTTTACATGAAAAGCTTCAGATGTGACGTAACCGAAAAGGTTACGGTAAGAAGGTATTTCCCAATTTACCAGAGAAATTGGTTGTCCATTAAATTTTATGATATGCTGGGACAGCATTAATATGGACAACAACAATTCTTTCAAAGTCAGATATTGTATAGAGATTAACTCAACAAGAAGGATTAAGACCTACTTGAGAATATTGATGGAGAATCTCTGCTTGGTTAAAAATGGAAGAACTATAGGGAAAGTTTCTTCAAAACTGGTATTATGTTCTTCACTTACAAGGTGAGGACTAGATTTCTTTAAAAGGTCTAGGTCCTGAATAACCAGATCTGGAGACCTACATGAAGGAGTGCAGAGGAGAACCTTAAATTTTAAGACAGCAAGTCTGGATCCTTCTATAACTTCAGGTAGTAGCTGGAGAAAAAGATGCAATATAAGGAGATACTCATATTGCCCTCATGGAGGGGCAAACATGGTATCATGCATCCTTTTTATTCATTATAAGCCACAACGAAGTATAGGGAATTAGAAGGAAAGTAATAATTAAGGAGCGACTGCAGTGGAAAGAATGCATCCCTGTTGAAGGAGTTCCAGTGAAATGTGGAACAACCCAGGGAATCGTGTAATTTTTTTTACACCTTCGCATGGTCTAAGCCCTGGTTAAATTTTCCTTAAAAGCTGCCACGTCTCTCCACCCCCCTCGGTGCTCCTGCCCAATCGGGGCAGTGGGAGAAGAAAAATCATCCACCGAGCTCCATAAAAGTGGCGTCCCTCGCCTCTGGAGCGAGCCGCTACCGCCGCAGGGTCTCTCCACCCCCCCTCGGTGCTCCTGCCCAATCGGGGCAGTGGGAGAAGAAAAATCATCCACCAGGCTCCATAAAAGCGGCGTCCCTCGCGGGCGGGCCCGCGCCTGAGGGCCTCGCCAGAGGGCCCTTTGGCGTGGCCCTTAGGCGCGGCACAGAGGCGCACAAAAAGAAGCGGCAAACAGAACCAACGCAAAAGAAGCCACATTACATTCAGCAGCGGAAATACCTCAACCACCGAACCAAAGAACGACAACAATGTCGCAGAGAACCTCACCACCCCAAGAACCCAGGTACTCCCCCATGCCACCCTTCCTAACCCCCATCTATCTCCTAACCCCCCTCCTGACCCTCTACCCCCACTCAGCCAAATCCAATAACCCCCTCCACCCAAGCACCACAACAGCTCAACCCACAAGCATCCACACACCTACTCACTCACACAGTGCACACCAGCCTGTACCACCGACCCCACAAACCACCACCACCTCTCCATCTCCTCAAACGCTCGCTCAGTCAGGAACAAATACCACATGCTCCAAGACCTGATCACAACTGAGAAGATTGACATCCTCTGTGTAACAGAAACCTGGCTAACAGACCACGACACAGTAATAATGAACCAGCTAACACCAAAGGGATACAGCCTTCAACACTGCTCCCGGACACATGCCAAAGGTGGAGGCGTAGCCATCATTGCAAAAGACAACCTCCACCTGCAGACCCACACCTCGGAAACCTCCAACGAAGCAGACATCCTTACCCTTACCAACAAACACATCTCGATATGCCTGATCTACTGGGCACCCACCACAACCACCGACCTACCACAGATACTACACCTCATCTCTGAAAGCACCAGCCCTTCGAAGGAACAAATTATCCTAGGAGACTTCAACCTCCCATCACTCCAGGAAAAAGCAAGCAGAAACCTTCAACGCCATGACAGCAATGGACCTGACACAGATCATACAAGAACCAACACATGAAAAAGGAAACACACTTGACCTCATATTTCTAAACTCCCAAACCGCCTCCCCATACAGAAGACCAACAATCTCACCAATACCATGGTCAGACCACTACATCAACATATCCCACACCTATCAACTCAAATATAACAGAGAAAACAATCACGCAAGGAGATTCAAAGCATTTAACAAAGACGACTTCCTAACGCAAACCCTGCCTAACCTACACACAAACTCCAACAACCTTGATGACCTGCTCCACAACTGGAATACCACAATCTCCTCAGCCACCAGCACAACTAGAAACAAGACTAATACCAGACCCATCTCCTCAAAAGCCCGATGGTTCACCCCCACCCTCCGAAAACTGAAAACCAAACTTAGAAGAACCGAAAGGAAATGGAGAAAAACCAAAAGCAACAAAGACAAAGCAAAATACCTCCACGAACTCAATGCGTACCACTCAAACTGACAACGCCAAAAAAACCTACCACACCAAAATCACCACAACAGCCATAAACAAACCTCGAGAACTCTTCCAAATTATCAAAAAACTGACAAGGGCACTCAGTAACTGACCAGCTGCCAGATATCCACCCTGATCTTTCTAGCCAGACAATACAAACAGCTTCAGCAACCACAAAGCTTACATCACTATGCTGAAACCACCAACACAAATTCATACCCCACCCTGAACAGCGACTGGAATACATTCGACAAAACCTCGAAAGAAGAAAAATATCTTCCACCATCTCCTGCTTGACCACCACCACCTCCCCCGTTGGACCCCTGTCCTGCCGACTGGATAAAGAAAACCAAAGAAGACCTGAGCACACCATTAACCCACATCGTAAACAAATCCTTTACCCAAGGACACATGCCAGACGCCCTTAAGACCACAGTCATTCGACCAACCCTAAAAAAAGCACAACCTAGATTCCCCTAGACTCTGCCTCTTACAGACCAGTAGCGAGCTTCCCACTCACCGCAAAGATAATCGAGAAGATAGTCCAACGTCAGCTTCAAGAACACCTGGACGTCAACAATATACTGGACCCGCAGCAACACGGATTCCGACCATTACATGGGGTCGAGACACTCATGACCACACTGAACACTTCATCATAGGAACCCAAGAGAAACACTCCGGATACATCCTAATTTTCCTGGATATATCAGCAGCCTTTGACACCATCTCCCATAACACCCTTCTCCACAGACTTCAAGCAATTGGAATCAAAGGTACTGTACTCCGATGGTTCAGGTCCTATCTAACCAACAGACAGCAACTGATCCGCACCAAAACCTCAACCTCACCCCCATTCCAGCAACATCAAGGTGTACCTCAAGGATCCACATTATCAGCCATGCTTTTCAACATCTACCTCCGTCCACTCTGTTCAGTCATACGCACACACGTCAGCTTCCACATATACGCCGACATAATGCTCTACGCCCAATTACAACCACAGACCCAAAAAATGACCAGCTATCAGCCTGCTTCACCGACGTATCCAACTGGCTACAAGAGAACAACTTATCCATTAACATAAAAACCGAAGCTCTTATAGTGACAAAAGACCCAGACTTCAAACCACCCGCTCACCTCAACATGGGAACCATGCAAATTCAAATACAACCACACATAAGATATCTCGGAATTATCATTGACCAAGCCCTAACCCTTAAACAGCAAACCAACAAGACCACCGGAACTGTATTCCACAAGGCAAAAACGGTACAACGTCTCCGACCTCTCCTCGAACTACAGGACTTCAGGACAGTAATGCAGGCTCTGACACTCCCTCATCTGGACTACTGCAACATAATCTACCATGGCCTACCTGCCACACAAACCAATCCCCTCCGAACTGCCTTAAACACCACAGCAAGAATAATTCACAACGCAAAGCAACGGGACCACATCACCCCAATTCTAAGAGACCTTCATATTCTCTCCATCGAAGCAAGAATCAAGTACAAAGCTCTTCTACTCACCCACAAAACCATCCACCAAACACAAGGCACCCCACTCCACACCCTACTACCTCGCCCAACCCACAGCAGAACAACCAGACAATCCTCCAACAGCTCCATTGCCGTCCCCCACAAAAGAACCAAAGCAACACAACGGACCTGCAACAGAGCCTTTGAACTCTATGCCCCATCCCTCTGGAACTCTCTACCAAACCACATCAAGAACGGTGATCTCCCTTCATTCAGAAAGCAGCTAAAAACCATCCTATTCCAAGAACATCTCTGAATAGGAACCCCTATTCTCTTCAAGATCCTCAAACCAATAACTGTTTATCTTGTCAGTCTCTATGTCCATCCTAAATCATTAATGTTGAGCCCCCGGTGATGGCCCCCCCCTCCCCCGTTATATGTCCCACCGCTTTGACCCGGTGAAAAGCGGGATATAAATACAAATAAAAAAAGAAGAGAAAATTTTTAAGGAAGATGGCAAGAGTAGGAACAAACCAGTCATGTAGGAGCATGACTGGCAGAGCCAGCTGAAGCCCTTTTAACCATCTGGAAGCTACCTGCTAGAAGTAGCTCTTAGGCTCTCTGGCAAGGCCCATAGTTGCAGAGCTTCCTTATGTAATGGCAGAGAGCATGTTGTAGGTTGGTTAGATCTGGCTGTTTAATTGCCAGTGTACAACCTAATCTATTCTGTTGGAGCCAAAAAGATGAAGATGGCTAAGAATAGTAGACAGGCCTGATGCCTGCAACAATAAAGTGTAACCTCTCGGAGTTATCTGTTATTAAAGCAGCAGAAAAGTATGTCCTATAGGTTGGAGAGGATCGACAGACATCATTTGGAGTGGTAATACTCAATTTCTGTCTGATAAGCTGCCTTAAAGTAGTATCTGAGATACATAGAGAAGATGAACCACAATGGGGAAGAAAACTCTGTATGGAAACTACGCACTGGAGTAGGTATTGAAGAAAAAACCCTATGGGCTTAGAGAATAAGCCCTCCAATTGATTAGTAGTACTCTTAGAGACTGAAAGTCTGGACTAAGAGGGATAGAAAGTAATACAGAGTTGAGAGGACTTACAATTTGTTAAGTCTTTGAAGAGGTAGGGTCCCCCTTGCGGTTAAAAGTATAAGATATCCTCGGACAGAAAACTGTCAAGGTGAAGGGTATAGCTCACGTTGTTAGTTGTTAGGTCTCCCTTTCTTTTAAAAGGAGAAACCTGTTATTTCTATGGTATGATGGTCCTTGATAGCTCTTGGAGCTAAAAAGATGGATTTCCCTTGTAGTAAGAGATTCATGCACAGAGTCGAGGATTGAGTCAATGTATGACTGGTATCTCAGCATGGATGAGATGAACCTTAGATACTGCTGATAAAAAGAAGTAGGCTCAGAGGTTCTAAACCTCACACAAAAAAAACAGAGGATAGAAATATCAGAAACCCTGCGACTGCTGGGCTTGCTGAGGCTGTTGAGGTCTTGATTTTCTTAGCCTGGTTTGATGTTGCCTGTCTTTGGAAACATCTGCACGATGGGTAGGACATGGGAAACACTTTTTTCCCCTAGGGGAATAAAGCTTTTTAGGAGAGTTTTTATTGGCTGGGATTAGAGGAAAGGTTTTGACAATCCTCTAGTGTTTAACTGAGTAGCTTGAAATAAAGCATCCTTGTTAAAGAGATTTTCACCAGTACAAGGAGTATTTCCCAGCCTTTCTTCTACCCATCTGTCTAAGTCTGAAGCTTGGAGCCAGGACAGGCGTCGTGCTCCTATGGCTATAGCAGAAGTTCTGCTAATAGACTCAAAACAGTCTAGGGAAGCACGATTAAGGAACCTAGAGATATTTTGAGCATAATTGACTAGTAAGAAATAGTCTGCTCTTTTATGCTTTTGAAGGAAAGGGTTCAAAAGCTTTAAGCTGTTTGTGACCTCTTCAAGAGACAATCCCATATAGAAAATATGAGATAATTCTTACTGAAAGCATGGATGCCTGGAAGCATCGACGTCCAAAGGCATGTAAAGTCCTAGACTCACGACCTGGCGGATAAGAGGAGTGCTTCTTTGCACTCTTAATATGCCTCATTGCTGATTCTACAACAATAGAATGATGAGGAAGTTGAGTCTTTTGAAAACCTGCAGAAGGTGGCACTTTGTACCTAGTTTCAAGTGTCTCAGAATGTGGTGATACCGTTAAAGGAGTTTCCCACATCTTTAAAAGTAGATCTTGTAAGATCTGATGCAAAGGAAGCATGATTAGCTCCTTTGGCAACCAGGGGGATTGCAGGGTCTCTGAATCCCCTGGTAAGGACTCTTCACCAGGTATAGAAATGGCAAGTAACCTTGCCATATCAAGCAGAAAAGCTTGAAAAGAAATCTCCCGAGGAGGGCCCTCTAAAATAAGGGGTAAAGGCTAGACTTGTTAAAGATTCAGCCTTGGTACCGATGGACTCATCCCAGTCATCGGCATCTGAAGACTTGAAAGGATGAAGCATCAGATTCTCCCTAAATCTGTGTCTTCGGTACCACCCGAAGTCGGTACCGAATCATCCATGCTAGGGATCGATTCCAGGCTCGGCATCAAAGGAACAGAGTCTGTCGAAGCAAGCATGGATGGTACCGACGCCGATACCGGTACTGAAGGCAATACAGATACTGGAGGAACAGTCTGCAGCCACTAACGGTACCGAAGTAACCGAGAGCGCTAGACTACGTTCATCAGTGAGGAGTGTTTCATCCAACACCGTAGCTGATGCCAGGGTGTCGGTACCGCTCAAAGCAGCCACAACCACCGAGCATGGCCCAGGTATGCTCACCGAGGCGAGAACCCCGGGAACAACCTGAAGCCCCGTTAATGCTTTGGAGCCCGAAGACTCCCGCCGGGGCTTTATTGCCAAAATGTCCGAGGGCAAAGCCGGAGCAATCTTGATACTGGAAAGGAGATCTACCACTCGAGGACTGGCTAGTCTTTACAGACTCGTTTGGTTACCTGATCCTGTGGAGATATTCTAGTTGGTGACATTGAGTGCGATGTGAACCGGGTATCGAGCTGTGCTCGATTCTGAAGATTCCTTCTGTTTGAACTCCAGCAGGAAAGACACTGCAGTGAGCAATGGTCAGGACCCAAACATTTTAGACACCAAGTATGGGTGTCTGAAAAAATATTTGTACCGCCACACTTAGAGCATTTCTTAAGGGTAGTGGCTGGCTTTTCCATAATGGAAAAATGGAGGCCTAGTGGCCTAGAAACTGTCAGACACTAACAGGAAAAAATTTGTCGAAAAGAAGAAATATTTAGAAAAAAACAAAAGAAAGCACCGGCAGTACCGGTGGCGGAGGGAAGGCAGACGCGACCACAAAAAAACTAAGAATAAAAAGAAGAATTTTCTGCGGTGACAGGAATACATCATGCCGGCTCTGCGGAAAACTGATGAGGGAAGTGTTTAGGCGGGAAGGCAGCGCGCATGCGTGTGGGATGCTCCCAAAAGCTTTCTTTTTGGATGCTGGGGAGCGTTCCCACGCAGGCTCCGTTGGTACCGACGTACCCATATGTGAAGACTCATTCCTGCTTGTTCCTGGAGATAAACTAAATTGGTAGGGAAAAAACAGAACCCTTATGGGTTTTCTGGGAGGGATTTTTATACTGAGGTGGATACTGTGAGAATCTCTTAAAAATTGACTTTGAAAAGGTAGGCTAACATTTGGGCTTTGCATAAACAAAACAAAGACAGACAAGTTTAGGCAACCTCGCACAAGAGTAAGTTAGGCTTACCTGCTAATTGTAGTTCCTGGAGGAACTCCAGTCTGGTCCCGGAATGTCTGGGTTGTCAACCTCCTCTAGCAGCTTTGGAGACTGAGAAACTTTATTCTTGTGATGTCATTGGTATATAAAGCCTGGCTCCTCCTCTTCACACCAGTTTACCTAATGACAAAGCAGACTCACCAGAGCAACAAGTAGTGAAATGCAACACCCACTAATCCGCCCCAGTGAACTGCAAAGGTCTGTGGACCGAACTATGTACAAAAAGTGAAATACTAACCAGTTTTTTGTTTTTTTTTTAAAACTACTGTTCGTATGTCCTAAGGTCTCCTGTCCACCTCCGTGGAAGTTACATGCAAATGACCCTTCTTTAACAGGAAATGTTTCCCGCTATCTTGCTACCCGCCTTTCGAAGAAAATGACCAAATATTGCTTACCAGTAAGACTGCTCTTGCTTCAGGCTGCAGTGTATCTCTGAAACCAGGCGGGATCCGGGACCAGATTGGAGTTCCTCCAGGAACTACAATTAGCAGGTAAGCCTAATTTACTCTTCCTGATCGTCCCTCCAGTCTGGTCCCGGAATGTCTGGGATGTAACAGAGCAGTAACTACAAACGGGAGGGTCCACCAAGTCCAGCCTGAAGCACTGCCGAGCTAAAACAGGTGTCCCTGCCCGCCTGAACATCGAGACGATAATGCCTCACAGAAGTATGGAGAGACGACCACGTCGCCACTTTACAAATCTCTACCGCCGGCACCAAAACTACATTCCGCCCACGACGCTGCTTACGCCCTCACGGAATGGGCCCTCAGACCCTCTGGAACCAGACGGCCACGCAACATGTAAGCCGAAGCGATAGCCTACTTCACCCATCTAGCAATGGAACCCTTGGAAGCCGCCTCCCCCTTCCTTGCCCCTGCAAATAGCACAAAAAGCATGTCCGACCTACAGAAAGATGCCGTGCGCGTAACATACTTCTTCAAAGCACACCGAATATCCAAGCGATGCAGACGCTGCGCCAGCTGACCTTTACCCTTCTCTCGAAAAACTGTCAAGGACACTACTTGATTCACATGAAAGGGGGACACCACCACCTTTGGCAGGAAGGACGGAACTGGTCTCAAAACCACTTTAGAATCGCCAAAAGACAGAAAGGGCTCTCTGCAAGACAGCGCTTGCAACTCCGAAATCCACCTCGCCGAAGCCACCGCTACCAAACACACTACTTTCAGCGTAAGATCCTTCAAAGACGCCTCCGCTAAGGGCTCAAACGGTGCCTTCCCCAAGGCATCCAAGACCAAGGGCAGGTCCCATGCCGGAATTACTCTATGACGTGGCGGTCGTAGAAGCGAGACCGCCCTCAAAATACGCTTAACATCCGCATGAGCCCCCAGAGCAACACCGCACACCTTACCCCTATAACAGGACAACGCCGCCAACTGCACCTTCAAAGAGGCTGCCAGCCCCTTCTGAAACCCATCCTGCAAAAAAGGACAGCACCTGAGGCACCGAGGCTCGCAACGGCACACAGTTCTTCTCCGCACACCACGCCTCGAAGACACGCCACACCCTGACGTAAGCCAAAGTAGACGACCTTCCCGCCCTCAGTAAGGTAGTTATCACTGCCGACGAATAACCTCTCGCCGTCAACCTAGCCCGCTCAATAGCCAGGCCGTAAGCGAAAATCGATCCACCTGGGGCATGCAGAGGCCCCTGAGTGAGAAGATCCCTGCGGACAGGAAGCTTCCAAGGCTGGTCCACCAGAAGAAGAAGTACTAGGTCCGCGTACCACGGGCGCCTTGGCCAATCAGGCGTGACTAGAACCACTCGCCCATTGTGTCGCTCGATGCGCTGCAGTACCCGACCGATTAACACCCACGGGGGAAACACATACAGCAGCTGCCCCTCCGGCCACTCCTGAATGAGAGCATCTAAACCTTCTGCCATCCGCTCCCTTCGTCTGCTGAAGAACCGATCGACCTTTGTGGATTGAAACGTCGCCATGAGATCCATCACTGGAAGACCCCAGCGCCGCACCAACATCGCAAACACCTCGGGATGCAAGACCCACTCCCCCTGGTCCACCTTCACGCGACTCAGAAAATCGGCCTCCACATTGTCCACTCCTGCGACATGCGCTGCTGACAAAGCCACAAGATGGGTCTCCGCCCACTCGAACTCTCCGCTTCGTCCTCCAGCGCTACGCTGCCGGTGCCGCCTTGACGATTTACATAAGCCACTGCCGTGGCATTGTCTGAGACGACCCAAATGGCCTTCCCCTGAACAAAAGGACTCAACTCCTGCAGTGCCAACGCCACCACCCGTAACTCCAGCCGGTTGATCGACGTCTTCTCCAGGTCGGACCACTGGCCCTGAACCAGGCGCCCCTGAAAATAGGCCCCCCAGCCGTAAAGACTGGCATCTGTCGTCAGAAAATTCAGACGCGGAGCATCCAAGCACATGCCTTTCTCCAGACTCCCCGGCCGCAACCACCAAGTGAGCGCCCGGCGAGTCTGCAGAGGGCAAGACAACCGCTGACTCAGAGAATCTCGTTGATGCGACCACCTTCGCAACAGGGCCCTTTGCAATGGTCTCATGTGAGCTTGCGCCCACCGCACCGTCTCCAAGGTCGCCGCCATCGTCCAACACCTGCAGATACTCCCAGGCCGTGGGACACCGTAGACAGACGAAACAACGCACCAAATCTCGGAGCCCTAGCACTCGCTGCTGAGGCAGAAAAACGCGTCCTACCCTTGTGTCGAACCGTGCTCCTAGATATTCCAGGTCCTGAGTTGGCGTCAACTTGCTCTTCGCCAGATTGACCACCCAACCTAGACTCTGCAACAGGGTTACTACCTTGGCCGTAGCTGCCACACTCTCCTCTCAGAACTTTGCTCTGATCAACCAATCATCCAGGTACGGATGCACCAACACCCCGTCCTTCCATAAGGCTGCCGCCACCACCACCACAACTTTGGTGAAGGTGCACGGAGCCGTCGCCAACCCAAAGGGGAGCGCCTGAAACTGGAAATGACCCATCGGTACTGCAAACCGGAGAAATTTCTGATGCTCCCGCCGAATCGGAATATGCAGGTACGCCTCCGATAGGGATGTCAAACTCCCCTGTTCTGACCGCCGCAATGACTAATCTGAGGGTTTCCATGCAAAAATGAGACATGCGCAGAGAACGATTTACCTTCTTTAGATCTAGAATCGGCTGCCATGTGCCTTCCTTCTTCGGCACCACGAAGTAAATGGAGTATCGACTGAAATCTAACTGGTCGGGAGGAACCGGTACAACCGCTCCGAGAGACGTAGAAGCCGCCGTACCGTTTCCCGAACCGCCGCGTGCCTCGCTGGAGCGTTGCACGGTGACCGCACAAAAGCATCGGCTTCCGGATGCTGCAGGTCCAGGGCATAACCTTCACGAACCACCTCCAAGACCCACTGATCGGATGTGAGCTGGGTCCAGGCCGGATAAAATTCCCGCAACCGACCTCCTACGGGAACTAACTCCCCCTGGACCCTCCTGACTTCATTGCAACTTCTTAAAGGTGGAGGATGAGGACGCCGACGCCGCAGCAAACCCCCTATTTGCTCCTCGAAACCCCCGAAAACCCTAGGAACGACCAGGGAAACGGCCGCGTAGCCCTTGACTGCCCCTAGGTGGATTGAACCGCTGAAAGTCACGCTGTTGCTGCCGAGGCCCGGGAACGGAACAGCTCTGCTTCTGCTTGTCCTCTGGCAGCCGTCCACCCTTAGTCTCTCCTAAATCCTTCACCAACTTGTCCAAATCTTCCCCAAAGAGCAGTTTACCGTGAAAGGGAAGCCTACTTAACCTAGCTTTGGACGAACTATCCGCTGCCCAATTGCGCAACCAAAGGCATCTGCGACCCGCAACCACTGACACCATGCTCTTTGCTAACCCCCGGATCAGATCATAATGAATATCCGCTAGATACGCCGCCCCGGACTCCAATATGGCCGCCTCCTCAACCGGCTCTACCGAATCATCCCCCTGGATCCGCTGCGCCCAGCGCAAACAGGCTCTCGCCACCCAGGCACCACAAATGGATGCCTGCAAGGATAAGGCATTAGCCTCAAAGACCTGCTTCAGCAAGGACTCCAATTTTCTGTCCTGCGCATCCTTTAGAGCCGCGGAGCCTTCCACCGGGATAGTAGTCTTCTTAGTCACTGCCGAAACGGCCACATCCACACTCGGGGCCTTAAATAAATCTCGATCTTGATCCAGTAGCGGGTACAGCTTCGCCATGACCCTAGCGCCTTTGAGAGCGACCTCCAGCATATCCCATTCCACCTGAATCATTTCCTTAAAGACCCTGTGCACCGGAAAAAGCCCTCTGAGTCTTCCGGACCGCCTGCAGAAATGGATCCTCCAGGGTAGCATCCTCAGCCGGACCGACGTCCGGCATATTAAGCGCCTTCGCTATAAGCGCCGGTAGTTTTTCCCTCCGGTAAACACGGACCACTCGTGCCTGATTCTCCTTGCTCCCAAATTTCACCTTCCTCCAGATCCCCTAGACCATCTTCATAACGCAGGTCCTCTGATACCACTGACCGATCTATGGGATCCCTCTCCAACCTAGCCACTTTAGCACAGACGCCCGACGCACCTGCCGAGAAAGCAGAACTTGACCTCTCGTGTCCTGACTCAGCCCCAGAGGTACTGGCCGCCTGCGCCACACTAGAGCTAGCTCAAGTCCTTTGGAGCAGGGCCATGAAATCCGTAGAGAAAATGGACGCCAAACTGCCTCCCACTGACTCTTGCGTAAGTGGAAGATCGGGCCCTAAAGTGGCACTCAGCACAGGCTCCGCAACCGTCAGACGGGATAATGGGCTCTGGCACTGCCTCCAAAACCTCCTGTTCTCCTACCTCAGATGCAGGGACGAACTCCTTGGCCTCCAACTCTGGAGTACAACCCCTACAGACACCCTTCTTGTGAGACGGCACTCCTCTTAGCTCCACACAAGAGACACTGTTTGGACGGCATGCTGAACAGAGAACCATGCCTCCAGCTACCTCCCAAACGCTAAAAAGAACCCCCCCACCCAAATCTTTTTTTTTTAAACTACTGGAAGTTCCTCAGAATCGCCCCCCCAGGTGATTCGTGAAGAAAAGCAGTTACTTACCTGTAACAGGTGATCTCTGGGAACAGCAAGAATAAGTCTTCACATATGGGTATCGTCGGTACCAACGGAGCCTGCGCGGGAACGCTCCCCAGCGTCCAGTAAGAAAGCTTTTGGGAGCATCCCACAGCGCCTGCGCGCTGCCTTCCCGCCTTTCCTAACCGCCTCTCTCCAGTTCGAGTTTTAAAGCTGAGACAAAGAGAGGAAAGGAAAGGAATGATAGAGAGATACAACTCCTAGGGGAGGTGGGTGGGTTGTGAAGACTTATTCCTGCTGTTCCCAGAGATCAACTGTTTTATTTATTTATTTTATTTATTAACATTTTTTTATATACCGCACTATTCGATATCAGCACGGTTTACATGGAACAAGAAACTTCAGACATGTTACATTTATCTGTTCATTACATATAACAGGGAAGTCAACCTGGATAACAGGGGGAACTATATACAGGTAAGTAACTGTGCTATCTCCAGGAACAAGCAGGAATGAGTCTTCACATATGGGGACTCCCTAGCTGCAGATGCCAGGGAGAGACCCCATGGTTGTGTGCCCTTGCAGAGGGCTTCACTTCCCCTCCATGGATCTCTGGCATCCAATCAGGGTAGGTGGGTAGGAGTTGATTAGGAATGGAACAGGTGTTTGAGGACAGCCTGACCAAACGAGGCATCCCGGCGGGAGTCCTTGTCCAAACAGTAATGTTTATGTTTATGTTTTATTCAGCTTGATATACCGCCCTTTTAGGGGAACCAGAGCGGTTTACAATATAAAAACAGTTATAAAAACAATCATAAAAACAAGCATAGTACACAGTTATAAAATAATAGGTAAAAGAAAGGAAAAAGAAATTACAATGTCTGGACAGGAAAGAGGGGGAGAAGAGCACAACATAGACCAAAGTGAGTAGAGTTAAGCAAAGGGGGAGGGAAGGTCAAAAGCAAGGGAAAAAAGGTGGGTTTTTAGATTACACTTAAAGGTGAGGAAATGGGGTTCAAGGCGGAGGGAGGGGGGAAGAGAGTTCCAGAGGGCGGGGGCTGCAAAGAAGAAAGCAGAGGAGCGGGTGGACTGTAAGTGAGCAAGGGAGGGTGGAGGGAGAGAGAGACGGTTGAGATGGAATGAGCGGGGTGTATGCCTGGGAGTGTGATAGGTGAGAAGGTCTGCTAGATATTGAGGTGTGCTGGAGTGAAAGACCCGATGAACCAGTGTGAGTAGTTTGTATTGAGAGCGAAAGGGTAGAGGCAACCAGTGGAGGTGAGAGAGAAGAGGTGAAACGTGATCACGGGCGGCGGAGTGGGTGGCAATACGGGCAGCAGTGTACTGGATGCGCTGAAGTCTATAAAGCTGAGATTTAGAAATACCAAGAAAAAGAGAATTAGCAAAGTCAACACGAGACATAACTAAAGAAAGGAGTAGTGTAGCAAGTGCTGGAGGGGTGAGGAAGGGACGAATAGCACTAATTTGACGTAGGAAAAAAAAAAAGAGGTCTTAGTAACATGAGAAATGTGATCGTGAAAAGAGAGATTAGAATCAAAGAGAACACCAAGGTAACGAAAAGAAGAGACTAGTGGAATAGAGGCTCCTGAGAAAGATGGGGCCAAGGAAGGGGTAGGACCACCACGAGAGAACCAGATAGCGATAGTCTTTGTAAGATTAAGGTGAAGGCAGTTGTGTGACAACCAATCGGCGACAGTAGAGAGACAGGAATCAAGTGGGGAAAGATCGGGATGAGAAGGAGAGGTGTGGTGTAGGAGAACGATGTCATCTGCATAATAAAAGGCGCTGATTCCGGTTTGTTGAATCTGAAGGGTGAGAGGGGCCAAGAAAAGGTTAAAGAGAAGAGGTGCAAGTACTAAACCCTGGGGAACACCACATACCAGGGGAAAAGGGTCAGAGGAAGGAACAGAAGGGGAAGAGGAAAGGACTGAGCAGGACCGTGAAAATAGAAAAGAGTGGAACCAGTGAAGCACTGTGCTGCGGAGACCCGCCTCCCGAAGACGAGTGAGAAGGGAGTGATCAACAAGGTCAAAGGCAGCAGACAGATCAAGTGCTACCGCCACCGAGATATCACCATGATCGTGAGCAACGTGGAGAGCATTAGTGAAAGCAAGAAGAACAGTTTCCACACTGTGACCCTGACGAAAACCAGATTGCCGTGGGTGAAGAAAGTTGATATCGTCCAAGTGGTGGGAAAGTTGGGCAAATACAAATTTTTCCAGAAGTTTAGAGATAAAGGGAAGATTGGATACTGGACGGTAGTGGGAAGGAACCATGGGGTCAAGGGAAGGTTTCTTGAGAATGGGACGAACAAGAGCGTGTTTCCAGGGGTGAGGAAAAATACCAGAGGAGAGACTGGAATTGAGCATAGAAAGAAGGGGAGGAAGGAGTGCTAGTGATGAATCTAATAACCAGGAGGAAGGGATGGGGTCAAGTGAACAAAAGGTCTTGTTAGAAGAGGAAATGAGTTGATGAAGTTCAGCTGAAGTCATGGGGGGGAAGGAAGACCAGGTGTGAGAATGGCCAGGGGATGGAGGAGATACGATGGGAGAGGGAGGGGGGATGGGGGGAGGACAAGAGGGAAGGGATGATCTAAGGTTGGAAATTTTGTCGCTAAAGAATGCAGCTAGAAGTGACGGAGCGGGAGATGAGTGAATGGGGGAGGCAGAGGCAGAGGGAAGAGAGGGAACGGAGCGTGTTATAGAGGTGTCGGGTCTGATTAGGAGCAGTCGAAATAGCGGTGGAGAAATAATTCCTTTTGGCTGAGTGCACCTGAGAGCGGTAGTGAGAATGATGGGCCTTAAAAGATGAAAGTGTGGTTGGAGAGGGAGTCTTGCGCCATAAGCACTCGGCTCTACGGAGCTGAGTGCGGAGCAATCTGAGGCCGGGGTGGTACCAAGGTTGAGAAGGGTGAGATCTTGGGGGGTGAAGTTGAAGAGGAGCCAGTTCATTAAGTGCATCAGACAAGGTAGAGAACCAGAGGGCGGCTTGGGAATCAGGGGAGTGAGAGGAAAAGTCGGTGGGGAGGAGAGAGGGAGCAGAAGGAAATTGTTGAATGGTAGAAGGGGTAATGCGGCGAGAAAGATGTTGAGAAGATGATACTAAGACGGACGGATGTAAGGGAGGCTTGGGGAGCAGACAAGAGAAGAGCAGACAATGGTGGTCTGACCAAGGAAGGGGGAATGAGGAGAGGTCAGACAGAGAGGAGGAGAGAGGGGTAAGAAGGAGGTCAAGTGTGTGGCCAGCCATATGGGTAGGAAAAAAGACATGTTGAGACAGGGAAATGTCAGAGGAGAGAAGCAAAAGCCTGATCCCTTGAAGAGGTAGGAGAATCCATATGTAGATTGAAGTCTCCTGCAATGAGCAGCTGAGGAAAAGCAAGAGTCAAATCAGAAATAGTAAGAAGTAGGGAATCCCAGAGGTCGGAGCGTAGGGCTGGTGGGGCATAGATAAGGAGGATGTGCAGCGGGGAAGATGAATGGAGGCAAAGAAGTAGAGCCTCAGGGTAGTGAAGTGATGGGGAGAAGACTTGCGTGAAGGAAAGAGCAGGGTGCAGAATGGCGGCCATGCCGCCTCCAGAGCGGCCGCGTTGAGAAACTGAAACCGCGGAGAAGCCGGGAGGAAGGCAACGGGCAAGGAGGGCATCCTCCCCTTCCTTCACCCAGGTTTCGGTGAGAAGAAAAAGATCTAGGGAAGATTGCACAATAAGGTCCTGGATAAGGAGAGTCTTATTCCTAAGTGATCTGCAGTTGAGGAGCCCGATCTGCAGGGGGGGGGTGAAGTGAGATCGGGAGATGAGACGTGGGAAATGTTGGTAGTAGTGACAGGAAAGGAGAAGATTTGGGCATCGTGAGCGTAAGAGTGTGGGCAGAGCAGGACGGTGCCCCCAGATAACGGGTATATGGGTCATCAGGAGGGAGGGAAAAGAAACTGCCAGAGAAGGAGCAGAGACGTGAGAGGCGAGGAAACTCACCTGGAGCGGACCAAACAGCAAACTGGTAGATAGGAACGAGGGACAGGCCGAGAGAAGAGGGGCAGGATATTCGAAAAGCCCAAAAGTGATCAGTAGGGTAATTGGGAGGATAAACCAGGCAGCAGCCGAGCCGGTACAGCTCATGCGGCCTGCGCGGCCGGAGCGGTCCCAAGGAGCGCACCTAAGGAGCACGTGAAGGTGTGAACCGAGGCCCAGGTGGCCGCTCGACAGATCTGGTCGATGGACACAGAGTTCAGATGAGCCATTGAGGCTGCCATGGCTCTCACATTGTGAGCTGTGACATGGCCCTCCAGAGAAATGTTCTTACTCTGGTAGGCGAAAGAAATACACTGAGCAATCCAGCTGGACAGTGTTCTCTTAGAGACTGGAAGTCCTAAATGAGAAGGATCAAAAGCAACAAAGAGTTGAGAAGACTTTCTATGTTGCTGTGTTCTTTGTAAGTAGAAAGCGAGAGCTCTCTTACAATCCAAGGTATGAAGATTCCTCTCTGCATTTGATGCATGAGGTCCTGGAAAACAGACAGGTAAATATACCTCCTGATTCAGATGAAAAAGCGAGACCACTTTAGGCATAAAGTGTGGATTGGTCCTGAGGACTACCTTATCATGATGGAACCTTGTATAAGGTGGATTAGCCACCAAAGCTTGAAACTCACTGATGCGGCGTGCTGAGGTGACTGCAATGAGAAAAATAACTTTCCAAGAAAGAAATTTCAAGGAGGTGGTGGCTAAAGGTTCAAAGGGTGGCTTCATAAGCTGGCCAAGAACCAGGTTTAAGTCCCATGCCACTGGAGGTGGTCTAATGGGAGGTTTAGTTAAAAGAAGGCGTCTTATGAATCTTGCTCTAAGAGGGTGAGAGGAGATAGGTTGTCCATTGAGAGGCTTGAGGGACGCTGCAATAGCACTCAAATGGACTCTTACTGAATTTGTTTTCAGGCCTGCATGGGATAGATGCAGGAGATACTCTAGTAGAGAGTTCAGAGGTATTGCAAGAGGGTTTAGACCCTTCTCTGAACACCAAACGGTGAATCTCTTCCATTTGAAAGCATAGGAACGTCTAGTAGGCGGCTTCCTAGAGGTATGAAAGCACAGTTACTTACCTGTAACAGGTGATCTCCGGAACAGCAGGAATTAGTCTTCACATATGGGTACGTCGGCGCCGACGGAGCCCTCACGGAAATGCTCCCCAGCATCCAAACAGAAAGCCTTTGGGAGCATCCCTCACGCCTGCGCGGTGACTTCCCGCCTTTTCCACTGCCTCTCCCCAGTTGAGTTTCATAGCTGAGACAGAAGGAGAGAAAGAGGAAAGGAAATAGATACAACTCCTAGGGGAGGTGGGTGGGTTGTGAAGACTAATTTCTGCTGTTCCGGAGATCACCTGTTACAGGTAACTGTGCTATCTCCAGGAACAAGCAGGAATGAGTCTTCACATATGGGGGACTCCCTAGCTGTGGGTGCCAGGGGAGATCCCATAAAATGCGCATCCCTGGAACAGGATGGCATTTCCCAAACCTGGATCTCCGGCATCCCCTGGGGGATGGAGGGTAGGAGTTGAATAGAGCAGAGCTGTAGAGGAACAGCGAATCTAAAGACTACAGGGAAAAAAGTCTTTAGAAGGTATGTCAAGTATCATCAAAATATTTAATGAACTAGCACAATATAGAGCTTACCTACTGGATTGTAGGAAGTAGACTGTAGATGCAGTAGCGGAATCTTCAAGGTGACTCCACAGCAGTGAGGAAGAAGTTCCAATCTGGAATGGCCAGGTGACCCAGGTGTCAGCCGGGGCAGGAGAAGATCGGCAGGTCTCCAATGAAAAGCTTTATGGGAAAAGCTGAGAACTCATTTAGGTACAGAGTCATAAACATTGAGGACTAAAAGAAGAAGACTGACCGATCTGGAAAATTAGCCCAGTCCGGAAGGGAAGAGAGGGTATGTAAAAAGCCCCTATTCCCAAGGAGAACAGAAGTGTACTAGGAACACTGAAGATGTACACTGTCCTTCCTAGCTGTTAAGCGATAGGAAGACATTGAAGTTTGAGACTGCACAGATAGGGAGATGTATAACAAAAATAGAAGCTGTTGACGTCACAGCAGTAATGGTTAGTATAACCTGTCCCAGTCACTGAGCCATAAGATAATAGGCAAGTTGACTGTCCGGACCCCATAAGAAAATAAAAACCTAAGCACCGACAGTCAGGGAGATAGGTAGACATAGGGTGCTATGGACATCTCCCAATATGCGTATGCCTATATAGATATATATCTGGAAGACATACATATCTATACCTATGAGAATATATGTATGTAGACAAGTATTTTTATAGATATAGATATATGTATAGATAGAGGTGGGATGGCTGACGCCCACCCAGGGTACAAAACCATGTATGCCCCCATACATAAAAATGTTTCAGAATACATGCCTGCAACTGAGCCACAGAAAAAAAAACATTCACATGGGGAATGTAATGGGAAAAAATTCATCCAATAATAGGGGGTGAAACCCACCTGAAGAAATATAGAGAATTGATTTCTGTGGAGCAGGAATGTAGGTCAGTGGAAGAACCAGTATGGTTGCGTGAAAAACAGAGGATAACAGCAGTCTGGCAAGAGTACATCAGCAGTACTTTAGGACTCTGATACGTCCAAAGGACAAGAAGAACGCATAGACGAAGATACCAGAGTGACACAGCCAAGGGGTTCAGGGGTATCATGTACGATAAAGGAGTATGCGTTGTCCAAGTGGAGTAGGAAAACATAATGCCAAGCTGTAAGGAACAGGAGCATATTCCGGTCAGATTGGGAACTCCGTGGACATTCACACAGAAAAGCTTGTCTGCTGTATATGAAAGACCCTCAGAGACAAAGGTCAATGCTCTGTGGTAAGGGCCCAGAGTAGAAGCTTCTCTGAAGGTTGCCGAGAGCATTGTGCAGGAGAATTACAAGATAAAACTGACAGAAGTCAGGTGTGTTGCCACATCCGAGGAAAGGATATGGCTAGAAGACGATAAGCTGCAGTGAATAGTATTATGCAAGATAGTTGCAAGCAGCTTGCAATGAGCATTAAAGTAATCACTGGAACTCCTGCATATACAGCAACTGAACAAAACGACAGGAGATTCTCCTGTAGAACACAGAGAGAAAACAGACAAAGGCAGCGGAGAGCATCTCCGTCCCTGTCCGATGAGTTGTTCAGAGCACGCAGTGAAGGAAAAAACAAACAGGCTACACTGGAAGAAAAAAAGCGTTTCAGTATGGCACCAACTCAAGCAGGGGAAACCCTGGAAGAGAAGGGGTTGGAAAGTGACTTACCATAGGGTAAGGCAGCTGAATGAAAAGATGTCCATATGGGGACAGAAACTATCATGGGATAGTTGTGACCTCCCTTCGTGGTATTAAGAATGGGAGAATTCTGCAACCCATGGACAAAAGTATCCGAGAGCATAGCATACTGGAAAAGAAACCAGTGTAGAGTTTGAAGAATAAACTTCTGCTAAGGGGAAGTTAACTGTAGATTGCAATACACAGGAACCTATGGTTGCTGGTTATGAGCAGACTGGATAGAGTCTGGAGACTTCAGACTAGGATGAGATGTCCCTTGCTTGGGTACACCGGGAGGATGGGCAGAAGGATGAAACTTTCTCTTCTTCGGGAAAGAAGGTTTGGTAGGACATTTCCTACGTCCTGGGGAAAAAGAAGGCTTAGGATGGTTTCCAGAACTAGGAAAGTCAGTGGAGCAATGAGCAACCTGACGTAAAGCTTCTCTATTGAAAAGATTGTCTCCAGTACAAGGAGAATTACCCAGTGCATGTTTTGCCCATCTGCTCAAGTCTGAAGCCTGCAGCCACGCTGTATGACGCGCTCCAATGGCAATAGCAGAGGATCTGCTAACAGACTCAAAAGAGTCTAGAGAAGCACGAGAAAGGAACCAAGAGATATTCCTGCTATGATTAAGAAGCAAGAAATAGTCAGAGGCCTTGGGTTCTGACAAAAAGGGAGAGACAGAGTAGTTACTCACCTTTAACAGGTGTTCTCCAGGAGCAGCAGGAATCAGTCCTCACTTATGGGTGACGTCGGCGCCGACGGAGCCCTCGCGGAGCAATTTTCCCCAGCTTTCGAAGAAAGCCTTTGGGAATTGCAGCACGCATGCGCGGTCCCCTTCCTGCTCAAGGGTGCCATCTTGCTCAGTCGGATGACATAGCGAAAAGACAGCAAAAAAAGTTAGCAGAAACATGTAATAAGAATGACTGCAACTCCAAGGGGGAGGAGGGAGGGTAGTGAGGACTGATTCCTGCTGCTCCTGGAGAACACCTGTTACAGGTGAGTAACTACTCTTTCTCCAGGACCAAGCAGGAAGTCAGTCCTCACTTATGGGACTCCCAAGCTTAAGGCTACCGGAGACCTCAAGCCGAAAAATGAGCTCCCTCAAGCTCAACAGTACAGAAGGAAGGAATCTTCTCTGAATACGAATCCGGCCGGTAGCCCAACACCAGGGCCGGAGGGTAGGAGTTGCCTAGACCTCAAAGAGATTGTGGAGGACTGCCTGTCCGAAAGCACTGTCCCTGCAGGACTCCCTCTCCAGGCAGTAATGAGCCGCAAACATCTGGCTTGAAGACCAAGTAGCGGCCCGGCAGATGTCTGCCAACGGAACAGAGCGGAGATGAGCCACTGACGCAGCCTTCGCCCTGACACGGTGAGCCGTAACTCGACTATCTAAGGAGAGGCTGGCTGCCCCATAAGCCCAGGCGATACAGCCAGCTACCCAGATGGACAAAGTACGCTTAGAAACGGGTACCCCCAACCGATTGGGGTCAAAAGATACAAAAAGCTGGACAGCTTTCCGATGCTCTCGCGTACGTTCAAGATAGTAGGATAAGGCTCTTCTACAGTCCAAGGTATGCAGAACAGTTTCAGCTCGGCTGGTATGCAGCCTGGGAAAGAAGGTCGGAAGAACCACCTCTTGATTGATGTGAAAAGTGGAGACCACCTTTGGAAGAAACTTAGGGTGAGTCTGTAAGACCACCCTATTCTTGTAGAACCTAGTGTATGGGGGCTCCGACACTAGGGCCTGTAGTTCACTAACACGCCTAGCGGAGTTAAGGGCTACCAAGAAGAGAGTTTTCCAGGAGAGGAAACGAGGGCAGGTAGCCATGGGCTCAAAAGGCAGACAGGTAGGTAAGCCTTTGAAAGACCACACTGAGATCCCAGTCAGGAGCTGGAGGGCGCAACGGAGGCTTAAGCAGAAGGCGGCCCCTGAGAAAACGCGCCACCAAGGGGTGCGAGGAAAGAGGCTGGACCTCCACCGGCGAATGATGTGCAGAGAGAGCACTGAGGTGGACCCTGACAGAGTTGGATTTGAGGCCCAGATCGGAGAGGTGAAGCAAATACTGCAGTACCACCGATACTAAGCAGGCGAAGGGGTCCTCAGAGCGCTGAGAACACCAGACCGAGAAGCGACACCATTAAAGGGCGTAAGATTTCCGGATGGAAGGTCGCCGAGACGCCAGGATGACAGCTTCCGGAGGAAGCAGGAGCGGAGCTAGGACTACCCTTTCAGCAGCCAGGCCATCAGATGAAGGGCCCGGAGGTTGGGGTGCAGGAGAGTACCCTGAACCTGGGTCAGGAGATCGGGCTGAAACCCCAGAGGAAGAGGGGTGTCCACCGCTAGCTTTAGGAGTAGAGGGAACCAGGGTTGTCTCGGCCACCTGGGAGCCACCAGGATCACAGAGGCCCTGTCCTGGACAACTTTGAACAGCGTCCGGGACACAAGTGGCGTGGGAGGAAAGGCATACAGTAGGCCCGTGGACCACGAGATGAGGAAAGCATTCGGCGCTACTCTGAGAGGATGCGGGTGCTGGGAGCAGAACCTGGGAAGTTGCCGGTTGAGAGGACTGGCAAAGAGATCCACGGTGGGGAGGCCCCACCGGCGGAAGATCTGCTGGACAACTACAGGGTTCAACCTCCATTCGTGCGGCTGCAGAATCTGGCTCAGTTTGTCGGCCAGGCAATTTTCCTGCCCGGGCAGGTAAACAGCCTTGAGGAGGATGTCGTGGTCGACTGCCCAAGAGCACAGTCTCCGAGCCTCCTGACATAGGAGGGAGCCCGTGCCCCCGTTTGTTCACTTAGAACATGGCAACCTGATTGTCCGTCTGTACCAGCACAGACCGACAAGAAGTGAGGTGAGAGAAGGTCCGCAGAGCTAGGCGGATCGCCCGCAGCTCCAGGAAGTTTATCTGCTGAGCAGCCTCCCAAGGTGTCCAAAGGCCTTGAGTGCATGTTCCCTGGCAATGTGCTCCCCATCCCAGGAGAGAGGCATCTGGCGTTAGCACCTGGGAAGGTGGAGGAGACTGAAAGGTCATGCTGAGTACCAGATTGGGCAGGTGAAGCCACCATTGCAGAGAGGAGACCAAGCGGCCGGAGATCTGTATTAAGTCCGTCAGTCTCCCTGTGGCCTGATGCCATTGAGTGCGAAGGCTCCACTGAGCAGGTCTCATATGTAGATGGGCATTCGGAGTGACATGGACCGTGGAGGCCATATGACCGAGCAGTTGCAGGAATTGTCTGGCAGAGACCGGTGACGCGCTGTGGAACCTGCCGGCCAGAGCTAGGAGCCTGTTGGCCCGTTCCAGAGGCAAGAAGGCACGAGCCTGCAGAGTGTCCAGCCGTGCTCCTATGAAGTCGAGATCCTGAGAGGGGAGCAAAGTGGACTTTTCAAAGTTTATGACGAAGCCCAAGTGCTGAAGCAGGGCCACTGTGCGTTGAGTGGCCTGAGTGACCTCTAGGGAAGACTGTGCCTGGATGAGCCAGTCGTCCAGGTAGGGGAAGACGAAGAGGCCTTGAAGCCTCAGGAAGGCTGCCACCACTGCCAGGCATTTCGTGAACACCCTGAAAGCGGAGGAGAGGCCAAAGGGCAGTACGCGGTACTGATAATGATTCCCTGCCACCACAAATCTTAGATATTGTCGGTGGTCCGGATGAATAAGGATGCGAGTATAAGCATCCTTTAGATCCAAGGAGCATAGCCAATCTCCCTGCTGGAGATAGGGCAGTAGGATTCCAAGGATAAGCATCTTGAACTTTTCCCGCTGCAGGAACTTGAGGTTGCGTAAGTCCAGGATGGGTCTGAGGCCTCCTGTTCTTTTTGGTATCAGGAAGTACCTCGAGTAAAACCCGTGACCCCACAGGTGTTGGGGCACTGGCTCCACAGCCTGTTCCTGAAGCAGACTTTGCAGCTCCTGAAGGAGTAAGTCCCTGTGCAGAGGGGGTCTTGGAGGCTCCCCTGGAAAGTAGGGGGAGGCACCTGGTGAAAATGTAAGAGGTAGCCCTTTTGAACCACCTGCAGCACCCAGGAATCGGATGTTATGGATGACCACCTGTGGGCAAAGTGGGTCAGCCGGCCCCCCATGCTGAGCGAAGGTCGCGGAGGGGGAGAGGCTATGCCGGCATAGTCAAAAACCCCCACCCTGCTGAGCAGGGGCCTGTGTAGTGGGCTTGGGGGCCTTCTGCCTACGGGACCCATTACCCTGTCCCTTAGCCTGCTGACCCTGATGGGGAGCTGCTGAGGCTTGATATTGAGGGTGGTGTTGTTTATAGGCAGATACCTTCCTCGGGTAAAAGGGCTTTTTCCCCGAGCCCTTCCTCTTCTGTGAAGGGGCAGAGGTCTTTCTGGATAGGCGAGTCCTGGTGAGAGTCTCGGACTCGAGTTCTGCTGCCTTTTCAGCCATGGGCTTACCAAAGAGGTTCTCACCTCTGCAGGGGACATCAACCAATTTGTCCTGCACCCATGGCTTGAGGTCGGATGACTGAAGCCAAGCCTGACGGCGAGCACCGATGCCGGCTCCGGCTACTCGAGCCGATGCTTCGAAGCCATCGTAGGCTGCTCGAGAAATAAACCAAGCACTCTCGAACACCAGTGGACAAGGCCTGGAACCTCTGCAAAGGTTCCTCGGAGAGACCAGCAGAGAACCCGGCAATTTCTTTTGCCAGGTCTCGAAGATACATGCCCATATATAGCTGGTATGTCTGGACTCGGCAAGCAAGCATAGAGCCCTGGAAGCACTTCCTACTGAGGGCATCCAGGTTCCGGGCCTCCTTACCCGGAGGCACCGAGGAGTGCATCTTTTGACTCTTGGAACCCGGGGCTCTTACGGACTCGATACATGGAATCGACCCGCTTGCTTAACACCGGCGTCGAACCGGGCTCTCCCACATGCGGAAGAGCAGCCGCTCCAGCATCGGAGGAACCGATACAGTAAAGGCCTCCTTCGGGGGATAGTCATATTGGAGGGGCTCGAGCTCTTCGGCTCGAGGCTCCCCCTCCGGATCCACGGGGAAGGCCAAAGCCTTGGCATGTCCCTCACGAAATCGGAGAACCGGGTATCCTCCGAGGGGGGGGGGGGGGATCATCTCCGAGACTCCGACTTGGGCGAGTCGGAGGGGACGCACCGAGTCTGAAAAGACCCGGGTGACTCGTCGTCCTCAGTGTCCCAGCCCGACTCCTCTGTGGAGGAATCGAGTGGCTCCGTGCGGGCGAGTGCCGAGGACCTCAGCCCCGACGCCGAGGCCGGCGTCGACGACCTCGGTCCCGAACGGGAGGCCGAGGGAGACCTTGGCTGAGGATCGACTTGAGCTCGTATGGACTCGAGGATCGGCTCGGCCTCCGGGGTCGACTTCGACGTCGACGTCCCGGTGGTCGGGGCAGTTGCACTGGTGAGGCCGGTCATCAATGCCCGCTGCTGGTCCATGAGGGCAGCGATACTGCACTCCAAGGCCTTCAATCTGAGATTGAAACTCAGAAGACCCAGCAGCCCCCGACTCGGGCCCCGACGGCATCGGGCCCGACGTCGGCTCCCTCGGGGGCGAGTCCACGAGGACTACAGTACTCACGAGTCCAGGAGACTCCACTTCGAGACGAGGATGCTTCGAAGGCCTCTCCGCCTCTGAGGACCCGGGGCGGCTGACGGGGCTATGCGACCTGGCCCTCGAGGGACCAGGAGCGTCCTCCGATGCACCCCTCGTGGGTTTCTTCTTCCGACGATGTTCCCGGGCGGGAGACTCCTGCTCAGAGGAACTCCGATGATGCTCGGGGCCGGAGTCACAAGACGTCGAAGCCTCTGATGAGGTCCGGGCCCGACCGGATGCGGAGTCAGAGAAGATTCGTTCCTTTTGTGACTGCCGACTCCTCAATGCCTTCGAGGACATTTTGTTGCATGGACCACAACTCATCGAGTCATGGTTGGGTCCGAGGCAACGGAGGCAGCAGTCATGTGTGTCGGTAAGAGACATGAGTCTGGTACAGCGATCACACTTTTTAAACCCGCTGGCAGCCATTGGGGGAAAAAGGGCCCCTGTGAGGTCGAAAGACCGTGCTGCCAGGTAAAAAGAAAAAAGTGGCGGGAACGCCCGTTACAAAGGACAAAAACCGAAAAAAGGTGAACGGACTCGATATTGGAGTATTGAGGCCGGGCGGGAAAAAACACGGCGTCGAACCGAGAAAAAAACAAACGAAAAAAATCAACTTTTTCAGCGGCGATAAACTACGTCTGTAGGGCTCCACTGAAAAAAGACGACTGAGCAAGATGGCACCCTTGAGCGGGAAGGGGACCGCGCTTGCGCGCTGCAATTCCCAAAGGCTTTCTTCGAAAGCTGGGGAAAATTCCTCCGTGAGGGCTCCGTCGGCGCCGACGTCACCCATAAGTGAGGACTGACTTCCTGCTTGGTCCTGGAGAAAAGAGATAACTTCTGTGACCTCCCGAAGTGTGAGACTCATAAAAAATATATGAAATAATTCTTGAAGCCAAACATAGAAGTTTGGAAGGTTTGACACCCAAAGTCATCAAGTGCATTAGATGCACGACCTGGTGGGAAAGAAGAATGCTTCTTGTTTCTGACCTTCCTCATTGCTGATTCCACTACAATGGAATGATGCAGAAGTTGGCTTTTCTGAAACCCCGGAGAGGGAGGCACCTGATACAGAACATTCATGGCTGTAGAAGGCGCAGGAACTGAAGAAGGTCCTGCAAAGACTGATGCAAAGGAAGCATTATGGTTTCCTTTTCTGCAGGATCTTGGTCGAGTAGGACCAGGAATAGGAATGGCAAGAAAGGCTGCCATGTCAAGGAGAAATGTCTGAAAAGAAGGATCTCCCAGAGGAACTATTCCTGGGTAGGCTGAGGTTGAATGAGCAGCGTGAACCCCAGAAGACCTACTGGACTGGTGCATAAAAAGAATCCTGCTAGATGGAGAACGATACTGACAGTTCTGATTCGAGGAAGTTAGTACTGCGTCATCGGTTCCCAGTATCGATTCCAAGCTAGACATAGAAAGGATCGATGGCACCGATGGAACTGCAGGAAACGACGTCGACACCGGTACCAGCATCGGGGACGGTGATGCCATTGTAGCAGGTATCGGAGGTTGCCGAAGAGGTACCGAGGTAACCAGAGAGCTTTGGTGATTATCCCTGGTACTGCGTAGTCAGAGACGACATGGATCAGCTGCGAAACGCGTCGGGACCAAGTCATCTAGACTGGATATGGATTCCAGACTGGGCATCGAACAGAGCGTCGGTGGTGGAATAGACGATGCCGCTACCTGAAGGTCAATCGGAATCGTATCGATCGGTACCAAAGGCACCGAGGACGACGCCCGGTGAAGAGAGGAACACTCGACATCGGCACCGATGTCGGGGTATCGGTACCGCTCGAAGCCGGTACCCCCCCAAGCATGGCGTAGATAGAGGAAAGCCCATCCGGGGCGCATCGGTCGGCCCCGAAGTTACCCAGGGCACCAGATGACGATCCCCGGTGAAGAGTGGAACACTCGACACTGATGCTGACGCATCGGTACTGCTCGACGCCGGTATCAACCCCACGGTTGGCTGGGATACAGGAAATCTAGACTGGGTCGTAGCGATCGGCCCCGAAGGCACCGAGGACTCCCAACGACGATCCCTGGTGAAGAGTGGAGCACTCGACACCGGTGCCGATGCCAGGGGAGCGGTACCGCTCGAAGCCGGTACCAACCCCACGCATGGCGGGGACGCAGGAAAGCCAGTCTGGGTCGAGTCGATCGGCCCCGAAGGTACCGAGGACACCAGCTGACGATCCTCGGTGAAGAGTGGAGCACTCGACACCGGTGCCGATGCCGGGGGATCAGTACCGCTCGAAGCGGATACCACCCCCGAGCATGGCTCAGGTATGTTCTGTTAGGAGTGAACCCCAGGAACAACCTGAAACCCCATAAATGCTTTGGAGCCCGAAGACTCCCGCCGGGGTCTTACTGCCAATGGGGTCTTGAGGGCAAGGCCGGAGCCATCATCATGCTGGGCATGAGACCTACTTATCAAGAATTGGCTAGACTTAACAGACTGCACAGGTACACTAAAAAAAATTTTTTTTAAACTGCCTCTAATGTTGATTGATTTTTACGTTTTTTGGTGCGCTGAATCCAAATCTGGTAACCAATTTGCTCCATCACGTACAGATTTTTTGCTACATTGGGTTAGCAGTTTGAGGTGAACGTTTCAGATTGAGTGCGATCGAGATAAAAGTTTCTTGGATGAATTCTTTATACTAATTGTTTAGTAGTTATTCAAATAAGAATAAAGAAAATTGTAACAAGGCAGCACATAAGAATAGAGTAATGTCAACAAAACACACTGATGGTAGCAAAATTGTCTGCACTTAAAACAGCCACATACATGTGCACAAACATTGAGCATATAAGAGCGAGGTTAGACACAAAGCAAAGCAAAGAAATGTGCAAAAAATGTTGTACAGGTATGTATGTAAGAATAGAAAACGCAACTTAGCAAAGGGACCCAAAAAGTATATCTATTTACTCAAGCGCCACCCCCTTCAAAAAGGTCTCTAATTGAAGAGAATCTAAAAAAATATAGGATTTGCCTTGATGAACTATTATGCATTTACAGGGATACTTTAAGGTAAAATTAGCTCCTATAGCCAGGACCCGAGGTCTAAGTAAAAGAAAAGCTTTCCGTTTTACTTGGGTAGTACGACACACGTCGGGAAATACCTGGATCGTCTGTCCAAAATATTTTTCCTGACGAAATTTACAGTAAGTGCGGAAAACTAAGTCTCTGTCTTTCTCTAACGCAAACGTTACCAATAAAGTCGCACGAGTGGGAATCTCTTCTATGGAGGTCTCCAAAAATTGAGACAAGTCTAAACTAGGAGCGCTCAATTGGTCTACTCCTTGCTGAACCGGAATACCAGACTCAGAATCCAAAATAAGGGGTTCCCTAACCCCTGAAGGCAAATAGGAGTCTATTTTATTTTCCAATCAATGTTGGGATATTTCTTTATATAATTATTTAAGGACGTCACACTCCATATTGTGGGCTGAGAATTGTTATTTTGTCATGTAATAGTGTTTGTATTTCGTTAATTTCTTGTATTACCTTTTTGAATACCTTAAGAGGTTTTGAAAATTTAAAAAAAAAAAAAAAAAAAAAAAATAGAAAACGCAAACCGCACCATTGCAATACATGAAGACAAACACCCGATGGTGTGAAAATAAAATTCTAATAAATGAGATCCGACACTGTGGTAATAACTAGCAAATTTTTATTTCAAAGTTTAGTAAAAACACGATATTTGTCAACACAGTTTGATTGACCCAAGAATGACTTTAAAATCTAATCTCCTGGTGGGCCCGTTTCTTCTTCCCCCGAATGCTTCTCTTGGTGCGCTGCTTGGCGTATTTTTCATCTGGGGTTTCCCGCAGCAGCAACCAGCAGAAATCAGCCATCATAGTGGTGTTCCATCTTCCTTGGTACCTTCTCTCTGCGTCCTTGATGTCCTGGTGAAACCTTTCACCTTGTTCTTCACTGTACGCCCCCAAGTTTTCGGGAAAGTAGTTCACATGGGAGTGCAAGAAATGGACTTTCAGGCTCATGTTACAGCCTTGTTCTTTGAAGGCATTGAGCATCCTGGCAACAATATCCTTATAGTTCTCATCCCGCCTGTTCCACAAGAATTTGAGAACAACATCCTTGAAGGAATCCCAGGCTTCTTTTTCCTTCTCAGACATCGTTTCAGCGAATGCTCCATCTGAAATGAGTTTCCTTATATCAGGGCCAACAAACACTCCTTCCTTTAGCTTTGCTTCAGAAAGTTGGGGGAACTTTGAGCAAAGGTACCGAAAGCACTCACCATCTTTTGGAAGGGACTTGATGAATTGCTTAATGAGACCCAACTTAATGTGGAGAGGTGGTAATAGAATTTTATCACGAGGTACCAAGCTCTCATGAAGAACATTCTCACCGGGTCTCAAATACTCCCGAATTGGCCAGTCTTTTTTCCCCCAGTGTAGGTCATGGGCCCGGCTAGCCCACAAGCAAAGGAAGCAGGGATATTTGGTGAAACCGGATTGCTGCCCTAATAGCATGGATAGAATTTTAAAGTCTCCACAAATCATCCACTTATGCTCATCATAACGAATCTTCTGAAGAATCAGGGCCAAATTCTCGTATTTTTCTTGGAGAATAACAGAGTGAGCAATAGGAACTGAAGCGAATGTGTTGCCATTATGAAGAAGAACACCTTTTATGCTGTCTTTTGACGAATCAATGAACAGCCGCCATTCAGCAGGATCATACTTGAGTTTAAACTTTTCCATCACTCCGTATATATCGTTGCAAAATACCAAATCTTCCTCTTTGCTGAAATACTTCAAAAATTGTGTCTCGCGGTTGCGGTACCAATAAAAAGTTGTTCCTGGTGACAATAGATTTTTCTGTTTAAGCCGAGAACCTAGCAGTTGGGCAGCATCTTTTGGGAGTCCTAAATCCCGGACTAAATCATTCAATTCAGCTTGAGAGAAAAGTTCAGGTTTCGGATCTGGTTCAGTTTCAAACTCGGAAGTACTGGACTCATCGGGAAAAGCCATCTGATGAGTCTCATGATCAGAACCGTCCACACAAATATGATCCAAAGATTTTGGTGGTTCAGGCACAGGTACTTCGTTGCTATGAGGCATAGGCCTAATTGCTGAGGGAAGGTTGGGGTAACTTATTACGTTCTTATTTTTTAAGTTGTATCCCTTCACAATGCAAGAGCAAAAATAGCAGTCACTGCTGTGGTCTTTGTTCACACCATATCATAGGTATTCCGAAACGAAATGCTTGTTTTTTACCTTTCATCCATAAGCGTAGATCTTCCTCACATGTCTTGCACACTTTGTGAGGAGCCCACGGTTTTGTCTTGATCGCCTAACTTCAAACCGAAATAGGCGAAATATACTTTAATAAATGCAGAAATGTTCCTCTGCTGCTTTTTCACGGTATATTCCCCACAAATAAAACAAAAACTGTCCGGAGAGTTGACGCAACCTCTGGCTCTGTGAGCCATCACAAATACACAGCACTGCAAACTACAACTGTAGTGAACCACTTCGGAATAAAGCTGGATTACGACTGAGCAAACAAAAGGTAATAATGAACTTGCAAGAAACTGAAATTTGACAGGAACGTTCATGTCGCAACCACCGTGTTTGAGCGAGCGAACGAGGCGAGGCGAACAGGAAAGAACATGCGCCAGCGCGAGTACTGGATTTAGCCCCCCGCCTCCCAATTGTCCTGTTAATGTATAAAATGAATACAAAACACTCTAAAATATCATGAGGGAGTGTTTCTAGTTAGTTAACCATTACAACCTCTATTTTGGGCCAAGAAAATAAACTGCAGTCGGCTAAAAAGAAATTATGTGAACATTCCTTATATGGGTAAGAAATCTAATTTTGCAAGAAAACGTGACGTGATGGAACATTTTGGCTATTTTTCCTGGATTCAGCACCCCAAAATCTATAGGAATCAGTTGCAAAACTGGAGGCAGTTTTTTGGTAGTGTACCTGTGCTGTTTGTGGGTTACCTGATCCTGAAGAGAAGAATAAACCCGTGTCCTCACCTCAGGAGGAAAAACGGCATCGAGGGATACCCGAAAAAGAGAAGGTCTTCTCCCAATACTAAAGCCTGATGGACCCGGGGAAAAGGGGTCAGGACCCAAACAGGTTAGACACCAGGCACTGGAGTCTAAAAAGAAAACTAAGTTTCCGCAGTGAAGGCACTTTAGGGGAAGAAGGCTCCATGTTGGAAAGGCCTGTTAGGCCTCGATGAGATAAAAGAAAAAACTGAGGAGAAGTTATTTCTCTAAGTTGGAAAAGAAATGAATAAAGCACCGGCAGTGCCGGTATCGGCGGGAAAGACAGCTGCGACCACAAGAAAACAAGAAAAAGGATTTTAAAGAAAAAAGTTTCTGCGGTGACAGGAGGTACGTCCTGTTGGCTCCACGGAAAAACGAAAACTGGGGAGAGGCAGTGGGAAAGGTGGGAAGTCACCGCGCAGGCACAAGGGATGCTCCCAAAGGCTTTCTGTTTGGATGCTGGGGAGCATTTCCATGCGGGCTCCGTCAGCGCCGACATACCCATATGTGAAGACTCATTCCTGCTTGTTCCTGGAGATCAACATCTCTGACTTGTTGAGAGAGATGAAAATCTTGAAGGTCTAGGCCCTCAGCAACCAAGCCCTGAGATGGAGCGACTGGGGGTCTTGGTGCCACAAAGTTCCCTCTTCCTGGGACAGAAGGTCTGGTGCAGAGCCTAAGTCCAGGGAAGGAACTTGAGAGAGATGCAGAAGTAGAGGGTACCACACTTGGCGTGGCCAATGTGGTGCTATGAGGATCATGGTCCCTCGATCTCTCTGAAGCTTGAATAGTGTTTTGGGAATTAGGGGAATTGGTGGAAAGGCATAAAGGAAGTCTTGACCCCAGTGAAGGAGGAAGGCATCCTTGGCCTGAACTCCCTGACACGGAATTCTGGAACAGAAGCGGGGAAGTTCGGCATTCCACGGACTTACAAAGAGGTCTATGTCCGGGGTTCCCCAAATTCGAATAATCCTGGCTACCTGGTCCATGTGGAGGGACCACTCGTGTGGGAGCAGAACGACTGAGTCTGTCCGCCCCAGAGTTTTGAATACCTGGAAGATATACTGCCAGAAGATGGATGTGATGCTCTCTGGCGAAGGCCCACAGTCGCAAAGCTTCGTTGCAAAGCGACAGAGCCAGTCCCTCCCTGCTTGTTTACATAGAACATGGCTTCTTGATTGTCCGTATGGATGAGGACTGTCCTGTAGCTGAGCAGGGAATGGAACACTCAGAGCTAAGAATATTGCTCTGAGTTCCAATAGATTGATATGCAGAGAAGTCTCCTGTGGAGACCAGATGCCCTGGGTAGAGAGATCTTGCAGATGAGCTCCCCAACCTTTTGGGGAAGCATCTGTTGAGAGTTGCTTGGGGTAGCGGTTGCTGAAAAGGGGACCCCAGCAACAGGTTTTGAGAGGACTTCCACCACTGGAGACACCAAAATAGACGACTGGAGTTTGCTATTTTGTCTGACAGGCAACCTGATGCCTGAGTCCATTGGGTGGACAAAGTCCATTGTGAGCTGCCCTCATGTGAACGTGAGCATATGGAACCACATGCATGGTGGATGCCATATGGTTAATAGTTGTAACATCTCTCGAGCAGTTAATTGGGACTAACTGAATCTGGGAGGCTAACTGCACCAGTGGTAGGCAACGGGCCTGAGGAAAATAGGCCCTTGCAGTTGTGGTAACCAGCAAGGCCCCTATGAACTCCAGAGACTGAGTAGGGGTGAGATTGGCTTTTGGGATGTTTATTACTAGTCCCAAATACTGAAGGATACGCATTGTGCAGGTTAGACAAGTCTGGGCCTCTGACTGGCATAGGGCTCGAATGAGCCAGTCGGCCAGATATGGGAATACGAATATTCCTAGAGTGCGGAGAAATGCAGCTACTACTGCCATGCATTTCGTGAACACCCTTGGTGCAGAGGCCAGACCGAAAGGAAGCACCCTGTATTGGTAGTGCTTTCCTTGAAAAAGGAACCGAAGGAACCTTCTGTGTGTTGGATGGATGAGGACATGGGTGTACACATCCTTGAGATCTAGAGAACAAAGCCAATCCTGACTCTGAAGGTATGGAAGCAGAGCCCCTAGAGAAATCATTTTGAATTTCTCCTTGAAAAGAAACTTGTTCAATTCTCTGAGATCTAATATGGGTCTGTAGCCTCCAGTTTTCTTTGGGATAAGAAAATAAGGGGAGTAGAACCCTGAGCCCTGTTGAAGAAGTTACTTCTTCTATTGCCCCTTGGGCAAGAAGGGTAGCAATCTCCTGACCTAGAAGGTTGAGGAGATATGTTGGAGAATTGAACTGTTTCACCATGGTGTGAGGAGGAAGGTTTAAGAAGTGAAGTTTGTACCCTTCCTTTATGATGGAGAGGGTCCATTGCTCTGCTGTGATTTGCTCCCATCTGGGAGCAAAGTAAGTCAACCTTCCTGGAATGGTGAGGGGCTCTGGGTTTCCCCAGAGATAGAAAGGCTAAGTTCTCTAGTTGCAAGTCAAAGGCCCTGAGGAGGTTGAGGCTGCTGGGTTGTGGTAGGCCTGGCAGCCTTTGACTTGGCCTGTTTAGGTGGTTGCTGATGCTTTGCAGCAAGACGACCTGCAGAAGATGTCTGCCCATGAGCAGGATAATATCTTCCCTTTTTAGAAAAAGATGCCTTTTTGAACAATCTTTTCTTAACAGGGGCAGAGGTAGACTTTGAAAGTCAATCCAAAGCAGAGTTCTCAGCATCCGAGTGGCCTTTGCTTGCCAATCGCTGCCAAACAGGTTTCCACCTGTACAAGGAAGGTTTCCCAACTCATCTTGGACCCAGAGTTCCAAATCAGAGGCTTGTAACCAAGCAATTCTGCGGGCACCACTGTTCCCTCTAAGCTGTGCGCGTGTGCGCGCGCACACACCTCGCCGAGCGAGCGCACATACTTTACAATACAGCGCACAAAAATTACAGCTCTGATTCTGATAGAAAACAACAGACGTCTTAAAATTTAAAAGTTATGATTGTAATTACTAGAAATTTCCCGCTTCATTTAGTAATCGTCTATTTTCATTTAATTTGATTAAAATCAATGTGGTGTACATACTTATTCTGACGTGTAGTCAATTTTTAAAGTATATAACTCCGAATGTCGTGATGTGGCGCACAAATTTAACCTTCCTTCAAAAGCTGCACACAGCTGATATTTTATGCGCACACAGCCTACAGAAAATTAGAGGGAACATTGGCGGGCACCTATGGCAATAGCCGTGGCTCTGCTTACACACTCAAGAGTCAAAGGCTGCACGGTTGGAGAATTTGGAAACATCTTGGGCAGGTTTGAGTCAAGTGAGAAATTCCTGCCTTTTATCTTCTGAAATAAAAGGAGCTAAAGTCTGCAGATCTGTGACTTTTTAGAAACATCCCCATATAGAGATTATAGGAGTTGATTCTGGCAGCAAGCATATTGGCCTGGAAAATCCTTCGGCCAAAAGCATCTAGAGTCCTACATTCACGTCCTGGAGGGTTAGATGAGTGTCTCTTTGCACTCTATTTTCTTCATAGCATTCTCAACCACAATAGAGTGGTGAGGAAGCTGAGTCTTATGAAAACCAGGACAGGGAGGGACACGGTACATGGTGTCTAATCTGCGAGAATGAGGAGAGGTGGTGAGAGGAGTCTCCCACATGCCCAACATGAGATCATAGAGAATCTCATGAATAGGTAAGGCAGCTGCTTCCTTAGGAGCTTTAGGATATTGCAAAAATTTCTAATTGCTTGGCTCTAGGCTCTGACTCAGAGGCCACTGTGATGGAGAGGCCTCTAGCCACTTCCCTAATGAAGTCTTGAAAAAACAAGTCCTCTGGAGGAGACATTCTTCGTTTTGGAGAATCAGACTCCTGAGGAAGAAGCACCAGTGCATCGACAGAAGCCTCCGACTCAGTCTTCGGAGGAATCGAAATATCGCCTGTCTGGATGCTCCTGTAAAGCCCGATACGCGTACCGAGTGGGATCGACATCGGGAGTAAGCGGTACCGGTTCGGTACCGATGGGCATCGTAGGACAGGGTACCGTTGCAGCCGACACCGAAGCCGATGCAATCGGTACCGGCACCGGGAACGGTGCTGATGCCGGAGTCGGTACCGGCAACGGAGATTGTTGCGGTACCGAAGGCGTCGAAGCCTGCATAAATGCCGTAAGGGTGCGCTGCATGGATAGAATTTTCTGATCCAGACGCCACCAGAGTCTGGATGTCGGTACCAGTGGAGGCCACCGGTACCCCAGAACATGGCAACAGGTGATCAGTCGTGGCCGTGCCATCGATGTCAACCTGTGACCCCATAGATAATGCTTTGGAAGCCGGAATTTCCTGCCGGGGTAATTTTGCCGGAGCGGAATCCTCAAGGGCAAGCCCGGAGGCATCTCGATGCTTGGAGGGAGATTTGCCCTTCGAGAACCGGCTAGATTTACGTTTGGTTACCTGAGATCCATGGGAGGAAGAAGCAGCCCTGGAAGACGTCGATGCCACCGAGGCTGAAGCAGAGGGAAACAGGGTACTGAGCTTGGCTGCTTGGTTCTGCCGACCCCTTTTAGACATCATGGTGCAGGAAACACAATCCGTGATGGAATGGTCAGGACCCAAACATTTCAGACACCAATCATGGGTGTCTGTGACAGAAATAGTACCACCACATTTTGTGCACTTTTTGAACCCGGAAGCAGGCTTCTCCATGAGGAGAAAATATTTAGGCCTAAGGCCCAAACTGAAAATGCACAGCCGAAAGAATAAAAGTTTTTTTTTTTTGAAGAAAGAAAAGACCGGCGGTACCGGTCTGACGTCGAAGGCAGACGCGAGACAGAAAAATAAAGAAAAAAATAAAGAACTTCTTCTGCGGTGACAGGAACACAACCTGCTGGCTCTGCGGAAAAGAACTGGAAAGAGGCGGTTAGGAAAGGCGGGAAGGCAGCACGCAGGCGCTGTGGGATGCTCCCAAAAGCTCTCTTACTGGACGCTGGGGAGAGTTCCCATGCAGGCTCCGTCGGTACAGACGATACCCATATGTGAAGACTCATTCCTGCTTGTTCCTGGAGATGCCCCTGAAAACGAGGCCCACAGCAGAAGCTACAGGGCGCCAAAACACGACAGTGCAAAACGGGGAATTTTCCCGCCTCAGGCACATGCGGTCTGGCCTTACCTTCTCACGCTGCCGATTCCCGCCGAAACCGGACGCTTACCTCCGGCTCCTGTTGCGGCTGAAAAGAACTCTCCGTTCTGTCTCTGAGCAGTGCCCCGCAATTCAGAGCCCACAGAAGAAAGCAGCACTCCAAGCTGATCATAATAGCTCTAAGCGCCGGCAGGCAAGGCTTCTGCACGCACTGAGCCAGGGGTTCTCCAGATCCGTTCACTGCTCAACGGGACGGATCTCGGGCGCCAGTCCTCTCTCCATCAGTTGAGAAAAAACAAACTGCGGAGCTGCCTGCCTACCCCAAAGGGAAGACGGAGGAGAGCAGAGGACCTCAGGGCAAGGGAAGCAGGGTATTCCAACCGGCTCAGCAGTTAAAGAACTGCTCATGAGCTGTTCCTTAAAGTGCCCCTTACCCTAATTTTTTTTTTTTAATGTAATCTTAAATTCTAAAATCCTAACCCCCTACTTAATCGTTTCTCCAGTGAGCTCTGGAATCTCCTGGGCCCACCAACCTCCTAGCTGCTTTGGAGACTGTTAAACTGGTGTGAAGAGGAGGAGCCAGGCTTTATATACCGACGACATCACAAGAATAAAGTTTCTCACAGTCTCCAAAGCTGCTAAAGGAGGTTGACAACCCAGACATTCCGGGACCAGACTGGAGGGACGATCAGGAACAACCTGTAAGGTTACCAGATGTCTCCGATTCCCAACTGCTTGATAGCTTATCTGATTCTAGTGATTGGGACAGAAGGGATAAAAGTGTTCAAATTTAGTGATCTGAATATTGTCAGTTTTTAGAATTTACATTATCTTTATATTTTGCACAGTACAGGGGAAATACGTACATCACTGTTTACTTCTCCATCGATGTCAGCTTGGAAGCGATATCATTGCCATCATGGGATAGATGGAGGGAACAAGGTAAATAGGAATTACACTTACCTGGTAATTGTGGTTCCTTGAGTGACTCCAGTTTACTCCTCAACCTCTGGGTAGTGAACCTCCTCCTGCAGCTTGGAGACTGGGCATGTCAAAAACTCATGACATCACTGGATATAGCCTGCTGGTCTCTCCCATCAGCCCCCAGTGAACTATTGACAAAGCAGACTCAAAGGAGCAAAAGAAATCAGTAACTTTTTTTGTTTTAAACTTATTATATTCAAGGGCACGCAGAACATATCTACCTACTACTCCCAGAAGGAAAGGGACTGCTTCCTGCATGCTCTCCTTTCCGAATGCCTAGCCCTCAACAATCCAGAGCAATACAGCAATATATAAAAATATATAATATCAAATATAACAATATAGCGCAAAACAAATGGAAGCATCAGAATGACTGAACACCAGTTAAGGCCTATATCCACTTTTAACTTTGCACTTCCCCCAACAGAAAAAAACACTGCTAAGACCCCATCCCTGGGTGGGAATGAGGACTAAACTGGAGTCACTCAAGGAACCACAATTACCAGGTAAGTGTAATTCCTGGTTCCTTATTGTTCCTCCAGTTTAGTCCTCAACCTCTGGGATGTATCAGAGCAGTAATCATTTTGAATTTCAAGGGGTTTTATACCATCAAGTGTCGGGGGTGGCTATGGGTGCCACATGCGCCCCCCGTCTGTAGCCAACCTGTACATGGGGGCTTTTGAGAGATGTTATTTCCCCACTTCACCTTATTTAGTTAATATCAAGGCCTGGCATCGATACATCGATGATGTTTTTATGTTGTGGCAGGGTACTGAATCCTTGTTACGTTCCTTTCTCCAGTGGTTAAACCTTCAGGATGCTCACATCAAGTTTACCAGTGAGTCTCACAAATGTAGCATAACTTATTTGGAGGTACAAATCACGAGAGAAAGAGACGGTTGGGGTACCTCTGTCTATCGAAAATTGATAGACCGGAACACCTTTCTTCATTACGACAGCGCACGGCCCCCTCAATTAAAAAACAGCCTTCCGTTGTCTCAATTTCTGAGATACCGTCGTAATTGTTCTAACTTACAGACTTATAAAAACTTGTCAAAGAATTTGAAAATTAACTTTGTCGATAGAGGATATCCTTATCCCATAATACGACAGGCTTATCAATGAGCACTACGTATCAACCGAGATTTACTATTGTTATCAAGGAAGCGCACTGAAGATCACAAAGAGAACAAAAGTATCAACTTTATTACTTCCTATTCTCCGGTGAGTTTAGGTATTCAACGTATTCTTAGGAAATACGGTGACATACTTCAGAAAGTGCCAGGAGTACAAGGTAGATCAGTGCGTTGTGTATGGAAACGCAGTTAAAATATGAAGGAATATTTGAGCCCCACGAAGTTAAGGGCCATCATGCCGTCATACCAGAATGATTTTGAAGTTGGCCACAAGAAATGTGGACGTTGTGTCATATGTGACATCACACTAGAGAAAACGCACTTCACTCACAAAAGTACTACATATAAATTGAGAAATACCACCACCTGTGAGTCCACTTAGAAACATAGAAATGACAGAAAAAGACCACATGGCCTATCTAGTCTGTCCTTCCATAACTACAACAGTCCCCTTTTTACCTTTAGAGATCCTGTTTGTCCCATGCTTTTTTGAATTCAGTTACTGTCCTCATCTCTACCACCTCCACTGGGAGACTATTCCACGGATCCACTACTCTTTCCGTAAAGAAATATTTCCGCATATCACTCCTGAATCTATCTCCCTTCACCCTCATCCCATGTCCCCTCATAGCAGAACTTGCTTTCAATTGAAAGAGGCTCTCTCCCTGAACATTTATGCCACAAAGGTATTTAAACATCTCAATCATATCACCTCTATCCCACCTTTCCTCTAAGGAGTACATATTAAGATCCTTCAGTCTATCCTCATATGTTTTATAATGAAGACCACTAATCATTTTAGTAGCCACCCTCTGCACCGACTCCATCCTGTTCACATCCTTTTGAAGGTGCGGTCTCCAGAATTGCACACTATACTCCAAATGAGGTTGCAACAAAGACTTATACAGAGGCATTATCACCTTTTTTCTGCTAGCCATTCCTCTCCGTATGCACCCAAGCATCCTTCTAGCTTTTGCCGTCGCCTTTTCTACCTATTTAGCTACTTTAAGATCAGACACAACCACGCCTACGTCCCGCTCTTTAGTGGACAAAAGTACTTCACCCCCCTATACTATATTGCTCCCTTGGATTGCTGCACCCCAAATGCATGACCTTACATTTTTTAACATTAAATCCCAGCTGCCAAATTCTAGACCATTCTTCAAGCTTAGCTAGATCCCTCCTCATGTTATCTACCTCTTCCTGGGTGTCTACTCTATTGCAGATTTTGTTATTACCTGCAAAGAGCCAACCCTTACATGAAAGCCCTTCCGCTATATCACCAACAAAAATGTTAAAAAGAATAGGACCAAGGACAGATCCCTGGGGCACACCACTGATAAAGCACAGTTACTTACCTGTAACAGGTGATCTCTGGGAACAGCAGGACTAAGTCTTCACATATGGGTATCGTCGGTACCGACGGAGACTGCGCGGGAACACTCCCCAGCATCCAAAAGGAAAGCTTTTGGGAGCATCCCACAGCGCCTGAGCACTGCCTTCCCGCCTTTCCCAACCGCCTCTCTCCAGTTTGAGTTTTAAGCCGAGACAAAGAGAGAGAGAGAAAGGAAAGATAGAGAGATACAACTCCTAGGGGAGGTGGGTGGGTTGTGAAGACTTATTCCTGCTATTAACAGAGATCACCTGTTACAGGTAAGTAACTGTGCTATCTCCAGGAACAAACAGGAATGAGTCTTCACATATGGGGACTCCCCAGCTAGAGATGCCAGGGAGATCAAGGGTTGTGAGTCCCTGATAAGGGCTCCACCTCACCCCCATGGATCTCAGGCATCCAACCAGGGATGCGGGGTAGGAGTTGATTAGGTATGGAACAGGTGTTTGAGAACAGCCTGACCAAACAAGGCATCCCGGCAGGAGTCCAAGTCCAAGCAGTAATTGGCTGTAAAGGTATGAACTGAGGCCCAGGTGGCCGCTCGACAGATTTGGTTGATGGACACAGAGTTTAGATGAGCCATAGAGGCTGCCATGGCCCTCACATTGTGAGCTGTGACATGGCTCTCCAGAGAAAGGTTCTTACTCACGTAGGCGAAGGAAATACACTGAGCAATCCAACTGGACAGAGTTCTCTTAGAGACTGGAAGTCCTAAATGAGAGGGATCAAAAGCAACAAATAGTTGAGGACTTTCTATGTTGCTGTGTCCCTTGTAAGTAAAAAGCAAGTGCTCTCTTACAATCCAGGGTATGAAGATTGCTCTCTGCACTTGATGCATGAGGTCCTGCAAAAAAGACAGGTAAATACACCTCCTGGTTTAGATGAAAAGGTGAGACCACTTTAGGCATAAAGTGTGGATTAGTCCTGAGGACTACCTTGTCATGATAGAACCTTGTATAAGGAGGATTAGCCACCAAGGCTTGCAGCTCACTGATACGGCGAGCTGAGGTGACTGCAATGAGAAAAATAACCTTCCAGGAAAGGAATTTCAAGGAGGCAGTGGCTAAGGGTTCAAAGGGTGGCTTCATAAGCTGGCCAAGAACCAAATTCAAATCCCATGCCACTGGAGGTGGTCTAATGGGAGGTTTAGTTAAAAGGCCTCTCATGAATCTTGCAATAAGAGGATGAGAGGAAATAGGCTGTCCATTGAGAGGCTTAAGGGATGCTGCAATAGCACTCAAATGGACTCTTAGTGAATTTGTTTTAAGGCCTGCATGGGATAAATGCAGCAAATACTCTAGTAAAGAATTCAGAGGTATTGCAAGAGGGTTAAGACCAATGTTCCCTCTAATTTTCTGTAGGCTGTGTGCACATAAAATATCAGCTGTGCAGCTTTTGAAGGAAGGTTAAATTTTTGTGCGCCACATAACGAAACTCGGAGTTATATACTTTAAAATTTGACTACATGTCAGAATACAGTATGTAGACTACATTGATTGCACTAGAAAATATTGTAGAACTTGTGAAAACCGTAAATACACAACAACTTTTAAATTTTAAGACCTCTGTGTTGTTTTCTATCAGAATCAGAACCGTAATTTTTGTGCGCTCTGTTATAAAGTATGTGCGCTCGCTTGGTGAGGTGTGTGCGCGCGCACACGCGCACAGCTTAGAGGGAACAGTGGTTAAGACCCTTTTCTTCACACCAAATGGTAAATCTTTTCCATTTAAAAGCATAGGAACATCTAGTGGAAGTCTATCTGGAAGCATGAAGGATATCTTTCACTTGCTGAGAAAGATGCAAATCTTGAAGGTCTAGGCCTTCAGCAACCAGGCTCTGAGGTGAAGAGACTGGGGATTTGGGTGCCACAACGTTCCCTCGTCCTGGGACAGGAGGTCTGGAGCAGATCCCAAGTCCAGGGAGGGAGCTTGAGAGAGATGCAGAAGTAGAGGGTACCACACTTGGCATGGCCAATGTGGTGCTATGAGGATCATAGACCCCTTGTTCTATCTGAAGTTTGAACAGTGTCTTGGGAATTAGGGGAATGGGTGGAAAGGCATAGAGGAAGTCTTGCCCCCAATGAAGGAGGAAGGCATCCCTGGCCTGAACTCCCTGACATGAAATATGAGATTGCAGACCTGCTATTAGTAGTCTGTGAACTATCATTAAAATCATCTCTAATACCTGAAGATTGGAGGATCGCCAATGTAACACCAATTTTTAAAAAGGGTTCCAGGGGTGATCCGGGAAACTACAGACTGGTGAGCCTGACGTCAATACCGGGAAAAATGATAGAAACCATCATAAAGAATAAAATTACTCAGCATGTAGATAGTCATGAACTAATGAGAGACAGCCAACACGGCTTTAGACAAGGAAGATCTTGTCTTACTAATCTGTTATGTTTTTTTGAAGGAGTGAATAATCAGGTGGACAAAGGTGAGTCGGTTGATATTGTGTATCTGGACTTTCAGAAAGCCTTTGACAAGGTCCCTCATGAGAGACATTTGGCAAAACTAAAGAGTCATGGGATAGGAGGCAGTGTACTATTGTGGATCAGGAACTGGTTAAAAGATAGAAAGCAGAGGGTAGGGCTAAATGGCCAATTTTCCCAATGGAGAAAGGTGAACAGTGGTGTACCCCAGGGATCTGTGCTGGGTCCGCTGCTTTTTGACATATTCATAAATGACCTGGAAAGTGGAATAACGAGTGAGGTTATCAAATTTGCAGATGACACAAAACTATTTAAAGTTGTTAAAACCCAAGAGGATTGTGGAAAATTGCAAGAGGATCTTGATAAATTGGAAGACTGGGCATCAAAATGGCAGATGAAATTTAATGTGGACAAGTGCAAGGTTATGCACCTAGGGAAGAACAACCCAAACTATGGTTACACGATGCAAGGTTCCACATTAGGAACCACCACCCAGGAAAAGGATTTAGGCGTCATTGTGGATACCATGTTAAAACCATCGGCCCAGTGTGCAGCGGTGGCCAAGAGAGCAAATAGAATGCTAGGTATGATAAGGAAAGGAATGGAAAATAAAACAAAGGATATTATAATGCCTCTATATCGTTCCATGGTGAGACCGCACCTTGAATATTGTGTGCAATTCTGGTTGCCGTATCTTATATAGATATAGAGTTATTAGAAAAGGTTCAGAGAAGAGCCACCAAAATGGTAAAGGGGATGGAAGGATACTCCTATGAAGAAAGGCTAAAAAGGTTAGGGCTCTTTAACCTGGAAAAGAGACGGCTGAGGGGAGATATGATAGAAGTCTATAAATTAATGAGCGGAGTGGAACGGGTAAACGTAGATCGATTGTTTACCTTATCAGAATATAGAAAGACTAGGGGACATGCAATGAAGCTACAGGGTAAACTATTTAAGACTAATAAAAGAAAATATTTTTTCACTCAACGTGTAATCAAACTCTGGAATTTGTTACCGGAGGATGTAGTAAAGGCTGTTAGTGTAGCTGGGTTTAAAAAAGGTTTGGACAAGTTCCTGGAGGAAAGGTCCATAAGCCATTATTAAGAAGGGACCCAGGATATCAATGCTTGAACCAATACAAGCATTGTGGAACCTGTGTCCCCTGGGGAAACTGCTAGGTACATATGACCTAGATTGGCCACTGTTGGAAACAGAATACTGGGCTTGATGGACCTTGGTCTGACCCAGTATGGCATATCTTATGTTCTTATGTTCTAATCCTGGAACAGAACCAGGGAAGTTTGGCATTCCACGAACTTGCAAACAGGTCTATGTCTGGGGTACCCCAAATCCGAAAAATCCTGGCTATCTGGTCCCTATGGAGGGACCATTCGTGTGGAAGCAGAACTCGACTGAGTCTGTCTGCCCAAGAGTTTTGAACCCCTGGAAGATACACTGCCATGAGATGAATTTGATGCTCTCTGGCGAAGGCCCACAATCTCAGAGCTTTGTTGCAAAGCGACAGAGAGCCAGTCCCGCCCTGCTTGTTCACGTAGAACATGGCTACTTGGTTGTCTGTGTGGATGAGGACTGTCTTGTAGCTGAGCAGGGTGTAGAAGACAGAGCTAGAAAAATTGCTCTGAGCTCTAAGAGGTTGATATGTAGAGATGTCTCCTGTGAATACCAGATGCCTTGAGTGGAGAGATCTTGAAGATGAGCTCCCCAACCTCTTGGAGAGGCATCTGTTGTATGGGTTGCTTGGGGTAACACCTGTTGAAAGGGGAACCCTAGCAACAGATTTTGAGTGGACTTCCACCACTGGAGAGAGCAAAAGAGGCGACTGGAGGTTGCTATTTTGTCTGACAGGCACCCTGATGCCTGGGTCCATTGGGTGGACAGAGTCCATTGAGCTGCCCTCATGTGAAGGCGAGCGTAAGGAACCACATGCACAGTGGATGCCATGTGGCCTAACAGTTGTAACATCTCTCGAGCAGTTAAATGGGATTTTAACTGAATTTGTGAGGCTAACTGCACCAAGCGTAGGCAACGGGCCTGGGGAAGATAGGCCCTTGCAGTTGTGGTATCCAGCAAGGCCCCTATGAACTCTAGAGACTGAGTAGGGGTGAGATGGGATTTTGGGATGTTTATTACAAGTCCCAGATACTGAAGGATACGCCTTGTGCAGGTTAGAGAAGTCTGGGCCTCTGCCCGGGATGGAGCTCGGATGAGCCTGTCGTCCAGATATGGGAATACAAATATCCCTAGAGTGCGTAGAAATGCAGCTACTACTGCCATGCATTTTGTGAACACTCTTGGTGCAGAGGCCAGACCGAAAGGAAGCACTCTGTATTGGTAGTGCTTCCCTTGATAAAGGAACCAAAGGAACCTTCTGTGTGTTGGATGGATGAGGACATGGGTGTACGCATCCTTGAGGTCTAGAGAGCAAAGCCAATCCTGACTCTGAAGGTATGGAAGGAGAGTAACGAGAGAAATCATTTTGAATTTCTCCTTGCATAGAAACTTGTTCAATTCTCTGAGATCTAATATGGGTCTGAAGCCCCCTGTTTTCTTTGGGATAAGAAAGTAGGGGGAGTAGAACCCTGAGCCCTGTTGAAGGGGTACTTCTTCTATTGCCCCTTGGCAAGAAGGGTAGCAATCTCCTGACCCAGAAGGTCGAGGAGAGATGTCTGAGAATTGAACTGTCTCACCATGGTGTGAGGAGGAAGGTTTACGAAATGAAGCTTGTACCCCTCCCTTATGATGGAGAGGGTCCCCTGCTCTGATGTGATTTGTTCCCACCTGGGAGCAAAGTGAGCTAACCTTCCTGGAATCGTGAGAAGCTCTGGATGTTCTAGAGCCAGAAAGGCTAAGTTCTCTAGCTGTAAGTCAAAGGCCCTGAGGAGGCTGAGGCTGTTGGGCCGTAGCAGTCCTAGCATCCTTAGGCTTGGCCTGTTTCGGCTGTTGCTGTCTCTTTGTAGCAAAACAACCTGCAGAAGAAGACTGCTGACCATAAGCAGAATAATATTTCCCTTTTTTTGGAAAAAATCCTTTTGAACAACCTTTTCTTAAAAGGAGCAGAAGTAGACTTTGAAAGTCTATCTTAAGCAGAATTTTCAGCATCCATCTGGGTGGCCTTTGCTTGCCAATCTTTGCCAAAAAGGTTTTCACCTGTACAAGGAAGGTTTCCTAGTCCATCCTGAACCCAGGGTTCTAAATCAGAAGCTTGTAACCAAGCAACTCTGCGTGCACCTATGGCAATAGCCGAGGCTCTGCTGGCACCTTCAAAAGAGTCAAAGGCTGCACGGTTGGAAAACTTGGAAACATCCTGGGCATGTTTGAGCCAGGTGAGGAACTCTTCCCTTTTATCTTCTGAAATAAAAGGAGATAAAGTTTGCAGGTGATCTGTAACTTTTTAGAAACATCCCCATATAGAGACTATAGGAGTTGATTCTGGCAACAAGCATATTGGCCTTGAAAATTCTCCTGCCAAAGGCATCTAAGGTTCTGCATTCTCTTCCTGGAGGAGCAGAAGAGTGCCTTTTTGTACTCTATCTTCTTCATAGCAGACTCCACCACAATGGCGTGGTGAGGAAGCTGAGTCTTATGAAAGTCAGGACAAGGAGGAACACGATAGATGGTGTCCAACCTACGAGAATGAGGGGAAGTGGTGAGAGGAGTCTCCCATATGCCCAACATGTGATCATAAAGAATCTCATGTATTGGTAAAGTGGCTGTCTCTTTAGGAGCCTTAGGATATTGTGAAATATATAATTTTTTGGCTCTAGGCTCTGTCTCAGGGGCCACTGAGATGGAAAGGCCCCTGGCAACTTCCCTAATGAAGTCTTGAAAAGACAAGTCTTCTGGAGGAGACATTCTACTTTTTGGAGAAGAGGGCTCCTGAGGATGGATCACCGATGCTTCGACAGAGGCCTCTGATTCATCAGAGTCTTCAGAGGAATTGAAGTATTGCCTGTCTAGATGCTCCTGCAGAGCCCGATACGCGTACCGGGTGGTATCGACACGGGAGTGATCGGTACCGATTCAGTACCGATGGGCATCACAGAACAGTGTACCGCTGCAGTCGACACCGAAGCCGATGTCGATGCAGTCGGTACCGGCAACGGAGTTTGTTGCGGTACCGAAGGCGTCGCAGCTTGTATGAATGCCGTGATGGCACGCTGCATGGTCAGGATATTCTGATCCATCGACGCAACCAATGTCTGGATATCGGTACCAGTGGAAACCACCGGTACCCCAGAACATGGCAACAGGTGATCAGTCGAGGCCGAGCCATCGATGTCATCCTGTGACCCCATAGATAAAGCTTTGAAAGCCGGAGCCTCCCGCCGGGGTAATTTTGCCGATGCGGATTCCTCGAGAGCAAGCCCGGAGGCATCTTGATACTTGGAGGGAGATTTACCCTTCGAGGACTGGCTGGACTTAAGTTTGGTTACCTGAGATCCATGGGAGGAAGAAGCAGCCCTGGAAGACATCGATGCAACCGAAGCTGCATCAGAGGGAAACAGGGTACTGAGCTTGGCTGCTCGATTCTGTAGACCTCTTTTAGACATCATGGAACAGGATTCACAATCCGTAATGGAGTGGTCAGGACTTAAACATTTTAGACACCATTCATGGGTGTCTGACAGAAATAGTGCTGCTGCACTTCGTGCATTTTTTAAACCCGGAGGCGGGCTTTTCCATGAGGAAAAATTTCCTAGGCTTACGGCCAAAGAAGAAAATGCACTGAAGTGAGAAAAACAGTATTTTTTTTATTTTTTTATTTTTAGAAGAAAGAAAAGACCGGCGGTACCGGTCCAGCGTCAAGAAGGAAGACGCGCGACCAAAGAAATAAAATAAAGAAATTCTTCAGCGGTGACAGGAACACGACCTGCTGGCTCCGCGGAAAAAAAGAACTGGAGAGAGGCGGTTGGGAAAGGCAGGAAGGCAGCGCGCAGGCGCTGTGGGATGCTCCCAAAAGCTTTCCTTTTGGACGCTGGGGAGCGTTCCCGCGCAGGCTCCGTCAGTACCGACGATACCCATATGTGAAGACTCATTCCTGCTTGTTCCTGGAGATCATCCTTCTCCTCAGAGTGAGCTTCATTTACTTGTACTCTGTCGCCCCCCACCCAACCAATTTCTAACCCAAGCAGTAACTTTAGAGTCCATCCCTAGGGTGCTCAGTTTGTTTATAAGTCGCCTGTGAGGAACAGTGTCAAAGGCTTTACTGAAATCTAAATACACCACATCTAGGGCTATCCCTCGGTCCAACTCCCTGGTCACCCAGTCAAAGAAAATCAATCAGATTTGTCTGACAAGACCTGCCTCTGGTGAATCCATGCTGCCTCGGATCCTGTAATCCGCTGGACTCCAGAAACCTCACTATTTTCTCTTTCAGCAGCGTTTCCAATAATTTACTCACCACCGAAGTTAAACTAACCGGCCTGTAGTTTTCAACCACATCCTTACTTCCGCTTTTGTGTAAAGGCACATGAGCCTCTCTCCAGTCCTTTGGCACCACTCCCGACTCCAACGAGGCATTGAAAAGGTCAGTCAGTGGAGCTGCTAGAACGTCCCCAAGTTCCCTGAGTATTCTCGGGTGTATCCCATCCGGTCCCATCGCTTTGTCAACTTTAAGTTGAGATAGTTTCTCACGAACAGTCTTTTGAAAATTGTTCAAGATGTCCTTTGTTTCTGTTCCTATTTGTGGGTGTTTTCTGAGGTCCTGCTCCTGGTTCTTCATCTGTGAACACAGAACAAAAATATTTGTTAGGCAATTCCGCTTTAGCCTCATCAGCTTCTACATATTCCTCCCCTGCACCCTTGAGTCTGACAATACCGCTCTCGCCCTTCCTCTTCTCACTAATATATCTGAAAAATGTCTTATCCCCCATTTTATTGCATTGGCTATTTCCTCCTCCTTTTGAATCTTTGCCTTCTTGACTACTTTGCTAGCTTCTCTAAGTTTTTCCAAATACAGATGCCTGTCTTCCTCTCTCTGTGATCTCTTGTATTTCATGAAGGCCTCCCTCTTTTTCTTCACTTTTTCAGCTACTTCTTTCGAAAACCATAGCGGTCTCCTTTTCCTTTTAACTTTATTTACCATTTTAACAAAAAGGTTGGTTGCCCTTAAAATATCCCCTTTCAGTTTTTCCCACTGTTTTTCTACATCCCTCAGCTGTTCCCATCCAACTAACGACTCCCTGAGATATTGGCCCATCTTCACAAAGTTAGTCTTCCTAAAGTCTAAGATCCTCGCCTTTGAATGGATTCTAACAGCCCTAGTCCTAATACTGAACCACACCATCTGGTGATCACTGGATGCAAAATGATCTCCCACTACAACATCAGAAACACTTTCACCATTGGTAAGCACCAAGTCCAGTATGGCCCCTTCACGTCTGGGGTCTGTTACCAATTGCCTGACTAGTTCTCCCTGTAGAGAATCCAGGATCTCCTTACTTCTAGATGATACTGCAGCAGGAATGTGCCAATCAACATCTGGCATATTGAAATCTCTTATCAGTAGCACTTCCCCTTTCCTAGCAATGCTGCGCATGTCTTCAATTAACTCTGTCCACCTCTTCCTCTTGTGAGGGAGGTCTGTAAATCACACCAATGCAAATAGATTTCTCTTTCCCTCTTTCTAGTTTAACCCACAATGCCTCCCCTCTCCCTTTAAGCTCTAATTCCAAAGTTTTAATAGTTTTTACATATAGTGCCACTCCTCCTCCCCTTCTTCCTGCCCTGTCCTTTCTGAATAAAGTATAGCCAGGTATAGTTATATCCCAATCATGGTTTTCTGTGAACCATGTTTCTGTAACTGCCACTAAATCCAAGTCAGCCACTCCCACCAAAGATTCAACATCAGGGATCTTATTTCCCATGCTACGGGCATTTACACACACTGCTTTCCATGTGTTACCACTGTTACCCATTTCCATAAAGTTATTTAATGTATCACTTATGTGGTCTACGTTGTGAAATGCCCCTGTGCTCTGCTTTAAGTAGGGAAAACGATCCGCACCTTTAGGGTTCGGATGCAGGAACATGCAAGTCAGCTCCGTTGTGCCTGCAGAGAAGCTCCTCTAGTTCAACATTGTTTATCACACCACCATGTGTTTGCGCAACTTCGTTGTTGGTGCATAGAAATGGTGACAGGAACAGCATTGGGAAAAACACGTGATCAGTGGCTGATCTATAGGGAGTAGTGGTGGATCCATATGCTGGCCACGGTACAACCAGGACTGAAGCTTAGCATTGATTGGGCTGCCTGAGTTTAATGCTTAACCAACGATGGAGCGGCTTTGGGACATTTAAACATTGGCTCTTTCAACTTGAGTTTGCATGCGCAGCGTTTTTGGATTCCTTAGAGAACAGGACGGTGAATGCTTGATTGCGATATGAGTCGTGGTACTGTCAGGTATCTGGAAGTCACCGTTCTGTTTAGCTTGTGATAAGTTGGATAACGTGGTAGATATTTGCAAACATCAGTGAAGTTCAGTCACTTATGTCATTTTTTCTAGGAATATGAACTTATGACTAAGTACCTTGAGAAACCCTTAATGGAGAAACGCACGGGCGCCTTATAAAGGTTTGCGTTGGTACATGTTTTAAGTTGAACAGGTTAAAAAAAAACAAAAAACAAAAAAAAAAACAAAAAAAGAAGAGGAAGAAAATTAAAATATCAAAAAACTGAAAAATACAAGAACCATGAAGTATCACATCTTTGAATGAGCTAAGTATTTATTTATTGAAATTTGCTCACATTATATGGTGATACAACATGTTTCATCAACATATGCCATTGATGTTAAACCACAAAAACAAAAACCCCAGCTATTGGCAATACTTAATACTAAATATAACTAAAACTTACCACAGCACCCCTTCCCAAAAATATCCAATATTAATTCACTTCTTTTTGTCGGATGGGGCCAAGGGAGGTTAGAACAATACCCTAACCACACCAGATGGCAACATCCATTTTAATCAAACATACGCTGCTGAAGAGCTTAAAAAATCTTAGCTTATTCACCAAGAATCTATAATGCTTTGCAAACGTGTTAAGAGATGACCAAGTAGCTGCCCGGCATATATCCACAGACGGAATCAAAACAAACTCGGCCCAGGACCCCACCTGGCTATAAGTCAAGTGAGCGCGGAGCCCCTCCGGATGTGTCTTTCTGCTTTGATACGCCACTACTACGGCATCTTTTACCCATCTAGCAATCGAGGCCTTGGAGGCCGCTTCCCCCTTCTGAGGCCTCCCAAACAGCACAGCCAGCCTGTCTGTTCTTCAAAAAGGTTTCGTCCTCTTAAGGTACTTCCTGAACACTTTACCTAAATCCAACTTATTCAGAACCCCATCTATGGGCATTCCCCCCTGGCCCCTAAAAGTTGGAAGCGAAATAGTCCGGATTCACATGAAACTTTGACACTACCTTCGGAAGAAAGGAGGGAACCGGCCACAACATTAACTTCTCCTCAGAAAACTGAAGATACGGCTCTCTACACGAAAGCACCTGGAGATCCGAAATGCTTCTTGCTGAACACATAGCCACTAAGAAAGCGGTCTTCCATGATAACTCCTTGAGCGATACTTCCCTTGCCGGTTCAAAGGGAGGTCTCGCCAATGCTTCGAGAACTAAATTCTGATTCCAGGCCGGAACCACTGCCTGAACAGGAGGACGCATGTTCTTCACCGCTCTCAAGAATCACAGAATATCCGGACCACCGGACAGGAGAACTCCCCCTACCTTACCTCGAAAACACTCTAGAGTCACCAACTGAACTTTGAGAGTACCGAGGGCTAAACCCTTATCCAGTCCGTCCTGCAGAAACGACAACACCTCTGGTACTAGAGTGTTGCCCAGTCGCAAGCCCCGCTCTTCGCACCAGCGCTCAAAGATACGCCAAATGCAAATATAAGCCAGTGAAGTAGACTGTCTTCTGGCCTTCAACAGAGTGGCTATCACTGACGAATACCCTCTATGCCTTAACTTCTCCCTGTCAAGAGCCAAGCCGTAAGCGAGAAGTGATCCATATTTGGCATGATTAGCAGACCCTGGCACAAGAGGTTCGCCCGAGTGGGTAGCTTCCAGGAACTGTCTATTAGGACCGCACTAGGTCCACATACCACGCTCTCCTGGGCCAATCTGGGGCAATTAGAATCACCCGACCATCGTGACGCTCTACCCGCCGAATGACTCGCCCGATCATTGGCCATGGAGGAAAAACAAACAGAGTAGCACCCTCGACGGCCACTGCTGCGCTAAGCCGTCACAACCTTCCGACATACGCTCTCTGTGCCTGCTGAAAAACAGACTCGCCTTGGCATTGTCGAAGGTGGCCATCAGATCCATCACCGGCTGTCCCCATCGTCGGGTAAGGTCATGAAACATGGTTTAAAGGTGAGGTCAGAGAGGCGGCTGTTGCCAAGAAAGCATCTTTCAGGAAATGGAAAAAAGAGCCAAACGATGAAACCTGGAAACAGCACAAGCACTGGCAGGTCAAATGCAAGGCATTGATAAAGAAGGCAAAGAATTTGAGAAGCAGCTTGCTGCGGAAGCAAAAACGCGAAAAAGATTCTTTTTTTTTTATTTTATTTTTAAATAGGTTATTACAATAGATCAAGAACACTTGAACAAAGAAAACAAATAAGACTTACAACTATAGAAGGAATTACAATTATCACAGCAATACAAACAAGAATTATTTTGTTAGTCCACTATAAGTGGGGGAGAGTACATAGTAACAATACTTGGGGGACTAACCCCTAGAAATACACCAAGGAAAAATCAAGAAGAGGGCAGTGTCAAAGAGCCAATACATACATATAGATGAGCCACACCCATTCAAGAGGAAGAAGATAAAGGCAACAAAGTACTAATAAAGGCTGACAGATCTTCAGGAGACAAAAATACATATTTGTGGGAATCATAGGTTATCAAACATTTACATGGAAATCTTAAAGTAAAAGTAGCACCCACACGAAGTACACCAGGCCGAAGTAACAAAAAAGCCCTACGGTGCTTCTGCGTCTCTCTAGACACATCCGGAAAAATATTAATTCTTTTCCCATAGAACAAGGAAGATCTCTTTTTAAAAAAAAGAGTTTCAATAACCATTCTCGATCTGATGGCAAAGCTAAATTAACAAGCAAAGTAGAAACAGATACGACCTCCTCTTTCAGAGTATTAAGTAAATCAGAGACATTTAAAGATTCTAACTCCAAATAACCCACATTAACTTTCCCCTCCTTCTTCCCTTCCCCGAAGGGAGGTAATATATCTTAGATATTCGAGGCATCAAATCAACCGGTACAGAAAGGACCTCATGCAAATATTTCTTAAATAAGTCCAAAGGAGCCATCCCAGAAATAATGGGAAAGTTAAGCAGACGAAGATTCGAAGAACGAACCGCATTCTCCAATGCCTCAGACTTGATTCGAAGAGCAATATTATCCTTTACCAAAGAGGTAGTAATATCAGTTACTTTGTCAAGCTTCTGATCAAGCAGTAACTGTTTTGCATTAAGTTCTTGAATAATCTGTTTTAACCACAGCCATAGATTCTTCCAAAACAATAATCTTCAAAGAGTGAACAGATAATTGCTGCCCCATAATATTATATAGATGAGAAAGTGCGTCCCAGATACTATCCAGAGTCAGAGCTGAAGGTCAAATCAATGGAGGAAATACAGGCTTGAGTGTAGAAGACCGGTCAGCCAGAAAAGCAGCATCCCCTTGAATAAGGTCTCCACCAACAGCTGGTAATGGCGCTGCCGAAGCAGCATTCAATTCCTCTGCTAAGTTGCCGGCATTCCCCAAGGGCAAGACCCGTGCCGGCGCAGCAGCAACCGCCACTTCGGACGTCGTAGCTGCGTCTCTCGCGATCGGGAGAGCCGCGGTAGCTGGAGAAGCAGGAGGAGCACGTTCATCCGGGGAGAGCAAGATATCAAAGGGCATGGACGCCAAATCCAACCTCCTTTGCCGGCGTCACAGAGCCCGCTCGAAATAAAGATTTCTTCAAGTACATTCGTAGCAAAAAACCTGAAAGAGTCAGTTGGACCATTAGATGATAGAGGAGTTAAAGAGGCCCTAAGAGGCGACAAGGCGATAGCGGAGAGACTGAATGAATTCTTTGCTTCGGTCTTTACTGAGGAAAATGTAGGGGATGTTACACGTGACTAAAGTGGTATTTAAAGGTGTGGAAGAATTGAAGGAAATATCGATACATCGGGAAGATGTATTACAACTATTAGATAAACTGAAGAGTAGCAAATCACCTGGGCCGGATGGTATACATCCGAGGGTGTTGAAAGAACTGAAATATGAGATTGCAGACCTGCTATTAGTAATCTGTGAACTATCATTAAAATCATCTCTAATACCTGAAGATTGGCAGATCGCCAATGTAACACCAATTTTTAAAAAGGGTTCGAGGGGTGATCCCGAAAACTACAGACCGGTGAGCCTCACGTCAGTACCGGGAAAAATGGTAGAAACCATCATAAAGAATAAAATTACTCAGCATGTAGATAGTCACGGCCTAATGGGAGACAGCCAACATGGCTTTAGACAAGGAAGATCTTGTCTTACTAATCTGTTATGTTTTTTTGAAAGTGTGAATAAACAGGTGGACAAAGGTGAGTCGGTTGATATAGTGTATCTGGACTTTCAGAAAGCCTTTGACAAGGTCCCTCAGAGACTTTTGGCAAAACTAAAGAGTCATGGGATAGGAGGCAGTGTACTACTATGGATCAGGAACTGGTTAAAAGATAGAAAGCAGAGGGTTGGACTAAATGGCCAATTTTCCCAATGGAGAAAGGTGAATAGTGGTGTACCCCAGGGATCTGTGCTGGGTCCGCTGCTTTTTGACATATTCATAAATGACCTGGAAAGTGGAATAACGAGTGAGGTTATCAAATTTGCAGATGACACAAACTATTTAAAGTTGTTAAAACCCAAGAGGATTGTGGAAAATTGCATGAGGATCTTGCTAAATTGGATGACTGGGCATCAAAATGGCAGATGAAATTTAATGTGGACAAGTGCAAAGTTATGCACCTAGGGAAGAACAACCCAAACTATGGTTACACGATGCAAGGTTCCACATTAGGAACCACCACCCAGGAAAAAGATTTAGGTGTCATTGTGGATAACATGTTAAAACCCTCGGTCCAGTGTGCAGCGGCGGCCAAGAGAGCAAATAGAATGCTAGGTATGATAAGGAAAGGAATGGAAAACAAAACAAAAGATATAATGCCTCTATACCGTTCCATGAGACCGCACCTTGAATATTGTGTGCCATTCTGGTCGCTGTATCTTAAAAAGGATATAGCGTTATTAGAAAAGGTTCAGAGAAGAGCCACCAAAATGGTAAAGGGGATGGAAGGATACTCCTATGAAGAAAGGCTAAAAAGGTTAGGGGCTCTTTAACCTGGAAAAGAGACGGCTGAGGGGACATATGATAGAAGTCTATAAATTAATGAACGGAGTGGAACGGGTAAACGTAGATCGACTGTTTACGTTATCAGAATATAGGAAGATTAGGGGACCTGCAATGAAGCTACAGGGTAGACAGACTAATAAAAGAAAATATTTTTTCACTCAACGTGTAATCAAACTCTGGAATTTGTTACCGGAGGATGTAGTAAAGGCTGTTAGTGTAGCTGGGTTTAAAAAAAGGTTTGGACAAATTCCTGGAGGAAAGGTCCATAAACCATTATTAAGAAGGGACCCAGGATATCAATGCTTGACCTAGTACAAGCATTGCAGAACCTGTGTCTTTTGGGGAAACTGCTAGGTACGTATGACCGAGATTGGCCACTTAACAGGATACTGGGCTTGATGGACCTTGGTCTGACCCAGTATGGCATATCTTATGTTCTTATGTAACACTGCCACGTTCAACTCCCATTCCCCCGGATCCATCACATGCCGGCTGAGATAATCAGGCTGCACATTGTCTCGTCCTGCCACATGTGCCGCCGAAAGAGCTAACAGATGAGACTCCGCCCAGCTCATCAACTGCTGACTCTCCTCTAACAAGGCTGCACTGCCTGTTCCCCCTTGCTGATTGATATAGGACACTGTCACCGCATTGTCGGAGATCACTCGTATCGCCTTTCCCTTCACGAGATGGAGAAACTCGTGAAGAGCCAGGTGCACCGCCCTGAGTTCCAAATGATTGCTAGAGTAACCCGTCAGCTCTGGCGGTCAACACCCTTGAGCCATGTGCGATTGACAATGCGCCCCCACCCCCCCAGCCCAAAAGACTGGCATCTGTAGTGACGAGCACCCAGTCTGGTTGTAGCAATGGAACGCCCACTCAAAGATGGGCGGGATCCAACCACCACTGCAGACTGTCGCTTACTTCCTGTGAACGTGTCAACTTCCGATCCAGGGGATGATCCTGAGGCAACCACCTTGCCAGCAACACCTGCTGCAACGAACGCATATGCGCCCTTGCCCAGGGTACCAGATCCAAGGCCGCCACCATGGAACCTAGGAGCTGCAAGTAACGCCACGCCGGAGCTTTCAGGCGCAAGAGTGCTGCTACTTGCCTCAAAATCTTTTGCACCCTGACCTCCGGCAGAAAAACTGATCCTATCTGTTTCGAACACCACACCCACTGCAACTGACTCTTGGCCTGGTTTATTACCCAACCAAGCTGTTCCAGGAGACTCACTATCCACGTCGTTGCCGCCACTGACTCCGACACAGACAGCGCTCGAATCAGCCAGTTGTTGAGGTACAGGTTACCAGAACGCCCTCTCGACGCAACGCTGCCGCCGCCGCCGCCACCACTACCATCACCTTCGTGAAGGTCCGCGGCACCGTAGCCAAACCAAAAGGCAACGCTTGGAACTGAAAATGACCCATGGGCACTGCAAAATGCAGAAACGTTTGATGCTCTGGCTTGACGGGTATGTGAAGATAGGCCTCTGTCAGATCTATGGACGTAAGCACCTCTGTCGGCTGCACCGAACGAATAACTGACCGTAGTGTGTCCATTCTGAAGTGCAGAACTCTCCAACAGCGGTTTACATTTTTGAGATCCAATATAGGATGAAAAGATCTCTCTTTTTTGGGAACCACAAAATAAATCGAGTATCGACCTAATCTTAACTGGTTGCGAGGGACCAGAACCACCACCTGAAGACGCAGCAACCGCTGAAGCGGACACCGCTTTTGTCTTTTCCGCAGACCCACTTGGAGACACCACTAAAGCCTCCGCTAACGGCCGAGCAAACTCAAGTGCGTAGCCGTCGCGAATAATTTCCAGTACCCATTGGTTGGTCGTTATGGTGGCCCGGACGGAAAGGAAGCCTTGTAGACGTCCTCCCACAGGAATTTCATTGTGGCTTTTTACTGGAGTTCTGCTGGGTCCTGAAATAACCCCTGCTGAACCCCCGAGCTCCTCGAAAGGACTGACCTCTAGCCACAAAGCGTCCTCTTTGATAGGGGGCAAAGCGAGATCCTCTGAATCTGCGAAACACTCGAGATGGACCCCTGTGCAAACTGTTAGGTTTCTGATTTTTCGGGCGGTCCTCTGGAAGGCAACCCCCTTTGGAATCTGAGATCCTTTACAATCTTCTCCAAGGCTTCCCCAAAGAGCAGTGTGCCCTTGTACAGAAGCTTACTAAGACGAGCCTTGGACGACACATCTGCCGCCCAATTTCTCAGCCAGAGAAACCTCCTGGCTGCAATTACCGAGGCCATGGACTTCGCTGAAATCCTAACCAGATCATAGAACATATCTGCTAGGTAAGCTGCTGCTGATTCCAGCTTTGCGCCTTCCTCTTCATCTCCTTTGAAGTGTGTACCGACTTGAATCCATCGAATGTAGGCCCTGGAGACATATGCACCACAGATAGATGCTCTTAGCGACAGCGCGCAAGTCTCAAAAGTCTGCTTCAGTAGGGTTTCCAATTTCCTATCCTGTAAATCCTTAAGGGCCGCACCGCCTTCCACAGGCATTGTAGTTTTCTTAGTCACCGCTGACACCAAGGCATCTTCAGTAATTCCTGCTCCTCCTGTGGTAACGGATACAACCGTCCGATTGGCTGTGCTCCACGTAGGATAGCTTCCGGACACTCCCATTCAGATTCCACCATCTGCTTTATGACCCTGTGAACAGGAAAACACCTTTGCTCCGCTTTAAAGCCTTGGAGCAGAGGATCCTCCAAGGGCTCTTCCTGAGCCGCTGGCAGAACGATATTGAGGGCTGTCAGCGACTAGGCAATAAGCACCCCCAATTCCTCTTTCCTAAAAAGATTAGGATCCTCGCTTGGCCCCATCTCACCATCCTCCAGATCCGTGGCCCACTGATCCAGATCTGAATCTGAAAGGATCTCTCCTTCAGCCCCTTGGAGCCCTTAGATGCATTGACCTATGCCATCAGTACCTGCCTTAGCTCCCAGGGCCAATTTGGAGGGTCCCTCCCCTGGGTCCAACGGGGAGATTTCCTTCTCTTGGGTCTGTGACGGCAAGGAGATAGAGCCCTTGCTCTGAACCTGCTGCCACTTTAAACAATAAGCTCGATGCAACGCCAGTATAAAGTCTGCTGAAAAAACAGACTCTAAGCCCCCCTGCACTGCAGGCAATGACTGTGAAGGAGCTTCCTCCACCTGAACTGGCCTTTTCGCTTTAGATTTCCTCTTTGCGGGCTTTTCCTGACTAGACACCAGAAATGAAGTTTTATCTGAAATGGCCGCCGTTCCCGCCATTTCTGTCCCGCTCTGAGGTCCCCTGAAAGGATTGCCGGATTCTGGCCTGCCCTCCATGCTGCCGCGACCTTAACCGCGCTGAATTCAACCTTTCCTATGAACAGCCGACAAAACCCCGGGACTGAGAGCCCCCACGACAACTACCGAATCTAAACTCCGTCGGGCTCGGCCACACATGCGTCCTTAACGCTGCAGACTTGTGCCACAGAAATGAACCCGCGATCGGATTTAGCTGAGCCGCCCGGTTCCGACATTCCTGACAATGCCTTTGCGAACCCACACTATTTTCCTCTTCAAGTCACTCACTCCCGCTGCTAGCGGTAGAGTGTACTTGGCTCCGGAGAGAGTCGGATGGTCTCTGGGGCTCCCAGCACCTTTCTCCACCCTCACCTGGGAACAGGATCTGCTGACTGAGGCAGGCTCTACCTCCACTGCTCCGTGCCAAACTTGGCCCCTTAAATGTGAAGCAAATTGATCTCCGTCTCAGCGGAGAAGAGCCCTGCTAGGGTCCTTCTCCTCAAATCACTTCTCTCCGTTGAAAAATTGAAAAACAAAAACTAGTTGCAGCCTAAAATGTCTATTTCTTCAGGAGCCTGTCAGCTTTATGTTCCTTCCAGCTGCTGAGGACTGAAAGACTTAGGTTCTGACACCAGGGGGAGCCGGATAGCATGTCAGCAAAACTTCAGAATTTAGTCCTCAGCTGCTGGAGAAGGTTGACAACCCTAATGTTCCTGGACTGGCCCAGAGAGACGAAGAGGAATTATTTTTTTTTAAATACCAACTTTCACCAATTCAAGATGTTCTACAAGGCACACAACCCAACAGAGCATTACATCTGTTGTACATGCAACAGAACCCTTAAAATATGAGCATACATGAATCCACCGCTTGCCCCGATACAAGCATTGAGTAGCCTGTTAGTCTTTTTGGAAACCAGCCAGGTCCTTAAGACATGGATTGGCTACCCTAGGAAACAGGATACTGGACCTGAAAGAGCTTGGTCTGACCCAGTATGGCATTTCTCGTATCCTTATGAACAGAACCTCCCCAAGGTCTCTGCCTTGGAAGTAACAGGCTGCGCCTGGCCCTATGGCTAGCTCACACGGAGCAGTGCGGCCTAGTGGTTGAGGCAAGTTGCCAGAGGACCAAGGCTTTGAAATCCAATCGAGACCACCAACCTTGGGCCGTAAAAACTGAGGTTTCTGGTCCCACAGGTGGTCCTTCTGGCCTTCTTTAAGCGACTTAACCCTCTGCCTCAGGTACCAAAACAAATTGTGAGCCCTTCAGGGACAGGGGAAATAGAAATACCGTAACTGACTGTATGCCACCCTGACCTGTAGGCAATTAGTATACTCAAATAACTGACTGGGAATATGTGATTGTAGCAAACACTGGCAGTGGAGAGACAGAGCTGGTGCTGGTTCCTGGTCTTCCTTTCTCGCTCTCCCAGTCCTTCTGCCAGCATTGAGAAAAGGCTGAGAATAGATTGTCCAGTGTGCCGGGGACCTTGCGTCCTGGGCATCAGAGAGAAAAAGGGGCTAGGATCTGGGAGCAAAGCCCAAAGTGAAAGGGAAACTGTTGACTGACATTATAGCTCCTCCGGATGGCTCACTCCACAGCAGATTCCACAACTGCATCTCCAACCCCATGTAACACCATGAGGAACTCACACACTTTATTACAATTGACATCCCCCCATTACTGGTACCTTAGTCTGATAATACAGTCTGAGCAAAGAAATGCAGTCTGAGTTTGCTTTTCTCTGATCAGAGAAGAGCAGTGCTTTTACAGTGCTCTGCTAGAGAGTGGATATTTGCCTCCTGTGACACCTTGCTGTGAGTTCTAGCTGTTTAATTATTTATTGTTTGTCTTAGTGGTGTGCTAGTTTAGCCTTCTCAGCTATAACTTACCTTGCCTCTCTCAACTAAATGGGCTTTGTGTGGTACCCCCCTCCCCCCTGCTGAGGGTTCAGGACAGGGTACCTCGTAACTGCCCTCTTTAATAGGACTTCTCCCTCCCTCCCCAGCACCCACCCACCCCTGGGGTAATTGTAGTTTTATAGGTACTTGCACATCTTAGAGGAAAGGGGCTGCTCTCAGGTGCAGCTCTTTATCCAAATCAGTCATACACGGAGGACCTGAGATTAATTAATTAAGCTTCAGGTACACAAGGTGTATTAGGGGTATTAGATACACTTTTATTAGTATAAGCATCTACACCAATCCTTATTATATACAGAATTTAAAAGACCTAAACACAAGCTGCAAACTAAGATGCAGATAGAAGTCCAGCAACGAGATGGGGGTTCTCTGATCTTTTGCATTGAGTGTCACATGTATGATTTTCTCCCAGTTGGTGAGAGGTCTTATGTATGCACTAAGTATAAGGAGCTCTTTGCTCTCAGGGAACGAGTCCGTTCTCTAGAGGCTAGAGTAGCAGACCTGGAAGACATAAGACAGAAGTACATGGACGAGACCTACAGGGATATAGTCCTGAAGTCCCACCTCCAGTCTGGCAGCATCCCTGTTGCCATGGAGGAGAGAGGTCACGTGACAGGAAAGCATCACCCTGGTGTGGCAGGAAGTGATCCTGTAACTAGGACCTGTCCTCCAGGTGATGTAAAACCCTCTCGCACCGAGGACATTTCTCCAGGGCCATGTCCCCATGAGGGGAGGGTCAGGACAGCTGTTATAGTTGGTGATTCAATCATTAGGAATGTAGATAGCTGGGTGGCTGGTGGACGTGAGGATCGCCTGGTAACATGCCTGCCTGGTGCGAAGGTAGCAGACCTCACGCACCGCCTAGATAGGATCATAGATAGTGCTGGGGAGGAGTCTGCTGTCTTGGTACATGTTAGTACCAATGACATAGGAAAATGTGGTAGGGAAGTTCTGGAGGCTAAATTTAAGCTTTTAGGTAGGAAGTTGAAATCCAGAACTTCCAGGATAGCATTCTCCGAAATGTTAACTGTTCCACGTGCAGGACCCAAAAGACAGGCAGAGCTCCGGAGTCTCAATGCGTGGATGAGACGATGGTGCAAGGATGAGAGTTTTGGATTTGTTAGGAACTGGGGAACATTCTGGGGAAAGGGGGGGCTCTTCCAAAGGGATGGGCTTCACCTTAATCAGGATGGGACCAGACTGCTGGCATTAACCTTTAAAAAAGAGATAGAGAAGCTTTTAAACTAGAAAATAGGGGAAAGCCGACAGTCACCCAGGAGCGCATGGTTCGGACGAAGGTATCCTTGAAGGATACTACCAAAAGCAGTGAGGTTCCAAAAGGGAGTTTAGTAGCCCAAATGCCCTTGAGTAAGGAGCAGACAGAGCATAAAGATTCCAAATTACCCATGCCTACCAATAGCCAGATTAATATTAATATAATACAGTCTCTAAAATGCTTGTATGCCAATGCTAGAAGTCTAAACAATAAGATGGGAGAGTTAGAATATATAGCATTAAATGAGAGGTTAGATATGATTGCACTCTCAGAGACATGGTGGAAGGAGGATAACCAGTGGGACACTGATACCTGGATACAAACTATATCGTAATGATAGAGCTGATCAAATTGGTGGAGGGGTTGCGCTCTATGTTAGAGAGGGCATTGAGTCAGAAAGGATTAAAGTTTTGCAGGGAACAAAATTTGCTGTGGAATCTCTATGGATTGAAATTCCATTTATGAAGGGGAAGATGATGGGATTGGGAGTATACTATCGACCGCCTGGCCAGAATGAACAAATGGATGATGAAATGCTCAAAGAAATCAAGGAAGCTAACAAAAGTCACAACAGAGTAGTAATAATGGGTGACTTCAATTACCCCGGTATCGACTGGGTCAGTGTCACAGCAGGACAAGCTAAAGAGAAAGTTTCTAGATGAAATAAATGACTGCTTCTTGGAGCAGCTGGTTCATGAACCGACCAGAGGGGAAGCCATACTGGACCTAGTCCTTAGTGGAACGCCAGATCTGGTGCAAGAAATAAGGGTGTTGGGACCACTTGGCAATAGTGATCATAGTATGATCATGTTTGATTTAATTAGTGGAGGACAGATAGTAAAGGAATCCACAGTACTACCTTTTAACTTTCAAAAAGGGAGACTATGATAGAATGAGGAATATAGTTAGGAAAAAACTAAAAGGAGCGGTTCCAAAGGTTAAAGACTTACAGCAAGCTTGGCTGTTATTTAAAAATACTATCCTCGAAGCCCAGACCAGCTGTATTCCACGCATTAAGAAAAGTGGAAGAAAGTCCAAAAAACTGCCAGCATGGTTTAAAGGTGAGGTCAGAGAGGCTGTTGCTGCCAAAAAAGCAACCTTCAGGAAATGGAAAAAAGAGCCAAATGATGAAAACTGGAAACAGCACAAGCACTGGCAAGTTAAATGCAAAGCATTGATAAGGCAGGCAAAACGGGAATTTGAGAAGAAACTTGCTGCGGAAGCAAAAACACAAAATAAAGACTTTTTTAAGTACATTTGTAGCAAAAGGCCTGTGAGAGAGTCAATTGGACCATTAGATGATAGAGGGGTAAAAGGGGCAGTAAGAGGAGACAAGGCTATAGCAGAGAGACTGAATGAATTCTTTGCTTCGGTCTTTACTGAGGAAGATGTAGGGATGTTACCCAAGACTGAAGTGGTATTTAAAGGTGATACTGCAAAGGAATTGAGAGAAATATCGCTACACCGGGAAGATATATTACAACTATTTGATAAACTGAATAGTAGCAAATCACCTGGACCGGATGGTATACATTCCAGAGTGTTGAAAGAACTGAAATATGAGATTGCAGACCTGCTATTGGTAATCTGTGAACTTTCATTAAAATCATCTGTAATACCTGAAGATTGGAGGGTCACCAACGTAACACCAATTTTTAAAAAGGGTTCCAGGGGTGACCCGGGAAATTACAGACCGGTGAGCCTGACGTCAGTACCAGGGAAAATGGTAGAAATCATCATAAAGAACAAAATTACACAGCATGTAGATAGTCATGGCCTAATGGGAGACAGCCAATATGGCTTTAGACAAGGAAGATCTTGTCTTACTAATCTGATATGTTTTTTTGAAGGTGTGCATAAACAGGAAGACAAAGGTGAGTCGGTTGATATAGTGTATCTGGACTTTCAGAAAGCTTCTGACAAGGTCCCCCATCAGAGACTTTTGGCGAAGCTAAAAAGTCATGGGATAGGAGACAGTGTACTATTGTGGATCGGGAACTGGTTAAAAGATAGAAAGCAGAGGGTAGGGCTAAATGGCCAATATTCCCAATGGAAAAAGGTGAATAATGGAGTACCCCAGGGATCTGTACTGGGTCCGCTACTTTTTGACATATTCATAAATGACCTGGAAAAGGGAATAACTAGTGAGATTATCAAATTTGCAGATGACACAAAACTGTTTAAAGTTGTTAAAACCCAAGAGGATTGTGGAAAACTGCAGGAGGATCTGGATAAATTGGAAGACTGGGCATCCAAATGGCAGATGAAATTTAATGTGGACAAGTGCAAAGTTAGGCACCTAGGAAAGAACCCCCCACACTATAGTTACACGATGCAAGGCTCCACATTAGAAACCACCACCCAGGAAAAAGATTTAGGAGTCATCGTGGATAACATGTTAAAACCCTCCGCCCAGTGTGCAGCGGCGGCCAAGAAAGCAAATAGAATGCTAGGTATCATAAGGAAAGGGATGGAGAATAAAACAAAGGATATTATAATGCCTCTGTATCGCTCCATGGTACGACCGCACCTTGAATATTGTGTGCAATTCTGGTCACCGTATCTTAAAAAGGATATAGCGTTATTAGAAAAAGTACAGAGAAGAGCCACCAAATTGGTGAAGGGGATGGAAGGCTACTCCTATGAAGAGAGGCTAAAAAGGTTAGGGCTCTTTAACCTGGAAAAGAGACGGCTGAGGGGAGATATGATAGAGGTCTATAAATTAATGAATGGAGTGGAACGGATAAACGTGGATCAATTGTTTACGCTATCAGAATATAGAAAGACTAGGGGACATGTAATGAAGCTACAGGGTAAAAACTATTTAAGACAAATAAGAGAAAATATTTTTTCACTCAACGTGTAATCAAACTCTGGAATCTGTTACCGGAGGATGTAGTAAGGGCTGTTAGTATAGCTGGGTTTAAAAAAAGGTTTGGACAAGTTCCTGGAGGAAAGGTCCATAAACCACTATTAAAAAGGGACCCAGGATATCAATGCTTGACCCAGTACAAGCATTGTGGAACCTGTATCTTTTGGGGATATTGCTAGGTACGTATGACCTAGATTGGCCACTGTTGGAAACAGGATACTGGGCTTGATGGACCTCGGTCTGACTCAGTATGGCATGTCTTATGTTCTTATGTCTCACTCTGCAAAGAGTGCACCCAAAAATCATGCCTAAGCAATTGTGAGCACATACAAAATGCACATCTACATATATGGGTGACCCAGCACCTGTCACCCAAACACAGTGCAGTGAGCATGCTTGAACATAGGCTGAATGCATGGAGCATACACAGTATCAACTTCCTCTATGAAACCTTCCAGTGCCATGGAGCACTAAGCCCCAGACTGTGCTACCTAGACGTCCTTCTCTTCACCCTCAGCACAGGCCCTTTAACAAGATGGCACAGACGGGTCAGTGCCCCTGCTAAGTGCTTAAAGCCCTGCTCTGACAGCACAGGCTCTAGAAATAGATGAGAATTTCCTGGGAAGGGCATGCTAAGTGGAGCTATGAAACACACAGGAACCCCCCCCCCCCCCCGGCCTTCCTGCAGTCAGAGAAATAGCAGTGGGATACACCGAAAACCTTGCAAGTGGAGGTCTTAGAGGTTGCTGCCTGTGTGATCCTGATGAGGAATACGATTTCGTATTTTACCACCTCTCCCCCCCCAGGGATGTGGGCACTGAATACTATATGTGATTCATGAGCAGCGCTTTCATCCGGTGGCCTTTAGGGCACCAGAGCCCGACAAAACAATACAGAAGTGAAGAGCTTTAAATCTTGGTCATATAATCTTGATTTGCAGAACATTACAGTTGTTTGTTTAGTCACTATCCCCTGAGTGCCCATGAGGTGGCCCTGTGGATTTTTCTTCCCTGACTTGCCGAGATCTGATGATGGCTGCGTACACAAGGTCACAGAAAGGCACTAATGAGTGTACCAGCTGCTCTGGTGGCCATAGACCGTAGCACAGGCACTTCTTGGTTGACAGATTAACTGTAATTATATTTTTTTTATATCCTAAGGTTTCCTAAACCTGTCCCTGTGAAACCACAGGCGTTTGGGCAACTTTCACTATAGAATACACAAAAGCACACTTCCAGCCTGTCCCTCCTTCCACCTACAAGTTAGAGCTCTGCTCTTGAAGAACCTAAAAGCTGGCAGTTTGCCTAATATCCCGGGACTTAACAGATGCTCCTCAGAGACATGATTAGGAGGGGAAACAACATGTGGCATCAGACATCAATGCCAAAACTGCTGTCCTATAAAACTAAGAATAAACTTAAAAATAAAGAGGACTGACAACAGCCCCCCTTAAGGCTGAGGAGCCCCCTTAAGGCTGAGGAGCCCCCTGAGCCTCAAAAAACCTACAAACAAGAAACAAACACTAGACCTAAAAATCTAGCTATTCTGCCTGTCTTCCTTACACAGGCAGCTCCCTGCAACTCCTGCTATGCGGTCCAAATACCTAGAGAGAAAATGGCTGCCCCTTTGCCAATGAACTTTGGCGCCAAGAACAGCCACCGCTGCAAAAAGGAGGCCTCAGCAGACCGACAGAGCCCGAAGGCCTTACCTGCAGGGCCGAAAGCCACGCAGCCTACTCCTACTGCCTTGAATTCATCCGATCCTCAAGCCGCGCTGCTGCGCCTGGCAGCCGCAGCGAGGACCGCTCAGCCGGATCCACAGAGTAAAATTAAAATCCAGCAGCAACGGAGAGGCTCCGTCTCACACAGCTTCAGTGTGGCTATACGGGTCCCGGAGCTCTCTCCCGTACCGTCAAGGGAGAGATCCGCACCGGCGAATGCCTTCAGCAAGTGAAAATAACTGACAAGAAGAGAAGGCGAGAGCTGCTATTAACTTAAAGAGCCAGGCTCAAATTTAAAATTACTGTAAATAAGGAAATTTGCTCCCAACAACTAAAGGGAACTAATCCCTGATTTAATTCAGTTACCTTTGGTTAATTGGCAAAGTAAATTAAAGGTAAAAATCAAAAGTAAAATCAGAATAGAATTTGTCACACTAAATGCGCCTTATCTGTTCCCCCAAGTGAGCCCAGAAGCTAGGCTCATTACGTCCTCCTGTTGCATGGAGACTGGACACACTGGGGCTTATGGGAGAGACCAGCAAGCTATATCCAGTGATGTCATGAGTTTTTGACATGCCCAGTCTCCATGCTGAAGGAGGAGGTTCACTACCCAGAGGTTGAGGACTAAACTGGAGGAACAATAAGGAATAACTTACCTCCTTATTGCTCAAACCTGAAACTAAGGTGTCCTCTTTCTTCTCCCTCACACACTCAGTTAAGTGTCAGATTTGTCTGCAAAAGATCTGGTAACCTTACAACCTGATTCAGGACGTGAAGGTACTAGCAGCAGGTGGTCACTCATTTGTGACTGCTATAGTATTCTGAGAGCAAGCAGGAAATCCAATCAATGGAACTCACACAGCTACAATAAATCATTCGGGAAACAAACACTGTTCACCTGAACTTCAGCATTACTGGTGCCGACAGCAAGGTAGTTGCCTTCTTTGATCCAGGACACAGATGAGATGTACTCCTCAGGCTGCTCCATCTGCAACAGCAGCATGATATCACCGGAGGAGGAGTTCCAGAGGTAAACGGCATTTTCCAAGGCAACTGCCAAGTAGTTCTGAGTGCTCCAGTCAATCAAGTTCAGATCTAAAATAGCACAACGAGAATCACTTCCTAAGAGTTTGTTTTTCCCTTTTACCAGATTGTTAGTTTAATGCAGTGTTTTTAACTACTTTCCATTGGGGCACGCTAGACAGGTGATACTCACGCATGACACTTCACACAGGACCACTGGGTAAAATGTTAAGACAGAGTTTTTGGCTGCAGAATACAACAGCAATGGGAGTAGAGGTGGTGAAATCAGGCCTTACCTGCTAATTGGCTTTCCTTGAGGAACTCCAGTCCAGTCCCACATCTCAGGGTAGTGGCACCTCTTCCAGAAGTTTGGAGACTGAGCATGTCACAATCTTGATGACCTCAGGATACTCAGGTTGTTGGCACTACCCTCCCCCAGCCCTCAGTAACCTATTAATAAAGCAGACTCACAGGAGCAACAAATAAAAAGTCGATAAGCAACCAAACTAAGCAAACTAACCAGAAAAAAATCCCTAAGAAACCTCTCTCTGGAAAAGGACTCCTTCCCAAGATGACCCTTCCCTGGTCCCCACCGCCAACACGGGAGCCTTCAAACCAAAGGAGCTTACCTGACCACCTGCTATACTCCCCCTCCCACCCGGAGGATGGGACAAGCTTCTCAGCAGGAAAAACAGCACTGCCACTGCTGCATCTTCTCCTTAAACATACCATGCAGGTTGCTCTACCCACAGGCCCCTTACATAAGCTGAAATGCATCCAGCCTAGGGTCGCAGACAATATACAAGATCATAGAAGGGGAGGGTTCTGGGACTGGACTGGAGTTCAAAGAAAGCCAATTAGCAGGTAAGGCCTAATTTCACCTTCCTTATTCCTCCAGTCCAGTCCCACACCTCAGGGATGTAACAGTCACCTAACTATGGGAGGGACCTGCAAGCCCGGCCTGGATCACCACTGAAGCAAACCTTGCATCTCCCATCACTTGCACATCCAACCGATAGTGTTTCACAAACGTATGCAAGGACAACCATATGGCCACTCGACAGATGTCCCCCGGCTCCACTCTGCCCATGAGGCAGACTGTGCCCTGGTAGAATGAGCCTGCAGGCCCTGCAGAGCCTTCTTGCCCTGCACCAGATAGACCAATGCAATGGTGTTCTTAATCCACCTCGAAATGGAGGACTTCATTGTGCTTCCCCCTTATGCCACTCCCCCGGCCCCCAAATAGAACATATAATCGGTCTGACCTCTGAAACGAAGCCATCCTCTTCAAATATTTTCTCAAAGAGTGCCTGAAATCCAGGAGGTGCAACTATGGATCCCTTAATTCCTTGGCCAAACCTGACAAAACCTGTAAGGTAAATCGGCTGATTCAAATGAAACGGTGAACACTACCTTCGGCAGGAAAGAGTAGTTACTCACCTGTAACAGGTGTTCTCCAGGAGCAGCAGGAATCAGTCCTCACATATGGGTGACGTTGGCGCCGACGGAGCCCTCGAGCGGAGCATTTCCCCAGCTTTCAAAGAAAGCCTTTGGGAATTGCAGCGTGCATGCGCGGTCCTCTTCCCGCCCAAGGGTGCCATCTTGCTCAGTCTGATGACATAGCTAAAAGACAGCAAAAAATTAGCAAAATAAATCATATGACTGAAACTCCAAGGGGAGGAGGAAGGGTTGTGATGACTGATGCCTGCTGCTCCTGGAGAACACCTGTTAAAGGAGAGTAACTACTCTTTCTCCAGGACCAAGCAGGAAGTCAGTCCTCACATATGGGACTCCCCAGCTTAAGGCTACCGGAGACCTGAAGCCGAAAAAATGAGCTCCCTCTACCTCGTCAGTACGTAAGGAAGGAATCTTCTCTGAGAACGCCCCCGACCGGTAGCCCAACACCAGGGCCGGAGGGTAGGAGTTGCCTAAACCCCAAAGAGATTATGGAGTACTGCCTGTCCGAAAGCACTGTCCCTGCGGGACTCCCTCTCAAGGCAGTAATGGGCCGCAAAAGTCTGGCTTGAAGACCAAGTAGCGGCCCGGCAGATGTCTGCCAACGGAACAGAGCGGAGATGAGCCACTGACGCAGCCTTCGCCCTGACATGATGAGCTGTGACTCGACCCTCCAACGAGAGGCCGGCTGCCCCATAAGCCCAGGCGATACAGTCAGCGACCCAGATGGACAAAGTACGCTTGGAGACAGGTAACCCCAACTTATTGGGGTCAAAAGAAACGAAGAGCTGAACAGCCCTCCGATGCTCCCGCGTACGGTCAAGGTAGAAGAATAACGCCCTCCTACAGTCCAGGGTATGCAGGACCATCTCAGCCCGGTTGGCATGCGGCCTGGGAAAGAAGGTCGGAAGAACCACCTCCTAATTGAGGTGAAAAGGGGAGACAACCTTAGGAAGAAACTTCGGGTGAGTCCGTAAGACTACCCTATTCCTGTAGAACCTAGTGTAAGGGGGATCAGACGCTAGTGTCTGAAGTTCACTTAATCGCCTAGCAGAGGTAAGAGCTACCAAAAACAAGGTTTTCCAGGAGAGAAAACGGAGAGGGCAGGTAGCCATAGGTTCAAATGGCGGACAAGTAATCCGCTGTAAGACCACATTCAGATCCCACTCAGGGGCTGGTGGACGCAAAAGAGGCTTAAGCAGGAGGCGGCCTCTGAGAAAACGAGCCACCAAAGGGTGGTTGGAAAGAGGCCTTCCGTCCACCGGCGAGTGGTGTGCTGAGAGAGCACTGAGGTGAACCCGGACAGAGTTGGACTTAAGGCCTAGATTGGAGAGGTAAAGCAAATATTGCAATACTACCGCTACCAAGCACGAGAAGGGATTCTCGCTGTGCTGAGCACACCATGCGGAGAATCTACGCCATTTAAGAGCGTAGGATTTCCTGGTGGATTGCCACCTAGAGGCTAAGACTACATCTTCCACCTCACAGGGCAGTAGTAGGGGAGCCAGGACTACCCTTTGAGCAGTCAGGCCATCAGATGAAGGGACTGGAGGTTGGGGTGCAAAAGAGTCCCCTGAGCCTGAGACAGGAGATCATGCTGAAACCCCAGAGGAAGAGGGGTGGCCACCGCCAGTTGCAGCAGAAGCGGGAACCACGGTTACCTCGGCCACTTGGGGGCTATCAGGATCATTGAGGCCCCGTCCTTGAGGACTTTGAACAGTGTTCTGGACACTAGTGGCGTGGAAGGAAACGCATACAGCAGGCCTGTGGACCGCGAGATCAGAAACGCATCCGCTGCTACTCTGAGAGGATGCGGTTGTCTGGAGCAGAATCTCGGGAGTTGCCGGTTCAGAGTACTGGGGAAAAGATCCATGGTGGGGAGGCCCCACCTGAGAAAGATCTGCTGAACCACCAACGGGTTCAATCTCCATTTGTGTGGTTGCAGGATCCTGCTCAGTCTGTCCATCAGGTAATTTTCTTGACCTGGGAGGTAGACAGCCTTAAGGAGGATTCCGTGATTGACGGCCCAAGAGCACTGCCGTTGTGCCTCCTGACATAGAAGGAAGGAGCCTGTGCCCCCTTGTTTGTTCACGTAGAACATGGCAACTTGATTGTCCATCTGGACTAGTACAGACTGGTGAGAGAAGAGATGGGAGAAGGCTCTCAGAGCTAGGCGTATAGCCTGTAGCTCCAGGACATTTATCTGTTGAGCAGCCTCCCAAGGGGTCCAGAGATCCTGAGTACATGTCCCTTGGCAATGTGCTCCCCAACCTAGAAGAGAAGCACCTGTCGTCAGCACTTGAGAATGAGGAGGGGATTGAAAAACCACTCCGAGTACCAGATTCGGAAGATGAAGCCACCATTGCAGAGAGACCAGCAGGTCGGATATTCTTACTGAGTCCACAAGGCTCCCTGTGGCCTGATGCCACTGAGTGCGAAGACTCCACTGAGTATGAAGTATATGAAGTACCCAGGTATCTGATGTGACAGCTGACCACCTGTGGGCAAAATGGGCCAGCCGGCCTCCTGTGCTGAGAGAAGCCAGCTGAGGAGAAGAGGCTATACTTTCTGAGTCAAAAACCCCCACCCTGCTGAGCAGGGGCCGGTGTTGGTGGCTTGGGGGCCTTCTGCCTATGGGGCCCATGACCCTGCCCCTTGGCCTGCTGACCCTGTTGGGGAGCTGCAGAGGCCTGATAATGAGGGTATTGTTTATAGGCAGAGGACTTCCTCGGGTAAAAGGTCTTTTTTCCAAGGGCCCTTCTTCTGAGAAGGGGCAGAGGTCTTTCTGGACAGCCTAGTCCTGGTCAGAGTCTCGGTCTCGAGTTCTGCAGCCTTTTCAGCCATGGGCTTGCCAAAGAGGTTTTCACCTCGGCAGGGGACATTGACCAACTTGTCCTGTACCCATGGCTCGAGGTCAGATGACTGTAGACAAGCCTGTCGGTGGGCACCGATGCTGTCCCTGGCTACTCGGGCCGAAGCCTTGAAACCATCGTAGGCTGCCCGAGAGATAAACTTTGAGCACTCTCGAATACCAGTGGCAAGGCCTGGAAACTCTGCAAAGGTTCCTCGGAGAGACCAGCAGAAAACCCGGCAATCTCCTTTGCCAGGTCTCGGAGATACATGCCCATGTAGAGCTGGTATGTCTGGACACGGCAAGCAAGCATAGAGCCCTGGAAGCACTTCTTACCAAGGGCATCCAGGTTCCGGGCCTCCCAGCCGGGAGGCACCGAGGAGTGCATCTTCTGACTTTTCAGTCGATGCATGGCCGATTCCACAACCATGGAGTGGTGCGGTAATTGTGCCTTTTGGAACCCGGGGCTCTTGCGGACTCGATAGATGGAATCGACCCGCTTGCTTAACACCGGGGTCGAGGCCGGGGTCTCCCACATGCGGAAGAGCAGCCGCTCCAGCATCGGAGGAACCGTTATAGTAAAGGCCTCCTTCGGGGGAAGAGTCATACTGGAGGGCCTCGAGCTCCTCAGCTCGAGGCTCCACCTCGGGATCCGCAGGGAAGGCCAAGGCCTTGGCCATATCCCGCACGAAGTCCGAGAACCGGGTATCCTCCGGTGGGGATCGTCTCCGAGGTTCGGACTCCGGCGAGTCCGATGGGACACGGCGAGTCCGATAAGTGTCGGGTGACTCTTCGTCCTCAGTCTCCCAGCCGACTCCTCGGAGGAGCAATCGAGCGGCTCCGGTCGGGCAGGCACCGATGCCATCCGCCCCGACGCCGAGGGTACTGGCGTCGACGACCTCGGTCCCAAACAGGAGGCCGAGGGTACTGGCGTCGACGACCTCGGTCCCAAACAGGAGGCCGAGGGTACTGGCGTCGACGACCTCGGTCCCAAACAGGAGGCCGAGGGAGACCGTGGCCGAGGATCGACTCGAGCCTGCATGGACTCTAGGATCGGCTCGGCCTCCGGGGTCGACTTGGACGTTGAGGTCCCGGTGGTCAGGGCAGAAGCACCGGTGAGACCGGCGATCAATGCCCGCTGCTGTTCCTTGAAGACAGCGAGGCTGCTCTCTAAGGCTGTCAACCTGAGTCCGAGCTCAGGAGACCCAGCAGCCCCCCGACTCGGGCCCCGACGGCGTCGGGCCCGACATCGGCTCCCCTGGAGGAGAGTCCACAAGGACTACAGCACTCACGTGTCCAGGAGACTCCATCGTGATACGAGGATGCTTGGCTGGCCTTTCCGACTCCGAAGACCCGGAATGGCTATCGGGGCTATGCGACCTGGCCCTCCAGGAACGTCCACCGACTCCGCCCTCGCGGGTTTCTTCTTCCTGCGATGTTCCCGCGAAGGAGACCCCCGCTTAGAGGAACCCCGACGCTGCTCAGGGCCGGAGTCCCGAGACGTCGAGGCCTCTGACGAGGTCCGGGCCCGTACGGACGCGGAGTCAGAGAAGATCCTATCCTTCTGGTGCTGCCGACTCCTCAACGCCTTCGAGGACATTTTGCCACACGGAACACAGATCGGGTCATGATCGGGTCCGAGGCAGCGGAGGCAGCAGTCATGTGTGTCGGTAAGAGACATAAGTTTTACACCGATCACACTTTTTAAACCCACTGGTAACCATCGGGGGAAAAAGGGCCCCTGCTGCCAGTGAAAAAAGAAAATGGCGCGAACACTAGTCACAAAGGACAAAAACCGAAAAAGAGAGTGGACTCGATACCGGCGTATCGGGCCAAGGCGGGAAAAGGATCCGGCGTCGAACCGAAGGTAGAAAAAGAAAAAACAGGGAAATCAACTTTTTCCTCAGGGAAAAACGAACTACGTCCGTCGGGCTCCGTGGAAAAAACACAACTGAGCAAGATGGCACCCTTGGGCGGGAAGAGGACCGCGCATGCACGCTGCAATTCCCAAAGGCTTTCTTTGAAAGCTGGGGAAATGCTCCGCACGAGGGCTCCGTCGGCGCCGTCACCCATATGCGAGGACTGACTTCCTGCTTGGTCCTGGAGAATGCAAGTACCATTCGCAAAGTGACCTCTTCTCTGGAGAACAGAAAAGGTTCCCTACACGAAAGTGTCTAGAGCTCAGAGATTCTCCTGGCTGAGCAGATGGCCACCAAAAATAAACTATCTTCAAAGTCAGATCCTTCAGGGTACACGATGCTAGCAGCTCGAAAGGCTGTCATGACAGCACTGAAAGCATTAGGTTGAGGTCACAAGATGGCACTAGCACCTGTGCCAGTGGATGACGCTGTTTCATGGCCCACAGGAACCTAACATCTGGATGCTTTCCCAAGGAAGCCCCCTGGATCTTGCCCCAATAACACGCCAACAGCTACCTGCGCCCTCAGAAAGCCACAGGCAAGTCCTTTTGAGCCTTGCCTGCAAGAGGTCCAGCATCTGTTATCAGCACACCAGCCCTCAAAGACTCTCCACACTATAACGTACGACAAGGACGTGGACCTCTTCCAGGCTCTGAGAAGCATGATATCACTTTGGCGGCATAACCCTGCTTACTTAACCTAAACCTCAAGAGCCATGCTGCAAGCGAGAACCAATCCATTTGAGGCATTAGGACCGGCCCCTGAACCAGCAAATCTAGCCCGATGGGAAGCCACCACGGTTTGGCCGCCCTCAGTCACACTAGGTTAGCGTACCATGGCTGCCTCAGCCAAACCAGGGCAATGAAAGCTACTAATCCCCGATGCGCCTCCACTCTCTGCACCACTCAACACATGAGTACCCACGGAGGGAAGAGAGCAGCCCCTGGCTGGGCTAGCGCTGCACGAGGGAGTTCAGGCCTTTGGACATTCTTTCCCTCAATCAACTTAAACCGGCTTGCCTTGACTGATGCAAATGTCACCATGAGATCCATGATTGGTTCCCCCCCCCCCCCCCACACTGGAGCACAATCTGCTTGAAGACCAACTGGTTCAGCTGCCATCCCCCAGGGTCCAGTCGCACCCAACTGAGATAGTCAGCCAAGGCGTTCTCTGTACTGGCCATGTGTGCCGCCGAAATCGCCTTCAGTTGGGTCTCTAACCCAACCCAGCAACATCTCCGCCTTGCTATCCAACTTGACGCTGTCAGTTCCCCATTGCCAAATGACGCACACTTCTGTGGTGGCATTGTGTGAGAAAACCCACATGGCCTTCCCCTGCACCAGCAGGTGAAACTCCTGCAAAGCAAAGCAAATGGCTCTCATCTCCAGTTGATTGATGGACCATGTCTGCTTCTCCACTGATCACTATCCCTGAGCAACTCTCCCCTCGCAGTGGGCTCCCAAGTCTGTAAGGCGGGCATCCATCATTAGCGGAGACCCAACTAGGCGACTCCAAAGGAACTCCTGCCACCAGATTTGCCTCGTTCAACAACCACTTGAGGGCCATTTGAACCTCCCTCAGACAGGTCAATGTTCTAAACAGGGGGCGACACTGATATGACCACCGGCGCAGCAGTGATCTCTGCAAGGGTCACATGTGGGCTTGCGCCCACGGGATCAGATAAATGGTTGCTGCCATGGTCCAACAGTTGAAGATAATGCCATGCTGATGGCTCTGCCATACGTAGAAACTGATGGAACTGTAGTGCCTCCGCTCTCCTCCACGGCAGGAACACCTGGCCCCTGCGGGTGTCGAAGTGTGCCCCCGAAGTACTCGATATCCTGGGAGGGGATCAGGTGACTTGTCAACGATGACCATCCACGTTCGCTCAAAACTTTGATCCCAGGCCATGGCCTGATCGCTTTCTTCCTCAGACTTGCCCAAATGAGCCAATCTTCCAGGTACGGATGCATAATATGTCCTCATGATGTAAGGCCGCTGCTACCACAATCATCACCTTGGTGAAAGTCTGAGGGGCTGTCCTAAGGCTGGATGGTAACGTCTGAAATGGAAAATGCCCCATGTGGACTGCAAAGCAAAGATACTGGTGATGATCTGGATGTATGGAAACATGCAAGTACGCTTCCGTCAGGTCAAGAACTACCCCTCCCAAATGGCCATCATCACCAATCTGAGGGTCTCCATATGAAAACATGGAACTCGCAGACATCTGTTTGTTACAGTTTGTTCAATGTAAACCGCACTGATGCAGAATAGTGCGGTATATAAGAGAATGTAAATAAAAAATAAATTAAATAAATAAATCTGTTCACATGCTTGAGGTCAAGGATCAAATGAAAGGTACCTTCTTTCTTTGGGACTATTAAATAAATGGAGTAATGACCTTCTCCACACTGGTCCCCCAAGAACTGGCACCACCGCCTGCAAACTCAGTAGCCACTCAAGCGTCTGCTGCACACCCTGTGCCTTTGTTCCTGCCTTGCAGGGGGAGCGAACGAAGGCTGGTGCCAAAGGTCTGGCCACCTCTAGCACATAGCCCTCCCCAACCACCTGCAGCACCCACTGGTCCGATGCTACCCAGACCCAGGCAGGATAGAAGTCCAGCAAACGACCTCCCACGGGCTGCACCCTCACCTGGGCCCCCCTCATCTCACTGTGGCTTCTTTTGGGCCAAGGAGGCGGCCAAAGACCAGAAATAGTCTCTGCCAGTTCCTCGAAACCCGACGCGGAGGTGCCTGGCCACAAACTGTCTTTGGTACGGAGTGAACCTTACTGTTCAGAAGCAGCAAAACTTAAGGGGCTGCCCTCTGCTTGCCCCAGCAACCCAACTGAACATAAGAACATAAGATATGCCATATGTTACGGAGAGTTTACCGAGACTCATCAAGCCCACTGACTATTACCCAATGTTGCTAATCCATGTTGGAACAAATGATACTGCCAGGTATACCTCGGAACGTATCAAAAGTGACTTCATGGCTCTGGGACAGTGGGTGAAGCAGTTAGGTGCACAGGTGGTGTTCTCTTCAATCCTCCCTGTTGAGGGTAAAGGCCAAGGCAGAGAGGCTCGCATCCTGGAGATGAATGCATGGCTGCGTGGATGGTGTCAGAGAGCGTTTTGGTTTCCTAGACCATGGGATGCTGTTCCAAGGGTTGCAGAGCAGAGATGGCATCCATCTGCCCAAGAAAGGTCAACGCGTCTTCAGTACTAGGCTGGCTAATCTACCGAAGAGGGCTTTAAACTAGATTCGTTGGGGATGGGTGAAGAAAGCCCCCAGCTAAGTGAAAGCTCCCAGGTAGGTGATACATTAAATACCTTTATGGAAATGGGTAACAGGGGTAACGTATGAAAAGCAGTGTGTATAAATGCCTGTAGCATTGGAAATAAGATCCCTGATGTTGAAGCTTTGGCGGGAGTGGCTGACTTTGATTTAGTGGCAGTGATTTAGTGGCAGTTACAGAAACATGGTTCACAGAAAACCATGATTGGAATGTAACTATACCTGGCTATACTTTATTCAGAAAGGACAGGGTAGGAAGTAGGGGAGGAGGAGTGGCACTATATGTAAAAACTACTATTAAAGCTTTGGAATTACAGAGCTTAAAAGGGAGAGGGGAGGCATTGTGGGTTAAACTAGAAAGAGGGAAAGAGAAATCTATTTGCATTGGTGTGATATACAGACCAACCTCACAAGAGGACGAGGTGGACAGAGTTAATTGAAAACATGCGCAGCATTGCTAGGAAAGGGGAAGTGCTACTGATAGGAGATTTCAATATGCCAGATGTTGATTGGCACATTCCTGCTGCAGTATCATCTAGAAGGAGATCCTGGATTCTCTACAGGGAGAACTATTCAGGCAATTGGTAACAGACCTCACATGTGAAGGGGCCATACTGGACTTGGTGCTTACCAATGGTGATAGTGTTTCTGATGTTGTAGTGGGAGATCATTTTGCATCCAGTGATCACCAGATGGTGTGGTTCAGTATTAGGACTAGAGCTGTTAGAATCCATTCCAAGGTGAGGATCTTAGACTTTAGGAAGACTAACTTTGCGAAGATGGGCCAATACCTCAGGGAGTCACTTGGATGGGAACAGCTGAGGGATGTAGAAAAACAGTGGGAAAAATTGAAAGGGGATATTTTAAGGGCAACCAACCTTTTTGCTAAAATGGTAAATAAAGGTAAAAGGAAAAGGAAAAGGAGACCGCTATGGTTTTCGAAAGTAGAAGAAAAAGTGAAGAAAAAGAGGGAGGCCTTCATGAAATACAAGAGATCACAGAGAGAGGAAAACAGGCATCTGTATTAGGAAAAACTTAGAGAAGCTAGCAAAGTAGTCAAGAAGGCAAAGATTCAAAAGGAGGAGGAAAAAGCCAATGCAATAAAATGGGGGGATAAGACATTTTTCAGATATATTAGTGAGAAGAGGAAGGGCAAGAGTGGTATTGTCAGACTCAAGGGTGCAGGGGAGGAATATGTAGAAGCTGATAAGGATAAAGCGGAATTGCTTAACAAATATTTCTGTTCTGTGTTCACAGATGAAGAACCAGGAGCAGGACCTCAGAAAACACCCACAAATAGGAACAGAAGCAAAGGACATCTTGAACAATTTTCAAAAAAGTGTGTTCGTGAGAAACTCTCTCAACTTAAAGTAGACAAAGGGATGGGACCAGATGGGATACACCCGAGAATACTGAGGGAACTTGGGGACGTTCTAGCAGCAACACTGACTGACCTTTTCAATGCCTCGCTGGAGTCGGGAGTGGTGCCAAAGGACTGGAGAGAGGCTCGTGTTGCCTTTACACAAAAGCGGAAGTAAGGATGTGGTTGAAAACTACAGGCCGGTTAGTTTAACTTCGGTGAAAAGTAAATTATTGGAAACGCTGCTGAAAGAGAAAATAGTGAGGTTTCAGGAGTCCAGCGGATTACAGGATCCAAGGCAGCATGGATTCACCAGAGGCAGGTCTTGTCAGACAAATCTGATTGATTTCTTTGACTGGGTGACCAGGGAGTTGGACCGAAGGAGAGCCCTAGATGTGGTGTATTTAGATTTCAGTAAAGCCTTTGACACTGTTCCTCACAGGCGACTTATAAACAAACTGAGCACCCTAGGGATGGACCCTAAAGTTACTGCTTGGGTTAGAAATTCGTTGGGTGGGAGGCGACAGAGTACAAGTAAAGAGCTCACTCTGAGAAGGATGTTATCAGTGGTGTGCCCCAGGGATCTGTCCTTTGTCCGATTCTTTAACATCTTTGTTAGTGATATAGCGGAAGGGCTTTCAGGTAAGGTTTGCCTCTTTGCGGATGATACCAAAATCTGCAATAGATTAGACACCCAGGAAGGGGTAGATAACATGAGGAGGGATCTAGCTAAGCTTGAAGAATGGTCTAGAATTTGGCAGCTGGGATTTAATGTTAAAAAAAAATGTAAGGTCATGCATTTGGGCTGCAGCAATCCAAGGGAGCAATATAGTATAAGGGGTGAAATACTTTTGTCCACTAAAGAAGAGCGGGACCTAGGCGTGGTTGTGTCCGATGATCTTAAAGTAGCAAAACAGGTAGAAAAGGCGACGGCAAAAGCTAGAAGGATGCTTGGGTGCATACGGAGAGGAATGGCTAGCAGAAAAAAGGAAGTGATAATGCCTCTGTATAAGTCTTTGGTGCGACCTCATTTGGAGTAGTGTGCAATTCTGGAGACCACACCTTCAAAAGGATGTGAACAGGATGGAGTCGGTGCAGAGGGTGGCTACTAAAATGATTAGTGGTCTTCATTATAAAGCATATGAGGACAGACTGAAGGATCTTAATATGTACACCTTAGAGGAAAGGCAGGATAGAGGTGATATGATTGAGATGTTTAAATACCTCTGTGGCATAAATGTTCAGGGTAAACTATTTAAAACTAATAAAAGAAAATATTTCTTCACTCAACGTGTAATCAAACTCTGGAATTTGTTACAGGAGGATGTAGTAAAGGCTGTTAGTGTAGCTGGGTTTAAAAAAAGGTTTGGATGGGGGGGCGGAGCCTGATGTCCAGCGGGTAGGACGCTTTGCGTTGAAGCTCCCGAGAGGCCTACTTAGAATCCTGACTTAATACCTATACAAATTTACTATTTCGCTCCGAGCTGACCGGGGCACCTCGGGGGGGATGGCGGCCCATAAACCAGCGCGCTTGGACTTCGGGTCTCCTTCTTCTCACGGAAAACGCTCCAAAACAGAGGTGTCCTCCCCACAGAAGATGGTTCCATTTCGTGAAAACCCCGAAATGCACCTGGAGATTTTGGAGGAAATACGCGGCGTGAAGGAATTGGTGCAGTCCAATGGAGAAGCGCTTCGAGCCATGCGAGAAGACTTTGGAGTGCTCCAGGACCGACTTGAAAGTCTTTCATTACGGCAGGACAACATGGCGGGGGTCCTCGACTCGCACGAGGTGCGCTTGGGCAAACTGGACAAGGCTGAGCGCCAGATACAGAATCTTCAAAAGGAGTTAGAAGATAGCAATAATCGAGCCCGTCGCAACAATGTGAGGCTCCTCGGAATGCCGGAGGGGGTGGAAGCAGGAGATATAAGAGAATTCTTGCTCAAAACTCTTCCCTCCTTGCTGAAGATCACTTTTCACAGAGAACTGGAAATCGATCGAGCACACCGTGTTCCTGCCCACATGGCGCTCAACCGCACGACCCCCCGGCCTATTATCTTTAGCTTGCTACGATATCAACAAGTGGAACAAATTTTACATGCTGCCCGAGCGAATCATCATTTGGAATTTGAAGGTCGTAAGGTCTCCTTCTTTCCTGATTTGGCAAAGCCTACCGTTGACCGTCGGAAGAAACTCCTTGCTTTTCGCCCTCGACTTCAACAGCTACAGGCTCGCTTTGGCCTGTTGTATCCAGCGAAGCTCCGAGTGACTCTCCACAACCAAACCAGGACGTTCGAAGATCCTGATCTACTATCAACATTTTTAGACTCCAAAGAAGCAGAGCAGATGCGCTAATCCCAAATCTTGGACTCTTATCTGCCGGCTCTATCCGCCATTTTGAAGGGCCTGATGCGGCGGTCATAGCCAAGCACAGCAATAGCCTGGACTTTCTTTCTTTCTCTATATGACTTTTGTTTTTTGGTCTCCTATCCCTTCATGATGTGTGCCTCGGTCGGATTCGGAGCACGCACAGTCCTACAGGTTATGTGTTTTTTCAATTTCGGCCTTCTCTGGGGTTTCTCCCCGCAGACACATGGTCGCCAGTAATTTTGGGGTTTTGCTTCTCCTCTACCATACTGCGGTTTTCTTTGTTAATGTGGGGCGCTTCATTGTATTATATTAGCTTATTTTTCCTATGTCATGTGTACAGCCAGATACAGTCAGTTTGAGGGACATAGTGAAATTATGTGTGCTATCATGCTCAGAATTTTTAACTTTTCTGAATGGCCTTATGTAAAATCTTATCATTTACCGTCAAAGGCATTAATGGTCCACTCAAAGGAAAGAAAATCCTTAGCTATCTTAGCCATGAGCATGTTGATTTAGTGTTTCTTCAGGAAACGCATTTAAACTCTGCTGAAACACTGAAACTCAATGCTAAGCCTCACATGGTAGCTGCCTATTCTCCCACCGTTTCCAAATGGTACGGGATAGCCATTCTGGTTAAGAAGTCTTTGCACGCTACTGTACCTGATATTAGCGCTGACAAGGAGGGTAGATGGGCCCGTGTACACCTTGAGGTTGGAGATAGTGAATTCACGTGTATTTGCATTATGCCCCAAATGTGGACAACCCTGCTTACTATGCAAGTATTGCGCAGTTGGCCTTGGCCTCTGCCAATGCTCCATTAATACTTGGTGGCGATTTTACTCAAGTGTTCCCTCAATCTTTCTTCTCAAACAAGGTGCTCGTTGGTTGGAAGATCCAGTACCGAGTAGACCTGTGTGGCTAGATATAGAAGCGGGCCTTTGCAAACCGATTCCTCTTACCTTTCTTCCTGGTATGACTCTCCCATCAGACTCCCACTATCCACCAATGCTTTTAGACACTTTAGGTGCCTTTAATACTCTTATGCAATCTTTAGACTCCCGACTCTGGTCAGTGCAACTTCAGCATCGCCTTCGGAGCACTAGAGTACTCCCGCCATCGGCATTCTCTACATAAGGTTGATTGGAGACTTTCCGATCTCTCGGTAGCTCACCGGGTGTAGCATCCAATTTTACTAAACCTTATGTAATGCTATAACTAGAGATACCCCTATAGCGCAGAAAGTATGGGAGAGAGAATTGCATGTGACTTTGACCTCGGAGCAATGGAGCCTTATCTGGAGTAGAGGGACACGGGTTCCCGATCCGCCTCACTCACTCAGACCCTCTTCTTTCTAGCCCACCGGTGTTTTTACATTCCTCACAGATTAGACAAATGGAACACTACTCAGGGCAATGGTTGCTGGACACGTCCTGCGGCCATTGGTTCATTGCCTCATGTTATGCATGAATATCCCGCACTACAGTATCACTGGCGTCGGGTTTGGGGTCGTATTTAGTCTATCTCGCACTCTCAGAAGCCCCTTTCTTGGAGGATAGTGGGACTTCGCCCAGTTGCGGGGATCCCCTCTCTCCCAAAAATGGCTTATCTCCTTTCGAACTTTATGTTTGGCATTGCTATTTCCCTAATTAAGTAATACTGGAAAATTAGCTCCCATCTGAGCCCCAATGAATGGTGGAATCATGCCTGTCTTTACAGTAAATATGAACAAATACCTCGTCTGTTCGCTTCCTCCATTCAGACTCCTTCTCATTGGTCTCAATGGAAGATGCTCAATGACTATGTACATTTTGCTAAATGCTCTCATCTGACTGTCTAACTTTGTATATATCTCTGTCCCATGATCATGCTGTATTGTAGATACTCTTTTGATCGTTTGATGTATAATCACTGTTAATTGGAAGCGCTCACATGCTGATATAATCGGGTAGAGAAGCATCGGGGTGGGGGGTAATGGGTTTACTTTTCCTTATTGTATACTTGTTTTGTCTCTTTTGGTGTGTTGTTTCTTTTGTTTGTTGCAAAATGAAAATAAAAGTTTAAAAAAAAAAAAAAAAGGTTTGGATAAGTTCCTGGAGGAAAGGTCCATAAACCATTAAGAAGGGACCCAGGATATCAATGCTTGACCCAGTACAAGCATTGCGGAACCTGTGTCTTTTGGGGAAACTGCTAGGTACGTATGACCTAGATTGGCCACTGTTGGAAACAGGATACTGGGCTTGATGGACCTTGGTCTGACCCAGTATGGCATATCTTATGTTCTTATAAGATTCTAACAGCAACACGAGCCAGGACAAGCAAGGAAACAAGCCAAAGAAAAGCATGCTGGAAAAAAAATGCAGGAGCAGAAACGCTGCTGAGACATCCCACAAAAAGAAAATGTCGCCCATGCTCCTGACCTGCCCCGGGCTGACGCCATACGGTTTTTGCCTGCCCCTCAAGTCCCCCTGCGTCCAGAAGAGAAGAGGCGGCCAAAAATACCCCCTCCGGTCCGCTTACTGTCAATGCGCTGGGCAAAACAGTCAATGGCCCGCTGTGCTCAGCTGAGTCACACCTTCGGCACTGCGAGGGGAGGGGGGAGCAAGAAAACCTCTTGCCTGCTCCTAGAAGCTGTCCCCCTCCAGAAAAACCCCTGCTCCACACCCACAGAATGTGTTCGGGAGCAGGGCCTGCCTCCCAGCTCAATGTCCAGCAGATCCTCGGCCCTCTGAGCTCTCCGACTTTTTCAGCAGGTAAACTGGTCAAAGCCTTCCGTATGACCAGGGGAGTGAGGAAAGGAGGCCAACCATACACACAGTGCCAAGAAATGAAAAGAATAAAGGAAAGAATCCTCTTAGTTGTCCCTTCAGTGAGTCCTGACACAGGGATCAACCTGCTCCAGCTGCTTGGAGACTGAGCTTACTGGGGGCTGGTGGATGGTGCTAGCTGCCTAAGTATTCTGAGGTCATCAAAGTTGTGACATGCTCAGTCTTCAAGCTGCTGGAAGAGATGCACTACCCTGAGGTGCAGGACTGGACTGGACTAGACAATAAGGAACATCATTTATCCATACAACTCACTACATAAAATAAATTCCAATTTTGGTGCCATCACTAACACTTTCCACTACCAGGCACATTGTCAAATACAAAACCAATAAAAATCTCTCAGCACATGTGTAGCAAAACTACCATCCCAGAGCAGCATTAACTAGCAACATCTATCTATGAAACAACAGCACTGCAACCCAAACATGTCCTATTGGCCAAAAAAAATCAGATGCTACAAGTTCTTGAATAGTAGTAGAATACCTCACAGGAAGTGGCATTACTTACCTCTATAACAGGGTTCTCTGTGGACAGCTGGATAAATCAGCCACACAAATGGCTCAGGTCTAACTTGCTCTCCCAGAGTCTAGAAAAGCAGAGTTGCCAAGTTACCCAGTTTCACAAGTGAGCATTTAAGCCAGTCCTGGATTTCTTACAAGCTCATCCTGAGGCATTATGGTACCTGCAGAACTGATTTCAATGGGTTAAATCATGGACTAAGGATACCATAACTGCATTGCAATGCAAAATTTAAAACCAGAACTGGCAAAAACCTCACTTCTGAACTGGGTAAATTGGCAACTCTGGAGTGATTTTTGTGAGTTCTAGTAACTTGGCAACTCTGAAAAAGCTCTCTGGGCATGTGCAAGTGCTCCTTGCCCCTCCCTTCAGGCTATTACAAAGCTTAGCCAATTTTAAGCTTATAGGAAGGTGGGAGGGTTATGTGGCCAATTTATGCTGCTGTCCGCTGAGAACCTATGTTAAAGGTTACTCCAGTTTCTCTAAGGACAAGCAGGACAGAAGGTGAAATTAGGCCTTACCTGTTATTTAAAACATTTTTTCTATACCGCTTTGTCCTTCAGAGCGGTTTACATTGTAACAAACATTTTACATAGAACAGTTGAACAGTAAATAGTATTATTACAATCCACATAGAACAAGGAACAATTGGATCTTATCTAGTGGCAAGGTAGTCTGAGAACTATGTATATGATCATGAGGATGACAACTAAGCACAGTTACTTACCTGTAACAGGTGATCTCTGGGAACAGCAGGAATAAGTCTTCACAATTCACCCACCTCCCCTAGGAGTTGTATCTCTCTATCTTTCCTTTCCTCTCTCTCTCTTTGTCTCAGCTTTAAAACTTGAACTGGAGAGAGGCGGTTAGGAAAGGCGGGAAGGCAGCGCGCAGGCGCTGTGGGATGCTCCCAAAAGCTTTCTTACTGGACGCTGGGGAGCGTTCCCGCGCAGGCTCCGTCGGTACCGACGATACCCATATGTGAAGACTCATTCCTGCTTGTTCCTGGAGATAGTATCTTCCCTTTTTGGAAAAAGATGTCTTTTTAAACAATCTTTTCTTAACAGGAGAAGAGGTAGACTTTGAAAGTCGATCCAAAGCAGAGTTTTCAGCATCCATCCGAGTGGCCTTTGCTTGCCAATCCTTACCAAAAAGGTTTTCACCTGTACAAGGGAGATTTCCCAATTGATCTTGGGCTCAGAGCTCCAAATCAGAAGCTTGTAGCCAAGCAATTCTGCGTGCCCTTATGGCAATAGCCGAAGCTCTGCTTACACACTCAAAAGAGTCAAAGGCTGCACGGTTGGAAAATTTGGAGACATCTTGGGCATGTTTGAGCTAAGTGAGAAACTCCTGTCTTTTATCCTCTGAAATGAAAGGGGTTAAAGTCTGCAGATGATCTGTGACGTCTTTTAGAAACATTCCTATATAGAGACTATAGGAATTGATCCTAGCAGCTAGCATAGCAGCTTGGAAAACCCTTTGGCCAAAAGCATCCAGGGTCCTGCATTCATGCCCTGGAGGATTAGATGTGTCTTTTTGCACTCTTCTTCATGGCAGACTACCACAATAGAGTGGTGAGGAAGCCGAGTCTTGTGGAAGACAGGACAAGGAGGGACACGATACATGGTGTCTAACCTGCGAGAATGAGGAGAGGTGGTGAGAGGTGTCTCCCACATCCTCAACATGAGATCATACAGAATCTCATGAACAGGTAAAGTAGCTGCCTCCGTAGGAGCTTTAGGATATTGTAAAATATCCAACTCCTTGGCTATGAGTTCTGACTCAGGGGCCACTGTGATAGAGGCCCCTAGCCACTTCCCTAACAAAGTCTTGAAAAGACAGTCTTCTGGAGGAGACATTCTTCGTTTAGATGAAGACTCCTGAGGAAGAAGTATCGATGCTTCTACAGAACCCTCAGACTCAAGAGTCCTCAGAGAAATTGAAGTATCGCCTGTCTGGATGCTCCTGTAAAGCCCGATAACCGTATCGAGTGGGATCGACATCAGGAGTAATTGGTACCGGTTCGGTACCGATGGGCATCATAGGACAGGGTACCATTGCAGTCGACACCGAAGCCGATGCAATCGGTACCGGTACCGGAAGCGATGCCGGTACCAGCAATGGGGATTGTTGCAGTACCGGAGGTGTCGCAGCCTGTATGAAAGCCGTTAAGGTGCGCTGCATGGTCAGAATCTTCTGATCCATCGACGCCAGAGTCTGGATGTCGGTACCAGTGGGAGCCACCGGTACCCCAGAACACGGCAACAGGTGATCTGTCGAGGCCGAGCCATCGATGTCAACCTGTGACCCCATAGATAATGCTTTGGAAGCCGGAGCTTCCCGCCGGGGTAATTTTGCCGGTGCGGAATCCGAGGGCAAGCCCGGAGGGAGATCAGCCCTTCGAGGACCGGCCAGATTTATGCTTGGTTACCTGAGATCCATGGGAGGAAGAGCGGCCCTGGAAGACGTCGATGCTACCGAAGCTGCATCAGAGGGAAACAGGGTACTGAGCTTGGCTGCTCGGTTCTGCCGACCTCTCAGACATCATGGTACAGGACATACAATCCGTGATGGAATGGTCAGGTCCCAAACACTTTAGACACCAGTCATGGGTGTCGGTGACAGAAATAGTACCGCCACATTTTATGCATTTTTTAAACCCAGAAGCGGGCTTCTCCATGGAGGAAAATTTTAGGCCTAGGGCCCAAAAACTGAAAATGCACAGTAAAGATAAAGCTTTTTTTTTTTTTGAAAGAAAAAGAAAGACCGGCGGTACCGGTCCGACGTCGAAGAAGGCAGACGCGACACAAAAGAATAAAGAAAAAATAAAGAACTTCTTCTGCGGTGACAGGAACACGACCTGCTGGCTCCGTGGAAAAGAAGAACTGGAGAGAGGCGGTTGGGAAAGGCGGGAAGGCAGCACGCAGGCACTGTGGGATGCTCCCAAAAGCTTTCTTATTGGACGCTGGGGAGCGTTCCCACGCAGGCTCCATCGGTACCGACGATACCCATATGTGAAGACTCATTCCTGCTTGTTCCTGGAGATTTTACAATTTTAAGCCTCATATTTTATGTTTATTAGTCCATTGTTTGGGTCAACAGTCAGTAAATTGGATCATGTAGTTTATGTAGTTAGGTTATAACTCCGTAGTAAGTTGAAAAGAGGCAAGTTTAGTATTTTTTCGAAAGTCTTTGATGTCTGATGTTGCCCTCAAGTCGTCCGGGAGAGAGTTCCAAATTGATGGAGCATAGAATGATAGTGCTCTTTCAGATGTGTTTTGTAAGGTCTTTTGGTATCCAAGGGGTGTGGTAATCATATTCTTGTTATTCCTTCTAGGCCGGGTACTTGTGTGTCTTGTTATAGTGTCTTGTAAGGTGTATGCTGATAGTTGGTGAATGATCTTGAATATGATTAAGGTTGATTTGTATCTACTACGGGATTGGATTGGAAGCCAGTGTAATTTATTAAGTATTGGTGTGATGTGGTCATGTATATCTGTATCTTTCCTGGAGTCCCTCCAGTCCAGACACATGGGTTATGCTCATCCACCAGCAAATAGAGACTGAGAACTGCCTTCCCCTGCAGAGTCAGTATGAATCTCACAAAGCAAAAGAACGGAGTCCCAAACCACATACTCTCCACTAGCCCTGCTGCTTCTTTTAACTTTGCATTTGAACCTCACCACCACCAACAGCTTCGCTCCCCCCATCTAAAGGGCCAAGATCTGCAACACGTAGAGCAAGCAGCGTGGCAACACAGCAGAACTCCCAAGATCAACAAATTGGAACAAAGGGAGAACCATGCAAACAAACTGGCCTGAATCTGCCTGCTCCAGTAACACATCTTTCAGAACAGATGCAAGACCAGTATAAGATAGCAGCCAAGTCCTGGGACAGTTTAGGACTGGAGGAACTCCAGGAAAGAAAAATAGTAGGCAAGGCCTAATTTCACCTTCCTATTTGTCCATCCAGTCCAGTGCAGATGCTTGGGACGTAACAAAGCAGTACACTACTGCGAGGTAGGTACTGAGAAGCCAGCCTGCAGCACCCAGGCCCTAGAATTCACATCCTGACAAACCTGCTTGTAATGACATGCAAAAGAATGAAGTGATGACCATGTCACTGCCCTACAAATATCCTGAAGCACAACAAGACTGAACTCCACCCGAGACCTAATAGAGCGAGTCCACAAACCTACTGGGACCATACGCCCCTTAAGTACATGGAATCAGTGGCTCCCTGGATACAGCAGGAAATGGTTGCTTTAGAAGCTGCCTTGCCCTTCAGAGGCCCACCAAACAGCATGAAGAGGCTCTCCAAACCCTGAAATCCCTCTATCACCTTCAAGTATCATTGAACGACCTGCAAACATACAATTGCAAATTCCTGGACTCAGCCAAACCCAGAGAACCAGCAAAGGCTGGCAAGACCACTAACTGGCTCAGATGAAATGCTGAAACCACCTTACGCAAAAAGGAAGGAACTAGATGCAGGACCACCTTCTCCATCACCACGACAAGGCCTGTAGCTCCAAAATACAGCATCCCGGAGGCCGCGTTTAGAGAGGACGACGACATTTGGGCTTACCAGCTGCACCTATTGGACTGCTCCACTGTTGCTGTGTTCTCTCTCTCCCAAGTCTAGTGTGATCTCAGGCAGGCAGTGAGGAGGACAGCCTCTGTCCAGCGGAAGGACTATCGCTTCATAAAAGCAGATGCTGCTAAATGCAGCTGCATGTTGCAGCCCATGGGGCACAGGCCGAAGGGGCATCAAAGCTGTAGGACACGCCCCTTTGACACACTGGCAAGACTTCCTCTATTCTTCCTTGTTTTTCTCCTGTGTGTGTTGAAGGGTAAACTCAAGAAAGTGTGGAGGGAAGGAATTAGCCCCCCGTTGTTTCATTGGGGGAAGGTGACCAGCCCCTTAGGGTGATTAAGAGTTTATCAAAGACAACATAGTCTTCTCCTTAAGGAGCGTCCTTAGCTCCAGAGGTCGTACACCACCACACCCACTTCCACTGCTGTCATCTACAACTATATGTATTGATTTTTTGGTCCAAGGGTCAGGGATTACATCTCTTCAGTGGGAGTTCAAGCCAGTATGTCCTTTGGCACCTGCTGAGCTCACTGAGTCCGCGGAGTCGGCCCTTTTGGGAAAGGTCACATTTTAAGGATCTAATGGGTGCGATTAAAGGTAATGATTTAAAATGAAGTACTAAAATTACTTCTTTGTGTCAGTTTCACAGGAGACTGTAGATAAAACTGCAAAATTTAGATAGTAGATAATGTTCTTTTAACTGGTCCCTTGCTCGAAGTGACTCTCAGGTTCATCCTGTTTCCTCTACAAATGTGGTGCATATTAAGGATTCTCTTATTGTGCATTCAAAATTAGAATCACTTGAGAACTCGTTTTGTGCCAGGAAAGCATAGTTACTCACCTGTAACAAGTGTGCTTCAGGGACAGCAGAAATCACTCCTCACATATGGGTGATGTTAGCGTTGATGGAGCCCGTGCAGTAACCTCTCCCCAGCTTTCAAAGAAAGCTTTCGGGAGATGCACCATGCATGTGTGGTCCCCTTCTCGCCTAAGGGTGCCATCTTGTCTCAGTATGATATAGCACAAGATGGCAAAAAGAGCAACTTCATGGGGAGGAAGGAGGGTTGTGAGGACGGATTCCTGCTGTCCTTGGAGAACACCTATTACAGGCGAGTGACTAGACTTTCTCTGGGAACAAGCTGGAAGTCAGTCCTCACATATGGGACTCCACAGCTACAGGTTACCAGAAATAAAACCTGTAAAAAACCACAGATGACCAGAAAACGTAAGACGTGAACAGCAACTGAATTGGAAGACAACAGACCCATGAGCGACACAAATGTCCAGCGAGGAACTAGTTCACTGGTAACACGAACACAGCAAGGGCCAGAGGACAGGAACTGCCTATACTCTGAACAAATGACAGAGAACTACCTGGCTGAAGGTACTATCCTGACGGGACACCCTCTCCAGGCAGTAATGAGCTGCGAAGGTATGAACTGAGGACCAGGTGGCAGCCTAGTAGGTTTCTCACAAAGGAACGGAATGTACATTTGACACCAAGGCTGCCATGGCCCGTACACCGTGTGCAAGAGATCAGCCTGCTTTTAGACAAAAGTGATGCAGTCCGTTATTCAGGAGAACAGGGTGCATTTAGAGACTGCCACCCGCAACAGACTTGGGTCAGTGGTGGCCCTGGGTGCCCTGCAAGTAGAAGGATAGCACCTGCTTACAGTCCAATGTGTGGAGAACAGCCTCTACCCTACTGGCATGGGGTTGTGGGAAGGTGGTGGGAAGCACCAGCTGCTGGTTGAGGTGGAACCGAGACTACACCTTAGGCAGCAACTTGGGGTGTGTGCGTGAAGCCACCAATACCTGAAGTTCGCTGACCAGGTGAGCTGAAGTGAGACAAGGACCACCACCTTCCAACTGAGATACTTAAGTTGGCAGTAGTTAAGTGGCTCAAAGGATAGTGCGTTCTAGTCCCACTCTGCTACAAGAGGGCAGATGGGAGGCTTCAATAGGAGGAGATCCCTCAAGAAGCAAGCCACTAGTGGTTGAGCAGAGAGGGGTTTGCCCTTGATTAGATGAAGGCGCACCACCAGCACACTAAGGTGCACCCCATGTTAGACTTCAAGCCTGCCTGAGACAGGTGAAGCAGATACTGCAGCACTGACTGAACAGAGCAGAAGGGTTATTTTATTTAACAGATTTTTATACCACTATCACTTCAATCAAAGCGGTTTACATTGTAACTTAAACTTGGTAAACGTACATTAAACAGGGACATTGATAACTTGGATTTTTCTGAGCAATGGAGGGTTACGTGACTTGCCCAAGGCCACAAGGAGTGCTAGTGGGAATCGAACCTTGGTCTCTTGGTTCCCAAGCCAGTGCTCTAACCACTAGGCTACTCCTCTACTCCATGCCCCTCTGTGCAGACGGAGAACCTCTGCCACTTGAAGGCATACGCCCAGCACATGGAGGCCAGAAACACCTCTTCCACCTTGATAGAGACTGAACGTAACCAGGGCTACCTGTTCAGCAGTCACACCATGAGTGTGTCAGGGACCCCATTTGGGGTGCAGGAGAGCGCCCTCTTCCTGCGCGAGTAGACCTGGTTCACAGTCGGGGGAACTGGGGCAGCCTGGACAGGTGGAGAAGCAGGGAAAGCCATGGCTGTCTGGCTCACCGAGGAGCGACCAGAATCACTGTGGCCCTGTCGTGTTGTACCTGAAGAGGGCCTTGGCAAAGCACAGTTACTTACCTGTAACAGGTGATCTCTGGGAACAGCAGGAATAAGTCTTCACATATGGGTACGTCGGTACCGACGGAGCCTGCGCGGGAACGCTCCCCAGCGTCCAATCAGAAAGCTTTTGGGAGCATCCCTCAGCACCTGCGTGCTGCCTTCCCGCCTTTACAACTATCTCTCCTCAGTTGAGTTTTATAGCTGAGACAAAAAGAGAGAAAGAGGAAAGGAAGATAGAGAGATACAACTCCTAGGGGAGGTGGGTGGGTTGTGAAGACTTATTCCTGCTGTTCCCAGAGATCACCTGTTACAGGTAAGTAACTGTGCTATCTCCAGGAACAAGCAGGAATGAGTCTTCACATATGGGGACTCCCAAGCTAAGATGCCTGGAGCCCTAGCCTGGTGAGGATTGGAACATGCTACACCTCATATGGCCAGGCATCCTGAGGACGGAGGGTAGGAGTTGAAAAGAGAGGAGCTGTAGGAAAACAGCTAACCTAAGGACTACAGGTAACGAGTCCTTGTATGTATGATAATTATCCTGAAAAATATTGACATGATCACAATATGGACCTCACCTACTGGATTGCAGGAAGTAGAGAGGCTGATGGAGTCTACTGGAGATCCAGTAGAGGAATCTTCAAGGTGACCTCACTGAAGTGAAGGCGAAGGTCCAAATCTGGAATTGACAGGTGACCCAGGTGTCAACTGGGGTAGTACAAAAACGTCAGGTCTTTAGTGGAAGCTTTATGGAAAAAGCTGGGAACTCTTTTGGATACAGAGTTAGTAACATTTAGGAACAAAAGAGGAAGACTGACTGATTTGGACAACTAGCCCAGTCCTGGAGGGAAGAAGGGGTATGGAAAAGAGCCCATATTCCCAAGGAGGACAGATGTTTGAAGGGCTGAAACTTCAGATCTACTGAAGATCCACCCTGTCTTTCCTATCTGTTGAGAGATAGGAAAGATAGTGAAGCATGGAGATTCAGGGATACCTAGGGTTAAAGTAGGAGCTGTCAGTACCACAGTAGTGGTTGTGTGCATAATACCCCAGACATACTGAGGGACAGTATGAAGATATGCAAGCCCACTGTCTGGAACCTATAGGAAGGTAAAACCCTTTATAAGCATAGACAGATAAGTATGTAAATACATATCTACCTATAAGGAAGCATCTCGACAGATATAGATATAGATATCCCTATATATAAGTGTATGTGTATAGATATAGATATCCCTATATATAAGTGTATAGATATCCCTATATATAAGTGTATAGATATCCCTATATATAAGTGTATAGATATAGATATCCCTATATATAAGTGTATAGATATATATGTATGTATGTCTATAGTGAGATCTGGAGGGGCATAAGATATGCACACGCAGCTTACAGACATATGTATCTATAGAGAAGTATATAGAGATATATACATACATGTATATAGATGTCTAAAAATAAATGTCTGCAACTAAGCAGATAGAGATATGCCCATAAGAACATTCACATGGAGATGTGAAGGAGAAAGATTCATCTAACACGAAGGTGGAACCTACTTGAGAAGATTATATCTATATATCTCTATCTCTATATATCTCTATCTCTATCTATCTATATGAGAGAGAATCTATTCCCCCTGGCTAAAATGGTGCAGGAATGCTATCCAGTGAAATAACCAGGATGGTTGCGTCAAAAACAGAGGAGAATATCAGTCTGTAAACAGCAAGTCCTGAGTCCTATAGAACTCTCTCATGGTAAATGGACAGAAAACGCATCGGATGAGATACCAGGTTGACCCACTTGAGGAACGGGGGGGGGGGGGGGGGAGTATCATGCGTTGTTTAATTAAATATGTGCTGTCCATGAAGGATTAGGATACCATGAGGACAAGCTGCAAGGAAAAAGAGCATATTTCCTGTAGAAAATGGGTAACTCTTTAGACTGTCATATAGAGAAGGCTTATGTCCTTTATTAAAAGGAAATAGAAGGGTGTAAAGAACCCCTACAGTCATGAGGAATGACTGAGTAAGCCTTTTTCAACCATATAGGATAGTAATTAGAGAAAAAATCCATGCTCTCTAGCAAGGGCCCATAGTGGAAAGCTTCTCAGTAGGATTGCAGAGAACACTATGCAGGAGAATTGGGAAATAAAAGTGGCTGTTGGAGTAAACCAGCTGCCACCTCAGTTATGCTGCCAACTCCAGAGATTTGGAGATGACAGAAAAGAAGTGATAAGGATTATCCAAGATAGATGAGCACTATCTTGGAAGCACTACTAAGGCCAGAGAAAAGTAGTGGAAGACAAGACTGGAACTCATAGAACAGTACCAGTAGCCCAATCACTGGAACTCCTGTATGGGCAGCTGCTGAATAGAACAGCAGAGAGAATCCTTCTGTTTGTAACAGAGAGAACAGACGGAACAAGAGGAGAAAATCCTGATCATGTCTGATGAGCTGCCCAATAAAACAGGGAGGTTACTCCAAAGAAAACTCTACACTGGAAAGGAAGACTAGAAAGGCTAAGAAAGCTTTCCAGTTGTATGGAACCACTCATACAGGGTAAGCCCTGGAAAGAGGGTAAAGAAAAATAGGAGCTGAAGGGAGACTTGCTATATGGTAAGTCTGTAGAAGGAAAAAAATTCATGGTGGTACAGGGAAACTATCATGAGATAGTTGGCAAACCTCTCTTCATGGTAGGAAGAGGAGGAAAACCCTGTGACCCACAGACATGAATCTCCTGACAGCTCAGTCTACCTAAGAGCAAGTGGATGTCCTGGAACAGGAATCCATGTGTAGAGTTTTAAATGAAAAAACAGTGAAAAAACGTCTGCTGAGAAGTGAACTGTATGTTATAAGAGATCAATTAGAACCCCATTGAGGGTTAATTTTCCTGGCTCGAGTTTGGATTCTTCAGACCAGGGTGAGGTTTCCCTTGTTTGGGAACATCTGTATGAGGGGCAGGAGAATAAAACCTTCTTTTAGGGAAAGGAGGTTTGGTAGGGCATTTCTTACCCAGTGGGGAAGGAGAAGGCTTAGCCTCAGAGACAGGAAAGTCAGTGGAGCAGTGAGCAACCTGACGTAAAGACTCCTTATTGAAGAGGTTTTCTCCAGTACAAGGAGTATTACCCAGTCTTTGTTGTGCCCATCTGTTTAAGTCTGAAGCTTGGAGCCAGGCTCTACGTCGTGCCCCTATGGCTATAGCAGAGGTCCTGCTAACAGACTCAAAAGAGTCTAGAGAAGCACGAGTAAGAAACCAAGAGATATTTTGACTATGACTAAGTAGTGAGGAATAGTCTGCAGTCTTGGGCTCTGAAAGAAAGGGAGTTAGAAGAGAAAACTGCTTTGTAACCTCCTGAAGGGATAGACTCAAAAAATATATGAGAGAATCCTTGTTGATAGCATAGATGTCTGGAAGGTTTGACGTCCAAAGGCATCTAGTGTTCTAGACTCACGACCTGGTGGGTAAGAAGAGTGCTTCTTCTTACTTTTCACCTTCCTCATTGCTGATTCTACCACAATAGAATGATGGGGAAGTTGAGTCTTTTGAAACCCTGGAGAAGGGGGCACCTGATACAAAAGATCAGTTGCTGTAGAAGGTGAGGAAACCCTCAAAGGTGTTTCCCATATTTTCAGAAGAAGATCCTGCAAAGAATGATGTAAAGGAAGCATCATATTTTCCTTTTCCCCAGGAGAGCCTTGTGTAGGATCATAGGCAGGGATAGGAATAGCAAGGAATGTTGCCATGTCAAGGAGAAAATTCTGAAAAGAAGGATCTCCAATGGGAACCATCCCTGGACAGGCTAGACTTGGAGTAGCCCGGGCACCAGAGGATGTACTTGTCCGGTGCAGAAAAGGATCCTTTATGGATGAATACTGGCACCAGCAGTTATGACCTGAATCTGTCGGTACTGCATTGTCCATGCAAGGTATCGACTCCAAACTAGGTATAAAGAGGAGCGCTGGTGAAAAATGCATGGAAGAAGCTGGTGTCGATGTTACTGCCGGTACCGGCACCGATACCGATACTGGAAGCTGAGTTGGAATCGAAGGCGATAGCGACATCAAAGCAGTCATCGGAGGCTGCGCAAGCGGTACCGAGGTAACCGAAAACTCTTGGTGAGAATCCTCGGTACCGCGCAACCGGAATCGGTAAGCGCCGGTTCCGAGACGCGTCGGTACCCAGTCTTCCAGACTCGATATCGATTCCAGACTCGGCATCGAAGGAAGCAAGTCTATCGGTGCATGTCTAGAAGATACCGACGTCGGTGGTCGTATAAGCAGTGCTGCCGATACTGGAAAGTCAATCTGGGACGTATCGATCGGTCCCGAAGGTACCGAGAATGCCAGATGACAATCCCTGGTGAGGAGTGCATCGCTCAACAGTGCCGATGTTGGGGTATCGGTACCACTCGAAGCGGATGCCACCACCGAGCATGGCTCAGGTATGTTCTGTGAGGGGTGAGCCCCAGGAACAACCTGAAACCCCTGAAAGGCTTTGGAGACTGAAGACTCCCGCCAGGGTTTTAAAGCCAATAGGGTCTTGAGGGCAAGGCGGAGCAGTCATCATGCTTGGCATGAGACCTACCACTCAAGGATTGGCTAGTCTTAACAGACTGTTTGTGGGTTACCTGATCCTGTAGAGAAGAAATGGTCGGGGCCCTGACACTGGAAGGAAACGCGGTATCGAGGGAAACTCAAAATGAAAAATCTCTTCTCATAAAATTGTAGCCTAATGGCTCCGGAGGAAAAGGGTCAGGATTTAGGCGTCATCGTGGATACCATGTTAAAACCCTCGGCCCAGTGTGCAGCGGCGGCAAAGAGAGCAAATAGAATGCTAGGTATTATAAGGAAAGGAATGGAAAATAAAACAAAAGATATTATAATGCCTCTATATCGTTCCATGGTGAGACCGCACCTTGAATATTGTGTGCAATTCTGGTCGCCGTATCTTAAAAAGGATATAGCGATTTTAGAAAAGGTTCAGAGAAGAGCCACCAAAATGGTAAAGGGGATGGAAGGATACTCCTATGAAGAAAGGCTAAAAAGGTTAGGGCTCTTTAACCTGGAAAAGAGATGGCTGAGGGGAGATATGATAGAAGTCTATAAATTAATGAACGGAGTGGAACGGGTAAACGTAGATCGATTGTTTACGTTATCAGAATATAGAAAGACTAGGGGACAAGAAATGAAGCTACAGGGTAAACTATTTAAGACTAATAAAAGAAAATATTTTTTCACTCAACGTGTAATCAAACTCTGGAATTTGTTACCGGAGGATGTAGTAAAGGCTGTTAGTGTAGCTGGGTTTAAAAAAGGTTTGGACAAGTTCCTGGAGGAAAGGTCCATAAACCATTATTAAGAAGTGACTGAAGATATCAATGCTTGACCCAGTACAAGCATTGTGGAACTTGTGTCTCTTGGGGAAACTGCTAGGTACATATGACCTAGATTGGCCACTGTTGGAAACAGAATACTGGGCTTGATGGACCTTGGTCTGACCCAGTATGGCATATCTTATGTTCTTATGTTCCGCAAACAAGTTAGACACCAGTTATTGGAGTCTAAAAAGAAAACTATTTCCACAGTTAAGGCACTTCTTAGGAGAAGAAGGCTCCATGATGGAGAGGCCTTACAGGCCCAAAAATTTAAGACAGAAACTGAGGGAAAACTCTCCTTGAGTTTGAGAAAAAGAAAAAACCCACCGGCGGTACCGGTGGAGGCGGGGAAACAGCCGCGACCACAAGAAAAAAAGAATTAAAGAATTAAGAAAAAATTTTCTGCGGTGACAGGAGAACGTCCTGCCGGCTCCGCAGAAAAACGAAAACTGAGGAGAGACAGTTGGAAAGGCGGGAAGGCAGCACGCAGGTGCTGAGGGATGCTCCCAAAAGCTTTCTGATTGGACGTTAGGGAGCGTTCCCGCGCAGGCTCCGTCAGTACCGACATACCCATATGTGAAGACTCATTCCTGCTTGTTCCTGGAGATTCAGGGTTCTGGATGGAAAGGCATAGAGATAGCCCTCTGCCCATAAGATCAAGAATGCTTCTGATGCCAACCTGGTGGGGTACAGCTGCTGGGAACAGAAGCAGGGCAGCTGGGCACTGACTGGACTGGTAAAGAGATCCATCTGTGGGAGCCCCCAGCACAGGAATAGCTGGTTGGCTACTCCGGGGTCCAGCTTTCACTCGTGTGGCTGGAGGACCCGGCTGAGCCAGTCCAGCAGGGCACTGACTTGGCCTGGGAGGTATACTACCCAGAGATCCCATTGCTGCTGGCATAAGAGAAGATGCTCACTGCTTCCTGGCAAAGCATGGATGACCCCATGCCTCCTTGCTTGTTGATGCACAACCACCAACCAACCACCTGACTGTCTGAACCAGTACCACTTGGTCTCACAGGTGGCAAAAAGCTTGAAGGGGTAAGGCTACAGTATGTAGCTCCAGGAGGTTGATTTGCTGGAGACACTCTGCTGGTGACCAACTGCCATGAGTGCAGAGGTTGTTGCACTATCCCCTCACCCCAGTTTGGAGGAGTCAGTCGTGAGGACCCTCTGAGGTGTTGGGGGTCTGGAAGGGCATCCCTGCCAGTGGGTGTGGGAGGTGTTGCCAGTCTAGAGAGTCGGCCAGGGGATAGGTGACAGTCATACTGTCTTGCAGGGACCCCATGGACCATCTGCAACCACAAGTGAGTGTCTGGGGTGACATGCACTGTTGATGCCATGTGCCCCAGTAGGTGGAGCATGTGGCAGGCTGACATAGCACAATAGTGCTGATGCCCTCTGCAAGTGCCTGGAGGCACAGGGCCCTTTCCCTTGAAAGAAAAGCCTTGGCTTGGAAGGTGTCCAGCTGCACCCCTATGAACTGATCTCGAGTCGGCTGGAGATGGGACTTTGAGTAGTTGACTACAAACATCAAGTGCTCTAGGACAAAGATAGAACAGGTGACTGGCCGCACTTCAGCAATGGTGCTGCCCTTTACCAACCAGTCGTCCAGACAGGGGATGACAAAGACCCCCAGGAGATGGAGATGGGCAGCAACTATGGCCAGGTAATTGGTGAATATCTGTGGGGCAGCAGCCAGCCCAAAGGGTAGCACCCTGTACTGATAATGACCACCTACTACTACTAAGCGGAAATACTGTGTGTGAAGGGGGTGGATGAAGGTGAGTGAACATTTCCTTTAAGTCCAAGGAGCATAGCCAGTCTCCCTGTTGTAGGTATGGCAGCAATGGTCCAAGGAAGAGCATTTTTAACTTCTCCCTCACCAGGGACCTGTTGAGGTCCTGCAGGTCTAGGATGGGATGAAACCCTCCAGGTCCTTTTGGGAACCAGGAAATAGCAGGAGTAGAACACCTTGCCCCCGAGATGGATGGGGATGGGTTCCACTGCCTTCCTTGAAAGGAGGTCTGCGAGTTCCTGCTGGAGCAGAGTCAGGTGAAGGGGAGTCCTTGGGGAGGGGGGGGGGCTCTCCCAGGAAGAATGGTGGGGGCATCTGCTGGAGGTGGAGGAAGTAATCCTCCCTGACCACTTGAAGGGCCCACACATCAGTGGTGATGGAGGGCCACCTGTGGCATAGAGCACCAGATGACCCTCCGTGTGCTGCAGGGCTGTGCCTTCTGGGGGGAAGAAGCCATGCTCAAAGGGTCAAAAGCCCCCTCCAGCTAATGCTGGGGGGACAATCTGGGGCTTTGGGGGCTTTTGGCTTATGTAAGCCATGACCTTTGGTCTGCTGACCCTGCAGGGGAGCTGGGAAGGCTGGGTACTGGGGATAGTTTCCATAAGCCGCCTTCTTCAGGTATGAGAGCTCTCTGACCTAAGCCTCCCTCCAGGAAGGCTCAGCAGTCCTTTTGATGAGTCAGGTTCTTGTCGGGTACTCTGACTCCAACTCAGCAGCCTTATCCACTATGGATTTGCCAAAGAGGTTCTCTCCCTGGCAGGGGACATCATCCAGCTTGTCCTGCACCCACTGCTCCAGGTTGGACGACTAACCAGGACTGGCATCAGGCATTAATGCCCGCTGCAGTTACTCTAGCTGCCAACTCAAAACTGTCAAAGGCTGCTCGAGTGATAAACTTGGAGCACACTGACTGCTGGGGTCAGGCTCTTGGACTGTTGGAGGAGTTTCTCAGAAAGACCAGCTGAGAATCCGGCGAGTTCTTTCGCCAGGTTCCACAGGTACATGCCCATATACAGCTGGTTGGCCTGTATCTGGCTGACAAGCAAGCAGCACTGGAAGCACTTTCCACCTATGGCATCCATGGCACGGACCTCCCTACCCGGGGGCACAGATGAGCGAGTCTTCTGGCTTTTGAGCCAATGCAGAGACTCCACCATGGAGTTACGAGGTAGTTGGACTTTCTGAAAGCCACGGTTCCAGCAGACCCAGTACATCAAGTCCAGCTGCTTGCTCACTATAGACACAGAGGAGAGGGTCTCCCACATGCAGAGGATTGCAAGGGGGGGGGAAGGGCACTGTAAATAGCTCCTTCGAGGGAGCCTTGTACTGGAGGACTTCTAGATCCTTTGAGTGAGGGTCCTTCACCAACTCTGGGTGGGAATCAGTGCTGTGTTTTGCAGGGGAGATAGAATCAAGGGCATATACTGGTGGCAGCATGTGTCCAGGGAATTCCCTGTCATCGGTCTCCCAGTCTGACTCAAGAGGTGGAGGAGGAGTCTAGGGTTCTCCGGTACCCTGGCAGCCCTCTGTTCAGAGCCAAGGGCACTGAGTGGGAAAGACCACGGCTCTGAGGAACAAGAGTGGGACAGATGCAGGGGTCTGTGGTGCTCAAGGATCGGCTTGACTTCTGGGGAGTCCCTAGATGGGGGGGGGGGGGGGTGCCACCGTGGTTGGAGTGATCTGGGCATCAGAGCCTGCTGCTGGGTCAAAGTGGCAAACTGTGCACCAATGCCCTCATCCTGACCTCAAGACCAGACAGCTCTGCTGTCTTTGGCACGGGCACAGAAGACTTTGGGCTTGGCTCAGTTGATGGGGCGTCCTTGATGATCATGTCCTTGGGGGTCCGAGACCAATCCCTCGATGTTGACTACTCCCGTTGTGACAACTTGGAAGGCCTATCCCGGCTGTCAACCTCTGCCTCTGGCAAGGGGCCTGCAGGATTTCTCCACTTTTGAAGCCTCCCAACATGGTCTGAGGGGGCCCTCATCAGCTGGAGCCTCCATAGCTCCAAGGCCACTCAGTCCCCATGAGGGTAAGAGGTCCCAGAGGTGGTTTTGGTCTTGTGGACGACTCCAGGGCCGAGTCGATCTTCTGAAAAAGCGTAGTTACTCACCTGTAACAGGTGTTCTCCAGGAGCAGCAGGAATCAGTCCTCACTTATGGGTGACGTCGGCGCCGACGGAGCCCTCGCGGAGCAATTTTCCCCAGCTTTCAAAGAAAGCCTTTGGGAATTGCAGCGCACATGCGCGGTCGTCTTCCCGCCCGAAGGTGCCATCTTAGCCAGTCAGATGACATAGCTAAAAAAGACAGCATAAAAATTTGCAAAAGAACATAAGCAGACGATTGCAACTCCAAGGGGAGGAGGGAGGGTAGTGAGGACTGATTCCTGCTGCTCCTGGAGAACACCTGTTACAGGTGAGTAACTACGCTTTCTCCAGGACCAAGCAGGAAGTCAGTCCTCACTTATGGGACTCCCAAGCTCAAGGCTACCGGAGACCCTAAGCACAAAAATGAGCTCCCTCTAGCTCAGCAGCACAGAAGGATAGAATCTTCGCTGAATTATCACCCACCGGTAGCCCACATCCGGGATGGAGGGTAGGAGTTGCTCAGACCTCAAAGAGATTACGGAGGACTGCCTGTCCGAAAGCACTGTCCCTACGGGACTCCCTCTCGAGACAGTAATGGACCGCAAAAGTCTGGCTCGAAGACCAAGTAGCGGCCCGGCAGATGTCTGCCAGCGGAACAGAGCGGAGGTAAGCCACTGATGTGGCCTTTGCCCGAACACAATGAGCCGTGACTCGACTTTCTAAGGAGAGTCCGGCTGCCCCATAAGCCCAAGAGATACAGTCCGCAACCCAGATGGACAGAGTACGCTTGGAGACCGGGAGCCCCAAATTATTGGGGTCAAAAGACACAAAAAGCTGAGCAGCTTTACGGTGCTCCCGCGTACGGTCAAGGTAGAAGTTCAATGCCCTTCTACAGTCCAGGGTATGGAGGACCGTTTCAGCTCGGCTGGAGTGTGGTCTGGGAAAGAAGGTTGGAAGTACCACCTCCTGATTGATGTGAAAAGGGGAGACCACTTTAGGCAGAAATTTCGGGTGAGTCCGAAGGACTACCCTATTCTTGTAGAACCTAGTGTAAGGGGGATCAGACACGAGGGCCTGCAATTCACTTACGCGCCTAGCGGAAGTGAGGGCTATCAAGAACAGCGTTTTCCAGGACAGAAAACGGAGAGAACAGGTAGCCATAGGTTCAAAAGGCGGACAGGTGATCCGCTGTAAAACCACATTCAGGTCCCAGTCAGGTGCTGGCGGGCGCAGAGGTGGTTTAAGTAGAAGGAGACCTCGGAGAAACCTCGCTACGAGAGGGTCGTTGGAGAGAGGTCTGCCGTCCACCGGCACATGATGTGCTGAAAGAGCACTGAGGTGAACTTTGACGGAGTTGGACTTAAGTCCCAGATTAGAGAGGTGTAGCAAGTACTGTAAGATCACCGACACCGGGCAGGAGAAGGGATCCTGAGACTGTTGGGAACACCAGATTGCAAAGCGACGCCATTTAAGGGCGTAGCATTTGCGGGTAGAAGGCCGTCGAAGCCAAGACGACCTCCTCCACCTCCGCCGGCAAGAGAAGAGGAGCAAGGACTACCCTTTCAGCAGCCAGGCCATGAGGTTGAGAGACCGGAGGTTGGGGTGCAGTAGGGACCCCTGATCCTGGGTGAGGAGATCCGGTTGTACCCCCAGAGGGATTGGATCCTCCACCGCCAGTTGCAGCAGGAGCGGAAACCACGGCTGCCTGGGCCAGCGAGGGGCCACCAGGATCATGAAGGCTTTGTCTCGGAGAACCTTGAAAAGAGTCCGAGAGACTAACGGGATGGGAGGGAAAGCGTACAGAAGGCTCCCCGACCATGAGATCAGAAAGGCGTCCGCCGCAACCCGAAGGGGGTGTGGCTGACGAGAGCAGAAGCGAGGAAGCTGCCGGTTGTGAGGACTGGCAAAGAGATCCACCGTGGGGAGGCCCCACCTGAGGAAGAGCTTCTGAACGATCAAGGGATCCAGACGCCACTCGTGCGGCTGGAGGACCCTGCTGAGTTTGTCCGCCAGGCAATTTTCTTGGCCCGGGAGATAAACTGCCTTGAGGAGAATGCCGTGACTGACGGCCCAAGAGCAGAGCTTCTGTGCCTCCCGGCAGAGGAGGAAGGAGCCCGTGCCCCCCTGCTTGTTCACGTAGAACATGGCAACTTGATTGTCCGTCTGGACAAGGACGGACTGTTGGGAGGTCAGGTGGGAGAAGGCCCTGAGAGCTAGGCGGATCGCCCTGAGCTCCAGGAAGTTGATCTGCTGAGCAGACTCCCACTTGGTCCAGAGGCCCTGAGTACGAGCCTCTTGGCAATGTGCTCCCCAGCCCAGGAGAGATGCATCGGTGGTCAGCACCCGGGTCGGCTGAGGTGACTGGAAAGGCATTCCCAATATCAGGTTCGGCTGCCGGAGCCACCACCGGATAGACGAGACCAGCGGCTCGGAGACGCGCACAAGGTCTGCTAGGCCGCCTGTGGCTTGCCGCCACTGCCGGCGGAGACACCATTGAGCAGACCGCATATTCAGGCGGGCATTGGGGGTCACATGGACGGTGGAAGCCATATGGCCGAGCAGTCTCAGGAAGCACCTGGCGGAGACCAGGGGCTGGCTGCGAAAGCGGTCGGCTAGGTCCATGAGCCGCTGAGCCCTGTCGAGCGGTAGGTACGCTCGCGCCTGAGGAGTGTGCAGCCTTGCGCCGATGAACTCGAGATCCTGTGAGGGGAGCAAAGTGGACTTTGCGAAGTTTATGACAAAGCCCAAGTGCTGCAGCAGAGTCACCGTGCGGCACGTGGCGTTGGCGACCTCCTGAGCGGACGCTGCTCTGATGAGCCAGTCATCGAGGTACGGAAAGACATAGAGGCCGTGAAGCCGGAGATGGGCCGCCACGACCGCGAGACATTTTGTGAAGACTCGCGGTGCGGAGGACAGGCCAAAGGGCAGTACCCTGTACTGGTAATGATTTCCTGCCACCACAAACCTTAGGTATTGGCGGTGGCTTGGGTGGATGAGGATGTGCGTGTAGGCATCCTTTAGATCCAAGGAGCATAGCCAATCTCCCTGCTGGAGGTAGGGCAGAAGGATTCCAAGGGTAAGCATTTTGAACTTCTCCCGCACAAGGAACCTGTTGAGGTTGCGCAAGTCCAGGATGGGTCTGAGGCCTCCTGTTCTCTTTGGTATCAGAAAATACCTTGAATAGAAGCCTTGACCTCTCAGGTGGTGTGGCACCGGTTCCACCGCCTGTTCCTGCAGAAGACCTGCTAACTCCTGAAGGAGCAACTCCCTGTGCAGAGGGGGGCGCGGAGGCTCTCCCGGAAAATAGGAGGGAGGGACCTGATGGAAGTGGAGAAGGTAGCCCTCTCGCACGACCTGAAGCACCCAGGCATCTGCGGTGATGCTGGACCACCTGTGGGCGAAGTGAACCAGCCGGCCTCCGGTGCCGGGGGGAACCAGCGGGGGGGGAGAGGCTATGCTGAGCGAGTCAAAACCCCCCCCCTGCTGAGCAGGGGCTGGTGGTGCAGGCTTGGGGGCTTGCTGCCTACGGGACCCGTTACCCCGTCCCTTGGCCTGCTGGCCCTGTTGGGGAGCTGCAGGGGCCTGATAATGGGGGTATGGTTTGTAGGCAGCTGCCTTCCTCGGGTAAAAGGACTGTTTTCCCGAGCCCTTCTTTTTCTTCCTAGAAAGCCTGGTCCTGGTGAGAGTCTCAGTCTCAATTTGTGCAGCCTTTTCCGCCATGGGCTTGCCAAAGAGGTTTTCGCCTCGGCAGGGGACATCGACCAACTTGTCCTGTACCCAGGGCTCAAGGTCGGACGACTGAAGCCAAGCCTGTCGGCGGGCACCGATGCCGGCTGCGGCTACTCGAGCCGAGGCTTCAAAGCCATCATAGGCTGCTCGGGACATGAACTTTGAGCATTCCCGAATACCCGTGGACAAGGCTAGGAACCTCCGCAAGGGCTCCTCGGAGAGACCAGCGGAGAATCCGGCTAGCTCTTTAGCCAGATCCCTGAGATACATGCCCATGTATAGCTGGTAAGTCTGGACACGACAGGCGAGCATAGAGCCCTGGAAGCACTTCTTGCCAAGGCCATCCAGGTTACGGGCCTCCCTTCCAGGAGGCACCGAGGAGTGCATCTTCTGGCTCTTAAGACGATGCATGGCCGATTCCACTACCATGGAATGGTGTGGCAGCTGTGCCTTTTGAAAGCCAGGGCTCTTGCGGACTCGATAGATAGAATCGACCCGCTTGCTCAGGACCGGCGAGGAGGCCGGACTCTCCCACATGCGGAAGAGTAGTCGTTCCAGCATAGGAGGAACCGGCACAGTAAAGTGTTCCCTCGCGGGAGAGTCATACTGGAGGGCGTCGAGCTCTTCGGCTCGAGGCTCCTCCTCGGGATCCGCAGGGAAGGCCAAAGCCTTGGCCATATCCCTAACGAAGTCCGAGAACCGGGCATCCTCCGGGGGGGACTGCTTCCGAGGCTCGGACTCCGGTGAGTCTGATGGGACACACCGAGTCCGGAAAGAATCAGGTGACTCTTCCTCCTCAGACTCCCAGACCGACTCCGACGAGGACTCGGTGGGGTCGGCCCGGGCAGGGTGCGGCGCCAGCCGCCCCGACGCCGAGGGAGTCGGCGTCGGCGACCTCGGTCCCGAACGGGAGGCCGAGGGCGACCTCGACCGAGGATCGACTCGAGTTCTCATCGACTCGAGGATCGGCTCGGTCTCCGGGGTCGACTTGGACGTCAACGTCCCGGCGGTCGGGGCAGCGACGCCAGCGAAGCCAGCGAGCAGTGCCCGCTGCTGGTCCATGAAGGCAGACAGTCTGCTCTCCAAGGCCGTCAACCTGAGTCCGAGCTCAGGTGACCCAGCAGCCCCCGACTCGGGCCCCGACGGCGTCGGGCCCGACGTCGGCTGTCGCGGAGGCGAGTCCAGAAGGACTACAGGACTTACCCGGGCAGGCATCTCCGACTCCAGGCGAGGTCGCTTCGGGAGGTGTTCCTTCTCCAAGGACCCGGGGCGGCTGTCGGGGCTATGCGACCTGGCCCTCGCGGAGCCAGGAGCGTCCACCGACGCCGCCCTCGCGGGTTTTTCCTTCCGACGATGGTCCCCGGAGGGAGAACCCCGGTCGGAGGAGCTCCGGCGACGGTCCGAGCTGGAGCCTTTCGACACGGAGGCCTCCGACGAGGTCCGGGTACGGCTGGGGTCAGCGAAGATTCTCTCGCGCTGATGCCGCCGACTTCTCAACACCTTCGAGGACAGTTTGCTGCAGGGCCCACAGATCAGTTCCTCATGATCCGGGCCCAGGCAGCGGAGGCAAAAGTCGTGTGTGTCGGTTAGTGACATATTTCGGTCACACCGACCACACCTCTTAAAGCCACTGGCAGCCATCGGGGGAAAAAGGGCCCCTGCGAGGTCAAAGGACCGGGCTGCCAGGGAAAACGAAAACGAAACCTGACTAAGTCAGAAAAACCGAAAAAACGGAAGAGGACTCGAGACCGGCGTCGCGAGTCCGGCCGAACCGAAAGAAAAAAGTATAAAATAAAGAGGAAAATCAACTTTTTCGCGGGGACAAGACGGGGACGTCTGTAGGGCTCCGCGGAAAAAAGAAGACTGGCTAAGATGGCACCTTCGGGCGGGAAGACGACCGCGCATGCGCGCTGCAATTCCCAAAGGCTTTCTTTGAAAGCTGGGGAAAATTGCTCCGCGAGGGCTCCGTCGGCGCCGACGTCACCCATAAGTGAGGACTGACTTCCTGCTTGGTCCTGGAGAAAGCACAGTTACTTACATGTAACAGGTGATCTCTGGGAACAGCAGGAATAAGTCTTCACATATGGTATAGTCGGTACCGACGGAGCCTGCATGGGAACGCTCCCCAGCGTCCAAAAGGAAAGCTTTTGGGAGCATCCCACAGCGCCTGCGTGCTGCCTTCCCGCCTTTCCTAACCGCCTCTCTCCAGTTCGAGTTTTAAAGCTGAGACAAAAGAGAGAGAGGAAAGGAAAGAGAGAGATACAACTCCATGGGGAGGTGGGTGGGTTGTGAAGACTTATTCCTCCTGTTCCCAGAGATCACCTGTTACAGGTAAGTAACTGTGCTATCTCCAGGAACAAGCAGGAATGAGTCTTCACATATGGGGGACTCCCCAGCTAGAGATGCCTGGGAGATCACCCAGATTGTGAGTCCCTGGGAAGGGCTCCACCTGCATCCATGAATCTCAGGGCATCCAGTCAGGGATGGAGGGTAGGAGTTGATTAGGTATGGAACAGGTGTTTGAGAACAGCCTAACCAAACAAGGCATCCCGGCAGAAGTCCTTGTCCAAGCAGTAATGGGCTGTGAAGGTATGAACCGATGCCCAGGTGGCTGCTCGACAGATTTGGTCGATGGACACAGAGTTAAGATGAGCCATAGAGGCTGCCATGGCCCTCACATTGTGAGCTGGGACATGGCCCTCCAGAGAAAGATTCTTGCTCTGGTAGTCGAAGGAAATACACTGAGCAATCCAATTAGACAGAGTTCTCTTGGAGACTGGAAGCCCTAAATGAGAAGGATCAAAAGCAACAAAAAGTTGAGAGGACTTTCGATGTTGCTGTGTCCTTTGTAAGTAGAAAGCAAGTGCTCTTTTACAATCCAGGGTATGAAGATTTCTCTGCACTTGATGCATGAGGTCCTGGAAAAAAGACAGGTAAATACACCTCCTGGTTCAGATGAAAAGGCGAGACCACTTTAGGCATAAAGTGTGGATTAGTTCTGAGGACTACCTTGTCATGATGGAACCTTGTACAAGGAGGATTAGCCACTAAAGCTTGCAACTCACTGATACGGCGAGCTGAGGTGACTGCAATGAGAAAAATAACCTTCCAGGAAAGGAATTTCAAGGAGGTGGAGGCTAAGGGTTCAAAGGGTGGCTTCATAAGCTAGCCAAGAACCAGATTCAAGTCCCATGCCACTGGAGGTGGTCTAATGGGAGGTTTAGTCAAAAGAAGGCCTCTCATGAATCTTGCTATAAGATGAGGAAATAGGTTGTCCATTGAGAGGCTTAAGGGATGCTGCAATAGCACTCAAATGGACTCTGATTGAATTTGTTTTAAGGCCTACATGGGATAAATGCAGCAAATAGTCTAGTAAAGAATTCAAAGGTATTGCAAGAGGGTTGAGACCCTTCTCTGCACACCAAATGGAAAACCTTTTCCATTTAAAAGCATATGAACGTCTGGTGGAAGGCTTTCAGGAAGCATGAAGGATATCCTTCACCTGCTGAGAAAGGTGTAAATCATGAAGGTCTAGGCCTTCAGCAACCAGGCCCTGAGATGAAGAGGCTGAGGATTTGGGTGCCACAAGGTTCCCTCCTCCTGGGAGAGGAGATCTGGAGCAGACCCCAGGTCTAGGGAGGGAGCTTGAGAGATATGCAGAGGTAGAGGGTATCACACTTGGCGTGGCCAAAGTGGTGCTATGAGGATCATAGACCCCTTGTCTCTCTGAAGCTTAAACAGAATTTTGGGGATGAGGGGAATAAGTGGAAAGGCATAGAGGAAGTCTTTCCCCCAATGAAGGAGGAAGGCATCCCTGGCCTGAACTCCCTGACATGGAATCCTGGAACAGAACCGGGGAAGTTTGGCATTCCACGGACTTGCAAACAGGTCTATGTCGGGGTACCCCAAATCCGAAAAATCCTGGCCATCTGGTCCCCATGGAGGGACCATTCGTGCGGAAGCAGAACTCGACTGAGTCTTTCTGCCCAAGAGTTTTGAACCCCTGGAAGATACACTGCCATGAGATGGATTTGATGCTCTCTGGCGAAGGCCCACAATCTCAGAGCTTCGTTGCAAAGCGACAGAGCGCCAGTCCCTCCCTGCTTGTTCACGTAGAACATGGCTACCTGGTTGTCTGTGTGGATGAGGACTGTCTTGTAGCTGAGCAGGGTGTGGAAGACTCAGAGCCAGAAAGATTGCTCTGAGCTCTAAGAGGTTGATATGAAGAGATGTCTCCTGTGGAGACCAGATGCCCTGGGTCGAGAGATCTCGTAGATGAGCCCCCCAACTCTTTGGAGAGGCATCTGTTGTAAGGGTTGTTTGGGGTAACACCTGTTGAAAGGGGGACCCCAGCAACAGATTCTGAGTGGACTTCCACCACTGGAGGGACCAAAATAGGCGACTGGAGGTTGCTATTTTGTCTGACAGGCAACCTGATGCCTGGGTTCATTGGGTGGATAGGGTCCACTGAGCTGCTCTCATGTGAAGGCGAGCATAGGGAACCACATGCACCGTGGATGCCATGTGGCCTAAAAGTTGCAACATCTCTCGAGCAGTTAAATGGGATTTTAACTGAATCTGGGAGGCTAACTGCACCAAGCGTAGGCAACGGGCCTGGGTATTGGTGGAGGGGTTGTGCTCTATGTTAGAGAGGGCATTGAGTCAGAAAGGATTAAAGTTTTGCAGGGAACAAAATTTGCTGTAGAATCTCTATGGATTGAAATCCCATTTATGAAGGGGAAGGCGATGGCAGTGGGAGTATACTATCGACCGCCTGGCCAGAATGAACAAATGGATGATGAAATGCTCAAAGAAATCAAGGAAGCTAACAAAAGTCACAACAGAGTAGTAATAATGGGTGATTTCAATTACCCCGGTATCGACTGGGTCAGTGTCACGGCAGGACAAGCTAAAGAGATAAAGTTTCTAGATGGAATAAATGACTGCTTCTTGGAGCAGCTGGTTCATGAACCGACCAGAGGGGAAGCCATACTGGACCTAATCCTTAGTGGAACGCCAGATATGGTGCAAGAAATAAGGGTGTTGGGACCACTTGGCAATAGTGATCATAGTATGATCATGTTTGACTTAATTAGTGGAGGACAGATAGTAAAGGAATCCACAGTATTACCTTTTAACTTTCAAAAGGGAGACTATGATAGAATGAGGAATATAGTTAGGAAAAAACTAAAAGGAGCGGTTCCAAAGGTTAAAGACTTAAAGCAAGCTTGGGTGTTATTTAAAAATACTATCCTCGAAGCCCAGACCAGCTGTATTCCACGCATTAAGAAGAGTGGAAGAAAGTCCAAAAAACTGCCAGCATGGTTTAAAGGTGAGGTCAGAGAGGCTGTTGCTGCCAAAAAAGCAACCTTCAGGAAATGGAAAAAAGAGCCAAATGATGAAAACTGGAAACACAAGCACTGGCAAGTTAAATGCAAAGCATTGATAAGGCAGGCAAAGCGGGAATTTGAGAAGAAACTTGCTACGGAAGCAAAAACACAAAATAAAGACTTTTTCAAGTACATTCGTAGCAAAAGGCCTGTGAGAGAGCCAATTGGACCGTTAGATGATAGAGGGGTAAAAGGGGCAGTAAGAGGAGACAAGGCTATAGCAGAGAGACTGAATGAATTCTTTGCTTCGGTCTTTACTGAGGAAGATGTAGGGATGTTACCCATGACTGAAGTGGTATTTAAAGGTGATACTGCAGAGGAATTGAGAGAAATATCACTACACCGGGAAGATATATTACAACTATTTGATAAACTGAATAGTAGCAAATCACCTGGACCGGATGGTATACATCCCAGAGTGTTGAAAGAACTGAAATATGAGATTGCAGACCTGCTATTGGTAATCTGTGAACTTTCATTAAAATCATCTGTAATACCTGAAGAATGGAGGGTCGCCAACGTAACACCAATTTTTAAAAAAGGTTCCAGGGGTGACCCGGGAAATTACAGACCGGTGAGCCTGACGTCAGTACCAGGGAAAATGGTAGAAACCATCATAAAGAACAAAATTACACAACATGTAGATAGTCATGGCCTAATGGGAGACAGCCAACATGGCTTTAGACAAGGAAGATCTTGTCTTACTAATCTGATATGTTTCTTTGAAGGTGTGCATAAACAGGTAGACAAAGGTGAGTCGGTTGATATAGTGTATCTGGACTTCCAGAAAGCTTTTGACAAGGTCCCCCATCAGAGACTTTTGGCAAAGCTAAAAAGTCATGGGATAGGAGGCAGTGTACTATTGTGGATCGGGAACTGGTTAAAAGATAGAAAGCAGAGGGTAGGGCTAAATGGCCAATATTCCCAATGGAAAAAAGTGAATAGTGGAGTACCCCAGGGATCTGTACTGGGTCCGCTGCTTTTTGACATATTCATAAATGACCTGGAAAAGGGAATAACTAGTGAGGTTATCAAATTTGCAGATGACACAAAACTGTTTAAAGTTGTTAAAACCCAAGAGGATTGTGGAAAACTGCAGGAGGATCTGGATAAATTGGAAGACTGGGCATCCAAATGGCAGATGAAATTTAATGTGGACAAATGCAAAGTTATGCACCTAGGAAAGAACAAGTCACACTATAGTTACACGATGCATGGCTCCACATTAGAAACCACCACTCAGGAAAAGGACTTAGGAGTCATCGTGGATAACATGTTAAAACCCTCCGCCCAGTGTGCAGCGGCGGCCAAGAAAGCAAATAGAATGCTAGGTATCATAAAGAAAGGGATGGAGAATAAAACAAAGGATATTATAATGCCTCTTTATCGCTCCATGGTACGACCGCACCTTGAATATTGTGTGCAATTCTGGTCGCCGTATCTTAAAAAGGACATAGCGTTATTAGAAAAAGTACAGAGAAGAGCCACCAAATTGGTGAAGGGGATGGAAGGCTACTCCTATGAAGAGAGGCTAAAAAGGTTAGGGCTCTTTAACCTGGAAAAGAGACGGCTGAGGGGAGATATGATAGAGGTCTATAAATTAATGAATGGAGTGGAACGGATAAACGTGGATCAACTGTTTACGCTATCAGAATATAGAAAGACTAGGGGACATGTAATGAAGCTACAGGGTAAACTATTTAAGACAAATAAGAGAAAATATTTTTTCACTCAACGTGTAATCAAACTCTGGAATCTGTTACCGGAGGATGTAGTAAGGGCTGTTAGTATAGCTGGGTTTAAAAAAGGTTTGGACAAGTTCCTGGAGGAAAGGTCCATAAACCACTATTAAAAAGGGACCCAGGATATCAATGCTTGACCCAGTACAAGCATTGTGGAACCTGTGTCTTTTGGGGATATTGCTAGGTACGTAGGACCTAGATTGGCCACTGTTGGAAACAGGATACTGGGCTTGATGGACCTCGGTCTGACCCAGTATGGCATGTCTTATGTTCTTATGGCCCTTGCAGTTGTGGTATCCAGTAAGGCCCCTATGAACTCGAGACTGAGTAGGGGTAAGATGGGATTTTGGAACGTTGATTACCAGTCCCAGATACTGAAGATCAACACCACAACCTCCCCACTCGACCCATGCCCGGTATCATGGATCAAATCTACTAAGGACTTCCTTGTGGAAAACAGAATACATAGTGAACCAATCACTATCTCAAGGCATTATGCCCAACACCTTAAAACTCTCCTCGATCCGCCCTATTATAAAAACAAACTAGACCCAAAAGACCCAAACTCATACAGACCAATATAGCTAGCATACCACTCATTGCCAAAATAATAGAAAAAACCATACAACTCCAATTACAGGACCATATTGATGAACACAAACTCCTTGACTCTCATCAGTTTGGATTTCACCACTTCCATGGAGTTGAAAAGCGTAGTTACTCACCTGTAACAGGTGTTCTCCAGGAGCAGCAGGAATCAGTCCTCACTTATGGGTGACGTCGGCGCCGACGGAGCCCTCGCGGAGCAATTTTCCCCAGCTTTCAAAGAAAGCCTTTGGGAATTGCAGCGCGCATGCGCGGTAGTCTTCCCGCCCGAAGGTGCCATCTTAGCCAGTCAGATGACATAGCTAAAAAGACAGCATAAAAATTTGCAAAAAGAACATAAGCAGACGATTGCAACTCCAAGGGGAGGAGGGAGGGTAGTGAGGACTGATTCCTGCTGCTCCTGGAGAACACCTGTTACAGGTGAGTAACTACGCTTTCTCCAGGACCAAGCAGGAAGTCAGTCCTCACTTATGGGACTCCCAAGCTCAAGGCTACCGGAGACCCTAAGCACAAAAATGAGCTCCCTCTAGCTCAGCAGCACAGAAGGATAGAATCTTCGCTGAATTATCACCCACCGGTAGCCCACATCCGGGATGGAGGGTAGGAGTTGCTCAGACCTCAAAGAGATTACGGAGGACTGCCTGTCCGAAAGCACTGTCCCTGCGGGACTCCCTCTCGAGACAGTAATGGACCGCAAAAGTCTGGCTCGAAGACCAAGTAGCGGCCCGGCAGATGTCTGCCAGCGGAACAGAGCGGAGGTAAGCCACTGACGTGGCCTTTGCCCGAACGCAATGAGCCGTGACTCGACTTTCTAAGGCGAGTCCGGCTGCCCCATAAGCCCAAGAGATACAGTCCGCAACCCAGATGGACAGAGTACGCTTGGAGACCGGGAGCCCCAATTTATTGGGGTCAAAGGACACAAAAAGCTGCGCAGCTTTACGGTGCTCCCGCGTACAGTCAAGGTAGAAGTTCAACGCCCTTCTACAGTCCAGGGTATGGAGGACCGTCTCAGCTCGGCTGGAGTGTGGTCTGGGAAAGAAGGTTGGAAGTACCACCTCCTGATTCAAGTGAAAAGGGGAGACCACTTTAGGCAGAAACTTTGGGTGAGTCCGTAGGACTACCCTATTCTTGTAGAACCGAGTGTAGGGGGGATCAGACACGAGGGCCTGTAATTCACTTACGCGCCTAGCGGAAGTGAGGGCTATCAAGAACAGCGTTTTCCAAGACAGAAAACGGAGAGAGCAGGTAGCCATAGGTTCAAAAGGCGGACAGGTGATCCGCTGTAAAACCACATTCAGGTCCCAGTCAGGCGCTGGCGGGCGCAGAGGTGGTTTAAGTAGTAGGAGACCTCGGAGAAACCTCGCTACGAGAGGGTCGTTGGAGAGAGGTCTGCCGTCCACCGGCACATGATGTGCGGAAAGAGCACTGAGGTGAACTTTGACGGAGTTGGACTTAAGTCCCAGATTAGAGAGGTGTAGCAAGTACTGTAAGATCACCGACACCGGGCAGGAGAAGGGATCCTGAGACTGTTGGGTACACCAGACTGCAAAGCGACGCCATTTAAGGGCGTAGCATTTGCGGGTAGAAGGCCGTCGCGAAGCCAAGACGACCTCCTCCACCTCTGCCGGCAAGAGGAGAGGAGCAAGGACTACCCTCTCAGCAGCCAGGCCATGAGGTTGAGAGACCTGAGGTTGGGGTGCAGTAGGGACCCCTGATCCTGGGTGAGGAGATCCGGTTGCACCCCCAGAGGGATTGGATCCTCCACCGCCAGTTGCAGCAAGAGCGGAAACCACGGCTGCCTGGGCCAGCGAGGGGCCACCAGGATCATGAAAGCTTTGTCTCGGAGAACCTTGAAAAGGGTCCGAGAGACTAACGGGATGGGAGGGAAAGCGTACAGAAGGCTCCCCGACCATGAGATCAGAAAGGCGTCCGCCGCCACCCGAAGGGGGTGAGGCTGACGAGAGCAGAAGCGAGGAAGCTGCCGGTTGTGAGGACTGGCAAAGAGATCCACTGTGGGGAGGCCCCACCTGAGGAAGAGCTTCTGAACGATCAAGGGGTCCAGACGCCACTCGTGCGGCTGGAGGACCCTGCTGAGTTTGTCCGCCAGGCAATTTTCTTGGCCCGGGAGATAAACTGCCTTGAGGAGAATGCCGTGACTGACGGCCCAAGAGCAGAGCTTCTGTGCCTCCCGGCAGAGGAGGAAGGAGCCCGTGCCCCCCTGCTTGTTCACGTAGAACATGGCAACTTGATTGTCCGTCTGGACAAGGACGGACTGTTGGGAGGTCAGGTGGGAGAAGGCCTTGAGAGCTAGGCGGATCGCCCTGAGCTCCAGGAAGTTGATCTGCTGAGCAGACTCCCACTTGGTCCAGAGGCCCTGAGTACGTGCCTCTTGGCAATGGGCTCCCCAGCCCAGGAGGGATGCATCGGTGGTCAGCACCCGGGTCGGCTGAGGTGACTGGAAAGGCATTCCCAATACCAGGTGCGGCTGCTGGAGCCACCACCGGATAGACGAGACCAGCGGCTCGGAGACGCGCACCAGGTCTGCTAGGCCGCCCGTGGCCTGTCGCCACTGCTGGCGGAGACACCACTGAGCAGGCCGCATATTCAGGCGGGCATTGGGGGTCACATGGACGGTGGAAGCCATATGGCCGAGCAGTCTCAGGAAGCGCCTGACGGAGACCAGGGGCTGGCTGCGAAAGCGGTCGGCTAGGTCCATGAGCCGCTGAGCCCTGTCGAGCGGTAGGTACGCTCGCGCCTGAGGGGTGTACAGCCTTGCGCCGATGAACTCGAGATCCTGTGAGGGGAGCAAAGTGGACTTTGCGAAGTTGATGACAAAGCCCAAGTGCTGCAGCAGAGTCACCGTGCGGCACGTGGCGGTGGTGACCTCCTGAGCGGATGCTGCTCTGATGAGCCAGTCGTCGAGGTACGGAAAAACATAGAGGCCGTGAAGCCGGAGATGGGCCGCCACGACCGCGAGACATTTTGTGAAGACTCGCGGTGCGGAGGACAGGCCGAAGGGCAGTACTCTGTACTGGTAATGATTTCCTGCCACCACAAACCTTAGGTATTGGCGGTGGCTTGGGTGGATGAGGATGTGCGTGTAAGCATCCTTTAGATCCAAGGAGCATAGCCAATCTCCCTGCTGGAGGTAGGGCAGAAGGATTCCAAGGGTAAGCATTTTGAACTTCTCCCGCACAAGGAACTTGTTGAGGTTGCGCAAGTCCAGGATGGGTCGGAGGCCTCCTGTTCTCTTTGGTATCAGAAAATACCTTGAATAGAAGCCCTGACCTCTCAGGTGGTGTGGCACCGGTTCCACCGCCTGATCCTGCAGAAGACCTGCTAACTCCTGAAGGAGCAACTCCCTGTGCAGAGGGGGGCGCGGAGGCTCTCCCGGAAAATAGGAGGGAGGGACCTGATGGAAGTGGAGAAGGTAGCCCTCTCGCACGACCTGAAGCACCCAGGCATCTGCGGTGATGCTGGACCACCTGTCGGCGAAGTGAACCAGCCGGCCTCCGGTGCTGGGGGGAACCAGCGGGGGGGAGAGGCTATGCTGAGCGAGTCAAAAACCCCCACCCTGCTGAGCAGGGGCTGGTGGCGCAGGCTTGGGGGCTTGCTGCCTACGGGACCCGTTACCCCGTCCCTTGGCCTGCTGGCCCTGTTGGGGAGCTGCAGGGGCCTGATAATGGGGGTATTGTTTGTAGGCAGCCGCCTTCCTCGGGTAAAAGGTCTTTTTTCCCGAGCCCTTCTTTTTCTGGGAAGGGGCGGAGGTCTTCCTAGAAAGCCTGGTCCTGGTGAGAGTCTCAGTCTCAATTTGTGCAGCCTTTTCCGCCATGGGCTTGCCAAAGAGGTTTTCGCCTCGGCAGGGGACATCGACCAACTTGTCCTGTACCCAGGGCTCAAGGTCGGACGACTGAAGCCAAGCCTGTCGGCGGGCACCGATGCCGGCTGCGGCTACTCGAGCCGAGGCTTCAAAGCCATCATAGGCTGCTCGGGACATGAACTTTGAGCATTCCCGAATACCTGTGGACAAGGCTAGGAACCTCCGCAAGGGTTCCTCGGACAAACCAGCGGAGAAGCCGGCTAGCTCTTTAGCCAGATCCCTGAGATACATGCCCATGTAGAGCTGGTAAGTCTGGACACGACAGGCGAGCATAGAGCCCTGGAAGCACTTTTTGCCAAGGCCATCCAGGTTACGGGCCTCCCTTCCAGGAGGCACCGAGGAGTGCATCTTCTGGCTCTTAAGACGATGCATGGCCGATTCCACTACCATGGAATGGTGTGGCAACTGCGCCTTTTGAAAGCCAGGGCTCTTGCGGACTCGATAGATAGAATCGACCCGCTTGCTCAGGACCGGCGAGGAGGCCGGACTCTCCCACATGCGGAAGAGTAGTCGTTCCAGCATAGGAGGAACCGGCACAGTAAAGTGCTCCCTCGCGGGAGAGTCATACTGGAGGGCGTCGAGCTCTTCGGCTCGAGGCTCCTCCTCGGGGTCCGCAGGGAAGGCCAAAGCCTTGGCCATATCCCTAACGAAATCCGAGAACCGGGCATCCTCCGGGGGGGACTGCTTCCGAGGCTCGGACTCCGGAGAGTCCGATGGGACACACCGAGTCCGGAAAGAATCAGGTGACTCTTCCTCCTCAGACTCCCAGACCGACTCCGACGAGGACTCGGTGGGGTCGGCTCGGGCAGGGTGCGGCGCCAGCCGCCCCGACGCCGAGGGAGTCGGCGTCGGCGACCTCGGTCCCGAACGGGAGGCCGAGGGCGACCTCGACCGAGGATCGACTCGAGTTCTCATCGACTCGAGGATCGGCTCGGTCTCCGGGGTCGACTTGGACGTCGACGTCCCGGCGGTCGGGGCAGCGACGCCAGCGAAGCCAGCGAGCAGTGCCCGCTGCTGGTCCATGAAGGCAGACAATCTGCTCTCCAAGGCCGTCAACCTGAGTTCGAGCTCAGGCGACCCAGCAGCCCCCGACTCGGGCCCCGACGGCGTCGGGCCCGACGTCGGCTGACGCGGAGGCGAGTCCAGAAGGACAACAGGACTTACCCGGGCAGGCATCTCCGACTCCAGGCGAGGTCGCTTCGGGAGGTGTTCCTTCTCCAAGGACCCGGGGCGGCTGTCGGGGCTATGCGACCTGGCCCTCGCGGAGCCAGGAGCGTCCACCGACGCCGCCCTCGCGGGTTTTTCCTTCCGTCGATGGTCCCCGGAGGGAGAACCCCGGTCGGAGGAGCTCCGTCGACGGTCCGAACTGGAGCCTTTCGACAGTGAGGCCTCCGACGAGGTCCGGGTACGGCTGGGGTCAGCGAAGATTCTTTCGCGCTGATGCCGCCGACTTCTCAACGCCTTCGAGGACAGTTTGCTGCAGGGCCCACAGATCAGTTCCTCGTGATCTGGGCCCAGGCAGCGGAGGCAAAGGTCGTGTGAGTCGGTGAGTGACATATTTCGGTCACACCGACCACACCGCTTAAAGCCACTGGCAGCCATCGGGGGAAAAAGGGCCCCTGCGAGGTCAAAGGACCGGGCTGCCAGGGAAAAAACGAAAACGAAAGCTGACTAAGTCAGAAAAACCGAAAAAACCGTTAGAGGACTCGAGACCGGCGTCGCGAGTCCGGGCGGGAAAACGACCGGCGTCGAACCGAAAGAAAAAAGGATAAATACAGAGGAAAATCAACTTTTTCGCGGGGACAAGACGGGGACGTCTGTAGGGCTCCGCGGAAAAAAGAAGACTGGCTAAGATGGCACCTTCGGGCGGGAAGACTACCGCGCATGCGCGCTGCAATTCCCAAAGGCTTTCTTTGAAAGCTGGGGAAAATTGCTCCGCGAGGGCTCCGTCGGCGCCGACGTCACCCATAAGTGAGGACTGACTTCCTGCTTGGTCCTGGAGAACTAATCGCTCTGATGGACCTCCTCATCAGAGGCACTAATGACAATAACCAAGGTTTCCTACTCCTCTTCATAGATCTATCTGCCGCATTTGACAGCATCAATCACAACACACTCATCAATAGACTAGAAAATTTAAAGATAGGAGGGACAGTCCTTGAATGGTTCAAGTCATACATCTCACATAGATTAATACGGGTACAAATGGGTCAAGAAACATCTGAAACTTTCCCTCAAGATCAGGGTATCCCCCAAGGCTCAGCCCTCTCCGCCCTCCTTTTCAACCTGTATTTACAACCCATTACAAATATATTCAAAAAACACAAAATCAACCATTTTATATATGCAGATGACATTATGCTTGCCATCCCCATAAACTCCAACAACCCCAACTATGATAACCTACTCATATGCATGAATGAGACCACCACATGGCTCGAAGACAACCATCTAAGCATCAATCTTAAAAAGACAGAAGCAATGTTCGTAACAAGAAAGCCAGACACCGATTACAATTACCCAGCAACAATCTCAATCAACACACCTATACCTGTTAAAAAGGAGGTAAAGTACCTGGGACTAATATTAGACCACTCCCTCACCATGCTTCCCCACATAAAACAGACAGTAAAAACGATATTCTATAAACTCAAGACAATACAACACCTAAGACCCCTACTTGACACACATGATTTTAGAACAGTAGTCAATACCCTCATCACCCCCCACTTTGACTACTGTAATAGTCTCCTAATTGGTTTACCGCTAAAGAGCATCTACCTACTCCAAAGAGCCCAAAACATATGCGCCAAGATGATCACAAAAGCTAAAACAGACCATGTCACCCCAATACTGTTAGACTTGCATTGGCTCCCTATAATTAGCCGAATAAAATACAAAATCCTCCTAACTACCTTCAAACTCCTTAACATCTCTCCCTCACATTTGTCTACCCTAATACACCCCCCATCAGAAACTAGAATGCGCAGACAAAACGCAAACCATTCCATCGACATAAAAACTAAAGCAACTACAAGTGATAGGGCCTTCTCCTTCGCTACCCCCACTCTATGGAACGATCTACCACTAACCACGCATGATAAAAGACCTTTATCAATTCAAAATAGAACTTAAAACCTACCTTTTCACAAACCATTTTGAAATCCCCTATCAGAGAACCTCTCCCCAATCACAAAAACACATCCACAGCACCCAAGATAGGACAAACGACTAACACAAGAAAACCTTACACTACATTACTTACACACTTTACCCAATACGCAAAAGCCTTACCCAATCTGTTTTTACTGCTCTTGTAAATAACCTTTTGTAATTTAGTTCTGTTATGTTTTATGTATTACCTCCTGTATATAGTTAAAACCATGTTCCATTTAAAGTATACAGAAGTATACAAAATTTGTTAACTGTTCAATGTAAACCACCCTTGATCTCTGGAAGGGGCGGTATAGAAGAAACTATTAAATAAATAAAATAAGAACACGCCTTGTGCAGGCTAGGGAAGTCTGGGCCTCTGACTGGGATGGAGCTCGGATGAGCCAGTCGTCCAGATATGGGAATACGAATATTCCTAGAGTGCGTAGGAATGCAGCTACTACCGCCATGCATTTTGTGAACACTCTTGGAGCAGAGGCCAGACCGAAAGGAAGCACTTTGTATTGGTAGTGCTTTCCTTGGTAAAGGAACCGAAGGAAACTTCTGTGTGTTGGATGGATGAGAACATGGGTGTACGCATCCTTGAGATCTAGAGAACAAAGCCAGTCTTGACTCTGGAGGTACGGAAGGAGAGTTCCGAGGGAAGTCATCTTGAATTTCTCCTTGCATAGAAACTTGTTCAATTCTCTGAGATCTAATATGGGTCTGTAGCCCCCTGTTTTCTTTGGCATGAGAAAATAGGGGGAGTAGAACCCTGAGCCCTGTTGAAGGGGTACTTCTTCTATTGCCCCTTGGGCAAGGGTAGCAATCTCTTGACCTAGAAGGTTGAGGAGAGATGTTGGAGAATTGAACTTTCACCATGGTGTGAGGAGGAAGGTTTAAGAAATGAAGTTTGTACCCTTCCCTTATGATGGAGAGGGTCCACTGCTCTGCTGTGATTTGTTCTCATCTGGGAGCAAAGTGAGCTAACCTTCCTGGGATGGTGAGAGGCTCTGGATTTTCTAGAGCCAGAAAGGCTAAGTTCTTTAGTGGAAAGTCAAAGGCCCTGAGGAGGCCGAGGCTGTTGGGCCGTAGCAGTCCTCGCAGCCTGGGTTTTGGCCTGTTTTGGTTGTTGCTGTCTCTTTGTAGCAAAACAACCCTGAGAAGAGGCCTGACCATAAGAAGAAAATTTCCCTTTCTTTGGGAAAGATCCCTTTTTGAACAACCTCTTTTTAAAAGGAGCAGTAGTAGACTTTGAAAGTCTATCTAAAGCAGAATTTTCAGCATCCATCTGGTTGGCCTTTGCTTGCCAATCTTTGCCAAACAGGTTTTCGCCTGTACAGGGAAGGTTACCTAGACCATCCTGTACCCAGGATTCCAAATCAGAGGCTTGCAACCAAGCAACTCTACGTGCACCTATGGCAATAGCTGAGGCTCTACTGGCTCCCTCAAAAGAGTCAAAGGCTGCATGGTTGGAAAACTTGGATACATCCTGTGCATGTTTAAGCCAGGTGATACATTCTTCTCTCATCTTCTGACATAAAAGGAGATAAGGTTTGCAGATGATCTGTAACTTCTTTCAGAAACATCCCCATATAGAGACTGTAGGAGTTGATTCTGGCTACAAGCATACTGGCCTGGAAGATTTTCCTGCCAAAGGCATCTAGGGTTCTGCATTCTCTTCCTGGAGGAGCAGAGGAGTGCCTTTTTGTACTCTTGATCTTTTTCATAGACTCTACCACAATGGAGTGGTGAGGAAGCTGAGTCTTATGAAAACCAGGACAAGGAGGAACACAATACATGGTGTCCAACCTTCTGGAATGAGGGGAGGTGGAAAGAGGAGTCTCCCATATGCCCAACATGTGATCATAAAGAATCTCATGTATTGGTAAGGTGGCTGCCTCTTTAGGAGCCTTAGGATATTGAAGGATATCTAATTTTTTGGCTCTAGGTTCAGTTTCAGAGGTCACTGAGATGGACAGGCCTTTGGCCACCTCCCTAATGAAGTCCTGAAAAGACAAATCTTCAGGAGGAGACATTCTCCTTTTTGGAGAAGAGGGTTCCTGAGGAAGGATCCCCGATGCTTCAATTGAGGCCTCTGAAGAATCAGAGTCTTCAGAGGAATCGAAGTATCGACTGTCTGGATGCTCTCGCAGAGCCCAATACGGGTACCGGGAGGTATCGACATCAGGAGTAATCGGTACTGTGTCGGTACTGATGGGCATCACTGGATAGCGTACCGCTGCCGATGCTGATGTCGGGGTTTGTTGTGGTACCGTAGGCGTCACAGCTTGTATGAATGCCTTGATAGCACACTGCATGGTCAGGATATTCTGATCCATTGACGCCACCAATGTCTGGATGTCGGTACCGGTGGAGAGCACCGGTACCCCAGAACATTGTAACAGGTGATCGGTTGAGGCCGAGCCATCGATGTCAACCTGTGACCCCATAGGTAGTGCTTTGGAAGCCGGAGCCTCCCGCCGGGGTAATTTTGCTGTGTGGGTTCCTCAAGAGTAAACCCGGGGGCATCTCGATACTTGGAGGGAGATGAACTCTGAGGACCGGCCAGATTTAAGTTTGGTTACCTGAGATCCATGGGATGAAGCAGCAGCCCTGGAAGACGTCGATGCCACAGAAGCTGCATCGGAGGGAAACAGGACACTGAGCTTGGCTGCCCGATTCTGTAACCCTCTTTTAGACATCATGGAACAGGACTCACAATCCGCAATGGAGTGGTCAGGACCTAAACATTTTAGACACCAGTAATGGGTGTCTGACAGAAATAGTGCTACTGCACTTCGTGCACTTTTTAAACCCAGAGGCGGGTTTTTCCATGAGGAAAAATATATCAGTAGGCTTAAGGCCCCAGAAGAAAAAATGCACTGAAGAGTAAAAAGGTTTTTGGGGTTTTTTTGTTTTTTTTTTAAAAAAGAAAAAAGACCGGTAGTACCGGTCCGGAATCGAGAAGGCAGACACGTGACTAAAGAAAAATAAAAGAAAATAAATACTTCAGCGGTGACAGGAAACACGACCTGCTGGCTCCGCAGAAAAGAAGAACTGGAGAGAGGCGGTTAGGAAAGGCGGGAAGGCAGCACGCAGGCGCTGTGGGATGCTCCCAAAAGCTTTTGTTTTGGACACTGGGGAGCGTTCCCATGCAGGCTCCGTCGGTACCGACGATACCATATGTGAAGACTCATTCCTGCTTGTTCCTGGAGATAATGACTCATGCTGCTGCTGATGGTTCTTGAGGTCCTTAGGAGTCATCTGCTTACAGAGACTGCAGTCCAAGGGATTGTGGTCCAGCCCGAGGCATTGATGGCCAGTGTCATGGTGGTATGTGCACGACATGTGTGTGTAGTGGTCACATGACGAAGCCAATGACAGAGGCCATGGCAGAGAAGATGGCCCTCGCGAGGTCAAACTCGCTTGGCTTAGCCAGAAAAAAAGGCATTAACCTGCATTGATCAAAAAAGAACACAACGCAGAAGCAAGCGGCCTTGGGGCAAGAAGGGAATGGTACGTGACCTCAGAGCAAAAATTAAGTTAAAAATAAAAAAACACCTTTTTTTTTTAATTTTAGAAGGGGGGGTGGGGGAAATGGACACGCTGCCAATGGGCTCTGTGGACAAAAAGGAGACTGAGGCAAGATTGCATCGTTAGGCGGGAAGGGGACCACGTGTGCGTGGTGCGTCTGCCAAAGGCTTTCTTTGAAAGCTGGTGAGAGGTTACTGCATTGGCGCTGTCGGTGCCGATGTCAGCTATATGTGAGAACAGACTTTCTGCTCATTCCCGAAGAATCTCCAGTTTCTTAATTTGCCAGTTACTGATTTAATCTCAGCTGAACCTCTGCTGGTTAAGTACTATTCTGAAGTTCTGAATATTTCTGAACCTATTGGGAGATTGTACAAGCTTTCTATTTACTCATTAGATCCTGTGTGGTTTTCCTCTGCTGAAGGGAGCTTAGATGAGCTTCGCCCTTAAGTCAAAACTCAACTGCCTTCTTGGAAGATTCCGAGCATATCATTTTAAAGCAGAATACGCTTTTAAATGACTTTCTTTGGAGGCAGTCAAGATGAGGATACTCAAATTGTTGTTAAAGTTTAAGGAAGTTTCTTTCAGTGATGAGAAATTACACATCTTTCCAGATGCAATTCATTCCATCCAGATACATAGGAAACATTTTCTGGAGTTGCAACCTCTGGTCATGGCACTGGGGCCACCTTTTTCTGCAAGGTTAAAATATACTTACAGGGGAACCTTGTTTTCTTGTATGTCTCTTAGCTTGAATGTTTTCTTTCTGGCCAGCAGAAGATATGGGGCTAATTTTTTGGTTGAAAGAGCGTATATAATATTAGTCCTCTATATGGCTTCTGCCTTATTTCCTTGTTTCTTTCTGTTTACCTGATATTTAATGTTGGTCCCAAATTATGTGGGCTTTGCCATTCTCTTAAGTTTTCTTTTTCTATATGAGAATGTTTTCCTTTTCATTGTAGATATGTATTTTTCAAATTTGATTTTAAATATATATGGTACGCCAAGAAAATTGCCACCATGAATACCACCTTCAGCATCAGATCTTTCAAAGAAGCCCCTGAAAGAGGCTTGAATGGGGCTCAGTGAGGACACAGGACCAAATTAAGATCCCAGGGGGAGAAATAGGATGCAAGGCGGATACAAATGCTTAACCCTGGCAGAAAATGGACCACATTATGATAAGAGGCAAGGGACACACTGCACCAGAGCCCAGAAATGAGCCAGGGTGGCAACCTGTATCTTTAAGGCTGAAACCCTTATCAAGACCATCCACGTAGGCCATGACATGGAGCACTTCCAAGCCTGCAACAAGATATCAACCTCAGGGAAGCAACCTCTATGCCTCAAACACACCCATCAAGAGTTTGGCCGTGAGAATCTACCTACATCTGGCATCTGAAGATCCACCTCCTGAGGAAGGAGGAAAGGCTCTGTACCAGTAGATGCACCAGTTCTGCATACCACAGCCACGTGGGCCAATCCAGCACAACCAACACTACACACTTTGCATGGGACTTGAAACGCTGTAGAATGCAACCAATTAGCAGCCGTGGACGGAACAGAGAAGACAATCATTGGGCCAAGGCTGAACCAGTGCAGAGTCCCTCTGCCACCTGCTCTTTGTGCTTGCTGAAGAACTTGATGGCCTTGGCATTTGCCACCAAGTCCATCATCAGAATGCCACAGCGCTTCATAATAGACTGAGAAGCCAACTCAGAAAGAGATCACTCCCCTAAGTCGAACAGATGGCTGCTCAGATAATCCACCTACACATTCTTCTTCTCTGCAAGATGTGCTGCCAACAGTGTGAGCAGGTGGGGCTTGTCACATTGCTGGACACTACCCATACCACTCGCCGCCAAACAAGAGGGAGAAAGATCTACGGCCAGATGCACTGCCTGCATCTCCAGGCGACTGACAGACCGTTGGTTCTCCTCTGGAGACCACTGCTCTTGGGCCATCTGGGATGGACAAAGAGCCCCCCCAACCAAAACATCTCGCATCTGTGGTCTCCACTACCAAGAATGGAGTCTCAAGGGGGCATCCCCGCTACAAGCTTTGGCATCCAGCCACCAAGTCAGGCTTGCATGAGCCTTGCCACAAAGAGTAAATCAGACATCAACTGCACTTGCAGGAACCAATACGCCAAGAACACCGCCTAGAGTGGCTGCATGTGAAGCCAGAGCCCAAGGCACCGACTCCAAGGAAGCTGCCATCAAAAGACCTGCAGATAGTACCAAACTTGGGTGAGGAAGAGTGTGCAGTCTTCGCACATGACCTTGTAACATCACTATCCTGTCCTCCAGCAAAACACCATATCCCGCTGAGTATCAAAGCTGGTTCCCCAGTATTCCAAGGACTGAGATGGCAATAGACTGCTCTTGGCAAAATTGACTATCCAACTCAGCTGCTGAACCATGCAAGCTGTTGCCTCCTGACACTCCAGCAAGAATTTTGCCCCTGATCAACTAGTTCTCCAAAATATGGGGGGCACCAGGCTCTCCTGCTTCCGCAAAGCCGCTGCTACCACCATCACCTTGGAGAACACCCAGGATGTGGTGGTGAGAAAGCCTGAAACTGAAAATTCCATCACAAAACTGCAAACCAGAAATCGCTGATGCTCCAGGTAAATAAGAATGTGCAGGTACGCACCTTGGACAGATTCAGGGACATTAGAAACTCTGTTTCTAATACCAACTCTGAAGGACTGCAGAGTCTCCAGAAGAAAGCAAGATACCTGAAGGGTCTTGTTCACATCTTTCAGATCTAAAAGCGGGCCAGAAGGAGCCCTTTTTGAAAACTATGAAGTAAACCGAGTAACGTTCTGCCACTCATTCTTTTGAAGGTATGGGGTGGGGGGGGGGGGGGAAGACAGCCTCAAATTGCAAAAGACGGTCAAACATTGTCTGAACAGCCAAGGCCTTGGCAGGAGCTGGAAAAGGAGACACCATGAAGGCATCTGGGAGAGGCCATGCAAACTCAAGCACGTACTCCTTCCAGATCACCTTCAAAACCCAAGCATCTGTTGTGATCTGCACCCAGGTGGGATAAAATAGACTTAAGAGGCTGTCTATCGACAGCACCTCCCCCAAACTTTCATTAGGACGACTTGGCAGATCTGGGAGCTCCCTGGCTCCCTCTTTGCCACACACTGTCCCTTCCCCCTGAAAGAGGCTTTTTGGAAGAAAAACATGGAACTCTGCATAATTGTCCCTCATACTGAGCAAAAAAAAAAAAAAACGCAAGCAAAAACACACATGCTTCTAAAGAATGACCCTCGGTCAGCCGCCTTGGGATTATCCTCTGGAAACCAAGAAACCTTAGTGTCCCAAAGGTCCTGCATCAGACTTCTCCAGTCCCACATCAGCCTCCCCGAAATGGGAAGCTTGTTCAATCATGTCTTGGAGCCAAAATCTGCCAACCAATTTGCCACTGACTTAGCGGATACACTGATCAAATCAAAGATGATCAGCAAAAAATTCAGTGCCAGATTCCAATTGGGCTGCCTTGTTACAGGACACAACTTTGGCCAAAGCCATCTTTTGCATCTAACGCAAACAATCCCACGCCACATAGTAGCCAAAGATTATTTCCTTTAGTAAGTTTTATATACCGTATTTCCTAAGGTAAACACAGTTTACAAGGAACAAATTAAATTAACTTTACATACAACTGGGAATAAATATGCAATAGTATTAAACATAAGAACATAAGATGTGCCATTCTGGGTCAGACCAAGGTCCATCAAGCCCAGTATCCTGTTTCCAACAGTGGCCAATCTAGGCCATAAGTACCTAGCAGTTTCCCCAAAAGACAGGTTCCACAATGCTTGTATTGGGTCAAGCGGCGATATCCTGGGTCCCTTTTAATAATGGTTTATGGACCTTTCCTCCAAGAACTTGTCCAAACCTTTTTTAAACACAGCTACACCAACAGCTTTTAACTACATCCTCCGGTTAAAAATTCCAGAGTCTGATTACACAGAGTGAAAAAATATTCTCTTAACAGTCCTAAATAGGTTACCCTGCAGCTTCATTGCATGTCCTAGTCTTTCTATATTCTAATGACGAACAATCAATCTGCGTTTACCTGTTCCACTCCATTCATTAATTTATAGACCTCTATCATACTCCCCTTAGCCGTCTTTTCCAGAATGAAGAGCCCTAACCTTCCATCCCCTTTACCATTTTGGTGGCTCTTCTCTGAACCTTTTCTAACACTATATCCTAAGATACAACAAACAGACTTGCACACAATATTCAAGGTGCAGGCTCACCATGGAACAATACAGAGGCATTATAATTTCCTTTGTTTAATTTTCCATTCCTTTCCTTATACCTAGCATTCTATTTGCTCTCTTGGCTGCCACTGCACACTGGGCGGAGGATTTTAGCATGTTATCCACGATGACGCCTAGATCTTTTTCCTGGGTGGTGGTTCCCAGTGTGGAACCTTGCATCGTGTAACCATAGTTTGGGTTGTTCTTTCCTAGGTATATAACTTTGCATTTGTCCACATTAAATTTCATCTTCCATTTGGATGCCCAGTCTTCAAAGATAGCATAGTTACTCACCTGTAACAGGTGATCTCCAGGAACAGCAGGAATTTAGTCCTCACATATAGGTATTGTCTGTACCAATGGAGCCTGCGTGGGAAAACTCCCCAGCATCCAATTAGAAAGCTTTTGGGAGCATCCCACAGTGCCTGCGTGCTGCCTTCCCGTCTTTCCCAACTACCTCTCTCCAGTTGAGTTTTAAAGCTGAGACAAAGAGAGAGGGGGAAAGGGAAAGAGAGCTACAACTCCTAGGGGAGGTGGTTGGGTTGTAAGGACTAAATTCCTGCTGTATCCGGAGATCACCTGTTACAGGTGAGTAACTATGCTAGCTCCAGGAACAAGCAGGAATGTAGTCATCACATATGGGGACTCCCTAGCTTTAGATGCCAGGGAGAGACCCCAGAAATTGTGCGTCCCTGAGAAGGGCTCCACTTTCCCCCATGGATCTCTGGCATCCTAACAGGGATGGTGGGTAGGAGTTGAATAGGTATGGAACAGGTGTTGGAGAACAGCCTGACCAAACAAGGCATCCCTGCGAGAGTCCTTGTCCAAGCAGTAATGGGCTGTGAAGGTATGAACCGAGGCCCAGGTGGCTGCTCGACAGATGTCGTCGATAGACACAGAGTACAGATGAGCCATTGAAGCAGCCATGGCTCTCACATTGTGAGCTGTGACATTGCCTATCAGAGTAAGAATCTTCCTCTGGAGGGCCAAGGATATACACTGAGCAATCCAGTTAGATAGTGTTCTCTTGGAGACTGGAAGTCCCAAATGAGAAGGATCAAAAGCAACAACGAGTTCAGAGGACTTTCTATGTTGCTGTGTTCTTTGTAAGTAAAGCACAGTTACTTACCTGTAACAGGTGATCTCTGGGAACAGCAGGAATTAGTCATCACATATGGGTACGTCGGTACCGACGGAGCCTGCGCGGGAAAGCTCCCCAGCCTTTCAGATGAAAGGCTTTTGGGGCCTCCCACTGCACATGCGTGCTGCCTTCCCGCCTTCCTGACCAGCTCTCTTCAGTTCGAGTTTAAAGCTGAGACAATAGAGAGAGGAAAGGTAGATAGAGATACAACTCCTAGGGGAGGTGGGTGGGTTGTGATGACTAATTCCTGCTGTTCCCAGAGATCACCTGTTACAGGTAAGTAACTGTGCTATCTCCAGGAACAAGCAGGAATAAGTCCTCACATATGGGGACTCCCTAGCTGAGATGCCTGGGAGATCCCCTTCCAAGGGTAAACCATCTTCGCATGGATCTCAGGCATCCATCCAGGGAAGGTGGGCAGGAGTTGTTTAAGTATGGAACAGGTGTTTGAGGACAGCCTGACCAAACAAGGCATCCCGGCGGGAGTCCTTGTCCAAGCAGTAATGGGCTGTGAAGGTATGAACTGAGGCCCAAGTGGCTGCTCGACGGATCTGATCTATGGACACAGAGTGAAGATGAGCCATAGAAGTGGCCATGGCTCGCACATTCTGAGCGGTGACATGGCCTTCCAGAGAAATGTTCTTACTCTGGTAAGCAAAAGAAATACACTGAGCAATCCAATTGGAAAGTGTACGTTTGGTGACTGGAAGTCCCAAATGAGAAGGATCAAAAGCCACGAAAAGTTGGGAAGACTTTCGATGTGGCTGAGTCCTGTTGAGGTAAAAGGCGAGAGCTCTTTTACAGTCAAGAGTATGAAGGTTCCTCTCTGCACTGGATGCATGAGGAGCCGGGAAAAAAAACAGGTAGATATACCTCTTGATTAAGATGAAAAGGCGAGACCACTTTAGGCATAAAGTGGGGATTTGTCCTAAGGACCACCTTATCATGATGAAATCTGGTATAAGGTGGATTAGCCACCAAAGCCTGCAGTTCACTGATGCGGCGAGCCGAAGTGACTGCAATAAGGAAAAGAACCTTCCAGGAAAGAAATTTCAGGGAGGTAGATACCAACGGTTCAAAAGGTGGCTTCATAAGTTGACCCAGAACTAGATTCAAGTCCCATGCTACCGGAGGAGGTCGGATGGGAGGCTTAGTGAGGGTCAGGCCTCTCATGAACCTTGCAATAAGAGGATGAGAGGAGACAGGATGTCCATTTATAGGTTTTAAGGATGCTGCAATAGCACTTAAATGGACTCGTACTGAATTCGTCTTGAGGCCTGCATTGGAAAGATGCAGGAGATAGTCCAGTAGAGAATTCAAAGGAAGTGCTAGAGGGTCAAGACCCTGTTGCGCACACCAAATGGAAAAACGTTTCCATTTGAAAGCATAGGAACGCCTAGTAGAGGGTTTCCTAGAGGCATGAAGGATATCTTTCACTGGTTGGGAAAGATTAAACTCATGAAGGCTTAAGCCTTCAGTAACCAAGCTCGGAGATGTAGGGACTTGGGGTTTGGATGCCACAAAGTCCCCTGCTCCTGAGACAGAAGGTCTGGTGCAGCTCCCAGGTCCAGGGAGGAGCCCTGGGAGAGCTGTAGAAGGAGAGGGAACCACACTTGGAGTGGCCAGCGTGGAGCAATGAGGATCATGGATCCGTGATCCCTCTGAAGTTTGAACAGTCTTGGGAATCAAAGGAATGGTTGGAAAAGCGTACAGGAATTCCTGACCCCAATGTAGGAGAAAGGCATCGTTGGCCTGAGCTCCCTGACACGGAGTCCTGGAACAGAACCGGGGAAGTTTGGCATTCCCCGGACTTGCAAAGAGGTCTATGTCCAGGGTCCCCCATTCCTGAAAGATTCTGCGTATCTGGTCCATATGCAGGGACCATTCGTGTGGGAGCAGAACTCGGCTGAGTCTGTCTGCCCTAGAGTTTTGAACTCCTGGAAGATATACTGCCAGAAAATGAATTTCATGCTCTGGCGAAGGCCCATAATCTGAGAGCTTCGTTGCAAAGCGACAGAGAGCCCGCCCCTCCTTGTTTGTTGACATAGAACATGGCTACCTGATTGATTCTTTGTACTAGGACAGTCAGGTTGACAAGGAGGGTGTGGAAGACTGTGAGGGCAAGGAAGATTGCTCGCAGTTCCAGAATGTTGATGTGAAGGGTGGTCTCCTGAGGAGACCAGGTGCCCTGAGTGGAGAGGTGTTGGAGATGAGCTCCCCACCCTGTCTGGGAGGCATCTGTTGTGAGGGTTGCTTGGGGCAACGAAGGTTGGAAGGGGATCCCCAACAGATTTTTGGAGGATGTCCACCACTGGAGAGACCAAAACAGTCGTTTTGAGGTAAGTATTTGGTCTGAGAGCAGTCCTGATGCTTGAGACCACTGGGTGGCCAAGGTCCATTGAGCTGCTCTCATATGAAGACGAGCGTAGGGCACCACGTGTTATTTATTTATTTATTTAACATTTCTTATATACCGCACTATTTACGATCAGCGCGGTTTACATAAAACAAAACAGAAATCCGACAATGAACAAGAGTCAGGTCATTACAATGAACAGGAGCAATCAACTTGGATAACGGGGGAAACTATGTACATAAATGGAATACTGAAATTGGTAAACTATGTACACAAATGGGATACTGAAATTGGTAACTGTCTATATGTGAGATGAGTTCATTGTGTGTTGTTCGTACCTGGTGGCTGGGGTTCGAGGGAGGCTGTGAGGTATTTAATAAAGAGGAGGTGTTTTAAGGCCTTCCTGAACTGGCTCAAATTGGGGATAGCTCTGATGTGTGGTGGTAAGGAGTTCCAGAGGCTTGGGGCGCTCAGGCTGTAGGCTCTATTTGAAGTTGATATGGCGCATCTTGTCATAGCTTTTGGTATTGCTAGCATGTTGGTTGCAGCCGTTCTTCTTATCCTATTGGGCATGGGTTGTTGTATGAGGTCACATATTGAAGACGAGGATAACCCATTGATGGCCTTGAATGTCATCACTAAGATCTTGAAGTTAATCCTGGCTTGGATGGGGAGCCAGTGCAGCTGCATCAGGAGGGGTGTGATGTGCTCTTTCCTTGGTGCTCCTAAAAGGATTCGCGCAGCGCTGTTCATGGCGAGTTGTAAGGGATGTAAGGTTGCTTTAGGGAGACCTTGTAGGATGGCGTTTGCATAATCAAAATGAGGGATGAGGGCTTGGTAGATGGTACGGAAGTCATTCAGCTCGAGTAGAGGGCGTATGTGTCTGAGGGATCTGATCTTGAAGTAGATCGCTCTTACTGTTTTTGCTATGTGCTGCTTCATGTCGAGGTTCTGATCCAGTGTGACTCCGAGGTATCGTATGGCTGATTTTACTTGCAGCTTGGCGTTGTCGACTTCCAAGTGGTTAGGTGGAATAAACTCAAGATTTCTAGAGATAAATAGGACCTCTGTTTTCTTATGTTGGATGCGCAGATTTTGAGAGAGGAGCCATTCGGATACTGCATTGAAACACTTGGTTATTGGGGTGAGGTCTGGGCAATCCAGGGATATTGGCAGGTAAAGTAGGACATCGTCGGCGTATATCATGCAACTCACATTAAAGTGTCTAATGATGTTACATATGGGTTGGATATAAATGTTAAACATAAGAGACGATAGGGAGGATCCTTGAGGGACTCCTTGACTTTGTAGGAATGGCTCAGATGTGGTTCCATTTGCTCGTACGTGTTGCCATCTTCCAGACAGGTAAGATCTGCACCACTCCAGCGCTGTTTCAGTGATGCCTTTCTCTCTTAGCCGAATCAGGAGGATCTCGTGGCAGACAGAGTCGAAGGCTGCCGCAATATCTAAAAAGATAAGTGCAAAACCTGTACGTGAGTTGTCAATGCCTGAGATTATGGTGTTGAAGAGAGTGGTAAGTAGTGTTTCCACTCCATGTGACTCTCTGAACCCGTGTTGTGATGGATCTAGAGGTGCATAGGTGTCCACATGATCTTGTAGCTGCCTGTATACTATTTTTTCAATGATTTTAGAGAGCATCGGGATACTGGATATGGGTCTCTAAGACTCGACCTTTAGAGGGTCTAATTTGGTGTCCTTAAGCAGCGGTCTAACAGAGGTCTGTTTGAGCATGGATGGGAATGATCCGGTGCTAAATGATAGTCGCATCATTTTGGCTAAGATTGGGGCAAGGTCAGATCGCAGATCATTTATCCAGAATGCTGGACATGGATCTGAGTATGAAGTAGAGGTATTTAGGGTAGCAATGGTGTCTTCAATAATTATCTTAGACGGAGTGGTAAAGGTGGATAGATACGTTGCGCATGCTTGAGCATAAGGGGGGTCCGGTATCACCATCTTGTCGGTTCTGCATAGCTTTGATTGCATAAAGTTGGCATAATCCTGAGGGTGTATAGATTCTGTGCGCTCAGGGGTCGGTTCTCTGGCAAGAGATTTGACCAGGTTAAAGAGGTCGTGCGGCTTGTTTAATGAGCGTTTCAGAGTGTTGGTGTGATGTAGTTTCATTTTGTCTGTTACAGCCCTGCGATGAGTGTGTAAGAGTTGGATGTATGCTGCTTGATCGCTGCTGGTGCGTGATTTCCTCCAGCGTTTTTCCGATCTTCGTAGGAGAGTTAAAGACGCCTTTAAGTCAGGTGTGAACCAAGGTGCGGAAGGTCTTTTCTTTGAGGCTTTAGTCGTGGGAGGGCGGATTGCGATCGCGCTGAGCTTGCTGTTCCATGTGGAAATTAGGACATCCAGGTCTTGTGGGGTATTGTCAAGGAGAGAGTTTATTTCATCCAGGATGCGTTCTTTGTTAAACGGGTAAAAACCTCTGGCATTTGAGGTTGTGATTGTTTGTTCGTTCGTGATGGACCTTTGTGACCTGGTAGGGGTCGGAATTTGGAATGAAATAAGCTTATGATCAGACCATGGAACTGCTGTTAGAGATAACTTGATGTTTTGTGCTTGTTGAAGCACCACTTGTGGGGCGAATATCAGATCAAGAATGTTGCCCTTTGTGTGTGTAGGTTCATGAACCAATTGGGTGTATCCTAAGCACTGTTCCCTCTAAGCTGTGCGCGTGTGCGCGCGCACACACCTTGCCGAGCGAGCGCACATACTTTACAACAGAGCGCACAAAAATTACGGCTCTGATTCTGATAGAAAACAACACAGACATCTTAAAATTTAAAAGTTATGATTGTAATTACTAGAAAATTCCTGCTTCATTTAGTAATCGTCTATTTTCATTTAATTTGATTAAAATCAGTGTGGTGTACATACTGTATTCTGACGTGTAGTCAAATTTTAAAGTATATAACTCTGAGTGTCATTATGTGGCGCACAAAAATGGAACCTTCCTTCAAAAGCTGCACACAGCTGATATTTTATGCGCACACAGCCTACAGAAAATTAGAGGGAACATTGATCCTAAGGTATCTAGGGCTTCTGTGAAGGCGGCAGCCTGATTGACCTGTAGGGATGGTAGGTTAAAATCACCTAGTATCCAGTTTGGTCTGTGTGGAACATGGGTATTTGTTGCTATGTTTATGATATTGGAGAGATTGTCTGGATCAGTGGAGGGCGCTCTATAAATAAGGTTTATGGAGCAAACGTGGTTGGAAATCGATAATGTTTCAAGGGTATTGGTATTGCTGGCTTCTACCATTTTGAATTGAAGGTCAGCTCTGGTGATGATGGCAACTCCTCCACCCCTTTTGTTTTGTCTGTGGCTTGTGAAGGTTACGAAGTTGGGTGGGAGAAGTTGATTGAGGATGGTATTATCTTCCGGTGAGAGCCAGGTCTCAGTTATCATGATGACATCTAGATTAAGATGAATTATTGTTTCAGTGATTGCTGGCCATTTTTTGCGAAGTGATCGAGCGTTAATGAGAGCGCACTTCAGGCTGTTAGTATGTAGGGGTTTATTTTGCTTTGGTTTAGAGTTATTTTGTAGGGGGATATAGACTAGACGGGGGCGGCGTGGATAGCTCGCTCCATGATAGGAGTTGTTGATGTCAACAGAGCATTTTCTTCCATTAGACCGGAGCGTCGGGATGGGGTTTTGTGTTGTTAGTGCCAGAGAGCTGGATGGCAAGATAGTAAGTAGAAGGTAAAGACTCATTAGAGTGAGGATTATGTTCTTCATTTTGGGTCTATCTGTTCCGGTACAAGGGTGGAAAATGTGAGACAATATGACAATATGATAATATGAGACAAGGAAAATATGAGACAATTGGTATGGTTTCAGGTTGTTAAGGTGTGGGAGAAAGAGCCTCTTATAGCTACCTTTTTGGAGTGGTATAAGACTGTAGGCAGCTGGTAAGTATGTAGACACAATGTTTCATTCTTCACTTTGGAGCATTAGATATGTGTTAGAAACAATGTAACAAATTTTTGAGATGTAGCAATGTACATGCAGCAGAGACAATGTAAACTGTAAGAGATTGGGCAATGGAGACAATGTAGCAAATGCTGTTAGACGTCTCTACCCACAAACATTCATCAATTAGCCAGTGTAGTGAGCAAATAAACTTGTGTGACAATATTATTCAGGAAATTAATTCAGAAAGTCATGTTTTGTGAAAGAATAGTAAGGTTGATAGTGCTTATCAAACCTGGTTTCCACAGGGTGTTGCCTGGTGATGCAGGAAGGAGCAGTCTTGTGGGTTAGACGGGGTGGTTTGTTGCTGTCGCGTGGTGTTCGGCAGAGGTGTAATTACCTGGAGAAGAGAGAGCTCAGCGCCAGGGGAGCATAATCTAGGTGGTTGCCTTGACTTTAGTTTCTTTCGGTGTGTATACGTTCAGAGTTCTTGCCTTGAACTCCTGTCGTGCCACTCCTAAGGGCCACGCCAAAGGGCCCTCTGGTGAGGCCCTCAGGCGTGGGCCCGCCAGGCGCGCCCGATGGCGCGAAGCTTTTAAAGTGTGCTGGAGGCTTCCCCGATTGGGTAGCGCTGCTCCGGAGGCCCCTCCTGCTGCTCGTTGCTCGATCCCCAGGGAAGGGGAGAGTTGCTGGTAGTGGCGGGGTTTAAGGGGCCTGCGTCCGATGGCGCGAAGCTTTTAAAGTGTGCTGGAGGCTTCCCCAATTGGGTAGCGCTGCTCCGGAGGCCCCTCCTGCTGCTCGTTGCTCGATCCCCAGGGAAGGGGAGAGTTGCTGGTAGTGGCGGGGTTTAAGGGGCCTGCGCCCGATGGCGCGAAGCTTTTAAAGTGTGCTGGAGGCTTCCCCGATTGGGTAGCGCTGCTCCGGAGGCCCCTCCTGCTGCTCGTTGCTCGATCCCCAGGGAAGGGGAGAGTTGCTGGTAGTGGCGGGGTTTAAGGGGCCTGCGCCCGATGGCGCGAAGCTTTTAAAGTGTGCTGGAGGCTTCCCCGATTGGGTAGCGCTGCTCCGGAGGCCCCTCCCGCTGCTCGTTGCTCGATCCCCAGGGAAGGGGAGAGTTGCTGGTAGTGGCGGGGTTTAAGGGGCCTGCGCCCGATGGCGCGAAGCTTTTAAAGTGTGCTGGAGGCTTCCCCGATTGGGTAGCGCTGCTCCGGAGGCCCCTCCCGCTGCTCGTTGCTCGATCCCCAGGGAAGGGGAGAGTTGCTGGTAGTGGCGCAGAAGTTGCAGCATTTCTCTGGCTGACAAGTGACTTCTGGACTGAGCCTGGGAGGCCAAGTTTATTAGCCTTTGGCCTCGGACCAGAGGGAGGTAGGCCCTTGCAGTGGTGGAGTCTAATTGGGCCCCTATGAATTCCAGAGACTGAGTAGGGATGAGTTGGGATTTGGGAATGTTTACCACAAGTCCCAGATATTGAAGAATACGCCTTGTGCGGTCCAGAGAAATCTGGGCTTCTGACTGAGATGGAGCTCGGATGAGCCAGTCGTCCAGATATGGGAAGACAAAGATTCCCATGCCTCTGAGAAATGCGGCTACGACTGCCATGCATTTTGTGAAGACTCTTGGAGCAGAGGCCAGACCGAAGGGTAGTACTCTGTACTGGAAATGTTTTCCCTGGAACAGAAATCTTAGATATTTTCTGTGGGATGGATGGATGAGTATATGAGTGTACGCATCCTTGAGATCTAGAGAACAAAGCCAATCCTGACTCTGAAGGTATGGAAGGAGAAGGCCCAGAGAGAGCATTTTGAATTTCTCCTTGAATAGAAACCTGTTCAATTCTCTCAGATCTAGGATAGGTCTGAAGCCCCCTGTCTTCTTTGTTATGAGAAAGTAAGGGGAGTAGAAACCTAACCCCTGTTGTGGAGGAGGAACCTCCTCTATTGCCCCTTGGGCAAGGAGAGAAGAGACTTCCTGACCCAACAGGGTCAGAAGAGATGGGGGAGAACTGAATTGCCTCACCATGGTATGGGGAGGAAGGCTGGAGAAATGAAGTTTGTAGCCCTCCCTGATAATAGAGAGGGTCCATTGCTCTGATGTGATTTGTTCCCATCTGGGAGCAAAATGAGCTAGCCTTCCAGGAATGGTGAGGGGCTCTGGTTGTTCTAGAGCCAGAAACGGCAAGTTCTCTAGAGGCAAGTCAAAACCCCTGAGGGGGTTGAGCCTGCTGGGGTGTAGCAGACACTGCAGGCTTTGACTTTACCTGCTTAGATTTGCGGCTAAGCGTCAACAAGCGAGGCTGAGCAGATTGCTGGCCAGTATTTGTGGGAAATCTGGCCTTCTTATAGTAAGGCCTTTTAAAAGACTTCTTTTTGGCAGGGGTAGAAGTAGACTTGGAAAGTCTATCTAGAGTGGCATTTTCTGCATCCATTTGAGCAGCTTTAATTTGCCAGTCTTCCCCAAATAAGTTCTCACCGGTACAGGGCAGATTCCTGAGGCCATCTACAACCCAGGGTTCTAGGTCAGAAGCCTGGAGCCAAGCAAGACGTCGGGCTGCAATAGCAATTCCCGAAGCTCTGCCTGCAACCTCAAAGGAATCAAAGGCTGCCCTGTTGGAGAACTTGGAGACCTCTGAAAGTTGTGTCACCATAGAAAAGAAGTCCGCCCTTTGATCATCAGGGATAAAGGGGGCAAAATTCTGTATCTTTAGGGCAAGTTGTCCAAGAAACATGCCCATATAAAGGCTATAAGAATTGATCCTGGCTATAAGCATACTAGCCTGGAACATCTTTCTTCCAAAAGAGTCCAGGGTCTTACATTCTCGCCCTGGAGGGGTAGAAGAATGCCTTTTAGGACTCTATTTTCTTCATGGCAGACTTCACCACAATAGAGTGGTGAGGCAGCTGAGTTTTCTGGAACCCAGGAGGAGGGGGGACCCGATACATGGTGTCCAACCTACGGGAATGGGGAGACAGTGTTAAAGGAGTCTCCCACAAATCCATCAAGTGTTCTTGAAGGATTTCATGGATAGGCAGAGTGACTGCCTCTTTAGGAGCTTTAGAGTATCCTAAAATATCCAATTTTTTTGATCTGGGTTCTTTTTCAGAAGATGTAGCAATAGAAAGTGCTTTAGCTACATCAACAATGAAATCCTGAAAGGATAAATCCTCTGGAGGAGACATCCTCCTCTTTGGAGAAGAGGGCTCCTCAGGAAGAGTAAGCTCAGCAGAGTCAGAGGAATTGAATTCATCAGAAGAATCTGAGTATTCCTTCTGTGCTTCCAATGTACGATACGCATACCGATCGGTATCGACATCGGGCGTATCGGGCATGGGATCGGTACCGGGCGAAAGCCTGAATCCGGCATGCGGAACCGATCGACGCTTGGAAGTCGATGGTCTCGGTTCCGGTGTGGATACCGGAACCGGGGCCGGTACCGATGGAATCGGTACCTAGGGCGTCGCAGCCTTAATGAATGCCAGAACGGCCTGCTGCATGGTCTGGACAGTATTGCCCATAGACGCCACTACTGCCTGGATGTCGGTACCGGTATGGGCCGGTACCCCAGAGCAGTCCAACAGGTGATCGGTCGAGGCCGTGCCATCGATGTCAACCTGTGACCCCATGATTGCTTTGGAGGCCGGAACCTCCCGCCGGGGTTTTTTGGCCTGGGCAGAATCCTCGAACTCAAAATTGAGAGCCTCTCAATCTTTAGAAAGAGATTTGCTTTTAGAGGATTTGCCCACAGAAGTTTTGGTTACCTGAGATCCATCCGGAGAGGAAGACCTGGATGACTGATGCTTCTGAAGGAAACAGCACATGGAGCTTGTTGGCCCGGTTCTGCAAACCACGTTTAGACATCTGGGTGTAGGATGGGCAGTCCGGTATGGAGTGGTCAGGTCCCAAACATTTGAGACACCATTCATGGGTGTCTGTGACAGAAATGACAGCACTGCACTTGGTACATTTTTTAAAACCAGGGACTGGCTTCTCCATGAGGAGAATTTGTGTAGGCCTTAAGGCCTAACAACAGTTACCAAGCTGTGCTGAAGAAAATAAGTGTCTTTTTTTTTTTTTATAAAGAAAGAAAGAGACCGGCGGTACCGGTTTCGGTATGGGGAAGGCAGGTACGCGGTCTAAAGAAAACAAATAAATTTCACAATTTCTTCAGCGGTGACAGGAACACGACCTGCTGGCTCCGCGGAAAAAGAGAAACTGAAGAGAGCTGGTCAGGAAGGCGGGAAGGCAGCATGCATGTGCAGTGGGAGGCCCCAAAAGCCTTTCATCTGAAAGGCTGGGGAGCTTTCCCGCGCAGGCTCCGTCGGTACCGACGTACCCATATGTGAGGACTTATTCCTGCTTGTTCCTGGAGATAAGGCTAAAGCTCTTTTACAGTCCAAAGTATGAAGATTCCTTTCTGCATTTGATGCATGAGGCCTTGGAAAGAACATAGGTAGGTAGACCGCTTGGTTTAGATGAAAAGGTGAGACCACCTTTGGCATAAAGCGTGGATGAGTCCTAAGGACTACCTTGTCATCATGGAACCTTGTATAAGGTGAATCAGCTACTAGTGCTTGCAATTCACTGATGCGACGTGCTGATGTGATTGCAATGAGTAAGATAACCTTCCAAGAAAGGAATTTCAAGGAGGTAGTAGCTAAGGGTTCGAAAGGTGGCTTCATGAGCTGACCAAGAACCAAATTTAAGTCCCATGCCACAGGTGGTAGCTTAATGGGAGGCTTAGTTAGCAGAAGGCCTCTCTTAAATCTTGCTATGAGAGGATCGGAGGAAATAGATTGTCCATTCAGAGGCTTGAAAGAAGCTGCAATAGCACTCAAATGGACTCTTACTGAGTTAGTTTTAAGTCATGCATTGGATAAATGAAGTAGATACTCCAGCAATGATTCCAGAGGTATCACAAGGGGGTTAAGACCCTTCTGCGAACACCATATGGTAAACCTTTTCCACTTAAAAGCATAAGAGCATCTTGTGGAAGGCTTCCTGGAAGCATAAAGGATATCCTTTACTTGCTGAGGAAGGTTAAGATCATGAAGATCTAGACCAGGGGTGGGCAAACTTTTTGACTCGAGGGCCGCAATGGGTTCATATATTGGACCCGGGGGCCGGACCAAGAGTAGATGGACGGTGTGTATGTGTGAATTAATATAAATTAAATTTAAATTTGTAACATTAAATGTTTAGATTAATTTAAGGTAGAAAAGCATAAAAAGAGTTATTTTACAAAACTTTTATGCAATGTATTTCTTTCATAAAATAGTACCTTCAATTTTAGTGTGAACAGTGTTGTTGGTCTCCCTTTTTTGTTAAGGCATCAAAGTCAGGAGATAGCTTTGTTGTTGCAATTCTCAATTTCAAACACATTTACACAGTCCTAATCCAGCCCTTCATCAGCCCATTTCCAGTCCAAGTTCCCCCCCATCACAGCCCATTTCGTCCATTCCCCCCACCATCACAGCCCATTTGCAGTCCTCCCCCCATCACAGCCCAATTGTAGTCCGTTCCCCCACCACAGCCCATTTCCAGTCTGTTCTCCCCCCCCCACCACAGCCCATTTCCAGTCTGTTTCCCCCCATCCCAGCCCAATTTGTCCCCCCCCCCATCACAGCCCATTTCCAGTCTGTTCCCCCCCCCCCACATCACAGCCCATTTCCAGTCTGTTTCCCCTATCCCAGCCCATTTTCAGTCCGTCCGTCCCCACCATCACAGCCCATTTCCAGTCCTATCCCCCCCACCATCACAGACCATTTGCAGTCCTCCTCCCATCACAGCCCATTTCCAGTCCGTTCTCCCCCCCCCACCATCACAGCCCATTTCCAGTCTGTTTCCCCCCATCACAGCCCATTTCCAGTCCGTTCTCCCCCCCCCCACCATCACAGCCCATTTCCAGTCTGTTTCCCCCCAACAGATCAGACCACGTCCAGTCCACCCACCATCACAGCCCATTTGCAGTCCTCCCCCCATCACAGCCCAATTGTAGTCCGTTCCCCCACCACAGCCCATTTCCAGTCTGTTCTCCCCCCCCCCCACCACAGCCCATTTCCAGTCTGTTTCCCCCATCCCAGCCCAATTTGTCCCCCCCATCACAGCCCATTTCCAGTCTGTTTCCCCTATCCCAGCCCATTTTCAGTCCGTCCGTCCCCACCATCACAGCCCATTTCCAGTCCTATCCCCCCCACCAGCACAGACCGGTTGCAGTCCTCCCCCCATCACAGCCCATTTCCAGTCCTATCCCCCCACCATCACAGACCGTTTGCAGTCCTCCCCCCATCACAGCCCATTTCCAGTCCTATCCCCCCCACCATCACAGCCCATTTGCAGTCCTCCCCCCATCACAGCCCATTTCCAGTCCGTTCTCCCCCCCCCACCATAACCGCCCATTTCCATTCTTTTTCCCCCACCATCACCGCCCATTTCCAGTCCGTTCCCCCCCCCCCCCACCATCACAGCCCATTTCCATTCCGTTCTCCCCCCCCCCACCATCACAGCCCTTTTCCAGTCTGTTTCCCCACCATCACAGCCCATTTCCAGTCCGTTCTCCCCCCCCACCATCACAGCCCATTTCCAGTCCGTTCCCCCCCCCCATCACAGCCCATTTCCAGTCCGTTCTCCCCCCCCACCATCACAGCCCATTTCCAGTCCGTTCCCCCCCCCATCACAGCCCATCCAGTCCTAGCCGCCCCCCCGAAGAGCCCCGCGCTGTCTAAGGGGCTGCAGAGGGAGCCGGGGAAGCCCGCGCGAGGCCCCGGCTCCCTCTGCACAGCCCGCCAGCATGAAGAACCTTTACCTTCCCGCTGGCGGCTGTTGCAATGAAGCCGCGAATGCCGGGAAAGGTTAAAGGCAATGCCCTTTAACCTCTCGCGGCATTCGTGGCTTCATTGAAACAGCCGCCAGCGTGAAGGTAAAGGCTCTTCACGCTGGCGGGCTGTGCAGAGGGAGCCGGGGCTTCGCGCGGGCTTCCCCGGCTCCCTCTGCAGCAGTCCATTTGTTCACCAGGATAACTCATACAGCGGGCCGGATTAAAAGGTCCGCCGGGCCGTATACGGCCCGCGGGCCGTAGTTTGCCCATTCCTGATCTAGACCTTCAGCAACCAAGCCCCGAGATGCAGAGACTGGGGATTGGAATGCCTTAACATTCCGTCCTCCTGAGACAGGAGATCTGGAGCAGATCCTAACTCCAGGGAGGGAGCTTGAGAGAGAGATAGAAGCAGAGGGTACCACACTTGCCATGGCCAATGTGGAGCTATGAGAATCATACGGCCTCTGTCTCTCTGAAGCTTGAATAGGGTTTTGGGAATTAGGGAAATGGGAGGAAAGGCATACAGGAAGCCTTGACCCCAGTAAAGGAGGAAAGCATCCCTGGCCTGAGCCGGGGTTCTGGAACAGAACCGGGGAAGTTTGGCATTCCACGGACTTGCAAAGATGTCTATGTCCGGGGTTCCCCAAATTTGAAATATCTTGGCTACCTGGTCTGCATGCAGAGACCACTCGTATGGAAGCAGAACTTGGCAGTCTGTCTGCCCAAGAGTTTTGTATGCCTGGAAGATACACCGCCAGGAGATGAATCTGATGCTCTCTGGCGAGGGCCCATAGTTGCAAAGCGACAGAGAGCCTGTTCTCCCCTATTTGTTCACATAGAACATGGCTACTTGATTGCCCGTATGGATGAAGACTGTCTTGTAGCTGAGCAGGGTGTGGAACACTTGAAGAGCAAGGAAGATTGCTCTGAGCTCCAAGAGATTGATATGTTTGATATGAGCTATATATGTTTGCTTTTGTTCATAATGTTCCTTATACATAGTTGCAATGTTGCATAATTGTTCCATGTATTTGTTCACCAATGTTCTATGTAAACCGCCACTGATCTTGGGAAGGGGCGGTATATAAAAGTTTTCAAATAAATAAATAAATAAAATAAATAAATAAATAAATATGTAGATGAGTCTCCTGTGGAGACCAGGTGCCTTGGGTGGAGGTCTTGCAGATGATCTCCCCAACCCATCGGAGAAGCATCTGTTGTGAGAGTTGCCTGGGGTAAGGGTTGTTGAAAAGGGGACCCCAGCCACAGGTTTTGAGTGGACTTCCACCACTGGAGAGACAAAATAAGGCGACTTGTGTTTGTTATTTGTCCGACAGGCATCCTGATGCCTGGGTCCATTGAGTGGATAAAGTCCACTGAGCTGCCCTCATATAGAGGCGAGCATAGGGAACCACATGCACAGTCGATGCCATGTGGCCTAGTAGTTGTAGCATTTCTCGGGCAGTGAGATGAGGTTTTAGCACTGCTTGAGAAGCTAACTGCACCATGCGAAGGCAACGGGCCTGGGAGACATAGGCCCTTGCCTTTCTGGTATCCAGCAACGCTCCTATAAACTCTAAAGACTGAGTGGGAGTTAGACTGGATTTTGGGATATTACCAGACCCAAATACTGAAGGATATGCATCGTGCAGGATAGAGAAGTCCTGGCCTCTGACTGTTGGGGCTCGAATGAGCCAGTCTAAGTAGGGGAATACGAATATCCCTAGAGTGCAGAGAAATGCTGCAACCACAGCCATGCATTTCGTGAACACCCTTGGTGCTGAAGCCAGGCCAAATGGAAGCACCCTGTATTGCTAGTGGTTTTCTTGAAAAAGGAGCCGAAGGAACCTTCTGTGAGTTGGATGGATAAGAACATGTGTGGATGAGAACATGTGTGTACGCATCCTTGATAGCTAGAGAACAAAGCCAATTCTGACTCTGAAGGTATGGCAGCAGAGTTCCAAGAGAAATCATCCTGCATTTATCTTTGACAAGGAATTTGTTCAATTCTCTGAGGTCCAGAAAAGGTCTGTATCCGCCTGTTTTCTTTGGGATAAGGAAATAGGGGGAGTAAAACCCTGTACCCTACTGATGGATGGGTACTTCTATTGCCCCTTGGGTAAGAAGGATAGTGACCTTCTGACCTAACAGGTTGATGAGAGAGGTCGGAGAATCGAATTGTCTTATCATTGTGGGAGGGGGCATGCTTGAAAAATGAAGCTTGTACCCCTCTTTTATGATGGAGTGTCCAATGCTCTGCTGTTATCTGTGCCTATCTGGGGGCAAAGTGACACAACCTTCCTGGAATGGTAGAAGACTCTGGTCCAACGAGAGCCAGGAAAGCGTAGTTACTCACCTGTAACAGGTGTTCTCCAGGAGCAGCAGGAATCAGTCCTCACTTATGGGTGACGTCGGCGCCGACGGAGCCCTCGCGGAGCAATTTTCCCCAGCTTTCAAAGAAAGCCTTTGGGAATTGCAGCGCGCATGCGCGGTCCTCTTCCCGCCCAAGGGTGCCATCTTAGCCAGTCAGATGACATAGCTAAAAAAGACAGCATAAAAAATTTGCAAAAGGAACATAAGCAGACGATTGCAACTCCAAGGGGAGGAGGGAGGGTAGTGAGGACTGATTCCTGCTGCTCCTGGAGAACACCTGTTACAGGTGAGTAACTACGCTTTCTCCAGGACCAAGCAGGAAGTCAGTCCTCACTTATGGGACTCCCAAGCTCAAGGCTACCGGAGACCCTAAGCACAAAAATGAGCTCCCTCTAGCTCAGCAGCACAGAAGGAAAGAATCTTCGCTGAATTATCACCCACCGGTAGCCCACATCCGGGATGGAGGGTAGGAGTTGCTCAGACCTCAAAGAGATTACGGAGGACTGCCTGTCCGAAAGCACTGTCCCTGCGGGACTCCCTCTCGAGACAGTAATGGACCGCAAAAGTCTGGCTCGAAGACCAAGTAGCGGCCCGGCAGATGTCTGCCAGCGGAACAGAGCGGAGGTAAGCCACTGACGTAGCCTTTGCCTGAACGCAATGAGCCGTGACTCGACTTTCTAAGGAGAGTCCGGCTGCCCCATAAGCCCAAGAGATACAGTCCGCAACCCAGATGGACAGAGTACGCTTGGAGACCGGGAGCCCCAATTTATTGGGGTCAAAAGACACAAAAAGCTGAGTAGCTTTACGGTGCTCCCGCGTACTGTCAAGGTAGAAGTTCAAAGCCCTTCTACAGTCCAGGGTATGGAGGACCGTTTCAGCTCGGCTGGAGTGTGGTCTGGGAAAGAAGGTTGGAAGTACCACCTCCTGATTGATGTGAAAAGGGGAGACCACTTTTGGAAGAAATTTTGGGTGAGTCCGTAGGACTACCCTATTTTTGTAGAACCGAGTGTAAGGGGGATCAGACACGAGGGCCTGCAATTCACTTACGCGTCTAGCAGAAGTGAGGGCTATCAAGAACAGTGTTTTCCAAGACAGAAAACGGAGAGAACAGGTAGCCATAGGTTCAAAAGGCGGACAGGTGATCCGCTGCAAAACCACATTCAGGTCCCAGTCAGGCGCTGGCGGGCGCAGAGGTGGTTTAAGTAGAAGGAGACCTCGGAGAAACCTCGCTACGAGAGGGTCGCTGGAGAGAGGTCTACCGTCCACCGGCACATGATGTGCCGAAAGAGCACTGAGGTGAACTTTGACGGAGTTGGACTTAAGTCCCAGATTAGAGAGGTGTAGCAAGTACTGCAAGATCACCGACACCGGGCAGGAGAAGGGATCCTGAGACTGTTGGGTACACCAGACGGCAAAGCGACGCCATTTAAGGGCGTAGCATTTGCGGGTAGAAGGCCGTCGCGAAGCCAAGACGACCTCCTCCACCTCTGCCGGCAGGAGAAGGGGAGCAAGGACTACCCTCTCAGCAGCCAGGCCATGAGGTTGAGAGACCTGAGGTTGGGGTGTAGTAGAGACCCCTGATCCTGAGTGAGGAGATCCGGTTGTACCCCCAGAGGGAATGGGTCCTCAACCGCTAATTGCAGCAGGAGCGGAAACCACGGCTGTCTGGGCCAGCGAGGGGCCACCAGGATCATGAAGGCTTTGTCTCGGAGAACCTTGAAAAGAGTCCGAGAGACTAGCGGGATGGGAGGGAAAGCGTACAGAAGGCTCCCCGACCATGCAATTAGAAAAGCGTCCGCCGCAACCCGAAGGGGGTGTGGCTGACGAGAACAGAAGCGAGGAAGCTGCCGGTTGTGAGGACTGGCAAAGAGATCCACCGTGGGGAGGCCCCACTTTAGGAAGAGCTTCTGAACTACCAAGGGATCCAGACGCCACTCGTGCGGCTGGAGGATCCTGCTGAGTTTGTCCGCCAGGCAATTCTCTTGGCCCGGGAGATAAACTGCCTTGAGGAGAATGCCGTGACTGATGGCCCAAGAGCAGAGCTTCTGTGCCTCCCGGCAGAGGGGGAAGGAGCCCGTGCCCCCCTGCTTGTTCACGTAGAACATGGCAACTTGATTGTCCGTCTGGACAAGGACGGACTGGTGGGAAGTCAGGTGGGAGAAGGCCTTGAGAGCCAGGCGGATCGCCCTGAGCTCCAGGAAGTTGATCTGCTGAGCAGACTCCCACGTGGTCCAGAGGCCCTGAGTACGTGCCCCTTGGCAATGTGCTCCCCAGCCCAGGAGGGATGCATCCGTGGTCAGCACCCGGGTCGGCTGAGGTGACTGGAAAGGCATTCCGAATATCAGGTTCGGCTGCCGAAGCCACCACCGGAGAGACGAGATCAGCGGCTCGGAGACACGCACTAGGTCTGCTAGGCCGCCTGCGGCTTGTCGCCACTGCTGGCGGAGACACCATTGAGCAGGCCGCATATTCAGGCGGGCATTGGGGGTCACATGGACGGTGGAAGCCATATGGCCGAGTAGTCTCAGGAAGCGCCTGGCGGAGACCAGGGGCTGGCTGCGAAAACAGTCGGCTAGGTCCATGAGCCGTTGAGCCCTGTCGAGCGGTAGGTACGCTCGTGCCTGAGGAGTGTAGCCTTGCGCCGATGAACTCGAGATCCTGTGAGGGGAGCAAAGTGGACTTTGCGAAATTTATAACAAAGCCCAAGTACTGCAGAAGAGTCACCGTGCGGCGTGTGGCGCTGGTGACCTCCGGAGCGGACCCGGCTCTGATGAGCCAGTCGTCGAGGTACGGAAAGACAGAGGCCGTGAAGCCGGAGATGGGCCGCCACCACCGCGAGACATTTTGTGAAGACTCGCGGTGCGGAGGACAGGCCAAAGGGCAGTACTCTGTACTGGTAATGATTTCCTGCCACCACAAACCTTAGGTATTGGCGGTGGCTTGGGTGGATGAGGGTGTGCGTGTAGGCATCCTTTAGATACAAGGAGCATAGCCAATCTCCCTGCTGGAGGTAGGGCAGAAGGATTCCAAGGGTAAGCATTTTGAACTTCTCCCGCACAAGGAACTTGTTGAGGTTGCGCAAGTCCAGGATGGGTCTGAGGCCTCCTGTTCTCTTTGGTATTAGAAAATACCTGGAATAAAAGCCTTGACCTCTCAGGTGGTGTGGCACCGGTTCCACCGACTGTTCCTGCAGAAGACCTGCTAACTCCTGAAGGAGTAATTCCCTGTGCAGAGGGGGTCGTGGAGGTTCTCCCGGAAAATAGGAGGGAGGGACCTGGTGGAAGTGGAGAAGATAGCCTTCTCGCACGACTTGAAGCACCCAGGCATCTGCGGTGATGCTGGACCACCTGTGGGCGAAGTGAACCAGCCGGCCTCCGGTGCTGGGAGGAACCAGCGGGGGGGGAGAGGCTATGCTTAGTGAGTCAAAAACCCCCACCCTGCTGAGCAGGGGCTGGTGGTGCAGGCTTGGGGGCTTGCTGCCTACGGGACCCGTTACCCCGTCCCTTGGCCTGCTGGCCCTGTTGGGGAGCTGCAGGGGCCTGATAATGGGGGTATTGTTTGTAGGCAGCCGCCTTCCTCGGGTAAAAGGACTTTTTCCCCGAGCCCTTCTTTTTCTGGGAAGGGGCAGAGGTCTTCCTAGAAAGCCTGGTCCTGGTGAGAGTCTCAGTCTCAATTTGTGCAGCCTTTTCAGCCATGGGCTTGCCAAAGAGGTTTTCGCCTCGGCAGGGGACATCGACCAACTTGTCCTGCACCCAGGGCTCAAGGTCTGACGACTAAAGCCAAGCCTGTCGGCGGGCACCGATGCCGGCTGCGGCCACTCGAGCCGATGCTTCAAAGCCATCATAGGCTGCTCGGGACATGAACTTTGAGCATTCCTGAATGCCAGTGGACAAGGCCAGGAACCTCCGCAAGGGTTCCTCGGACAAACCAGCGGAGAATCCGGCTAGCTCTTTAGCCAGATCTCGGAGATACATGCCCATGTATAGCTGGTAGGTCTGGACACGACATGCGAGCATAGAGCCCTGGAAACACTTCTTACCAAGGCCATCCAGGTTACGGGCCTCCCTGCCAGGAGGCACCGAGGAGTGCATCTTCTGGCTCTTAAGACGATGCATGGCCGATTCCACTACCATGGAATGGTGTGGTAGCTGTGCCTTTTGAAAGCCAGGGCTCTTGCGGACTCGATAGATAGAATCGACCCGCTTGCTCAGGACCGGCGAGGAGGCCGGACTCTCCCACATGCGGAAGAGTAGTCATTCCAGCATAGGAGGAACCGGTACTGTAAAGTGTTCCCTTGCGGGAGAGTCATACTGGAGGGCGTCGAGCTCTTCGGCTCGAGGCTCCTCCTCGGGGTCCGCAGGGAAGGCCAAAGCCTTGGCCATATCCCTGACGAAGTCCGAGAACCGGGCATCCTCCGGGGGGGACTGCTTCCGAGGCTCGGACTCCGGTGAGTCCGAGGGGACACACCGAGTCCGGAAAGAATCAGGCGACTCTTCCTCTTCAGACTCCCAGACCGACTCCGACGAGGACTCGGTGGGGTCGGCCCGAGCAGGGCAGGGCGCGGCGCCTGCCGCCCCGACGCCGAGGGAGTCGGCGTCGGCGACCTCGGTCCCGAACGGGAGGCCGAGGGTGACCTCGACCGAGGATCGACTCGAGTTCGCATCGACTCGAGGATTGGCTCGGTCTCCGGGGTCGACTTGGACGTCGACGTCCCGGCGGTCGGGGCAGCGGCGCCAGCGAGGCCAGCGAGCAGTGCCCGCTGCTGGTCCATGAAGGCAGACAGTCTGCTCTCCAAGGCCGTCAACCTGAGTCCGAGCTCAGGTGACCCAGCAGCCCCCGACTCGGGCCCCGACGGTGTCGGGCCCGACGTCGGCTGTCGCGGAGGCGAGTCCAGAAGGACCACAGGACTTACCCGAGCAGGCATCTCCGACTCCAGGCGAGGTCGCTTCGGGAGGTGCTCCTTCTCCAAGGACCCGGGGCGGCTGTCGGGGCTATGCGACCTGGCCCTCGCGGAACCAGGAGCGTCCACCGACGACGCCCTCGCGGGTTTCACCTTCCGACGATGGTCCCCGGAGGGAGAACCCCTGTCGGAGGAACTCCGGCGACGGTCCGAGCTGGAGCCTTTGGACGCGGAGGCCTCCGACGAGGTCCGGGTACGGCTGGGGTCAGCGAAGATCCTATCACGCTGATGCCGCCGACTTCTCAACGCTTTGGAGGACATTTTGCCGCAGGGCCCACAGATCAGTTCTTCATGATCCGGGCCCAGGCAGCGGAGGCAAAAGTCGTGTGTGTCAGTTAGTGACATATTTCGGTCACACTGACCACACCGCTTAAAACCACTGGCAGCCATTGGGGGAAAAAAGGCCCCGGCGAGGTCAAAGGACCGGGCTGCCAGGGAAAAACCGAAAACGAAAACTGACTAAGTCAGAAAAACCGAAAAAAAGGAAGAGGACTCGTGACCGGCGTCGCGAGTCCGGGCGGGAAAAAGACCGGCGTCGAACCGAATGGAAAAAATAAAATTATGAAGAAATATCGACTTTTTCGCGGGGACACGACGGGGACGTCTGTAGGGCTCCGCGGAAAAAAGAAGACTGGCTAAGATGGCACCCTTGGGCGGGAAGAGGACCGCGCATGCGCGCTGCAATTCCCAAAGGCTTTCTTTGAAAGCTGGGGAAAATTGCTCCGCGAGGGCTCCGTCGGCGCCGACGTCACCCATAAGTGAGGACTGACTTCCTGCTTGGTCCTGGAGAAGGCTAAGTTCTCTAGCTGAAAGTCAAAGGCCTTGTGGAGGCTGAGATTGCTGGAGCGGCTGAGGCTTAGCAGTCTGTTTTTCTTTGTTTGGGTGGTTGCTGACTTTCCTGTCAAGCTGACCTGCAGAACGTCCCTGCTGAGACTAAGCAGGATAATATTTTTTCTTTTTAGAAAAGAATGGTTTCTTGAAAGATTTTTCTAGCAGGGTCAGCTTTGGACTTGGATAATCTATCCAAGGTGGAGTTGTCAGCATCCAACTCCTTGGCTTTTTCCTGCCAATCTTTACCAAACAGGTTCTCACCAGTACAAGGGATATTTCCCAGTATCTTGTACCCAGAGCTCCAGATCAGATGACTGGAGCCAAGCAATTCTACGTGCACCTATGGCAATGGCAGAGGTTCTGCTTATGCACTGAAAACAGTCAAAAGCTGCACGGTTGACAAATTTAGAAACATCTTGGGCATGTTTGACCAATGTGAGAAAATCCTGCCTTCTATCCTCAGGAAGGAGGACTCAAAGCCTCTAAATCACCTGTGACTTCCTTTAGGAACATTCCCATGTATAGACTATAGGTACTGATCCTGGCAGAAAGCATGGAAGCTTGGAAGACATGTCATCCAAAAGCATCCAAAGTTCTGCACTCACGTCCTGGAGGATTAGAGGCATGTCTCTTTGCACTCTTGATCCTTCTCATAGCTGATTCCACTACAATAGAGTGGTGAGGAAGCTGAGTTTTTTGGAAACCAGGACAAGGAGGGACTCGATACAGAGTATCCAGTCTACAAGAATGAAGCGAGGTGTCTCCCACATTCTCAACATGATGGGGAATGACACAGGGGTCTCCCACATGCGGAGTAGCAGCTTGGGCAGAATGGGAGGAAAGCACAGTTACTTACCTGTAACAGGTGATCTCTGGGAACAGCAGGAATTAGTCATCACATATGGGTAAGTCGGTACCGACGGAGCCTGGCGGGAAAGCTCCCCAACTTTTCAAATGAAAAGCTTTTGGGGCCTCCCACTGCACATGCGCGCTGCCTTCCCGCCTTCCTGACCAGCTCTCCTCAGTTCGAGTTTATAGCTGAGACAATAGAGAGAGAGGACAGGAAGATAGAGGAATAGAGAGACAACTCCTAGGGGAGGTGGGTGGGTTGTGATGACTAATTCCTGCTGTTCCCAGAGATCACCTGTTACAGGTAAGTAACTGTGCTATCTCTAGGAACAAGCAGGAATAAGTCATCACATATGGGGACTCCCTAGCTGAGATGCCTGGGAGATCCCCCTCCAAGGGTAACCATCTTCGGATGGATCTCAGGCATCCATTCTGGGAAGGTGGGCAGGAGTTGTTTAAGTATGGAACAGGTGTTTGAGGACAGCCTGACCAAACAAGGCATCCCGGCGGGAGTCCTTGTCCAAGCAGTAATGGGCTGTGAAGGTATGTACCGAGGCCCAAGTGGCTGCTCGACAGATCTGATCTATGGATACAGAGTGGAGATGAGCCATAGAAGTGGCCATGGCTCTCACATTGTGAGCTGTGACATGGCCTTCCAGAGATATGTTCTTACTCTGGTAAGCAAAGGAAATACACTGAGCAATCCAGTTGGAAAGTGTGCGTTTGGTGACTGGAAGTCCCAAATGAGAAGGATCAAAAGCCACGAAAAGCTGAGAAGACTTTCGATGTGGCTGAGTTCTATTGAGGTAAAAGGCGAGAGCTCTTTTACAGTCAAGAGTATGAAGGTTCCTCTCTGCACTGGATGCATGAGGAGCCGGAAAAAGACAGGTAGATATACCTCTTGATTAAGATGAAAAGGCGAGACCACTTTAGGCATAAAGTGGGGATTCGTCCTAAGGACCACCTTATCATGATGAAATCTGGTATAAGGTGGATTTGCCACCAAAGCCTGCAGTTCACTGATGCGGCGAGCCGAAGTGACTGCAATAAGGAAAAGGACCTTCCAAGAAAGAAATTTCAGGGAGGTAGATACCAATGGCTCAAAGGGTGGCTTCATAAGTTGACCCAGAACTAAATTCAAGTCCCATGCTACCGGAGGAGGCCGGATGGGAGGCTTAGTGAGGGTTAGGCCTCATGAATCTTGCAATAAGAGGATGAGAGGAAACAGATTGTCCATTTATAGGTTTTAAGGATGCTGTAATAGCACTTAAATGGACTCGTACTGAATTCGTCTTGAGGCCTGCATTGGAAAGATGCAGGAGATAGTCTAGTAGAGAATTCAAAGGAAGTGCCAGAGGGTCAATACCCTGTTGAGCACACCAAATGGAAAAACGTTTCCATTTGAAAGCATAGGAACGCCTGGTAGAGGGTTTCCTAGAGGCATAAAGGATATCTTTCACTGGTTGAGAAAGATTAAACTCTTGAAGGCTTAAGCCTTCAGTAACCAAGCTCGGAGATGTAGGGACTTGGGGTTTGGATGCCACAAAGTCCCCTGCTCCTGAGACAGAAGGTCTGGTGCAGCTCCCAGGTCCAGGGAGGAGCCCTGGGAGAGCTGTAGAAGGAGGGGGAACCACACTTGGCGTGGCCAGCGTGGAGCAATGAGGATCATGGATCCGTGATCCCTCTGAAGTTTGAACAGAGTCTTGGGAATCAAAGGAATGGGTGGAAAAGCGTACAGGAATTCCTGACCCCAATGCAGGAGAAAGGCATCGTTAGCCTGAGCTCCCTGACACGGAGTCCTGGAACAGAACCGGGGAAGTTTGGCATTCCACGGACTTGCAAAGAGGTCTATGTCCGGGGTCCCCCACTCCTGAAAGATTCTGCGTATTTGGTCCATATGTAGGGACCATTCGTGTGGGAGCAGAACTCGACTGAGTCTGTCTGCCCGAGAGTTTTGAACTCCTGGAAGATATACTGCCAGAAGATGAATTTGGTGCTCTCTGGCGAAGGCCCATAATCTGAGAGCTTCGTTGCAAAGCGACAGAGCCCGTCCCTCCTTGTTTGTTGATATAAAACATGGCCACCTGATTGTCTGTCTGAACTAGGACAGTCAGGTTGGCAAGGAGGGTATGGAAGACTGTGAGGGCAAGGAAGATTGCTCGCAGTTCCAGAAGATTGATATGAAGGGTGGTCTCTTGGGGAGACGATTCCCTGAGTGGAGAGATGTTGAAGATGAGCTCCCCACCCTGTTTGGGAGGCATCTGTTGTGAGGGTTGCTTGGGGCAACGAAGGTTGGAAGGGGGTCCCCAACAACAGATTTTTGGAGGATGTCCACCACTGGAGAGACCAAAACAGACGTTTTGAGGTGAGTACCTGGTCTGACAGCAGTCCCGATGCTTGAGACCACTGGGTAGCCAATGTCCATTGAGCTGCTCTCATATGGAGACGAGCATAAGGTACCACATGAACCGTGGAGGCCATGTGGCCGAGAAGATGCAGCATTTCTTTGGCTGACAAGTGACTTCTGGACTGAGCCTGGGAGGCCAAGCTTATTAGCCTTTGGCCTCGGACCAGAGGGAGGTAGGCCCTTGCAGTGGTGGAGTCCAATTGGGCCCCTATGAATTCCAGGGACTGAGTAGGGATGAGTTGGGACTTGGGAATGTTTACCACAAGTCCCAGATATTGAAGAATACGCCTTGTGCGGTCCAGAGAAATCTGGGCTTCTGATTGAGATGGAGCTCGGATGAGCCAGTCGTCCAGATATGGGAAGACAAAGATTCCCATGCCTCAGAAATGCGGCAACGACTGCCATGCATTTTGTGAATACTCTTGGAGCAGAGGCCAGACCGAAGGGTAGTACTCTGTACTGGAAATGTTTTCCCTGGAACAGAAATCTTAGATACTTTCTGTGGGATGGATGGATGAGTATATGAGTGTACGCATCCTTGAGATCTAGAGAACAAAGCCAATCTTGACTCTGAAGGTATGGAAGGAGAAGGCCCAGAGAGAGCATTTTGAATTTCTCCTTGAATAGAAACCTGTTCAATTCTCTCAGATCTAGGATAGGTCTGAAGCCCCCTGTCTTCTTTGTTATGAGAAAGGAAGGGGAGTAGAAACCTAACCCCTGTTGTGGAGGAGAAACCTCCTCTATTGCCCCTTGGGCAAGAAGAGAAGAGACTTTCTGACCCAACAGGGTCAGAAGAGATGGGGGAGAACTGAATTGCCTCACCATGGTATGGGGAGGAAGGCTGGAGAAATGAAGTTTGTAGCCTTCTCGGATAATAGAGAGGGTCCATTGCTCTGATGTTATTTGCTCCCATCTGGGAGCAAAGTGAGCTAGCCTTCCAGGAATGGTGAGGGGCTCTGGCTGTGCTAGAGCTAGAAACGGCAAGTTCTCTAGAGGGAAGTCAAAACCCCTGAGGGGGTTGAGCCTGCTGGGATGTAGCAGACACTGCAGGCTTTGACTTTACCTGCTTAGATTGTTGACGCTTAGCCGCAAGGCGAGGCTGAGCAGATTGCTGGCCAGTATTTGTGGGAAATCTGGTCTTTTTATAGTAAGGCCTTTTAAAAGGCTTCTTTTTGGTAGGGGTAGAAGTAGACTTGGAAAGTCTATCTAGAGTGGCATTTTCTGCATCCATTTGAGCAGCTTTAATCTGCCAGTCTTCCCCAAATAAGTTCTCACCAGTACAGGGCAGATTCCTGAGGCCTTCTACAACCCAGGGTTCTAGGTTAGAAGCCTGGAGCCAAGCGAGACGTCGGGCTGCAATAGCAATTCCCGAAGCTCTGCCTGCAACCTCGAAGGAATCAAAGGCTGCCCTGTTGGAGAACTTGGAGACCTCTGAAAGTTGTGTCACCATAGAAAAGAAGTCCGCCCTTTGATCATCAGGGATAAAGGGGGCAAAATTCTGTATTTTTAGGGCAAGTTGCCCAAGATACATGCCCATATAAAGGCTATAAGAGTTGATCCTGGCTATAAGCATACTAGCCTGGAACATCTTTCTTCCAAAAGAGTCTAGGTTCTTACATTCTCGCCCTGGAGGGATAGAAGAATGCCTCTTAGGACTCTTTATTTTCTTCATAGCAGACTTCACCACAATGGAGTGGTGAGGCAGCTGAGTTTTCTGGAACCCAGGCGAAGGAGGGACCCGATACATGGTGTCCAACCTGCGGGAATGGGGAGACAGTGTTAAAGGAGTCTCCCACAAATCCATCAAGTGTTCTTGAAGGATTTCATGGACAGGCAGAGTGACTGCCTCTTTAGGAGCTTTTGAGTATCCTAAAATGTCCAATTTTTTTGATCTGGGTTCTCTTTCAGAAGATGTAGTAATAGAAAGTGCTTTAGCTACATCAACAATGAAATCCTGAAAGGATAAATCCTCTGGAGACATCCTCCTCTTGGGAGAAGAGGGCTCCTCAGGAAGAGTAAGCTCAGCAGAGTCAGAGGAATTAAATTCATCAGAAGAATCTGAGTACTCTTTCTGTGCTTCCAATGTACGATACGCATACCGATCGGTATCGACATCGGGCGTATCGGGCATGGGATCGGTACCGGGGCGAAAGCCGGAATCCGGCATGCGAAAACCGATCGACGTTTAGAAGTCGATGGTCTCGGTTCCGGTGTAGATACCGGAACCGGGGTCGGTACCGATGAAATCGGTACCGAGGGCGTCGCAGCCTTAATGAAGGCCAGTACGGCCTGCTGCATGGTCTGGACAGTACTGCCCATAGACGCCACTACTGCCTGGATGTCGGTACCGGTATGGGCCGGTACCCCAGAGCAGTCCAACAGGTGATCTGTCGAGGCCGTGCCATCGATGTCAACCTGTGACCCCATGATTGCTTTGGAGGCCGGAACCTCCCGCCGGGGTTTTTTGGCCTGGGCAGAATCCTCGAACTCAGAACTGAGAGCCTCTCGATCTTTAGAAAGAGATTTGCTTTTAGAGGATTTGCCCACAGAAGTTTTGGTTACCTGAGATCCATCCGGAGAGGAAGACCTGGATGACTGTGATGCTTCTGAAGGAAACAGCACATGGAGCTTGTTAGCGCGGTTCTGCAAACCACGTTTAGACATCTGGGTGCAGGATGGGCAGTCCGGTATGGAGTGCTCAGGTCCCAAACATTTGAGACACCATTCATGGGTGTCTGTGACAGAAATGACAGCACTGCATTTGGTACATTTTTTGAAACCAGGGACTGGCTTCTCCATGAGGAGAAATGGTGTAGGTCTTAAGGCCTAACACCGGGTACCAAGCTGTGCTGAAGAAAAATAAAAAAGTCTTTTTTTTTTTTTGTATATAGAAAGAAAGAAAGACCGGCGATACCGGTTTAGGTATGGGGAAGGCAGGTACGCGGTCTAAAGAAACAAACAAAAGTAACAAATTCTTCAGCGGTGACAGGAACACGACCTGCTGGCTCCGCGGAAAAAGAAGAACTGAGGAGAGCTGTTCAGGAAGGCGGGAAGGCAGCGCGCATGTGCAGTGGGAGGCCCCAAAAGCTTTTCATTTGAAAAGCTGGGGAGCTTTCCCGCGCAGGCTCCGTCGGTACCGACGTACCCATATGTGATGACTTATTCCTGCTTGTTCCTAGAGATCCGGGACAGCAAGAGATTTCCAAGGAGGGGACTCGTACTGCAAGGTACCGAGCTCTTCAGCTCGATGTTCCTCCTCCGCCTGGGTAGCCAGATTGAGAGCCCATGCTATATCCCAGACAAACAGCGAGAAGGTGGTAACATAGTAAATGACGGCAGATAAAGACCAGCATGGTCCATCTAGTCTGCCTCAGGTGGCGAACGCTGCAGAAAGGCAGGCAGGGACGGGTCTGACAAGAGGTCCTGATGGGTACAGGTCTCAGGGGAAGTATCCCCATCAGACTCTCAGCCCGAAAATTCGAAGAGGAGTCCGATTCTGGCTGGTCACCTCACCCAGAGGCCGAGGCCCATTTGGAGCTAGAGGCCCTGGAGGATCTCATCCCTGAGGAACAGGAAGGCGAAGGAGACAGATGAGGACCCTCACAAGGCCCATGGCTCTTGGGGGTTTCCAGAGCAGATTTTGGGGTCCCTCTTGAGGGAACCTCTGTCTCTAGGCACGGATCAGCGAAGCTGGACACGAGTGCCTGCTGGGAAGCTATGAACGCAGAAATTCTATGCTCTAGTGCCAGCATATGGGACTCCCACGCAGGCGTGAGGCCCTGCGATGCCAACACCAGGTCGGATGTCGAGGAGGAAAGGGGGTCCTTGCCGGGACGACCCTCAGGAGACCTGGCGCCATCGCCCAGGGCCTCAGAGTCTGTTCGAGGTACCTTACGAGGCCGCTCCTTGTCCGACTCTCGGGAATGCCGAGGGGGGCTAAGCGACAAGTGCGGGAGTGCTTGCACTGCTCAGGAGTCCCTGACAGCGACTTCAAGATCTTCATACGCTGCTCCACTTCAGGTGACCCATGCCGTCTTGAGCGTAGAGCCGAGGTGGGGGACCCCACTGGCAGAGAGATGATCGAGGGTGCCACCGGGGATTGTGAGGCAGCCTTTCGGAAAATGTCCCCGGATTTCAGCTTATGACTAAGCAGGGCTTTGGAGGACATTTTCTTACAAAGAAAACAGAGCTCTGGATCATGGTCAGCTCCGAGACACTGTAGATAACAGTCATGCGTGTCTGTAAGCAAAATGTTCTTGAAGCCTCTATTGCATTTTTTGAAACCGGTGGCCATCGGGGCAAAAGGGCCCCCGCAAAGTCGAAGACCCACACAGACAGCGGTTAGGAGAAAAGGGCACAAAGCCAGTCAAAAATTAGGAAAAAATGTCCCCTTTGCCCAAAAGAGATGGGAGCAAGGGGGGGGGGGGGGAGAGGACTGGTGCAACTGGAAAACAGTAGGTCAAAGGCCGGAAAACAAAACACTTTTTCCGAGGGATGAAATCGTGCGTCTGAAGGGCTCTGCAGAAAAAGAGACTGCACAAGATGGCACCCTTGGGCAGGAAGAGGACCACTCATGCATGGCAGTAATCCCAAAGGCTTTCTTTGAAAGCTGGGGAAATTGTTCTGCGCGGGCTCCGTCCGTGCCAACGTCACCCATTAAGTGAGGACTGACTTCCTGCTTGTTCCTGGAGAACCGGTGGTACTGGACAACAGCACCCACTGCTGGTCCATGAAGGCAGACAAAATGTGCTCCAGGGCTGCCATTCTGGACTCCAGGCCAGAAGGCTCCACAGCCATCGGCAGGGGCACCGAGGGAATCAGGCCAGACGCTGGTTCCCCCGAAGGGGAGTCCGGCAACCAAGGCCAGCCCAGGGTAGAGTCCTTTCAGGGGACCTAAACAGGCCGCTCCTTCTCCGATCCCTCGGATGACCTGGCTCGGGACCTACCTGGCCCGTCAATCATCCATGGACGCCGCCTTCGAAGCCTTCTTGAGTTCCCTCAAGGGAGAACTCCTTTCCGAGGAACCAGTTTCGGTCGGGGTCCATAAGGCTACCCTGAGATTCTGCAGTTTCAGAGGAAGCCTTGGCCTTCAGAGGTACTGGGGACTTCGGGGGGGGGGGGGGAAGAGAACAAAACACACCCCTTATGCTGCTACTGGCAGCTCTTGAGGGCCTTGGTGGACATCTTTTTAGAGAGGCCACATGCTGTGGGATTTTGGTCTGGTCCCAGGGAACAAAGGCAGTAGTCGTGTGTCTTAGGGACATTTAAAGCCACTGGTAGCCATGGGAGAAAAGAAGAAATTTCACTTACCGTTAATTTCCTTTCCTGGAATCCTGCTAGACCAGTCCAGACAAATAGTTAAGTCCCCCTGCCAACAGATGTTGCAGACAAAAATCTACCAGAAGCTTGATTGGTTGAGCCCTGGTAGACATAGCTGTACCCCTAGAGATCACTCTCAGTATACTCTGACAAAGCCATGAAACAGTTACTGAATAAGGCATGATACCCGAACTACTGAGTGCTGCTCTCATTCAACGGCCAGAACTATAGATTATAGTTCATTTTACTTGATATACGGCCTATAGCAGGCAGCAGCTAGGTTGTCAAGGAAGTGACATGAAGCAACAACCCTTCATGAGGTGCGGCAACGAATGAACTGCAACATAAGAATGTGAGCATAGGCTGTCGAACAGTACCCAGAACAGGTGGGTCCTGGACTGGTCTAGCAGGATTCCAGGAAAGGAAATTAATAAGTGACCAGTCCAGACAAATGGGAAGTACCCAAGCTAACCCACTTCAGGGTGGGAACAGACAACAGCTGCCACCACACTGGCACCAAATTGCATCACATTGCACGCTTGGAGATCAAGGCGACAGTGCCCAGGTTGTGAGCCCTTTGCTCAAGGTGCTGCTTGAGACTGGGTAGAGCGGGCTGTGAGCCCCACGGGCACCAGGTTACCCTGGAGGATGTAGTCCGACTCAATGGTTGTGCAGAGCCATTTGTAAAGGAGGCTGCAAGGACCTTCTGAGGCCCTGCAAACAGTACAAATGGTGATCGGATTTGCAAAAGGAATTGGTGACCCCGGAGAGCGCCCTAGCACCCTACTGAGATCTATGGTGCAAAGTCCTATATTGATGCCCACATTGTTTTCTTGAAAGGCAGGAAACATCATCCAGTTTGAGTGAAAAGGTGTAACTACCTTAGTAAGCAGGAAGGAAGGAAGGCAGCAGCCAGAGGGACACAACGTGAAGACTTTCCTGGCCAAGATTAATGGCTACTAGAAATGCTGTCTTGAGGGACGAGTCCCGGAATGAGATATGTTTAAGCGGCTTGAAGGATGCCCGGATAAGGTCCTGAGGAACAAGTACCCACATACCCCTGAGAAAGCTAGCAACTTCTACAGGAGACACCATTGGGCGTCCTTCAAACAGGTTAATGCAGAGATGTGAACCCAGAGAGAGCCTAGGGCCAGACCAGAGTTGAGAGCATTCTGAAGGAATTACAGAATGTCCAGGATCTAAAAGGCGCTGCCAAAAGCACCAAGATTCAAGGATGCCACATTCTCGTGTAGACTAAATGTGCAACAGGCTGTCCTGTCTTGGACAGGAGAGCCACTACCCGTGTTGAGTGACCTCTAACTCACCCAGTGTCTTTCAAGTACCATCTACCGACCAGACTTGATGTCCAGAGAGGTATGCTGTCTGCCTGGTGCAAAAATCCAAGATATTACGGAGAGTTTGCCGAGACTCATCAAGCCCACTGACTATTTACCCAATGTTGCTAATCCATGTTGGAACAAATGATACTGCCAGGTATACCTTGGAACGTATCAAAAGTGACTTCATGACTCTGGGACAGAGGGTGAAAGATAGGTGCACAGGTGGTGTTCTCTTCAATCCTCACTGTTAAGGGTAAAGGCCAAGGCAGAGAGACTCGCATCCTGGAGACGAATGCATGGCTGCGTAGATGGTGTCAGAGAGCATTTTGGTTTTCTAGACCAAGGGATGCTGTTCCAAGGGTTGCAGAGCAGAGATGGCATCCATCTATCCAAGAAAGATCAACGCGTCTTCAGTAGTAGACTGGCTAATCTACTGAAGAGGGCTTTAAACTAGACTCGTTGGGGATGGGTGAAGAAAGCCCCCAGGTAAGTGATACATTAAATACCTGTATGGAAATGGGTAAGAGGGGTAACATATGGAAAGCAGTGTGAATAAATGCCCGTAGCATGGGAAATAAGATCCCTGATGTTGAAGCTTTGCTGGGAGTGGCTGACTGATTTAGTGGAAGTTACAGAAACATGGTTCACAGAAAACCAGACTGGAATGTAACTATACCTGGCTATACTTTATTCAGAAAGGACAAGGTAGGAAGAAGGGGAGGAGGAGTGGTACTATATGTAAAAAAATACTATTAAAGCTTTGGAATTACAGAGCTTAAAAGGGAGAGAGGAGGCATTGTGGGTTAAACTAGAAAGAGGAAAAGAGAAATCTGTATTGGCGTGATATACAGGACCTCCCTCACAAGAGGAAGAGGTGGACAGTTAATTGAAGACATGTGCAGCATTGCTAGGAAAGGGGAAGTGCTACTGATAGGAGATTTCAATATGCCAGATGCTGATTGGCACATTCCTGCTGCAGTATCATCTAGAAGTAAAGAGATCCTGGATTATCTACAGGGAAATCTATTCAAGCAATTGGTAACAGACCCCACACGTGAAGGGGCCATACAGGACTTGGTGCTTACCAATGGTGAAATCGTTTGTTATAGTGGGAGATCAATTTGCATCTCTTATCTTTATTTCGCCATTCGATAGACTGCTCTTGTCGAAACATTAGAGCGGTGTACAATAAAAAGTCCACGCCACTAAGCTATAGAAAAAGGAACACCATATTATAATAGGAAAGAGGGAGAAAGGACAGCATAAAACAAATACAATAAGAGCACGAGACACAGACCAGACAAACTCAAGAAGGAGTACGAAGACAGGGTGGGGAAACCATAAAAAAAAGGGAGATGACAAGACAAAAGCCAAACATAGTAACAGCACGAGACGCAGGCCAAAGACTAGGGAGGGACGTCAGGGGGAAGGTCAAAGGCTTGTTGGAACAGACAGGTTTTTGGCAACTCTAAACTTGGGATATGAGGGTTCCAGCCAGGAGGGTGGTAGAGCGTTCCAAAGTGAGGGGCCTAGGAAAAAGAAGGCTGAGTGACGGGTCTGTTCCAGATGTGCTTGTGACGGAGAAGGTAAGGACAAGCAATTGGCATGTAGGGAACGAAGTTGGCAGTACGGTGTGTGAAGGGAGATAAGATCAGCCAGGTAGAGAGAATTAGATGTGTAAATGGCTCTATGTGTTAGAATAAGAAATCTATAATGAAATCGAAAACAGAGAGGCACCAATGTAAGTGAAACAGGATGGGAGTAACATGCTCAAAGCGGTGGGAAAATGTGATAAGACGGGCTGCCATATTTTGAATGAGCTGTAGACGCTTAAGCCGATAATTGGGAAGGTTAGCTAGGAAGATATTGCAGTAGTCAAGTCTGCTAATGACCAAGGCCAGAACTAGGGTAATCAATGAAGTAGAAGGGAAAAGGAAATGGACAGCTCTAATTTGACGTAGAGCTGCAAAAGAACAGTGAGTGAGCGCAGAGATGTGACTATGGAAGGAAAGAGAGAAGTCTAAAGTAACTCCCAGATAGCGGAAGGAGGCAGCAAGTGGAATTGGAATGAGATCAATCTGAGCAGCAACGGTTGGGCAAGAGCCACTCAGAGACCCACATAGCGGTGGACTTTGCAGGATTTAAATGTAGAAAGTTCAGGGAAAGCCAGGAGGCGACATGAGAAAGGCAGCGATTGAGCTGGGAGATATCCAGGTTCAACGGTGAAGTATGGAATAAAAAAGATAATATCGTCAGCATATATGTTGAGACCGGATACTGCTGTATCAGAAGAGGGAGGGGAGAGAGGAAAATAGTAAATAGTAGAGGTGAAAGAACAGAACCCTGGGGCACCCCATAGGTAAGAGGGAACGAGGAAGAGGACTGGTTATTTGAACGGACGGTAAAGGAGCGGTCTGTAAGAAAAGAAAAAGTAATTAGTCCTTACCTGCTAATTAGTGTTCCTGAAGGAACTCCAGTCCAGTCCCTTTACTCTCGGGTTGCGCAACCCTTCCAGCAGCTTGGAGGCTGAGCCCATCATCGTTTTGATGATGGTGTGGTATAAATACCACTGGCACCACCCCTAGGCACCAGTAATCTAATGCAAAAGCAGACCTGACAGGTAACCGTAACTATAACGTGTAAAAACAAACTCAAACTAAAGGAACCAAAGTACTTTCTATATATATCTATATATGTTATTTATTATTTTTTTTTTTAAACTGACAGAACAGCGGTAAGGGAGGGAGAGGGGGGAAGGAGAAGGCTCACCCGAGGCCGACCCAGCCCTTGGACACTCATCCCCGAACCTCCCTAGCTCTTATCCCCGCCGCTCGGGCTCTTCCTACCGGGGTTTCCATCTTCCGCCTCGCTCCGTGCCTCGACTTCGGTCCTTTATTCTCTTCTGACCACTAGAAAGTCGAACCTGGGCGGGATCAGGGACTGGACTGGAGTTCCTTCAGGAACACTAATTAGCAGGTAAGGACTAATTACTTTTTCCTTAGCAGAACTCCAGTCCAGTCCCTTTACTCTCGGGATGTAACAGAGCAGTTCATACCTGGGTGGGGTTCGCTAACCCGGACCTAAGTACCGCACCCGCAAACCTGGTGTCTGCTCTACTCTGGACATCCAGTCTGTAGTGCTTGGAAAAGGTATGCAGCGAGGACCAGGTAGCCGCTCTACAGATGTCTAGCGGTGGAACCAAGCTGTGCTCTGCTCAGGAAGCCGCCTGCGCTCGAAGCCCTATTGGAACCTGCCTCCCCTTGAGAATGTAGGCAGAGGCGATGGTCTCCCTGATCCACCTAGAAATGGACGCTTTGGCCGCCGCTTGTCCCTTGTGTGGCCCTCCAAATTGAATGAAAAGCCGATCGGACTTGCGGAAAGCCGCTGTGCGTGAAAGATACTGTCTGAGCACTCTACGCAAATCTAGTAGGCGCAGTTTGGTACTCTCTCCTATCTGTGCTTCTCCTGCGAAGGACGGAAGCGAGACTGTTTGATTCATATGAAAGGGGGAGGAGACCTTGGGTAGGAAAGAAGGAACCGTCCGTAAGACCACCTTATCCTTGAAAAAGGACAGGAAGGGAGGTCGAGAAGAGAGCTTGAAGCTCAGAGACCCTCCTGGCCGAACAAATAGCTACCAAAAATACCGTCTTGAGGGTCAAGTCTTTTAGGGAGGAACTCCTAGCCGGTTCGAAGGGTTCCCTGGTTAGGGAATCCAAAACCAGGTTTAAGTCCCAAGGGGGAATATCACTGATCTTTGTTGAGGTCGTAAGCGCTTGACCGCCCTCAGGAATCTACTCACATCAACGTGCTCTCCTAGGGACTTGCCCCGCACCTTACCTCTATAAACAAGAGATGGCCGCTAGCTGGACTCGTAGCGAGCTGTGAGCCAAACCTCTCGAAACCTGCTTGTAAGAACTCTAACACCTCCGGAACTGAGGCTTCTGAGGGTTTCTTATGGTGATCGGCGCACCACGCCTCGAATATGTGCCAAACCCTGATATAGGATAGACAGGTCGAGCGTTTCCGAGTGTTCAGCAGAGTTGCAATTACCGAGGCCGAGTAACCTCGCTTCACGAGCCGAGCCCTCAAGGGCCAAGCCGTAAGCGAGAATCGATGCACGTGGGGCATGAGTACCGGATCCTGCTGTAGTAGATCCTTTGTCGGGGAGCCTCCAAGGGCGATGAGCCGTAAGTCTCACCAGGTCTGCATACTATGGGCGACGCGGCCAATGCGGAGCTATGAGTATTACCAGACCTGGATGGGCCTCTATTCGTCTTAGAACTCTCCCTATGAGGGCCCAGGGCGGGAACACGTACAGGAGACCTTCCGAAGGCCACTTCTGGACCAGGGCATCCAAGCCTTCTGACATCCTTTCTTTTCTTTGACTGAAGAACCGACTCGCTTTGGAAGATTCGTAGCGCGCCATGAGGTCCATGATCGGTGCTCCCCAGCGGGCTACCACTTGGTCGAACACTTCCTGCGCTAGTTCCCATTCTCCGTGGTCTATCTTGTGTCTGCTGAGATAATCGGCCGTCACATTGTCTGTTCCCGCCACGTGTTGAGCTGACAGGTTCAATAGATGTGCTTCGGCCCACTGAAGGAGGCTGTCTGCTTCCTTCTCCAGCAGAGGGCTGCTCGTCCCCCCTTGGCGGTTGATGTAGGCCACCGTGGTGACATTGTCCGAGAGGACGCGGACCGCCCTTTGCCGTACCAAGGGCTCGAGAGCTGTGAGAGCTAGCGCCTCTGTCCTCAGCTCTAACCTGTTGATGGACCACCGAGCTTCTGTCGGGGTCCAGCTCCCCTTTGCGAACTGTCCCTCGCAATGAGCCCCCCATCCTGCGAGGCTTGCATCCGTCGTTAGTTGTATCCATTGCGGTGGGTCTAGAGGCATCCCGCATCCAAGGTTCTTCGGGCGCTCCCACCAGAGGAGAGTCCTTCTGACCTGAAGAGGACAGGGCAGATGCATGGATAAGGGATGAAGCTGCAGGGACCACCGTCGTAACAATGCACGTTGGAGGGGTCGTATATGTGCCTTGGCCCACGGTACTACCTCTATCGCTGCCGCCATGGTGCCCAGCAGTTGAAGGTAATGCCAGGCGGTAGGGATCCGTCTTGCAATGAAGCGAGAGACCAGACTCCTCAGATCTCGTAACCTCTGTTCCGACAGGAAGACTTCCTCTCCTTGTGTCGAATCTTGCTCCGAGGTAATCGATCTCCTGTGAGGGAATTAATCTGCTCTTTGCCCGATTGATGACCCAACCCAACTCCTCCAGGAATCCCACCACTCTGGTTGTAGCTGCACGACTGACTCGGTTTTCGCCCGAATCAGCCAATCGTCCAGGTATGGATGTACTAGAATCCCTTCCTTGCAAAGAGCCGCGGCTACGACTACCACTACCTTGGTGAATGTCCTGGGAGCTGTTGCTAGGCCAAAAGGAAGAGCCTGGAACTGAAAATGACCCCTCGGCACTGCAAATCTCAGGAACTGCTGATGAGATTTTCGGACCGGGATATGTAAGTATGCTTCCGTCAAGTCCAGCGATGTTAGAAACTCCCCCTGTCTTACCGCTGCAATGACCGACCTCAGAGTCTCCATTCAAAAATGAGGAACCGAGAGGCAACGATTGACTTGCTTTAAGTCCAGGATTGGGCGGAAGGACCCTTCTTTCTTTGGCACCACAAAGTAGATCGAGTATCGACCGGAGCCATATTGGTCTCTCGGGACGGGGGTCACCGCTCCCAACTCGATCAGCCTTGAAAGGGTGTCTTCTATTGCTGCTCTCTTTTCTGTAGATCCGCAGGGAGATTGCATAAAGGCTGGGGGTACTTGCTTTGTGAACTCGAGGGCATAACCCTCTCTGATTATTTTGAGTACCCAACGATCCGATGTGACTCGGGCCCAGGCAGGAAAGAACTGCCTTAACCGGCCCCCCACCAGCAGGCCTTTTTCCTGGGCCCCCGTCGTTTCATTGTGTTTTCCTAGGGCCTGAGGAAGCGGAGGAAGTCCCAAAGCCTCTTCCTGCTCCTCGAAACCCTCGGAAACCTTGACCTCTAGGTAAGGGGCGTCCCCTAGTAAAAAAAATTCTGTCTGAACGGCCGGAACCTACGAGAGTCCCTCGTTTGGTTACGAGTAGGGACCGTCGAACGGTTTTGTTTGGGCCCAGGTCTTTCACTAGCTTTTCTAGGTCTTCACCAAATAGTAGTCTCCCCTTGAAGGGGAGGCGACTCAGGCGAGCCTTCGAGGAGGGGTCCGCCGCCCAATTGCGTAGCCACAGATATCTCATGGCTGCTACCACCGAGGCAATATTTTTGGCTAGGCTTCTAATAAGGTCGTACTGACTATCCGCTAGAAAGGCAGAACCTGACTAAGCGTGCAGCACTAGCTTGCGCGTCAGTGGCGGCGCTATCCGCTAGTTGAAGCTGTTGAGCCCACCTCAGGCAGGCTCTTGCTACCCACGCTCCTGAAACTGAGGCCTGCAGGGCGAGGGCACTAACATCGAAGGCTTGCTTCAACAACGAGTCAAGCTTTCTATCCTGACTATCCTTAAGTGCTGCGCCGCCCTCGACCGGAATGGTCGTCTTCTTTGTCACAGCTGAGACCGCCGCATCTACCTTTGGGGATTTCAGCAGGTCCTTGTCCGCTTCCGGCATTGGGTACAAGCGAGACATGGCTTGTACCCCCCTTAGACTGGACTCTGGTTGATCCCACTCCTCCTGGATCATCTGGCGTACCACCCTGTGGACCGGAAAGACTTTTTCTGACGGCTTGGATCAAAGGATCCTCCAACGCTTCTTCTTCTGCAGGGATGTCTGATGTCATATTGAGCACCTTCATGGACTCATTAAGGATGGGAGCTCTTCCCGGCGAAATACTCTAACTATTCTGGAGTGCTCTTCTTCTGGGATCTCCCCCTCCTCGAGCTCTTCATCTTCCTCGCCCACTTCCCTGTCTGAGCCCTCCTCATCCGGGGTGGTAGGGGAAGGAGGCGTGAGAGGTTCCTCGCCCATTAGTCTAGAGCGCTTAGGGGGGGCTCCGGGGTCATGGGAGCTTGTCTTCCCTGGTCCGGGCCGACCACCCTCTTTCAGCATTGGAGGCCCCATGACTCCCTGCTGATGCATACAATAAGCTTTGTGTAAGAGAAGGACAAATTCTGGTGAAAAATACTCCCAACCTCCCTCCGTTCCACTGGGAGCCGAGGGAAGGGTCTGCGAGGGGCCTGGGCAGACCAATGTAGAGGGCGGAGGGATGGTGGAAGAATCCCCTCCCCCTTCCCTGGGACCTTGAGGGACCTGAGCAGGCTGATCCATGGCCAACTGAATCTCCTGCTCAACAGAAGCTGCTTCAGCAGCACAACCCTGGCAAATCCCTGCCTCAGAATCCGCCATTCTGCGTGTGCCGCAGGACGGGCAGCGTAATTTCCCCGTCATTCTTCCTCCTCTCTAGGATTTGTATTCAAGAGTCCCCCCCCTGATAGAGAGGATCCGGAGAACCAAAGGTAAAGGACCAAAAATCAAACCTGAAACTAAACTGAATTAAAACTAAAAGAAAACAAAAAACTTTCTTAGGTACAGTAAGGGGGGGGGGGGGGTATGCGAGGACCCACCCAAGCCCCAAATAAGCAAAAATAAAAAGGAATAAAAGTTAATAAAATAAAAAGAATAAATTGCCTAAAATCTTAAAAATTAAGAATACAGTCAGATCTTAAGACTCTGCAATACTTGCGGTTTCTGTGACCCGATGTTCCCTGAGCCGCGCTCGGCACGTTGAATCCGCTGACTGAAGATAGACTCCACGTGGTAGGCCTCAGCCACGTGGAGTCAGGTTGTGCGGCCGGCGAACTTGCTTTCACTGCCGGCTCCCCCAGCCGTTAGGGCAAAAATGCCTCGACGATCTGCCGCCGCCTCTAGCTCTCAGCTTGGGAAGACGCTGAAAGTGCGAGGCGGCAGTGAGGCCGGGAGAGTAGCGTTGCTGTCCCCGTACTCAGCCCCCGAATCGGGGCTTCAGCGTGGGGATGCCTCCAGCGCTCAGTCCGCCTCGGGGACTTCGGCACGAGGCAACAGAGAGAGGAGCAGAGACTGAAGTACCGGATGCCACACCCGCGTGGGGGGGGGGATGCCCGAAGTGGCCTGCTGCCCAGGAAACAACCTTCTCCTTCCCACGGACTCCGGAGGACCGGGAAGGGGGGGGGGGGGAAGAGAGAAAAGCAGAGATTCAGAAACGAATCAGAGAAAGAACACCCGGGAGTAGAAAAGAACTCCCTCAACTAAAATAAGGTAACCGAAAGAAATTAAAGCAATTAAATAAAAAGTTAATAAAAGAACTAAAAGACCAGTAAGCTCTTGGCTTACGGTAGCGCTCCAGCTGCTTGGAGGCTGAGAATACTGGTGCCTAGGGGTGGTGCCAGTGGTATTTATACCACACCATCATCAAAACAATGATGGGCTCAGCCTCCAAGCTGCTGGAAGGGTTGCGCAACCCGAGAGTAAAGGGACTGGACTGGAGTTCTGCTAAGGAACAGAACCACTTCCAGACTGCACCACGTAATCCCAAATCATACAGACGAGAAAGAAGAATCCGTTGGTCGATCAAATCAAATGCTGCAGAGAGGTCAAGAGACACGATAAGGGTGATGTCTCCACGATCATGGGCGACGTGGAGTTCGTTCAGTAGTGCCAGAAGAACAGTTTCGGTACTATGACCTGGATGAAATCCTGCTTGACGGGGATGGAATGCATTAGTAGCTTCAACACGAGAGTTGAGTTGTGCGAAAACAAAGCGTTCCAGAAGTTTAGCCAAAAAGGGAAGGTTTGACACAGGGCGCCAATGGGAAAGCACAAAGGGATTGAGGGAATGTTGTTTCAGAAGAGGGTGAACTATGAAAGATTTCCATAGGGACGGAAAAAGGCCAGTGGATAAGCTAGCATTGATAATGGTGGCCATGATGGGCACTAATTGTAGGGTAGGCTCGGCTAGCCAGTGGGAAGGGATTGGATCAAGCTGACAGGCAGTTTTCCTAGACTTAGATAATGCTTGTAAGAGCTCAGCTGAGGTAATGGGACAAAAGGAAGACCAAGTATGCGCTAATGCCCGATTAGGGGGGGGGGGGATGTGATCACCAGATGGTGTAGTTCAGTTTTAGGACTAGGGCTGTTAGAATCAATTCAAAAGTGAGCGTCTTAAACTTTAGGAAGATTAACTTTGCCAAGATGGGCCAATACTTCGGAGTCGTTAGCGGGATGGGAACAGCTGGGGGATGTAGAAAAACAGTGGGCAAAACTGAAAGGAGATATTTTAAGGGCAACCAACCTTTTTGTTAAAATGGTAAATAAAGGTAAAAGGAAAAGGAGACCAATATGGCTTTCGAAAGAAGTCGATGAAAAAGTGAAGAAAAAAAAAAAAAAAGAGGGAAGCCTTTATGAAATACAAGAGATCACAGAGAGAGGAAGACAGGCATCTAAATTTGGAAACACTTAGAGAAGCTGGCAATGTAGTCACGAAAGCAAAGAATCAAAAAGAGGAGGAAATAGCCAATGCAATAAAATGGGGGGATAAAGCACATTTACTTACCTGTAACAGGTGATCTCTGGGAACAGCAGGAATAAGTCTTCACATATGGGTACGTCGGTACCGACGGAGCCTGCACGGGAATGCTCCCCAGCATCCAATGAGAAAGCTTTTGGGAGCATCCCTCGCGCCTGCGCACTGACTTCCCGCCCTTTCCACTGTCTCTCCTCAGTTGAGTTTCCTAGCTGAGACAAAGGGAGAGAACGAGGAAAGGAGATAGATACAACTCTTAGGGGAGGTGGGTGGGTTGTGAAGACTTTTCCTGCTGTTCCCAGAGATCACCTGTTACAGGTAAGTAACTGTGCTATCTCCAGGAACAAGCAGGAATGAGTCTTCACATATGGGGACTCCCTAGCTAGAGATGCCAGGGGGAGATCCCATAAAAGGCATGTTCCTGGAACAGGAGTGCATTTCCCACACAGGAATCCCCGGCATCCCATGGGGGAATGGAGGGTAGGAGTTGAGAATAGAAGAGCTGTAAGGAAAACAGCAAACCCAAGGACTACAGGAGAGGAGTCCATGGCATGTACGATAAGTACCATTAAAATTATTTAATGAACAGTTATAATATGGAGCTTACCTACTGGATTGTAGGAAATAGAAAGCGTGATGAGTCTACTGGATATGCAGTAGCGGAATCCTCAAGGTGACCTCACAGCAGTGAGGGTGAAGGTCCAGATTTGGAAAAGCAGGTGATCCAGGTGGCAACTGGGGTAGGATTAGAACGGCAGGTCTTCAATGGAAAGCTTTATGAGAAAAAGCTGAAAACGTTTAGGTACAGAGTCAAAACATTGAGGACTAAAAGAAGAAGACTGACCGATTTGGACAACTAGCCCAGTCTTGGAGGGAAGAAGGGGTATGGAAAAAAGCCCAAATTCCCAAGGAGAACAATGTGTACTCAAAACAATGAAGATGTACACTATCTTTCCTAGCTGTTGAGAGATAGGAAAGATATTGAAGTTTGAATCTTCAAGGATAGGGAGACCTAGAGTAAAATGGAAGCTGTTATCACCACAGTAGTGGTTGTGAACATAACAGTCCCTTCATACTAAGGAACAGTATGAAAAAAGGAGCTCAATGACTGTAACCTCTAAGACAGGTACAAATTGCTATAGCAGACAGTGAGGAGATAGTATGTAATACATATTGATGTATAAAAAAATCTCCCAACAGATACAGATATAGAGATAGAGATAGAGATATATAGGGAGATATATATACCTATATATATATGCATATCTAGATATGCAGAAATATGTAATCTGAACTATCATTAAAATCATCTCTAATACCTGAAGATTGGAGGATCGCCAATGTAACACCAATTTTTAAAAAGGGTTCCAGGGGTGATCCGGGAAACTACAGACCGGTGAGCCTAACGTCAGTACCGGGAAAAATGGTAGAAACCATCATAAAGAATAAAATTACTCAGCATGTAGATAGTCACAACCTAATGGGAGACAGCCAACATGGCTTTAGACAAGGAAGATCTTGTCTTACTAATCTGTTATGTTTTTTTGAAGGAGTGAATAAACAGGTGGACAAAGGTGAGTCGGTTGATATTGTGTATCTGGACTTTCAGAAAGCCTTTGACAAGGTCCCTCATCAGAGACTTTTGGCAAAACTAAAGAGTCATGGGATAGGAGGCAGTGTACTATTGTGGATCAGGAACTGGTTAAAAGATAGAAAGCAGAGGGTAGGGCTAAATGGACAATTTTCCCAATGGAGAAAGGTGAATAGTGGTGTACCCCAGGGATCTGTGCTGGGTCCGCTGCTTTTTGACATATTCATAAATGACCTGGAAAGTGGAATAACTAGTGAGGTTATCAAATTTGCAGATGACTATTTAAAGTTGTTAAAACCCAAGAGGATTGTGGAAAATTGCAAGAGGATCTTGATAAATTGGAAGACTGGGCATCAAAATGGCAGATGAAATTTAATGTGGACAAGTGCAAGGTTATGCACCTAGGGAAGAACAACCCAAACTATGGTTACACGATTCAAGGTTCCACATTAGGAACCACCATCCAGGAAAAAGATTTAGGCGTCATTGTGGATACCATGTTAAAACCCTCAGCCCAGTGTGCAGCGGCAGCCAAGAGAGCAAATAGAATGCTAGGTATGATAAGGAAAGGAATGGAAAATAAAACAAAAGATATTATAATGCCTCTATATCGTTCCATGGTGAGACCGCACCTTGAATAATGTGTGCAATTCTGGTCACCGTATCTTAAAAAGGATATAGCGATTTTAGAAAAGGTACAGAGAAGAGCCACCAAAATGGTAAAGGGGATGGAAGGATACTCCTATGAAGAAAGGCTAAAAAAGTTAGGGCTCTTTAACATGGAAAAGAGACGGCTGAGGGGAGATATGATAGAAGTCTATAAATTAATGAACGGAGTGGAACGGGTAAACGTAGATCGATTGTTTACCTTATCAGAATATAGAAAGACTAGGGGACATGCAATGAAGCTACAGGGTAAACTATTTAAGACTAATAAAAGAAAATATTTTTTCACTCAACGTGTAACCAAACTCTGGAATTTGTTACCGGAGGATGTAGTAAAGGCTGTTAATGTAGCTGGGTTTAAAAAAGGTTTGGACAAGTTCCTGGAGGAAAGGTCCATAAACCATTAAGTGACCGAAGATATCAATGCTTGACCCAGTACAAGCATTGTGGAACTTGTGTCTCTTGGGGAAACTGCTAGGTACATATGACCTAGATTGGCCACTGTTGGAAACGGAGTACTGGGCTTGATACACATACAGGAGCATAAATTATGCACATACAGCTTACAGACATATGTATGTAGACAATAAGTCTGAAGATACACTAAGCCCCCTAAGAACATTCACATGGGAAATGTGAAGGGGAAAGATTCATCCAACAAGAGGGTGAAACCCACTTGACAGATATATAGAGAATCTATTTCCGTGGGCTAAGAGGATGCAGGAATGCAATCCAGTAAAATAACCAGGATGGTTGCGTGAAAAACAGAGTATCATATCAGTCTGTAAAGAGCAAGTCGGGAGTCCTTTAGAACTCTGACATGATAGATGGGTAGAAACGCATAGAGAAGATACCAGGAGGACCCACTGGAGGGACATAGGGGTATCATGCGTTACTAATAGCCTTGGATATTCACGCAGAAAAAGCTTATAACAGGAGACAAGAGGGTGTGGAGAACCCTCACAGTCCTGATAAGGATTTATAAGCTTTTTCCTCCTATATAGAATAGCCCTCAGAGACAAAGATCAATGCTCTGTAGCAAGGGCCCATAGTAGAAAGCTTCTCTGAAGATTGCAGAGAGCATTGGCAAGGAGAATTATGAGATAAAACTGACTTAAGTCAGGTGTCTTGCCACATCCTAGGAAAGGAGATAGCTAGAAAGAAGATAATGTGAGAAGCCTAAAGTGAGTAGGATTATCCAAGATAGATGAGGACTAGCTTGGAATCACTACTGAGGCTAGAGAAAAATTTTTGGAAGATAGACTGGAACTTGAGGAAAAGTACCAGTAGTTCAACCACCGGAACTCCTGCATGCAAAACAGCTGAAAGAACAGCAGAGAGAATCTTACTGTGCAAACAAAGAGAAACAGACAAAGGGAGAGGAGATATTCCTGTCCCTGTCTGATGAGTGATCTTGAGAATGTATTCAAGGAAACAAAAAAGTCTACACTGGGAGGAAAGCTAGAGAAGCTTTTCAGTATGGTACCACTCAGTCAGGGGAAACCCTGGATGAGAGGGGGAGGGTGACTTACCCATATGGCGAGTCAGCTGAAGGAAAAAATGTTCATGTTGGGACAGAAACGATCATGAGATAGTGGTTACCTCCCTTCTTGGTAGTAAGAAGAGGAGAATTCTGTAACCCATGGACAAGAATATCCTGACAGCTTAGCATACTGAAAAAGGAACACCCCAGTGTAGAGCTTTAAGAAAAAACAGTGAACAAACTTCTGTTAAGAAGGTTAACTGTAAATTGTAACCCTCAGAACCTATGGTTGCTGGGTATGTCGAGACTGGCTAGAATTTGGAAACTTCAGACTAGGACGAGGTGTCCCTTGTTTGGGCACCTCTGGATGATGGGCAGGGGAAGAGTGAAACCTTCTTTTCTTAGGGAAAGAAGGCTTGGTAGGACATTTCCTACCTCCTGGGGAAGAAGGCTTAGAATGGTCTCCAGAACCAGGGAAGTCAGTGGAGCAATGCGCAACCTGACGTAAAGCCTCCTTATTGAAGAGATGTTCTCCAGTACAAGGAGAATTACCCAGTGTATGTTGTGCCCATCTGTTCAAGTCAGAAGCTTGGAGCCAGGCTCTACGACGTGCTCCAATGGCAATAGCAGAGGATCTGATAACAGACTCAAAAGACAGAGTCTAGAGAAGCACGAGAAAGAAACCAAGAGATATTCCGGCTATGATTAAGCAGCAAGGAATAGTCAGCAGCCTTAGGCTCTGACAAAAAAGGAGTCAAAAGAGAATTTTCTTTGTGACCTCCTGGAGTGTTAGACTCATAAAATATATAAGAAATAATTCTTGATGCCAACATAGATGTTTGGAAGGTTTGATGTCCAAAGGCATCAAGTGCTCTAGAAGCACGACCTGGCGGATAAGAATGCTTCTTCTTGCTTTTTACCTTCCTCATTGCTGATTCCACTACAATGGAATGATGGGGAAGTTGATTCTTTTGAAACCCTGGAGAGGGGGGCACCTGATACAGAACATTAGTTGCTGTAGAAGGTGAGGGAACCCTTAAAGGAGATTCCCATATTCTCAGAAGAAGATCCTGCAAAGAATTATGTAAAGGAAGCATTATATTTTCCTTTTCTGCAGGAGAGCCTTGGTTAAGATCACAACCAGGGATAGGAATAGCAAGAAAGGTTGTCATGTCAAGGAGAAACTTCTGAAAAGAAGGATCTCCAATGGGAACCATCCCTGGGAAGGCTAAGGTTGAAGATGCAGCCTGAGCACCAGAGTGCAGAAAAAGAACCTTACTAGATGGATAATGATACTGGCAGTCACGATTTGAGGCAGTGAGTACTGCATCGTCTATGCCAGGTATCGATTCCAAACTAGGCATAGAAAGGATCGATGGCACTGATGTTACTGCAGGAATAGACATCGATACCGATACCGGTAATGGCATCGAGACCGTCATCGGAGGCTGTTCAAGTGGCACCGAGGTAACCAGAGAGTCTTGGTGAGTGTCCTCGGTACTGCGTATCCGGAACCGAAAAGGGTCGGTTCCAAGGCGCGTTGGTACCCAGTCCTCTAGACTAGATATCGATTCCAGACTCGGCATCGAAGGGAGCGAGTATCGATGCATGTCTAGAGTGCACCGGCGTCGGTGGTGGTACCGGCGATGCTGATACAGGGAAGTCACTCTGGGTCGTATCGATCGGTCCCGAAGGTACCGAGGATGCCAGATGACGATCCCTGGTGAAGAGTTGAACACTCGACACCGGTGCCGGGGTATTGGTAGCGCTCGAAGCGGATACCACCACCGAGCATGGCTTAGAAACAGGAAAGTCAATCTGGAACGTAACGATCGGTCCCGAAGGTACCGAGGACGCCAGATGACGATCCCTGGTGAAGAGTTGAACACTTGACACCGGTGTCGGGTTATCGGTACCGCTCGAAGCGGATACCACCCCCGAGCATGGTATGTTCTGTGAGGGGTGAGCCCCAGGAACAACCTGAAACCCCTGAAATGCTTTGGAGCCCGAAGACTCCCGCCGGAGTTTTAATGCCAATGGGGTCTTGAGGGCAAGGCCGGAGCCGTCATCATGCATGGCATGAGACCTACCACTCAAGGATTCGCAAGTCTTAACAGACTGTTTGTGGGTTACCTGATCCTGTAGAGAAGAAAAACCTGGTGCCCTCACTGCAGGAGGGAAAACGGTATCGAGAGAAACTCGAAAGAGGGAAGGTCTTCTCTCAGTATTGCAGCCTGATAATTCAGGGGAAAAAGGGTCAGGACCCAAACAGGTTAGACACCAGAGATTGGAGTCTAAAAAGAAAACTGTGTTGCCACAGTGAAGGCACTTCTTAGGACAAGGCGGCTCCATGATGGAGAGGCCTTGTAGACCTAAAAAGGTTAAGACAGAAACAGAGCGAAAAATCTGAGTTTAAGAAAAAAGAAAGAAAAAACCACCGGCGGTACCGGTGTCGGCGGGAAAAACAGCCGCGACCACAAGAAAACAAGAAAAGAAGTATTTAAAGAAAAAGGTTTCTGCGGTGACAAGAAGACGTCCTGCCGGCTCCGCGGAAAGAGTAGTTACTCACCTGTAACAGGTGTTCTCCAGGAGCAGCAGGAATCAGTCCTCACTTATGGGTGATGGCGGGGCCGACGGAGCCCTCGAGGAACAATTTTCCCCAGCTTTCGCAGAAAGCTTTTGGGAATTGCAGCGCGCATGTGCGGTCCCCTTCCCGCCCAAGGGTGCCATCTTGCTCAGTCTGATGACATAGCGGAAAGACAGCAAAAACTTAGCAAAAATATGCAATAAGAATGACTGCAACTCCAAGGGGAGGAGGGAGGGTAGTGAGGACTGATTCCTGCTGCTCCTGGAGAACACCTGTTACAGGTGAGTAACTACTCTTTCTCCAGGACCAAGCAGGAAGTCAGTCCTCACTTATGGGACTCCCAAGCTTAAGGCTACCGGAGACCTCAAGCCGAAAAGAGCTCCCTCAAGCTCAACAGTACAGAGGGAAGGAATCTTCTCTGAATACGAATCTGGCCGGTGCCCAACACCAGGGCCGGAGGGTAGGAGTTGCCTAAACCTCAAAGAGATTGTGGAGGACTGCCTGTCCGAAAGCACTGTCCCTGCGGGACTCCCTTTCCAGGCAGGAATGAGCCGCAAAGGTCTGGCTTGAAGACCAAGTAGCGGCCCGGCAGATGTCTGCCAATGGAACAGAGCGAAGATGAGCCACGGACGCAGCCTTCGCCCTGATACGGTGAGCTGTGACTCGACTCCCTAAGGAGAGGCCGGCTGCCCCATAAGCCCAGGCGATACAGTCAGCTACCCAGATGGACATAGTATGCTTAGAGACAGGTACCCCCAACCGATTGGGGTCAAAAGATACGAAAAGCTGGACAGCCTTTTTATGCTCCTGCGTACGGTCAAGGTAGAAGGACAAGACTCTTCTACAGTCCAGGGTATGCAGAACAGTCTCAGCCCGGCTGGTATGCGGCCTGGGAAAGAAGGTCGGAAGAACCACCTCCTGATTGATGTGAAAGTGGGAGACCACCTTTGGAAGAAACTTAGGGCGAGTCTGTAGGACAACCCTATTCCTGTAGAACCTAGTGTATGGGGGCTCCGACACTAGGGCCTGTAGTTCACTTACGCGCCTAGCGGAAGTAAGGGCTACCAAGAAGAGCGTTTTCCAGGAGAGGAAACGAAGAGGGCAGGTAGCCATGGGTTCAAAAGGCGGACAGGTAAGCCTTTGCAGAACCACACTGAGGTCCCAGTCAGGAGCTGGAGGACGCAACGGAGGCTTAAGCAGATGAAGGCCTCTGAGAAAACGCACCACCAAGGGGTGCGAGGAAAGAGGCTGGCCCTCCACCGGTGAATGATGTGCCGAGAAAGCACTGAGGTGGACTCTGTCAGAGTTGGATTTGAGACCTAGATCGGAGAGGTGAAGCAAATATTGCAGTACCACCGATACTAAACAGGCAAAGGGGTCCTCAGAGCGCTGAGAACACCAGACCGAGAAGCGACGCCATTTAAGGGCGTAAGATTTCCGGGTGGAAGGTCGCCGAGACGCTAGGACGGCTTCCACCTCCGGAGGAAGCAGAAGCGGAGCTAGGACTACCCTTTCAGCAGTCAGGCCATCAGATGCAGGGCCCGGAGGTTGGGGTGCAGAAGAGTACCTGATCCTGTGTCAGGAGATCAGGCTGAAACCCCAGAGGAAGAGGGGTGTCCACCGCTAGCTGTAGAAGTAGAGGGAACCACGGTTGTCTCGGCCACCTGGGCGCTACCAGGATCACGGAGGCCCTGTCCTAGACAACTTTGAACAATGTCCGGGACACAAGTGGTGTGGGAGGGAAGGCATACAGAAGACCCGTGGACCACGAGATGAGGAAAGCATCCGGCGCTACTCTGAGAGGATGCGGGTGCCAGGAGCAGAACCTGGGAAGCTGCCGGTTCAGGGGACTGGCAAAGAGATCCATGGTGGGAGAGCCCCACCAGCGGAAGATCTGCTGGGCCACTGCGGGGTTCAACCTCCATTCGTGCGGCTGCAGAATCCGGCTCAGTTTGTCCGCCAGGCAATTGTCCTGCCCGGGCAGGTAAACAGCCTTGAGGAGGTCGTCGTGACCGACTGCCCAAGAGCAGTGTCTCCGAGCCTCCTGACATAGGAGGGAGCCCATGCCCCCCTGTTTGTTCACGTAGAACATGGCAACCTGATTGTCCGTCTGCACCAGTACAGACTGACAAGATGTGAGGTGAGAGAAGGCCCGCAGAGCTAGGCGGATTGCCTGTAGCTCCAGGAAGTTTATCTGCTGGGCGGCTTCCCAAGGTGTCCAAAGGCCTTGAGTGCATGTCCCTTGACAATGCACTCCCCATACCAGGAGAGAGGCATCTGTCATGAGCACCTGGGACGGTGGGGGAGCCTGAAAGTTCATGCCGAGTACCAGGTTGGGCAGGTGAAGCCACCATTGCAGAGAGGAGACCAGGCGGTCGGAAATCTGTATTAGGTCCGACAGCCTCCCTGTGGCCTGATGCCATTGAGTGCGAAGGCTCCACTGAGCAGGTCTCATATGTAGACGGGCATTCGGAGTGACATGGACCGTGGAGGCCATGTGCCTGAGTAGCTGCAGGAACTGTCTGGCAGAGATCGGCGACGTGCTGTTGAACCTGCCGGCCAGAGCTATGAGCCTGTTGGCCTGTTCCAGAGGCAAGAAGGCATGAGCCTGCATAGTGTCCAGCCGTGCTCCTATCAACTCGAGATCCTGAGAGGAGAGCAAAGTGGACTTTGAGGTTTATGACGAACCCCAAGTGCTGCAGCAGAGCCACCGTGCGTTGAGCGGCCTGAGTGACCTCTGGGGCAGACGGTGCCCGGATGAGCCAGTCGTCCAGGTAGGGGAAGACGAAAAGGCCTTGAAGCCTCAGGAAGGCTGCCACCACTGCCAGGCATTTTGTGAACACCCTGGGAGCGGAGGAGAGGCCAAAGGGCAGTACTCAGTACTGATGATTGCCTGCCACCACAAATCGTAGATATTGCCGGTGGTCCGGATGAATAAGAATGTGGTTATAAGCATCCTTTAGATCCAAGGAGCATAGCCAATCTCCCTGCCGGAGGTAGGGCGGTAGGATTCCAAGGGTAAGCATCTTGAACTTTTCCCGCTGCAGGAACTTGAGGTTGCGTAAGTCCAGAATGGGTCTGAGGCCTCCTGTTCTCTTCTGAACCAGGAAGTACCTTGAGTAAAACCCGTGACCCCACAGATGCTGGGGCACTGGTTCCACAGCCTGTTCGTGAAGCAGACTTTGCAGCTCCTGAAGGAGTAAGTCCCTGTGCAGGGGGGGTCTTGGAGGCTCCCCTGGAAAGAAGGGGGGGGGGGTACCTGGTGAAAATGCAAGAGGTATCCCTTCTGAACCACCTGCAGCACCCAGGAATTGGATGTTATGACAGACCACCGGTGGGCAAAGTGGGTCAGCCGGCCCCCCGTGCTGGGCAAAGGCCCCTGAGAGGGAGAGGCTATGCTGGCATAGTCAAAAAACCCCACCTTGCTGGGCCAGGGCCTGCGTAGTGGGCTTGGGGGCCCTCTGCCTACGGGATCCGTTACCCTGCCCCTTAGGCTGCTGCCCCTGATGGGGGGTTGCTGAGGCCTGATATTGTGGGTGGTGGTGTTTATAAGCCAACACCTTCCTCGGGTAAAAAGGCTTTTTCCCCCAAGCCCTTCTTCTGTGAAGGGGCAGAGGTCTTTCTGGATAGGCGAGTCCTGGTGAGAGTCTTGGACTCGAGCTCCGCCGCCTTTTCGGCCATCGGTTTGCCAAAGAGGTTTTCACCTCTGCAAGGGACATCGACCAACTTGTCCTGCACCCATGGCTTGAGGTCGGATGACTGAAGCCAAGCCTGACAGCGAGCCCCGATGCTGGCTCCGGCTACTCGAGCTGATGCTTCGAAGCCATCGTAGGCCGCTCGAGAAATGAACTTCTAACACTCTCGAATCCCTGTGGACAAGGCCTGGAACCGCTGCAAAGGTTCCTCGGAGAGACCTGCAGAGAACCCCGCAAGTTCCTTTGCCAGGTCTCGAAGATACATGCCCATATATAGCTGATATGTCTGGACTCGACAAGCAGCATAGAGCTCTGGAAGCACTTTCTACCGAGAGCATCCAGGTTCGGGGCCTCCTTACCCGGAGGCACCGAGGAGTGCATCTGACTCTTCAGTCGATGCATGGCCGATTCCACCACCATGGAATGGTGCGGCAGTTGTGCCTTCTGGAACCCGGGGCTCTTGCGATACATGGAATCGACCCGCTTGCTCAGCACCGGCGTCGAGGCCGGGCTCTCCCACATGTGGAAGAGTAGCTGCTCCAGCATCGGGGGAACCGGTACAGTAAAGGCCTCCTTCAGGGGAGAGTCATACTGGAGGGCCTCGAGCTCTTCGGCTCGAGGCTCCTCCTCCGGATCCACGGGGAAGGCCAAAGCCTTGGCCATATCCCTCACGAAATCGGAGAACCGGGTATCCTCCGGGGGGGGGGGGGGGGACTGCCTCTGAGGCTCCGACTCAGGCGAGTCGGAGGGGACGCACCAAGTCTGAAAAGAACCGGGTGACTCGTCCTCCTCCGTGTCCCAGCCCGACTCCTCCGAGGAGGAAATCGAGCGGCTCCGTGCGTGCGGGAGCCAGGGACCTCCGCCCCAACGCCGAGGCCGGTGTCGAGGACCTCGGTCCCGAACGGGAGGCCGAGGGAGACCTAGGTCGAGGATCGACTCGAGCTCGTATGGACTCGAGGATCGACTCGGCCTCCGGGGTTGACTTGGGCGTCGACGTCCCAGTGGTCGGGGCAGATGCACTGGCGAGGCCGGTGATCAATGCCCGCTGCTGGTCCATGAAGGCAGCGATACTGCGCTCCAAGGTCGTCAATCTGAGACCAAACTCAGAAGACCCAGCAGCCCCCGACTCGGGCCCCGACAGCGTCGGGCCGGACGCCGGCTCTCCCGGAGGAGAGTCCAGGCAACTCCACCTCGAGACGAGGAAGCTTCGAAGGCCTCTCCCCCTCCGAGGACCCGGGGCATCTGACGGGGCTATGCGACCTGGCCCTCGAGGGACCAGGAGCGTCCTCTGACGCCACCCTCGTGGGCTTCTTCTTCCGACGGTGTTCCCAGCCGGGGGACCCCCGTTCAGAGGAACTCCGACGGTGCTCGGAGCCGGAGCCACGAGACGTCGAGGCCTCTGACGAGGTCCTTGCCCGACTGGATGCGGGGTCAGAGAAGATTTGTTCCTTTTGCGACTGCCGACTCAACGCCTTCGAGGACATCTTGCTGCACAGACCGCAACTCATTGAGTCATGTTCGGGTCCAAGGCAGCGGAGGCAGCAGTCATGCGTGTCGGTAAGAGACATAAGTTTGACACAACCACCACACTTTTTAAACCCACTGGCAGCCATCGGGGGAAGAAGGGCCCCTGCAAGGTTGAAAGACCGTGCTGCCAGGGAAGAAGGAAAAAGTGTCGGGAACGCCAGTTGGAGAGAAAAAGAAAAAAATTATGTGAATGGGCCCGATAGGGGATATCGAGGCCCAGCAGACACACTAACCGAGAAAAAATAACAAAATAAAAGAAATCAACTTCTTCAGTGGTAACAAACTACATCTGTAGGGCTCTGCGGAAAAAAGGAGACTGAGCAAGATGGCACCCTTGGGCGGGAAGGGGACTGCGCATGCGTGCTGCAATTCCCAAAAGCTTTCTGCGAAAGCTGGGGAAAATTGCTCCGCAAGGGCTCCATCGGCGCCAACGTCACCCATAAGTGAGGACTGACTTCCTGCTTGGTCCTGGAGAAAAACGAAAACTGAGGAGAGACAGTGGAAAGGGCAGGAAGTCAGTGCGCAGGCGCGAGGGATGCTCCCAAAAGCTCTCTCATTGGATGCTGGGGAGCATTCCCGTGCAGGCTCCGTCGGTACCGACGTACCCATATGTGAAGACTCATTCCTGCTTGTTCCTGGAGATGACATTTTTCAGGTATGTTTGTGAGAAGAGGAAGGGCAAAAGTGGTATTGTCAGACTCAAGGGTGAAGGGGAGGAATATGTAGAAGCTGATGAGGATAAAGTGGAATTGCTTAATATTGCTGTTCTCTGTTCACAGATGAAGAACCAGGAGCAGGACCTCAGAAAACACCCACAAACAGGAACAGAAGCGAGGGACATCTTGAACAATTTTCAGAAGACTGTGTTCGTGAGAAACTAGCTAAACTTAAAGTAGACAAAGCGATGGGATTGGATGGGATATACCCTAGAATACTGAGGGAACTTGGGGATGTTCTAGCAGCTCCACTGACTGACCTTTTCAATGCCTCATTGGAGTCGGGAATGGTGCCAAAGGACTGGAGAGAGGCTCGTGTAGTCCCTTTACACAACAGCAGAAGTAAGGATGTGATTAAAGACTACAGGCCAGTTAGTTTTACCTAGGTAGTGAGTAAATTATTGGAAACGTTGCTGAAAGAGAAAATAGTGAGGTTTCTGGAGTCCAGCAGATTACAGGATCCGAGGCAGCATGGATTCACCAGAGGCAGGTCTTGTCAGACAAATCTGATTCATTTCTTGACCGGGTGACCAGACAGTTGGACCGAGGGGGAGCCCTAGTTGTGGTGTAATTAGATTTCAGTAAAGCCTTTGACACTGTTCCTCACAGGCGACTTATAGAAAAACCTGAGCACCCTAGGGGTGGACCCTAAAGATACTGCTTGGGTTATTAATTGGTTGGGTGGAAGGTGACAGAGTACAGGTAAATGGAGCAAGGTGTTACCATTGGTGTGCCCCAGGGATCTGTCCTTGGTCAGATTCTTTAACATCTTTGTTAATGATATAGCGGAAGGGCTGTCCGGTAAGGTTTGCCTTTTTGCAGATGATACCAAAATCTGCAATAGAGTAGACACCCAAGAAGGTGTAGATAACATGAGGAGGGATCTAGCTAAGCTTGAAGAAAGGTCTAGAATTTGGAAGCTGGGATTTAATGTTAAAAAACGTAAGGTCATGCATTTGGGCTGCAGCAATCCAAGGGAGCAATATATTATAGGGGGTGAAGTAGTTTTGTCCACTAAAGAAGAGTGGGATCTAAGCGTGGTTGTGTCTGATGATCTTAATGTAGCTAAACAGGCAGAAAAGGCGACAGCAAAAGCTAGGAGAATGCTTGGGTGCATACGGAGAGGAATGGCTAGCAGAAAAAAGGAGGTGATAGTACCTCTGTATAAGTCTTTAGTGCGACTTCATTTGAAGTATAGTGTGCAATTCTGGAGACCGCACCTTCAAAAGGGTGTGAACAGGATAGAGCCAGTGCAGAGGGTGGCTGCTAAAATGGTTACTGGTCTTCATTATAAAACATAGGAGGACAGACTTAGGGATCTTACTATGTACACCTTAGAGGAAAGGCAGGATAGAGGCGATATGATTGAGATGTTTAAATACCTCCGTGGCATAAATGTTCAGGGGGACAGCTTTTTTCAATTGAAAGCAAGTTCTGCTACGAGGGGACAGGGGATGAGGGTGAAGGGAGATAGTTTCAGGAGTGATATGCGGAAATATTTCTTTACGGAAGGAGTGGTGGATCCATGGAATAGTCTCCCAGTAGAAGTGGTAGAGAAGAGGACAGTAACTGAATTCAAAAAAGAATGGGACAAATACAGAGGATCTCTAAAGGAAAAAAGGGGACTGTTGTAATTGATATGGAAGGACAGACTAGATAGGCCATGTGGTCTTTTTCTGTTGTCATTTCTATATCATAAGCGAATAGGGAGCATTATCGGCCATGGTGATGGGACCTTGCTGCAAGATATCTTTCTGAGGAAGGGAGATGACTGGGTTAGTCGAACAGGATCAGCATACTACGGCTGCTGAGGCCAGCCGCATGACATGAAGATCACCATGCCAGAATGAGCTTCGATCCAACTTAGAACCCTCCCAAGCAGGACACAAGGAGAAAACATGCACAACAGGGGAGCAGTAGGCCAGGACTGAACGCGTCCAGGCCCCAAGGCCCATGCTCCTTCCGCTAACCGACAAAGGCCTGTGTCTTGGCATTCTGTGCAGACTGCCTGAGATCCACTGTGGGCAACCCCCAGGTACGAACTATTTGTTGAAGTGCCCAGGAGGCTAGTTCCCAATTGTTGGGATCTACAATGTGACAGCTGACGTACGTTGCTTGTACACTGTCCATCCCCACAATGTGCTGTGCCGACTTGTCGATGACACTCCATCCAGAGGAGGAGAAGAGCCATCTCCCTGGTCATTTCCGGACTGCTTGTTCCGCAGTGTCGGTTTAAATAGGACACCGTCATAGCATTGTCGGAAACAAAGTAGACCACCTGGGATCAAAGAAGAGGCAGGAAGTGCAGCAAGGCAAGGCGGACCACCCAGGCTTTTAAGCAGTTGATCGTCCAGCATGCTTCCCGAGGCGACCAGGTCCTCTGAGCCGTCTGGGACTGGCAAAGTGCTCCGCCGCCCGAGAGACTGGAGTGTTTACTAGAATCCAGCAAACAGCTTGCAAGAGAATGCCCCAAAGCAGATAGTCACACACACACATGCAGCTCTGTAGGAGAAAAAGAGTTGAAGGTGTGCAGAGTGCTTGAGAAAAATTTCTTGCATAAGGGATACCTTGCCCATCCAGTTATCGAATAGTGCTCTGAGAAACTCCACAGTTTGGGGTGGCCAGAGGCAACCCTTGGAATAATTGACCATTCAACTGAGGCTCTCCGAGAAGGTGACCAGTGAGGAGACCGTTTGACTGGTTTCTGACATGGAGCTTGCATGAATGAGCCAGTCGTCCAAGAAAGAGTAGTTACTCATCTGTAACAGGTGTTCTCCAGGAGCAGCAGGAATCAGTCCTCACATATGGGCGACGTCGGTGCCGACGGAGCCCCCGTGCGGAGCATTTCCCCAGCTTTCATAGAAAGCCTTTGGGAATGCAGCACGCATGCACAGTCCCCTTCCCGCCCAAGGGTGCCATCTTGTTCAGTCTGACGACATAGCTGAAAGACAGCACAAAAAAGAAAATGAACTATATACAATTGCAACTCCAAGGGGAGGAGGGAGGGTTGTGAGGACTGATTCCTGCTGCTCCTGGAGAACACCTGTTACAGGTGAGTAACTACTCTTTCTCCAGGACCAAGCAGGAAGTCAGTCCTCACATATGGGACTCCCTAGCTCAGGGCTACCAGAGGCCCCAAACTGAAAAAATGAGCTCCCTCTAGAGCCTCAGCATGCAAGAACAGAATCTTCTCTGATAACGCCCTGGACAGGTAGCCCAACACAAGGGCCGGAGGGTAGGAGTTGCCTAGACCCCAAAGAGATTATGGAGTACCGCTTGCCCGAAAGCATTGTCCATGTGGGACTCCCTCTCAAGGCAGTAGTGGGCCGCAAAAGTCTGGCTTGAAGACCAAGCAGCGGCCCGGCAGATGTCTGCCAACGGAACAGAGCGGAGATGAGCCACTGACGCAGCCTTCGCCCTGACATGGTGAGCCGTAACTCGACCCTGCAACGAGAGGCCGGCTGCCCTGTAAGCCCAGGTAATGCAGTCAGCTACCCATATGGACAAAGTACGCTTGGAGACAGCCAACCCCAACTTACTGGGGTCATAAGAGATGAAGAGCTGAACCGCCCTCCGGTGCTCCCGCGTACGGTCAAGGTAGAAGGATAACGCCCTCCTACAGTCCAGGGTACGCAAGACCATCTCAGCCCGGCTAGCATGAGGCCTGGGAAAGAAAGTCGGAAGAACCACCTCCTGATTGAGGTGGAAGGAGGAGACAACCTTTGGAAGGAACTTAGGATGAGTCTGTAAGACTACCCTGTTCCTATAGAACCTAGTGTAAGGTGCCTCTGATACCAGGGCCTGAAGCTCACTCACTCTCCTTACTGAGGTAAAGGATACCAGAAAGGGTGTTTTCCAGGACAGAAAACGCAGAGGGCAAGTAGCCATAGGTTCAAAGGGTGGGCAAGTAAGCCATTGCAAGACCACATTTAAATCCCATTCAGTGGCAGGTGGACGCACTGGAGGCTTAAGCAAAAGCAGGCTTCTGAGGAAGCGAGCCACCAAAAGATGGCTGGAGAGAGACTGACCCTCCACGTGAGAGTGGTGTGCTGAAAGAGCACTGAGATGAACACGAACAGAATTGGACAAGGCCTAGGTTGGACAGGTGAAGCAAATACTGCAGCACCACGGGTACCAGGCATGAGAAGGGATTCTCATTGTGTTGAGTACACCAGATAGAGAATCTACGCCACTTAAGGGCATAAGACTTTCTGGTGGACTTTCTCCTAGAGGCCAAGACTACATTCCTCCACTTCCCTAGGCAGTAGTAAAGGCGCTAGAACTACCCTTTCAGCAGCCAGGCCATCAAATTGATGGACTGGAGATTGGGGTGCAAGAGATTCCTGCTCCTGAGACAGGATATCGGGTTGCATCCCCAGAGGGAGAGGAGTATCTACCGCCAGTTGCAACAGCAGTGGGAACCAGGGTTGCCTTGGCCACCTTGGGGCTACCAGAATCACTGAGGCCTTGTCCCAGGTCACCTTGAAAAGGGTCTTGGACACTAGAGGCGTGGGAGGAAACGCATATAGGCGGCCTGTAGACCATGAAATGAGAAACGCATCCGCTGCTACTCAGAGGATGCGGTTGTCTGGAACAGAACCTTGGTAGTTGATGGTTCAGAGGACTGGCAAAGAGATCTATGGTTGGAAGACCCCATCTCAGGAAGATCTGTTGAACCACTACAGGATTCAACTGCCATTCGTGCGGCTGCAGGATTCTGCTCAATCTGTCTGCCAGGTAATTCTCCTGACCTGGGAGATTGACTGCCCAGGAGCAGTTTCTACGCTTCTTGACAGAGAAGGCGGGACCCTGTGCCCCGTTGTTTGTTCACATACAACATAGCTACTTGATTGTCCGTCTGAATCAAGACGGACTGGTGAGAGATGAGATGAGAGAAAGTTCTCAGTGCTAAGCAGATAGCTCTCAGTTCTAATAGATTGATCTGCTGTGCGACCTCCCAAGGAGTCCACAGGCCTTGAGTACATGCCCCTTGGCAATGTGCACCCCAACCCTGGAGAAGCATCGGTTGTCAGCACCTGAGTGTGGAGGTGCCTGAAAAGGCATCCCTTGCACTAGGATTTGGAAGATGAAGCCCCATTGCAGAGAAGACTGTAGTAGGCTGGATACCCGCACTTTGTCCGTGAGGCTTCCTGTAGCCTGGTGCCACTGAGTCCTGAGGCCCCATTGAGCTGGCCTCATGTGTAGACGGTCATTTGGCGTCACATGGACTGTAGATGCCATGTGGCTTAAGAGCCTCAGGGATTGTCTGGCAGTGACCAGAGAATTGCTGTGGAATAGTCTGGCTAGAGCCATCAATCTGTGTGCCCTGTCCACTGGCAGAAAGGCCTTTGCCTGAGAAGTGTCCAGTCGAGCTCCTATGAACTCCATGTTCTGGGAGGGTTGCAAACTGGACTTTGCGAAGTTTATGACAAACCCCAGGTGCTGAAGCAGAGCGACAGTGCGAAGTGTGGCTTGATTGGCTCATCAGGGGTCAATCCCTGCAAGAGGCCAATCAAGTAGAGTGGAGTGGCCTAGTGGTTGGGGCAAGGTACTTCAGGCCGGAAGGTCGGGGGTTCAAATCCCACTAGAGGACAGCAACCTTGGGCCGGAAGGACTGGGGTTTCTAGTCCCACAGGTGCTCCTTGTGGTCTTGGGCAAGCCACTTAACCCTCCATAGCCCATGTTCCCTGTAAAATAGTTATCTCCAAGTTATAATGCCCTGTTCAATGTAATTTCAGTTTGTTCAATGTAAACCGCACTGATGCAGAATAGCGCGGTATATAAGAACGTAAATAAAATAAATAAATCGCCCAGGTATGGGAAGACAGAGGCCTTGAACCCTGAGGTAGGCCGCTACCACCGCCAGGCACTTGGTTAACACCCTGGGGGCGGATGTGAGGCCGAAGGGCAGTACTCTGTACTGATAATGGTTTCCTCCCACTACAAATCTGAGATAGTGTCTGTGGTCTGGATGAATAAGGATGTGAGTATAAGCATCCTTTAGGTCCAAGGAGCATAGCCAATCTCCCTATTGGAGGTAGGGCAGCAGGATTCCAAGGGTAAGCATCTTGAACTTTTCCCTCTCCAGCAACTTGTTCAGGTTTTGCAAGTCTAGGATGGGTCTGAGGCCTCCTGTTCTCTTTGGTACCAGGAAGTACCTGGAATAGAAGCCGTAACCTCTCAGGTGATGGGGCACCGGTTCCACTGCCTGCTCCTTTAGAAGACCTGCCAACTCCTGCAAGAGTAAGTCCCTGTGCAGAGGGAGTCTGGGAGGCTCCCTGGAAAATAGGAGGGGGGTACCTGGTGGAAGTGGAGGAGATAGCCCTTCTGGACTATACTGAGAACCCAGGTATCCCTCATGACGGCTGACCACCTGTGGGCGAACAGGGCCAGCCCTGCCTCCAGTGCTGATGGGGGCCAGCTGAGGAGAGGCGGCTATAACAATGCAGTAAAAAAAAACCTCCCTGCTGAGCAGGAGCCAGAGTAAGAGGCTTGGGGGCTTTCTGCCTATGGGGCCCATAACTCTGCCCCTTGGCCTGCTGACCCTGTTGGGGAGCTACAGAAGCCTGATAATGAGGGTACTGTTTATAGGCAGATGACTTCCTCAGGTAAAAGGTCTTTTTCCCCGAGCCCTTCTTCTGAGAAGGGACAGAGGTTTTCCGGGACACCCCTGTCCGGGTAAGAGTCTCGGTCTTGAGTTCGGCAGCCTTGTCAGCCATGGGCTTGCCAAAGAGGTTTTCACCTCGGCAGGGGACATCAACCAACTTGTCCTGCACCCATGGCTCGAGGTCCGATGACTGTAGCCAAGCCTGACAGCTTGCACCCATGCCGGCCGCGGCTACTCGGGCTGAAGCCTCGAAGTCATCATAGGCTGCTCAAGATATAAAAAACTTCGAGCACTCACGAATACCCGAGGACAGAGCATTGAACCTCTGCAAAGGTTCCTCGGAGAGATCAGCAGAGAACCCGGCAATCTCCTTTGCCAGGTCTCGAAGGTACATGCCCATGTACAGCTGGTAGGTCTGGACACGGCAAGCAAGCATAGAGCCCTGGAAGCACTTCTTACCGAGGGCATCCAGGTTCTGGGCCTCCCGGCCGGGAGGCACCGAGGAGTGCATCTTCTGACTCTTCAGATGATGCATGGCCAATACCACAACCATGGAGTGGTGCGGTAATTGTGCCTTTTGGAACCCAGGGCTCTTGAGGACTCGATAGATGGAATCGACCTGCTTGCTCAAAACCGGCGTCTATGCCGGCGCCTCCCACATGCGGAAGAGCAAGCGTTCCAGCATCAGAGGAACCGGAACAGTAAAGGCCTCCTTCGGGGGAGAATCATACTGTAGGGCCTCGAGCTCCTTGGCTCGAGGCTCCTCCTCGGGATCCGTGGGGAATGCCAAAGTCTTGGCCATGTCCTGCACGAAGTCTGAGAACCAGGTATCCTCGGGGGGGGGGGGGACCTTCTCCGTGGTTTGGACTCGTGCGACTCCTCATCCTCTGTCTCCTAGCCGGACTCCTCGGAGGAGGAATCGAGCGGCTCTGGTCGGGCAGGCATCGATGCCATCCGCCCCGACGCCGAGGGTACCGGCGTCAACGACCTCAGTCCCGAACGGGAGGCCAAGGGGGACCTTGGCCGAGGATCGACTCGAGTTCGCATGGACTCTAGGATCGGCTCAGCCTCCGGGGTCGACTTGGACGTCGATGTCCCGGTGGTTGGGGCAGATGCACCGGTGAGACCGGCCTATCAGTGCCCGCTGCTGTTCCATGAAAAACAGCCAAGCTGCTCTCCAAGGCCGTCAACTTGAGTGCGAGCTCAGGAGACTCAGCAGCCCCCAACTCGGGCCCCGGCAGCACTGGGCCTGACGTCGGCTCCCCTGGAGGCGAGTCCACAAGGACTACGGTACTCACGTGACCCGGGGACTCCATCTCCACACGAGGTTGTTTTGCAGGCCTCTCCGACTCTGAAGACCTGGGACGGCGCTCGGGGCTATGCGACTTGGCCCTTGAGGAGCCAAGTGCGTCCACTGACGCCCTTGCGGGTTATTTCTTCTTACGATGTTCCCGCGAGGGAGACACCTGTTCAGAGGAGCCTCGACGCTGCTCGGGGCCGGAGTCCTGAGATGTTTAGGCCTCTGATGAGGTTCGGGCCCTACTGGACACGGAGTCAGAGAAGATTTTCCTTTTGGTGCTGCCGACTCCTCAATGCCTTAGAGGACATCTTCCCACACGGACCACAGATCGTATCATGATCGGGTCTGAGGCACTGGAGGCAGCAGTCATGTGTGTGTCGGTGAGAAAGACAAGTTTTACACTGATCCCAAATTTTTAAACCCGCTGGCAGCCATTGGGGGAAAAAGGGCCCCTGCAAGGTCAAAAGACAGGGCTGCTAGTGAAAAAAGAAAAAATGGCGAAAGCTAGTCACAAAGGACAAAAACCAAAAAAGATCCGGGCTCGATACCGACGTATTAGGCCCAGGCGGGAAAGGGAAACCGGCGCCGAACCGAAGAAAAACAGGTTAACGCAGAGAAAATCAACTTCTTCCTTGGGTGAAACGAATATACATCCGTCGGGCTCCGTGGAAAAAAGACGACTGAGCAAGATGGCACCCTTGGGCGGGAAAGGGACCGCGCATGTGCGCTGCATTCCCAAAGGCTTTCTATGAAAGCTGGGGAAATGCTCCACACGGGGGCTCAGTCGGCGCCAATGTCACCCATATGTGAGGACTGACTTCCTGCTTGGTCCTGGAGAATGAGAGGACTTGAATGCGCTGTCTGCGTAAGGCTGGCGCGGCTACCACAATGACTTTGCAATCATCAGGCCAAATGGCAGAACGCAAAACTGAAAATGCTGCCCGAGCGTGGCAAAGCACAAAAACGCCGGTGATCCTCCCGGAGAAGAAAGCATAGTTACTCACCTGTAACAGGTGTTCTCCAGGAGCAGCAGGAATCAGTCCTCACATATGGGTGACGTCGGCGCCGACGGAGCCCTCGGAGCAATTTTCCCCAGCTTTCAAAGAAAGCCTTTGGGAATTGCAGCGCGCATGCGCGGTCGCCTTCCTGCCCAAGGGTGCCATCTTAGCCAGTCAGATGACATAGCTAAAAAAGACAGCAGAAAAATTTGCCATCTTGCCTCATTCAAATGACATAGCTAAGAAAAGCACACAAAAAAGTGAAAATAAACTATGTACAGCTTCAACTCCAAGGGGAGGAGGGAGGGTTGTGAGGACTGATTCCTGCTGCTCCTGGAGAACACCTGTTACAGGTGAGTAGCTACGCTTTCTCCAGGACCAAGCAGGAAGTCAGTCCTCACATATGGGACTCCCAAGCTTAAGGCTACCGGAGACCCTAAGCACAAAAATGAGCTCCCTCTAGCTCAGCAGTACAGAAGGAAGGAATCTTCGCTGAATTATTACCCACCGGTAGCCCACATCCGGGATGGAGGGTAGGAGTTGCTCAAACCTCAAAGAGATTACGGAGGACTGCCTGTCCGAAAGCACTGTCCCTGCGGGACTCCCTCTCGAGACAGTAATGGACCGCAAAAGTCTGGCTCGAAGACCAAGTAGCGGCCTGGCAGATGTCTGCCAGCGGAACAGAGCGGAGGTAAGCCACTGACGTAGCCTTTGCCCGAACACAATGAGCCGTGACTCGACCATCCAAGGCGAGTCCGGCTGCCCCATAAGCCCAAATGATACAGTCCGCAACCCAGATGGACAGAGTACGCTTGGAGACCGGGAGCCCCAATTTATTGGGGTCAAAAGACACAAAAAGCTGAGCAGCCTTACGGTGCTCCCGCGTACGGTCAAGGTAGAAGTTCAATGCCCTTCTACAGTCCAGGGTATGGAGGACCATTTCAGCTCGGCTGGAGTGTGGTCTGGGAAAGAAGGTCGGAAGTACCACCTCCTGATTGATGTGAAAAGGGGAGACCACTTTTGGAAGAAATTTTGGGTGAGTCCGTAGGACTACCCTATTTTTGTAGAACCGAGTGTAAGGGGGATCAGACACGAGGGCCTGCAATTCACTTACGCGTCTAGCGGAAGTGAGGGCTATCAAGAACAATGTTTTCCAAGAGAGAAAACGGAGAGAACAGGTAGCCATAGGTTCAAAAGGCGGACAGGTGATCCGCTGTAAAACCACATTCAGATCCCAGTCAGGCGCTGGCGGGCACAGAGGTGGTTTAAGTAGAAGGAGACCTCGGAGAAACCTCGCCACGAGAGGGTCGCTGGAAAGAGGTCTGCCGTCCACCGGTACATGATGTGCTGAAAGAGCACCGAGGTGAACTTTGACGGAGTTGGACTTAAGTCCCAGATTAGAGAGGTAGAGCAAGTACTGCAAGATCACCGACACCGGGCAGGAGAAGGGATCCTGAGACTGCTGGGTACACCAAACGGAAAAGCGATGCCATTTAAGGGCGTAGCATTTGCGGGTAGAAGGTCGCCGAGAAGCTAGGACGACCTCTTCCACCTCTGCCGGCAGGAGAAGGGGAGCAAGGACTACCCTCTCAGCAGCCAGGCCATTAGATTGAGGGATCTGAGGTTGGGGTGTAGCAGAGACCCCTGATCCTGAGTGAGGAGATCCGGTTGAAACCCCAGAGGGAGTGGATCCTCTACCGCTAATTGCAGCAGGAGTGGAAACCACGGCTGTCTGGGCCAGCGAGGGGCCACCAGGATCATGGAAGCTTTGTCTCGGAGAACCTTGAAGAGTTCGAGAGACTAGCGGGATGGGAGGAAAAGCATACAGGAGGCTCTCCGACCATGAGAGTAGAAAAGCATCCGCTGCAACTCGAAGGGGATGTGGCTGACGAGAGCAGAAGCGAGGGAGTTGCCGGTTGTGAGGACTGGCAAAGAGATCCATCGTGGGGAGGCCCCACTTTAGAAAGAGCTTCTGAACTACTAAGGGATCCAGGCGCCACTCGTGCGGCTGGAGGCTCCTGCTGAGTTTGTCCGCCAGGCAATTTTCTTGGCCTGGGAGATAAACTGCCTTGAGAAGAATGCCGTGGCTGACGGCCCAAGAACAGAGCTTCTGTGCTTCCCGACAGAGAAGGAAGGAGCCTGTGCCCCCCTGTTTGTTCACGTAGAACATGGCAACTTGATTGTCCGTCTGGACAAGGACGGACTGGTGAGAGGTCAGGTGGGAGAAAGCCTTGAGAGCCAGGCGGAACGCTCTGAGCTCTAGGAAGTTGATCTGCTGAGCAGACTCCCACGTGGTCCAGAGGCCCTGAGTACGTGCCCCTTGGCAATGTGCTCCCCAACCCAGGAGGGACGCATCTGTCGTCAGCACCTGGGCCGGCTGAGGTGACTGAAAAGGCATGCCGAGTACCAGGTTCAGCCGATGAAGCCACCACCGGAGAGACGAGGCCAGCGGCTCGGAGACGCGCACTAGGTCCGCTAGGCCGCCTGTGGCTTGTTGCCACTGCTTGCGAAGGCACCATTGAGCAGGCCGCATATTCAGGCGGGCATTGGGGGTCACATGGACAGTGGAAGCCATATGGCCGAGCAGTCTCAGGAAGCGCCTGGCGGAGACCAGGGGCTGGCTGCGAAAACGGTCGGCTAGGTCCATGAGCCCTTGAGCCCTGTCGAGAGGCAGGAAAGCTCGTGCCTGAGGAGTGTGCAGTCTTGCGCCGATGAACTCGAGATCCTGTGAGGGGAGCAAAGTGGACTTTGCGAAGTTTAGGACAAAGCCCAAGTACTGCAGAAGAGTCACCGTGCGGTGTGTGGCGTTGGTGACCTCAGGAGCGGACGCTACTCTGATGAGCCAGTCGTCGAGGTACGGAAAGACAGAGGCCGTGAAGCCGGAGATGGGCCGCCACCGCGAGACATTTTGTGAAGACTCGCGGCGCGGAGGACAGGCCAAAGGGCAGTACTCTGTACTGGTAATGATTTCCTGCCACCACAAACCTTAGGTATTGGCGGTGGCTTGGGTGGATGAGGATGTGTGTGTAGGCATCCTTTAGATCCAAGGAGCATAGCCAATCTCCCTGCTGGAGGTAGGGCAGAAGGATTCCAAGGGTAAGCATTTTGAACTTTTCCCGCACGAGGAACCTGTTGAGGTTGCGCAAGTCCAGGATGGGTCTGAGGCCTCCTGTCCTTTTTGGTACTAGAAAATACCTGGAATAAAAGCCTTGACCTCTCAGGTGGTGGGGCACCGGTTCCACCGCCTGTTCCTGTAGAAGACCTGCTAACTCCTGAAGGAGTAAGTCCCTGTGCAGAGGGAGTCGTGGAGGTTCTCCCGGGAAATAGGAGGGAGGGACCTGATGGAAGTGGAGAAGATATCCTTCTCATACGACTTGAAGCACCCAGGCATCTGAAGTGATGCTGGACCACCTGTGGGCGAAGTGAACCAGCCGGCCTCCGGTGCTGGGAGGAGCCAGCGGAGGGGGAAAGGCTATGCTGAAGGAGTCAAAAGCCCCCACCCTGCTGAGCAGGGACTGGTGGTGCAGGCTTGGGGGCTTGCTGCCTACGGGACCCGTTACCCCGTCCCTTGGCCTGCTGGCCCTGTTGGGGAGCGGCGGGGGCCTGATATTGGGGGTAGTGTTTATAGGCAGCTGCCTTCCTCGGGTAAAAGGACTTCTTTCCCGAGCCCTTCTTTTTCTGGGAAGGGGCGGAGGTCTTCCTAGAAAGCCTAGTCCTGGTGAGAGTCTGTCTCAAGTTGTGCAGCCTTCTCGTCCATAGGTTTGCCAAAGAGGTTTTCACCTCGGCAGGGGACATCGACCAACTTGTCCTGCACCCAGGGCTCAAGGTCAGACGACTGAAGCCAAGCCTGTCGGCGGGCACCGATGCCGGCTGCGGCCACTCGAGCCGATGCTTCAAAGCCATCATAGGCTGCTCGGGATATGAATTTTGAGCATTCCCGAATGCCGGTGGACAAGGCTAGGAACCTCTGCAAAGGTTCCTCGGACAACCCAGCGGAGAATCCGGCTAGCTCTTTAGCCAGGTCTCGGAGATACATGCCCATGTATAGCTGGTAGGTCTGGACACGACACGCAAGCATAGAGCCCTGGAAACACTTCTTACCAAGGCCATCCAGGTTACGGGCCTCCCTGCCAGGAGGCACCGAGGAGTGCATCTTCTGGCTCTTAAGACGATGCATGGCCGATTCCACTACCACGGAATGGTGTGGTAGCTGTGCTTTTTGGAAGCCAGGGCTCTTGCGGACTCGATAGATGGAATCGACCCGCTTGCTCAGGACCGGCGAGGAGGCCGGACTCTCCCACATGCGGAAGAGTAGTCGTTCCAGCATGGGAGGAACCGGTACAGTAAAGTGTTCCCTGGCGGGAGAGTCATACTGGAGGGCGTCGAGCTCTTCGGCTCGAGGCTCCTCCTCGGGATCCGCAGGGAAGGCCAAAGCCTTGGCCATATCCCTGACAAAGTCCGAGAACCGGGCATCCTCCGGGGGGGACTGCTTCCGAGGTTTGGACTCAGGTGAGTCCGAGGGGACACACCGAGTCCGAAAAGAATCAGGTGACTCTTCCTCTTCAGACTCCCAGACCGACTCCGACGAGAAATCGGTGGGGTCGGCCTGGGCAGGCCGCGGCGTCAGCCGCCCCGACGCCGAGGGAGTCGGCGTCGGCGACCTCGGTCCCAAACGGGAGGCCGAGGGTGACCTCGACCGAGGATCGACTCGAGTTCGCATGGACTCGAGGATCGGCTCGGTCTCCGGGGTCGACTTAGACGTCGACGTCCCGGCGGTCGGGGCAGCGGCGCCAGCGAGGCTAGCGAGCAGTGCCCGCTGCTGGTCCATGAAGGCAGACAGTCTGCTCTCCAAGGCCGTCAACCTGAGTCCGACCTCAGGTGACCCAGCAGCCCCCGACTCGGGCCCCGACGGCGTCGGGCCCGACGTCGGCGGTCTCGGAGGCGAGTCCAGAAGGACCACAGGACTTACCCGAGCAGGCAGCTCCGACTCCATGCGAGGTCGCTTCGAGAGGTGCTCCTTCTCCAAGGACCCGGGACGGCTATCGGGGCTATGCGACCTGGCCCTCACGGAGCCAGGAGCGTCCGACGCCGCCCTCGCGGGTTTCACCTTCCGTCGATGGTCCCCGGAGGGAGAACCCCTGTCGGAGGAACTCCGGCGACGGTCCGAGCTGGAACCTCTGGACGCCGAGGCCTCCGACGAGGTCCAGGTACGGCTGGGGTCAGCGAAGATTCTATCCCGCTGATGCCGCCGACTTCTCAACGCTTTGGAGGACATTTTGCCACAGGCCCCACAGATCATTTCTTCATGATCCGGGCCCAGGCAGCGGAGGCAATTATCGTGTGTGTCAGTTAGTGACATATTTCGGTCACACTGACCACACCGCTTGAAACCACTGGCAGCCATCGGGGGAAAAAGGGCCCCTGCGAGGTCAAAGGACCGGGCTGCCAGTGAAAAAACCGAAAACGAAACTGACTAAATCAGAAAAAACCGAAAAGAAGAAGAGGACTCGTGACCGGCGTCGCGAGTCCGGGCGGGAAAAAGACCGGCGTCGAACCGAAGGAAAAAAGAGAAAATTACGAAGAAAAATCAACTTTTTCGCGGGGACAAGACGGGTACGTCTGTAGGGCTCCGCGGAAAAAAGAAGACTGGCTAAGATGGCACCCTTGGGCGGGAAGGCGACCGCGCATGCGCGCTGCAATTCCCAAATGCTTTCTTTGAAAGCTGGGGAAAATTGCTCCGCGAGGGCTCCGTCGGCGCCAACGTCACCCATATGCGAGGACTGACTTCCTGCTTGGTCCTGGAGAATATTTAAATATGCTTCCGCTAGGCTGGACGAGGCAAGGAATTATCCCATAAGGGCTACTTGAATTATTGGACACATTTTCATGTGAAAAACCAGTACATGAAGGGCGCAATGGACCTCCTTGAGACCCAGACTCTGCTGAAAGGACGCCTCCTTATTGGATACCAGAAAGCAAAAGGAATAACGAGCAGAATCCCTCTTTGCGAGTTGGACCGGTCAAATGGCTCAAAGAAATTGCAGACGGAGGGTGAATTGTATGGCTGCTCTTTCGGGATGCTCCGCTGGGCAAAACTAGGAAGGCTTCTTAGATGGGAGAGCATAACTTTGGCTGACGATGTTGAGGACCCATTGATCGAAGGCCATGTGGGCTCACTGCTGGAAAAAGGCATCCGCCCTCCTTGTATTGGTGGCGATGCAGGCATCCCATCCTTTCCTGACTCCCCGAAGGACTGTGACCTTTGACCAGCATGAGGTCACAGCAAAGGCCTTTCCACGGCATGTAAAGGATTGCAGCTTGCTTTCCAATAGCCGCTGTGGCTCGACTTCCCCCAGGTCCTTGACAAGGTCTTCACAAAGGAGCCACTTGCCTGGGAAGGGGAGCTTAGAGAGGCGCGCCTTAAAGGCTGGATCAGCCAACCATTGACAAAGCTAGAGCAATGTAGGAGGGCATAGGCCGCCAGACCTCTATAAACTGATGCCTGAGTGGAGTTTCCTATCCTAATGATCCGAAAGAGCCACACTCCCTTCAACCGGAATAGCGATGTGCTTAGTGACGGCAGTCACCAGAGCAGCCATCTTCAGATATGCAAAGCACCTGTCCAGATCTGCTGACCAAAGATAGCAGTGTTCCTAAGGTAATGCTATCCCAGATTGCGAATTGTTTGCATTAGGTGAATCGCACTTCTGAGATACCATCTGCTAGGGCTCCGGTGGGAAAGGGAAGACCTTGGCGGGCTTTTGACTGCCCTGCAGGAGAGTCCTGGAGGGAAAAGGCTTTTGAATGCCCTGCAGGATCAGATCAGCCTGAGAGAGCGCCTGAGGCTGACTGTGCTCTACAGGATCGGTAAGGTGTAAGCCGTCCACTACTTGAACCATCAGAGCAGGGAGTTCATCCTTGCAGAACAGGCAGATATCCTGTGTGCTGTCTTGCTCATCAGCTCACCATCCTCCCAGTCAGAGGCACCCAGGCTATCCTCGGCTGACAAGGCTTCTTCATCTGGGAAATCAGGTGCACAGGCAGCGCGACCCAGCACTCAAAAACGGAGGGGGACTTAACCTGATTTGTCTGGACTGGTCTAGCAGGATGAATTGGAATGAGCCCCTTTCTTCATGCAGGTGTTAAAGTTGTATGCTATCAGTACGCTGCAAACAGGCATAAAGTTGATAGTGTACAGCTTCAGCGCTAGCTTTCTGCATCAACCTGTAAGTTTTGCACCTGAGGCAATGAGGGGTCAAGCGACTTGCCCAAGATCAGAAGGAGTGGCAATGGGATCTGAAACTGGCTTCCCTGGTTCTCATTTTGCTGCTCTAACCATTAGACTTCTGCACTAGAATAATTATTCTATGAATATCTGTATGATAAGGGAGAAGGAAAAGGACCTGGTGGATGTTAACAGACTTGGGGGATTTCTTTGTTCAAATCTGTTTTGAGATACAACACTCCCAGCATGTGAGAACACTTATACAATGCCAGGAGTGTACAAACAATATCAATTCCAGCATATTTAATTTTACCATTTATCCCCTTAATCCCTCCCCTCTTTCCCAACCCTCCACCTGATATACTACTATAATACTGTAAATGACAGACTCCCTGCACTGTAGGTAAACTTACACAGCACCCATCGTCATAGTAACGAAACACATTTTCACTTTATATATACAGTAATGGTCAACATTATTGGCACCCTTGCATTTTAGGTGTGGTGTACAATATCTTGAGAAATTGAAAATATTCAAAGTGTGTCATTTTAATAGTACATTTAAAATAAACAAAAAATAGATGTCTGTGCAACTTAGACGTAGTAATTTCTGAGAAAAAAAAACAAACAAAATATGACCTGGTCAGGTGGGTACCACAGGCTTGATAAGCAGAAATTAGACCTTACCTGCTAATTGTCTTTCCTGGAGATCTCTCCGGGCCAGTCCAGGAACAAGAGGGTTGTCAATCCTCTCCAGCAACTGAGGACTGAAAAAACTGAAGTTTTGCATAGCTGGTATCTGGCTCCCCCTGCTGGCCAATCTTCAGTCTATTCATAACAAAGCAGTCGAAGAACAGAAGCACAAAAGTAAAGAAAAGTCATATAGTGAAACTAAATACCTACAAGCAGGGAACAAATAATATGTATATAAGTACGATTTTTTTTTTTTTTTTTACCGCAAAACACGAAACCAAGAAAAAAACCTCCTCGTGCAAGACATGAAACCAAGAAAAAAATCACCTCGTGAAAGCCCCAGAGACCAACCTGTGGAAAAAAACCTGACCACCTAACCAACGAGGAGAAATGTAGCCGACGCTGACTTACCATTTAAATAACTCACCAACGCCGCCACGTACGCCCAAAGGACCTAAACCACAGATAAATAACACGGGTGGGTCCTGGACTGGCCCGGAGAGATCTCCAGGAAAGACAATTAGCAGGTAAGGTCTAATTTCTGCTTCCTGATCGTCTCTCCGGGCCAGTCCAGGAAGAAGAGGGAAGTACCAGAGCAGTAACTAACCACGGGAGGGACCCGCCAGACTCGCTATTTATTTATTTATTTTTTATTTATTTACAGTCTCTTATATACCGCACTATTCAGCATCAGCGCGGTTCACATGGAACAAAAAATGCTCAGTACAATTAACATGTAAGAGTTTACAGATAACAGGGCAAGAAACTTGGATAACAGGGGTAAACTATTTACAGCATTTGCTACATAAACTTGTATAACAGTGGCAAACTATTTACAAATATTGCTACATAAAGTCGTATGATCATGAATACTATAGAAACAAATGCACCACTAAGGGTTAGGGAATCTTTCTTGGCATGTTGTTGGGGAACCATATAATTGCTTAGCGGGTTGCATCTCTGTCTCAGTGGGTGAGGATGGGTTCTATGAGATACTTATTGAAAAGATGGTATTTAAGGGCTTTCCTAAACTGTGTGATGCTCTTAATAGCCCGGATATCTGGAGGTAATGCGTTCCAGCATCTTGGTGCACTGATACTAAACGCCCTATTGGCTGTAGATGTTGTGCACGCTGTTAATGCTTTCGGGACTTTTAAGGTGTTTGTAGCTGTGGATCTCCTTGCTCTATTAGGAGATGTGATATGGATGAGGGCCGTTATTGATTCAGGGGAGAGCTTGTTAATAGCTTTAAAAGTGATTAACAGTGTCTTGAAGACAATTCTAGCCTGGATAGGTAACCAATGTAATTGTATCAGCAGAGGTGTCACGTGGTCACTTCTGGAGGCTCCATGGATGACCCTTGCAGCAGTGTTCATGGCAAGCTGTAGTGGATGTAAGGTGGATAGGGGCAGGCCTTGAAGGATGGCGTTGGCGTAGTCAAAATGAGGTATGATCAACGCCTGGTATATAGTCCTGAAGTCATTTGGTTCTAGCATGGATCGTAAATGCCTAAGTGAGCGGATCTTATAGTATACTGCTCTGACCGTGTTCGCTATGTGGGCTTTCATGTCCAGGCGTTGATCCAGAGTGACTCCTAGGTAGCGTATTGAAGGTTTAGAATGTAACTCTGCTCCTTTTACTTTAAGGAATGGTGGTGGGGTGAAGTTAGGGTTCCTCGTAATGAAGAGTACTTCCGTTTTCTTATGTTGTATTCTGAGGTTTTGGGAGGAAAGCCAGTCAGATATTGCATTGAAACAGCTCGTCAATGAAGAGAGGTCCTGATGTTCAGTAGAGAAGGGTATGTACAACAGGACATCGTCAGCGTATAGCATGCAGTCGACATTGAAGGATCGGATGATCTTGCAAATTGGCTGCATGTAAATGTTAAACAGGAGGGCTGAAAGGGAGGAACCTTGTGGGACTCCCTGGCTTTGGTGGAAAGGTTCCGATGTCATGCCTCCAGAACGCACATGTTGCCATCTTCCGGACAGGTAAGATCTGCACCATTCAAGAGCTCTACCAGTAATGCCTTTTTCACTTAGTCGACCTACGAGAAGCTCATGACTTACTGAATCAAAAGCTGCAGCAATGTCCAGAAAGATGAGAGCAAAGCCTTGACGGATGTCGTCGATGCCAGTGATTATCTTGCAGAAGAGGGTGGTAAGAAGAGTTTCCACTCCGTGGGATTCCCTAAAACCATGCTGGCAGGGGTCTAATGGTGCGGCAGTGTCGACGTGATCTTGTAGTTGTCGTTGTACCTCTTTTTCGATGATCTTCGCAAGCAGAGGTATACTGGATATAGGTCTGTATGAATCTACCTTTTGGGGGTCGAGTTTGCAGTTTTTCAAAAGAGGTCTGATAGAGGTGTGCTTAAGCGCTGAGGGGAAGGAACCTGTTGTGAAGGAGAGGTTCATTATATTGGATAGTATTGGGCTGAAGTGGCTGCGGAGCTCCTTAATCCAGAAGGCTGGGCAAGGATCGGACTGAGATGTGGTGGTGTTAAGGGCCATAATAGAGTCTTCAATTCCTTTCTTGGTAGGGGTAGAGAATACGGTTAGGGTTGCAGGGCAGTCTCGTTCTGGGGTGGTGGTTGTAGTCAAGATATTGATAGTCCGGCATATCTTGGATTGTGCATAGTTAGCAAAATCTTGTGGGTGAATCTCAAATTGAGGTCCGGAGGTTGGTTCCTTTGATAGCGTCTTGATTAGGTCAAAAAGATCGTGGGGTTTATTAAGTGATCTTTTTAAGGTCTCTGAGTAGTATTGTTTCATTGCATCAGTGATTGCCTTGCGGTGTGCAGCCAGATGACAATTGTATGCTGTCTGGTCAACTGTAGAGTGAGATCGGCGCCAGCGCTTCGAGTTTCCGTAATTGGGTAAGAGAAACTAAGATCTGCTGTGTACCATGGAGCGCTCGTTCTTTTCCCTAGGGGCTTGTCGGTTGGTGTGCGTAGGGCGATTGTACTGAGGCAATTGTTCCAGTGAGTAACCAGGTCGTCAAGGTTCGAGGTGGTTTCGCTAATGAGTTGTTGCGTTTCGGTGAGGATAAGGTCTCTGTTGAAAGGCTTGAAACATCTGGAGTGAGGTCTTGTAGTGTTTGGTATCTTATTGAGCTTTGAATCGCTTTTGTGCAAAGGAATCTGGAGGATGATCAGTTTGTGATCTGACCATGGCACAGGAGTTACGGACATTATGGGGTCATGTGATGGGTTAAGGGATATCTGAGGGGCGAATACTAAGTCCAGAATATTTCCCTTAGTATGGGTAGGTTCTATTACTAGTTGTTTGAAGCCGAGATTTGTGAGGGCCTCAAGGAAGGATAACACTTGATTGTCCTGCAGTGTTGGCAGGTTGAAATCGCCTAGGATCCAATTTGGGACGTTTGACTGCCGAAGCCCCAACGTTAGCGTCCGATCTGGCTGCAACATCCAATCTGTAATGCTTTGCGAATGGGTGGAGCGACGACCACGTAGCCGCTCGACAAATATCAACAGGCGGAACCAAAGCATATTCGGCCCAAGAAGTCGCTTGGCTCCTAGTTGAATGCGCACGAAGCCCCACTGGAGGCGGCTTACCAACTGCCTTATATGCCGCCAAAATCGCCTGTTTCACCCACCTAGCAATAGATGCCTTGGAAGCTGCTTCCCCTTTCCGAGGCCCCCCAAATAGTACAAATAATCTGTTTTACGGAAAGGCTTAGTCCTTCTAAGATATCGCTTGAGCAATCTACCCAAATCCAAGTTTACCAGAACAGCATCAATAGGGAGACCTTCCACATTCCTAAAGGTCGGAAGCGAAATAGCTTGATTGACATGGAAAGTCGAAATTACCTTTGGAAGAAACGAAGGAACTGTCCGCAAAAGCACTCGTTCTTCCGAAAATTGCAGATATGGAGCCCTACAAGAAAGTGCTTGGAGATCTGAAATGCGCCTAGCAGAACATAAGGCCACCAGGAAGGCAATCTTCCAAGAGAGCTCCCTGAGTGAAATTTCTTTAGCCGGATGAAAAGGATGTAGCGCCAAAGCCTCAAGAACAAGGTTCAAATCCCAAGGTGGAATCACCATCCGAAGAGGTGGACGAATATTTCGTATCGCCCTAAAGAAGCGAAGAACATCGGGATGGGCCGATAGTCTAATCCCCTTTACCGTGCCCCGAAAAACACAAAAGGGCTGCTAAATGAACCCGGAGGGTACTAAGTGCCAAACCTTTATCCAGCCCATCCTGCAAGAAAGCCAAGATGTGAGGTACGGAGGTGGTACGCGGACGAAGGCTCTGGCTGGCGCACCAAGCTTCAAAAACTCGCCAAACATACATATGCAAGAGACGTAGAACGTCTTCTGGCCTGCAACATTGTAGCCACAATGGAGGCCGAATACCCTCGACGTATTAACCAACGCCTTTCAAGAGAGAAGTGATCCACCTCCGGCATGAGCAGAGGCCCCTGAATGAGCAGGTTCGCCCGGGAGGGCAGCCTCCAAGGACTGGCTATGAGAAGGCGAACTAGGTCTGCATACCACGCTCTCCTGGGCCAATCGGGTGCAATGAAAATTACTCGACCATTGTGACGAGCAATTCTGCGAATCACTCTGCCTATCATTGGCCAAGGCGGAAATACGTAAAGACGACTCTTGCATGGCCACGGTTGCACTAGGCCGTCAACACCCTCCGACATGCGTTCCCTGCGTCTGCTGAAAAACCGAAACGCTTTGGCATTGTCGAAGGTGGCCATGAGGTCCATCACTGGCTGACCCCACCTGAGGGTCAGCTCGTGAAACACCGTGGGATTCAACTCCCACTCTCCAGGATCTACCACGGTGCGGCTGAGGAAGTCCGCCGTGATATTGTCTCGACCTGCTACATGAGCTGCCGACAGAGCAACCAGATGCTCTTCCGCCCAGAACATCAACTGCTGACTCTCCTCCAGCAACACGGCACTCCTTGTGCTGCCTTGCCTGTTGATATAGGAAACCGTGACCGCATTGTCTGAAAACACGCGAACCGCTTTCTGCCTGAGAAGAGGAAGAAACTCTCGAAGAGCCAACAAAACCGCTTTGAGCTCCAAGAGGTTGATGGAGCAATCCTTCAACTCTACCGGCCAAACCCCTTGAGCAAAAATCTTCTGACAATGAGCCCCCCAGCCGGCGAGGCTGGCATCTGTGGTAACTAGCACCCAGTCCGGTTGACACAAGGGCATTCCCGCACGTAAATGAGTGGGATCCAACCACCACTGAAGACTTAAGGTTACATTGGGCGAATTGGGCAACTTGTAGTCTAGAGGATGCTGCTGAGGGGACCACCTGGAAAGCAAAGCCTGTTACAATGGCCGCATGTGAGCCCTTGCCCACGGAACCAGATCCAGCGTTGCCGCCATTGACCCCAGGAGCTGAAGATAACGCCACGCTGTTGGTGCTTTGAGGCGTAAGAAGTTCTGCACTTGCGACAAAATTTTCTGCACCCTGCTCTCCGGCAGAAAGACCGCCCCTAAAGCGGTATCGAAAATTGCTCCCAAGTACAGAAGGCGCGTGACCGGGTGCAACTGACTTTTGGCTTGGTTGATCACCCAACCGAGCTGCTCCAGAAGACTCACCACTCTCGCCGTAGCCGTCAGAGAGTCCGACCCGGATGGTGCTCGAATCAGCCAATCGTCGAGATAGGGATGAACGAGAACACCCTCTTTGCGTAAGGCTGCAGCTACCACCACCATCACCTTTGTGAATGTGCGCGGCGCTGTGGCCAGGCCAAAAGGCAGAGCACGAAACTGGAAATGTCCCATGTGCACCGCAAATCGAAGAAATCTGTGGTGCTCTGGTCTGATAGGGATATGTAAATAAGCCTCCGTGAGATCTATGGAGGTTAAGACCTCGTTCGGTTGCACCGACTGAATAACCGAGCGAAGTGTTTCCATGCGGAAATGTGGAACTCTCAAACAGCGGTTTACGTCCTTTAGATCTAGAATAGGACGAAAAGAGTCCTCCTTTTTGGGGACTACAAAATAAATGGAGTATCGACCTAAGCCTAACTGGCATGGCGGAACCGGAACAACCGCCCGCAGACATATTAACCGGCGAAGGGTATCCGCCACCGCTGCTTCTTTTACCTGCGAACCACATGGAGACACCACGAAAGCATCTGCTAGTGGAGTAGCGAATTCGAGAGAATACCCGTCGCGGATAATTTCCAGAACCCACTGGTCGGAAGTAATGGTGGCCCAGACGGAAAGGAAGGCTTGAAATCGACCCCCCACCGGGATTTCCGCCTGGACCAACCGCACTTCATTGAGGTTTCTTTGCTGAATTTTGCTGGGCTCCGAAATAACCTCTTCCGAAGCCTCGCGCCCCACAAAAGGACTGACTTCTGGTCATAAAGCGACCTCGTTGATACGGGGCAAAACGGGCACCACGAAAGCGGCGAAAATCCCGAGAAGCACCCCTCTGCAAATTGCTTGGCTTTTGAGATTTTGGGCGGTCCTCTGGAAGTCGCCCGCCCTTAGAATCACCCAGATCCTTGACAATTTTTTCCAACGCCGCACCAAACAGCAGCGAACCCTTATATGGAAGTTTACTGAGCCTTGCCTTGGAAGAAGCGTCCGCCGCCCAATTTCTTAACCAAAGAAATCTCCGAGCTGCAACAACGGTTGCTATGGACTTCGCTGAAATGCGCACCAAATCATAGAAGGCATCTGCGAGATAAGAAGCCGCCAACTCAAGCGTTGCACCCTCACCCAGCCCGGAAGGGAGGAGAGAGTCACTCTGGATCCAACGAATGGAGGCTCTGGAAACAAACGCCCCACAGATAGCCGCCCGCAAAGATAGAGCTGAAGAATCAAAAGCCTGTTTTAACAAGGCTTCTAACTTTCTATCCTGCAAATCTTTGAGAGCCGCTCCGCCCTCAACGGGAAAGCACAGTTACTTACCTGTAACAGGTGATCTCTGGGAACAGCAGGAATTAGTCCTCACATATGGGTACGTCGGTACCAACGGAGCCTGCGCAGGAAAGCTCCCCAGCCTTTCAGATGAAAGGCCTTTGGGGCCTCCCACTGCACATGCGCGCTGCCTTCCCGCCTTCCTGACCAGCTCTCCTCAGTTCGAGTTTATAGCTGAGACAATAGAGAGAGGAAAGGAAGATAGAGATACAACTCCTAGGGTAGGTGGGTGGGTTGAGGACTAATTCCTGCTGTTCCCAGAGATCACCTGTTACAGGTAAGTAACTGTGCTATCTCCAGGAACAAGCAGGAATAAGTCCTCACATATGGGGACTCCCTAGCTAAGATGCCTGGGAGATCCCCCTCCAAGGGTAAAGCGTAGTTACTCACCTGTAACAGGTGTTCTCCAGGAGCAGCAGGAATCAGTCCTCACTTATGGGTGACGTCGGCGCCGACGGAGCCCTCGCGGAGCAATTTTCCCCAGCTTTCAAAGAAAGCCTTTGGGAATTGCAGCGCGCATGTGCGGTCCTCTTCCCGCCCGAGGGTGCCATCTTAGCCAGTCAGATGACATAGCTAAAAAGACAGCAGAAAAATTTGCAAAAAAACTAAAGCAGACGATTGCAACTCCAAGGGGAGGAGGGAGGGTTGTGAGGACTGATTCCTGCTGCTCCTGGAGAACACCTGTTACAGGTGAGTAACTACGCTTTCTCCAGGACCAAGCAGGAAGTCAGTCCTCACTTATGGGACTCCCAAGCTCAAGGCTACCGGAGACCCTAAGCACAAAAAAGAGCTCCCTCTAGCTCAGCAGCACAGAAGGAAAGAATCTTCGCTGAATGATTACCCACCGGTAGCCCACATCCGGGATGGAGGGTAGGAGTTGCTCAGACCTCAAAGAGATTACGGAGGACTGCCTGTCCGAAAGCACTGTCCCTGCGGGACTCCCTCTCGAGACAGTAATGGACCGCAAAAGTCTGGCTCGAAGACCAAGTAGCGGCCCGGCAGATGTCTGCCAGCGGAACAGAGCGGAGGTAAGCCACTGACGTAGCCTTTGCCCGAACGCAATGAGCCGTGACTCGACTTTCCAAGGAGAGTCCGGCCGCCCCATAAGCCCAAGAGATACAGTCCGCAACCCAGATGGACAGGGTACGCTTGGAGACCGGGAGCCCCAATTTATTGGGGTCAAAAGACACAAAAAGCTGAGCAGCTTTACGGTGCTCCCGCGTACGGTCAAGGTAGAAGTTCAAAGCCCTTCTACAGTCCAGGGTATGGAGGACTGTTTCAGCTCGGCTGGAGTGTGGCCTGGGAAAGAAGGTTGGAAGTACCAACTCCTGATTGATGTGAAAAGGGGAGACCACTTTTGGAAGAAATTTTGGGTGAGTCCGTAGGACTACCCTATTTTTGTAGAACCGAGTGTAAGGGGGATCAGACACGAGGGCCTGCAATTCACTTACGCGTCTAGCGGAAGTGAGGGCTATCAAGAACAGTGTTTTCCAAGACAGAAAACGGAGAGAACAGGTAGTCATAGGTTCAAAAGGCGGACAGGTGATCCGCTGCAAAACCACATTCAGGTCCCAGTCAGGCGCTGGCGGGCGCAGAGGTGGTTTAAGTAGAAGGAGACCTCTGAGAAACCTCGCAACGAGAGGGTCGCTGGAGAGAGGTCTGCCGTCCACCGGCACATGATGTGCCGAAAGAGCACTGAGGTGAACTTTGACGGAGTTGGACTTAAGTCCCAGATTAGAGAGGTGTAGCAAGTACTGCAAGATCACCGACACCGGGCAGGAGAAGGGATCCTGAGACTGTTGGGTACACCAAACGGAAAAGCGACGCCATTTAAGGGCGTAGCATTTGCGGGTAGAAGGCCGTCGCGAAGCCAAGACGACCTCCTCCACCTCTGCCGGTAGGAGAAGGGGAGCAAGGACTACCCTCTCAGCAGCCAGGCCATTAGGTTGAGAGACCTGAGGTTGGGGTGTAGCAGAGACCCCTGATCCTGAGTGAGGAGATCCGGTTGAAACCCCAGAGGGAATGGATCCTCCACCGCTAATTGCAGCAGGAGCGGAAACCACGGTTGTCTGGGCCAGCGAGGGGCCACCAGGATCATGAAGGCTTTGTCTCGGAGAACCTTGAAAAGAGTCCGAGAGACTAGCGGGATGGGAGGGAAAGCGTACAGAAGGCTTCCCGACCAGGAGAGTAGAAAAGTGTCCGCTGCAACCCGAAGGGGGTGGGGCTGACGAGAGCAGAAGCGAGGAAGTTGCCGGTTGTGAGGACTGGCAAAGAGATCCACCGTGGGGAGGCCCCACTTTAGAAAGCTTCTGAACTACCAAGGGATCCAGACGCCACTCGTGCGGCTGGAGGATCCTGCTGAGTTTGTCCGCCAGGCAATTCTCTTGGCCTGGGAGATAAACTGCCTTGAGGAGAATGCCGTGACTGACGGCCCAAGAGCAGAGCTTCTGTGCCTCCCGGCAGAGGAGGTAGGAGCCCGTGCCCCCTTGCTTGTTCACGTAGAACATGGCAACTTGATTGTCCGTCTGGACAAGGACGGACTGGTGAGAAGTCAGGTGGGAGAAAGCCTTGAGAGCCAGGCGGATCGCCCTGAGCTCCAGGAAGTTGATCTGCTGAGCAGACTCCCACGTGGTCCAGAGGCCCTGAGTACGTGCCCCTTGGCAATGCGCACCCCAGCCCAGGAGGGATGCATCCGTTGTCAGCACCCGGGTCGGCTGAGGAGACTGGAAAGGCATTCCGAATGTCAGGTTCGGCTGCTGAAGCCACCACCGGAGAGACGAGATCAGCGGCTCGGAGACGCGCACCAGGTCTGCTAGGCCGCCTGTGGCTTGTCGCCACTGCTGGCGGAGACACCATTGAGCAGGCCGCATATTCAGGCGGGCATTGGGGGTCACATGGACGGTGGAAGCCATATGGCCGTGTAGTCTCAGGAAGCGCCTGGCTGAGACCAGGGGCTGGCCGCGAAAACGGTCGGCTAGGTCCATGAGCCGTTGAGCCCTGTCGAGCGGTAGGTATGCTCGTGCCCGAGGAGTGTGCAGTCTTGCGCCGATGAACTCGAGATCCTGTGAGGGGAGCAAAGTGGACTTTGCGAAGTTTATAACAAAGCCCAAGTGCTGCAGAAGAGTCACCGTGCGGCGCGTGGCGTTGGTGACCTCCAGAGCGGACGCTGCTCTGATGAGCCAGTCGTCGAGGTACGGAAAGACAGAGGCCGTGAAGCCGGAGATGGGCCGCCACTACCGCGAGACATTTTGTGAAGACCCGCGGTGCGGAGGACAGGCCAAAGGGCAGTACCCTGTACTGGTAATGATTTCCTGCCACCACAAACCTTAGGTATTGTCGGTGGCTTGGGTGGATGAGGATGTGCGTGTAGGCATCCTTTAGATCCAAGGAGCATAGCCAATCTCCCTGCTGGAGGTAGGGCAGAAGGATTCCAAGGGTAAGCATCTTGAACTTCTCCCGCACAAGGAACTTGTTGAGGTTGCGCAGGTCCAGGATGGGTCGGAGGCCTCCCGTTCTCTTTGGTATCAGAAAATACCTGGAGTAAAAGCCTTGACCTTTCAGGTGGTGGGGCACCGGTTCCACCGCCTGGTCCTGTAGAAGACCTGCTAACTCCTGAAGGAGTAATTCCCTGTGCAGAGGGGGTCGTGGAGGTTCTCCCGGAAAAAAGGAGGGAGGGACCTGGTGGAAGTGGAGAAGATAGCCTTCTCGCACGACTTGAAGCACCCAGGCATCTGAGGTGATGCTGGACCACCTGTGGGCGAAGTGAACCAGCCGGCCTCCGGTGCTGGGAGGAACCAGCAGGGGGGGAGAGGCTATGCTGAGTGAGTCAAAAACCCCCACCCTACTGAGCAGGGGCTGGTGGTGCAGGCTTGGGGGCTTGCTGCCTACGGGACCCGTTACCCCGTCCCTTGGCCTGCTGGCCCTGTTGGGGAGCTGCAGGGGCCTGATAATGGGGGTATTGTTTGTAGGCAGCCGCCTTCCTCGGGTAAAAGGACTTTTTTCCCGAGCCCTTCTTTTTCTGGGAAGGGGCGGAGGTCTTCCTAGAAAGCCTGGTCCTGGTGAGAGTCTCAGTCTCAATTTGTGCAGCCTTTTCAGCCATGGGCTTGCCAAAGAGGTTCTCGCCTCGGCAGGGGACATCGACCAACTTGTCCTGCACCCAGGGCTCAAGGTCGGACGACTGAAGCCAAGCCTGTCGGCGGGCACCGATGCCGGCTGCGGCCACTCGAGCCGATGCTTCAAAGCCATCATAGGCTGCTCGGGACATGAACTTGGAGCATTCCCGAATGCCAGTGGACAAGGCCAGGAACCTCCGCAAGGGTTCCTCGGACAAACCAGCGGAGAATCCGGCTAGCTCTTTAGCCAGGTCTCGGAGATACATGCCCATGTATAGCTGGTAGGTCTGGACACGACACACAAGCATAGAGCCCTGGAAACACTTCTTACCAAGGCCATCCAGGTTACGGGCCTCCCTGCCAGGAGGCACCGAGGAGTGCATCTTCTGGCTCTTAAGACGATGCATGGCCGATTCCACTACCATGGAATGGTGTGGTAGCTGTGCCTTTTGAAAGCCAGGGCTCTTGCGGACTCGATAGATAGAATCGACCCGCTTGCTCAGGACCGGCGAGGAGGCAGGACTCTCCCACATGCGGAAGAGTAGTCGTTCCAGCATAGGAGGAACCGGTACAGTAAAGTGTTCCCTTGCGGGAGAGTCATACTGGAGGGCGTCGAGCTCTTCGGCTCGAGGCTCCTCCTCAGGGTCCGCAGGGAAGGCCAAAGCCTTGGCCATATCCCTGACGAAGTCCGAGAACCGGGCATCCTCCGGGGGGACTGCTTCCGAGGCTCGGACTCCGGTGAGTCCGAGGGGACACACCGAGTCCGGAAAGAATCAGGCGACTCTTCCTCTTCAGACTCCCAGACCGACTCCGACGAGGACTCGGTGGGGTCGGCCCGGGCAGGGCGCGGCGCCTGCCGCCCCGACACCGAGGGAGTTGGCGTCGGCGACCTCGGTCCCGAACGGGAGGCCGAGGGTCGACTCGAGTTCGCATCGACTCGAGGATCGGCTCGGTCTCCGGGGTCGACTTGGACGTCGACGTCCCGGCGGTCGGGGCAGCGACGCCAGCGAAGCCAGCGAGCAGTGCCCGCTGCTGGTCCATGAAGGCAGACAGTCTGCTCTCCAAGGCCGTCAACCTGAGTCCGAGCTCAGGTGACCCAGCAGCCCCCGACTCAGGCCCCGACGGCGTCGGGCCCGACGTCGGCTGTCGCGGAGGTGAGTCCAGGAGGACCATAGGACTTACCCGAACCGGCAGCTCCGACTCCAGGCGAGGTCGCTTCGTGAGGTGCTCCTTCTCCAAGGACCCGGGGCGGCTATCGGGGCTATGCGACCTGGCCCTCGCGGAGCCAGGAGCGTCCACCGACGACGCCCTCGCGGGTTTCACCTGACGTCGATGGTCCCCGGAGGGAGAACCCCTGTCGGAGGAACTCCGGCGATGGTCCGAGCTGGAACCCTTGGACGCGGAGGCCTCCGACGAAGTCCGGGTACGGCTGGGGTCAGCGAAGATTCTATCCCGCTGATGCCGCCGACTTCTCAACGCTTTGGAGGACATTTTGCCGCAGGGCCCACAGATCATTTCTTCATGATCGGGGCCCAGGCAGCGGAGGCAAAAGTCGTGTGTGTCAGTTAGTGACATATTTCGGTCACACCGCTTAAAACCACTGGCAGCCATCGGGGGAAAAAGGGCCCCAGCGAGGTCAAAGGACCGGGCTGCCAGGGAAAAACCGAAAACGAAAGCTGACTAAGTCAGAAAAACCGAAAAAAGGAAGAGGACTCGTGACCGGCGTCGCGAGTCCAGGCGGGAAAAAGACCGGCGTCGAACCGAAGGAAAAAGAAATAAAATTATGAAGAAATATCAACTTTTTCGCGGGGACACGACGGGGACGTCTGTAGGGCTCCGCGGAAAAAAGAAGACTGGCTAAGATGGCACCCTCGGGCGGGAAGAGGACCGCGCATGCGCGCTGCAATTCCCAAAGGCTTTCTTTGAAAGCTGGGGAAAATTGCTCCGCGAGGGCTCCGTCGGCGCCGACGTCACCCATAAGTGAGGACTGACTTCCTGCTTGGTCCTGGAGAAACCATCTTCGCATGGATCTCAGGCATCCATCCAGGGAAGGTGGGCAGAAGTATGGAACAGGTGTTTGAGGACAGCCTGACCAAACAAGGCATCCCGGCGGGAGTCCTTGTCCAAGCAGTAATGGGCTGTGAAGGTATGAACCGAGGCCCAAGTGGCTGCTCGACAGATCTGATCTATGGACACAGAGTGAAGATGAGCCATAGAAGTGGCCATGGCTCGCACATTGTGAGCGGTGACATGGCCTTCCAGAGAAATGTTCTTACTCTGGTAAGCAAAAGAAATACACTGAGCAATTCAATTGGAAAGTGTACGTTTGGTGACTGGAAGTCCCAAATGAGAAGGATCAAAAGCCACGAAAAGTTGGGAAGACTTTTGATGTGGCTGAGTCCTGTTGAGGTAAAAGGCGAGAGCTCTCTTACAGTCAAGAGTATGAAGGTTCCTCTGCACTGGATGCATGAGGAGCCGGGAAAAAAACAGGTAGATATACCTCTTGATTAAGATGAAAAGGCGAGACCACTTTAGGCATAAAGTGGGGATTCGTCCTAAGGACCACCTTATCATGATGAAATCTGGTATAAGGTGGATTAGCCACCAAAGCCTGCAGTTCACTGATGCAGTGAGCTGAAGTGACTGCAATAAGGAAAAGAACCTTCCAGGAAAGAAATTTCAGGGAGGTAGATACCAACGGTTCAAAAGGTGGCTTCATAAGTTGACCCAGAACTAGATTCAAGTCCCATGCTACCGGAGGAGGTCGGATGGGAGGCTTAGTGAGGGTCAGGCCTCTCATGAACCTTGCAATAAGAGGATGAGAGGAGACAGGATGTCCATTTATAGGTTTTAAGGATGCTGCAATAGCACTTAAATGGACTCGTACTGAATTCGTCTTGAGGCCTGCATTGGAAAGATGCAGGAGATAGTCCAGTAGAGAATTCAAAGGAAGTGCTAGAGGGTCAAGACCCTGTTGCGCACACCAAATGGAAAAACGTTTCCATTTGAAAGCATAGGAACGCCTGGTAGAGGGTTTCCTAGAGGCATGAAGGATATCTTTCACTGGATGGGAAAGATTAAACTCATGAAGGCTTAAGCCTTCAGTAACCAAGCTCGGAGATGTAGGGACTTGGGGTTTGGATGCCACAAAGTCCCCTGCTCCTGAGACAGGTCTGGTGCAGCTCCCAGGTCCAGGGAGGAGCCCTGGGAGAGCTGTAGAAGGAGAGGGAACCACACTTGGCGTGGCCAGTGTGGAGCAATGAGGATCATGGATCCGTGATCCCTCTGAAGTTTGAACAGAGTCTTGGGAATCAAAGGAATGGGTGGAAAAGCGTACAGGAATTCCTGACCCCAATGTAGGAGAAAGGCATCGTTGGCCTGAGCTCCTTGACACGGAGTTCTGGAACAGAACCGGGGAAGTTTGGCATTCCCCGGACTTGCAAAGAGGTCTATGTCCGGGGGTCCCCCATTCCTGAAAGATTCTGCGTATCTGGTCCATATGCAGGGACCATTCGTGTGGGAGCAGAACTCGGCTGAGTCTGTCTGCCTGAGAGTTTTGAACTCCTGGAAGATATACTGCCAGAAGATGAATTTGATGCTCTCTGGCGAAGGCCCATAATCTGAGAGCTTCGTTGCAAAGCGACAGAGCCCGTCCCTCCTTGTTTGTTGACATAGAACATGGCTACCTGATTGTCTGTTTGGACTAGGACAGTCAGGTTGACAAGGAGGGTGTGGAAGACTGAGGGCAAGGAAGATTGCTCGCAGTTCCAGAAGGTTGATGTGAAGGGTGGTCTCCTGAGGAGACCAGGTGCCCTGAGTGGAGAGGTGTTGGAGATGAGCTCCCCACCCTGTTTGGGAGGCATCTGTTGTGAGGGTTGCTTGGGGCAACGAAGGTTGGAAGGGGATCCCCAGCAACAGATTTTTGGAGGATGTCCACCACTGGAGAGACCAAAATAGTCGTTTTGAGGTGAGTATTTGGTCTGAGAGCAGTCCTGATGCTTGAGACCACTGGGTGGCCAAGGTCCATTGAGCTGCTCTCATATGAAGACGAGCGTAGGGCACCACGTGTACCGTGGAGGCCATGTGGCCCAGAAGTTGCAGCATTTCTCTGGCTGACAAGTGACTTCTGGACTGAGCCTGGGAGGCCAAGCTTATTAGCCTTGGCCTCGGACCAGAGGGAGGTAGGCCCTTGCAGTGGTGGAGTCCAATTGGGCCCCTATGAATTCCAGAGACTGAGTAGGGATGAGTTGGGATTTGGGAATGTTTACCACAAGTCCCAGATATTGAAGAATACGCCTTGTGCGGTCCAGAGAAATCTGGGCTTCTGACTGAGATGGAGCTCGGATGAGCCAGTCGTCCAGATATGGGAAGACAAAGATTCCCATGCCTCTGAGAAATGCGGCTACGACTGCCATGCATTTTGTGAAGACTCTTGGAGCAGAGGCCAGACCGAAGGGTAGTACTCTGTACTGGAAATGTTTTCCCTGGAACAGAAATCTTAGATATTTTCTGTGGGATGGATGGATGAGTATATGAGTGTACGCATCCTTGAGATCTAGAGAACAAAGCCAATCCTGACTCTGAAGGTATGGAAGGAGAAGGCCCAGAGAGAGCATTTTGAATTTCTCCTTGAATAGAAACCTGTTCAATTCTCTCAGATCTAGGATAGGTCTGAAGCCCCCTGTCTTTTGTTATGAGAAAGTAAGGGGAGTAGAAACCTAACCCCTGTTGAGGAGGAGGAACCTCCTCTATTGCCCTTTGGGCAAGGAGAGAAGAGACTTCCTGACCCAACAGGGTCAGAAGAGATGGGGGAGAACTGAATTGCCTCACCATGGTATGAGGAGGAAGGCTGGAGAAATGAAGTTTGTAGCCTTCTCGGATAATAGAGAGGGTCCATTGCTCTGATGTGATTTGTTCCCATCTGGGAGCAAAATGAGCTAGCCTTCCAGGAATGGTGAGGGGCTCTGGTTGTTCTAGAGCCAGAAACGGCAAGTTCTCTAGAGGCAAGTCAAAACCCCTGAGGGGGTTGAGCCTGCTGGGGTGTAGCGGACACTGCAGGCTTTGACTTTACCTGCTTAGATTGTTGACGCTTAGCCGCAAAGCGAGGCTGAGCAGATTGCTGGCCAGTATTTGTGGGAAATCTGGCCTTCTTATAGTAAGGCCTTTAAAAAGACTTTTTTGGCAGGGGTAGAAGTAGACTTGGAAAGTCTATCTAGAGTGGCATTTTCTGCATCCATTTGAGCAGCTTTAATTTGCCATTCTTCCCCAAATAAGTTCTCACCGGTACAGGGCAGATTCCTGAGGCCATCTACAACCCAGGGTTCTAGGTCAGAAGCCTGGAGCCAAGTGAGACGTCGGGCTGCAATAGCAATTCCCGAAGCTCTGCCTGCAACCTCAAAGGAATCAAAGGCTGCCCTGTTGGAGAACGTGGAGACCTCTGAAAGTTGTGTCACCATAGAAAAGAAGTCCGCCCTTTGATCATCAGGGATAAAGGGGGCAAAATTCTGTATCTTTAGGGCAAGTTGCCCAAGAAACATGCCCATATAAAGGCTATAAGAATTGATCCTGGCTATAAGCATACTAGCCTGGAACATCTTTCTTCCAAACGAGTCCAGGGTCTTACATTCTCGCCCTGGAGGGGTAGAAGAATGCCTTTTAGGACTCTATTTTCTTCATGGCAGACTTCACCACAATAGAGTGGTGAGGCAGCTGAGTTTTCTGGAACCCAGGAGAAGGAGAGACCCGATACATGGTGTCCAACCTATGGGAATGGGGAGACAGTGTTAAAGGAGTCTCCCACAAATCCATCAAGTGTTCTTGAAGGATTTCATGGATAGGCAGAGTGACTGCCTCTTTAGGAGCTTTAGAGTATCCTAAAATATCCAATTTTTTTGATCTGGGTTCTTTCTCAGAAGATGTAGCAATAGATAGTGCTTTAGCTACATCAACAATGAAATCCTGAAAGGATAAATCCTCTGGAGGAGACATCCTCCTCTTTGGAGAAAAGGGCTCCTCAGGAAGAGTAAGCTCAGCAGAGTCAGAGGAATTGAATTCATCAGAAGAATCTGAGTATTCCCTCTGTACTTCCAATGTACGATACTCATACCGATCGGTATCGACATCGGGCGTATCGGGCATGGGATCGGTACTGTGCGGAACCGATCGACGCTTGGAAGTCGATGGTCTCGGTTCCGGTGTGGATACCGGAACCGGGGCCGGGGCCGGTACCGATTCGTCGCAGCCTTAATGAATGCCAGAACGGCCTGCTGCATGGTCTGGACAGTATTGCCCATAGACGCCACTACTGCCTGGATGTCGGTACCGGTATGGGCCGGTACCCCAGAGCAGTCCAACAGGTGATCGGTCGAGGCCGTGCCATCGATGTCAACCTGTGACCCCCTGATTGCTTTGGAGGCCGGAGCCTCCCGCCGGGGTTTTTTGGCCTGGGCAGAATCCTCGAACTCAAAATTGAGAGCCTCTCGATCTTTAGAAGGAGATTTGCTTTTAGAGGATTTGCCCACAGGAGTTTTGGTTACCTGAGATCCATCCGGAGAGGAAGACCTGGATGACTGCGATGCTTCTGAAGGAAACAGCACATGGAGCTTGTTGGCCCGGTTCTGCAAACCACGTTTAGAGGGGCAGTCCGGTATGGAGTGGTCAGGTCCCAAACATTTGAGACACCATTCATGGGTGTCTGTGACAGAAATGACAGCACTGCATTTGGTACATTTTTTAAAACCAGGGACTGGCTTCTCCATGTGGAGAATTTGTGTAGGCCTTAAGGCCTAACAGGTACCAAGCTGTGCTGAAGAAAAATAAAAAAGTCTTTTTTTTTTTTTATAAAGAAAGAGACCGGCGGTACCGGTTTCGGTATGGGGAAGGCAGGTACGCGGTCTAAAGAAAACAAACAAATTTCACAATTTCTTCAGCGGTGACAGGAACACAACCTGCTGGCTCCGCGGAAAAAGAGAAACTGAGGAGAGCTGGTCAGGAAGGCGGGAAGGCAGCGCGCATGTGCAGTGGGAGGCCCCAAAGGCCTTTCATCTGAAAGGCTGGGGAGCTTTCCCGCGCAGGCTCCGTCGGTACCGACGTACCCATATGTGAGGACTTATTCCTGCTTGCTCCTGGAGATTAGTTGTTTTTCTGGTAACCGCAGAGACTAGAGCATCTACCTTAGGCATCTTTAGCAACTCCTGGTCCTCTTGCGGCAAAGGATATAACCGGCCAATAGCCCGTGCTCCCTGCAAGGAAGCCTCTGGACATTCCCACTCAGATTCCACCATCTGTCTCATAACCCGGTGCACAGGAAAGCACCTCTGCTCTATCTTAAAACCTTGAAGAAGAGGATCCTTCAAGAGGCACCTACTGAGTTACTGGCACCGGAATATTCAAAGCGGATAAGGTCTGAGCAATAAGAGGACCCAATTCTTCTTTTCTAAAAACTCTAAACAAATTGGGATCCTCACTAGAAGCTAAATCAGCTTCATCCAACTCGGCTGCCCAGTCCACACCGGGATCAGAGAGGAGTTCACCCTCCTCCAGCCCCGGGAGCTCCGAGTCTTGCTGAGCAGCCTTATCACCACTTATCTGTGGGCCGAGAGCCAAGGTAGAGGGACCTTCACCTGGATCCAAAACAGGAGGCAGAGTTTCAAAACCTTGTGCAGTTTCAGTGACAGATCCCTTGTCCTGGGCATGCTGCCACTAAACAATAGGCCTGATGAAGAGCTAAAATAAAATCAGCCGAAAAAACTGATTCCAAGCTTTTCTGAGCTTCAACTAGTGAAGGAGAAGGATTCTCTACCACCTTCTTCTGTCTTTTAGACTTTGCTCTCCTTTTAACCGGCTTTTCTTGAACCGAAGGAACAGGAGCTGAAACTGCAATGGCAGCCGTTCCCGCCGATTCTAAACTGCCCCCTGAAACGCTTTCCATTGCGCCCAACGGAAAAAAAGTAAAATACAGCCAAAATCTAAGCAGAAATGACTTTAAAAAGAAAAACACAGCCAAACTAAACTAGATGCCGGCAACCGCCAAAATCAACGCGAAACAAGAAACGCAGACATTGCAGAAACCCCGCTGAACATCGCCGTTTACCCGACAGAATTAAAAATGCTCCACATACCTTAAAAAAGTATATTTCAGCTTAGTTACTCTCATCCACTGCTAGTGGTCGAGAAATAGAAGCCGGAGGTCGGCAGGATGGTTTCTGGGGCTCCCAGTACCTCACTGCTGCCTGTGTCCTTAAACGAAGCTGCTGATTAAGGCAGGCTCTGTCTTAGCAGCTCCGTTTCTGAATCAAGACAAATAAATAATTTATGGAAACAAACCCCGCTAGGGCTCACTCCATCACCACTGCTTGTAAGTAAAATAGAAAGAAATAAAATAAAGAAGAAAATCTCTATATAAAATCTTTCACGGGAGCCAGCCAGGAAACCGTCCATTCCAGTTGCTGAGGACTGAAAGACTGAAGATTGGCCAGCAGGGGGAGCCAGATACCAGCTATGCAAAACTTCAGTTTTTTAGTCCTCAGTTGCTGGAGAGGATTGACAACCCTCTTGTTCCTGGACTGGCCCGGAGAGACTATCAGGAAAGCAGAATTTCCAAGCAGGGTGGCAGCTAAGAGGTAGGACACTGCAAAAACAGGCTCAATAAGAGGGAAGTGTCGGACAGAGAGAGAAACTATGTCTGCTTCCTTTCAGCAGATCACATGACCTCCTTAGGAATTTCTTTACAATATGCCTACACATAAAACTAGAAAAAACAGATTTCAGATGGTCCCATGACCCATGAAATATCCAGATAAATTTGTTATGAACCATTTTTCTGCTTACTAGATTCCTCTTGCTACATATCACTTTCAGTCAGTACTTACAATAATCATTTTTGATCTCAGGAGCATCAAGGATTCGATCAGGCATGGAAGGAATGTATCTGCTTGCTTTCCTGAAAGATCCAGGTGTTGTTCGCTGGCTATAGAGGACTTTCAGATTATTCTGATATTCTAATCACAAAAAAAAAGAAAAAATCCTCAGGAGTCAATCAGAAGATGACAATGTATAAATCACTAGATGCAATTGACCCACTTATTCCTGGTAAAATGCTAGAGGCACCAGTTGATCCCCAGTTTTCACCCCTCATTTCTCTGCAATTAGGTATCCTCTCTCCTTATTTCTGGCTTTCCTCAAGTCTCATCCACAATCTCCAAAAACCTTAGAAAATTGAGCAACTCAGCTGATCAAAAGATATACATATACATGCTTACGCACTTCCACAGGTCACAGGCAAAATATTCAAAGCTGTTTCTTCATGCCCCTATTGAATTAGGAGCGAACATATAATACAAAAACACAAAAATTGACTTTTTACTCAAACAAAGCAGGAGGAAAAAGACCTTGGCATAAATAAGGTGACATTTTACTTATCAATTGAGTTCTGCTAGACCAGTCCAGGCAAGTTGGTTGTGTTCCCCTACAAGCAGATTGGTGGAGAAAAAGGATCAATGAAATGCCTAGATTTCAATGACATCACTCCCATGCCTAATTTTCTACAGCCACAAGAGGTCTCTTCAGTATTGCCCCCAAAGCATATGGGAGAAAGATGGCATGCTTCACAATCTCAAATAATGGGCAACAAGTAAATCAACAGTAGAGAACAATGCATAGGAAAGCATAAGGAGTAGCCTAATAGTTAGAGCACTGACTTGGGAACCAAGAGACTAGGGTTCATTTCCCACTAGCACTCCTTGTGGCCTTGGGCAAGTCACTTCAACCTCCATTGCCTCAGAAAAATCCAAATTATTATTGTTGCTGTTTCATGTACATTACCAAATTTAAGCCACAATGTAAACTGCTTTGACTGAAATAAAGAGGTATAAAAAAAATCTGTTAAATAAAACAGAAGGCTGTCTGTAAAAGATCAGCCTGCAGAGCCAAGTATAACAGAGCAGTCCCAAGGATACCAGAGCAGAATAACAAAGCAAATACAGTTTTAGAGGTGGGCCCTGGACTGGTCTAGCAGGACTCAAGAAAAGGACATTAACTGGTAAGTAAAGTATCATCTTCCACATGGTGCTGCTAGACCAGTCCAGAAAACTGGGAAGTACCAAAGCGACGACTCCACTGGGTGGGAATAAGACAGCAACTCACAAAAATCATATGACAAAAGGCAGTATCTGCCCAGGTGTGGAAATCCAAGCCGTAATGCTTTACAAAAGTGGAAAGTGATACCCACATTGCTGCTTGACAAATTTCTGCCCCCTGCTCTGCTCATGAGGACTCTTGCACTCGGGTAGAATCGGTAGGCAAACCCTCCAGAATCAACCAGTTCCACAACAGGCAATGGCCGCCTTAATCCAGCATGCCAAAAGAGACTTCGCCACCACATCACTCTTGTACAGGCCAGCAAACAGTACAAAAAGATGGTTAGACTTATGTTAAGTTTGTAATTTCCAAGTACTGAAGAAGCACCCTCTGGACATCCACAAGGCAAAGATCCTTATCCTTCCCCCAACACTGCTCCTTAGAGAACGCAGGCAGGCAGACCACCTGATTCACATGAAAGGGAGAAATCACCTTAGGCAAGGCGGCAGGCACAGGCCGAATGGAAATGACCTCCCTTGAAAAAGACAGATAAGGATCTCAGCAAGACAGCATGCAGCTCAGAAAGCATAGTTACTCACCTGTAACAGGTGTTCTCCAGGAGCAGCAGGAATCAGTCCTCACATATGGGTGACGTCGGCGCAGACGGAGCCCTCGCGGAGCAATTTTCCCCAGCTTTCAAAGAAAGCCTTTGGGAATTGCAGCGCGCATGCGCGGTCGCCTTCCCGCCCAAGGGTGCCATCTTAGCCAGTCAGATGATATAGCTAAAAAAGACAGCATAAAAATTTGCAAAAAACTTAAGCAGATGATTGCAACTCCACGGGGAGGAGGGAGGGTTGTGAGGACTGATTCCTGCTGCTCCTGGAGAACACCTGTTACAGGTGAGTAACTACGCTTTCTCCAGGACCAAGCAGGAAGTCAGTCCTCACATATGGGACTCCCAAGCTTAAGGCTACCTGAGACCCTAAGCACAAAAATGAGCTCCCTCTAGCTCAGCAGCACAGAAGGAAAGAATCTTCACTGAATAATTACCCACCGGTAGCCCACATCCGGGATGGAGGGTAGGAGTTGCTCAAACCTCAAAGAGATTACGGAGGACTGCCTGTCCGAAAGCACTGTCCCTGCGGGACTCCCTCTCGAGACAGTAATGGACCGCAAAAGTCTGGCTCGAAGACCAAGTAGCGGCCCGGCAGATGTCTGCCAGCGGAAACAGAGCGGAGGTAAGCCACTGACGTAGCCTTTGCCCGAACACAATGAGCCGTGACTCGACCATCCAAGGAGAGTCCGGCTGCCCCATAAGCCCAAGTGATACAGTCCGCAAACCCAGATGGACAGAGTACGCTTGGAGACCGGGAGTCCCAATTTATTGGGATCAAAAGACACAAAAAGCTGAGTAGCTTTACGGTGCTCCCGCGTACGGTCAAGGTAGAAGTTTAATGCCCTTCTACAGTCCAGGGTATGGAGGACCATTTCAGCTCGGCTGGAGTGTGGTCTGGGAAAGAAGGTCGGAAGTACCACCTCCTGATTGATGTGAAAAGGGGAGACCACTTTTGGAAGAAATTTTGGGTGAGTCAGTAGGACTACCCTAATTTTGTAGAAACGAGTGTAAGGTGGATCAGACACGAGGGCCTGCAATTCACTTACGCGCCTAGCGGAAGTGAGGGCTATCAAGAACAATGTTTTCCAAGAAAGAAAACGGAGAGAAACAGGTAGCCATAGGTTCAAAAGGCGGACAGGTGATCCGCTGTAAAACCACATTCAGATCCCAGTCAGGCGCTGGCGGGCGCAGAGGTGGTTTAAGTAGAAGGAGACCTCGGAGAAACCTCGCTACAAGAGGGTCGCTGGAAAGAGGTCTGCCGTCCACCGGCACATGATGTGCTGAAAGAGCACTGAGGTGAACTTTGACGGAGTTGGACTTAAGTCCCAGATTAGAGAGGTATAGCAGGGTACTGCAAGATCACCGACACCGAGCAGGAGAAGGGATCCTGAGACTGTTGGGTACACCAAACGGAAAAGCGATGCCATTTAAGGGCGTAGCATTTGCGGGTAGAAGGTCGCCGAGAAGCTAGGACGACCTCCTCCACCTCTGCCGGCAGGAGAAGTGGAGCAAGGACTACCCTCTCAGCAGCCAGGCCATTAGATTGAGAGATCTGAGGTTGGGGTGTAGCAGAGACCCCTGATCCTGAGTGAGGAGATCCGGTTGTAAACCCCAGAGGGAATGGATCCTCTACCGCTAATTGCAGCAGGAGTGGAAACCACGGCTGTCTGGGCCAGCGAGGGGCCACCAGGATCATGGAAGCTTTGTCTCGGAGAACCTTGAAAAGAGTTCGAGAGACTAGCGGGATGGGAGGAAAAGCATACAGAAGGCTCTCCGACCATGAGAGTAGAAAAGCGTCTGCCGCAACTCGAAGGGGATGTGGCTGACGAGAGCAGAAGCGAGGAAGTTGCCGGTTGTGAGGACTGGCAAAGAGATCCATCGTGGGGAGGCCCCACTTTAGAAAGAGCTTCTGAACTACTAAGGGATCCAGGCGCCACTCGTGCGGCTGGAGGATCCTGCTGAGTTTGTCCGCCAGGCAATTTTCTTGGCCTGGGAGATAAACTGCCTTGAGAAGAACGCCGTGACTGACGGCCCAAGAGCAGAGCTTCTGTGCTTCCCGACAGAGAAGGAAGGAGCCCGTGCCCCCCCTGTTTGTTCACGTAGAACATGGCAACTTGATTGTCCGTCTGGACAAGGACGGACTGGTGAGAGGTCAGGTGGGAGAAAGCCTTGAGAGCCAGGCGGATCGCTCTGAGCTCCAGGAAGTTGATCTGCTGAGCAGACTCCCACGTGGTCCAGAGGCCCTGAGTACGTGCCCCTTGACAATGTGCTCCCCAACCAGGAGGGACGCATCTGTCGTCAGCACCTGGGCCGGCTGAGGTGACTGAAAAGGCATGCCGAGTACCAGGTTCGGCCGATGACGCCACCACTGGAGAGACGAGGCCAGCGGCTCGGAGACGCGCACTAGGTCTGCTAGGCCGCCTGTGGCTTGTTGCCACTGCTTGCGAAGACACCATTGAGCAGGCCGCATATTCAGGCGGGCATTGGGGGTCACATGGACGGTGGAAGCCATATGGCCGAGCAGTCTCAGGAAAGCGCCTGGCGGAGACCAGGGACTGGCTGCGAAAACGGTCGGCTAGGTCCATGAGCCGTTGAGCCCTGTCGAGAGGCAGGAAAGCTCACGCCTGAGGAGTGTGCAGTCTTGCGCCGATGAACTCGAGATCCTGTGAGGGGAGCAAAGTGGACTTTGCGAAGTTTATGACAAAGCCCAGGTACTGCAGAAGAGTCACCGTGCGGCGTGTGGCGTTGGTGACCTCCGGAGCGGACGCTGCTCTGATGAGCCAGTCGTCGAGGTACGGAAAGACAGAGGCCGTTAAGCCGGAGATGGGCCGCCACCACCGCAAGACATTTTGTGAAGACTCGCGGTGCGGAGGACAGGCCAAAGGGCAGTACTCTGTACTGGTAATGATTTCCTGCCACCACAAACCTTAGGTATTGGCGGTGGCTTGGGTGGATGAGGATGTGCGTGTAGGCATCCTTTAGATCCAAGGAGCATAGCCAATCTCCCTGCTGGAGGTAGGGCAGAAGGATTCCCAGGGTAAGCATTTTGAACTTTTCCCGCACGAGGAACCTGTTGAGGTTGCGCAAGTCCAGGATGGGTCTGAGGCCTCCAGTCCTTTTTGGTACTAGAAAGTACCTGGAATAAAAACCTTGACCTCTCAGGTGGTGGGGCACCGGTTCCACCGCCTGTTCCTGTAGAAGACCTGCTAACTCCTGAAGGAGTAAGTCCCTGTGCAGAGGGAGTCGTGGAGGTTCTCCCGGGAAATAGGAGGGAGGGACCTGGTGGAAGTGGAGAAGATAGCCTTCTCTTACGACTTGCAGCACCCAGGCATCTGAAGTGATGCTGGACCACCTGTGGGCGAAGTGAACCAGCCGGCCTCCGGTGCTGGGAGGAGCCAGCGGAGGGGGAGAGGCTATGCTTAAGGAGTCAAAAACCCCCACCCTGCTGAGCAGGGGCTGGTGGTGCAGGCTTGGGGGCTTGCTGCCTACGGGACCCGTTACCCCGTCCCTTGGCCTGCTGGCCCTGTTGGGGAGCTGCAGGGGCCTGATATTGGGGGTAGTGTTTGTAGGCAGCCGCCTTTCTCGGGTAAAAGGACTTCTTTCCCGAGCCCTTCTTTTTCTGGGAAGGGGCGGAGGTCTTCCTAGAAAGCCTAGTCCTGGTGAGAGTCTCCGTCTCGATCTGTGCAGCCTTTTCAGCCATGGGCTTGCCAAAGAGGTTTTCACCTCGGCAGGGGACATCGACCAACTTGTCCTGCACCCAGGGCTCAAGGTCGGACGACTGAAGCCAAGCCTGTCGGCGGGCACCGATGCCGGCTGCGGCCACTTGAGCCGATGCTTCAAAGCCATCATAGGCTGCTCGGGATATGAATTTTGAGCATTCCCGAATGCCAGTGGACAAGGCCAGGAACCTCCGCAAAGGTTCCTCGGACAAACCAGCGGAGAATCCGGCTAGCTCTTTAGCCAGGTCTCGGAGATACATGCCCATGTATAGCTGGTAGGTCTGGACACGACACGCAAGCATAGAGCCCTGGAAACACTTCTTACCAAGGCCATCCAGGTTACGGGCCTCCCTGCCAGGAGGCACCGAGGAGTGCATCTTCTGGCTCTTAAGACGATGCATGGCCGATTCCACTACCATGGAATGGTGTGGTAGCTGTGCTATTTGGAAGCCAGGGCTCTTGCGGACTCGATAGATAGAATCGACCCGCTTGCTCAGGACCGGCGAGGAGGCCGGACTCTCCCACATGCGGAAGAGTAGTCGTTCCAGCATGGGAGGAACCGGTACAGTAAAGTGTTCCCTGGCGGGAGAGTCATACTGGAGGGCGTCGAGCTCTTCGGCTCGAGGCTCCTCCTCGGGATCCGCAGGGAAGGCCAAAGCCTTGGCCATATCCCTGACGAAGTCCGAGAACCGGGCATCCTCCGGCGGGGACTGCTTCCGAGGTTCGGACTCAGGTGAGTCCGAGGGGACACACACCGAGTCCGAAAAGAATCAGGTGACTCTTCCTCTTCAGACTCCCAGACCGACTCCGACGAGGAATCGGTGGGGTCGGCCCGGGCAGGCCGCGGCGCCTGCCGCCCCGATGCCGAGGGAGTCGGCGTCAGCGACCTCGGTCCCGAACGGGAGGCCGAGGGTGACCTCGACCGAGGATCGACTCGAGTTCACATGGACTCGAGGATCGGCTCGGTCTCCGGGGTCGACTTAGACGTCGACGTCCCGGCGGTCGGGGCAGCGGCGCCAGCGAGGCTAGCGAGCAGTGCCCGCTGCTGGTCCATGAAGGCAGACAGTCTGCTCTCCAAGGCCGTCAACCTGAGTCCGACCTCAGGTGACCCAGCAGCCCCCGACTCGGGCCCCGACGGCGTCGGGACCGACGTCGGCGGTCTCGGAGGCGAGTCCGGGAGGACCACAGGACTTACCCGAGCAGGCAGCTCCGACTCCAGGCGAGGTCGCTTCGAGAGGTGCTCCTTCTCCAAGGACCCGGGACGGCTATCGGGGCTATGCGACCTGGCCCTCGCGGAGCCAGGAGCGTCCACCGACGCCGCCCTCACGGGTTTCACCTTCCGTCGATGGTCCCCGGAGGGAGAACCCCTGTCTGAGGAACTCCGGCGACGGTCCGAGCTGGAACCTCTGGACGCGGAGGCCTCCGACGAGGTCCGGGTACGGCTGGGGTCAGCGAAAATCCTATCCCGCTGATGCCGCCGACTTCTCAACGCTTTGGAGGACATTTTGCCACAGGCCCCACAGATCATTTCTTCATGATCCGGGCCCAGGCAGCGGAGGCAATTGTCGTGTGTCAGTTAGTGACATATTTCGGTCACACTGACCACACTGCTTGAAACCACTGGCAGCCATCGGGGGAAAAAGGGCCCCTGCGAGGTCAAAGGACCGGGCTGCCAGGGAAAAACCGAAAACGAAACTGACTAAGTCAGAAAAACCGAAAAAGAAGAGGACTCGTGACCGGCGTCGCGAGTCTGGGCGGGAAAAAGACCGGCGTCGAACCGAAGAAAAAAAAAAAAGAGAAAATTACTAACAAAATCAACTTTTTCGCGGGGACACGACGGGTACGTCTGTAGGGCTCCGCGGAAAAAAGAAGACTGGCTAAGATGGCACCCTTGGGCGGGAAGGCGACCGCGCATGCGCGCTGCAATTCCCAAAGGCTTTCTTTGAAAGCTGGGGAAAATTGCTCCGCGAGGGCTCCGTCGGCGCCGACGTCACCCATATGTGAGGACTGACTTACATAAGAACATAAGATATGCCATACTGGGTCAGACCAAGGTCCATCAAGCCCAGCATTCTGTTTCCAACAGTGGCCAATCTAGGTCATACGTACCTAGCAGTTTCCCCAAGGGACACAGGTTCCACAATGCTTGTACTGGTTCAAGCATTGATATCCTGGGTCCCTTCTTAATAATGGTTTATGGACCTTTCCTCCAGGAACTTGTCCAAACCTTTTTTAAACCCAGCTACACTAACAGCCTTTACTACATCCTCCGGTAACAAATTCCAGAGTTTGATTACACGTTGAGTGAAAAAATATTTTCTTTATTAGTCTTAAATAGTTTACCCTGTAGCTTCATTGCATGTCCCCTAGTCTTTCCATATTCTGATAAGGTAAACAATCGATCTACATTTACCCGTTCCACTCCGTTCATTAATTTATAGACTTCTATCATATCTCCCCTCAGCCGTCTCTTCTCCAGGCTAAAGAGCCCCAACCTTTTTAGCCTTTCTTCATAGGAGTAGCCTTCCATCCCCTTTACCATTTTGGTGGCTCTTCTCTGAACCTTTTCTAAAATCGCTATATCCTTTTTAAGATACGGCGACCAGAATTGCACACAATATTCAAGGTGCGGTCTCACCATGGAACGATATAGAGGCATTATAATATCTTTTGTTTTATTTTCCATTCCTTTCCTTATCATACCTAGCATTCTATTTGCTCTCTTGGCCGCCGCTGCACACTGGGCCGAGGGTTTTAACAAGGTATCCACAATGACGCCTAAATCTTTTTCCTGGGTGGTGGTTCCTAATGTGGAACCTTGCATTGTGTAACCATAGTTTGGGTTGTTCTTCCCTAGGTGCATAACCTTGCACTTCTCCACATTAAATTTCATCTGCCATTTTAATGCCCAGTCTTCCAATTTATCAAGATCCTCTTGCAATTTTCCACAATCCTCCTGGGTTTTAACAACTTTAAATAGTTTTGTCTCATCTGCAAATTTGATAACCTCACTTGTTATTCCACTTCCAGGTCATTTATGAATATGTCAAAAAGCAGCAGACCCAGCACAGATCCCTGGGGTACACCACTATTCACTTTTCTCCATTGGGAAAATTGGCCATTTAGCCCTACCCTCTGCTTTCTATCTTTTAACCAGTTCCTGATCCACAGTAGTACACTGCCTCCTATCCCATGACTCTTTAGTTTTGCCAAAAGTCTCTGATGAGGGACTTTGTCAAAGGCTTTCTGAAAGTCTAGATACACAATATCAACCGACTCACCTTTGTCCACCTGTTTATTCACTCCTTCAAACAAGCATAACAGATTAGTAAGACAAGATCTTCCTTGTCTAAAGCCATGTTGGCTGTCTCCCATTAGGTCGTGACTATCTACATGCTGAGTAATTTTATTCTTTATGATGGTTTCTACCATTTTTCCCCCCGGTACTGATGTCAGGCTCACTGGTCTGTAGTTTCCCGGATCACCCCTCGAACCCTTTTTAAAAATTGGTGTTACATTGGCGATCCTCCAATCCTCAGGTATTAGAGATGATTTTAATGATAGTTCACAGATTACTGATAGCAGGTCTGCAATCTCAAATTTCAGTTCTTTCAACACCCTTGGATGTATACCATCCGGCCCAGGTGATTTGCTACTCTTCAGTTTATCTAATAGTTGTAAGACATCTTCCCGATGTATCGATATGTCCTTCAATTCTTCCACACCTTTAAATACAACTTCAGTCATGGGTAACATCCCTACATCTTCCTCAGTAAAGACCGAAGCAAAGAATTCATTCAGTCTCTCCGCTATCGCCTTGTCGCCTCTTAGTGCTCCTTTAACCCCTTTATCATCTAATGGACCAACTGACTCTCTCACAGGTTTTTTGCTACGAATGTACTTGAAAAGGTCTTTATTTCGCGTTTTTGCTTCCGCAGCAAGCTTCTTCTCAAATTCTCTCTTTGCCTGCCTTATCAATGCCTTGCATTTGACTTGCCAGTGCTTGTGCTGTTTCCAGGTTTCATCGTTTGGCTCTTTTTTCCATTTCCTGAAAGATGCTTTTTTGGCAACAGCCTCTGACCTCACCTTTAAACCATGCTGGCAGTTTTTTGGACTTCCTTCCACTTTTCTTAAAGCGTGGAATACAGCTGGTCTGGGCTTCCAAGATAGTATTTTTCAACAACACCCAAGCTTGATGTATGTCTTTAACCTTTGCAACTGCTCCTTTTAGTTTTTTCTTAACTGTTTTCCTCATTTTATCATAGTCTCCCTTTCGAAAGTTAAAGGGTAGTACTGTGGATTTCCTTACTATCCCTCCTCCACTAATTAAATCAAAGGTGATCATGCTATGATCACTATTGCCAAGTGGCCCCAACACCCTTATCTCTTGCACTACATCTGGTGTTCCACTAAGGACTAGGTCTAATATTGTTTCCCCTCTGGTTGGTTCATGAACCAGCTGCTCCAAGAAACAGTCATTTATTTCATCTAGGAACTTTATCTCCCTAGCATGTCCTGTTGTGACACTGACCCAGTCGATGCCGGGGTAATTGAAATCACCCATTATTATTACTGCACTGTAACGTTTGCTAGCTTCTTTGATTTCTTTGAGCATTTCATCATCCATTTGTTCATTCTGGCCAGGCGGACGATAGGACGATAGTACACCCCCACTGCCATCGCCTTCCCCTTTTTACATGGAATTTCAATCCATAGAGATTCTACAGCAAATTTTGTTTCTTGCAAAACTTTAATCCTTTCTGACTGAATGCCCTCTCTAACATAGAGCGCAACCCCTCCACCAATTTGGTCAGCTCTATCATTACGATATAGTTTGTACCCAGGTATCAGTGTCCCACTGGTTGTCCTCCTTCCACCATGTCTCTGATATTCCAATCATATCTAACCTCTCGTTTAGTGCTATATATTCTAACTCTCCCATCTTGTTTTGTAGACTTCTAGCATTTGCATACAAGCATTTTAGAGACTGTATTTTATTCATATTAATTTGGCTATTGGTAGACATGGGTAATTTGGGATCTTTAAGCTCTGTCTGCTCAATACTCGAGGGCATTTGGGCTACTTTACTCTTTTTTGGAACCTCTCTGCTTTTTGTAGTATCCTTCAAGGATACATTCTTCCGAACCATGCGCTCTTGGGCGACTGTCAGCTTTCCCCTATTATCTAGTTTAAAAGCTGCTCTCTCTCATTTTTAAAGGTTAATGCCAGCAGCCTGGTTCCATCCCGGTTAAGGTGAAGCCCATCCCTTCGGAAGAGCCCCTCCTTTCCCCAGAATGTTCCCCAGTTCCTAACAAATCCGAACCCCTCATCTCTGCACCATTGTCTCATCCACGCATTGAGACTCCGGAGCTCTGCCTGCCTTTTGGGTCCTGCGCGTGGAACGGGAAGCATTTCGGAGAACGCTACCCTGGAAGTTCTGGATTTCAACTTCCTACCTAAAAGCCTAAATTTAGCTTCCAGAACCTCCCTACCACATTTTCCTATGTCATTGGTACCGACATGTACCAAGACAGCAGACTCCTCCCCAGCACTATCTAAGACCTTATCTAGGTGGCGTGTGAGGTCTGCTACCTTCGCACCAGGCAGGCATGTTACCTGCTTGGTCCTGGAGAAATCTGTTTTGCGGAACAAATCGTGATCAAGACAATCGCCTTGAGTGTCATATCCTTCAAAGTAGCAGGCTTCAATGGCTCAAAGGGTGACGATATTATGGCCCTGAGCACCAGACATATTTAAAGAATGGACCAGACTGCAGGACACAGATGCCAAACCCCCTGGAGAAAGCACAAGACGTCTGGGTGCAAAGCTAGTGACTTACCAGCCACTGGACCTTGGAAATAGGCCAAAGCTGCCATCTGATCTTTCAGAGAGCTAAAGGAAAGGGCCATCTCCAGGTCATCCTCCTCCAGACTCTGAGCAGAGTGGAGACCACCACTGGAGATTAGTCCTTACATGCTAGCAATCTCCTTTCAAGAGCCAGGCCATAAATGCAAGCGCAACTGAACACAACCCCAATATTGTTCGAACTTCACTGGTTACCTATTCAAAGTAGGATAAAATATAAAGTTATCATGACAACTTTCAAACTGATAAGATATAGCTCCATCGTATCTAACTGACCTACTAACAATTCATTCAAGGAACAGTGAGACAAAGGAACCTGAACACTCTACTTGTTCCTAACAGCTTCACAAAACTCAATAAAACTACAACAAATAGAGCATTCAGCTTCAATGCCCCTTTAATATGGAATGCTCTTCCAGACAAGCTCAGAAATATCACGGATCTATCAACCTTTAGAAAAGATCTTAAAACCCACCTTTTTATAGAGTACTTTGGCAACTCAGTACCTAATGACGAAATATTTCCCACTTAAACACATGTATACTCCTATTCATCAAAACACAATTTACTTTTTCCTATCTCTCTCTCTATCTAGTCTACACAATTCCCAATCCTTCACATGGTTTAAGATAGTTACTCCAATTAACCTTCACTTTGATAACTCTAGTGAGATACAATGCATATTACCTGAACCAGATAAGATGAAAAGACATAAATTTTGTATATACGAGGGGTATTGTAAATCTGTTTATATGTTTAAATTATTTAACTCTCTAATCAGCATTTACTCAACATTGTAATTCACAACTACTTAATCTATTATATAAAATTTATTTATTTATTTATTTATTTTTTGTTCTTTTATACCGCACTCTTTTTCATCAGCGCGGTTTACATTAAACAGAAATACTCATTACAATCAACAAATTGTGATAAGTTTACATATAACAGGAGTAGTCAACTGGGAATTTAACTTTGGGAAACTTTGTACATATTTGTAAATAACATATATACAGGGGATAGGATTTCTTAGTTACATCTTGAGTAAATAAGGTATATACAATTTTACTGTGCATGTTAGAGGGATGGTGATGAGCTTTGGAAATGCAGAATGAAGAGATGGTGTTTTATAGCTTTTCTGAAATTCTATAATACTCCCTTTTGTTCACTGCAATGTTAACTGTTAGAATATGTTACAATGTAATGTTTCAAGTTTTGTTCTATGTAAACCGCTTTGATTGATGAAAAGCAGTATATAAAACCGTTCAATAAATAAGCAAGCAAGAAGGGAACCAGGTCCTCCAGGACAATTGGTCCCTGCTACAACTGGCCTGCAGGAGCTGCATCAAGTCTCCAAACCATTTAAGTTACAATGTAAACCACTGACAAACGATAAAGCAGTATAAAAAACAAATTTTATTTAACAGGTTTTAACAGGGGGGTTTTATACCACTTTCTCATTTCAGTCAGTGGTTTACATTGTAACAAACTTGGTAATGTACTGTGATAAGGAAGCTTATCATAGCTCAGGTAGGAGCTATAGAAAAGATGATGTGACTCTGAACAAGCAACCTGTCAGTTCTGGTAGAAGTGAGAAAACAGAGTTTTCACATAAAAGACTACCAGTCCCAGAATGCACCAGGTTTCCAGCAGCCATGAGAGGGGCTGAAATGAGAAAATGTGTGTGCAATCAAGAGAGCTATAAGGTAATCCCTAAGCACTCATCTCAAAGGGCAGGGCCTGATTCAAGACAGCTGCGCTGTGTTAGGGAGCAGCACACATTAGAACAGGATAAGAGTAGAGCTTATTCTTCAGGAAACAGTTTCAGCAACAGTTGGAAGAACAGCTTCAGCAAAAGCCACGCAGATAGAGAGAGAGAAGGAAACTCTCTGGAAGGAAGAGAAGAAAGGCCATTGGAAGGTCTGGGAGATTCCAAGGCAGTACTCATACTGGGAGGTATTCCAAAAGCCAGCAGAGTCCATTGGACTGGATTCAGCCAGAGGAATGGAGTGGCAGAGATAGGAATCACCAGTGGCTACCTGGAAGAGAGAAGACTGCATGTGGAAGGGACTTTCAGACCAAGGCCAGAAGGTATGTGAGAGAAGATCCAGTGTCCAGGGATCAAGATTGGAAGGCTGGACATCAGAATTGGATTACATATTGGCCAGGCTATACAGAGAGGAATAATGATAGCAGGAGAGGCTCAGGTATGAACACTGATCCAGACCCTATCTATAATAGAGAATGGCAGCAAGGGAATAAGCATTCTCATGATAGTGCCTTAATGAAAGACTCGTCTGTGCCAATGTATGATAATGACCCTATGCTGATTGATACAGCAGATGAAAGTACAGTTTATATGGACTGTTCTCTATCTAAATGCTATTACTAGCTTTCTCTGAGCAAACACATCAGCCATCACAAAGAAACCTAACTTTGTTCTTTATTTCCACTGCAAACAGCTCTTAAAGCAGGATTTGGGCTCACACAGTAGCAGCCAGCCAGCTAAAGGCTTTCAGCTGGTCCATTGATAGTAATTAGGGCTGCACCTGATTGTGTGTGTGAGCAAGGGAGAATCACTGCTGAGATCGGCGTGGAAAATAAGCAGAAGTTAACCTAACCAGCAAAGTTTATTCTTTACTTTGTGCCTTTGTATTTGGTAATTATTTGCTAAGAAAACATTAGCTAATTGCCTGACAAGCTGAAGGTTGTTTTCTGGTTTACTTTGTGACTTTTTGTTATCCATTTAAACACTGCGAGCAAGTAACCTCATTTATAGTGCTATCAAGCATACATGTGCTGGGTGAATTAAACCCCATCAATAAAAGAAGTATTTTATTGATCTTACCACTTGGTTTCACAACTCAAATTATTGTCATCAGCTGTGTTGGGAGTGAATGAACTACAATACCCACAATACCTTGCAAGAATCATATGAATATATGCATCGTCAAGATTGTGTAAGTTCTCACCCTAGGCAGCCGTCTGACAGTACATTAAACAGGGACATTAATAATGGATTTTTGAGGCAATGGAGGGTTAAGTGACCTGTTCAAGGCCACAAGGAGTGCTAGTGGGAAATGAACCCTGATCTCTTGGTTCCCAAGCCAGTGTTCTAACCATTAGGCTACTCCTCCACTCCATGCCCCCCTTAGCCAATTCAATGCCACCAGGACAATCCCACCTGGGCAGCATTCTATATATCAAATCACATTCCCCAACAGGGGCTGCAGGGGAAACATGTACAGCAGATGCTGATTTGGCCAAGGCGTCTATGACCTCAGACCCCATCTCTGTGCAGCAACTGAAATGGGGGAAAAAACTCCACTTTGGCACTGGATAAGGTCACATCAGATCCTGTTCAGGGTGACCCCAGAGCACAGAATCAACTGAAAACACCTCCTGACTCAACCCCCATTCTCCAGGATCCAGAGTGTGCTGGCTGAGGAAGTCTGGTTCCATTGTCTACCCTGGCAATGTGCTGAGCCAATAAGGCTAGGAAGTGGTCCTTTGCCCAGGAAAAACAGGAGAACCTCCTGTGCCACCTTGTTGATTGACATAAGCTACTGCCGTGGCATGGTCAGAAAAAAACTTTAATCACTTGGCCCTCAACCAGGGCCCAGAAACACAGAACCACCAACCTGATGGCCCACACTGCTTCTCTGCAGTTCCGATGGCCCTGGGCTGTATGTTCTAGGCAATGGGTTCCCTGGTATCTGTTGTGAGGAGGATCCAGGAGAAATCGTCCAGCAGAATGCCTTTCCTCAGATGACAGAGCTGCTGCCACCACCACAGGCTGGACTTCATCAAACAGGAGCAGGAGCCTGCAAAAAGGACTGTCGGAATGGTCATATGTCAGCATGTGTCTACAGCACCATCTCTATGATCGCTGTCATCAATTCAAGGAGCTGAAGATAATCCCAAGACGCTGTGAACCTGCTGTGCACAGGACAGCATCAAGCAATCCAACAGTCCTGACTTTCTCCTCTGGTAGGGAAAGACTGCCCATTTGAGTGTCAAAATATGCTCCCAGAAACTCCAGAGACTGAAGGCAACAGCTGTCTTTTTTACCCCACTTGATCATCCAACCAAGACTTTGCAAAAAAGGATACCACTCAGGATGCCACCCAAGACGCTTCTGAAAGGGAATGGGCCAGGATGAGCCAGTCATCCAGATATAGATGGACACAGATCCCTCAGCACCTCAGCCGCCACCATGACATTGGAGAACATCCTCAGGGTGGTGGACAGCTCAAAAGGGAGGGCAGCAAACTGCTAATAAGAATCAAGCACAGCAAAATGCAGATACATTTGCTTATCTCCTGATCGGGATATGAAAATACATCTCAGCCAGATCAAGAGTAGTCCAGAATGCCCCACAGCACACACTGCTTGAATGATGGAGCGCAAGGTTTCCATCCAGAAGCACAGGGTGTGCAAGTGCTCATTGACCCCCCCCCCCCCTTTATGTTAAAGGCATCCAAATTGACTCTCTGCACTCCAGGACATAGCTGAACTAAATGGTATCTAGCATTAGTGATCCTTGGTAATCCAGGCCCATTCCTGAAAGGAAAGGCGAAGCCTGTACAGAGAAACCCCCTGAGCCTACATGCTCCATAAAAGGACCGAGAACAAGCCCAAAGCCTGAAATTAGAGGGAAAGGGTTTCCAGGTCAGTAATGACAAAGGTCCTAAGACCCTGGGGGAAATGGCCAGCATGCCCTCCATGGATGGGTGGAGCCTGACTAGAAAGGGACACCAGCCCACTTCACAGGTCCCCTGGATGTCTTCCTGAAGGTGGTAAAGTTGTCTCCTTGCCTAGGTCCTTCACCAGCTTCTCTAAATTGGCTTCAAAAAGAAGCTTCCCCATAAAAGCCATTTGGAAGATGAGTCCTCTGCTCAGTGCCAAAGCCAAATCCAGCACTGTGATATCAGGACACCATCCTGGGCTGCCAAACATACCAGGTCATACATGGCATCAGAAAAGAAAGTCAAAACAGACTCCTAAAGAAGGGCAGTATCATCCAGCTGGAGGAGACTGAATCCACTGGAGCAGGGCTTGAGATGTTAGACTAGCACATACCACTAGCTGCAGAACAGCAGCTGTCACGGCAAACTGGCTCTTCAACAAATCAACCTTACAGTCCAGAAAATCCTTTAAGACTGATCTGCCTTTGACAGGAATGGTGGTCCATCTGGTAATCACTGTGACCTGTGCATCCACTTTGTGAACAAACCACTCAATGCACTCCTATGGGAGGGTGTACATTTTGCATAGCCATAACCCCCATAGGCAAGGAGTTAGGAGTCCCTCACTCCGACAAGATCATATCCTTTATCACATCTGGAAACAAGATTTCTGCATCCCTTAAAAGAGTGGGTACATCTGCTCCTGCTGGAAGCATCAGTCAAGTTCAAGGTGGATGAGATCCTGGCAATGCCACCAGCTCCTCCTTCCAGAATAGGCAGATCACTCTGACCTCCTCACAATCTTCTGAAGGCGAGAGTACATCTTCATCCACACCCGAGCCCAGTACAGAGCCATCTGAATCCAAGTCAAAATCTGACTGGCAGGTAGAGCCCTCTGAAAGCCTTCTGCAATCTTCAGATGTGTGCAGGTAGGAAAGAGGAGGGGGGAGGAGGCGCTGAGGTAAAAGGCTGCTGCACTTTTCCAGATCATTCCAATTTCTGGCTGCTCAACAGGTCGCTATGATAAGCACATGGAGCTGAACCAGTTTTCCTTCCTCCTATGGCTACCGAAGAGACCACAGTCTAGTGGAGTCTTCCATATGGTGCTCCAGCACGAGTCAACCTCAAGGTGGTCTATCAGGAGTTTTTAATCACTTTTCCTCTCAACTTCAAATTTTCTTCAGAGGAGAAAATCTATCCATCTGTTAGACAACGAAATACTGAAGAAACCTCTGTTGGCTAGGCGAATAGAGGCATGGGAATGATGTCATTGAAAAAGAGAAAAATCAGAGCTACCTGCTAATTATGGTTCCTTGAGCAGTCCAGTCCTGCACCTCTGGGTAGTGCCCCTCTTCCAGCATCTTGGAGATTGAGCATGTCATCTTTTGATGACACCTAATACATATATAGCTGGCACTGCCTAACAGTCCCCATTGACAAAACAGACTCACAGGAGCAACAATTAAGTAGACACAAATGCAAAGAAAAAAAAAAAAAAAAAAAAAAAAACTATGCTTACACGCCCATCCCCTCTCCCCCAAGAAGGGTACCCCGATCCCTCCCCACCAGGAAGAGAGACGCAGCTGTTATTCATCTCAACTACCGCCTCCCCTAGGAGGCTAGCAACTGACAGTTTCCACAGACTATCCCTCCCCCAACTGAACAGACTACACTCCAGAACCCCACTTCACCTGGCTAACTCCTTCCACCAAGGAAACCAGCTTCAGGCCTGAGGAGCACTGTGCTCAACCAACGAGGCAATAGGGAGGGATTCGGTCCAGTCATGCACCTCTGGGATGTATCAGAGCAGTTCATTAATGGGAGGGACTTGCACAACCAGCCTGAAGCACTGCCAATCCAAAGTGAGCATCCCCATCCACCTGGAGACCCAGGCAGTAATGCTTCGTGAAGATATGAAGCAACGAGCAAGTCGCCACACTACAGGTATCCATTGGCGGAACTAAACTATACTCCGCCCATGAAGCCGCTTGCATTCTTGAGGAATATGCTCTCAATCCTGATGGCACCAGCTTGCCTTTCAGGATGTGTGCCGATGGAATTGCCTTCCGGATCTACCTTGAAATGGAAGCCTTCGCTGCTGCTTCGACTCTGCACGGCCCTCTAAACAGAACGAATAGCCAATCAGTCTTCCGAAAAGGCTCTGTCCTCCTCAAATACTTCCTGTAAGACCCTTTTCACAACCAGAAAGCGCAACTACCACGAGACTGGCCTATCGTTTTCTGTAGTTAGTGCTGGCAAGGAGACTGCTTGGTTCACATAAAAACTGATACTACCTTAAGCCAAAAAGGAAGGTACAGGACGCAAAATGACCTTCTCCTTAGAAAAGGAAAAGGAAAGGCTCCCTGCAGGATAAGGCAAGAAGCTCCGAAATCCTTCGTGCTGAACAAAGTCGCCACCAGGAAAACAAACAGTCTTCAGCGTCAGCTCCTTCAGGGAAGCTTGTCCCAGAGGCTCAAAAGGCTCCCCTTCTAGGACGTTAAGCACCAGGTTTAGATCCCCAGATGGTACCACCACTCTCCTTGGTGGCTGCAGATGTGTCACTGCCCTCAAAAATCAAGGCATGTCGAGGTGCAACCCTAAAGGCACCTTGTGGATCTTCCCCGATAACAGGCAATCACTGCTAGTTGCACATGCAAGGAGCTAGCAGCCAGTCCCCTTGTCAAAGCCGGCCTGCAATAAAACCAGGACATCCAGGACTGAAGCAGCAGACGGATGCGTCCACTTGTCCTCGCACCAAGACTCAAAGATACACCATATGCGAATTTATGCAAGACAGGCAGACCTCCTTCGGGCTTGCAGCAGGGTTGCTATCACCGCCCCCGAATACCCTTTTATCCTCAACCTTCCCCACTCAGACGGTAAGCAAGAATCAATCTGGTGCATGCATATTGGGCCCTGCATTAGCATATTGGGCCCTGCGCATCAGGAGTCGCCATGGCTGAGCCGCCAGGAGCTGAACCAGGTCAGCATTCCAAGGGCGCCGAGGCCAATCTGCAGCAACCAGCACCACTAATCCCCAGTGCGCCTCTATACGTTGCAGCACTCTGCCTATGAGCACCCACGGGGAAACATGTAGAGAAGCCCCCCTTGAACTAGGGCATTGAAGCACGCCAACATTTGTTCTCTTCTCCTGCTGAAAAACTGTCCGGACTTGGCAGAGTCGAATGTTGCCATCAGGTCCATGACCGGCTTGCCCCAGCACTGCACCAGCTGCTCAAACACCTCCTGGTTGAAGCACCGCTCCCCAGGGTCCACATGAACCCTGAGATAGCGTAGTTGCTTACCTGTACCAGGTGTTCTCCAGGGACAGCAGGAATCAGTCCTCACATATGGGTGACGTCGGCACAGACAGGGCCCTCATGTGGAGCAAATCCCCAGCTTTCTAAGAAAGCTTTTGGGATTGCATCACGCATGCGGGGTCCCCTTCCCACCCAAGGGTGCCATCTTGCTCAGTCAAATGACATAGCTAAAAAGACAGCAAAATGAATAAAATAATAGGACTGCAACTCCAGGGGAGGAGGGAGGGTCGTGAGGAATGATTCCTGCTGTCTCTGGAGAACACCTGTTACAGGTGAGTAACTACGCTTTCTCCAGGAACAAGCAGGAAGTCAGTCCTCACATATGGGACTCCCTAACTATAGGCTACCAAGAACCCATAACTGAAAATAGGCTCCCTCTAGAAGAGCCGCAGTAGCCATGACAGGAGTTCAACTGAGAATGTAACACTCCGGTAAGCCTGACACCAAAAGGTCGGAAGGTAGGAGTTGCAAAAACCTCGAACAGGTTACAGAGTACAGCCTGGCCGAAAGCAGTGTCCCATTGGGACTCCTTATCCAGGCAGTAATGGGCTGCAAAAGTCTGGCTTGAAGACCAGGTGGCGGCCCGGCAGATGTCTGTCAGCAGAACAGAGCGGAGGTGAGCCACTGTTGCAGCCTTAGCCCTGACCCGGTGGGCTGTGACTCGACCCTGCAACAGAAGATTGGCCACCCAAGTGGTCAATGTACGCTTGGAGACAGGCATCCCCAGCTTACTGGAGTCATAAGAGACAAAGAGCTGAGAAGCCCTTTGATGTCCCCACGTATGCTCCATGTAGAAGGCCAAAGCCTTCTTACAGTCCAGGGTGTGCAGAACTGCTTCTGCCCGACTGGCATGCGGCCTGGGAAAGAAAGTCAGAAGTATCACCTCCTGGGTGAGGTGGAACGAGGAGTCACTATCGGAAGGAACTTAGGGTGAGTGCGAAGCACCACCCTGTTCCTATAGAACCGTGTGTATGGTCTATTGGAAACCAGAGCCTGCAGCTCACTCACTCGTCTGGCTGATGTGAGTGCCACCAAGAAAAGCGCTTTCCAGGAGAGGAAGCAGAAATAGCAGGTAGCCATTGGCTCAAAAGGTGGGTGAGTAAGCTGCTCTAAGACCACATTCAAATCCCATTCAGTTGCCCGGACGACGAGCCGGAGGCTTCAGCAGAAGTAGGAGGAGTGGCCTAGTGGTTAGGACAAGGTACTTCAGGCCGGAGGGCCAGGGGTTCAAGTCCCACCTGGGGACAGCAATCTCAGGCCGGAGGGACTGGGATTTCTAGTCCTATAGGCACTCCTTGTGGTCTTGGGCAAGCCACTTAACCCTCCATTGCCCATGTTCCCTGAAAGTATTAGTGTATGTGTGTCATATCCCCTCGTGTTAAATGTATCTCCCAATTGACCGCTTTGACCCGGTGAAAAGCGGGATATAAATACAGATAAATAAAATAAAAGTAAAGCTCTCAGGAACCTGGACAAAGGGTGTACAGAAAGAGGCTGTCCTTCCACTGGAGAGTGGTGTGCTATAAGGCACTAAGTTGGACTCAGACAGAGTTAGACTTGAGGCCTAAATCTGAGAGGTGAAGCAGGTACTGCAACACCACTTACACTTGGCAGGAGAAAGGGTTTTCTCCCTGCTTTTCACACCACAACTCAAACCTATGGCACTTAAACGCATAGGTTTTTCTAGTCGATTGCCTTCTTGAGGCTAGCAGTACATCCTCTACATTTTTAGGAGGAGAAGTGGTGCGAGAACTACCCTTTCAGCAGCCATGCCATCAGGTTGAGAGACCCGAGGATGGGATGCAGAAGAGTGCCCCCCCCACCCCTCCTGTGACAGGAGGTTGGGGTGTAAACCCAGAGGAATTGGAGCCTCTGCCGCCAGTTGAAGCAGCAGCGGAAACCATGGCTGTCTCAGCCACCTGGGTGCTACTGGGATGACCGAAGCTTTGTCCTGAAGGATCTTGAATAGAGTCCAGGCCACCAGGGGCGTGGGAGGAAACACATACAGGAGGGCCCACAGACCATGATATTAGGAAAGCATCTGTAGCCACCCTGCATGGGTGTGGCTGTCTGGAGCAGAAGAGGGGCAACTGGTGATTCTGTGAGCTCGCAAACAGATCTATGAATGGTTGCCCCCAGCACTGGAACAGCTGCTGGGCTATGTTGGGATCCAGTTGCCACTCATGCGGCTGCAGAATTCTGCTTAGCTTGTCGGCTAAGACATTCTCTTGACCTGGCAAGTAAACTGCTTTGAGGTGCATACCCTGGTTGACTGCAAGAGCATAGGTCCAGGGTCTCTTGACAGAGGATGCGAGACCCTGTGCCCCCCTGCTTGCTCACATAGAACATTGCCACTTGGTTGTCTGTCTGAATTAAGACAGGCTGATGAGCCAGGGTTTGACAGAAGGTCCGTAGAGCTAGGCGGATAGCTTAGAAACATAGAAACAGAAATATGACAGAAAAAGACCACATGGCCTATCTAGTCTGTCCTTCCATATCAACTACAACAGTCCCCTTTTTACCTTTAGAGATCCTGTGTTGGTCCCATGCTTTTTTGAAGCTCTAGGAGATTGATCTGCTGTGTGTTCTCCTGTGGCGACCACAACCCTGAGTGCACAATTCCTGGCAATGGGCTCCCCAGCCCAGCAAGGAGGCATCTGTAGTCAGCACTCTCGTGTGCAAGGGAGGCTGGAAAGACACTCCCCTCCAGTACATTGTATGGCTGAAGCCACCATGTCAACGACTGCACCAGTCATTTGGACACCTTGATTCTGTCTGAGCCTGCCTGTGGCCTGTGTCCACTGGTCCCTGAGGCACCATTGAGCTGTTCTCATGTGGAGGCGGGCATTGGGTGTCACATGTACTGTGGAGGCCATGTGACCAAGGAGGCACAAAGTGTCTTGCTGAGATCTGGGATCTGTGGCTCACTTGCTGCACTAGGGCCACAAGTCTCTTTGCCCTGTCTTCCGGTAGATAAGCCCTTGCTTGAGGATGTCTAACCTTGCTCCTATGAACTCCAGTCCCTGAGAGGGAACCAGAGTGGACTTTGTGTAATTTAATCACAAATCCTAGGTGCTGTAGCAACTGAATAGTGCGAGACATGGCCTGTTGGGCTTCCAGGGCTGACTGGGCTCTGATGAGCCAGTCGACCAAGCAGGGGAAGACAAATACCCCCTGGTTTCTTAGGAAGGCCACCACCACTGCTAGGCAGTTTGTGAACACCCTGGGTGCAGAGGCTAGGCCAAATGGAAGCACCTTGTACTGAAAGTGATTTCCTCCCACCCCAAATCTTAGATATTGTCTGTGGTCTGGATGAATGAGGATGTGTGTATAAGCATCCTTTAGGTCTAAGGAGCATAGCCATTTTCCCTGGTGGAGGTAAGGCAGCAATATTCCAAGGGAAAGCATCTTGAACTTTCACTTCACCAGGAATTTGTTTAAGATGCGCAGGTCGAGGGTGGGTCTTAGGCCTCCAGTTCTTTGGTATCAGAAAATACCTGGAGTAGAAGCCTTTTCCCTGCAGGTGGTGGGGCACCAGTTCTACCACCTGATCCTCAAGAAGACCTGCTAACTCCTTTAAGAGGAGGTCCCTGTGAAGAGGGTGTCTGAGAGGCTCCCCTGGAAAGTAAGAGGGAGGTGTCTGGGTGAGATGTAGCTGATAGTCCAAATGGGCTATCTGGAGAACCCATGCATCTGTTGTGATGGCTGGCCACCTGTGGGCATACCGTGTCAGTCTTCCTCCTGTGCATGGCCTTGCTTCCTTGGAGAGAGGGCTATGCTCTGGGAGTCAAAACCCCCCTCCATGCTGGGCTGGAGCCGGAGCTGGTGCCTGTGGGCTTTTTGCTTACATGGGCCATGCCCCTATCCCTTGGCCTGCTGCCCCTGTTGGAGAGCTGGCGAGGCCCGATATGTGGGGTAGTTGCGGTAAGCAGTAGCTTTTCTCGAGAAAAAGGGCTTCTTACCCGAGCCCTTCTTAGAAGGGGCAGTAGTCTTCTTCGAGAGCCTTGTCAGGGTCAGGTACTCTGACTCAATCTCGGCAGCCCTTTTCTGTCATGGGCTTGCCAAAGAGGTTTTCACCTCGGCAAGGGACATCAACCAACTTGTCCTGTACCCATTGCTCCAGGTCTGACAACTGTAGCCATGCCTGGTGGCATGCACTGATGCCAGCCACAGCTACCCAGGCTGACGCCTCAAAGCTATCATAGGCTGCTTGAGTCAAACTTTGAGCACTTCTGGATCCCAGTGGACAAAGCTTTGAAGCACTGCAAAGGTCCCTTGGAGACCAGCTGAGAACCCAGCATTCTCCTTTGCCAGGTCTCGAAGGTACATGCCCATGTATAGCTGGTATGTCTGTATTCGGCATGACAGCATTGAGCCCTGGTAGCACTTCCTGCCGAGGGCATCCATGTTGTGGGCCTCCTGGGCCAGGAGGCACCGAGGAGTGCGTCTTCTGGCTCTTGAGCAGGCGCATGGCTGATTCCATAACCATGGAGTTGTGCGGCAGTTGTGCTTTTTGTAACCCAGGGCTCTTGCAAACTCGATAAATGGAATTGATTTGCCTTCTGAGTACCGGCAATGAGGCCGTGGTCTCCCACATGTGGAGCAGCCGCCATTCCAGAATGGGAGGCACCGGTACAGTAAGGGCTTCCTGAGGGGGGAAGTCATACTGGAGGATCACAAGCTCTTTGGCTCAAGGTGGCTCCTCAGCCTCTGCGGGAATGACACCACCTTAGCCATGTCCCGGACGAAGTCCAAGAACAGAGTGTCCTCCGGAGGGGACCTTCTCTGAGGTTCAGATCCCAGGGAATCTGAGGGGACGTATTTGGTCCGATGGGAATCCAGTGACACCTCGTCCTACGTTTCCCAACCAGACCCCTCTGAGGAGGAATCGAGCAGCTCCGGCCTCGAGGGATTCGGCATCAACGACCTTGGTCCCAAACGGGAGGACCTTGGCAGAGGATTGACTTGAGTTCTTAGTGTCTCGAGGATTGGCTCAGCCTCCGAGGTCGACTTCAACATTGAGGTGCCAGTGGTCAGGGCGAATGGACCAGCGAGACCAGCAATCAGCACCCACTGCTGGTCCATGAAGGCAGACATATGGCGCTCCAAGGCCTCCATCCTGAGCTCAGGAGGCTCCGAGGCCCCCAGGTCGAGTCCTGATGCCGTAGGGCCCTATGCCAGCTCTCCCGGAGGAGAGTCCACAACGAGGACAGTGCTTACCTGCCTTGGTGTCTCTGGTTCCTTACGAGGGAGTTTTGCTGGCCTCTCCGACTCCAAGGATCCGGGGCGGCGGACTGGGCTGCTCAGAGCCATTTAACGACACCACCCTCATGGATTTTTTTTTCCTCTGGTGTTCCCATGAGGGAGACCCCTTTCAGAAGACACCTGACGCTGCTCACGATCAGAGAGCTCCTGAGAGGTCAAGGCCTCTGATGAGGTCTTGGCCCGGGTGGATGCAGACTCAGGAAAAATCCTATCATGTTGCTGCTGCTCCTCAAGACCTTGGAAGACATTTTCTTACACAGACCTTCGGGTCGTGGTCGGGCCCAAGGCAACAGAGGCAGCAGTTGTGTGTGTCGGGGAGGGACATTAACCTCGTGCACCAATCACACTTTTTAAACCCGCTGGCAGGAAAAGAGGGCTCTGCGAGGTCAAAAGACCAGACTGCCAGCTAAAAAGAAAGAGCGTGAACGCTAGTCTCTAAGGACAAAAAATGAAAATTTGGACTGGACTCAATCACCCACCATACACCCTGCTAGACAATTGTAAATTGCAGACAATTCATGTTTATATTGTAGATAGCTGTAGATAGTTTCCCCAGTTGAAAACCAAGTCGTATCACCCGTTCAATGTAAGTGCATAACAGTTCCCTTGTTCTGCACAAAACGTATCTGTAAACCGCACTGATTTTAAAGAGCGCGGTATATAAAAGCAATAAAATTTATTTTTATTTTATTTATTTATTTACATTCTCTTATATACCGCGCTATTCTGCATCAGTGCGGTTTACATTGAACAAACTGAAATTACATTGAACAGGGTATTATAACTTGGAGATAACTATTTTACAGGGAACATGGGCTATGGAGGGTTAAGTGGCTTGCCCAAGACCACAAGGAGCACCTGTGGGACTAGAAACCCCAGTCCTTCCGGCCCAAGGTTGCTGTCCTCTAGTGGGATTTGAACCACCGACCTTCCGGCCTGAAGTACCTTGCCCCAACCACTAGGCTACTCCTCCACTCCTACTCCATACCAGTGTACCGAGGAGAGGCGGTAAGGGGAACCGGTGTCAAACCGGCTAGACAGAAAAGTAATTTTCAGACTTTTTTTAAACACTTTTTTGTGAGGGAACTTGGACGATGTCTGTTGGGCTCCGCGGAAAAAAGGAGACTGAGCAAGATGGCACCCTTGGGTGTGAAGGGGACCACGCATACGTGATGCAATCCCAAAGGCTTTCTTAGAAAGCTGGTGATTTGCTTCGCACGAGGGCTCCGTAGGCACCATCACCACCCATATGCGAGGACTGACTTGCGCTTGTTCCTGGAGAAAGCTTGCCTTCACGTTGTGGATTCCTGCTACGTGTGCCGCCGACACTGCCTGCAGCTGGGCCTCCACCCAACCAACCAGCCTTTTGGCCTCCTCCTCTAGGGCTGGGCTGCCTGTGCCTCCTTGCTGATTTAAGTATGCTACCATGGTTGCGTTGTCCGAGAAAACACCTACCTTTCCTTGTAAGATCTCTTTGAAGCTGTGCACAGCCAGAGCCACTGCTCGCATCTCAAGTCTGTCGATCGACCACTGAGCTTCGAGGGCCCCACTGGTCCTGGGCAAAGTGTCCCTTGCAATGGGCCCCCCGGCTGGACAGATTGGCATATGTAACCACCTGGATCCACCCCGGGGCCTCAAGGGGCATGCCCCTCTCCAGGTTCCCCAGACACAGCCATCACCTGAGAGATCTCCTGGCATCTGGCAGACAGGGGAGAACCTGGGACAGAGGCTGGCTCTGGTGGGACAACAGATGGAGCAAGGCCCTATGCAACAGGGGCATATGTGCCCTTGCCTATAGGACCAACTATTGTGGCCACCATGGTCACCAGAACTTGCAAGTAATTCCAGGCCAAAGGGTTTGCCAAGCCCAGGAAGTAGCAAATCAAGCTTTAGTCCATGCCCGGGTGTTGAAGTGTGCACCAAGGTACTCCAGGTCCTGTGTCAGCCTCAAACGACTCTTGGCCAGATTGACCACCCAATCGAGCTTTTGGAGGAGCTCCACCACTCTCCTTGCTTTTGCGCTTTCTTCTCTGGACTTAGCCCAAATTAGCCAATCGTTGAGGTAGGTGAAGGTGCGCGGTGCTGTTGCCAGCCCAAAGGGCAACACACAGAACTGGAAGTGACAAGCACCACAAAGCGGAGAAACTGCTGATATGGCCTTAAAGGAATGTGCAGATATGCTTCCGTGAGATAGAGCAATGTCAAAAATTCCCTGCTCCTTACCGCTACCACCACTGACCACAGCGTTTCCATGTGGAAATGAGGGACCCGCAGACAGCGGTTGACCCCCTTGAGGTCGAGGATCGGGCAAAAGGAGCCTTCCTTTTTGGGCACCACAAAATAAATGGAGTATCGACCGCATCTGTACTGGTCTTGAGGCACCACCGCCGCCACCTTGCCCTGAATCTTGCAGGGAGACTGGATGAAAAATTGCCTTATTGGGCCGATCCACTCCAGGGCATAGCCCTCTGACCACCTCCAGGACCCATTGGTTGGACATGATCTGGGACCAGGCAGGGTAAAACTTCCACAGCTGACCTCCCAAGGGCAACACCACACCTGCCCGAGCCCCCCTTGCTTCATTGCCCTTTTTTGTGTCCCGAGATAGAGGCAGCTCCAAATCTCCTGCCTGTTCCTCGGAAACCACAAAAGCCCTGCCCTTCCTCTGGCAGGGAACCTACCCCTCTGGGCCTGGCTAAAGCAAGGGGTCCGAAAACGCTTGAATTCCCTCAGCTGACTGAGCCGAAGTACTACGACCTGGCTTTTGCTTGTCCTCCAAGTCCTTAACTAACTTCTCCAAGTCCTCTCCAAGGAGCTTCCCCTTAAAGGGGAGCTTACTGAGCCAGGACTTGGAGGAACTGTCTGCTGCCCAGTTCCGAAGCCACAAGTAATGGCGGGCTGCCACCATCGATGCCATGCTCTTGGAAAGACCCCTGATGAGATCATAATGGGTGTCTGCCAGGTAAGCTGCCCCCGACGCCAACTTTGCCGTGTCCCCTAACATGGTTGGCTCCAAGTCACCCGGGCTCTGAAGCCTTTGCGACCAGCGGAGGGCAAGCCCTAGCTACCCATGCCCTGCAGATGGAGGCCTGCAGGGACAAGGCAGAAATGTTAAACACCTGCTTCAACAGCATGTCCAGCTTCCTATCCTGGGCATCCTTGAGAGCTGCACTCCCCTCTACGGGGATTGTAGTCCTCTTGGTAACTGCAGACACTGCTGCATCCACCTTCGGAGACCGCAGGAGCTCACACTCCTGCTCCAGCAGTGGGTAAAGGCCACACACTCTTAAGGCCAGCTTCTGGCAGATCCCACTCCTCTTGAATCATCTGCCTGACCACTCTGTGCACTGGGAACACTGCCTGCGACTTCCGAACCGCCTGGAGCAGAGGATCCCTCCAATGTCTCATCCACCACAGGGAGGCTCATGGGCATGTTTAGTGTCTTTAAGGACTCCAAGATGAGCACCAGGAGCTCCTCCTGACAGAACACTCACTGGCCTGCCCTGATCTTCCATCTTTGAAATCTCGCCTTCTTCCAGCTCTTCCTGAAGGTCCAGATCCGTGTCCCCTGCGGGTCCTTCAGACTCTGATAAGGGATGCCAATCCGGGCCCCTGACCCTCTTAGACGGGACTTCCATCTTGCCATCTGCTGTGCTCGCTGCCCTCTTGATCTGCGGTGCCAATGAAGGGGGGCCACCAGCCAAGCCCTGCTGGCACAAGCAAAATGCCCTATTTAACAGCAAGACAAACTCCAGTGAAAAATCCCCAGGAGACCAGTTAGCTTTCGGGGGAGAGTAGCTGACAGACTGCGGTCCCCACCAGGCAGTGACAGAGTAGGCCCCCTGCCTCCTGCGCCAGGGTGGGGGATCCCTTGGCTTGATTTGTCCTACAGGTACTGTTCCAAGGAGTTAGCCTCCTGCGGGCAACCAACACATACTCCGGTCTCCGAGACGACACCCCCCCCCCCCCCGCAGGTCCTGCAACCCCAGCTGTCCTTCACCTGTCCCTGCCCTCTTCATCTTTTTCTTTTTCCAATGAAGACTAACAAATACTGAGGCTCTCTAGCCCCTAAAGGCGAAACAAACGAAGTAAACCAAGCAAGTAAAAGACAAGACAAAAAAAAAAAAAGTAAAAAGAATGCAAAGGCCAAAAAAGGACCTAAGCCTGCTGAAAACCCACGGCAAACTTCAGCTGTGCCCAAAGCAAGCAGGAGAAAAAAAAAGACCCAGAACCTAAGCAGCACACACTGCCTGGGCATGAGAACAGGCCGTGGGCTGCTCTGCGCGTCAGCGGGAACCAGCAGTCACATGATCCAGGCCTCCAAACTCTACTGCGGGAAACCGCGTGTCTACCACCATTTTCCACCCCGCAGCCGCTGCCTCTGACCTGGCCTGCACCCTGCCTCCATCAGCAGGCGATCCCTGGTCTCCCCAGCTACTGCCCTTCTTACCTCCTTCAGCGTTCTGTTCACCCTGCACTCAGTCGCACATTCAGGGCTTCGGTGCTGGGGGGGGGGGGGAGAAGAGTCCCAGACTGCTAGTCACACTGGTCTAAACTCGGCGGCTCTTCACCTGCCAATGGGATCATGAGCTGCCAAAAGGACCCAGCCTTAAGGAGCCCTCCTGACATCCCCTGAGTTCCTGGAAAGGGGGGGGGGGGGGGCGGCCTTCCACACCGGTCTTCCTGAATTCCTCCCTCAAGCTTAAACCAAAAAACTGCACCTGTAAAGACAGGGAACTAAAAACCCCAAAGCAAACCTAGAAACCTCACTCTAACCTAAGCTCCTTATTTGTTCCTTCAGTAAATTTCAGTTTGTTCAATGTAAACCGCACTGATGCAGAATAGCTTGGTATATAAGAGAATGTAAATAAATAAATCCACCACCCTGGCTGCTTGGAGACTGAGCATACTGGGGCTGGTAGGTGGTGCCAGCTATATATGTACCGGGTGTCATCAAAAGATGACATGCCGAGTCTCCAAGCTGCTGGAAGAGGGGCGCTACCCTGAGGTGAGGAACTGGACAGGAGGGATGATAAGGAAAGAGAAATTAGACTTACCTGCTAATTGTAGTTCCTTGAGAAACTCCAGTGCAGTCCCACACCTCTGGGTAGTGCACCTCCTACAGCTTGGAGACTGAGCATATCAAAAACTGAAGTCACCCATACTAGTACCGCTGGCCCCTCCCACCAGCTTCCAGTGACCTAATGACAAAGCAAACTCAGAGGAGCAACAAATAAGTAGCCAATAGTAACAAACCTTCTTAACATCTACCACCCCCCACCAACCAGGGGAAATTACCACCCCCCACCAACCAGGGGAAATTCCACCCCCCCCCCCCCACCCGAGAGAGTGAGAGCACCAGAGAGCGCGAAACACACAAAGGCAGAAATCTCCAGACACTATCCGGTTAACAGCCCACCACATAAGAAAAGCTGAAAGGTCCTAAACCGCCCCAACTCTTCTGAAAATCTTGCAAATCCTCATCGCCCCGGACCACCGCCCGCAGCAACCGAGTCAAACAGGAGGAAAAAAGCATGGGTGGAATCCAGGACTGGACTGGAGTACCTAAAGGAACTACAATTAGCAGGTAAGTCTAATTTCTTTCCTTATCGTCCCTCCAGTCCAGTTCCGTACCTCTGGGACATAAGAGCAGTAACCTAATGGGAGGGACCTGCCAGACCGACACACAACCGCCGACCCGAAACAGGCATCTCCCGCTACCTGAACGTCCAAATGATAATGCTTACTGAAGGTGTGTAGAGGACTGGGTAGCCACCCTACAAATTTCTACCGGAGGCACCAAGGAGGAACCACCACTTGACGAGAAGGGCGCAAACAGGTCACCGCCCTCAGAAAACACAACACGTCTGAGTGAGAGCCCAAGGACATGCCCTGGACTTTCCCACAACAAGCAGCACTCGCCGCCAGTAGCACCCTCAATGAGCTGGCCGCCAAACCTTTATCAAATCCATCTTGCAAAAAACTCAAGACCTCCGGGATAGTGGCTGAAACTGGCCGCACAACAAGCTTCAAAAATATGCCAGACGCGAACGTAGGCCAACAAGATCGATGTCTTCCTGGCCAAGAGCAAGGTTGAGATCAAGGGGCCCGAATACCTCTTCGGTCTCAGCCTTGCCCTTTCAAGGGCCAGGCCATAAATGAGAATCAACCCACCTGAGGCATCTGCAGTGGCTCCTGCTGGAGGTGGTCCTCCTGCTCCGGAAGGTGCTATGGATGACTGTCGAGGAGACGCACCAAGTCGGCATACCACAGGTGCCATGGCCAATCCGGAGCGATTAGTATGACCCGCCCGCGATGCGCCTCAATTCGCTGCACCACTCGGCCTATGAGGGCCCAAGGAGGGAAGACATACAGAAGACCCTCTGTAGGCCAACGTTGTAACAACGCATCCAGTCCCTCGGACATCCTTTCCCGTCTCCTGCTGAAGAAATGGCTCACTTTGGCAGACTGGAACGTAGCCATCAGATCCATGGCGTCCCCCACCTGCACACTACCTGCATGAAGATTTATGAATGGAGTTCCCATTCCCCCGGATCTATGTGGACCCAGCTGAGAAAATCCACTGTCACACTGTCTACTCCTGCAATGTGTGCTGCCGACAATGCCTGGAGACAAGACTCTGCCCAGCTGAACAATGTTTCCGCCTCCGCTTCGAGGTCTGTGCTACTTGTGCCCCCCATGTCAGTTGAGGTAAGCCACTGCCGACGCATTGTCCGACAGGACTCAGACTGCCCTTCCTAGCAGGCTGGGTTTGAAGGTGTGGAGAGCCTGAAAGGCTGCTAGCAGTTCTAGCCGGTTGATCGACCACCCGATCTCCTGCTCGTTCCAGCTCCCTTGGGGAAAGAGCTCCCCGCAATGAGCCCCCCAACCCGCCAGACTGGCATCGGTCAGCACCGGGACCCACTGCAGCAGCTCAAGAGGCATGCCCACCGCCAAATGCTGTGGACAGAGCCATCATTGGAGAGCCTTCCTGACTCCCAGCGGACAGGGAAGCTGCTGGGCTACAGAATCCCTCTGCTGTGAACAATGGAGTAAGGCCCTCTGCAACAGACGCATGTGCACTCTTGCCCATGGTACACTACTTCAAGAGTGGCTGCCATTGTCCCCAGCACCCGAAGATACTGCCAGGCCGTCGGTTCCTATCTTCTCAAAAAACTGCACACTAAGTGTCGCAACCCCTGCGCCTGCTGCTCTGGTAAGACGACTGAGCTCACTCACATGTCGAAGCGGACCCCCAAGTATTCCAAAACCTGAGAGGGGTTCAAGTGGCTTTTGGCAAAATTGACCACCCAACTGAGACTCTAGGAGCTGTATCACCATGGCTGTGGCCTGCACACTCTTGGTTCTGGACCAAATCAACCAGTCGTCGAGCTAAGGGTGTACCAACACTCCCTCCTTGCAGAAAGCCACCGCCACCACGACCATCACCTTGGTGAACTTGCGAGGTGCTGTTGCCAGACCAAATGGTAACGCCTGGAATTGGAAATGCCCCATAGGCACCACAAACCTTAGAAATCGTTGATGGTCCGGCCTGATAGTAATGTGGAGATATGCTTCTGTGAGATTGAGGGACATCAAAAACTCCCCCCTCTTACCGCTACAATTACCAAGTGCAATGTTTCCATGTGAAAATGTGGCACTCAAAGGCACTGGTTTACCCACTTGAGATCCAGAATTGGGCGAAAGGACCCATCCTTTTTGGGAACGACGAAATAAATGAAGTACTGACTGTAACCGCACCACTGCTCTCAGTCCAGGTAGCTGAGACAGGGTGTCCTTTACTGCCTGTACCTTGCCGTGCTCCTTGCAGGGAGACAGGACAAAGGACTGTCACAGACTGGGCGAATTCAAGGACATAACCCTTGCGAATGATTTCTAGAACTCATTGGTCGGACATGATCTGGACCCAGGCCGAGAAACTCCTGAAGCCGACCTCCCACAGGCTGCTCCACAGCCTGGGGCCCCCTCGCTTCAATGGGTCTTTTTAAAACTTGAGGCGGCGGGACCAGCAAACCCTCTGCCATGTCCTCGAAATCCTCTAAAACCTTGAACGGAAGGGAAACCTCCCCCTCTGGAAACCACCCAGGTGAGGTACAATAACGTCAGAACTCTCTCGGCTGGCCCTGAGGAGCTGCCGCCCACCGTCCTGGCTTATCCTCCGGAAGGTTGTCCCCCTTTGGACTCCCCCAAGTCTTTAACCAACTTGTCCAGATCCTCTCCGAAGAAAAGTTTCCCCTTAAAGGGGAGCTTATTAGGACGGGACTTGGAAGAACCATCCACTGCCCAATTCCGCAGCCAAAGGTAGCACCGAGCTGCCATCACCAACACCATACTCTTATTCACTATGATCTCATTCGCAGGCTGGCTATCGGCCAGATAAGCCGCCCCCGACTCCAGTCTGGCTATATCTGCTCCTGCTCCTGCATAGCGTCACTAGGCTGCTGCAGCCTCTGTGACCAGCAAAGGCAGACTCTCACTACCCAAGCCCCACAAATCGAAGCCTGTAGGGACAGCACATTGACCTCAAAAGTCTGTTTCAACAAGGTGTCCAACTTCCTGTCCTGCCCATCCTTCAGGGCTGCGCCCCCTTCTATCGGGATAGTTTTCTTTATGACTGCCGAAACCGCTGTGTCCACTCGTGGAGAATGAAACATCTCGTGCTCCTGATCTGAAAGAGGGTAGAGTTGTCATCGTCCTAACCCCACCCCAGAGACCCACCTCTGGCAAATCCCATTCATTCTGGTGCACTGGAAAAACCGCCTGCATCTTCCGCACTGCCTGAGTGAGAGGGTCTTCTAGCACCTCCTTTGCCGGTTGGGTGGCTGACAAATTGAGGGCTTGCAGAGATTCCGCAATCAAAGCCAGCAGCCCCTCTCGCCGAAAAACTGACAATCCTAGCCTGGTCCTCAGGCTCCAGAATCTCTCTTCGAGCTCTTCATTGCCTGTCTCCGACTCCATCTTGAAGTCGTCTGTTTCCAGCCACTTGGAAAAGGAAGGCTGTTCCTCCAAGGACCTAGCTCTTTTGGCCAGTCCTGCTCCGGAATTCTCTCCTTTTGTCAATGGAAGCACGACCTGCACTGGATAGGAAGAAAGGCCACCTGCTGTTTCCCAGCAGCTAAGAAGCACAGCCAAGCCCCACAAATAGCAGGCCTTGTAACAGCGGAGCCAAAAAACACAGGAAACAGAGCTGTTCAAACACGAGGAGAAAGGGCACTGCTGCGACTGCCACGAGGCACTAGGCCGCTTCCCCCCCCCCCCCCCGGCTTGACTTGATCTCTGATGCGCCAAAGCGACTCACCCCTCCGATGCCTGCTTGTTCTGTCTCTTCTCCACCAACGTGCTTCGTAGCCTCTGCTGCCTCAAAAAAAAAAAGAAAAAAAAAAGAAAATGAATCTTCCTGCCGCAAGCAATCTACTACAGCAGCCAGGCTAGTGACGGCAGAGCAGGAATGAGGAGAGAAACAGTGAGGGTACCTGCCGGCAACTCCTCTCCTGCTGATGGGATCAGGAGCTGCCAAAGCTGCTGAACTCCGGCTGATGCCCCAGACCCCCTCTGTACAAACTAGGGGGGGGGGGGTATTGGATGGGAAGGAGGAAGTAAAAGAAGAGGGGAGAAATCCTCCTCAGCCCTGCAATCTCCGATTCTTCACAGGTTTTGTTTTTTTAAACCCAACCGTAAGCCAAACAAACAGAAAATAGAGGAAGCAAAATCAACAGAAAAACCCCTACTAGCGCTATCTAAATTTGCTCCTTATCTGTTCCTTCAGCAAGCCTACCACCTAGGCTCACAACTACCTCCAGCTGCTTGGGGACTGAGCACACTGGGAGCTGGTGGGAGGTGCCAGCAGTACTAGTATGGATGACTTCAGTTTGACATGCTTGGTCTCCAAGCTGTGGAAGGAGGTGCACTACCCAGGAGGGACGATAAGGAAGAGTAAATTAGACTTACCTGCTAATTGTTGTTCCTTAAGGAACTCTAGTCCAGTCCCGGAACCATTGAGTCTAGAATCTCCTCCAGCAGCTTTGGAGACTGAAAACTTGTCATCGCTTTGATGACCTCCGCACATATATAGGCAAGGACCGCCCCTTCCTCTTCAGTACCTATTGAGAAAGACTCAGCAGAGCAACAAATTAGTAGTTAAACAAGTAATGAAAACCTATAACTCAACAACTAGCTCTACACACCCCCCCCCCCCCGCCCCCCAGGGAAGGCTGGCATTCGCAGTCCTACTGCTTCGCCCCTCCAGTCTCTGTACTTTTGCCTTTTTTTTTCTTTTAAACTGATAGACCAGTTAGTAGACCGTCGGGGGACGACACAGCGCTGCACCAGAGCTCTCCCGCTGCCGTCTCCCTACATCTGCCCCTCGAGACATCCACACCCGCACTGAACTTCAGACTGAAACTAAACAGCTCGGGAGGGAATCGGGACTGGACTAGAGTTCCTTAAGGAACAACAATTAGCAGGTAAGTCTAATTTACTCTTCCTTTTCGTCCCTCTAGTCCAGTCCCGGAACCATTGAGGATGTAACAGAGCAGTGAGAGTCAACGGGAGGGCCTAGCTAGCGCAGCCTGAAGTACTGCGGAGCCAAATCGGCCATCCTCCGCCACCTGCACATCAAGCCTATAGTGTTTAGCGAAGGAATGTAACGACGACCACGTCGCCGCCCTACAAATGTCCACGGCAGGCACCAGACTAAACTCCGCCCAAGATGTCGCTTGCGCCCTAGTAGAATGAGCCCGTAGACCTTCCGGCACTCCTCTACCCTTCAAAAGGTAGGCGGACGCAATAGCTTCCTTCAGCCACCTGGGAGATAGACGACTTCGCAGCAGCTTCCCCCTTTCGAGGGCCACCGAATGACACAAACAACCTGTTGGATCTACGGAAAGCCTCCGTGCCGCGAAGATAGCTCCGGAGCGCCCGCCGCACATCGAGAAGATGCAAACGGCTATCAGTCCACGCTGCCTGCTCCCCCGAAAATACCTGAAGAGAGACCACCTGGTTAACATGGGAAACGGACACCACCTTGTGATCAAAGAAAGTGATACGGCTCCTTGCAGGACAACACCTGCAACTCGGAGATTCTGCGAGCAGAACAAATAACTACCAGAAACACCGTCTTCAACGTCAGATCCTTAACTGAAGCCTGCCCTAACGGCTCAAACGGTCGATTGACCAAGGCCTCCAACACCAAATTGAGATCCCAGGCCGGAACTGAGCATCTGCGAGGAGGCCGCATGAGCAATACCGCTCGCAAAAACCTCTGGATGTCGCCATACACCCTTAACGACTTACCCTCAATCTTGCCCTGAAAACAGGAAATCGCTGCCACCTGGACTCGAAAGGAACTGGATGCCAATCCCTTCTCCACACCTCCTTGCAAGGAGGAAAGGATCTGAGGGACAGACGCCGCGAGCGGAGTAAGACCTCTCTCCGTATACCATCCCTCAAAAATGCACCAAATCCGAACATATGCCAACGACGTAGACCGCTGACGCGCCCGCAACAAAGTAGAAATGACCGCCGAAGAATAACCCTTGGCTCTCAACCAAGCCCGTTCAAGAGCCATGCCGTAAGCGAGAATCGAGCCACCTGAGGCATCCTTAACGGCCCCTGTAGCAACAGATCCTCCCGCTGAGGAAGCCTCCATGGGACGTCCACCAGAAGCCGCACCAAGTCCGCATACCAGTCTCCAGGGCCAATCGGGTGCAATGAGGATTACTCTGCCCCCGGTGCCGCTCTATGCGCTGCACCACGCGACCTATGAGAGCCCAAGGCGGAAACATGTAGAGCAGACCTGCCCTTGGCCATCTCTACGCCAACACATCGAGCCCTTCCGACATGCGTTCCCGCCTCCTGCTGAAAAACCTGAACGCCTTTGCAGACTCGAAGGTTGCCATCAGATCCATGACTGGAGAACCCCAACGCTGTACCAGAAGAGAATACACCTCCGGGTGGAGGACCCACTCCCCCAGGTCCACCCTCCGCCGACCGAGAAAGTCTGCTGCGGTATTGTCCACTCCGGCCACATGCTGCGCTGACAGGTACGCCAGGTTCTGTTCTGCCCAGGCTAGCAGAAGGCCTGCCTCTGCCTCCAGAGTTGCATTTCCTGTGCTGCCCTGACGATTGATGTAGGCCACAGTCATCGCATTGTCGGACAGCACTCTGAACGCTGACCACCTCAGCAACGCCTGAAACTCTCGCAGGGCCAACACTGCCCTCATCTCTAACCAGTTGATGGACCATCGCTTCTCCTCCAGAGACCAGCAGCCCTGGGCTATGTTCCCTTCGCAATGGGCTCCCCACCCCAGCAGACTGGCATCCGTGGTCAAGAGTCGCCAGAATGGAGGTTACAATGGGGTGCCGGTCTCCAGACTCTGCTTCCGCAACCATTCCAACTTGTTTCGAACATCCTGAGGGCAGATTAGCCGGCGAGATAACGGGTCCGATTGATGCGACCGCCGCTGCAGCGGCCTCATATGCGCTCTGGCCCACGGCACCACTTCGATAGATGCCGCCATCGTTCCCAGCAGCTGTAGGTACTGCCACGCCGTCGGAGCCCGTCGAGCCAAAAACTCTCAGCAAGCTCCGCAGAGTGCGAGCACGGTACTCCAGGAGAAACACCTCGCCCAACGCCGTCTCGAAACGCGCCCCCAAGTACTCCAGAGACTGAGAGGGGACTAACCTGCTCTTTGTCCGGTTGACCACCCAGCCCAAGCTTTCCAACATCTGTACCACCCGGGCAGTGGCCTTGACACTTGTGTCGTGCGACTTTGCCCGAATCAACCAATCGTTCAGATACGGGTGCACCAGTACGCCTTCTTTCCGGAGCGCTGCCGCCGCCACCACCACCACCATGACCTTGGTGAACACGCGAGGCGCCATCGCTAACCGGAAGGGCATGGCCTGAAATTGGAAATGCCCCATGGGGAGCGCAAAGTGCAGGAACTGCTGATGCTCCTGCCGAATAGGGATATGCAGATAAGCCTCCGTGAGATCCAGCAATGTTAGGAATTCCCCCTTTGACTGCCGCAAAGTGTAGTTACTCACCTGTAACAGGTGTTCTCCAGGAGCAGTAGGAATCAGTCCTCACATATGGGTGACGTCAGCGCCGACGGAGCCCTCGCGGAGCAATTTTCCCCAGCTTTCAAAGAAAGCCTTTGGGAATTGCAGCGCGCATGCACGGTCCTCTTCCCGCCCAAGGGTGCCATCTTGCTCAGTCTGATGACATAGCTAAAGACAGCAAAAAATTAGCAAAAAAACGAAAGCATAGAACTGCAACTCCAAGGGGAGGAGGGAGGGTTGTGAGGACTGATTCCTGCTGCTCCTGGAGAACACCTGTTACAGGTGAGTAACTACGCTTTCTCCAGGACCAAGCAGGAAGTCAGTCCTCACATATGGGACTCCCAAGCTTAAGGCTACCGGAGACCCTAAGCACAAAAATGAGCTCCCTCAAGCTCAGTAGCCCAGAAGGAAGGAATCTTCTCTGAATACGTCTCCAACCGGTAGCCCAACATCCGGGATGGAGGGTAGGAGTTGCCTATACCTCGAAGAGGTGACGGAGGACTGCCTGTCCGAAAGCACTGTCCCTGCGGGACTCCCTCTCCAGGCAGTAGTGGGCCGCAAAAGTCTGGCTTGAAGACCAAGTAGCGGCCCGGCAGATGTCTGCCAATGGAACAGAGCGGAGGTAAGCCATTGACGTAGCCTTCGCCCGAACACGATGGGCCGTGACTCGACTTTCCAACGAGAGGCCGGCTGCCTCGTAAGCCCAAGCGATACAGTCAGCAATCCAGATGGACAAAGTACGCTTGGAGACAGGGAGCCCCAACGTATTGGGGTCATAAGAGACGAAGAGCTGAACAGCCCGTCTGTGCTCCCGCGTACGGTCAAGGTAGAAGGTCAACGCCCTTCTACAGGTCCAGGGTATGCAAGACCATTTCAGCTCGGCTGGAGTGTGGCCTGGGAAAGTAGGTCGGAAGCACCACCTCCTGGTTGATGTGAAAAGGGGAAACCACTTTGGGAAGAAACTTAGGGTGAGTCCGTAGGACTACCCGGTTCTTGTAGAACCTAGTGTACGGAGGATCAGACACCAGGGCCTGCAGCTCACTAACGCGTCTAGCAGAAGTGAGGGCCACCAAGAACAAGGTTTTCCAAGAAAGAAAACGAAGAGGACAGGTAGCCATAGGTTCAAAAGGCAGACAGGTAATCCGCTGTAAAACCACATTGAGATCCCAGTCTGGGGCTGGTGGGCGCAAAGGTGGTTTAAGGAGAAGGAGGCCTCTGAGAAAACGAGCCACCAGAGGGTGGCTAGAAAGAGGTCTGCCCTCCACCGGCATGTGGTTTTATGTTTTATGTTTTATTGCATTTGATAAAAACCGCCTTTCATATACAGTCAAGGCTGTGCACAATTAAAATAATTCGTAAAAGGAGGCCAATGGCCAATTAAAAAGAAAGGAAATGTACAATTCTTCAAAAGGACAGAGATAGTAAAAGTAAGACGAGACATAGGGAGAAGATAATAGGGGGAGGGGAGAGGAGGAAAGAGGTTACACGAAAGGGGAAGGAACATCAAACGCTAGGGAAAACAGGTGGGTCTTCAGGTTCTTTTTGAATATGTTGAAGTGTGGTTCCAAACGGAGGGGAGGGGGGAGGGCATTCCAAGCAGCGGGTCCAGCAAAAAAGAAGGCGGAGGAGCGTGTGGATTGCAGGTGAGCACGGGAAGGGGAAGGCAAGGTAAGGCGGTTAAGATGAAAGGATCGAGGGGTGTGCCTGGGGGAGTGAAAGTAAATGAGATCCGTGAGATACTGTGGAGTGCTAGTGTGAAATGCTTTATGTACCAGGATGAGAAGTTTAAAGATGGCACGAAAGGGGACAGGCATCCAGTGGAGACGAAAAAGAAGGGGAGTGATATGGTCCCGAGGTGATGAGTGGGTGAGGAGGCGTGCCGCAGTGTTTTGAATACGTTGAAGACGAGAGAGTTGGTATTTAGGAAGACCGATAAATAGGGAGTTAGAAAAATCCACACGAGACATAACCAGAGATAGAACCAGAGTAGTGAGGGCAGAGGGGGAGAGGAAGGGACGAATAGAGCGAATTTGACGAAGGGAGAAGAAAGAGGTTTTAGTGATGTGAGAAATATGCGAACGAAAAGATAGATCAGAGTCGAAATATACACCCAGATAGCGGAATGTGGAGACGAGAGGGACGGGAGCACCAGAAAAGGAAGGAGCCATTGTGGGAGGAGGGCTGGTGCGCAGAAAGAGCACTGAGGTGGACCTTGACCGAGTTGGACTTAAGTCCAAGATTGGAGAGAGAAAGCAAGTACTGCAAGACCACTGATGCTGAACAGGAGAAGGGATCTTGAGACTGCTGAGCACACCAGACGGAGAACCGACACCACTTCAGAGCGTAGGACTTCCGGGTGGAGGGCCGCCTGGAGGCCAAAATGACCTCCTCCACATCTGGAGGCAGGCGGAGGGGAGCAAGGACTACCCTTTCAGCAGCCAGGCCATCAGATGAAGCGACCGGAGGTTGGGGTGCAGGAGAGTCCCCTGATCCTGTGACAGGAGATCGGGCTGACACCCCAGAGGAAGAGGGGTGTCCACCGCCAGCTGCATTAGAAGTGGGAACCAAGGTTGTCTCGGCCACTGGGGAGCCACTAGGATCATCGATGCTTTGTCTCTGATAACCTTGAAGAGCGTCCGAGACACCAGCAGCATGGGAGGAAAGGCATATAAGAGGCCTGTGGACCATGGAATCAGAAAAGCATCCGCCGCTACTCTGAGAAGATGCAGTTGTCGAGAGCAGAATCTGGGAAGTTGCCAGTTCAGAGGACTGGCAAACAGATCCATGGTGGGGAGGCCCCACTTGAGAAAGATCCGCTGAACCACCATCGGATCCAGCCTCCACTCATGTGGCTAGAGGATCCTGCTGAGCTTGTTGGCCAGGGAATTTTCTTGACCTGGGAGCTAGACAGCTTTGAGGATGATGCTGTGGTGGACAGCCCACGAGCATAGTTTTTGCGCCTCCTGACAGAGACGGGAGGAGCCTGTTCCGCCTTGTTTGTTCACGTAGAACATCGCAACCTGATTGTCTGTCTGTATCAGCACCGACTGGTGAGAAACCAGGTGAGAGAATGCTTTGAGCGCTAGGCGGATGGCTCTGAGCTCCAGGAAGTTTATCTGCTGAGCAGACTCCCAAGGAGTACATGTCCCTTGGCAATGTGCTCCCCAACCCAGGAGAGAAGCATCGGTCGTCAGGACCTGAGAATGCGGAGGGGGCTGAAAAGTCACTCCTAGTACTAGGTTTGGCAGATGAAGCCACCATTGTAGAGAAGAGACCAGCTGGTCGGAGATCTGTACGGAGTCCGCTAGGCTCCCAGTGGCCTGATGCCATTGTGTGCGAAGGCACCATTGAGCAGGTTGCATGTTCAGGCGGGCATTGGGGGTCACATGGACTGTGGAAGCCATACGGCCGAGCAGTCTCAGAAATTGCCTGGCCGAGACCAGGGCATTGCTGTGAAAGTGGCTGGCGAGATCCATGAGCCGCTTGGCCCTGTCCAGAGGGAGGAAGGCCCGCGCCTGAAGAGTGTCCAACTTGGCACCGATGAATTTGAGATTTTGAGAGGGGAGCAAAGTGGACTTTGCGAAGTTTATGACAAATCCCAAGTCCTGGAGTAGAGTCACAGTGCGATGAGTGGCCTGAGTGGCCTCTTGGGAAGACTGGGCTCTGATGAGCCAGTCGTCCAGGTATGGGAACACAAAAAGGTCTTGAAGTCTTAGATAGGCCGCCACCACTGCTAGGCATTTGGTGAACACCCTGGGGGCAGAGGATAGGCCAAAGGGCAGTACTCTGTACTGGTAATGATTTCCTCCCACAACAAACCTGAGATATTGCCTGTGGTCTGGATGAATAAAGATATGAGTATACGCATCCTTTAGATCCAAGGAGCATAGCCAGTCGCCCTGCTGGAGGTAGGGCAGCAGGATTCCAAGGGTAAGCATCTTGAACTTTTCCTTTGCAAGGAACTTGTTGAGGTTTGGCAAGTCCAGGATGGGTCTGAGGCCTCCTGTTCTTTTTGGTATCAGAAAGTACCTGGAGTAAAACCCTTGACCCTGCAGGTGGTGGGGCACCGGTTCCACAGCCTGTTCCTGAAGGAGACTTGCTAACTCCTGAAGGAGTAAGTCCTTGTGCAGAGGGAGTCTCGGAGGCTCCTCTGGAAAGTAGGAGGGAGGTACCTGGTGAAAGTGAAGATAGCCCTTCCGAACTATGTGAAGTACCCAGGTATCTGTGGTGATGTTGGACCACCTTTGGGCAAAGTGGACCAGCCGGCCTCCTGTGCTGAGAGAAACCAGCTGAGGGGGAGAGGCTATGCTGATGAAGTCAAAAACCCCCACCCTGCTGAGCAGGGGCCGGTGGTGCAGGCTTGGGGGCTTGCTGCCTACGGGACCCATTACCCCGTCCCTTGGCCTGCTTACCCTGTGGGGGAGTTGCTGAGGCCTGATACTGAGGGTAGTATTTATAGGCAGCCGCCTTCCTCGGGTAAAAGGGCTTTTTCCCCGAGCCCTTCTTTTGAGAAGGGGCAGAGGTCTTCGAGACGAGTCCTGGTGAGAGTCTCGGTCTCTATCTGTGCAGCCTTCTCATCCATGGGCTTGCAAAAGAGGTTTTCACCTCGGCAGGGGACATCGACCAACTTGTCCTGCACCCATGGCTCGAGGTCGGACGTCTGAAGCCAAGCCTGGCAGCGTCCACCGATGCCGGCTGCGGCCACTCGAGCCGATGCCTCAAAACCATCGTAGGCTGCTCGAGAGATAAACTTGGAGCACTCTCAAATACCAGTGGACAAGGATTGGAACCTCTGCAAAGGTTCGGAGAGACCAGCAGAGAACCCGGCTATTTCTTTAGCCAGGTCCCGGAGATACATGTCCATGTAGAGCTGGTAGGTCTGGACTCGACAAGCAAGCATAGAGCCCTGGAAACACTTCCTACCGAGGGCATCCAGGCTTTGGGCCTCCCTACCGGGGGGCACAGAGGAGTGCATTTTTTGACTCTTAAGTCTATGCATGGCCGATTCCACCACCATGGAATGGTGCGGTAGTTGTGCCTTTTGGAAGCCGGGGTTCTTGCGGACTCGATAAATGGAATCGACCCGCTTGCTTAATACCGGCGACGACGCCGGGCTCTCCCACATGCGGAAAAGTCGTTCCAGCATCGGAGGAACCGGTACAATAAAGGCCTCCTTCTGGGGAGAGTCATATTGGAGGGCATCGAGTTCTTCGACTCGAGGCTCCTCCTTGGGATCTGCGGGGAAGGCCAAGGCCTTGGCCATATCCCGCACGAAGTCCGAGAACCGGGTATCCTCCGGGGGGGGGGGGGGGGGGCCCTCGGTGGTTCGGACTCAGGGGAGTCCGATGGGACACACCGAGTCTGAAAGGAACCAGGTGACTCTTCGTCTTCGGATTCCCAGGCCGACTCCTCGGAGGAGTCGTCGAGTGGCTCCGGTCGGGCGGGCATCGATGCCATCCGCCCCGACGCCGAGGGAGTCAGCGTCGACGACCTTGGTCCCGAACGGGAGGCCGAAGGAGACCGCGACTGAGGATCGACTCGAGCCCTCATGAACTCGAGGATCGGCTCGGTCTCCGGAGTCGACGTCCCGGGGGTCAGGGCAGAAGCACCGGCGAGGCCACCGAACAATGCCCGCTGCTGGTCCATGAAGGCAGTCAGACTGCTCTCCAAGGCTGTCAACCTGAGTCTGAGCTCAGGAGACCCAGCAGCCCCCGACTCGGGCCCCGACGTCAGCTCCTTCGGAGGCGAGTCTACGAGGAAAACAGTACTCACGTGAGCGGGCAAGTCCATCTCGAGATGAGGATGTTTTGAAGGCCTCTCCACCTCTGAGGACCCGGGACGGGAATCGGGGCTATGCGACCTGGCCCTCGAGGAACCAGGAGCGTCCACCGATCCCGCCCTCGCAGGTTTCTTCTTCCGATGATGTTCCCGGGTAGGAAACCCCCTTTCAGAGGAACTCCGACGATGCTCAGGACCAGAGTCCCGAGACGTCGAAGCCTCTGACGAGGTCCGAGCCCGGCCGGAGTCAGAGAAGACACGTTCCCGCTGATGCTGCCGACTCAATGCTTTAGAGGACATTTTGCCACACGGACCACAGATCATCTGGTCATGATCGGGTCCGAGGCAGTGGAGGCAGAAGTCGTGTATAAGAGACATGAGTTTCTTACAGAGGTCACACTTTTTAAAGCCGCTGGCAGCTATTGGGGGAAAAAGGGCCCCTGCGAGGTCGAAAGACCGGGCTGCCAGTGAAAAAGTAAAAAGGCGCGAAATCTGTCACGAAGGACAAAAAACCGAAAAATAAAGAACGGACTCGCAACTGGCGTCACGAGTCCAGGCGGGAAAACAACCGGCGTCGAACAGAAAGAAAAAAAGAGAAATCAACTTTTCTGCGGGGATTCACAAACAACGTCTGTAGGGCTCCGCGGAAAAAAGAAGACTGAGCAAGATTGCACCCTTGGGCAGGAAGAGGACCGCGCATGCGCGCTGCAATTCCCAAAGGCTTTCTTTGAAAGCTGGGGAAAATTGCTCCGCGAGGGCTCCGTCGGCGCCGACGTCACCCATATGTGAGGACTGACTTCCTGCTTGGTCCTGGAGAATCACAGACCGCAAGGTCTCCATCCTGAAATGCGATACTCAGACACCGATTCACCCTTTTCAAATCCAGAATCGAACGAAACAAACCTTCCTTCTTCGGCACTACGAAGTAGATGGAGTAACGACCGCAACCGCACTGATCCGTGGGAACGGGAACTACCGCCTTGAGCGCCAACCACCGGTGTAGCATCTCGGACACCGCACGTATCTTGAGCGGAGCCCTGCAAGGCGAAAGAACAAAGGAATCTAAGACGGGTCGGTGGAGCTCTAACACATACCCCTCTTGAATGACCTCCAAGACCCACTGGTCCGACGTAAGCTGGACCCAGGTAGGGTAAAACTCCCGTAACCAACCTCCCACGGGCAGCACTGCCACCTGAGTCCGCCTCACTTCACTGGGACTTCTTAACACCTGAGGACTGAAAGGGCGCAAAACCTCTGCCTGCCCCCCGAAATCCCTGAAAATTCTGGTTCCTCTGGAAACCTTCCACGTTGCAAGGGAACAAAAACAAACAAAGCTTTTGGAAGCATCCCAACACGCCTGCTTGCTGCCTTCCCAACTGCCTTTCCTCAGTTAAGTTTTAAAGCTGAGACAAAGAGAGAGCGAGCAAGGAAGGGAAAAATAGAGATAGAGAAATGCAACTCCTAGGGGAGGTGGGTGGGTTGTGAAGACTTATTCCTGGTGTTCCCAGAGATCACCTGTTAACGGTAAGTAACTGTGCTATCTCCAGGAACAAGCAGGAATGAGTCTTCACATATGGGGGGACTCCCAAGCTCAGATGCCCGGAGGGAGTCCTAGCATGTTGCAAGTCTAGAACGAGCCATGCTATTCCTCAGGACCTCAGGCATCCTGGGGATGGAGGGTAGGAGTTGAATACAGAAAAGGAGCTGTGGAACAGCTGGCTAGAACAGGGCTTCAAAAGGGGAAGACCCTGTATCAAGGGCATTTAGTAGTAAAATATTGTAATCTGGGCCTCCCTTGTTGGCATTGCACAAGTGCACTGAGCTACATATGGATCTGATAGAGCCAGTGAATGTGCTCAAGGGGTACCTCACTGAAAAGTAGAGGTAATAAAGTAGAACAAAAACAAGTGGAGGTCAGAACCCTTCAGGGTGAGAAATAGCCCCAGGGGAAAACTGGGGTAGTATAAGAGGTAGAGCTTCAGCGGAGACGCAGAAGGTGCTATTAAAGAAAGCTTAAGCTGTTTTGGTCCAAAAACAGTACAAATCTAGGACCAAGAGAAAAAATGAGTCTGACCCAACTGGACTGGGGTTGGAATCAGTCCATGTAGGGGAGAAAGGGTATGGAGACCCTTGTATCTGATAAGAAAGTAAGGACAGACTCAGGAGTGCTGAGCTTTAGAGCAACTGAAGCTCCGCAATGTCTTTCCTAAATGGGGTCAATTAGGAAAGAAACAGGTACATGGAGAGCTTCAGGAGTACCTAACCTGAAAAGGTTATGGAAAGGAAAAGGTTTGTTAATTACCACAGGAAGTGGTTATAGGTGTAGCCCCTTAAGTATGCTGGCACAGCATTGATAGGGGTAGTGCCCATCTGTCAGGATCATATAGGAATGTAAGGATATCTGAACCTAACAGACAGATAGATAAGTAGATGGATACAGATCTATCTAAAAATATATCTATATATTTAAATATATACACATATCTCTTTATAGATATGCATATATACCCTATATGTATGGGCAGAAGACACAGATAAGATATAGATATATAGATACATATATATACTTATCTAGATGAATAGGCAGGCATATAGACACATGTCTCCAGGTATATGGATGGAGAGATGTCCATAGAACCCCATCCCCCCTAGGGATATAGGGAGAGAGGAAGATTCATCTGACAGCAAGGTTGATACCTGCTTGAATAGATAGAGAATCCTCTTTTCCTGGTTATGACTAGCAGAGTCAGAGGAAAGGTCTCCCTGACAAGGCTGAATTCTTTGCAGAATTTGAGCTCTTGAATAACCAGGATGGCCTACGTGAAAATTGCAGGAGGATAACTTCAGTCTGCAGACAGGAAGTCCAGATATCTCCAGAATTACAGTATGGAGAATGGATAGAGGACGCCTCTGGAGGAAGATACCCTAGTGATCCGCCTATGAGGGCAAGATGGGTATTAGGCATCCTCTAGCTGCCATTGAAGAAATTTATCTCTGATGAGAAGACCCAAGGAGATATGGGCCAAGCCAGAGAATTGGCCCTCCTTTAGGCTTTCACGTAATGAAAGGCCTGAGGCTTATGCCTCAAAAGAGGATTTAAGATGAGATGGAAAGGGTAGGGAATACCTGCCAGACATGAAACATGACTGGGGGAACCTCCCCCTAACCATTTGGGGTTATCTGCTAGGCAAGATACTAATGCTCTCTAGCAAGGGCCCATAGTGCAAAGCTACTCTGTAGAGATGCAGAGAGCATGCTGCAGATTGGTTAGAAGAAAAAACTGGCTGTGGAAAGCCAGCAGGTAACCAGCTATTCTGCCAAGGACAAGGGGGCGAAGAATAGAAGTTAACCAACCAGACTGTGATAATAGGGTTTCCCAAACGAGGTTGATAACCTGTTTGGGACTTAGCACTGAGGCTAGGAGGATTGCTAGTGGAGGGGAAGCCCTGGTTGTGTAGTGAACAAAACCAGTGGCTTAACCACTAGGAATTGCTGTATCTGCAGCAACTACCAGGGCAGCATGGAAAATCTCTTTTCCCTCTTCCTTTTTTAGATTGGGAAAAAGAAACAGACATGATAGGACTTCCTATTGTCTGATGAGCTACCCTAAGGTAACAAGGGGGAAGACAACTCCAGAAGGGAGAATCCCCCGGTAGAACAGGTAGATGACTATAGGGGCTTACCCGTGTAAAAGAGCCACTCTTACAAACCAAATGTTGTAGTAAGAGGGAGGTAAGAGTTGCAAGAGACCGACTATGGAGGAAGTCTGACGGGTGAGATGATACATGCCAGTACAGGGAAACAACTGTCTATTGATAGTTGTTACTTCTCTTTCCTCCAAGAGGAAGAGGAAAATCTGTTAAGTATGGGCATGATCATCATAAAGACTCTTAGAGAAAAGATGTCTCATGAAGAGATATCTAGGTAGGTTAGGATAAATTTAGTGCAGATACTGCAAGTGAAAAGAAGCAGACTGCCACCCTAACCACCAAGAGGGACAATGATCTATTTGAAACCCTGCGACTGCTGGGTTTGTTGACCCTGTTGAGTTTGTGGATTCTTCAGACCAGGGCAATGTTTCCCCTGTTTGGGAACATCTGTATGATGGGCAGATGGATAAAACCTTCTCCCCCTAGGGGAAGAAAGTTTGGTAGGACATTTCCTACCTACTGGGAAAGAAGGCGGCGTAGAACAGCCTCTGGAAACAGGAAGGTCAGTGGATAACTGAGTAATCTGGAGTAAAGACTCCTTGTTGAAGAGATTTTCTCCAAAGCAAGGAGTATTTCCATGTCTTTCTTGTGCCCATTTGTCCAAGTCTGAAGCTTGGAGCCAGGCTCTATGTCGTGCCCCTATAGCTATAACAGAAGTCCTGCTAACAGACTCAAAGGAGTCTAGGGAAGCACGAGTAAGAAACCTAGAGATATTCTGAGTACGACTAACCAGTGAGGAATAGTCTGCACTCTTGGACTCTTGAAGGAGTCAAAATATGCAATTTCTTTGTGACCTCAAGAGATAGACCCATATAAAAAATATATGGAGAGAATTCTTGCTGAAAGCATGGATGTCTGGAAGGTTTGACGTCCAAAGGCATCTGGTGTCTTAGACTCACGACCTGGCAGACAAGAAGAGTGCTTTTTATTACTCTTCACCTGCCTCATTGCTGATTCTACCACAATGGAATGATGAGGAAGTTGAGTCTTTTGAAACCCTGGAGAGGGGGACACCTGATATAGAAGATCAGTTGCTCTGGAAGGTGGGGGTACCTTTAAAGGAGCTTCCCACATTCGTAGAAGGAGATCCCTCAAGGAATGATGCAAAGGAAGCATTATGTTCTCCTTTGCTTTGCTAGGAACAGAGAGGGATTCTGTATTCCTTTGTGTAGGATCCTGTCCAGGAATAGGAATGGCAAGTGATTTTGCCATATCCAGGAGGAAAGTCTGAAAAGAAGGATCCCCAGAGGGAACTTCCTTTGGATAGGCTAGATCTGATGAAGAACTAGCGTTGGCACCGAGGGATCTATCCAAGTATATAGGAATAGAAGATCCTGAATGGTGCAGTATGGGATCCTTAGAGGATGATCGCTGGTACTGCAGGTCAGGACCAGTGACAGTCGGTAACACATCGTCCATGCTAGGGATCGATTCCAAACTCAGCATTGAGGGAAGCGAGCCTGACGAGAGAAGCATGGAAGGCACCGACAGCAATGGTAATGTGGATATCGGTACCGACTTCGGTACCATATCTGATACCAGTGGATGAAGGCCAGTCGGTGGCAACTCTAATGGTATCGGAGGAACCGAGAGTTGCGGATCCGAATTATCGGAACCGAGCCTTCGGTACAGACGAGAGTCGGTACCAAGGCGAGTCGGTACCCAGTCCTCCAAACTGGAGATCGATTCCAGAATCAGCATCGAAGGAAGCGAGTCTATCGATGCACGTCTGGAGGGTACCGACGTCGGTACTAGTATCAGTGCCGGTACTGATACTGGAAGGTCAGTCTGGAGCGTATCCACCGGCCCCGCAGGTACCGAGGACGCCAGACGACGATCCTTGGTGAGGAATGTTTCATCCAACACCAGTGAAGATGCCGGGGTATCGGTACCGCTCGAAGCGGATGCCACCACCGGGCATGGCTCAGGTGTGTTCTGTGAGGGGTGAACCTCAAACAACCTGAAACCCCACAAAGGCTTTGGAGGCCGAAGACACCCACCGGGGTTTTGAAGCCAGTGGATTCTCGAGGACAAGGCCATAGGCATCTCTATGCTGTGCATGAGAACTACCGCTCGAGGACTGGCTAGTCTTAAGACTGTTTTTGGGTTACCTGATCCTGTGTAGAAAATATGGTCAGTGCCCTGAAGTTGAAGGGGGACCGTGTGTCATAAGAAAATAAGATATGCCATACTGGGTCAGACCAAGGTCCATCAAGCCCAGTATTCTGTTTCCAACAGTGGCCAATCTAGGTCATATGTACCTAGCAGTTTCCCCAAGAGACAAATTCCACAATGCTTGTACAGGGACAAGCATTGATATCTTCGGTCACTTCTTAATAATGGTTTATGGACCTTTCCTCCAGGAACTTGTCCAAACCTTTTTAAAACCCAGCTACACTAACAGCCTTTACTACATACTCCGGTAACAAATTCCAGAGTTTGATTACACGTTGAGTGAAAAAATATTTTATTAGTCTTAAATAGTTTACCCTGTAGCTTCATTGCATGTCCCCTAGTCTTTCTATATTCTGATAAGGTAAACATTCGATCTACGTTAACCCGTTCCACTCCGTTCATTAATTTATAGACTTCTATCGTATCTCCCCTCAGCCGTCTCTTTTCCAGGTTAAAGAGCCCCAACCTTTTTAGCCTTTCTTCATAGGAGTATCCTTCCATCCCCTTTACCATTTTGGTGGCTCTTCTCTGAACCTTTTCTAAAATCGCTATATCCATTTTAAGATACGGCGACCAGAATTGCACACAATATTCAAGGTGCGGTCTCACCATGGAACGATATAGAGGCATTATAATCTCTCGTTTTATTTTCCATTCCTTTCCTTATCATACCTAGCATTCTATTTGCTCTCTTGGCCACTGCTGCACACTGGGACAAGGGTTTAACATGGTATCCACAATGACGCCTAAATCTTTTTCCTGGGTGGTGGTTCCTAATGTGGAACCTTGCATCGTGTAACCATAGTTTGGGTTGTTCTTCCCTAGGTGCATAACCTTGCACTTGTCCACATTAAATTTCATCTGCCATTTTGATGCCCAGTCTTCCAATTTATCAAGATCCTATGGAAATTACACTTACCTGGTAATTGATGTTCCTTGAGGGAGTACAGTTCAGTCCTCCACCACTGGGTAGTGCACCTCCTCCTGCAACATGGAGACTGGACAAGTCAAACTTGTGACATCACCGGGTATTATCCTGCTAGTCTTCTCCCATGATCCCCCAGTGACCTACTGTCAAAGCAGACTCAAAGGAGCAAACAACCAGTTAAAGTACTAAATACAAAGCTATGCTCAAACTTCAACTTTAAAATCACAGGGCCCCAAAAAGAAAGGCCGAAAACACCCTCCTCCGTGCCCGTCCCCATGCGCACCAAACAGCGGAAGACAGAGAGCTAGAAGGAAGGAGAACTAAGGAAGAGTATAGGCAGAAAAGGTTGCTCTTGCGATTACCGGCCAATCAGAGCCCGTTGCTGACTCTAGGATCCGAAAGCATACTCAGAACTGACGCCTCGCATCTGAAACATCCATCCCCGGGCGGGAATGAGGACTGAACTGTACTCCCTCAAGGAACATCAATTACCAGGTAAGTGTAATTTCCATTTCCTTATCGGTCCTACAGTTCAGTCCTCCACCACTGGGATGTACCAGAGCAGTAATCATTGGGAGGGACCTATCCAGTCGGCTCGGCCCCTAAACGAACAGAGCAGGCACCGACCCCAGCCCGCTCCTCACGTCAACAGGCGGTAAAGCCAACCAGGAAGACACGACCGAGAGCCCACTTGGATCCTCTTCACTGGTGAAAACAGCACAGAACTCTGCCCCAAGCAGCGCTAGTGCTTCAGAAAGACAAACTCGCCATCGCAAACACACTGAACGCCCTAGAAGCAGACCTACTGAGGCGGCTACCGGAGCTCTGCCTGAAAAATCCGCTTGAGCTCCCCCTTGGCTCTCGACCCCACCAGGGTGTCACGTGTTAGCAACCGCTGCTCTCCCGCAGAACCCGCCTCCACGGAGGGATAGGCAGCGAAGAGACCTCCCAGAAAGCGACGGAACCTCACCTAAGGTTCAAGGAACACAGGTTACAAGCAAAGTGTTCTTGCGTAAGTCCCAAACCGACAACTAAACAGGCACAGCCAGATTCCACGAGGGAGAACGGAACCGAGGTCCATCCAGACAGAGGTGGGAAGCAAAAAGAGGGAAATGGAAAAAACCACCAGCGTCAAACACCCTATTTGTCACACCTCTTAAGGGCTTTATTCTTTGCAACACAAAGTAGCTCTACAGCTATGTCCTGGACCAGTTGGAGTCTTTAATTGAGAATGTGGAATGCAGCTAAGCAATGAGTTGCAATAAACCAAGCGTGATCCACCAAGGGCATATAAGAGGGTGTCAAGTGCCCCAGAGTCCAGCGTTGTTTCAGAAGATGTGGAGTCTTACATGGTGTGACAAAAAAGAAAGGAGACTCTGGTAGCCACGCCCACGACGCAATGCCAGTAGGCCAACCGCTTACATCACCTGGATATGCCCTCCGGAATTGGAGGAACCATTCAGAAGTAGCAATCGCCGACGTGATCCATGGGCCCTCTCCAGATCATTGGAACCGCAAAAGACTTTGATGGTCTTTTCCCATCCATCCACAGCCTGAGATCTGCTACACAGGTATTGCAGCATATGTGTGGCGCCTAGCTTTTATCCTGATCTTTTAATCTGCACCCAAAATATAAATTGTAGGCTTTCTGAACCGCCACAGTCATATGCCATTTTTGTGATGTAAAAGTCACATCACCACAACTAGAGCAGAAATTATCTGCATGATTAACACCAGGACGAGGAATCGCCAAATATGCTGTGAGTGACCTATCGGTATAAAATAAGGGTTTTTTTTGTTTTTTGTTTTTTTACTGTCAAGCAAGGCAAATTTAAGTAGTGACTGCATCAACTGGTTTTGGACAGTTATTTCAATTGGTTGCAAGTAAAGATTATGCAAGCTCACGCAAATGTTGCAGAATACACTGGTAATGGTCCCCACTGACTAATGAAGAGCACATATCTTAGCAACCAGCCCCAGGTCGGCCATTTTCACAATGACCTCTGAAAGGCATAGAATGGACCGGGCCACGGCCCCGTACCAATGCGTCGATGCTATCCAGTAGCCTCATATGTCCTCTGCTAAACATCGACCCGGCGCCGCAGACTGACAGGTCGCCATGAGGTCCAATATGGGCTGACCGCATCTGAGCACATGTGGCGCGCACACCGCCTGATGCAATCTCACTCCTCCGGCAAACACTCGGACCCCGCTAAGGACTTTCGCCACCAGTGTCCCCACCGAAACGCAGGCCGCCAAGGCTTCAACCATGCACGCTGTCCCTTCGCTCGGGCCACCCTGACCACCCGACCGACTCCACCCTGCCGATCGAAATAGGCCACCATCCCGGAGATCTCAGACAGCACCTACAGCGCTCGATCCACTACCGTGTCCGTGAACGCCTGCCACGGCTGACGTACCGCGTACCGTTCCAGTCAGACGATGGAACACTGGGCGTGCTGCGTACACTAAAACGCCTTGTACATAAAGGATCCCCAAAATGTAGCTGAGTCTAACCATGCTCCGGCCAAGCTCCCGGAAGAAAGGGACAGAACCTTATAAAAAAGTGGGGACAATTAGGAAGGCTTTCCTGTTTGATTATTCTTTTTTTTTTTTTTTCCTTTTTACAACTCCATAAGGGCCACAAGGCACACAACCGAACAGGGCATTGTCCAGAGAACGCAAGGCCCCTCCTCCAGGCTGACTCCACAGCCTAAACCGGCAGTCACCTTGGCTGATGCCGAGCAGCGCGGAAGCCAACTTGTAAGCCCAGCATATGAAGTATGCCTACTAGTACAGCATTCCACAATGGAGCGACATGTAACCGGACGGCTTTGAATATGAACCTACAGATATCCCACGCTTGCTCCAAGACAAGCACTGTGCAGCCTACTTGTCTTCTCGGAGCACCGCCACGACCCAAAGACCTAAACCGGCCAGCAAAAGACGATGTACGCTGGGCCCGAAGGAACCTGGTTGAACGGATCCCAGCACTCCCTGTATTGTTAGGATCGGAGCCTCCCCCAAGGACTCAGCCCTGGCTGGAACCGGCTGAGCAGAACTCCAGGCCCTGCGGCGAGCCCCCACGAAGAAGTGGGACGCAACGATGCCTTGAGGAAAGGGAAGGCCCAATGGGTGAAGCAAGTTGCTAACCGACCAAGGGAGTAAACCCCACACGCGCACCTCAATGGAAGGTCGGAAGAACCGAGGATTCTGGTCCCACAGGTGCACCTGCTAGCCTTTAACATACACCTCTGCAGGTACAAAAAACTTAAATTGTGAGCACCTTCAGGGGTAAGGGGAATAGACAGCCTCCGACTGTTGACCACCTTGTCTTGCACAACAGACAGCAGCACCCCACCAAACAAATGATTGGGAATATATGACCTCAGAACCCCAAGACAGAGGTAAAACAGTAGAACGTGCAGTGGACGTGAATTTCCAGATCTGCCAGCCCCCCCGCCCACATTGAGAAGAGGCAGAGAAGAACTGCACCGGCGGATCTGGAGGGGTGCCTCCTGGACAGCCAGGCCACCGAAGGGAAAGCTGATGACTGAGGCCCAAACTCCTCAGGATGGCCCCGTCTTGCATTGGCAACCCCATGCAACACCATTACAACCCCGCTCACGAAATCCCAAGCGATCTCTGTCACTGCTGCAACAATCACCTGAGCATGAGATCACAGACAGAACACTGACATGCAGACGCACTCAAGGAGAGTGCACCTAAGTAGTATGAGCCTATCCAACATCCAGCACCACATGTCCAGGTGTCCCACTCCTGTCATCCAAAACACAGGACGCTTGAACCTAGGTGACCGTCATAGCAAAGACAGGGAGGCCTGACTGCCGCTATCAACCCTTCCAGGACCCTGGAACACTAAGCCCCGGACTGTGCCATCCAGCAACACTTCTCACGATCCCCAGCAGGGGCCTTTCCCCAGATGGCCCAGATGGGCAGTGTTCCCATCAAATGGGCAAGCTGCGCTCTGATAACATAGTGCAGAAAACCAAATCAAAGTGTCTTAACCTAGCTAATTTTTGTCTAATAGTGATCATTCATAATATCAGCCAGGCTCAATCATAACATTAGTATTAATGATCTCTAAAGATTGAAGAGTTAATGTAACACTAATTGGTTGTTTTTTTTTAAAGAGCTTCAAAGGCGATCTTGGAAACTACAGACCAATGAATCTGAGTTCAGTGCCAGTTAAATGATAGAACTTGTTCTGAAAAGCAACACCAAGCTGTCTTTTCAAAGGGTTAATAAACATGTGAGTAAGCCAAATGATATGTATCGGGATGTTTTAGAAGGTACTTGACAAAGCCCCTTATGAACTTCTCCTGAGGAAAGAGATGATGTGCTATTATAGAATGGGAAATGGATCAAAAACAGGAACACAATAGGACTAAATGGCCAGTTTTCTCACAGGAGACCCGTAAATAGTGGAATGTCTCGGGATCTGCACTGGAACTGGCATCTGGTAACATCTACTGCACTGAAATGATCTGGAAAAGAGATCAGCAAACATGGCGATCAAATTTGCAGATGGCATAACGACATTTAGAGGCTGTCTGCACAATTTCCAAGCGTATAAACATGGAAATAGCATCCTTATGTAAATGACAATTTCAGAAAGGGCTCAATTTGTAGGTGGTTGTGCCGCCGATGACCCTGAATGGCCAAATCCTAGCACGGAAACCTGCTGCTGACAGACGTCGCTAACTGCCAGAATGCAGACAAAGGTAAAGGCACCCCCCAAGAAGTAAAACCCAAACCAATCACATTGCATTCAAAGAACTATAAACTATCATGAAATTAAAAGGAAATTAAAATTAGAATTAAAATTAAAAGTAACAGCAAAAGGAAGTCCTTATCTGGGTGTAGCCGCGTGGAACAGCGTCGTCTGCTCAAACGCAGGGCTGCTCCGCTCTCCGCCACGAGGCCTCAGCCCTGCCGAGAAAATGGCGCCAATCCGAAGCAGGCCCGCTTGGCGCCAAACACCACAGAGGCGGTAAGAGCTCAGAGCCCCTCCATGCGGACTCGAGAGACTCCCCTTGTGGCGTCGGGATGCAGCAGTTACCCCGCTGTAGCTGCGGGGTGAAGAGCTGTCCAGACACGCTGCTGCCTCGCGCCACCAGAAGTAGCAGACGCTGCGAGCCACGGCACACCGGCTAAAGAACCTCGAACGGCCTGAGGCTCCCGCCGCGATGGGAATCTGCCGCATGGACACTGCCAAAATGCAGGTGTTCCACAGAGCTCTCCCCCGTACAGTCCTGGGGGAGAGATCATCACCGGGCACAGAGACCGAAGAATCCCAAGCAGAGAGGCTAGCTGGCAGCGTGAACTTTGAAAAGGGACAGAACCCCCCTTTACACTAAGGCAGACTAGGTGAAAATAAATAAAGTAAAAGTAAATGAAATTAAATGAAAATGAATTCAATTTACAGGATTACACCTAAAGAAGGGCAAAAGAAATGCAAGGTAAATCAAATCCTGACTAACTGCTCCTAAACTGCTTCTCAAGTGAGCCCAGCACCTAGGCTCACTACGTCCTCATGCTGCATGGAGACTGGACACACTGGGGGATCATAGGAGAAGACCAGCAGGATATACCCGGTGATGTCACAAGTTTGACTTGTCCAGTCTCCATGTTGCAGGAGGAGGTGCACTACCCAGTGGTGGAGGACTGAACTGTAGGACCGATAAGGAACTTGCAATTTTCCACAATCCTCTTGGGTTTTAACAACTTTAAATAGTTTTGTGTCATCTGCAAATTTGATAACCACTCGTTATTCCACTTTCCAGGTCATTTATGAATATGTCAAAAAGCAGCGGACCCAGCACAGATCCCTGGGGTACACCACTATTCACCTTTCTCCATTGGGAAAATTGGCCATTTAGCCCTACCCTCTGCTTTCTATCTTTTAACCAGTTCCTGATCCACAATAGTACACTGCCTCCTATCCCATGACTCTTTAATTTTGCCAAAAGTCTCTGATAAGGGACCTTGTCAAAGGTTTTCTGAAAGTCCAGATACACAATATCAACCGACTCACCTTTGTCCACCTGATTATTCACTCCTTCAAAGAAACATAACAGATTAGTAAGACAAGATCTTCCTTGTCTAAAGCCATGTTGGCTGTCTCCCATTAGGTCATCTCTATTAAAAAATGATACGTCCAAAACTCTCCATATATGTAAGAAATATATTTTATTAATCCTTTTCACTTATTTTCATTTTTCTCTGTTTTTCAAAATTTTCACATGCTGTATATATCATCCACAATAGTCAGGCACTTATTGAATTTCTCTTCAGTGATTTTCAACGTTCAATGTATTTACTCTTCGGTAACTTTCACTGTTCAATGTATTTAGTCTTGTAAAAAGTCTTAGGGAAACTATGTGCCACCATTTAAAACCATCAGAACATTTTCTCTCCTAGGTCTCAGGTCTCAACGCACAGCTTCGGCGCCTCTAGGCGTTTCAAAATTTATTTTCATCAGGAGACCATTATCCTATAATAAATAAATTACATAAAATTCTAGTCTGCTGCCCGCGTTCCTCCTCTTTCAATTCATTACAGAGATCTACCTCAGCCGATTGAAAAGTTGCCAGATCCATGACCGGCGTCCCCCAGCGCCACACCAGCATCGAACACCTCCCGGTGAAGAACCCACTCCCCGGGTCTACCTTTACCCGGCTCAAGAAGTCGGCCTGCACATTGTCCACCACCGCTACATGTGCCGCCGACAATGCTTCCAGGTTTTCTTCGGCCCAGTTTAACTCTGGGCCTCCATCTTGAGCGGTACACCGCTTGTTCCTCCTTGATGAAGGATGTAAGCCACTGCGGTTCTGTTGCCGGAAAATACTCGAATGGTTTTCCTGTGAAGATAAGGCTGAAAGTCGAAGCGTTAGAGCGACCGCCCTCAACTCTAACCTGTTGATCAACCAACCCCTTTTGAGGTCGGTCCATTGACCCTGAGCGAATCTTCCTTGAAAGTGAGCCCCCCAGCCGTAGAGACTTGCGTCCGTTGTCAGCGATAGCCACACCGGCGCCTCTCGTGGCATTCCCTTCAAGACATCCAGGACGCAACCACCATTGAAGGGCCTTGCGCATTCGAGGGGCAAGGGAGACATTTTGAGAGAGACTCAGAGCAATCTCTTGTCAACAGTCTCTGCAACGGATGCATGTGGGCTTGCGCCCAGGGGACCAACTCGAGAGTCGCTGCCATCGTCCCGAGCAACTGTAGGTAATGCCAAGCCGTGGGACGCCACCTGTGGAGAAACCCGCAGACCAACCGCCTTAGCGCTAGCGCCCACTTCCGCAGAAGAACTCTTTCCGCACTGGTGTCGAAGTGTGCTCCCAGATGTTCTAGACTGAGATGGCGTCAACTTGCTCTTCACCCTGCTGACCACCCAACCGAGACTTTCTAGGAACGCCACCACCTTGGCTGTAGTCGACTCGCTCTCCTCCCTGGACTTTGCCCTGATTAACAAATCGTCCAGATAAGGGTGTACCAATACACCCTCCTTCCTCAAGGCTGCTGCCACGATGACCATAACCTTGGTGAACACCCGTGGCGCTGTAGCTAGACCGAACGGCAACGCTTGGAATTGAAAATGCCCTATCGGAACTGCAAATCTGAGGAACTTCTGATACTGCTGCTGAATTGGAATGTGAAGATACGCCTCCACCAGGTCCAGGGACGTAAGAAACTCCCCCTTCCGTACCGTCACGATGACGGACCGCAGGGTTTCCATTTGAAAATGAGACACGAGGAGACAGCGATTTACTTTTTTGAGATCCAAAATTGGTCGATATGTCCCTTCCTTCTTTGGAATTGTGAAGTAAATGGAGCATCAACCGCAACCTAATTGGTCGGGAGGCACCGGTACTATGGCCTTGAGAGACAACAACCTTTGTACGGTCTCCTGCACTGTCCTGCGCTTGACGCGAGCATTGCATGGAGACTGCACGAAGGAATCAGTCACTGGGCGTTGCAACTCCAAGGCATAACCTTCTCGAATAACCTCCAGCACCCACTGATCTGAGGTAACTCGAACCGAGGCAGGGTAAAATTCACGAAATCGACCCCCCACGGGAACGGACTCTCCCAGGGTCCCCCTGGCTTCATTGGGATTTATGGAGATTGGCAGAGGCGGCCAAGGAAGAGGGCGCTGCAAACCCCCTTCCCTGTTCCTCGGAAGCCCCAAAACCCCTGGTTTCTATAGGGAAATCGTGCCCTCTGACTTTGCCCAAACCTTGGGAAGCGAAAACGCCAAAATTCCCTCTGCTGTCCTTTAGGCAGAGCAGGCGCTCGCCCCTGTTTGCCTGTCCTCCGGTAGCCTACCGCCTTTGGATTCTCCCAAATCCTTCACGATCTTATCCAAATCTTCTCCAATTAGGAGCTTCCCCCGGAAAGGGAGCTTACTCAGCCTAGCCTTAGACGAGCTGGCTGCTGCCCAATTGCGCAGCCAAAGATACCGTCTCGCCGCTACTGCCGAGGACATAACTCTTGGACAGGCCTCTGATAAGGTCATAATGAATATCTGCCAGATAGGCCGCTCCGGACTCCAATCTCGCCGCTTCCTCCGCTGTAACGTCCGACTGGTCACCTTGTATAGGCTGCACCCAGCGAAGACATGCTCTCCCCACCCATGCCCCACAAATGGACGCTTGCAAGGACAGCGCATTCACCTCAACGACCTGCTTTAACAAGGTCTCCAGTTTCTGGTCCTGGGCATCCTTATTTATTTAACAGGTTTTCTATACCGCCTTTTCCTTAAATCAAAGCGGTTACCAAGACACAAGAAGGGAGAACAGAGACAGGGGGGCATACACTGACTAAACTAAAGAGTGAAGGTAAAATTGGGATACACAACATCAAGGAACTGTTACAGTAAAACAAGTTACATGCAGGCTATAATAATAGAGACTGTTAGATGTCTGTGCCATAGTACTCAGTGAAGAGTACAAATTTCAGTTTTCTGAACTCCTTTAAATCATCCATGGATCGCACATCGGGAGGGAGAGAGTTCCATATAAGTGGGGCCGATAAGGAAATTGCTCTTTGTGTAGTACATTTACACGCTTTTCTGAAACTACTTGGGGTGCTGAGGGTGTCTGATGTAGTTATTCGTCTTGGCCTGTTATTCTGGAGTAAGAGATTATGAAGGCTAAAAGCAGAGCATTTATGTCTGATTTTGAATATATTAATTACCATCTTGTATTTGACGCGCTGGCTTATTGGAAGCCAGTGGAGCTCTTTGAGAGTAGGGGTAATGTGATCTTGAGATGCTGAGCCAGCAATAATTCTGGCTGCCGTGTTCTGAGCCATCTGAAGAGGTTTAAGTGAGTGTTTTGAAAGACCGTAGTAGATAGGATTACAAAAGTCCAGAATAGGAGTTATTAAGGCTTGGCAGACAGACCGGAAGTGGTCATATGAGAGTAAGGGCTTGAGGCGTCTAATCACTTTCATTCTGTAGTATGCAGACCTCACAGTTTTTCTGATGTGTGACTGGAGGGTTAGACCTTTATCGAGGGTAATTCCAAGATATCTAACTTCATCCTTAACTGGTATTGTAATGTTGTTGTATTTAATGAAAGGTGGGGGGTTGAAGTCGGTGTTTCGAGTGACAATAAGCGCCTCTGTTTTATTGTAGTTTAAGGCAAGGTTATTGCATGTGAGCCAGGAAGACATGTTGTCAAGGCAATTTGTGATCTTGCTGTAGTCGGGGTTGATGAGATCAATCGGTGTATAAATCATGATGTCATCTGCATAAATCGTATAACTTATTTGATGGGCTGCCATAATTTGACAAATTGGCTGAATAAAGATGTTGAATAGAAGGGAAGAAAGCGCAGATCCCTGAGGTACTCCTTGCTTGATATTTGTAGGCTGTGAAGTGTTGTTTCCGATTTTAACCTGAAACTGCCTGTTTGTTAAATAAGAGTTAAACCAACTAAGGACAGTACCAGAGATACCGATACTTTCCAATCTTGATAGGAGGATAGTGTGGTCAACTGTGTCGAAAGCCGCTGATATATCTAAGAAGATCAATAAAGATCCTTGCCTGTAATTGTCTATGGTCTGGGTGATATCATTGAACAGATATAGCAGCAGTGTTTTAACTCCATGGTTGGGGCGAAAGCCATGTTGATGTAGATCGAGTGGGGCATGGTCGTCAACATGGTCTTGGAGTTGTAGCTGTACTGCTTTTTCTATTACTTTGGCTAGGAATGGTATGCTAGAGATAGGCCTATAAGCCGCTGGATTGTTCTTATCCAGGTTTGTTTTGAGGATAGGCCTTATTGGAGGCTAGTTTAAGTTGTTCGGGTATTATTCCTTGAGATAGGGATATGGATACGATATTGTGTATATAACTGAGGAAGTTATGCTTGGTTGCTTTGAGCCATTGAACTGGGCAAGGATCAGTAGGGGCAGTGCTAGTATTGAGAGCAGAGATGATATCCGAAATCTGTTTGGTTGAAGGAGTGTGGAAACTGTCCCAACTTGTTATTGTTGTTGTTGTGATGGAGCTGTAGGTTTCGGTATGTATTTGAGTCGGTATGTGACCTATTTTCTCATGGAGAAAGTTTGCAAAGGTTTGAGGGTTGATTTGTATGTCTTTGTCAGGACTTGGTTCTTTAGTTAGGTCTTTTACTATCTCAAAGAGTTCTCTGGGTTTATTGTAGGCTTTCAGAATGGTGTTTGTGTGATGCTCTCGTTTTGTATCGTTAATAAGATCATTATATCTTTTTTGCTTTGTTAAGTGTTTTGTGCAGTTGGAGATTTGGAGCGTCTCCAGTGGCGTTCTAGCTTTCTTAATTCTCTTTTAGCGTTGCGAATTGTATTGGAGTACCATGGAGCATGTTGTCTTACGTTCTTTGATTTTATGTACGGTTTGGATTTTGCTGCTGTACTGATGGTAATGTTCCAATTCTTAACCAGTTTGTCCAAGTTAGGTTCATCCGAGTTGAGGTAGGGTAGTGTGTCTTAAGAAATTATCTTTTTTGAAAGCCTTAAATCTTCTGATTCCAAATGAAGCAGAATGTGTTATGTTGAACTTGGCCGTATTGTTTGTCAATTCAATTTTGATTCTGTGATGATCAGACCAAGGAATCGGGGTGATTATGGGTGAGGAAATAAATCCCTTGTCTAAGAGATAATTTGGGGCAAAAACTAGGTCTGGTGTGGAACCATGTCTATGGGTGGGAGTGGTTATTAGCTGAGAGAATAGTAAAGAGTCCATTGCCTGAAGGAAGGTTTGCCTATCATTGTTAGTTGCAGAGCTGAGATTAAAGTCACCTAGTAAGATTAAAGGTTTGTGAATTGTGGTGATTGCGCAGACAGTTTCAAGAGTGGTAGTTAGCTCTTCAGCTGGTGCGTGGGGGGCCCTATAAACAAGGCAAATAGTTAGATACTTGTTTCCCACTGCAATAGAACTGCAATGCTCAGAGTTGCTAGAAGTGAGTGTTTGAAGTTGCAATGAGTCTTTAGCAATGATTAGAACTCCGCCACCTCTCTTTAGAGTGCGAGGGTTATTAAAGGCGGAGTATGTAGAGGGGACCAGTTGGTTGAGGAGGACACTATCAGAGGGGGAGAGCCAAGATTCTGTAATGCATAAAATGTCTGGGAGCTGGTCCACAATGTGATCTCTGATTAAATGAATTTTGTTTCTTACTGATCTAGTATTCATAAGTTCTATAGAGGTGATGTTTAGCGTGTGGGGTTTTTTAGGGCATGCTTTAGGATTCAAATGATTGAGGTGGCTGCCAACATCATGTTTGTTACAGGATTTAATGTGAGATCTCGTGGAAGAGCAATTCCAAATGTGGTATATTGATATGATTGTTAGAAGCCATATATATAAATGTTGGAGCTGTAAGTGGGGTGTGCCTAATCGTTGAAGGATGATAAGGGTGTCCAAGAGAAATTTGGGGTGGAAGGTGGGCTTGACCATGACTATGATACTTCTTTTTTAACTAACGAAGGCTGTTGCTGCCAATTCGCATAAAACTAATGACATACCTTCTTTAGCTCCAACGACTTTCACAGTGTTTCTTGCAGGGAAAAAGAGGCAGATGGAAGCTCACGAAAAGGATACGTTCATTATCCGGCGTAGAAAACACTTCTTCTTGAGCTTGCTTAGAGAACCGGCAACTGCTGGATGTAAATATTACATTGCCGATATTCAAATCTTTCACCTGCGTGTTAAAACGCTGATCCTGATCTCTAAGCGCCTTCGTTCCACGCCTAAGGGCCACGCCAAAGGGCCCTCTTGCGAGGCCCTCAGGCGCGGGCCCGCAAGGCGCGGGCGCGCCTTTGCTGAAGGGATTCTAAATGATTTGAAAAGTGCTCAGATTGGCTGCAGTTCTCTCTCACACACAGTTCCCAGCTAAGTAGGCACAGCTGATTCTCACTCACTGCTCACAGGATCGTTGAAGCCTTTGCTGAAGGGATTCTAAATGAATGGTAGTCTTCTTGGTGACCGCTGATACAGCTGCATCCACTCTGGGAAGCAAACTCCTCCCAATCCTGGTCCATGAGAGGGTACAGCCACGCCATAACTCTGGACCCCTTGAGAGCCGTTTCGGGCAGGTCCCATTCCTCCTGAATCATTTCTTGAATCACCTTGTGCACTGGGAAAGCCCTCTGAGTCTTTCTAAAAGCCTGCAGTAACGGATCCTCCAGGGCTGTCTCCTCCGCCGGAACTCCAGAGGGCATATTAAGAGCTTTGAGAGTCTCTGAAATGAGTGCGGGTAACTCCTCTCATCGAAACACACAAACCACTCGCCTGATCTTCCTTTTCCGCAATCTCACCTTCCTCCAACTCTTCTTCCAAATCCAGGTCAGGGTCCTCCGAACGGTCACCTTCCGAGATGAACGAGTCCTTTTCACCCCTTGGTCTCTTCGCTGCTGAACCTGAAACTCCTGCAGGCAGAGGTGTTCCCAGTCTCTTAACCCCCAGCAGAGAATTTGTAACCCTGCTGGAGAAGCTCCTGAGACCGAGCCGAATGCCTGTTGGATTACCGCCACAAACTCTGGCGAAAAAATTGCTGCCAGCCCCCCAGCTAATGGAGGCTGTGGCCCCCGTCCATCTGGAGTAGAGGAGGTTCCAGGCACCGGCTCTGGGGTTGGAGGAAGAGGGAACCCTGGCTCCACCAGGACAGCAGGCCCTCCTCTTTGAGCCTCTGCTATCACCTCCGAGCCCTGGCCCATCGCCACAGACTCCACACTGCAGCTCCTACACCCCCCCGCCCTGCTTTGGACACCGCGCTCCTCTTTGCCCCGCACAGAAAACAGTGTTTTAGAAGGCATGGTACCCTCGAGGCTGCTCACCAAACCTCCAGAGGACTCAATGCATAGCACCATGCCTTTACCTCTGAACGCAATAAAAATCTTTTTTTTTACCTCAATCAAAAGAGGCCCCCCCCCCCCCCCAGGTCCCCCCTGGGAAAGGAGTGAAAACTAGGTATCCTTATTGTATAAAGCAGCAATTTGCAGCCGCTGCTGAACCCGGCGTTTTCCCACGCGACTGCCACACGGCCCGGCCTGATCTCCCCAGTCGCATCTCAGTGCACTGCCGACTCCCGCCCTGCTTCCCGCTCAATTAATGAAGTCGTACCTCACTTCTGCCAAGGGAAGCCCTTCTCCTGCGGCACTCAATAGCCAACTGAGAGCTGTCACCTCGGGCGAACCGGGAGCCGACACTGCTGAATCCTCGGAGCAGAGCTGCTAGAAAACTGACAGGTCCACTGACGTGTATGCCCTAATAGCTCTGGCAGGCAGACTCTTCTGTGCTGGCTATGGGCCACACTCCCCACCGGCTCTTCAGTCACTGCAAAAAAACTCCTCCAGAGGCGACTTCTTCCAAATTAAGCTGCCCCATGCACCCCCACCTAAATCCGCAGGAAGGGGGGGGGGAGGGGGGAAAGGCTCAGCCTCAACTAGTATTAAAGTTACAAACCAAAGAAATAAAGGAAGAGTTAGTCTTCCCCCCACCCAATTGAAACTAAATGAAACCAATTTAAATGAAATCCTAACTTTCCTTAATTGCTCCTCCAGTGAGCCCCGTACTGGGCTCATTAATCCTCCACCTGCTTGGAGACTGAGAGAACTGGAGTGTGAAGGAGGTGTCTGTACTTATATACCCATGACATCACAAAAGTGACGTTTCTCAGTCTCCAAGCTGCTGGAAGAGGAGCATAAACTCCAGAGTTCGGGACTAGACTGGAGGGACGATAACACTTCCTACCTTATGTACCTAATTGAATTTCTCTCTTTCAACATGGGCATTTTTTTGACCTTCCTGTAAGAATTCTTAGCCTCTTATTTTATTTTGTAAGTTTTTTTCTTATGTTTAATGGTAATCATGTTTGTAATGTCTTTGTTGTTGTTAAGTGCCGTCGAGTCGGAGTAGACTCATGGCGACCCTCTGGATAGCTATCCTAAATTGTGTTCGGTCTTCAGTCAGGCGGCTCATTGACGACAGACTGGTACCCGTAGCTGCTGTTATTGTATCGATCCATCTCATTGCTGGCCTTCCTCTTTTGGGTTGACCTTCTATCTTGCCAAGCATGATGCCTTTCTCTAATGCTCTCTCTCTTCGCATGATGTGTCCAAAGTATAAATATTAAAAAGCCACAACGGTATAACTATAGTTTAAACGGGTTAGGGTGCTACAAAGTAAACTGATTTTATTTATTTTTTTATACCGCGCTCTTTAGAATCAGTGTGGTTTACATGTATACTAAGGTACTTTTTATTCCATTGTCCCTGAAGGGCTCACAATCTAAGTGTACCTGAGGCAGTGGAGGGTTAAGTGGCTTGCCCAAGGCCACAAGGAGTGGCCATGGGACTAGAGACCCCAGTCCCTCCGGCCTGAAGTTGCTTGTCCCCATGTGGGAATTGAACCCCCAGCCTTCCGGCCTAAGATTACCTGTCCCAACCACTAAGCCACTCCTCCCTTAAATGGGTTACACTGTAGCTTCACTTTGGCAGTGATGAAATGTCTTGTATGTTGTGTGCTTTCAGTCAGTATAGGAAATCTATAATTAGCCTAAATTAGACAGTCAGAGGCACCATAAATTAAGGAGTCTGAGACCAAGGTTTTGTGTACTAACTCCACAGTCCTTGCTTCAGGGAGTGGTCAATGACACTTCATCAAATTCAGCTGGTCACTGCCAGCATTCAGCCATACAACTCTTCAAACGGTTTAAGGCCTTGCATGTTATGCACTTAAGCATGAATGAGCAGGCACAAAGTTAAGCCTGCAACATAAAGCTCATTCATACTGGAGGTCTTTTTCCTCCCGCTTTAAGTTGGTAGAAAGTGAAGAATGGAAAATAGGAGAATTCTTTACATATTTTTGTTTTTACTTAAGTCAATAGCTGCACAAAGAACCAACTTTGGATTTTTTGCCTGTGACAGGTGGAAGTGTGTAGCATTTTTATGTTGTGTTTTTTCAAGTCTCACCATTTGTCATCACCACCAGCACCATCCTTTCTGTGAAGAAATTCTGACTTTGCTCTTCAATCTGCCTCCTTAGGAGCCATATACCATGACCTCTTGTTCCATAACAGTGGTTTCATTTCACTCTGATATCCTGAATGCATATGCACAAGACATCTGCACACAGTGTTGTGCATGCAACACTCATGCATATTCATTATTACTACTACTACTAATCATTTGTATAGCGTTACAAGGCACATGCAGTGCTGTACATATAGATGTAAGACGGACCCTGCTCAGAGCTCACAACCTAATCAAGACTAAGGTCATCACAAAAATAGGGACTGGAACACGGTAAGATATACGTACGTGGTGAACTGAATGAGGGGCATCATGATCCAAAAACAGCCTAATTGGTTGGGTGTGCCCAAGGACTGGGTCAAGGACAACTGTTCTAGAGCTTTCCCCCTGCAAGAGATGTGCTTTTTATGTATTGTACATACTTTGGAAATATTTGGTAGTTTGTCTTCTTGCCTCTAACAGGAGTTCCCGGGACACACCTAGCCTGTCAGGTTTTCAGGATAACCACAGATATGCATACATGAAACCATTGTTTCTCATGCACTGAAAAGAAAAAATGACTGACCAGGTGTCTCCAGAGGACTGGGTTGAGAACTCCTGCTCTAGAATATAGAGAACGTTATTTTACATGGGTTCTGGAGGCAGACCCTGCACTGCTCTGGGAGCCTCTGCACCTTTTTCACCATGAGATCCTGTCAGATATAGCCTCCATAGCTGAAACAAGGTAGAAAGATGACTTCTGGAAAACCTGCCGAGGACGGTAGCCTCATGGTAGCAGAGCTCTAGTCATCTGAGCTTACAGATTTTACTTACTCCAGGTTTTCCAAATCTGGAGGCACTGTATCAGTGAAGTCTAGTGGCTCATCTGGCCGTCCAACAGAAAGCCTGCTCCACCTGAGGTAAGCAGAAACTGCTGCCCATGAAGCAACAGACACTCAACATAACCACAGGCACTCAATAGAAACATCTGCAATCGGCAGGCACAGAAAACAGCAACATGAATCCAAAATCTGCCACTCCCCTTCTGATACTATTACTGCTTCACATCCTACTCAACGTAGAGGCCACACAAATACAAACCTCTAATCTAAGAATACCCATACTAAATAATATCAAACTCCATGGCTACAAATGCCTAGGCACAAATACTCAAACAGAAAAGGGCAAACACTCATTCAGATCCCACTTAAATACCAGCCTCAACCACCCCATATTGGCCACACCAGTAAGCTGAACACTTAACGCAAGGTCAGAACAGATAGCGTAGTTACTCACTTGTAACAGGTGTTCTCTGGGGACAGCAGGAATCAGTCCTCACGTATGGGTGACGATGGGCAAGAAAGCCTTTGGGAAATGCCACCACACGTGTGGACTCCTTCCTGCCCAAGGGTGCCATCTTGCTCAGTCAGACGACATAGCTAAAAGACAGCAAAAATAAAAGATGGTAAAAGGAGCAACTCAAAGGGAAGGAGGGAGGATTATGACGACTGATTCCTGCTGTCCCCAGAGAACACCTTTTACAGATGAGTAACTACTCTTTCTCCAGGAACAAACAGGAAGTCAGTCCTCACACATGGGACTCCACAGCTACAGGTTACCAAAAGCCCATAGCAAAAACAGGGCTCCTCATGGGGAGCCGCAAGCAGAAACAATCAAGTCTGTGCCCACAGACGACAGTAGGACCCCTGTATCTGATGAAACCAGCACTCCGGTAGCATGAACATAGAAGGGTCAGAGGGTACGAGTTGCCTAAACCCTGAAAAGGTTGCGGAGCACAGCCTGGCTGAAGGCACTGTCCCATCGGGACTCTTTCCAGGCAGTTAATAGGCTTTAAAGGTGTGAACTGAAGACCAGGTGGCAGCCCGGCAGATGTCCACCATCAGGACAGAGCGCAGGTTTGCCATGATGCAGCCTTCCAGTGGGAACCTCGCCTACTTCTAAGCGAGGGTGATACAGTCTGCTACTCATGTGGACAGTGTACGCTTGGTCACCGCCTCCCCTGGCCTACTGGGGTCATAGGAGATGAAAAGCTGAGCAGCTTTGCAGTGGCCCTGAGTGTGCTGGATACAGAAGGACAAAGCCCTCTTACAGTCCAAGGTGTGAAGGACTGTCTCCACCAGACGAGAGTGAGGTGTTGGAAAGGTGGTAGGGAGCAGCACTGCCGGCTCCTCAATGCCTTTGAGGACATTTTCCCACAAAGGTCACAGATCATCAGGTCATGATTGGGCCCGAGGCAGTGGAGGCAGCAGTCATGTGTGTCCGGGAAACTGCAGACCAGTGAGACTCACGTCAGTACCGGGAAAAATGGTAGAAACCATCATAAAGAATAAAATTACTCAGCATGTAGATAGTCATGGCCTAATGGGAGACAGCCAACATGGCTTTAGACAAGGAAGAACTTGTCTTACTAATCTGTTATGTTTTTTGAAAGTGTGAATAAACAGGTGGACAAAGGTGTGTCGGTTGATATATAGTGTATCTGGTCCCTCATCAGAGACTTTTGGCAAAACTAAAGAGTCATGGGATAGGAGGCAGTGTACTACTGTGGATCAGGAACTGGTTAAAAGATAGGAAGCAGAGGGTTGGGCTAAATGGCCAATTTTCCCAATGGAGAAAGGTGCAAGCATAGTTACTCACCTGTAACAGGTGATCTCCAGGAACAGCAGGAATGTAGTCATGACATGGGTATCGTCAGTACCGACGGAGCCTGCGCAGGAACGCTCCCCAGCGTCCAATCAAAAAGCTTTTGGGAGCATCCCACAGCGCCTGCATGCTGCCTTCCCGCATTTCCCAACTGCCTCTCTCCAGTTGAGCTTTAAAGGAGAGAGCGAGCAAGCGACAGAGCGAGAGAGCGAGACAACTCCTAGGGGAGGTGGGTGGGTTGTGAGGACTAAATTCCTGCTGTTCCCGGAGATCACCTGTTACAGGTGAGTAACTATGCTATCTCCAGGAACAAGCAGGAATGTAGTCATCACATTTGGGGACTCCCTAGCTTTAGATGCCAGGGAGAGACCCCAAAAGTTGTGTGTCCCTGAACAGGGCTCCACTTCCCCCCATGGATCTCTGGCATCCTACCAGGGATGGTGGGTAGGAGTTGATTAGGTATGGAACAGGTGTTAGAGAACCAAACAAGGCATCCCAGCAGGAGTCCTTGTCCAAGCAGTAATGGGCTGTAAAGGTATGAACAGAGGTCCAAGTGACTGCTCGACAGATGTCGTCGATAGACAGAGTGCAGATGAGCTATTGGAGGCTGCCATGGCTTTCACATTGTGAGCTGTGACATGGCCATCCAGAGAAAAGTTCTTACTCTGATAGGCGAAGGAAATACACTGAGCAATCCAGTTAGAGAGTGTTCTCTTGGAGACTGGAAGGCCCAAATGAGAAGGGTCAAAAGCAACAAAGAGTTGAGAGGACTTTCTATGTTGCTGTGTTCTTTGTAAGTAAAAGGCTAAAGCTCTTTTACAGTCCAAGGTATGAAGATTCCTCTCTGCATTTGATGCATGAGGCCTTGGAAAAAACACAGGTAGGTAGACCGCTTGGTTCAGATGAAAAGGCGAGACCACCTTTGGCATAAAGTGTGGATAAGTCCTGAGGACTACCTTGTCATGATGGAACCTTGTATAAGGTGGATCAGCTACTAGCGCTTGCAACTCACTAATGCGGCATGCCGATGTAATTGCAATGAGAAAGATAACCTTCCAAGAAAGGAATTTCAAGGAGGTAGTAGCTAAAGGTTCAAATGGTGTCTTCATGAGCTGCCCAAGAACCAGGTTTAAGTCCCATGTCACCGGTGGTGGTACAACGGGAGGCTTAGTTAAGAGAAGGCCTCTCATAAATCTTGCTATAAGAGGATGAAAGGAAATAGGTTGTCCATTTAGAGGCTTAGGGAAGCTGCAGTAGCACTCAAATGGACTGTTACTGAATTAGTCTCAAGTCCTGCATTGGATAAATGGAGATACTCCAGCAATGATTCCAGAGGTATCGCAAGGGGGTTAAGAGCCTTTTGCGAACACCATATGGTAAACCTTTTCCACTTGAAAGCATAAGAGCGTCTTCTGGAAGGTTTCCTGGAAGCAAGAAGAAAGAGTAGTTACTCACCTGTAACAGGTATTCTCCAGGAGCAGCAGGAATCAGTCCTCACATATGGGTGTCATCGGCGCTGATGAAGCCCCAGTGGAGCATTTCCCCAGCTTTCTATGAAAGCCTTTGGGAATGCAGGCACGCATGTGCGGTTCCCTTCCCGCCTAAAGGTGCCATCTTACCTCAGTCAAATGACAGCGCTAAGAACAGCACACAAAAAATGAAAAATAAACTATGTACAACTGCAACTCCAAGGGGAGGAGGGAGGGTTGTGAGGACCGACTCCTGCTGCTCTTGGAGAACACTTGTTACAGGTGAGTAACTAGTCTTTCTCCAGGACCAAGCAGGAAGTCAGTCCTCACATATGGGTGACTCCCTAGCTCTGGGCTACCGAGGAACCCAGGCTGAACAAGAGTACTCCCTCTAGTCTCAGCAGCAAAGAAAGGCTTTTCAAGGACACAACCTCCACCGGTAGCCCAACAGAGGACAGGAGTTGCCTAAACCTCAAAGAGATTCCGGAGTACTGCCCCTACGGGACTCCCTCTCCAGACAGTAATGGGCCGCAAAAGTCTGGCTTGAAGACCAAGTTGCAGCCCTGCAGATGTCTACCAAGGGCACAGAGCGGAGATGAGCCTCTGAGGCAGCCATTGCCCTGATACGGTGGGCCGTAACCCGACCCTGCAAAGGAAGGTCAGCCGCCTTGTAAGCCCAGGTGATACAGTCAGCCACCCAGATGGATAAGGTATGCTTGGACACAGCCAACCCCAACTTATTAGGGTCAAAATAAACGAAGAGCTGAGTAGCCCTTCTATGCCCCTGCGTACGGTCAAGGTAGAAGGATAAGGCCCTCCTACAGTCCAGGGTATGCAGAACTGCTTCAGCCTGGCTTGCATGAGGCCTAGGGAAGAATGTTGGAAGAACCACCTCCTGATTGAGGTGGAAAGAGGAGACAACCTTTGGGAGGAACTTTGGATGAGTCCTGAGGACTACCCTGTTCCGATAAATCCTGGTGTAAGGCCTATCACAGACCAGGGCCTGAAGCTCACTCACTCGCCTAGCCGAAGTAAGGACCATCAGGAAGAGTGTCTTCCAGGAGAGGAAGTGTAGTGGACAAGTAGCCATGGGCTCAAAAGGTGGGCGAGTCAGTTGCTGCAAGACCACATTCAACTCCCATTCAGGGGCAGGAGGACGGATTGGAGGCTTAAGTAAAAGCAAGCCTCTAAGAAAGCGAGACACCAAGAGGTGACCCGACAGAGAATGTCCCTCCACCAGTGAGTGGTGAGCTGCTAGAGCTGAGAGGTGGACCCGAACAGAATTGGACTTAAGTCCCTAATTTGATAAGTGCAGTAAGTACTGAAGCACTATTGGCACAGTACAGGAGAAAGGATCCTCTGTACGTAGCTGACACCACACAGAAAACCTTTTCCATTTAAGAGCATAGGTTTTCCTAGTGGACTGTTTTCTAGAGGTGAGGACAGCCTACTCAACTTCTTGAGGTAGGCCCCAGGGAGCCAAAACTACCCTTGCAGCCTCCAGGCCATCAAACAGAGCTTTGAGATTGGGGTGCAGAAGGGAACCCTGCTCCTGTGAGAGAAGATCGGGTTGCAACCCCAGAGGCAGTGGGGGATCCATCGCCAGTTGAAGCAGAAGAGGAAACCAAGGCTGTCTCGGCCACCTGGGAGCCACCAGCAGGATCAAGGCCTTGTCCTGAAGAATTTTGACGAGACTTCAGGCCACCAAGGGCATGGGAGGAAACGCATACAGTAGGCCCTGAGACCATGGAATCAGAAAAAGCATCAGCTGCTATTCTCAGAGGATGCGGTTGCCTGGAGCAGAACTTTGGCAGTTGCTTGTTCAGTGGGCTGGCAAAGAGATCTACCAAATGGAGACCCCATTTTAGGAAGATCTTCTGAACTACTGAAGGATGCAGCTGCCACTTGTGGGGCTGCAGAATTCTACTTAATCTGTCGGCCAGGTAGTTGTCCTGGAAGGAACACAGCCTTGAGGAGCATGTTGTGCTTGAGGGCAAATGAACAAAGGTCCTGAGCCTCCCGACAAAGGATTCTGGATGCAGTCCCGCCCTGTTTGTTCACATAAAACATGGCTACTTGTTGTCTATCTGAACCAGGACAGATTGATGAGCCAGGGTAGGAGAGAAAGCTTTGAGTGCTAATCGAATAGCTCTGAGTTCGAAGAGATTGATCTGCTGTGCAGCTTCCCAAGGAGACCACAGGCCCTGGGTGCACTTGCCTAGACAATGAGCTCCCCAGCCCTGCAGGGAGGCGTCTGTGGCCAGTAACACCGTGTACCCAGGAATCTGAAAAGGCACCCCCTTTAGTAGATTGGGTGGGTGCAGCCACCAGTTGAGGGAGTTCAGAAATTGTCTGGACACTCTTATCCTGCCCCTGAGGCTGCCTGTGGCCTGTGACCACCGAGTCTGAAGGCACCACTGTGCAGGCCTCATATGGAGCCTGGCATTGGGGGTCACATGCACTGTCGAAGCCATGTGGCCAAGCAGCCTCAGGTAGAATCTGGCGGAGACTCGTGACCTGCTGAGAAACTGATTTGCCAAGGCTATCAATCTTTGGGCTCTGTCTGCTGGCAAGAAAGCCTTTGCCAGCAGAGAGTCCAGCCTTGCTCCTATGAACTCCAAGTTCTGGGAGTGGAGCAAAGTGGACGTTGCAAAGTTTATTACAAATCCCAAGCTTTGAAGAAGAGCAATAGTTCTGAGGATGGCTTGTCTGGCCTCCTGGCACGTCTGACCCCTGATGAGCCAGTCGTCCAGATGGGGGAAGACAGATTCCCCGATTTCTCAGGTAGGCCGCCACCACTGCCAGGCATTTGGTAAAGACCCTGGGAGCGGAGGTGAGGCCAAAAGGCAGTACTCTGTACTGATAATGGTTTCCTCCCACAATGAACCTGAGGTACTTTGTGGTCTGGATGAATAAGGATGTGAGTGTACGCATCCTTTAGATCTAAGGAGCATAGCCAATCTCCCTGCTGGAGGTAGGGCAGAAGTGTTCCAAGAGTAAGCATCTTGAACTTTTCTTTCTCTAGGAACTTGAGGTTCCTGAGGTCCAGAATGGGTCGAAGGCCACCGGTTCTTTTGGGGACCAGGAAATACCTGGAGTAGAATCCATGACCTTGCAAGTGGGGAGGCACAGGCTCCACCGCCCTGTCCACCAACAGACCTTGAAGCTCTTGAAGGAGAATGTCTGTGTGCAGAGGAGGCCTTGGAGGCTCCCCTGGAAAGTATGGAGAAGGCAGTTGGTGAAAATGCAGTGCATAGCCCCTGTGGACTATGTCCAACACCCAACTGTCCCCAGTGATGAGGGGCCACTGGTGGGCAAAGAGGGCGAGGCGACCTCCTGTGCAGAGTTGGGATAGCAGGGACAGAGAGGCTATGCTCAAGGAGTCAAAAAACCCCACCCTGCTGAGTGGGAGCAGGGGCCGGAGGCTTGGGGGTCCTCTACCTACAGGATCCATTACTCTGCCCCTTGGCTTGCTGACCCTGGGGTGCAGCTTGGGCAGCCTGATATTGAGGGTACTGTTTGTAGGCAGTGCCCTTCCTCGGGTAAAAGGGATTTTTACCCAAGCCCTTTTTATGAGAAAGGGCAGAGGTCTTCCTAGACAGCCTTGTCCGTGTAAGGTGCTCTGTTACGAGCTGGGCGGCCTTCTCTGTCATGGGCTTGCCAAAAATGTTTTCACCTCGGCAAGGGACATCGACCAACTTGTCCTGAACCCATGGCTCGAGGTCCGAGAGAAATCATTTTGAATTTCTACTCGACATGGAATTTGTTCAATTCTGAGGTCTAAGATAAGTCTGTAACCCCCTGTTTTCTTTGGAATAAGAAAATAAGGGGAAAAAACCCTGTACCCTGTTGATGAGGGGGTACTTCTTCTATTGCCCCTTGGGCAAGAAGGATAGCGACCTCCTGACCTAACAGGTTGATGAGAGAGGTCAGAGAATTGAACTGCTTTACTATTGTGTGAGGGGGCATGCTTGAAAAATGAAGCTTGTACCCCTCCTTTATGATGGAGTGTCCAATGCTCTGCTGTTATTTGCTCCCATCTGGGGGCAAAATGACATAGCCTTCCTGGTTCTGGAGGGACCAGAACCTTCCACCATTCCAGGAAGGTTAAGTTCTCTAGATGAGAGTCAAAGGCCCTGTGGAGGCTGAGCCTGCTGGGCCGGTTGAGGCCTAGCAGCCTTTACTTTCTTCTGTCTGGATGGTTGCTGACCTTTCCTGGCAAGCTGACCTGCAGAACGTCCCTGCTGAACATAGGCAGGATAGAATTTCTTTGTAGAAAAGAATGGTTTCTTAAACAAATTTTCTTCTAGCAGGATCAGCAGTGGACTTGGATAATCTATCCAAGGTGGAATTTTCAGCATCCGTTTCAATGGCTTTTTCCTGCCAATCTTTACCAAACAGGTTCTCACCACTACAAGGGATATTTCCCAATTTGTCTTGTATCCAGAGCTCTAAATCAGATGCCTGGAGCCAAGCAATTCTTCGTGCACCTATGGCCATAGCCGAGGTTCTGCTTATGCACTCAAAGCAGTCAAAGGCTGCACGGTTTGAAAATTTCAAAACATCTTGGGCATGCTTGACCAAAGTGAGAAAAGCCTGTCTTTTATCCTCAGGGAGGAAAGGACTTAAAGCCTCTAAATCATCTGCGACCTCCTTCAGGAACATTCCCATATAGACTATAGGAACTGATCCTGGCAGAAAGCATGGAAGCTTGGAAGACCCGACGTCCAATAGCATCCAGGGTTCTGCACTCACGTCCTGGAGGATTAGAGGCATCTCTTTTTGCACTCTTGATCCTTCTCATAGCTGACTCCACTACAATAGAGTGGTGAGGAAGCTGAGTCTTATGGAATCCAGGACAAGGAGGGACTCGATACATAGTATCGAATCTATGAGAATGAGGAGAGGTGGTGAGAGATGTTTCCCACATCCTTAACATGAGATCATATAGAATCTCATGAATGGGCAAGGTAGCTGCCTCCTTAGAAGTTTTAGGATATTGTAGAATTTCCAACTCCTTGGCCCTTGGCTCTGTTTCAGGGGCCACATTAAATGGACAGGCCCAGAGCCACCTCCCTGATAAAATCTTGGAAGGAAATATCCTCTGGAGGAGGGCTCCTCTGGGAGAAGCATCGCTGCATCGACAGAACTGTCAGAATCCTCAGATTCTTCTGAGGACTCGAAGTATCATCTGTCCAGATGCTCTTGAAGAGCCCGATACCCGTACCGATCAAAGTCGGTACCGGGAGTAACCGGTACTGGGGTATCAGTACCGGAGATCATCGGATGACTGGGTACCGGCAAAGCAGACACCGATGCCAATGCTATTGGTATCAGTACCGATACAGATACCGAAGCCGGTGTCGGCACCGGTGTAATTGTCTGTCGCGGTTCCGAGGGCTCCGATGCCGCAAGGAAACCGCCAGACTGCGTTCCATAGCCAGAACTCTGGTCTAGCAATGCTGCCAATGCCTGGATGTCGGTACCGGAGACTGCCGGTACCCCAGAGCATGGCACCAGTAGTTCTGCTGAAGTCGAGGCCTCGAGAACATCCTGGAACCCCGGATAATGCTTTGGAAGCCGAAGCCTCCCGCTGGGGTAGTTTTGCTGGTGCAGAATCCTTGAGGGCAACGCCAGAGGCATCTCGATGCTTAGAAGGAGATCTACCCTTCGAGGACCGGCTGGATTTATGTTTATTTACCTGAGATCCACGGGAGGAAGCAGCAGCCCTGGAAGACGTCGAAGCTGCATCAGAGGGAAACAGGGTACTGAGCTTAGCAGCTCGGTTTTGCCGACCTCTCAGACATCATGGCACAGGACATACAATCCGTGATGGAGTGGTCAGGACCTAAACATTTTAGAAACCATTCATGGGTGTCGGTGACGGAGATGGTACCGCCACACTTGGTGCACTTTTTGAAACCTGAGGCAGGTTTCTCCATGGTAAGGAAAGCTTTTTGGGCCTAAGGCCCAAAAAGGCACGTGCACCTGAAGAAAAAGAAAGAATATATATTTTTTATTTTTTTTTTACAAAAGAAAAGAAAAAACTGGCGGTACCGATAAAGCGTCGAGGAAGGCAGACGCGACCACAAAAAGAAATAAAAAAAAAAGTGTTCTGCGGTGACAGGAACACGACCTGCTGGCTCCGTGGAAAAATAAGAAAAGGAGAGAGGCAGTTGGGAAAGGCGGGAAGGCAGCACGCAGGCGCTGTGGGATGCTCCCAAAAGCTTTCTGATTGGACGCTGGGGAGCGTTCCCGCGCAGACTCCGTCGGTACCGACGATATCCATATGTGATGACTACATTCCTGCTTGTTCCTGGAGATTAGTGGTGTACCCCAGGGATCTGTGCTGGGTAAATGACCTGGAAAGTGGAACGAGTGAGGTTATCAAATTTGCAGATGACACAAAACTAAAGTTGTTAAACACCAAGAGGATTGTGGAAAACTGCAAGAGGATCTTGATAAATTAGAAGACTGGACATCAAAATGGCAGATGAAATTTAATGTGGACAAGTGCAAAAGTTATGCACCTAGGGAAGAACAACCCAAACTATGGTTACACAATGAAAGGTTTCACATTAGGAACCACCACCCAGGAAAAAGATTTAGGCGTCATTGTGGATAACATGTTAAAACCCTCGGCCCAGTGTGCAGCCAAGAGAGCAAATAAAATGCTAGGTATCATAAGGAAAGGAATGGAAAATAAAACAAAAGATAATATAATGTCTCTATACCGTTCCATGGTGAAACTGCACCTTGAATATTGTGTGCAATTCTGGTCGCCATATCTTAAAAAGGATATAGCGTTATTAGAAAAGGTTCAGAGAAGAGCCACCAAGATGGTAAAGGGGATGAAAGTATACTCCTATGAAGAAATGCTAAAAAGGTTAGGGCTCTTTAACCTGGAAAAGTGACGGCTGAGGGGAGATATGATAGAAGTCTATAAATTAATGAACGGAATGGAACAGATAAACGTAGATCGATTGTTTATGTTATCAGAATATAAAAATAGGGGACATGCAATGAAGCTACAGGGTAAACTATTTAAGACTAATAAAAGAAAATATTTTTTCACTCAATGTATAATCAAACTCTGGAATTTGTTACAGGAGGATGTAGTAAAGGCTGTTAGTGTAGCTGGGTTTAAAAAAAGGTTTGGACAAGTTCCTGGAGGAAAGGTCCATAAACCATTATTAAGAAGGGACCCAGGATATCAATGCTTGACCCAGTACAAGCATTGCGGAACCTGTGTCTTTTGGGGAAACTGCTAGGTACGTATGACCTAGTTTGGCCTCTGTTGGAAACAGGATACTGAGCTTGATGGACCTTGGTCTGACCCAGTATGGCATATCTTATATTCTTATGGTGAGAGACATATTCCTTACACCGATCACACTTTTTAAACCCGCTGGCAGCCATCGGGGGAAAAAGGGCCCCTACGAGGTCAAACAGGGCTGCCAATGAAAAATAGAAAAAAGGGCGCGTACGCTAGTCACTAAGGACAAAAACCGAAAAATGAAGTCCGGGCTCCATACCGGTGTACCGGGCCCAGGCGGGAAAAGGAAACCGGCGTCAAACCGAACACGGGTCCACGCCGAAAAATCAACTTTTTCCTCGGGTGAAAACAAAACACGTCCGTCGGGCTCCATGGAAAAAGACTGAGCAAGATGGCACCCTTGGGCAGGAAGGGGACCGCGCATGTGCGCTGCATTCCCAAAGGCTTTCTTTGAAAGCTGGGGAAATACTCTGCATGGGGGCTCCGTCGGCGCCCACGTCACCCATATGTGAGGACTGACTTCCTGCTTGGTCCTGGAGAAGATGGCATCTGCCACAAGTGTTCTGGCAGGAAGACTGGTGAGAACAGCTGCGAGGAACCGAGCACTCAGTGGGGGCAGCGGCAAGTTTTAAACAGCAGGATTAGTGGTGGTAGCTTAGCGGGGACCATGGCAGGCTTACAAGATATCAATGCTTGACCCAGTACAAGCATTGTGGAACTTGTGTCTCTTGGGGAAACTGCTAGGTACATATGACCTAGATTGGCCACTGTTGGAAACAGAATACTGGGTTTGATGGACCTTGGTCTGACCCAGTATGGCATATCTTATGTTCTTAATAGCGGGATGAGTGATGGTAGATTGGAGGAAGGGCCGATGGGGCCTGCTGGTACTGTAGCCCAATCTGTACTCAGTCTGAAAGCACAGGAGGGTGTTTGTCAGGTTGGATCTTTCGTCTCTGCTGGCTGAAACCACAGCTATTCAATTTGTACCACCTTGAGCGCCAATTGTGCTGCACTGTCCTTTGCCTCTATTCTCCTTTTGTTTGTAATAAATAAAATAAATAAAACAAAACAATCTTTTATATACCACGCTATTTGGTATCAGCGCGGTTCACATACAAAATAACAGGCTATTCAGTGTTTACAGCAAACAGGTATATAAACTTGGGTAACATAAGGTTACCTTTTATATAATCATGTTTGTAATAAGTTATCATGACAACACAAAAGTCCTAGTAATCTTACTGAGAAAGTGGGAGAGGCTATTTGAAGATAAGGAGTGTCTCTTATTTGGGGGGGGGGGGTGCTTTTGCTGGGGGTAATGTTTGGTGGGTAGTATATGAGGAAAAGGTGATATTTAAGTGCTTTCCTAAATTGGGTTAAGTCGGTAATGGCACGAACGCTTGGTGGTAAGGCGTTCCAGCATCTTGGGGCGTAGAATATAAAAGATCTGCTTGCTGTTATCAGGGTGCATTTTGTTAGCCTTAGGAAGTGTTAGTGTGTTTATAGCCGTCGGTCTTCTGGATCTAGTCGATGGAGTTACATGGATGAGATTTGAGAGTGAGGATGAAAGTCCGTGGATGGCCTTAAAGGTCAGCAGTATGGTCTTGTAAGTGAGCCTACCATGTATGGGGAGCCAGTGGAGTTGTTTTAAAATAGGAGTCACGTGCTCAAATCTGGTGACTCCCTGAAGGACCCTAGCTGCGGTGTTCATAGCAAGTTGTAGAGGGTTAATAGTGGATTGAGGAAGGCCTTGTATGATAGCGTTAGCAAAGTCGAAATGTGGTAGAATTAACGCCTGGTATATTGTCCTGTAGTCTTCTGGATCAAGTAAGGAGCAAAGATGCCTGAGAGAACGAATCTTGAAATAAACTGCTCTTACTACATTCTCTATGTGCACTTTCATATCAAGATGTTGATCCAGTGTGACCCCCAGATAAATTGTGGATTTTGTTTGCAGTTCTGCTTCTTTAACTCTTACATATGATGGTGGGGTGAAGTTGTGGTCCCTTGTAATGAATAGAACCTCTGTCTTCTTGTGTTGGATACGGAGGTTTTGGGATAGGAGCCATTCAGAAACTGCATCAAAACATTCTATCAGAGGGGAGAGATTCAGAAGTTCTGTAGAGAACGGGGTGTAGAGCAGGATATCAGCGTATATCAGGCAGCTCACATTAAAAGATCTGATGAGATTTCAGATAGGTTGTATGTATATGTTGAAAAAGAGTGATGAAAGTGAGGAGCCTTGAGGGACTCCTTGAGCTTGGTGGAAAGGTTCGGACTTAGCTGATCCAGATTTCACACATTGCCATCTTTCGGCTAGGTATGATTTACACCATTTTAGCGCATTACCACAGATGCTCTTCTCTTCAAGCCACCCCAGGAGAATTTCGTGATTCACCGAGTCGAAAGCTGCGGCAATGTCAAGATAGATGAGCATGAACCCCTGCCGAATGTTATCAATGCCTGAGATTATGTTGCTGAAAAGGGTAGTAAGGAGAACAAAGGAGCTGTGGCTAAAGCCAGTTCCCTGCAGTGGCAGAAATCCTGAAGCCTGTCTGTCACTCGAGGCAAAAGCCTGCAATATAGCATAGGAGCCCTGCACCTCAGAAGTGCTCCACTGAACCTCCTGATCAGGAACACCTCTGGAGTCAGTAAGGCAATTAGCCAAATAAAGAAACACACCACAATGTGCTAATGCAATTCCCTGAAGAGACTACACTGGTAGCCAGACCAAGTAGGAGTCCACCATCTGCTGAGACAGAGAAAATACTGAAGCTGACCCCTAGGGGTACAGTGTTATCAAGGGTGATGTTGCTAAGCTTCTGGAATTTTGTCTCATCTGCTGAGAGGGGGGGTCACAACCCATTTGCCTGGACTGGTCTAGCAGGATGAACTGGAAGAGAAAATTAGACTTACCTGCTAATTGTTGTTCCTTAAGGAACTCTAGTCCAGTCCTGGAACCATAGAGTTTAGAACCTCCACCAGCAGCTTTGGAGACTGAAAGATATCATCGCTTTGATGTCACTGGTATAACTAGGCAAACTCCGCCCCTTTCCACCAGTACCTACTGACAAAGCAGACTTAGCAGATCAACAAATAAGCAGGTACAGAATTAAGCATAAAAGAACAGAAGTAGTTAAAACTGCCCAGGAACTACACGTCCCTGTAACTCAGCAAAAAACGTCTAGCCCCTGAAGACTGAATAACTGCACTCCAGAGCTGACAGGGCACTGCTGCGCATAAAAAAGGGGTTGCCCTGTGACTCTCCTGTGCACGTTCATAACCGGAAAAAATTCTCTTCGAAAACCTGTCTCTCATTCCGTCTCCCTGTCGTACGGATGCCTGTAGTCCTTTCCTTTTTTTTTTTTTTAAACTTCAGGCTGCACGCCGCATAATATACTGGGAGGGACCCGGGACTGGACTAGAGTTCCTTAAGGAACAACAATTAGCAGGTAAGTCTAATTTTCTCTTCCTTTGCATTCCTCTAGTCCAGTCCCGGAACCATAGAGGATGTAACAGAGCAGTGAATATCAACAGGAGGGACCTTGAAGCCCAGCCTGAAGTACTGCTGAACCAAAACATTCATCCCGTCGCGCCTGTACATCAAACCGATAGTGCCGCGCAAAGGAATGCAGTGAGGACCAAGGCGCCGCCCTACAAATGTCCTCGACCAGCACTAAACTGAACTCCGCCCAAGACGCCACCGGCGCCCTGGTGGAATGCGCAAAGACCAACCGGAACCAACTTATCCTACAACAGATAGGCCGATGCAAGAGACTCCTTTTGCCACCGCGAAATCGAGGACTTCGCCACCGCCTTTCCCTTCCGCGAGCCTCCAAAGGCGACAAACCACCTGTCGGACTTCCTGAAAGATGCTGTTCTACAGAGATACAACTTAAGTACCTGTCGAACGTCCAAAAGATGTAATCGACCGCCCGACTGATCCTTCTGCTCCACCGAAAACACTGGAAGCGACACCACCTGGTTGACGAGAAAAACTGCAACCATCTTTGGCCAAAAAGCTGGGACCGTGCGCATCACTACCTTGTGACTGAAAAAAAAAAAAAACGAACAAATACGGCTCCTTACAAGACAGCGCCTGCAACTCCGAAATCCTCCTAGCGAAGCAAATGGCTACCAGAGGGGAAAGGACAAGACAAAAACTATTAACTGGGAGCTTATTGAGCCTTGATGTGGACGAATCATCAGCCGCCCCATTCCTCCACCAAAAAGACCTCCAGTTGACCCCCCAAGGAAGCCAATACTACTAGCTAGCACTCGAATTAAACCATAATGCACATTTGCTACATAAAGCAAATCAGGCTCTAGTCGATTCAACTCCCTGATCCTTTCCTGCTCCAGGCGAGTAGACTGCCGTAAATACTGCCACCACCGGAAGCATGCTCTCGTCCCCCCAGACTCCAATGGGAACTTGTAAGGACAGAGCACTGCCCCCAACGATCGCTTCAGTGAACCATCTACTTTCCTATCGTACGTTAAAGAAGATTGCTAGATCTCTCCTCCAGACAGCGAGTCCACATCCCCTGGAAGTGCAAGGTGTGCACCCACCCACGTAGTACCTAGGCCTGCCCCTCACAATGTCAAGCAAGAACAGGCAAATTCGGGACAGCTGAATACTTTTTTTTTTCTTCAAAAAAAGACATCTCTTAACAAAAAATTCCTTCATTATATGTTGAGAAGCTCTTTCGGCGCCAACAATATGAAGCAGAAAGAACCCCTAATTACCGGCAGAGTCATCCCCAGCCTTCCTGCTAGAGGAACACCCCATTCCGTCTGACTGCACCAAGATGGACTTGATATTGTAAGGTCAACTAGCACCTGGTGTTAGAAAAGACCGCTTTCTCATTCCACAGTGGCAACTGAGTCAACAAAGAAGAAGCCGAGAAACTGCAGAGAAGTTCCCATTATACCACCTGGTAAAGACTACACCTCTAGACCACTGAAGCAAAAAAACATGCGAGAGTGCATTGTGTCCTGCCCGTAGCTGATCAAATTTAAATGATTCAGGGTATGCAGGTTATTTTCCAGAGAACGCAAGGCCCCTCATCCAGGCTGCCTCCACATTCACAGTCCAAACCGGCAGCCATCTTGGCTGATAAGCAGCATGGAAGCCATCTTGCCAACACAGCAGATGATGTATGCCTACCACAATCTGAGCTGCCGCTATTGCTGCTAGAGAACTAGCCTGGCTGTGTGCTTCTGGCCTCCATCAAGGCAGTCACTGAATACTAGCAGATAATCTCCGTACTGGAGAACCTCTGTTAAAGGGAATGGGAGCATAAATAGCATCAAAGGCCCGAGTGCTATTTTGCAACCTCTCTCCGCTGAGCTGCCGTTTCTAGAAGTAAAATAAACCACCTATAGTCAAACCGAAGACATTACAAATCTTCCGTAAAATCCTATAATTCTGGCAAAGCCCAACTAAACGGGAATATTTCCCAATAAGAAACCACACATAACAATGCTTATGGCAGAGCAGTCCACATCAGTGGACTGGCCATGGCACTCCCCCAAGCACCTGTTACAACTGTCCAAGAGTTATATCAATCACCATAATGCCTTTTGACTTGAATATGTTTACAGCGGAGCATAGCGCTATAGCACAGCAGCTAAGCCAAAATAATACCCTGCCATAGAAACCGACTAACGCTTTATAGGACCTTCTATTTTATTTCTAGCTTTTCTATACCGTGCTATTTGACATCAGTGCGGTTTACAGTTAATTTCGCACAGGCAGAGGGAGGTGCCATGTGCTTACATCGAACAGGACATAGTAACTTGGATAGCGGGAGGAGATTCTTGTAACTCAACATAGCTATGCCTTTTTTTTTTAAACCATATTCTGCAGCTGGGTTAATTTTTGCATATTTCAGGAAAATTGTACCCGTCTTATTCAATATGTTCCAATAGTGATTCTCCTCCTGCTATGTTCATGTATTATATACTATTTGATAGGAATATTAAGTCAGAATTGGGGATCCCGAGAGTTTTGGGCCTGGCTTGGAAAGGGCGTATAGGACACCAAGGGTAGATCAGACTTACCTAATTGTTGTTCCTTAAGGAACTCTAGTCTAGTCCTGGAACCATAGAGTTGAGAACCTCCTCCAGCAGCTTTGGAGACTGAAAGACATCACATCTGACACTGGTATAAATAGGCAAGGACCGCCCTCATCTACCAGTACCTATTGACAAAGCAGACTGAGCAGAGCAACAAATAAGTAGTTAAAAGGGCAATGCAATAAACTGAACGAATACCCAATCTGAGAAACGAAAAACCTAGTTTCTTTCCCTCCCATCTGCAAAAATTTCATTTTTTTTTTTTACACAATGTGGGAATCCACCAGGGTAAAAACCAAACTCCCCGAGTCATACTGGCACTGCTGCGAAGGGGTTCCCCCCCCACGACTGCACTCTGCGGCACCTCAAGAAGCCCTCTCGGAGCCACACACACACCCCCACCAAACTTCAGGCTGAACATTCCCGCAATCGACTGGGAGGGATCCAGGACTGGACTAGAGTTCCTTAAGGAACAACAATTAGCAGGTAAGTCTAATTTACCCTTCCTTTGCGTCCCTCTAGTCCAGTCCCGGAACCATAGAGGATGTAACAGAGCAGTGAATATCAACGGGAGGGACCCGCAAGCCCAGCCTGAAGCACTGCTGAGCCAAAACGCCCATCCCCCGCTGCCTGCACATCCAACCGATAGTGCTTCGCAAATGAATGCAACGAAGACCAAGTCGCCGCTCTACAAATGTATGCTACCGGCACCAAACTGACTTCGGCCCAAGATGCCGCTTGCACCCTAGTGGAATGCGCCCAGAGACCCTCCGGCACCACCCTGCCCTTCAGGAGGTATGCTGTCGCAATCGCCTCTTTCACCCACCGTGAGATAGAGGACTTAGCCACGACTTCTCCTTTCCGCGGACCACCAAACGCCACGAACAACCTATCGGACCTCCAGAACAGCGCAGTGCTGCAGAGATATTGCTTAAGGACATGACGAACATCCAGCAGATGTAACTTGCCGTCCGACTGACCCTTCTGCTCTGCTGAAAATACTGGAAGTGATACCACCTGGTTAAGATGGAACACCGAAACCACCTTCGGCAAGAACGCCGGCACCGTAAGCAACACGACATTGTGATCGAAGAACGCCAAATACGGCTCCTTACAGGACAATGCTTGCAGCTCGGAAATACGCCTCGCGGAGCAAATAGCCACCAAAAAGACTGTCTTTAACGTGAGATCCTTCAGCGAAGCCTCACCTAAGGGATCAAATGGCACCCTAATCAAGGCTTCCAACACCAAATTGAGATCCCACGCAGGCACCGAACCGCGCCTCGGAGGACGCATGAGTAACACGGCTCGCAAGAAACGGCGAATGTCGCCATGAGCTCCTAACAGTTGACCCTGAATCTTTCCCCGATAAGAGGAAATGGCCGCCAACTGCACTCGCAAGGAACTCACCGCCAGGCCCTTCTCCAACCCAGCCTACAAAAAAGTGTAGTTACTCACCTGTAACAGGTGTTCTCCAGGAGCAGCAGGAATCAGTCCTCACTTATGGGTGACGTCGGCGCAGACGGAGCCCTCGCGGAGCAATTTTCCCCAGCTTTTGCAGAAAGCTTTTGGGAATTGCAGCGCGCATGCCCGGTCCCCTTCCCGCCCAAGGATGCCATCTTGCTCAGTCTGACGACATAGCGGAAAGACAGCAAAAGGTTAGCAAAAATATGCAATAAGAATGACTGCAACTCCAAGAGGAGGAGGGAGGGTAGTGAGGACTGATTCCTGCTGCTCCTGGAGAACACCTGTTACAGGTGAGTAACTACTCTTTCTCCAGGACCAAGCAGGAAGTCAGTCCTCACTTATGGGACTCCCAAGCTTAAGGCTACCGGAGACCTCAAGCCTAAAGAACTCCCCCAAGCTCAACAGTACAGAGGGAAGGAATCTTCTCTGAATACGAATCCGGCCGGTAGCCCAACACCAGGGCCGGAGGGTAGGAGTTGCCTAAACCCCAAAGAGATTGTGGAGGACTGCCTGACCGAAAGCACTGTCCCTGCGGGACTCCCTCTCCAGGCAGTAATGAGCCGCAAAGGTCTGGCTTGTAGACCAAGTAGCGGCCCGGCAGATGTCTGCCAATGGAACAGAATGAAGATGAGCCACGGACGCAGCCTTCGCCCTGACACAGTGAGCCGTGACTCGACTCTCTAAGGAGAGGCCGGCTGCCCCATAAGCACAGGCAATACAGTCAGCTACCCAGATGGACAAAGTACGCTTAGAGACAGGCACCCCCAACCTATTGGGGTCAAAAGACACGAAAAGCTGGACAGCCTTTCTATGCTCCCGCGTACGGTCAAGGTAGAAGGACAAGGCTCTTCTACAGTCCAGGGTATGCAGAACAGTCTCAGCCCGGCTGGAATGTGGCCTGGGAAAGAAGGTCGGAAGAACCACCTCCTGGTTGATGTGAAAGTGGGAGACCACCTTCGGAAGAAACTTAGGGTGAGTCCATAGGACAACCCTATTCCTGTAGAACCTAGTGTATGGGGGCTCCGACACTAGGGCCTGAAGATCGCTTACGCGCCTAGCGGAAGTAAGGGCTACCAAGAAGAGCATTTTCCATGAGCGGAAACGAAGAGGGCAGGCAGCCATGGGTTCAAAAGGCGGACAAGTAAGCCTTTGCAGAACCACATTGAGGTCCCAGTCAGGAGCTGGAGGACGCAACGGAGGCTTAAGCAGAAGGAGGCCTCTGAGAAAACGCGCCACCAAGGGGTGTGAGGAAAGAGGCTGCCCTCCACCGGCGAATGAAGCGCAGAGAGAGCACTGAGGTGGACTCTGACAGAGTTGGATTTGAGGCCCAGATCGGAAAGGTGAAGCAAGTATTGCAGCACCACCGATACTAAGCAGGAGAAGGGGTCCTCAGACCGCTGAGAACACCAGACAGAGAAGCGACGCCATTTAAGGGCATAAGATTTCCGGGTGGAAGGTCGCCGAGACGCTAGGACGACGGCTTCCACCTCCGGAGGAAGCAGAAGCGGAGCTAGGACTACCCTTTCAGCAGCCAGGCCATCAGATGCATGGCCCGGAGGTTGGGGTGCAGAAGAGTACCCCGATCCTGTGTCAGGAGATCGGGCTGAAACCCCAGAGGAAGAGGGGTGTCCACCGCTAGCTGTAGAAGTAGAGGGAACCACGGTTGCCTCGGTCACCTGGGCGCTACCAGGATCACGGAGGCCCTGTCCTGGACGATTTTGAACAATGTCAGGGACACAAGTGGTGTGGGAGGGAAGGCATACAGCAGGCCCGTGGACCACGAGATGAGGAAAGCATCCGGTGCTACTGTGATGCGGGTGCCTGGAGCAGAACCTGGGAAGCTGTCGGTTCAGGGGACTGGCAAGGAGATCCACGGTGGGAGAGCCCCACCGGCAGAAGATCTGCTGGACCACTGCGGGGTTCAACCGCCATTCGTGTGGCTGCAGAATCCGGCTCAGTTTGTCTGCCAGGCAATTGTCCTGCCCTGGCAGGTAGACAGCCTTGAGGAGGATGTCGTGACCGACTGCCCAAGAGCACAGTCTCTGAGCCTCCTGACATAGGAGGGAGCCTGTGCCCCCGTTTGTTCACGTAGAACATGGCAACCTGATTGTCCGTCTGCACCAGTACAGACTGACAAAACGTGAGGTGAGAGAAGGCCCGCAGGGCTAGGCGGATCGCCCGTAGCTCCAGGAAGTTTATCTGCTGGGCGGCCTCCCAAGGTGACCAAAGGCCTTGAGTGCACATCCCTTGACAATGCGCTCCCCATCCCAGGAGAGAAGCATCTGTCGTGAGCACCCGGGACGGTGGGGGAGACTGAAAGGTCATGCCGAGTACCAGGTTGGGCAGGTGAAGCCACCATTGCAGAGAGGAGACCAGGCGGTCGGAAATCTGTATTAGGTCCGACAGCTTCCCTGTGGCCTGATGCCATTGAGTGCGAAGGCTCCACTGAGCAGGTCTCATATGTAGACGGGCATTCGGAGTGACATGGACCGTGGAGGCCATGTGCCCGAGCAGCTGCAGGAACCGTCTGGCTGAGAACGGTGACGTGCTGTTGAACCTGCCGGCCAGAGCTATGAGCCTGTTGGCCCGTTCCAGAGGCAAGACGGCACACGCCTGCAGAGTGTCCAGCCGTGCCCCTATGAACTCGAGATCCTGAGAGGGGAGCAAAGCGGACTTTTCGAAGTTTATGATGAAGCCCAAATGCTGAAGCAGAGCCACTGTGCGTTGAGTGGCCCGAGTGACCTCTGGAGCAGACGGTGCCTGGATGAGCCAGTCGTCCAGGTATGGGAAGACGAAGAGGCCTTGAAGCCTCAGGAAGGCTGCCACCACTGCCAAGCATTTCGTGAATACCCTGGGAGCGGAGGACAGGCCAAATGGCAGTACTTGGTACTGATGATTCCCTGCCACCACAAATCTTAGATATTGCCGGTGGTCCGGATGAATAAGGATGTGGGTATAAGCAGCCTTTAGATCCAAGGAGCATAGCCAAATCTCCCTGCTGGAAGTAGGGCAGTAGGATTCCAAGGGTAAGCATCTTGAACTTTTCCCGCTGCAGGAACTTGAGGTTGCGTAAGTCCAGAATGGGTCTGAGGCCTCCTGTTCTCTTTGGAACCAGGAAGTACCTCGAGTAAAACCCGTGAACAGCCTGTTCGTGAAGCAGACTTTGCAGCTCCTGAAGCAGTAAGTCCCTGTGCAGGGGGGGGGCTTGGAGGCTCCCCTGGAAAGTAGGAGGGAGGCACCTGGTGAAAATGCAAGAGGTAGCCCTTTTGAACCACCTGCAGCACCCAGGAATCGGATGTGATGGCGGACCACCGGTGGGCAAAGTGGGTCAGCTGGCCCACCGTGCTGGGCGGAGGCCCCTGGGGAGGAGAGGCTATGCTGGCATAGTCAAAAAACCCCAACCTGCTGGGCCAGGGCCTGCGCAGTGGGCTTGGGGGCTTTCTGCCTCCGGGATCCGTTACCCTGCCCCTTAGGCTGCTGCCCCTGATGGGGAGTTGCTGAGGCCTGATATTGTGGATGTGTTGTTTACAAGCAAACACCTTCCTCGGGTAAAAAGGCTTTTTCCCCGAGCCCTTCTTCTGTGAAGGGGCAGAGGTCTTTCTGGATAGGCAAGTCCTGGTGAGAGTCTGACTCGAGCTCCGCCGCCTTTTCGGCCATGGGTTTGCCGAAGAGGTTTTTGCCTCTGCAAGGGACATCGACTAACTTGTCCTGCACCCATGGCTCGAGGTCGGATGACTGAAGCCAAGCCTGACGGCAAGCCCTGATGCCGGCTCCGGCTACTTAAGCCGATGCTTCGAAGCCATCATAGGCCGCTCGAGAAATGAACTTCCAACACTCGTGAATCCCTGTGGACAAGACCTGGAACCGCTGCAAGGGTTCCTCGGAGAGACCCGCAGAGAACCCCGCAATTTCTTTTGCCAGGTCTCGAAGATACATGCCCATATAGAGCTGATATGTCTGGACTCGACAAGCAAGCATAGAGCCCTGGAAGCACTTTCTACCGAGGGCATCCAGGTTCCGCGCCTCCTTACCCGGAGGCACCGAGAAGAGCATCTTTTGACTCTTAAGTCGATGCATGGTCGATTCCACCACCATGGAATGGCGCGGTAGTTGTGCCTTCTGAAACCCGGGGCTATTGCGGACTCGATACATGGAATCGACCCGCTTGCTCAACACCAGCGTCGAGGCCGGGCTCTCCCACATGCGGAAGAGAAGCCGCTCCAGCATCGGGGGAACCGGTACAGTAAAGGCCTCCTTCGGGGGAGAGTCATATTGAAGGGCCTCGAGCTCTTCGGCTCGAGGCTCCTCATCCGGATCTGCGGGGAAGGCCAAAGCCTTGGCCATAACCCTCACGAAATCGGAGAACCGGGTATCTTCCGGGGGGACCACCTCCGAGGCTCTGACTCGGGCGAGTCGGAGGGGACGCACCGAGTCTGAAAAGACCCGGGTAACTCGTCCTCCTCCGTGTCCCAGCCCGACTCCTCCGAGGAGGAATCGAGCGGCTCTGTGCGGGCAGGAGCCGGGGACCTCTGCCGATGCCGAGGACCTCGGTCCCGAACGGGAGGCCGAGGGAGAACTAGGTCGAGGATCGACTCGAGCTCGTATGGACTCGAGGATCGACTCAGCCTCTGGGGTCGACTTGGGCATCGACGTCCCGTGGTCAGGGCAGATGCACTGGCGAGGCCGGTGATCAATGCCCGCTGCTGGTCCATGAAGGCAGCGATACTGCGCTCCAAGGTCGTCAATCTGAGACCAAACTCAGAAGACCCAGCAGCCCCCGACGGTGTCGGGCCCGACGTTGGCTCTCCCGGAGGAGAGTCCAGGAGGACTATGGCACTCACGTGTCCAGGCGACTCCACCTCGAGACGAGGAAGTTTCGAAGGCCTCTCCCCCTCCGAGGACCCGGGGCATCCGACGGGGCTATGCGACCTGGCCCTCGAGAGACCAGGAGCGTCCTCCGACGCCACCCTCGTGGGTTTCTTCTTCCGACGGTGTTCCCAGCCGGGGGACCCCCGTTCAGAGGAACTCAGACGATGTTCGGAGACGGAGCCACGAGACGTCGAGGCCTCTGATGAGGTCCGGGCCCGACCGGACGCGGGGTCAGAGAAGATTCGTTCCTTTTGCGACTGCCAACTCCTCAGCGCCTTCGAGGACATCTTGCTGCATGGACCGCAACTCATTGAGTCATGTTCGGGCTGGAGGCAGCAGTCATGCGTGTCGGTAAGAGACATAAGTTTGACACAACGATCACACTTTTTAAACCCACTGGCAGCCATTGGGGGAAAAAGGGCCCCTGCAAGGTCGAAAGACCGCACTGCCAGGGAAGAAGTAAAAAGTGGCGGGAACGCCAGTTGGAGAGAAAATGTGAAGGGGCCCGATAGGAGATAGAGGCCCGGCGGGAAGACACACGAACCGAGAAGAACAAGAAAACAAAATAAAAGAAAAATCAACTTTTTCAGCGGTGACAACAAACTACGTCTGTAGGGCTCCGCGGAAAAAAGGAGACTGAGCAAGATGGCATCCTTGGGCGGGAAGGGGACTGCACATGCGCGCTGTAATTCCCAAAAGCTTTCTGCAAAAGCTGGGGAAAATTGCTCCGCGAGGGCTCCGTCGGCGTCGACGTCACCCATAAGTGAGGACTGACTTCCTGCTTGGTCCTGGAGAACGAAAGGACCTGCGACACCGATGCCTGCAAAGGACGCAGATTCCGTTCCGCACACCAGGCCTCAAAAATGCACCACACTCAAACATACGCCAACGAAGTGGACCATCTCCGCGCCCTCAGCATCGTAGAGATGACCACCGGGGAATAACCCTTGGCTGTCATCCTAGGCCTCTCAATAGCCATGCCGTAAGCGAGAATCGATTCACCTGTGGCATGCGTAGCGGCCCCTGCAGCAATAGATCCGCTCGCTGCGGGAGCCTCCACGGCTTGTCCACCAACAGCCGAATCAAATCCACATACCAAGGTCGTCTTGGCCAATCGGGCACTATCAGAATCACCAGGCCACGGTGCCTTTCTATCCACTGCACTACCCGGCCTATGAGAGCCCACGGGGGAACACAGAGAAGCCCCTCCTTCGGCCACGCCTGAGCCAACGCATCGAGCCCCTCCGACATTCGTTCTCTTCGCCTGCTGAAAGAACGCTCCACTCGCGTGGACTCAAACGTCGCCATCAGATCCATCAGTGGCACCCCCCAGCGGCGCACCACTAATGCAAAGACGTCCGGGTGAAGCACCCACTCCCCCGGAACCACTCTGCGGCGACTCAGGAAATCCGCTTTGACATTGTCTACCCTGGCTACATGCTGCGCGGAAAGGGCCAACAGGTTCCGCTCGGCCCAACCTAACAACTGACTGGCCTCTGTCTCTAGCGGCAGACTGCCCGTGCCTCCTTGCCGATTGATGTAAGCCACGGTCGTCGCATTGTCGGAGAGCACTCGGACCGCCGTCTGACGCAACCAGCCTTGAAACTTCCAAAGAGCCAACCATACCGCTCGCATCTCCAACCGGTTGATAGACCACTCTTGTTCCTCCAGAGACCACTGCCCCTGGGCAAAATGTCCTTTGCAATGCGTTCCCCAACCTACGAGACTGGCGTCCGTCGTTACCAGTCACCAGGACAGAAGCTCCAGGGACACACCCGCTGCCAGACTTTCTGGCCGTAACCACCACTGAAGCCTCTGTCGTACCCCTAGGGGACAAACGAGCCGCTGAAACAACGCATCCCTCTGATGAGACCAACGTCGGAGCAGAGCACTTTGCAACGGCCTCATGTGAGCCCTGGCCCATGGCACCACCTCTATTGTGGCCATCGTTCTGAGCAACTGAAGGTACTGCCACGCCGTCGGAGCCTGCTGAGCCAGAAACCTCCGAACCAGAGTGCGCAACCCCTGCGCTCTGTGAGTCGGGAGAAAGACAGATGCCAACTTTGTCTCGAAGCGCGCACCCAAATACTCCAGGGACTGCAAGGGGACCAACCTGCTCTTTGCCAAGTTGACCACCCAGCCCAGCCCAGGCTCTCTAACATCTGCACCACCCGAGCCGTGGCCGCGGAACTCTTCCCTGGACTTCGCGCGAATCAACCAATCGTCCAAGTAGGGATGCACCAGCACTCCCTCCTTGCGGAGCGCCGCCGCTACCACTACCATAATCTTGGTGAACGTTCGAGGTGCCGTTGCCAACCCGAAGGGCATTGCCTGGAATTGAAAATGCCCCATGGGCACCGCAAACCGCAGAAACCTTTGATGCTCCTGGCGAACCGGAATATGAAGATAAGCCTCCGTGAGATCTATAGAAGTCAGGAACTCCCCTGCCATGACCGCCGCGATGACGGAGCGTAGCGTTTCCATCCGGAAATGGGTAATGCGAAGGCACCGGTTCACCCGCTTCAAATCCAAAATCGGGCGAAACGTGCCTTCCTTTTTGGGGACCACAAAATAGATGGAGTATCGACCGCAACCATACTGGTCCTCCAGAACGGGAACCACCGCCCTGAGCTGCAGGAGGCGCTGGAGCATTTCCGCCACCGCCCTTTGCTTTTGTGGAGCTCGGCATGGAGATTGGACAAAGGAATCTAACACAGGCCGATGGAGTTCTAGGGCATATCCCTCCGGAATGACCTCCAACACCCACTGGTCTGATGTAAGGTGGACTCAAGCAGGGTAAAACTCCCGCAACCTGCCTCCCACGGGAACAACCCCTACCTGAGCCTGCCTCATCTCATTGGGACTTGCGAACATTTGAGGACTGGAAAGGGGCAAACCCCCTGCCTGCCCCCCTAAAGCCTCGAAACCCTTGTCTACGACCTGGAAACCTGCCCCTTTGGGGCTGGCTAAAACGAAAGGGGCGAAATCTACGGAAGTCTCGGAGCCCCCCTAGATCCCGTAGCACCTCATCCCGGTTTGGGCTTGTCCTCTGGCAGCCGACCCCCCTTGGACTCAGATCCTTTACCAACCTTTCCAACTCCTCTCCAAACAGTTTTCCTCTAAATGGGAGCTTGCTGAGACGAGCCTTAGACGACCCGTCCGCCGACCAGTTTCGCAACTAGAGATAGCGTCGAGCCATCACCACCGACGCCATACTCTTTGCCAGCCCTTGGATGAGGTCATAATGAATATCTGCTAGATAAGCAGTGCCAGACTCCAATCTAGCCACCTCATCCACCTGCCCTTCCACCTGGTCCCCCTGCAACCGCTGGGACCATCGCAAGCAGCCTCTCGCCACCCACACCCCCGCTATCGAGGCCTGCAAGGAAAGAGCACAAACATCGAACACTTGCTTCAGCAAAGCCTCCAACTTCCTGTCCTGCACATCCTTCAACGCTGCGGCGTCTTCAACTGGAATCGTAGTCTTCTTAGTCACCGCCAATACCGCCGCATCCACCCTAGGCGAGCGAAAGAGCTCCCTATCCTGATCCGATAGTGGATACAGCCGGGCCAGGGCCCGCGACCCCCTCAGGCCGACTCTGGCGAGTCCCATTCTTCCTGAATCATATTTTTAAAAACTCTATGAACCGGGAAAACCCGATGGGACGTCCGCACCGCCTGCAACAGAGGATCCTCCAACTCCTCCTCTGTCACCGGGCCTGACGAGGGCATGTTAAGCATCTTGAGCGTTTCAGCAATCAAAGCCGGCAGCTCCTCCCGCCGAAACACTCGGATAATCTGACTTTGTTGCTCCAAATCAGGCAACTCCCCCTCCTCTAAGTCCTCCTCGGAGACCTCCGCTGCATCCGCATCCGCCAACACGTCCCCAAGCCACAAAGGCGGACCGTCGTCCACTGACCCCTTACTCCTCTTGGATGGGGTCACCCCCTCTTCCGGAAGGCCACCAGCCCCAGGCCGCTTTCGCCCCGTATATCCCTGTGTAGGGGAAACCTGTAGCCCGGGTTGCAATAAAGCAAAGGCTTGCTGCATGAGGGAGAAGAAATCCGGTGGAATCATTGGAGTACCACTCTCTGGACCCTTGTCCAGCGACCGAGTAGTCCCTTCCTCAGAGGACAGCCCTGCTACTGGATCCGCAGGCACCAAGACAGGAGGGAGGGACCCCTCCGCCTCTAAGGGAGGCTCCACTCGCTCCCCCAAGGGACTTCCTAATGCCTTATCCATGACCACGGCCTCCAAAGTGCAAGCCCTGCACACTCCGGAGTCCAACACTTCCCCCCGCCTCGTGCCACAGACTAAACAACGAGGCTTAGAAGGCATAGTGCACAGGGCTAAAAAAACACACCTCTCTCCCACCAAAATACAGTGAATCTGCCTTGCCCCTAATGCCAGAAGACACAGAGCCCCAAAAAAGGCCTCAGAGCTTTGGGTTTTTGTTTTTTTATTTAACTCACAAAACTAATACTGTCAGCTGGAAAGCCCTGCCTGACTAAACAAACTCCAAAACGAAGCTTCTAAACCCACCAACTAAGACGAGGAAGCTGAATGGTTTTAAAATCGCGGCTGCCAAAATGGCCGCCGCCAAGCTTCCCACGCCGAGCCACGCGGTCCCCTTAACAGCACTGAAGCGAAAAAGGCTGCAGACGCTTACTCCTGCCCCCCATCGTGCTGCACGCGGCTAGCTGCTCAAGGAACTCACCGCTGCCGCCGAGAAGAGTGGGAGAGGGGTTTTTACTGGCACCGGAGCTCAGCCCTTATCGCGGCTTCCCCTCCGGTGGGAGGCAGCACTCACAAGCAGGACTAACTATTCCCCTGAGAATCCTGCCGATGCTGCCGGTGCCTTCAACCTGCTCCTCACCCTTTTTTGCAGGTTCGGGAGCAGGGAGGCACTTCTGAAATGTATCCCCCCACTGCTAGTCTAAATCACTGGGGAGGGGGGAAAGGAGGGGGGAGAGAAAGAGGAGAGAAACAGAAGAAAACAGGAACACCTCCAGCAGCAGACCTCCCCTATAAGAAAACCAAAACAGAAAATCAATCTAAAAAGCAATTCAAAAAGAAATTCCCCAAATTTAGAAAAAAAAAACCTAGCTCTGCTTATTTGTGTCCCCTGAGCCCAGTCCCAGGCTCAGAACATTCTCCAGCTGCTTGGAGACTGAAAGTACTGATGGATGAGGGCGGTCCTTGCCTATTTATACCAGTGTCAAAGATGTGATGTCCTTCAGTCTCCAAAGCTGCTGGAGGAGGTTCTCAACTCTATGGTTCCGGGACTGGACTAGAGGGATGCAAAGGAAAAACCAAGTTTCCACCAACTCTAATGAAATCAAAGCAGATCAGCTAAAATTACCCGAACTGCTCTTATATCTTTGCAAGAAGCTACCATCCCCCGCTGCACCCAGCTTTCCTTCCCCCCCTTATCCTGAGGGATTCAGTGTCGCAGGATGCGTTGCTCACCCCCTGCCAGCCTGCCAGGGAGCTGAAGAGCGAAATAGAGAGTAGAACCTCTGGAAGCAAACAGTGTCCAGACCGTGGGTTTCAGGACACCAAAGGCCACCGAATAAAGCCACAGTGTTAGCCAAAAATGAACCAGGCTCTCTCTCACTAAAGAGTCTGGGGTTTTTTTTTTCCGAAATCCTGCTCTAGAAATAGAATGAGAACTTCCTGGGAAGGTCCTGCTAAGTGGAGCTATGAAACACACAGGCACCTTGCAAGTGGAGGTCAGAGGTTGCTGCCTGTGTGAACCTGATGAGTAAAACAAATTTTGTATTCACCACCCCCCTCCCCCCAGGGATGGGGGCCCTGAATACTATATGTGATTCATGAGCAGCTGTGGCCTTTAGGGCAACAGAGCCCAACCAACGATACAGAAGTTAAGAGCTTCAATCTTGGTCATATAAAGATGATTTGCGGAGCATTACAGAGAATAAGCCATCTGAAATGGCTGTAAACACACGGTCAGAGAAAGGTCCTATTGAGGGAATCCGCTGCCCTCTGGCGGCCATAGACCGTAGCACAGGCACTTCTTGCTTGACAGTTTATTATATACTGTATTATATCCTTGGAGTGGAGGAGTAGCCTAGTGGTTGGGGCAAGGTACTTCAGGCCGGAAGGTCAGGGGTTCAAATCCCACTAGAGGACAGCAACCTTGGGCCGGAGGGACTGGGGTTTCTAGTCCCACAGGTGCTCCTTAACTATTTTACAGGGAACATGGGCTATGGAGGGTTATCTCCAAGTTATAAAGCGTAGTTACTCACCTGTAACAGGTGTTCTCCAGGAGCAGCAGGAATCAGTCCTCACTTATGGGTGACGTCGGCGCCGACGGAGCCCTCGCGGAGCAATTTTCCCCAGCTTTCAAAGAAAGCCTTTGGGAATTGCAGCGCGCATGCGCGGTCGTCTTCCCGCCCAAGGGTGCCATCTTAGCCAGTCAGATGACATAGCTAAAAAAGACAGCATAAAAATTTGCAAAAAGAACATAAGCAGACGATTGCAACTCCAAGGGGAGGAGGGAGGGTAGTGAGGACTGATTCCTGCTGCTCCTGGAGAACACCTGTTACAGGTGAGTAACTACGCTTTCTCCAGGACCAAGCAGGAAGTCAGTCCTCACTTATGGGACTCCCAAGCTCAAGGCTACCGGAGACCCTAAGCACAAAAATGAGCTCCCTCAAGCTCAGCAGCACAGAAGGACAGAATCTTCGCTGAATTATCACCCACCGGTAGCCCACATCCGGGATGGAGGGTAGGAGTTGCTCAGACCTCAAAGAGATTACGGAGGACTGCCTGTCCGAAAGCACTGTCCCTGCGGGACTCCCTCTCGAGACAGTAATGGACCGCAAAAGTCTGGCTCGAAGACCAAGTAGCGGCCCGGCAGATGTCTGCCAGCGGAACAGAGCGGAGGTAAGCCACTGACGTAGCCTTTGCCCGAACGCAATGAGCCGTGACTCGGCTTTCTAAGGAGAGTCCGGCTGCCCCATAAGCCCAAGAGATACAGTCCGCAACCCAGATGGACAGAGTATGCTTGGAGACCGGGAGCCCCAATTTATTGGGGTCAAAAGAGACAAAAAGCTGAGCAGCTTTACGGTGCTCCCGCGTACGGTCAAGGTAGAAGTTCAAAGCCCTTCTACAGTCCAGGGTATGGAGGACCGTTTCAGCTCGGCTGGAGTGTGGTCTGGGAAAGAAGGTTGGAAGTACCACCTCCTGATTGATGTGAAAAGGGGAGACCACTTTAGGCAGAAATTTTGGGTGAGTCCGTAGGACTACCCTATTTTTGTAGAACCTAGTGTAAGGGGGATCAGACACGAGGGCCTGCAATTCACTTACGCGTCTAGCGGAAGTGAGGGCTATCAAGAACAGTGTTTTCCAAGACAGAAAACGGAGAGAACAGGTAGCCATAGGTTCAAAAGGCGGACAGGTGATCCGCTGCAAAACCACATTCAGGTCCCAGTCAGGCGCTGGCGGGCGCAGAGGTGGTTTAAGTAGAAGGAGACCTCGGAGAAACCTCGCTACGAGAGGGTCGCTTGAGAGAGGTCTACCGTCCACCGGCACATGATGTGCCGAAAGAGCACTGAGGTGAACTTTGACGGAGTTGGACTTAAGTCCCAGATTAGAGAGGTGTAGCAAGTACTGCAAGATCACCGACACCGGGCAGAAGGGGGGATCCTGAGACTGTTGGGTACACCAGACTGCAAAGCGACGCCATTTAAGGGCGTAGCATTTGCGGGTAGAAGGCCGCCGCGAAGCCAAGACGACCTCCTCCACCTCCGCCGGCAGGAGAAGGGGAGCAAGGACTACCCTCTCAGCAGCCAGGCCATGAGGTTGAGAGACCTGAGGTTGGGGTGCAGTAGGGACCCCTGATCCTGAGTGAGGAGATCCGGTTGTACCCCCAGAGGGATTGGATCCTCCACCGCCAGTTGCAGTAGGAGCGGAAACCACGGCTGCCTGGGCCAGCGAGGGGCCACCAGGATCATGAAGGCTTTGTCTCGGAGAACCTTGAAAAGAGTCCGAGAGACTAGCGGGATGGGAGGGAAAGCGTACAGAAGGCTCCCCGACCATGAGATCAGAAAAGCGTCCGCCGCAACCCGAAGGGGGTGTGGCTGACGAGAGCAGAAGCGAGGAAGCTGCCGGTTGTGAGGACTGGCAAAGAGATCCACCGTGGGGAGGCCCCACTTGAGGAAGAGCTTCTGAACTACCAAGGGATCCAGACGCCACTCGTGCGGCTGGAGGACCCTGCTGAGTTTGTCCGCAAGGCAATTTTCTTGGCCCGGGAGATAAACTGCCTTGAGGAGAATGCCGTGACTGACGGCCCAAGAGCAGAGCTTCTGTGCCTCCCGGCAGAGGAGGAAGGAGCCCGTGCCCCCCTGCTTGTTCACGTAGAACATGGCAACTTGATTGTCCGTCTGGACAAGGACGGACTGGTGGGAAGTCAGGTGGGAGAAGGCCTTGAGAGCTAGGCGGATCGCCCTGAGCTCCAGGAAGTTGATCTGCTGAGCAGACTCCCACGTGGTCCAGAGGCCCTGAGTACATGCCACTTGGCAATGTGCTCCCCAGCCCAGGAGGGATGCATCGGTGGTCAGCACCCGGGTCGGCTGAGGTGACTGGAAAGGCATTCCGAATATCAGGTTCGGCTGCCGGAGCCACCACCGGAGAGACGAGATCAGCGGCTCGGAGACGCGCACTAGGTCTGCTAGGCCGCCTGTGGCTTGTCGCCACTGCTGGCGGAGACACCATTGAGCAGACCGCATATTCAGGCGGGCATTGGGGGTCACATGGACGGTGGAAGCCATATGGCCGAGTAGTCTCAGGAAGCGCCTGGCGGAGACCAGGGGCTGGCTGCGAAAGCGGTCGGCTAGGTCCATGAGCCGTTGAGCCCTGTCGAGCGGTAGGTATGCTCGCGCCTGAGGAGTGTGCAGCCTTGCGCTGATGAACTCGAGATCCTGTGAGGGGAGCAAAGTGGACTTTGCGAAGTTTATAACAAAGCCCAAGTGCTGCAGAAGAGTCACCGTGCGGCGCGTGGCGTCGGTGACCTCCCGAGCGGACGCTGCTCTGATGAGCCAGTCGTCGAGGTACGGAAAGACATAGAGGCCGTGAAGCCGGAGATGGGCCGCCACGACCGCGAGACATTTCGTGAAGACTCGCGGTGCGGAGGACAGGCCAAAGGGCAGTACTCTGTACTGGTAATGATTTCCTGCCACCACAAACCTTAGGTATTGGCGGTGGCTTGGGTGGATGAGGATGTGCGTGTAGGCATCCTTTAGATCCAAGGAGCATAGCCAATCTCCCTGCTGGAGGTAGGGCAGAAGGATTCCAAGGGTAAGCATTTTGAACTTCTCCCGCACAAGGAACTTGTTGAGGTTGCGCAAGTCCAGGATGGGTCTGAGGCCCCCTGTTCTCTTTGGTATCAGAAAATACCTGGAATAAAAGCCTTGACCTCTCAGGTGGTGTGGCACCGGTTCCACCGCCTGTTCCTGCAGAAGACCTGCTAACTCCTGAAGGAGTAATTCCCTGTGCAGAGGGGGTCGCGGAGGTTCTCCCGGAAAATAGGAGGGAGGAACCTGGTGGAAGTGGAGAAGATAGCCTTCTCGCACGACTTGAAGCACCCAGGCATTTGCAGTGATGCTGGACCACCTGTGGGCGAAGTGAACCAGCCGGCCTCCGGTGCTGGGAGGAACCAGCGGGGGGGGAAAGGCTATGCTGTGTGAGTCAAAAACCCCCACCCTGCTGAGCAGGGGCTGGTGGTGCAGGCTTGGGGGCTTGCTGCCTACGGGACCCGTTACCCCGTCCCTTGGCCTGCTGGCCCTGTTGGGGAGCTGCAGGGGCCTGATAATGGGGGTATTGTTTGTAGGCAGCCGCCTTCCTCGGGTAAAAGGACTTTTTCCCCGAGCCCTTCTTTTTCTGGGAAGGGGCGGAGGTCTTCCTAGAAAGCCTGGTCCTGGTGAGAGTCTCAGTCTCAATTTGCGCAGCCTTTTCCGCCATGGGCTTGCCAAAGAGGTTTTCGCCTCGGCAGGGGACATCGACCAACTTGTCCTGCACCCAGGGCTCAAGGTCTGACGACTGAAGCCAAGCCTGTCGGCGGGCACCGATGCCGGCTGCGGCCACTCGAGCCGATGCTTCAAAGCCATCATAGGCTGCTCGGGACATGAACTTTGAGCATTCCCGAATGCCAGTGGACAAGGCTAGGAACCTCCGCAAGGGTTCCTCGGACAGACCAGCGGAGAATCCGGCTAGCTCTTTAGCCAGATCCCGGAGATACATGCCCATGTATAGCTGGTAAGTCTGGACATGACATGCGAGCATAGAGCCCTGGAAACACTTCTTGCCAAGGCCATCCAGGTTACGGGCCTCCCTTCCAGGAGGCACCGAGGAGTGCATCTTCTGGCTCTTAAGACGATGCATGGCCGATTCCACTACCATGGAATGGTGTGGCAGCTGTGCCTTTTGAAAGCCAGGGCTCTTGCGGACTCGATAGATAGAATCGACCCGCTTGCTCAGGACCGGCGAGGAGGCCGGACTCTCCCACATGCGGAAGAGTAGTCCTTCCAGCATAGGAGGAACCGGTACAGTAAAGTGTTCCCTCGCGGGAGAGTCATACTGGAGGGCGTCGAGCTCTTCGGCTCGAGGCTCCTCCTCGGGATCCGCAGGGAAGGCCAAAGCCTTGGCCATATCCCTAACGAAGTCCGAGAACCGGGCATCCTCCGGGGGGGACTGCTTCCGAGGCTCGGACTCCGGTGAGTCTGATGGGACACACCGAGTCCGGAAAGAATCAGGCGACTCTTCCTCCTCAGACTCCCAGACCGACTCCGACGAGGACTCGGTGGGGTCGGCCCGGGCAGGGCGCGGCGCCAGCCGCCCCGACACCGAGGGAGTCGGCGTCGGCAACCTCGGTCCCGAACGGGAGGCCGAGGGTGACCTCGACCGAGGATCGACTCGAGTTCTCATCGACTCGAGGATCGGCTCTGTCTCCGGGGTCGACTTGGACGTCGACGTCCCGGCGGTCGGGGCAGCGGCGCCAGTGAAGCCAGCGAGCAGTGCCCTCTGCTGGTCCATGAAGGCAGACAGTCTGCTCTCCAAGGCCGTCAACCTGAGTCCGAGCTCAGGTGACCCAGCAGCCCCCGACTCGGGCCCCGACGGTGTCGGGCCCGACGTCGGCTGTCGCGGAGGCGAGTCCAGAAGGACCTCAGGACTTACCCGGGCAGGCATCTCCGACTCCAGGCGAGGTCGCTTCGGGATGTGTTCCTTCTCCAAGGACCCGGGGCGGCTGTCGGGGCTATGCGACCTGGCCCTCGCGGAACCAGGAGCGTCCACCGACGCCGCCCTCGCGGGTTTCACCTTCCGACGATGGTCCCCGGAGGGAGAACCCCGGTCGGAGGAACTCCGGCGACGGTCCGAGCTGGAGCCTTTCGACGCGGAGGCCTCCGACGAGGTCCGGGTACGGCTGGGGTCAGCGAAGATTCTCTCACGCTGATGCCGCCGACTTCTCAACGCCTTTGAGGACAGTTTGCTGCAGGGCCCACAGATCAGTTCCTCATGATCCGGGCCCAGGCAGCGGAGGCAAAAGTCGTGTGTGTCAGTTAGTGACATATTTCAGTCACACCGACCACACCGCTTAAACCCACTGGCAGCCATCGGGGGAAAAAGGGCCCCTGCGAGGTCAAAGGACCGGGCTGCCAGGGAAAAACCGAAAACGAAAGCTGACTAAGTCAGAAAAACCGAAAAAAGTAAGAGGACTCGTGACCGGCGTCGCGAGTCCGGGCGGGAAAAAGATCGGCGTCGAACCGAAGGTAAAAAAGGATAAAATAAAGAAGAAAATCGACTTTTTCGCGGGGACAAGACGGGGACGTCTGTAGGGCTCCGCGGAAAAAAGAAGACTGGCTAAGATGGCACCCTCGGGCGGGAAGACGACCGCACATGCGCGCTGCAATTCCCAAAGGCTTTCTTTGAAAGCTGGGGAAAATTGCTCCGCGAGGGCTCCGTCGGCGCCGACGTCACCCATAAGTGAGGACTGACTTCCTGCTTGGTCCTGGAGAATACCCTGTTCAATGTAATTTCAGTTTGTTCAATGTAAACTGCACTGATGCAGAATAGCACGGTATATAAGAGAATATAAATAAATAAAATATCCTAAGGTTTCCTAAACCAGTCCCTGTGAAACAGACCTTTGGGCAACTTTCACTATAGAATATATAAAGGCACACTTCCAGCCTGTCCCTCCTTCCAACTACACGTTAGGGCTCTGCTCTGGAACCTAAAAACTGGCAATTTGCCTAACATCCTGGGACTTAACAGATGCTCCTGAGGCATGATTAGGAGGGAAAGAACATGTGGAATCAATGCCAGACTGCTGTCCTATAAAACTAAGAATAAACTTAAAAATAGAGGACTGACAACAGTCCCCTTAAGGCTGAGGAACTCCCTGAGCCTCAAGAAACCCTACAAACAAAAGAGAAACACTAGGCCCAAAAATCTAGCTATTCTGCCTGTTGGCCCCTCACACAGGCATCGCACTGCAACCCTCACCATGCGATCTAAATACCTAGAGAGAAAATGGCCGCAAAAAGGAGGCCTCAGCAGACCGACAGAGCCCGAAGGCCTTACCTGCAGGGCAGAAAGCCACACCGCCTGCTCCTACCACCTTGTATACCTCCGATCCTCAAACCGGGCTGATGCGCCAGGCAGCCGCGGCGAGGACCGCTCAGCCGGTTCCATAGTGAAAAATTAAAATCCCTCCGCAACGGAGAGACTCCGTCTCACACAGCTTCAGTGTGGCTGTACGGGTCTCGGAGCTCTCTCCCGTACAGTCAAGGGAGAGAGATCCGCCCCGGCAAAGGCCTGTAGCAAGTGAAAATAATGGAGGAGGGAAGGCAAGAGCTGCTACTAGTTTAAAGAGCCAGGCTCAAAATTAAAATTACTGTAAATAAGGAAAATTTACTCCTAACTAAAAAGAAACTAATCCCCGATTGCCAATTAATCAAAGGTAACTGAATCAAAAGTAAACTTAAAAGTAAATTAAAGTAAAAGCAGAATAGAATTTGTCCCACTAAATGCTCCTTATCTGTTCCCCCCAGGAACTAGGCCTCCTGCTGCATGGAGACTGGACCCACTGGAGGCTGATCTCTGCAACTTCTAACAGCCAGAAAAAATCCCAGCTCCTCTGGGTGCTGACTGCAGTTCTATTTTCTTTTGCTTTTATACCAAGGTAGCACTGAACCAACTAGCTGAACCCCGTTAAACCGAAGGCAAAACGAAGCTCCCAAGGCTGTCTACAAAACCAATTAAATCCTGCCGTGAAAACACAGCTCTCAAAATGGCCGCCGTTAGCGTTCCCACTCAAAAGAGAACACTCTCACCACACGCGGCGAGGCCCTGAGCCACCCTGTAAGCCAGGGAGCCGCCGCAAAGCCTCCCCCTCCAAGTTTGAACCACCTCCCCAAACCAGGTCTGTGCAGGTACTTACCACTGCCGATCCCAGAGGGAGGGGGGGGGAGGGAGAGGAGCCACCAGGACACTGGAGCACAGCCTGTTCACAGCTTCAGCTCTGGCGGTTTACTGCTCTGACTGATCCGGGCATAACCTTCACTGGCTTAGAAGCCCCCTGCGTCGCTGCTGCTGCAAGTGCCCGCCTTCTACCTGCTCCTCACCCTTTCAACGTGGGTTCGGGAGCAGGGAGGCCACTGATTAGTACTGTTCCCCCTGTGCTCGTTTAGACGCTGGGGCAATTCAGAGAGGGAGGGGGAAAGAGAGAGGAAGAGAGAAAAAATAAAAAGGTCCACAGATACAGGAACCCTTTCAGCAGCAGCAGCTCTGACCTAAAAGAAAAAGAACCAAATCAAAAAGGTAAAATAAGGTTAAATTTCCAAAAACCAAGCTTTGCTTAGTTCCCACTGAGCCCAGAACCGGACTCAGAACCTCCAAGCTGCTTGGAGACTGAAAGTACTGGTGGAAGGGGGCGGTGTTTGCCTAGTTATACCAGTGACAAAGCGATGACATCTTTCAGTCTCCAAAGCTGCTGGTGGAGGTTCTAAACTCTATGGTTCTGGGACTGGACTAGAGGGACGCAAAGGAATGTGTATTTTATTATTCCCTAAGCTTGAACTCTCCACTACACAACTCTTCTTGTAAAACAGTGAGCACTCCCTGTGTGCAGCACCCCAACAGGAGATATGACAGCAGGGCCCATAAACAATCCAGAGCCCTAAGCAACAAACTTCTAATGTGCTACAAGGATCCAAAACAGAGTACTACAAACTCACCTTCAGGAGCATTCTGAGGTTTTCCACTCAGCCGGAGAATCTTTGCCTCTTCCAAGTCAAAACCATTCAGATTCAACGCCCAGGCTTTCTGGTGCTCCTAAGACAAAGTTACAAGATTAGTCCTTCCTCCTGAGCAGTTCCCCACCATCAGATTATGGGCAACAATGACAATGTTTATGTGTTTTTAAAAACTTGATATACCACCCTTTGTGGGAGCAGAAGAGCTGTTTATAACATAACAGTTAGGAAATGGAAAATCACTCAATAGAGGAAAAGAGAGGGGTACAAGGGAGATAAGGTAGGAAGTAGATCTCAGTCGAGAGGGGAGATTGAAAGCCTTTCTGAATAGCATGAATCTCATAGGGACGCCCAAAGGAGACCCAATGAGTGCTATCCAGTCACTATTTCAATCTCAAACAAACTGCACAGCGTAATAATCCTGGGGCAGCTCTTCAAACTGGTCCACGTACACCATGTATTCACTTGCCTCTTCATGCCATGCTTCCACCAACCTCCATAACCTTTAACTCCACATTTCCTAATGCAATCTATGTAATCAGTGTTCTTCACATCCATGGACACTGCCTGCCTCATCACAGAAACAGATTTGTAGGCTCACTTCAAGGTACCCTGTACCTTTTTGGTGGGTGTGTCATCTGTCGCCTCATTCTCTTTGCTCAGCAAGAAGTTGGCCATATCCATCTGCATTACACTGCGATTTGGGATATAACGATCACCCCCTGCCATGGACGGTGTGCCCTGCAATTTACTTCCAGATTTACCTACAAACACAAAACAAAACCTTTGTAGGATAAGGACAGTCAGAAAAAAAAGCCATAGCCAACAGTGGTGTCTGTGAAAGACTAAACAAGGGGCAAAGTGTCAATGTATTAATAAACTTATGTTCAAAAAAAAGCAGTTACTCGCCTATAACAGTGTTCTCCAGGGACGGCAAAATCAGTCCTCACAACTGTCCCTCCTCCCCTTGGAGTTACCTCTTCACCAAAGCTCCTTTGAAGCATCTCCCCAGCTTTCAAAGAAAGCCTTTGGGAGATGCCCCACACATGCATGGTCTCCTTCCCACCCAAGGGTGACATCTTGCCTCAGTCTGACAGTTAGGATGGCAGAAATTAAAATCTGGTAAAGAAGCAACTCCAAGGGGAGGAGAGAGGGAAATGAGGACCAATTCCTGCTGTCCCCGGAGAAAGCATAGTTACTCACCTGTAACAGGTGATCTCCGGGAATAGCAGGAATTTATTTATTTAACTTTCTTATATACCGTGCTCTTCAGTATCAGTGCGCTTTACATCGAACGAAACTGTTCAGTGCAGAATGTCTGTACTGGACTTACAATATAACAGTTATAAAGTACAGCTATAACAATGTAACTAAATATAGTTAAATAGGGTAACTAGATACAGTTAGTACAACATATGTTCATGAATTTCTAAGGTGTGTAGCTATTGTTTCGACTGCGTGTTAGCTGACATTAGGATGAAGGAGACGCTATTTGTCAGGGGGATCCGGGTCTGGGGGATCTGCAGAGAGGTACATAGACGAGACCTACAGGGGTATAGTCCTGATGTCCCACCTCCAGTCTGGCAGCATCCCTGTTGCCATGGAGGAGAGAGGTCACATGACAAGAGAGCATCACCCTGGTGTGGCAGGAAGTGATCCTGTAACTAGGACCTGTCCTCCAGGTGATGTAAAACCCTCTCGCACCGAGGAAGTTTCTCCAAGGCCATGTGCCCATGAAGGAAGGGTTAGGACAGCCGTTATAGTTGGTGATTTGATCATTAGGCATGTAGATAGCTGGGTGGTGGGTGGCCGTGAGGATCGCCTGGTAACATGCCTGCCTGGTGCGAAGGTAGCAGACCTCACACGCCACCTAGATAAGGTCTTAGATAGTGCTGGGGAGGAGTCTGCTGTCTTGGTACATGTCGATACCAATGACATAGGAAAATGTGGTAGGAGAGTTCTGGAGGCTAAATTTAGGCTTTTAGGTAGGAAGTTGAAATCCAGAACCTCCAGGGCAGCATTCTCCGAAATGCTTCCCGTTCCATGTGCAGGACCCAAAAGGCAGGCAGAGCTCCGGAGTCTAAATGCGTGGATGAGACAATGGTGCAGAGATGAGGGGTTTGGATTTGTTAGGAACTGGGGTACATTCTGGGGAAAGGAGGGGCTCTTCCGAAGGGATGGGCTTCACCTTAACCGGGATGGAACCAGGCTGCTGGTATTAACCTTTAAAAAGGAGATAGGGGAAAGCAGACAGTCGCCCAAGAGCGGATGGTTCGGAAGAATGTATCCTTGAAGGATACTACCAAAAGCAGAGAGGTTCCAAAAAAAAAACAAAGAGTAAAGTAGCCCAAATGCCCTCGAGTATGGAGCAGACAGCTTAAAGATCCCAAATTACCCATGTCTACCAATAGCCAAATTAATATGAATAAAATACAGTCTCTAAAATGCTTGTATGCAAATGCTAGAAGTCTAAAAAATAAGATGGGAGAGTTAGAATATATAGCACTAAATGAGAGGTTAGATATGATTGGAATATCAGACACATGGTGGAAGGAGAACAACCAGTGGGACACTGATACCTGAGTACAAACTATATCGTAATGATAAAGCTGATCAAATTGGTGGAGGGGTTGCGCTCTATGTTAGAGAGGGCATTGAGTCAGAAAGGATTAAAGTTTTGCAGGAAACAAAATTTGCTGTAGAATCTCTATGGATTGAAATTCCATATAAAAAGGGGAAGGCGATGGCAGTGAAGGTGTACTATCGACCGCCTGGCCAGAATGAACAAATGGATGATGAAATGCTCAAAGAAATCAAGGAAGCTAACATAAGTTACAGCTCGGTAATAATAATGGGTGATTTCAATTACCCCAGTATTGACTGGGTCAGTGTCACGGCAGGACAAGCTAGGGAGATAAAGTTCCTAGATGACAAATGACTGCTTCTTGGAGCAGCTGGTTCATAAACCAACCAGAGGGGAAGCCATATTAGACATAGTCCTTAGTGGAACACCAGATCTAGTGCAAGAGATAAGGGTGTTGGGGCCACTTGGCAATAGTGATCATAGCATGATCGCCTTTGATTTAATTAGTGGAGGAGGGAAAGTAAGGAAATCCACAGTACTACCTTTTAACTTTCGAAAGGGAGACTATGATAAAATGAGGAAAATAGTTAAGAAAAAACTAAAAAGGAGCAGTTGCAAAGGTTAAAGACTTACATCAAGCTTGGGTGTTGTTGAAAAATACTATCTTGGAAGCCCAGACCAGCTGTATTCCACGCTTTAAGAAAAGTGGAAGGAAGTCCAAAAAACTGCCAGCATGGTTTAAAGGTGAGGTCAGAGAGGCTGCTGCCAAAAAAGCATCTTTCAGGAAATGGAAAAAAAGAGCCAAACGACGAAACCTGGAAACAGCACAAGCACTGGCAGGTCAAATGCAAGGCATTGATAAAGAAGGCAAAGGGAGAATTTGAGAAGCTTGCTGCGGAAGCAAAAACGTGAAAGATTTTTTCAAGTACATTCTTAGCAAAAAACCTGTGAGAGTCGGTTGGACCATTAGATGATAGAGAAGTTAAAGGGGCACTAAGAGGTGACAAGGAGATAGCGGAGAGACTGAATGAATTCTTTGCTTCGGTCTTTACTGAGGAAGATGTAGGGATGTTACCCATGACTGAAATGGTATTTAAAGGTGCGGAAGAATTGAAGGAAATATCGATACACAGGAAGATGTATTACAACTATTAGATAAACTGAATGGTATACATCCAAGGGTGTTGAAAGAACTGAAATATGAGATTGCAGACCTGCTATTAGTAATCTGTGAACTATCATTAAAATCATTTAATACCTGAAGATTGGAGGATCGCCAATGTAACACCAATTTTTAAAAAGGGTTCCAGGGGTGATCCGGGAAACTACAGACCGGTGAGCCTCACATCAGTAACAGGAAAAATGGTAGAAACCATCATAAAGAATAAAATTACTCCGCATGTAGATAGTCATGGCCTAATGGGAGACAGCCAACATGGCTTTAGACAAGGAAGATCTTGTCTTACTAATCTGTTATGCTTTTTTTGAAAGTGTGAATGAACAGGTGGACAAAGGTGAGTCGGTTGATATAGTGTATCTGGACTTTCAGAAAGCCTTTGACAAGGTCCCTCAGAGACTTTTGGCAGAACTAAAGAGTCATGGGATAGGAGGCAGTGTACTACTGTGGATCAGGAACTGGTTAAAAGATAGAAAGCAGAGGGTTGGGCTCAATGGCCAATTTTCCCAATGGAGAAAGGTGAATAGTGGTGTACCCCAGGGATCTGTGCTGGGTCTGCTGCTTTGACATATTCATAAATGACCTGGAAAGTGGAACAACGAGTGAGGTTATCAAATTTGCAGACGACACAAAACTATTTAAAGTTGTTAAAACCCAAGAGGATTGTGGAAAATTGCAAGAGGATCTTGATAAATTGGAAGACTGGGCATCAAAATGGCAGATGAAATTTAATGTGGACAAGTGCAAAGTTATGCACCTAGGGAAGAACCCCCCAAACTATGGTTACACAATGCAAGGTTCCACATTAGGAACCACCACCCAGGAAAGAGATTTAGGCGTCATTGTGGATAACATGTTAAAACCCTCGGCCCAGTGTGCAGGGGCAGCCAAGAGAGCAAATAGAATGCTAGGTATCATAAGGAAAGGAATGGAAAATAAAACAAAAGATATTATAATGCCTCTATACCGTTCCATGGTGAGACCGCACCTTGAATATTGTGTGCAATTCTGGTCGCCGAATCTTAAAAAGGACATCGTGTTATTAGAAAAGGTTCAGAGAAGAGCCACCAAAATGGTAAAGGAGATGGAAGGATACTCCTATGAAGAAAGGCTAAAAAGGTTAGGGCTCTTTAACCTGGAAAAGAGACGGCTGAGGGGAGATATGATAGAAGTCTATAAATTAATGAACGGAGTGGAAGGGGTAAACGTAGATCGATTGTTTACGTTATCAGAATATGGGAAAACTAGGGGACATGCAATGAAGCTACAGGGTAAACTATTTAAGACTAATAAAATAAAATATTTTTTCACTTAACGTGTAATCAAACTCTGGAATGTGTTACCTGAGGATGTAGTAAAGGCTGTTAATGTAGCTGGGTTTAAAAAAGGTTTGGACAAGTTCCTGGAGGAAAAGGTCCATAAACCATTAAGAAGGGACTCAGGATATCAATGCTTGACCCAGTACAAGCATAGCAGAACCTGTGTCTTTTGGGGAAACTGCTAGGTACGTACGACCTAGATTGGCCACTGTTGGAAACAGGATACTGGGCTCGATGAACCTTGGTCTGACCCAGTATGGCATATCTTATGTTCTTAACAAAGAGTTGAGAGGATTTTCTATGTTGCTTTGTCCTTTGCAAGTAAAAGGCCAAAGCTCTTTTACAGTCCAAAGTATGAAGGTTCCTTTCTGCATTTGAGGCGTGAGGCCTTGGAAAGAATACAGAAAGGTAAACCACTTGGTTCAAATGAAAAGGCGAAACCACCTTTGGCATAAAGTGTGGATGAGTCCTAAGGACTACCTTATCATGATGGAACCTTGTATTATATAAGGAGGATCAGCCACCAAGGCTTGCAATTCACTGATGCGACATGCTGATGTGATTGCACTGAGAAAGATAACTTTCCAGGAAAGGAATTTCAAAGAGGTAGTGGCTAATGGTTCAAAGGGCAGTTTCATGAGCTCCCCAAGTACCAGATTCAAGTACCATGCCACCGGCTGTGGCTTAATGGGAGGCTTCGTTAAAAGAAGGCCTCTCAAATATCGCTATGAGGATGAGAGAAAATAGGTTGTCCATTTAGAGGCTTGAAAGAAGCTGCAATAGCACTCAAATGGACTCTCACTGAATTAGTCTTAAGCCCTGCATTTGATAAATGAAGGAGGTACTCCAGTAATGATTCCAGGAGGTATCGCAAGAGGGTTAAGACCCTTCTGCAAGCACCATATGGTAAGCCTTTTCCACTTAAATGCATAAGAGCGTCTTGTGGAAGGTTTCCTGAAGCATGAAGGATATCCTTTACCTGCTGGGAAAGGTTAAGACCATGAAGTTCTAGGCTTTCAGCAACCAGGCCCTGAGATGCAGAGACTGGGGATTGGGATGCCACAGCATCCCGTCCTCTTGAGAAAGGATCTGCTCCAGATCTAACTCCAGGAGGCGGAGCTTGAGAGAGATGTAGGAGCAGAGGGTACCACATTTGTCATGACCAACGTGGAGCTATGAGGATCATATGACCTCTGTCTCTGAAGCTTGAACAGGGTTTTGGGAATTAGGGGAATGGGTGGAAAGGCATACAGGATGTCCTGACCCCAATGGAGGAGGAAAGCATCCCTGGCCTGACAACCTCGAGCCAAAATTCTGGAACAGAACCGGGGAAGTTTGGCATTCAGCAGAGTTGCAAAGAGGTCTATGTCTGGGGTTCCCCAAATTTGAAAAATTTTGGCCACGTGGTCTGCATGGAGAGACCATTTGTGTGGAAGCAGAACTCAACTGAGTGTCTACCCAAGAGTTTTGAATGCCTGGAAGATACACCGCAAGGAGATTAATCTGATGCTCTCTGGCGAGGGCCCATAGTCCCAAAGCTTCGCTGCAGAGCAACAGAGAGGCTGTTCTGCCCTACTTGTTCACATAGAACATGGCTACTTGATTGTCTGTTTGAACTAGGACTGTCTTGTAGCTGAGCTGGGTGTGAAATACTCGAAGAGCAAGGAAGATTGCTCTGAGCTCCAGGAGATTGATATAGAGATAGGCCTCCTGTGGGGTCCAAGTACCCTGGGTAGAGAGGCCTTGCAAGTGGGCTCCCCAACCCACCTGTGAAGCATCTGTTAGAGTGGATTGGGGTAGGGGTTGCTGAAAATGACATCCCACCAAAAGATTTTTGGGTGACTGCCACCATTGGAGGGACAAAATACAGCGATCTGAGTTTGCTATTTAGTCTGACAGGCAACCTGATGCATGAGTCCACTGAGTGGATAAGGTCCACTGGGCTGCCCTCATATGGAGGCGAGCATAAGGAACCACATGCATGGTGGATGTCATGTGGCTTAGCAACTAACATTTCCCCGAGCAGTGAGGTGCGGTTTTAGCACTGCTTTGGAAGCTAACTGCACAATGTGAAGGCAACGGGGCTGTGGAAGGTAGGCCCTTGTTTGTCAGGTATCCAGAAGAGCTCCTATAAACTCTAGGGACTGAGTGGGAGCACGGTTGGACTTTGGGAAGTTTATGACAAGTCCCAAATACTGAAGGATGCGCATTGTGCGAGACAGAGCAACCCTGGCCTTTGGCTCTGAAGGGGCTCGAATGAGCCAGTCGCCTAAGTAAGGGAAGACAAATATTCCCAGGGTGCGGAGAAATGCTGCTACCGCAGCCATGCATTTTGTGAACACCCTTGGTGCAGAGGCCAGGCCAAAAGGAAGAACCCTGTATTGGTAGTGCTTCCCTTGAATCAGGAAGCGAAGGAACTTTCAATGAGTTGGATGGATGAGAACATGAGTGTACGTATCCTTGAGATCTAGAGAACAAAGCCAATCCTGACTCTGAAGGTATGGCAGCAGAGTTCCTAGAGAAATCATTTTGAACTGCTCTATGAACAGGAATTTGTTCAATTCTCTGAGGTCTAGAATGGGTCTGTGTCCTGTTTTCTTTGGAATAAGGAAATAGGGGGTGTAAAACACTGTACCCCGTTGGGGAATGGGTACCTCTTCTATTGCCCCTTGAGCAAGGAGCATAGTGATGTCTTGATCTAACTGGTCGTTGAGAGAGGTCTGAGAATTTAACTGTCTTACTACTGTAGGAGGGGGCATGCTGAGGAAATGAAGCTTGTACCCCTCTCTTACAATAGGCAGAGTCCAATTTTCTGCTGTTATCTGACCCCTTCTGGGGGCAAAATGACATAACCTTCCTGGGATGGTGGAGGGTTTTGGGCCGTTCATGTGGACAAGTGCAAGGTTATGCACCTAGGGAAGAAAGAGTAGTTACTCACCTGTAACAGGTGTTCTCCAGGAGCAGCAGGAATGAGTCCTCACATATGGGCGACGTCGGCGCCGACAGAGCCCTCGCGGAGCAATTTCCCCAGCTTTCAAAGAAAGCCTTTGGGAATTGCAGCGTGCATGCACGGTCCCCTTCCCGCTCAAGGGTGCCATCTTGCTCAGTCTGATGACATACAATCTTTATTGGTCAAGTTACCGAACGATTGGTTTAAGCCACAATATCAATGAAAAATCGTTCATGTATCAATGAAGTGGAGATGCACTTATTTTCTCATATCTTATTCAATAAATTAAATTATTTAACTCGAGGTCTCAGACTTTTCGGCTCTGCTATTGGGACTCACGTCCGTTGTTCAAGCAGTTTGCCCGTTTGCATCAACGACCTCATAATGAAAAGCACATTTGCAGGTGATTTGAATACATTCAACTGCTCTATGTCTTATAACAAAGACTACTTATCTCAAATGTTTGAATGCACCCGCCTATGTTAGAAGGACAGTTTAAGGATCCCGACGCCCTCAATGGGTACCGCTCTTGCGTTTCAGACTGAGACTTTCTTCAGGGGATTCTCAATAAACTCATAGTCCTAAAAGCTGTTCAACTGCTTTTCAACTGAAAAAAACTGTCCTTAAACTGTCCTTCTAACATAGGCAGGTGCATTCAAACATTTGAGATAAGTAGTCTTTGTTATAAGACAGAGCAGTTGAATGTATTCAAATCACCTGCAAATGTGCTTTTCATTATTTATTTATTTATTTATTTAGACAGTTTTGTATACCGCCTTATCCTTCAATCAAAGCGGTTACAACACAATTGGGGGATACATTTAACACGCGGGGTCGTTGAGGTCGTTGATGCAAACGGGCAAACTGCTTGAACAACGGACGTGAGTCCCAATAGCAGAGCCGAAAAGTCTGAGACCTCGAGTTAAATAATTTAATTTATTGAATAAGATATGAGAAAATAAGTGCATCTCCACTTCATTGATACATGAACGATTTTTCATTGATATTGCAGTCTGACATAGCTAAAAGCAAAAAAATTAGCAAAAACGAAATGATAGGACTGCAACTCCAAGGGGAGGAGGGAGGGTTGTGAGGACTGATTCCTGCTGCTCCTGGAGAACACCTGTTACAGGTGAGTAACTACTCTTTCTCCAGGACCAAGCAGGAAGTCAGTCCTCACATATGGGACTCCCAAGCTTATTGCTACCGGAGACCTCAAGCACAAAAATGAGCTCCCTCTAGTTCAGCAGAATAGAAGGAAGGAATCTTCTCTGAAAACGCCCCCGACCGGTAGCCCAACACCAGGGCCAGAGGGTAGGAGTTGCCTAAACCTCAAAGAGATTATGGAGGACTGCCTGACCGAAAGCACTGTCCCTGTCTTTCTCCCACTGCTGTCTGCAACTCTGTGGTGACTGGATTTATTTCTTGATTTTCAGGAAGGCCAGCGATCAATGCCTGCTGCTGGTCCATGAAGGCAGCTAAACTGCTCTCCAAGGCCGTCAACCTGAGTCCAAGCTCAGGAGACCCAGCAGCCCCTGACTCGGGCCCCGATGGCGTCGGGCCCGACGTCAGCTCCTTCGGAGGAGAGTCCACGAGGACCACAGTACTCATGTGTCCAGGCGACTCCATCTCGAGACGAAGATGTTTCGAAGGCCTCTGCGACTCCGAGGAACCGGGACGGCTGTCGGGGCTATGCGACCTGGCCCTCGAGGAACCAGGAGCGTCCGCCGACGCCGCCCTCGCGGGTTTTTTCTTCCTATGATGTTCCCGGGTAGGAGACCCCCGCTCAGAGGAACTCAGACGATGCTCAGGACCGGAGTCCCGGGACGGCGAAGCCTCTGACGAGGTCCAGGCCCGGCCAGACGCGGAGTCAGAAGATTCGTTCTCGCTGATGCTGCCGACTCAACACTTGAGGACATTTTGCCACACGGACCACAGATCATCGGGTCACGATCGGGTCCGAGGCAGCGGAGGCAGCAGTCGTGTGTGTCGGTAAGAGACATGAGTTTCTTACAGCGATCACACTTCTTAAACCCGCTGGCAGCCATTGAGGGAAAAAGGGCCCCTGCGAGGTCAAAAGACAGGGCTGCCAGTGAAAAGGAAAAAAAATGGCGCGAACGCTTGTCACGAAGGACAAAAAAAATAAAGAAACGGACCCGATACTGGCGTAGCGGGTCCGGGCAGGAAAAAGAATCCGGCGTCGAACCGAAAAAGAATAAAAGAGAAAATCAACGTTTTCAGCGGTGAATACAAACAGCGTCTGTAGGGCTCCGCGGAAAAAAGAAGACTGAGCAAGATGGCACCCTTGGGCGGGAAGGGGACCGCGCATGCACGCTGCAATTCCCAAAGGCTTTCTTTGAAAGCTGGGGAAATTGCTCCGCGAGGGCTCCGTCGGCGCCGACGTCACCCATATGTGAGGACTGACTTCCTGCTTGGTCCTGGAGAACAACCCAAACTATGGTTACACAATGCAAGGTTCCACATTAGGAACCACCACCCAGGAAAGAGATTTAGGCGTCAGTGGATACCATGTTAAAACCCTCGGCCCAGTGTGCAGCGGCGGCCAAGAGAGCAAATAGAATGCTAGGTATGATAAGGAAAGGAATGGAAAATAAAACAAAAGATATTATAATGCTTCTATATCGTTCCCTGGTGAGACCGCACCTTGAATATTGAGTGCAATTCTGGTCGCCGTATCTTAAAGGATATAGCTATTTTAGAAAAGGTTCAGAGAAGAGCCACCAAAATGGTAAAGGGGATGGAAGGATACTCCTATGAAGAAAGGCTAAAAAGCTTAGGGCTCTTTAACCTGGAAAAGACGGCTGAGGGGAGATACGATAGAAGTCTATAAATTAATGAACGGAGTGGAACGGGTAAACTTAGATTGATTGTTTACGTTATCAGAATATAGAAAGACTAGGGGACATGAAATGAAGCTACAGGGTAAACTATTTAAGACTAATAAAAGAAAATATTTTTTCACTCAACGTGTAATCAGACTCTGGAATTTGTTACCGAGGATGTAGTAAAGGCCGTTAGTGTAGCTGGGTTTAAAAAAAAGTTTTGGACAAGTTCCTGGAGGAAAGGTCCATAAACCATTATTAAGAAGTGACCGAAGATATCAATGCTTGACCCAGTACAAGCATTGTGGAACTTGTGTCTCTTGGGGAAACTGCTAGGTACTGTGGTAAGGAGAGTGCAGTCCAGCATGAAGAAATAAAGGGAAAAATAACTTTCTTCTTTGCAGGGGATGGGTGCACCAGAACACATACACCATAGTAAAAGCACGGAGAGAAACCACGAGGGTAGATCTAGGCTAAAGCCACACCCAGACTCCATGGCAACCCTAAGTAAGAGTAGGAGGTACATGGGGGTGGAGTCAGAAGGGGAGGTGCCCTGCTCCACGTTTAAGTTTGAGCAAACAAACAGAGAGGGATGGAAGGAGAAACAGGAACAAGGGCAAGTGGAAGGAGAGCAAGAGCAGCCAGGACTGCAGCCAAGAGAGCTACAGAGAAGGTTCCAGGGAGAGGACCAAGTATACTGGCAAGAGAGAGAGAAGGCTGGCATTGAAAAAGCTACGGCAAGAGAGCCTAGACTCCTCGGGTGAAGGGTGTGTCTTAAGACAGAAGAAGCCCCAGAAAGTGGAGAGGAAATTTTACCCTGATTCCCTGACTGGCTCTGAGGCAGAGATAGCTACAGCCAACAGAAGCCCCAGATATGGAAGTCCTGCAGTAAAACTCCAAGGTAGGAGAAAGAAAGCAGTGAAGCCTAAGGCTTATCTCTTGCTCTGATTCTGAAGAGGGATTTGTACCTGGGAAAACCCAGATTAGAAAGAAGGGGTTTTCAAGAAAAGTTGAACAGGAGAAGGAGAAATTAGACCTTACCTGCTAATTGTCTTTCCTTGAGTTCTCTCCGGGCCAGTCCAGGTCACTGTAGGGTTGTCAATCTCCTCTAGCAGCTAAGGATTGTAAATCTAAAAACTTGCTGATAGGCTAACCGGCTCCCCCTGGGTGTCAGCCCCAGTCGACTACTGTCCAAGCAGCACCTTAATGGAATAATGAACCAAAGAACCAAGAACCCACACAACACTCCAAAACAGCTAACTATTGAACTGGCTCAGCAACGCCGAACTGGCATTTCCACTATGCCGTTCACGGTCTCATTGTCTGGATATTAGTACTCTGATGTCTGTTTAAAAAAAAAAAAAACCACCTTGTATGCGACATCGCAATCTTAGTGGCAACCACCCAACCACCCCTGCAGTGGACGAGGGTAACCCCCGGGCAGCCCTCTTCTCCAAACACCAGCCTTTCACCATGAGAAAGGACTCCGCCCGGACAGAACATAACATGGAACTCTTCTAATGAAGCCGAGCTCCAACTGACAAGGAACACAAACACTCACAGCTCCACAGGGCGGGCCCTGGACTGGCCCAGAGAGAACTCAAGGAAAGACAATTAGCAGGTAAGGTCTAATTTCTCCTTCCTCTTCGTCTCTCCGGGCCAGTCCAGGTCACTGTAGGGCAGTACCAAAGCAGTGTCTACAAACGGGAGGGACCTGCGAGACCCCCAAGAACCATGGAGGCCCCCACAATCGCATCTTCCCGAGCTTGCAGGTCCAACCGATAATGCTTAGTGAAGGTATTTAGGTAAATTCCTCTGATATTTGTATTCCTCTGATATTTGTATTTAGGTAAATTCCTCTGTAAATAGTTAAATTCCATTGTATATAGTTGGTTTTATTGGCATTTTATTGTTATTTATACCTATATCTTGTTACCTTGTTCTATGTAAACAGTGGAAACACCTCTATTATATGTGTTTTATGTAAACCGTCTTGATTTGTAGAAAGACGGTATATAAAATCAGTTAAATAAAATAAAGGTATGCAAGGAGGACCATGCCGCCGCCCGGCAGATATCCACTGGCGGAACCAAGGCGAGCTCCGACCAAGTAGTGGCTTGTGCTCTAGTAGAATGCGCTCGGAGGTCACGGGGCAGACTCTTACCACTGGCTTCATACGCCACACTGATCGCCCGTTTCACCCAAAGAGCAATAGAGGCTTTCGACGCCGCTTCACCTTTCCGAGGCCCCGCAAATAACAAACGCTCCGACCGCCGAAAACTCTGTCCTACGAAGATACTTCTGTAGCACCCTGCCCAGATCCAGTTTGCGCAACCGCCGACCGCTAGCACTGCCCGCTTCCCGGGGAAAGCTAGGCAGCGAAATGACCTGATTCACATGAAAGGAAGACACCACCTTCGGCAGAAAGGCCGGCACCGTTCTCAGCACCACCTTCTCCTTGGAAAACTGAAGGTAAGGCTCCTGACACGAAAGCGCCTGAAGCTCCGAGACTCTGCGTGCCAAACACAAGGCTACCAGAAAAGCCATCTTCCAAGTGGTCTAGCGCAAACTTACCGCTGACGCCGGCTCAAAGGGAGGTTGAGTCAGAGCTTCCAACACCAAGTTCAAGTCCCACGCCGGAACCAGAGCGCACCGGTGGACGGAGAAGCCGCGTAGCTCAAAAGAAGCGTTGAACATCCGGAAGAGCCGACAACACTCTGCCGCACACCTTACTCCTATAACAGGTTAAGGCTACTAACTGCACCTTCAGCGTACTGAACGCCAGACCCTTCTCCAAACCCAGCTGAAGGAAGTCCAAAATGACCGGCAGGGATGCAGAAAACGGAGAAACCTCACGCTCTTGACACCAGTTCTCAAAAAACCGCCAGACGCAAATGTAAGCCAGAGAAGTGGACCGCTTCCTAGAACGGAGCAGGGTCCCAACTACCGCCGGTGAGAATCCACGACAGAGGAACCGCTCCCTTTCAACAGCCAAGCCGTAAGCAAGAACCGATCCACCTGCGGCATCAAGATCGGACCCTGATTCAACAAGTTGGCCCTGCGTGGGAGCCGCCACAGGGGAGCCACGAGCAGCCGGATGAGATCCGCGTACCACGGCCGACGGGGCCAGTCCGGAGCAATGAGGATCACCACTCCGTTGTGCCCCGCAATCCACCGTAGCACCTGCCCTATTAAGGGCCAAGGGGGAAAGACAGAGGAGCTGACCCTCCGGCCAGGGCTGCACCAGGCCATCCAACCCCTCCGACATATGCTCCCTGCGCCGGCTGAAAAACCGTGACGCCTTGGTGTTCTGCAGCGTCGCCATGAGATCCAGGACCGGCTGACACCAGCGAAGCAAGATGTCGTGGAACACGGCTGCATTCAGCTCCCACTCCCCGTGGTCAAGGACATGCCGACTGAGGTAGTTGGCCTGAACGTTGTCCTTCCCGGCCACATGCGCCGCCGAGAGTGCTAAAAGATGAGTTTCTGCCCAAAGCAGTAGAGTCGGACTCTCCTCCAGGAGGTCTGCGCAACCCGTGCCCCCTTGCTTGTTGATGTAAGAAACTGTCACTGCATTGTCGGAGAACACGCGCACCGCCTTCCCCTGCACCAAGCCGAGGAAGTGCTTCAGCGCCAAGACGACCGCTCTCATCTCCAGCCGATTTATCGACCACATGGACTGTTCCAGGGACCAGCATCCTTGAGCCACCTGGGCCAAGCAGTGCGCTCCCCAGCCCGTGAGGCTGGCATCCGTCGTTACCAACAGCCAGGACGGCTCCCGCAGAGGAACACCCGCTCGCACACGCACCGGATCCAACCACCATTGAAGGCTGTCTCTCACGGACTCCGGACAGGGAAGCCTCTGCCCCAGCGAGTGAAGCTGCGGGGACCACCTGACTAGCAGCGAGTGCTGCAGCGGACGCATATGAGCGCGAGCCCACGGCACCAGATCCAAGGTCGCTGCCATAGTCCGAGTAACTGCAAGTACCTCCATGCTGTGGGAGCGCGGACCCAGAGAAAAGCGCACACTTGCCGCCAAAGCTTCTGAACACGTTCTTCTGGCAGAAATACCGACCCCCGCTCGGTATCGAACAAGGCGCCCAGGTAGGTGAGACGCGTGCGCGGAGACAGGTGACTCTTGGCCTGATTGATCACCCACCCGAGCTGTTCGAGGAGCTGAACGACTCGGTTGGTCGCCGTAACCGATGCCGCCCGAGACTCTGCCCGGATCAACCAATCGTCCAGATAGGGATGAACTTGAATGCCCTCCTTTCTCAAGGCTGCCGCTACCACAACCATCACCTTGGTGAAGGTTTGTGGCGCCGTAGCCAGCCCGAACGGCAGCACCCGGAACTGAAAATGACCCATGGGCACGGCAAACCGCAGGAACCGCCAGTGATCTGGCCTTATGGGGATATGAAGATACGCCTCCATTAAATCTATGGAAGTCAAAAATTCCCCGGGCTGCACCGTGTGGATAACCGAGCGCAAGGTTTCCATCCGGAAGTGTGGAACCTGCAAACAGCGACTGACGTGCTTCAGATCCAAGATGGGCCGGAAGGACCCCTCTTTTTTGGGAACAACGAAGTAAATCGAGTATCGACCTAACCCGTATTGGTCTGCGGGAACGGGAACCACCGCCTGCAGACGTAGTAACCGCTGCAGCGTCTCGTTCACCGCTGCTCGTTTCCCCAAGGTTCCGCAGGGTGAACGGAGGAACATGTCTCTGAGAGTCTGAGCAAACTCTAGTGCGTACCCCTTGCTGATGATCTCCAGGACCCATTGATCCGTGGTAATGTCGGCCCAGACGGAGTGAAAACTCTGCAGGCGTTCCCCCAGCGGGGTCTCCGCCTGAGCCAGCCGCCCTTCATTGGGTCTTCTTGGAGGCGTTCGGCAGGGAGGAGAAGAAACCTCTGCCGAACCCCCTCGCTCCTTGAAAGGACTGCCCACGGGCCTGAGAACAGCCCTGCTGATAAGGCGCAAACAATGAGCCCCGGAACCTGCGCGAATCTCTACCCTGTCCCCTCGCGGGGAGCCCAGGCCGAGAACCCTTAGGACGATCCTCCGGGAGGCGTCCCCCCTTGGAATCTCCTAAATCCTTGACGATCTTTTGAGCGCCTCCCCAAAGAGCAATTTACCCTTGTAAGGGAGCTTGCTAAGCTGCGTCTTAGAAGAGGCGTCCGCCGCCCAATTGCGTAACCAGAGGAACCTCCTCGCCGCAATAACGGAGGCCATGGACTTGGCGGAAATCTGCACCAGATCATAAAAAGCATCTGCTAAATAAGCCGCAGCCGACTCAAGCCTCGCTCCCCCCATAGTGGTGCTAGCCTCCTTGTCGGCCTCCGCGTCACTCTGCAGCCACCGAATGGACACACGAGAGACATAAGCACCACAAATAGAAGCCTGGAGCGATAAAGCACTGGAGTCGAATGCCTGCTTCAATAGTGCCTCCAACCTGCGGTCCTGCAGGTCCTTTAAGGCCGCCCCCCTTCAACTGGGATGGTCGTCTTTTTCGTGACAGCAGCCACGAGAGCATCAACTTTGGGCATACGCAAAAGATCCTTGACCTCCTGCGGGACCGGGAATAAGCGGCCCATCGCCCGGCCCCCCCTCAGGGAAGCTTCAGGATATTCCCATTCCGAATCAATCATTTGCCGAATAACTCTATGAAGGGGGAAACAGCGCTGCTCCGGTTTAAAACCCTGCAGCAGCGGATCTTCCAACGGTTCCTCCTGCACTACTGGCAAGGAAAGATTAAGCGCCGCCAGAGACTGCGCAATCAATGCTCCTAGTTCCTCTTTGCGAAAAACTCGAAAAATATTAGGATCTTCTCCCGGGAGCACTTCTCCTTCCTCAATCTCCCCTAAAGACCAGGACTCCGGAAAGCCCTCCGAGAGGAGCTCTCCCTCCTCCGTCTCCTGTGGCCCTGCCACCAGTTCCCTGAAGAACTCGGGGTCAGCTCGAGGCCTCTTAGGGGAAGGCCCTTCTCCCGGATCCAAGACAGGCGAATCTGCCGTGGCTATGCTCTCCCTGGCTGAAGGGGATGGCTTGCCTAAGCTGTGCTCCAGCTTCAACAAATAAGCTTTGTGCAAAGACAAGATGAAATCAGCAGAAAACACCGACTGCAAACTCCCCTGGGCAACAGGGGGAACCCCTTGCAGCTCTACCGGCTGCGGGGAGAGCCTTTTTTATTTTTGCTTCCTTTTAACGGCCTTCTCAGAAGCCGCGGGAACTGCATGAGCCAGGGTCAAGATGGCCGCCGTTCCAGCCTTTAAATCCCCACCTGAAAGCACCTCAGGCAGCTCTGATGCCAGCAATCCACACTCCATCGGCCTCACCACGAGCCTTTCCACGAAGCTACCTGCCCTGAAACAAGTCCGGCAAATCCCCAGACAAGAAAGCCCCCAACGACCGCCGCACTGAACGCACACCGCCGGCACATGCGCCGGGAATACCAAACGCCGGAAAACTAGTGAGCTTGCCCCGCCGGACTGAAACCGCGACAGTGCACAAATAGCCTACCTTCGTCTCGCCGTTGCGGGGAAGCCCCGATCAAGCTCCTGCTGCTAGCGGAAGGCGGAGATCTGGCTTTGGGGATAGAAGGCTGCCATCTGGGGCTCCCAGATCCGCTGTCCGCCCTCCCCCTCGGGGTCTGACTGAAAGCTGAACGAGGCAGGCTTTACCTCCAGCTCCTTGCACGGGGAAGAATTAAGAAATGCAATTTCATCAGTCAGAAACCCCTTAACGCTGACTCTGGAAGCCCAGCTAGGACCACCCTGTCAGAACAAAAATCTATTTAGGTAGGAATTTCCTCTTCCGCACACCAGAGCCAGTTAGCCACGTCCTCTCTAGCTGCTAAGGACTGTAAGACTGGGGCTGACACACCAGGGGGAGCCGGTTAGCCTGTCAGCAAGTTTTTAGATTTACAGTCCTTAGTTGCTAGAGGAGATTGACAACCCTACAGTGACCTGGACTGGCCCGGAGAGACGAAGAGGAAGCCTGTTGAAGTTCTGCCAAGAGAAGGAGGGGCAGTGCAGTGGAATAGGCTATTTGAGCTTTTAAATGACTTAAAGGAAAGAGTACCTGAACATTTCCAAGCTTTACCAATATGCAGCTCAGAAGAAAGTATGGAGGTAGATGGTAGAGGAACTGACATGGGTTCTTCTTGTTCCGAGATGGACTGTGCTGTTTGTATTGATGCTAATTAATGGAAGCCAAATAGCAGAAAGAAATTAAGAAAGCTGTTACAACTTTGTTATAGCTGAAAGCCTGAAATAAAGGAGAATGAGTTTTATATTGAAGCACTAAGGTTCTTTCCTAAAGAAGGGGCTAGTGCAACCAAGGCGGGGCTAGACAGCAGAGAACTGTTTAACTCAAAACAGCAAAGAAGGAGCTAGCAGCCCTACTGGCTTTGATTGTAAGTTGTAAATACATGTGCCTTTATTATTGCTGAAGAAAGAAGCATCTTAAAGGAAAAGAAAAGGAAAGCCATTGTAAATAATGCCACAGAAACACTGTTTTGATATTTGCTTTAATTGGAGAAGATTATCCTTTGTTTCTTTGTCCTGAGTGTAAAGTTGCTTTGAAGATTGTTACCATCTTACCTAAAGGAAGCTAATAAAAATTCCTGTGCGCTTTGAAACATCCACTTGGTTCATTTCTGACTACACAACTACAACCCTTTGGAAAAGAAATACAAGATGGTCTCCCGTCCCTACTAGGCAACCGCCTGGTAGGGGTGTGGTCACCACAGTACATATGACCTAGATTGGCCACTGTTGGAAACAGAATACTGGGCTTGATGTATCTTGGTCTGACCCAGTATGGCATATCTTATGTTCTTATGGCCAGGGAGGCAAAGTTCTCTAGACAGGAGTCAAAGCCCCTGTGGAGGCTGAGTCTGCTGAGCCGGTTGAGGCTTAGCTGCTTTTGGTTTCCTGTGTTGCCTAGGTTGTTGGTGCTGTCCCTTTTGGACAGAATGACCTAAACAATGTCCCTGCTGGGTATAGGAGGGGTAAAAAAAAAAAACACTTTCTTCTTGCTGAAGAATGGTTTCTTAGAGGATCTTTTCCTCGCAGGATCAGCTGTAGATTTAGATAACCTATCCAAAGTGATATTGTCAGCATCTATCTCATTAGCTTTTTCCTGCCAATTCTTGCCAAAGATTCTCTCCTGTGCAAGGTATATTCCCCAGTTTGTCATGTACCCAGATTTCCAAGTCAGATGCCTGGAGCCAGGCAATTCTACTTGCACCTATGGCAATAGAAGAGGTTCTGCTTATGCATTCAAAACAGTCAAAGGTTGCATGATTCACAAACTTGGAAACATCCTGAGCATGTTTAACAAGAGCAAGATAATACAGAAATTACACTTACCTGGTAATTGTCGTTCCTTGAGTGATGACAGTTTAGTCCTCTACCTCTGGGTTGTGCACCTCTTCCTGCAACTAGGAGACTGGGCATGTCAAAGTCTTGACATCACTGGATATAGCCTGCTGGTATCTCCCATCAGCCTCCAGTGTACTATTGACAAAGCAAACTCAAAGGAACAACAAATAAGTAACTATACCATAACTTTAAATAACTCCCCATTCCTCAACCGGAGGAGCCTTTTTAACCGTATCCGTCTTATATTTTCTTCTCTCTCTCTTTTTTTTTTTTTTTTTTTTTTAACTTTACATTCATGTCCCCCCTATGCAAACACGTTTCCTATACCATCACCTCGTTTAAATAAGAGAAAAGGAAGAAAGAACAGAGAGGGATACTCACTGCGATCTAGAAACTGAAAGGATCTGTCTACTCCTTGAGACTGATGCTCCACTCCGCCTGAAAATAAACTCTGAAGAAATCACACCCCTGGGCGGGAATGAGTACTAAACTGTCATCACTCAAGGAACGACAATTACCAGGTAAGTGTAATTTCTATTTCCTTATCGTTCCTCCAGTTTAGTCCTCTACCTCTGGGATGTAACAGAGCAGTAATCATTGGGAGGGACCTATCCAGCCAACTCACCACACCGTCAACCCGGAACAGGCATCCTTTACTGCCAAAACATTTAGGCAGTAGTGGTTACTGAGGAAATGAAGAGACGACCTGGAAGCTGCTCTACCAAACCCCCTGGTGGAATGACACAGTGATTCACCCATGAAGCTGCTTGTGCCCTGGTAGCAAGAGTCAGAAAGCCCCCCGGAATCATACAACCTCGCCACCAGAAAGCTGAGGCAACCATCGCCTTAACCCAGTGCGAGATGGCCGCCTTCGCTGCTGCTTCCCCTTTGTGGGGACCTCCAACCAGCACACAAAAAGAGTAGTTACTCACCTGTAACAGGTGTTCTCCAGCAGCAGCAGGAATCAGTCCTCACTTAAGGGTAACGTCGCCGACGGAGCCCTCGCAGAGCAATTTCCCCAGCTTTCGAAGAAAGCCTTTGGGATTGCAGCGCGCATGCACGGTCCCCTTCCCGCCCGAGGGCGCCATCTTGCTTAGTCAGATGACATAGCGAAGACAGCAAAACATAACAGAATGGCTGCAACTCCAAGGGGAGGAGGGAGGGTAGTGAGGACTGATTCCTGCTGCTCCTGGAGAACACCTGTTACAGGTGAGTAACTACTCTTTCTCCAGGACCAAGCAGGAAGTCAGTCCTCACTTATGGGACTCCCCAGCTCAAGGCTACCGGAGGCCTCAAGCCGAAAATGAGCTCCCTCAAGCTCAACAGCACAGAAGGAAGGAAGGAATCTTCTCTGAATAAGCATCCGGCTGGTAGCCAAACACCGGGGCCAGAGGGAGAAGTTGCCTAAACCTCAAAGTGATTGTGGAGGACTGCCTGTCCGAAAGTACTATCCCTGCGGGACTCCCTCTCCAGGCAGTAATGGGCCGCAAAAGTCTGGCTGCAGGACCAAGTAGTGGCCCGGCAGATGTCTGCCAACGGAACAGAGCGGAGGTGAGCAACTGACGCAGCCTTCGCCCTGACACGGTGTGCCGTGACTTGACTCTCTAGGGAGAGGCCGGCCGCCCCATACGCCCAGGCGATGCAGTCAGCTACCCAGGTGGACAAAGTACGCTTAGAGACAGGTACCCCCAACCGATTGGGGTCGAAAGATGAAAAGCTGAGCAGCTTTTCTATGCTCACGCGTACGCTCAAGGTAGAAAGACAAGGCTCTTCGACAGTCCAGGGTATGCAGAACAGTCTCAGCTCGGCTGGTATGCGGCCTGGGAAAAAAAGAAGGTCGGAAGAACCACCTCTTGATTGATGTGGAAAGAGGAAACCACCTTCGGAAGAAAAAAAAAAACTTAGGGTGCGTCCGTAAGACCACCCTATTCTTGTAGAACTTAGTATAAGGGGGCTCCGACACTAGGGCCTGTAGTTCACTAACGCGCCTAGCGGAGGTAAGAGCCACCAAGAAGAGAGTTTTCCATGAGAGGAAACGAAGGGGGCAGGTAGCCATGGGTTCAAAAGGCGGGCAAGTAAGCCTTTGTAAAACCACATTGAGATCCCAGTCGGGAGCCAGAGGGCGCAGCGGGGGCTTAAGCAGGAGCAGGCCCCTGAGGAAGCGCGCCACCAAGGGGTGCGAGGAGAGAGGCTGGCCCTCCACCGTCGAGTGATACACAGAGAGGGCACTGAGGTGGACTGACAGAATTGGACTTGAGCGCTGAGAACACCAGACCGAGAAGCGATGCCATTTAAGGGCGTAAGATTTCTGGGTAAAAGGTCGCAGAGACGCCAGGCCGACAGCCTCCACCTCCGGAGGAAGTAAGAGCGGAACTAGGACTACCCTTTCAGCAGCCAGGCCATCAGATGAAGGGCCCGGAGGTTGGGGTGTAGAAGAGTGCCCTGATCCTGGGTCAGGAGATCGGGCTGAAACCCCAGAGGAAGAGGGGTGTCCACTGCTAGCTGCAGGAGCAGAGGGAACCAGGGTTGTCTCAGCCACCTGGGCGCTATCAGGATCACGGATGCCCTGTCCTGGACAACTTTGAACAGCATCCGGGACACAAGTGGCATGGGAGGGAAGGCATACAGTAGGCCCGCGAACCACGAGATGAGGAAAGCATCCGGCGCTACTCTGAGAGGATGCGGGTGCCGAGAGCAGAACCTGGGAAGTTGCCGGTTCAGAGGACTGGCAAAGAGATCCAAGGTGGGGAGGCCCCACCGGCGGAAGATCTTCCGGACAACTAAGGGGTTCAACCTCTATTTGTGTGGCTGCAGAATCCGGCTCAGTTTGTCGGCCAGGCAATTGTCCTGCCCGGGCAGGTAAACAGCCTTGAGGAGGATGTCGTGGTCGACTGCCCACGAGCACAGTCTCCGGGCCTCCTGACAGAGAAGGAGGGAGCCTGTGCCCCCCTATTTGTTCACGTGAAACATGGCAACCTGATTGTCCGTCTGCACCAGTACAGACTGACGAGAAGTGAGGTAAGAGAAGGTCCACAGAGCCAGGCGGATCGCCCGCAGCTCCAGGAAGTTTATCTGCTGAGCCGCCTCCCAAGGGGTCCAAAGGCCTTGGGTGCGCGCCCCCTGGCAATGCGCTCCCCATCCCAGGAGAGAGGCATCCATCGTAAGCACCTGGGAGGGTGTGGGAGGCTGAAAAGGCATGCCGAGCATCAGGTTGGGCAGGTGAAGCCACCATTGCAGAGAGGAGACCAGACGGTCGGAGATCTGTAGCAGGTCCGTCAGACTCCCTGTGGTCTGATGCCATTGAGTACGAAGGCTCCACTGAACAGGCCGCATATGTAGGCGGGCATTCGGGGTGTCATGGACCGTGGAGGCCATATGACCGAGCAGCTGCAGGAATCGCCTGGCCAGGGCTGGCGACGTGCTGTGGAACCTGCCGGCCAGAGCTATGAGCCTGTAAGCTCGCTCCCGAGGCAAGAAGGCACGAGCCTGCAGAGTCTCCAGCTGTGCCCCTATGAACTCGAGATCCTGAGAGGGGCGCAGCGTGGACTTTCCGAAGTTTATGACGACGCCCAAGTGCTGAAGCAAAGCCACTGTGCGTTGGGTGGCCTGAGTGACCTCTAGGGAGGACTGCGCCCATATGAGCCAGTCATCCAGGTAGGGGAAGACGAAGAGGCCTTGAAGCCTCAGGAAGGCTGCCACCACTGCCAGGCATTTTGTGAACAACCTGGGAGCGGAGGACAGGCCGAAGGGCAGCACGCGGTACTGATAATGTCTTCCCGCCACCACAAATCTCAGGTACTGCCAGTGGTCCGGGTGGAGAAGGATGTGGGTATAGGCATCCTTTAGGTCCAAGGAGCATAGCCAATCTCCCTGATGGAGGTAGGGCAGTAGGATTCCAAGGGTAAGCATCCTGAACTTTTCCCGCTGCAGGAACTTGATGAGGTCGCGTAGGTCCAGGATGGGTCTGAGGCCTCCTGTTCGCTTTGGAACCAGGAAGTACCTCGAGTAGAACCCTTGACCCCAGAGGTGTTGGGGTACTGGCTCCACAGCAGACCCTGAAGCTCCTGAAGGAGTAAGTCCTTGTGCAGAGGGGGCCTTGGAGGCTCCCCTGGGAAGTAGGGGGGAGGCACCTGGTGAAAATGTAGGAGGCAGCCCTTTTGAACCACCTGCAGCACCCAGGAATCGGAGGTTATGGCTGACCACCTGTGGGCAAAGTGGATCAGCCTGCCCCCCGTGCAGAATAAAGGGGCTATGCTGGCATAGTCAAAAAACCCCACCCTGCTGAGCAGGGGGCTGTGTAGTGGGCTTGGGGGCCCTCGGCCTACGGGGCCCATTACCCTGACTCTTAGCCTGCGGACCCTGATTGGGGGCTGCAGACGCTTGGTATTGAAAGTGCTGTTGCTTATAGGCGGGCACCTTCCTCGGGTAAAAAGGTTTTTCCCCGGGCCCTTCCTCTTTTGTGAAGGAGCAGAGGTCTTTCTGGATAAGCGAGTCCTAGTGAGAGTCTCGGACTCGAGTTCCGCCGCCTTATCAGCCATGGGCTTGCCAAAGAGGTTTTCACCTCTGCAGGGGACATCGACCAACTTGTCCTGTACCCATGGCTCGAGGTCGGATGACTGAAGCCAGGCCTGTCGGCGGGCACCGATGCCAGCTCCCGCAACTCAGGCCGACGCCTCAAAGCCATCGTATGCCGCCCGAGAAATAAACTTCGAGCACACTCGAATACTATTGGACAAGGTCTGGAACCTCTGCAAGGGTTCCTCGGAGATACCAGCCGAGAACCCGGCGATTTCCTTCGCCAGGTCTCGGAGGAACATGCCCATATATAGCTGGTATGTCTGGACTCGGCAGGCCAGCATGGAGCCCTGGAAGCACTTCCTACCGAGGGCATCCAGGTTACGGGCCTCCTTACCCGGCGGCACCGAGGAGTGCATCTTTTGACTCTTAAGTCGATGCAAGGCCGATTCCACAACCATAGAGTGGTGCGGTAATTGCGCCTTTTGGAACCCAGGACTCTTGCGGACTCGATACATCGAATCGACCCGCTTGCTCAACACCGGCATCGAGGCCGGGCATTCTCACATGCGAAAGAGCAGCCGCTCCAGCATAGGAGGGAACGGCACAGTAAAGGCCTCCTTCGGGGGAGAGTCATACTGGAGGGCCTCGAGCTCTTCGGCGCGGGGCTCCTCCTCGGGATCCACGGGGAAGGCCAACGCCTTGGCCATACCCCTCACAAAATCGGAGAAGCGGGTATCCTCCGGAGGGGATCGCCTCCAAGGCTCCGACTCAGGCGAGTCGGAGGGGACACTGAGTCTGAAAAGAACTGAGTGACTCGTCCCCTTCCGTGTCCCAGCCCGACGCCTCCGTCGAGAGGTTCCGTGCGGGCGGGGGTTCGCCACGACGCCCTCGGTCCCGAACGGGAGGCCGAAGGAGACCTCGACCGAGGATCGACTCGAGCACGTACAGACTCGAGGATCGACTCGGCCGCCGGTGTCGACTTGGGTGTCGATGTCCCGGTGGTTGGGGCAGATGCACTGGCGATGCCGGTCATAAATGCCCGCTGCTGGTCCATGAAGGCAGAGATACTGCGCTCCAAGGTAGTCATCCTGAGACCAAGCTCAGAAGACCCGGCAGCCTCCGACTCGGGCCCCGACGGCGTCGGGCCCGACATTGGTTCCGGAGGGGAGTCCAGGAGGACTATAGCACTCACGTGTCCAGGCGGCTCCTGCTCCAAGCGAGGAAGTTTGGAAGGCCTCTCCGCCTCCGAGGGCTCAGGGCGGCTGACGGGGCTAAGCGACCCGGCCTTCGAGGGACCAGGTGCATCCTCCGACACCGCCCGAGCGAGTTTCTTCTTCTGACGATGTTCCCGGTCGGGGGACCCCCGTTCAGAGGAACTCCGATGATACTCGTGGCCGGAGCCATGAGACGAAGCCTCCGACGAGGTCCGGGCCTGACCGGACTCAGGGTCAGAGAAGATTTGTTCCTTTTGTGACTGTCGACTCCTCAATGACTTTGAGGATATTCTGCTGCATGGACCACAACCCTCCGAGTCATGGTTGGGTCCGAGACAACGGAGGCAGCAGTCATGCATGTTAGTAAGAGACATCAGTTTGGAACAACGATCACATTTTTTAAACCCGCTGGCAGCCATCGGCGAAAGAGGGCCCCGGTGAGGTCGAAAGACCATGCTGCCAGGGGTGAAGAAAGTGGCGGGAACGCTAGTTAGGACAAAAAAAAAACTGAAAAAGAAAATGTGAACGGGCTCGATAAGGATATCGAGGCCAGGAGGGGACACGCGAACCGAGAAAAAACAAACTAAAGAAATAAATCAACTTTTTCAGCGGCGATAACAAACTACGTCTGTAGGGCTCCGCGGAAAAAAGAAGACTGAGCAAGATGGCGCCCTCGGGCAGGAAGGGGACCGCGCATGCGTGCTGCAATCCCAAAGGCTTTCTTTGAAAGCTGGGGAAATTGCTCCACGAGGGCTCCATCGGCGACGTTACCCTTAAGTGAGGACTGACTTCCTGCTTGGTCCTGGAGAAACAAAGAAACGAACGCCGCACCCTGCATTTAACGTTTCCTATCGGCGTAAGCTACGAATAAAAACCTCCCCTTCCAGAAAAACCGAGAACTGGAAGAGAAACCAATAGGCTCAGGAGAAAAATCAGATACCACCTTTTGGAAGGACGACAGGACTGCTCGCAAACACCACCCTCTATCCAGAAAGGGTGAAAACGGCTCATGACATGACAACGCCTAAAACTCTGAAACTCGTCACGCCAAACAACGAGCTATCAAAGCCACTGTCTATAACAGCAAATCCTTTACGGACGCCTGGAGTAAAGAATCAAAAGGGCTCTTTAGCTAATGCCTCTAAGGCCCAATCGGGATCCCCCGGCGGCACCCGAGCTCTCCTTGAGGAGCGCAGTCAGATCCCAACTTAAGGAAACGCTACACATTGATCTGAACACCTAGCGCTATTCCCTTCACAGAACCTCTACAGCCAGAAACAGTAGCCCGCTGGATCCTCTAAGGAACTGGCCACTAGTTCCTTCAGACACTGTCCTGCAGAGAACTCAGACCAAGGATACAGACACCTTTGTCGCCCGGACTTGCCGCCGTGAACAGCAGCCTTCCAAAAGGCGCTAAGCACAGATCTATGTAGCAGAAGCAGCCTGTCTCCTTGCTCTCAACAAGGTGGCGAAGACTGCCGCAGAATAACTCTTCTTCTTCAGCACCGCCCATTCAAAGGCCAAACCGTAGGCGGGCACCGATCCACCTGAGACATTCATCGCGGACCTAGCCGCAGCAGAATGTCCGCTACCGACAACTTCTAGGAAAAGCCTGTTGAGTAGGCGAATGAGAAAAGCCTAGTATGGCCATCTCGTCCAACCGAGCGCTACCAAGAGTACCTTTCTCCGAAAGCCTCGATACGCCAACTAGTTGCCCTGTGAGAGCCCACAGGGAAAGGACAAGACAAAGACTTAATTGGGAGTTTACTAACCCCCGACTTGGATGAACCATCAGCTGCCCCATTCCTCCACCAGAGAGACCGCCGGGTGAACCCCAAGGAAGCCAATAATATTAGCTAGCGCTTGAATTAAGCCATAATGCACATTTGCCCCATAAAGCAAAATCAGGCTCTAGTCGATTCAACTCCCTGATCCTTTCCTGTTCCAGGCGAGTAGACTGCCGTAAACACTGCGACCACCTGAAGCATGCTCTTGCCTCCCCAGGCTCCACAAATGGGACCTTGTAAGGCCAGAGCACTGCCCCCAACGATCGCTTCAGTGAACCATATACTTTCCTATCTTGCGATAAAGAAGATTGCTAGGGCTCTTCCATACAGTGAGTCCACACCCCCTGGTAGTGCAAGGTGTGCACCCACCCATGTAGTACCCAGGCCTGCCCCTGCCTAGCCTCAAAATGTCAATCAAGAACAGGCGAATTCAGGACAGCTGAATTTTTATTTTTATTTTTTTTTTTTTTTAAAGGTAAAGACCCCTCTTAACCAAAAATTCCTTCAGCATATGTTGAGATGCTCTTTCCGTGCCAACAATATGAAGTAGAAAGAACTCCCAAACACAGGCATACTAATCCACAGCCTTCCTGCTAGAGTAACGCCCCATTCCGTCTGACTGCACAAAGATGGACTTTATATTTTAAGTTCAACTAGCACCTGGTGATATGAAATACAGCTCTCATTCTGCAGTGGCAATTGAGTCAGCAATGAAGAAGCCGAGAAACTGCAGACCAGTTCCCATTATACCACCTGGTAAAGACTCCACTTTTAGACCACTGAAGCAAAAAAGCATGACAGAGTGCCTTGTGTCCTGCCAGTAGCTGATCGAATTGAAGTGATTCAGTGTATGTAGGGCATTATCCAGAGAACGCAAGGCCCCTCCTCCAGGCTGACTCCACATTCACAGTCTAAACCGGCAGTCACCTTGGCTGATGCCGATCAGCGCGGAAGCCATCTTGTAAGCCCAGCATATGAAGTATGCCTACTAGAGTCTGAGCCGCTGCCATTGCTGCCAGAGAACTAGCCTGGCTGCATGCTTCTGGCCCCCCATTAAGGCATTCACTGAACACTAGCAGAGACTCTCCGTACTGGAGAACCTCTGATAAATGGAATGGGAGCATAGATAGCTTCAAAGGCCAGAGTTCTATTGTGCAACGTCTCTCTGCTGAGCTGCCTTTTCCATATGTAAAATTAAACCACATATAGCCAAAATTAAGACATTACAAATCTACCATAAAATCTTATAATTTGGGCAAAGCCAAACTAAACAGGAACAATTTTCCATTGAGAAACCACACAACTATAAAAACTCCTCTCATGACATAATGCTTATGGCAGAGCATTCCACATCTGTGGACTGGCCATGGCGCTCACCCAAGCATCTGTTACACCCATCCAAGAGAGTTATCACCATAATTCCTTTTGACTTGAATATGTTTACAGCGGATCATAGCGCTATATCACAGCAGCTAAGCCAAAATATTACCCTGCCATATAAACCGACTTTAACGCTTTATAGGACCTTCTATGGATAGCAGAAGGAGATTCTTGTAAATCAACATAGCTATGCCCCTTTTTCGTTTTTTTTTTTTTTTTTTTTTTTTTTTTTTTTAAATTATAGGACCCCAAAAACCAAGTTTCCACCAACTCCAATGAAATCAAAGCAGATCAGCTAAAATTACCTGAACTGCTCCTATAGCTTTGCAAGAAGCTACCAGCCCCTGCTGCACCCAGTTGTCCTTCCCCCCTTATCCTGGGGGATTCTGCATTGCAGGAGGCGTTGTGCACCCCCTGCCAGCCTGCTGCGTCTGCCAGGGAGCTGAAGAGCAAAATAGAAAGTAGAATCCCTGGAAGCAAACAGTGTCCCGTCCTAGGGATTCAGGACACAAAAGGTAAAAATCAAAAGTAAAATCAACAGTGTTAGCTAAAAATGAACAAGGCTCTCTCTCACTAAAGCGAGTTTTTCTTTTTGAAATCCCACCGAAGTCCGTGGGACCCAAGCTTTCAAATACAGCCCCTAATGCTGTGCATTAACCACAACCAGAGAAATGAAATGAAACCCTGCTCTAGTAATAGATGAGAATTTCCTGGGAAGGGCATGCTAAGTGTTGCTATGAAACACAGAGGCACCTCCCCAGGCCTTCCTGCAGTCAGAGAAATAGCAGTGGAATACGCCGACCACCTTGCAAATGGAGGTCTTAGAGGTTGCTGCCTGTGTGAACCTGATGAGTAATATGATTTTGTATTTTACCCCCCCCCCCCCCCCCCAGGCATGGGGGCACTGAATACTATATGTGATTCATGAGCAGCGCTGCCATTCGGCAGCCTTTAGGGCACCAGAGCCCGACCAACGATACAGAAGTTAAGAGCTTTAAATCTCGGTCATATAATCCTGATTTTGAGAACATTACAGCTGCCCTGTGGCATTTCTTTCGTGACTTGCAGATAATGGCTGCATACACACAGTCATAGAAAGGCACTACTGAATGTACCAGCTGCCCTCTGGTGGCCATAGACCGTAGCACAGGCACTTCTTGGTTGACAGTTTAACTGTCAGTCTATTTTTTTTTTTTATATCCTAAAGGTTTCCTAAACCTGTCCCTGTGAATTTTGGACAACTTTCACTATAGAAAACAAAAGCACACTTCCAAGCTGCCCCTCCTTCCAACTACAAGTTAGGGCTCTGCCCTTGAACCTAAAAGCTGGAAATTTGCCTAATATCCTGGGACTTAACAGATGCTCCTCAGAGACATGATTAGGAGGGAAAGAACATGTGGTATCAGGGATCAATGCCAAAACTGCTGTCTTAAGTTTATTCTTATTTATTTTATAAAGAGGATTGACAAGTCCCCCTTAAGGCTGAGGAACCCCCTGAGCCTCAAAAAAAAACCCTACAAACAAAAGAAACAAACACTAGGCCCAAAAATCTAGCTATTCTGCCTGTTTTCCTCACACAGGCAGCTCACTGCAACTCTCGCCATGCGGTCCAAATACCTAGAGAGGAAATGGCCGCCTCTTTGCCAATGAATTTTGGCGCCAAGAACAGCCGCTGCAAAAAGGAGGCCTCAGTAGACCGACAGAGCCCGAAGGCCTTACCTGCAGGGCAGAAAGCCACACAGTCTGCTCCTACCACCTTGAATTCCTCCGATCCTCAAGCCGTGCTGATGCGCCTGGCAGCCGCGGCAAGGATCGCTCAGCCGGTTCCACAGAGTAAAATTAAAATCCCGCAGCAACGGAGAGGCTACGTCTCACACAGCTTCAGTGTGGCTGTACGGGTCCCAGAGCTCTCTCCTGTACAGTCAAGGGAGAGAGATCCGCACCGGCAAATGCCTGCAGCAAGTGAAAATAACTGACAAGCAGGGAAGACGAGAGCTGCTACTAATTTAAAAAGCCAGGCTAAAATTTAAAAATTACTGTAAATAAGAAAATTTGCTCCTAACTAAAGGGAACTAATCCCCGATTGCCAATTAACCAAAAAGGTAACAATTAAAAGTAAAATTAAAAGTAAATTAAAAGGTAAAAATCAAAAGTAAAATCTGAATAGAATTTGTCACACTAAATGCTCCTTATCTGTTCTCCCCAAGTGAGCCCAGGAGCTAGGCTCACTATGTCCTCCTGCTGCAAGGAGACTGGACACACTGGAGGCTGATGGGAGATACCAGCAGGCTATATCCAGTGATGTCACAACTTTGACATGCCCAGTCTCCTAGCTGCAGGAAGAGGTGCACAACCCAGAGGTAGAGGACTAAACTGGAGGAACGATAAGGAACTTGCCTTTTATCATCAGGAAGGAGGGGGCTCATAAGCTCTAAATCTCCTGTGACCTCCTTATACAAGATATAGGAACTGATCCTAGCAGAAAGCATGGAAGCCTGGAAGGATCGACGTCCAAAGGCGTCACGAGTCCTACACTCACATCCTGGAGGATTAGATGCATGCCTTTTTGCACTCTTTATCCATCTCATGGCCGATTCCACGACCATGGAATGGTGTGGTAATTGAGTCTTCTGAAACCCAAGACAAGGAGGAACTCGATACATGATGTCGAGTCTTCGAGAGTGAGGAGATGTGGTTAGAGGTGTTTCCCACATCCTTAACATAAGATCATGCAAGATCTCATGAATAGATTAGGTAGCTGCCTCCTTGGGAGCTTTAGGGTATTATAGGATTTCTAATTCCTTTGCCCTAGGCTCTTTTTCAGGAGCCACTGTGATGGAAAGACTTCGGGCCACATCTCGGATAAAATCCTGAAAGGACATATCCTCTGGTGGAGACATCCTACGCTGAGGAGAAGAGGAATCCTCAGGAAGAAGTACTCTGGTATCGGCAGAGCTTTCAGTCTTTAGACTCATCCGAGGATTCAAAGTACACAACACAACAGAACACAAAATGTAAGAATAGGTAATCAAACATCCAACACATACAAACAAGAAATAGGTTTACCACAAGGTTCAGCGCTTTCAGCCTTACTTTTCAATATTTATATAAAGCCGGTCTGCAACATCTTTAAAAAATTTGGAGTACAATATCACCTTTATGCGGATGATATTATGATGTACATACCTTTCACAATTCCTAACCTACCGATCCAACTTCTATCAGAGTGTTACAATGAAATCACAATCTGGCTAAAAACCCAAAACCTCCACATAAACCATGCTAAAACCGAAGTATTAATCGTAACAAAAAAACCAATCATATATGCCTCCAACCCACATAACACTACAAAACCAAGAAATTAAAATAAAAAACGAAGATATCTAGGTGTCATTTTAGACACACACCTTACAATGGAAACCCACATTAGAAATACCATAAAGAAAATCTACTTCAAACTTAAAATCCTCAAACAAACAATTACGCCCCCTTGTATTTATACAAGATTTCATTAATATAAAACTCAGGCTACCATAACTCCCCACTTCGATTTCGCCAACTTAATACTTATGGGCATCTCAAAACAAAACATCAGAAGAATCCAACTTGCGCAAAATGCAACAGCTAGAGTTATATTACAAATAAACTCCCTCCAACATATAACACCGATACTAGCATCCCTTCACTGGTTACCAATACAAAGCAGGATAATATACAAAACAATAATAACTACATTGAAAGCCTTAAATGACATGGCCCCGAAGACGTTATGTAATCTAATAGGCAAAGAACCACCTAAGCCCACTCTTAGAAAAGGACAATCAAACAAACTAAAGATTCCAAAAGAATTCATAAAAACCCACAAATTAACAAACAGAGCCTTTTCCCATATAGCTCCAACCATCTGGAACTCGTTACCAGAGGACTTATGATCACTATCAGAGATAATGGAATTCAGAAAAAAATTGAAAACGTATCTATTCAATAAACACTATAATACCATGGAAAACCCTCCACTCAACTTAGATAAAGGCTAAATACGAACCTACCCACATCAAGCTTATACACCCTACTATAAAGGATAACATTCAAAACTTAAATAAATAACACTCCATTCCTATGCCTTGATACTCCTACTTGTATATAGTTACAACTGGTATGTTCTGCCTAATGCGGTACAGACAGTACTTCTGTTTAAATTGTTACACACTGTTATAGTTGAAATATCCTGATTAGTTGTTGAATCACTGAATTATGCAAGTTAAGATGTTCTATGTAATAAGTTATAATGTTCAATGTTCTATGTAAAACAAACTCTGCTTTGTTAACTGTTAATTGTACACCGCAACTGATCGCTGGAAGATGCGGTATATAAATAAGTGTTAAATAAAGTATCTCCGATCCAGGTGATCGTGCAAGGCACGGTACCGGTACTGATCAAAGTCGGCATCAGAGTGGTCCGGTACTGAATTGTCGATGCCGGATAGAGACACATGACTCTGTCCTGGTAGAATACCTGCCGATGTCGATGCTGGTACTGGTTGAATTGTCTGAAGCGGTTTCAGGGGCATCGAGGCTGTGAGAAAAGCCGCCAGACTGCGTTCAATAGCCAAGACTTTTTCTGGTCTATCGATGCTGCTGATGCTTGGGTATCGGTGCCGGATGAAGCAGCCAGAACCCCAGAGCATGGCACCAGTAGTTCTGTCGAGGTTGAGGCCTCAAGAACATCCTGGAGCCCCGTTAGTATTTTGGAAGCCGAAGCCTCCCCGCTAGGGCAATTTTGCCGGTGAAAGTCCCTCAAGGGCAACGCCAGAGGCATCTTGATGCTTAGGAGATCTACCCTTTGAGGAGCAGCCAGATTTGTGTTTAATTACCTGAGATCCATGGGAGGAAGATGAAGCCCTGGAAGACGTCGATGCCACAGAGGGAGGAGCAGCCTAGTGGTTGGGGCAAGGTACATAAGATATGCCATACTGGGTCAGACCAAGGTCCATCAAGCCCAGTATTCTGTTTCCAACAGTGGCCAATCTAGGTCATATGTACCTAGCAGTTTCCCCAAGGGACACAGGTTCCACAATGCTTGTATTGGTTCAAGCATTGATATCCTGGGTCCCTTCTTAATAATGGCTTATGGACCTTTCCTCCAGGAACTTGTCCAAACCTTTTTTAAACCCAGCTACACTAACAGCCTTTACTACATCCTCCGGTAACAAATTCCAGAGTTTGATTACACGTTGAGTGAAAAAATGTTTTCTTTTATTAGTCTTAGTTTACCCTGTAGCTTCATTGCACGTCCCCTAGTCTTTCTATATTCTGATAAGGTAAACAATCGATCTACGTTTACCCGTTCCACTCCGCTCATTAATTTATAGACTTCTATCATATCTCCCCTCAGCCGTCTCTTTTCCAGGTTAAAGAGCCCTAACCTTTTTAGCCTTTCTTCATAGGAGTATCCTTCCATCCCCTTTACCATTTTGGTGGCTCTTCTCTGAACCTTTTCTAATAACTCTATATCCTTTTTAAGATACGGCGACCAGAATTGCACACAATATTCAAGGTGCGGTCTCACCATGGAACGATAGAGGCATTATAATATCCTTTGTTTTATTTTCCATTCCTTTCCTTATCATACCTAGCATTCTATTTGTTCTTTTGGCCGCCGCTGCACACTGGGCCGAGGGTTTTAACATGGTATCCACAATGACGCCTAAATCTTTTTCCTGGGTGGTGGTTCCTAATGTGGAACCTTGCATCGTGTAACCATAGTTTGGGTTGTTCTTCCCTAGGTGCATAACCTTGCACTTGTCCACATTAAATTTCATCTGCCATTTTGATGCCCAGTCTTCCAATCTATCAAGATCCTCTTGCAATTTTCCACAATCCTCTTGGGTTTTAACAACTTTAAATAGTTTTGTGTCATCTGCAAATTTGATAACCTCACTCGTTATTCCACTTTCCAGGTCATTTATGAATATGTCAAAAAGCAGCGGACCCAGCACAGATCCCTGGGGTACACCACTATTCACCTTTCTCCATTGGGAAAATTGGCCATTTAGCCCTACCCTCTGCTTTCTATCTTTTAAGCAGTTCCTGATCCACAATAGTACACTGCCTCCTATCCCATGACTCTTTAGTTTTGCCAAAAGTCTCTCATGAGGGACCTTGTCAAAGGTTTTCTGAAAGTCCAGATACACAATATCAACCGACTCACCTTTGTCCACCTGATTATTCACTCCTTCAAAAAAACATAACAGATTAGTAAGACAAGATCTTCCTTGTCTAAAGCCATGTTGGCTGTCTCTCATTAGTTCATGACTATCTACATGCTGAGTAATTTTATTCTTTATGATGGTTTCTATCATTTTTCCCGGTATTGACGTCAGGCTCACCGGTCTGTAGTTTCCCAGATCACCCCTGGAACCCTTTTTAAAAGGTACTGGGTTCAAATCCCACTAGAGGACAGCAACCTTGGGCCGGAAGGACTGGGGTTTCTAGTCCCACAGATGCTCCTTGTGGTCTTGGGCAAGCCACTTAACCCTCCATAGCCCATGTTCCCTGTAAGTATTAGTGTATGTGTCTCATAGCCCCACGTGTTAAATGTATCCCCCAATTGTGTTGTGACCGCTTTGATTGAAGGATAAGGTGGTATACAAAAACCGTCTAAATAAATAAAATAAAGAGGCTGCCTCGGAGGGAAAAAGGGTGCTAAGTTTAGTAGCTCAGTTTTGCCGGCCCCTTTTCGACATCATCCCACAGGCAACACACTCCGAAATAGAGTGGTCAGGACCTAAACATTTGAGGCAGCACTCATGGCTGTCAGTGATGGAGATGGTACCGCCACACTTAGAACACTTTTTAAAACCCGAAGCGGGTTTTTCCATTGAGGGAAAAAAATTGGGCCTAGTGCCCAAAATGGCGCGTGGCAGCCAAAAAGAAAAATTACTGGAGAAACTCCATAAACAAGGGTTTTTTTTTTTTTGATAGAAAAAAGAAAAAGAACCAGCGGTACCGGTACAGCATTGAGGGAAGGCAGACGTGACCACAAAAAAGGGAAATTTTCTGCGGTGACAGGATGTGCGACCTGTCGGCTCCGCGGAAAAAGAACTGGAAAGGGACAGTTGGGAAAGTTGGGAAGGCAGCATGCAGGCGCTGTGGGATGCTCCCAAAAGCTTCCCTATTGGATGCTGGGGAGCATTCCAGCGCAGGTTCCATCGGTACCGACGATACCCATATGTAAAGACTACATTCCTGCTTGTTCCTGGAGATCACCTGTTACAAGGTAGTAACTACACTTTCTCTGGGAACAAGCAGGAAGTCAGGCCTCACATGTGATGCCCCAGCTACAGGCTACTGAGAAACAGTATAAAATGTCATGCTAGCCAGAGAAGGTGAGCATGAATTGCAGTAGTCGAGTCCCACTTAGAGACTCTCGCATGACCCAAGTGTCCAGTGGAGAATCAGCACTGGTAGCCTGAACACAGAAGGGTCGGAGGGCAGGAGTTGCCTACACCCCGAATAGATTACCATTCCCCCTAGATGTATCCCTGTCTACACCTACTGTGCTGTCCATCTCGACTAGATTGTAAGCTCTGATGAGCAGTGACCATCTTACATGTCTGTATAGTGCTACAAGACGTATGCAGCACTGCACAAATGCTTAGTAGAAGTAGTAGTAGAATGGCCTGGCTGAAGGCACTGTCCCGTCAGGACTCCCTCTCCAGGCAGTAGTGAGCTGCGACGATATGGACCAAAGACCAGGTGGCGGCCCAGCAGATTTCTGTCACAGGTACGGAATGCAGATTTGCCACGGAGGTAGCCATGGCCTTGATGTGGTGTGCCATGACCCAGTGATCCAGCGAGATCTCAGCCTCTCAGACAAGGACAATGCAGTCCACCCCCCAAGTGGACAGAGTTCACTTGGTGACAGGAAGCCCTAGTCGACTGGGGTCATAGGAGACTAAAAGCTGAGGTGCTCTGCGGTAGCCCCAAGCCTGTTGCACATTGGACAGAGCCCTCTTACAATCCAGAGTATGGAGAATGGTCTCTGCCTTGCCGGCGTGAGGCCTTAGGAAGAAGGTGGGGAGCACCACCTCCTGATTGAAGAGGAAGGGGGATACCACCACTACCTTTGGCAGAAACTTGGGGTGTGTGCAGAGCACCACCCTATTCTTGTAGAACCTCGTGTAGGGTGGCTGCCACGAGAAACACAACCTTCCAGGAGAGGTACTGCAGGTAGCAAGTAGTCAAGGGCTCAAACAGCAGCTTAGTGAGTTGTGAGAGCACCACATTGAGATCAGACTGTTGGTGAGCGGATGGGGAGCTTGGACAACATAAGGCCCCGCAGGAAACGAGAGAAGGGGCTGGGCTGAGAGTCTTGCCATTGGCGGAATGGTGGTGTGCCACAATAGCGCTTAGGTGCACCCTGACTGAGTTGGATTTCAGTCCCACCTGGGGACAGGTGGAGTAGGTACTGGAATACCAGCTGCACTGAGCAGGAGAAAGGCTTTGCCTGCCTTTCCATGCACTACACCAAAGGTAGATGCCACTTTAAGGCAAACGCCCTTGTCGTGGAGGCCTTGCAGGCAGCCAGAAGGACCTCTTCCACATCTCATGGGAGGTTGAAGGGAGCTAGAGCTACCCTATCAGCAGCCAAGTCATGAGCAACAGGGAAACCAGGCTGGGGTCACTGTTCCCCAGCTGTGCGTGTGTGCGCGCACACACACCTCGCCGAGCGAGCGCACACACTTTACAAAGTCCTAAACTTCAAAAACACTGACTTCAATAAAATGGCCGAGTACTTAAAGGAGGAGATGACGGGGTGGAAGAAGATAAGGGAAGTGGAATTGCAATGGACTAAACTAAAGGCGGCAATAAAAGGAGCAACAGATAAATATGTAAGAAAAATAAATAAAAACAAGAGGAGAAGGAAACCTATTTGGTTTTCCAAAGAGGTGGCTGCGCAAATAAAGGCAAAAAACACAGCTTTTTCAAAATTCAAAAGCTTGCAAACAGAAGAACACAGAAATGAATACAGGATCCAACTCAAAGTTTAAAAGAGTAATAAGGATAGCAAAATCAAAGGCAGAAGAAAAAATGGCTAAAGATGTTAAGGGTGGCAACAAAACTTTCTTCAGGTATATTCAGGAAAGGAAGAAGATCAGAGTTGGAATTGCAGGACTCAGAAGTGCTGGGAAAGGACTCGTGGAAAGTGACACTGAAAAAGCGAAATTGCTAAACAAATACTTCTGCTCTGTTTTTACTAAAGAAGATCCTGGAGATGGACCAGCTGTGACTCCCAAATATAAAAATAGGACTGAAGTAGATACCACACCATTCACAGAAGATGAGGTGTTAGAACAACTTGCTAAACTGAAAGTGGACAACGCCATGGGACCGGATGGGATACATCCCAGGATACTGAAAGAGCTCAGAGAGGTTCTTGCAGGACCGTTAAAGGATGTCTTCAACAGATCCTTGGAAACAGGAGTGGTTCCTCAGGACTGGAGAATGGCTAATGTTGTACCTCTACACAAAAGTGGTGAGAGGGAGGAAGTGTCAAATTACAGGCCCGTGAGCCTTACCTCGGTGGCAGGAAAAGTAATGGAGGCGCTCCTGAAAGAGCAAATAGTGAACTTTCTCAAAACCAACAGGTTGCAAGATCCCAGGCAACATGGTTTTACCGAAGGACGGTCTTGCCAAACAAATCTGATTGAGTTCTTTGATTGGGTGACCAAGGAACTAGATCTGGGGCATGCAATGGATGTCATCTATCTGGATTTCAGCAAAGCCTTTGATACTGTTCCTCATAGGAGGCTTGTCAATAAACTCAGTAGCTTGGGGATGGGTCCCAAGATAGTAAACTGGATTAGAAATTGGTTGACTGACAGACAACAGAGGGTGATGGTACATGGAGCTCACTCGGATGAGAGGAAGGTGATTAGCGGGGTGCCTCAGGGTTCGGTCCTGGGCCCGGCACTGTTCAATATATTTGTGAGTGATATTGCTGAAGGACTGAATGGAAAGGTCTGTCTTTTTGCAGATGAGACAAAAATTTGCAACAGAGTGGACTCCCCAGAGGGAGTGGATAACATGAGGAAAGATCTACAAAAGCTGGAAGACTGGTCTAATGCTTGGCAACTACGATTTAATGTGAAAAAGTGCAGTGTCATGCACTTGGGTAGCAGAAATCCAAGGGAAAAGTACACAATAGGGGGTGAGAGGTTGGTATGCACGGTTCAGGAGAAAGACCTTGGTGTGATTATCTCTGATGATCTCAAGGTGGCAAAACAGTGCGACAAGGCGGTGGCAAAAGCCAGGAGGATGTTGGGCTGCATTCAAAGAGGGATTACCAGCAGAAAGGAAGAGGTACTTATGCCACTGTACAAGTCACTGGTGAGGCCTCACTTGGAATACTGTGTTCAGTTTTGGAGGCCATATTTTGCAAAAGATGTAAGACGACTGGAAACTGTTCAGAGAAAGGCGACCAAAATGATTTGGAGCCTGCGTCAGAAGCCTTATGAGGAGAGACTTGAAGACCTAAATATGTACACTTTGGAGGAGAGGAGGGACAGGGGAGATATGATTCAGACCTTTAAATACTTAAAGAGAAATGATGAACAAACAAACCTCTTCCAAAGACGGGGAAGCTGTAAAACTAGAGGGCATAACATGAAGCTGCAAGGTGGTAAATTGAAAGGCAATGTCAGGAAATATTTCTTCACTGAAAGGGTGGTGGATGCTTGGAATGCCCTCCCGATGGAAGTGGTGAGGGCAAACACGGTGATGGAATTCAAAACGGCATGGGACAAACACAGTGGATCCCTTTACAGCAACAGGATAAAAGCAAAATAAACAGTACCATCTAACTTCTGAACTATCTAGCGTCTGAACAAATAAGGGTGTCCTACATGGAGTGGTGGGTTCACCCCTAAACAGAAACAAAAACATGGGGAGGGGTGGCCTGCACAGAGCGACAGGTGCACCTACCCTTGCCATCTTGCTGGGCAGACTAGATGGACCATGCTGGTCTTTATCTGCCGTCACTTACTATGTTACTATGTTACAACAGAGCACACAAAATACGGTTCTGATTCTGATAGAAAACAGACTTCTTAACAATTTAAAAGTTGTGATTGTAATTACTAGAAATTTTCCGCTTCATTTAGTAATTGTCTATTTTCATTTAATTTGATTAAAATTAATGTGGTGTACATACTGTATTCTGACGTGTAGTCAAATTATAACTCCGAGTGTCATTATGTGGCACACAAAAATGTAACCTTCCTTCAAAAGCTGCACAACTGATTTTATGCGCACACAGCCTACAGAAAATTAGAGGGAATATTGGTTGGGGTGCAAGAGAGCCCCTTCCTGTGAAAGTAGTCCTGGGGCATAGCCCAAGGGAATTGACAATACTACTGACAGGAAACGTAGCAGGAACAGAGGTTGCTGGGACCACCTGGGGGCTATCAATCTCAGTGATGCTCTGTTGCTCTGAGCCTTGAAGAGGGTTTTGGCAACCAGTGGTGTTGGTGGGAAGGCACAGAAGCAGCCTTCTGTCCATGGAATGAGAAACGCATCTGCTGCCACCCAGGACAGCTGCAGCTGGCAGGAGCAGAAGCTGGGCAACTACGTGTTGTCAGGGTTGGCAAACAGATCCACTAGGATTGATGCCCCAGAGTTGGAAGAGCCAGACCACCACTCTGGGGTAAAGATGGCACTTGTGCGGCTGGAGAACTCTGCATAGCTTTCTACCTCCTGGGCCAGTAGAATGCCTTGGCGGACTGCCCGCAGGAGCATCTCATTGCATGTCGCATATGAGCGGAGGGTCACCACCAATGTTCCCTCTAATTTTCTGTAGGCTGTGTGCACATAAAATATCAGCTGTGTGCAGCTTTTGAAGGAAGGTTAAATTTTTGTGCGCCACATAATGACACTCTGAGTTATATACAGAATACAGTATGTACACCACATTGATTTTAATCAAATTAAATGAAAATAGACGATTACTAAATGAAGTGGGAAATTTCTAGTAATTACAATCATAACTTTTAAATTTTAAGACGTCTGTGTTGTTTTCTATCAGAATCAGAGCTGTAATTTTTGTGCGCTCTGTTGTAAAGTATGTGCGCTCTCGGCGAGGTGTGCGCGCGCGCACACGCGCACAGCTTAGAGGGAACAGTGGTCACCACCTCCTGGCAGAGGGACTACGCCCCCGTGCCTCCATGCCTGTTCACCTAGAATTGTGCAACCTGGCTGTCCGTCTGGACCACCACCAACTGGTGTTGGAGCATGTGGTTGAAGGCTCCGAGGGCTAGAAATATCACCCGAAGGTCCAGAAGGTTGATCTGCAACTGGCCTTCCGCCTGGGACCAACTGCCTTGTGTGCAGAGGTCCTTGCAGTGAGATCCCCAACCTAGCAGGGAGGCATCTGATAATCCAGCTTTTATTGAGGAACTCTGGCTGAGAAATCTTTGATGAGTTCAGGACAGAAGGCCTGCTTTGGCACGCTGGCTCCCTCCAACAGAGCTCTGAAATAATTAAATAATTGTGTCTCTAGTTCTTTTCCTTCCTGTTACAAGGTTTCAGATAATTAACTAAAGAATCCAGATTCATTGAAGGAGGGCAGGCCCTGAGATAAGAGGGTTCAACAGTTAGGATCCTTTGGGGGGTGGGTGCCTGAAGGTGGCAGCACACTTCTCCTGTTTCAAAATCTGTCTATGGCTTGAGTCCACTGGGGGTAGAGGCACTACCGAGCCGCCCTCAAACATAGGTGAGTGTACAGGGTCACCTGGACCGTGGAGGCCATGTGGCCCAGCAGGCAGAGGAGAAAGTGGGTGGACGGGCATCAAACGGCGGTGCTGCACCTCTATGGCTAGCACCCTGAGACTTCCTGACCTCTCCTGAGGAAGAAAGGCCTTAGCCTGGAGGGTGTTTGAGCCCTTATGAACTCCAGGTAATGAGCTGGGGAGAGGTGGACTTGGGGTAGTTGATGACGAACCCCAAGTGCTGCAGGATGTGGATACTGCGCTCAGCAGCATGGTACACCTCTGCAGCTGTGCCTCCCCTTATAAGCCAGTTGTTCAGGTAGGGAAAGACAAAGGCCCTTTGGAGACTAAGGGTGGCTGTGACCACCGCTAGGCACTTGAAGGCCCTTGGCGATGACACTAGCCCAAAGGGTAACACCTTATATTTGGTTGTGCCCTCCTCCCACCATCAACTGTAGGTATTTGCGGTGGATCATGATGAGTATAAGCATCCTTCAGGTCTAAGGAGCATAGCCAGTCTCCTTGCTGGAGGTATGGCAGCAGTGTTCCAAGGGAGAGCATCTCAAACTTCCCTCACCAGGCATTTGTTTAGATCCCACAGGTATAGTATGGGTCCCGAGGCCCTCTATTCGCTTGGGGAGGAGGAAATAACTGGAGTAGAAGCCTTTGCCCCACAGGTGTCTGGGAACTGGCTCTGCCGCCTTGACCTTGAGGAGGCCTTCGAGATCTGTGAGGAGCAAAGTCTGGTGAAGGAGAGACATAAGGCTCTCCTGGAAAGTAAGAGGGCAGCATCCATTGCAGGTGGAGACAGTAATCCTTCCTGATAACCTGCAGTACCCATGAATTGGTGGCAGAGGACCACCTGTGGGCTATAAGGGAAATCCTGGGAATGAGGGAGGTCAAGCCCAAGGAGTTAAGAACTCTCCAGGCTGGGCCATGGCTGGCACCTGGGTCTTTGGGGGGGGGGGGGGGGGTCTTCTGCTTGCAGAGGCCATGCCCTTGTCTCTTATGCTGCTGGGCTTGCTGTGGGGTGTTGCCAAAGCCCCCCATTTTGACTTGGGAAGATGGGCTTCTTACCAAGGCCCTTCTTGCGGGGATGCACTGAAGTCTTTTTGGGAGTCTGGTCCTTGTCAGGAACTCAGCCTCTATTTTCAGCAGTTTTGTCTGTCATGGGTTTCCCAAAGAGATTGTTGCCTGTATCAGAGAATGAGCTTGTCCTAAACCCACTGCTTAAGGTCAGATGACTGCAGCCAGGCCTGGAGTCGGGCGTTGATGCCCACGGCAGCCACTCTGGCTGAGGACTCAAAGCTGTCGTATGCTGCTCAAGATAAGCGCTTTGAGCATGCCTTGACCACTGAGGCCAGAGACCTGAACCACTGGAGGAGGTTCCCTGTCAAGGCCTGCTGAGAAACCGGCAGGCTCTCTCGCCAGCTTCTTCAGATACATGTCAATGTATAGCTAGTAGGATTGGACTCTGCACACAAGTATAGAGTCCTGGAAGGCCTTTCGGCAGAGGGTCCAGGCCTCCCTACTGGGTGGCACTAAAGAGTGGGTCTTGGCTTTCGAATCTGCACATAACGGACTCAACCAACATCGAGTTGTGGGGAAGTTGGGTCTTCTGGAACCCAGGGCCTCAGACTCTGTACATAGAGTTGAGCCATCTGCTTACTATGGGCACAGAGGCCAGTGTTTTTCCACATACAGAGAAAGCACTCAAGGATTGGAGCGATGGGCACCATGAGGGCCTTCTGGGGGGGGGGGGGGGCGCGTGGCCCTCATACTGGAGAGCCTCCAGTTCCTCTGTGCAGGGGTCCTCCTCCGCTTCACTCTCAACAGTGAGCACCTCAGCCATGTCCCACACAAAGTTGAGGAAGGCAATGTCATTGGGTGGGGAATGATGCTCGGACACTAGGGGAGATGGGTCCGAAGGCACATCTGTGTTGCCGAGTGTTCAGAGATTCCTCATCCTCTGTCTCCCACTCTGATTAAGACTGAGACCCCATGGTTTCTGTGGTTGAGGACCAGGCCCTGAGGCCTGCCACCTGCAGAGGCCCTGAAGTCTGAGCCATGGGAACTGGCTGGGGAGGACCTGTGCCCCAAGGAATGGGAATAGGATCTAATCCTCTGCTGATATGTCTCGAGGCCAGTGGCATTTGAGTATCTGCTTGACTTCCAGGGAAGCCTTATATGCCAAGAGTCCAGTTGTCAGGGCAAATGAACCAAAAGAACCAGAAATATATGCCTGCTGCTGGGCCATAAAGAACATAAGATATGTCATACTGGGTCAGACCAAGGTCCATCAAGCCCAGTATCCTGTTTCCAACAGTGGCCAATGTCATACGTACCTAGCAGTTTCCCCAAAAGACACAGGTTCCACAATGCTTGTACTGGGTCAAGCATTGATATCCTGGGTCCCTTATTAGTAATGGTTTATGGACCTTTCCTCCAGGAACTTGTCCAAACCTTTTTTAAACCCAGCTACACTAACAGCCTTTACTACATCCTCAGGTAACAAATTCCAGAGTTTGATTACACACTGAGTGAAAAAAATATATATATTTTTATTAGTCTTAAAAATAGTTTTACCCTGTAACTTCATTGTATGTTCCCTAGTCTTTCTATATTCTGATAACGTAAACAAATCGATCTACGTTTACCTGTTCCACTCCGTTCATTAATTTATCGACTTCTATCATATCTCCCCTCAGCCGTCTCTTTTCCAGGTTAAAGAGCCCTAACCTTTTTAGCCGTTCATAAGAGTATCCTTCCATCCCCTTTACCATTTTGGTGGCTCTTCTCTGAACCTTTTATAATAACGCTATATCCTTTTTAGGATACGGTGAACAGAATTGCACACAATATTCAAGGTGCGGTCTCACCATTGAACGATATAGAGGCATTATAATTGTTTTATTTTCCATTCCTTTCCTTATGATACCTAGCATTCTATTTGTTCTCTTGGCCGCTGCTGCACACTGGGCCGAGGGTTTTAATGTTATCCACAATGCCGCCTAAATATTTTTCCTGGGTGATGGTTCCTAATGTGGAACCTTGCATCGTGTAACCATAACACAGGTCTGCGACTAAAAAGCTGTTTGATTATTTTCATCTAATTTAAGTATTTTGGTGTACTGAAAACAAAATAAAATATTGAAAAAAAACTTTGACGTTACAATTTGCTACAACATGCAAAATTGTCTTCAAATTTATCAATTTTTTTCAAATTACTATTAATTAATTCACATAAGTGTATTTAAGATATAAAATGCCAAAAAAACCTTAAAGGTGTTGTCAGTTATGTAAAAAAAAAATATAGCACTGTAAATCTGATGGTCAGCAATATATACATAAGCTAAGCAAGTTTTAAGTCCGTGCTTCTAATGGTAGAAGGGGTTAATCTTTCCTGAAGAATCCAGTGGGAGGGAGACACAGGGCAGATAGCAGCAGCTCCGGTCAGTGCAGGGGGGCATGGCCAACACCGACGTCTCGTGTACAGACACAGAGCTGCTCTCTCCTGCATGCCACACTTGTGCACAAATCATCAGGTTCTTGGTTCTAGGCTGTACACACTTTCATTGCAATTCGTGTTAGCTCGTCATTCTTCAACCATTGTTCTGACTTTGAAGATGATACAGGACCAAAATTGTTTTCTCAGGAGGAGATAATGATTTGGTAAGAGACTTGAATCTTCCCAAAGATGCTGCTGAGTTACTCGGATCAAGGCTGAAAAGCAGGAATTTTTTGTTGCCAGGCGTGTCATCTTCATGGTTCACACAAAATAGTAATGGTCACTTGAACGATAATACATACAATGCTAATCAAAAATATCGTTCTTCTTTTAAAGTAAGAGTATTATTTGCACCTTAAGTCTCAGTTTAAAATGACACTGCTACTTAAGAGTAATACTTCAATAGTAGCACACGTGTTCTTTCACATCAATGACCTTGTGCTTGTATATATTTGTATAAAAAAGCACAAGGTCATTGATGTGAAAGAACACGTGTGCTACTATTGAATATTACTCTTAAGTAGCAGTGTCATTTTAAACTGAGACCTAAGGTGCAAATAATACTCTTACTTTAAAAGAAGAACGATATTTTTGATTAGCATCTTCATGGTTCAGACATCGTGAAAAGGAGTTTGTTCCTTACTTCGCCCAGGAAGGCAAATTGGTTTATTGCATCGATGTCGAAGGTCTGATGGGTCAATTTAAAATCCAATATGATTCAGAGCAATGGTGTCTTTTTATAGATTCTTCAAAAAGTCATCTCAAAGCAGTTTTACTCCACAACGGTTTTTACGCTTCCATACCTGTAGGTCATTCTGTACACTTGAAGGAAACCTACGAGAACTTGGCATTGGTTCTTTGTAAACTTAAATATGAAGACCATGGTTGGCAAGTGTGTGGGGACTTGAAGGTCTTGTGCATGCTGCTCGGACAACAAGCTAGGTATACCAAATATCCTTGTTTTCTGTGTCTATAGGACAGTCGAGACCGACAAAATCACTGGACCACGAAGAGTTGGCAGCCGAGGGTGCTAACAGTCGGTGAAAAAAATGTCCTCCGAGAAACTTTGGTACTTTCCCATAAAAGTTCTACCACCTCTCCACATAAAATTGGGATTGATGAAGCAATTCATAAAATCACTTCCAAGAGATGGAGAATGCTTCAAATACTTGGTCACCAAGTTTCCAGGCCTGTCGGAGGCAAAATTGAAGGAAGGTGTGTTCGTCAGACCAAACATTAGAAGGCTTATAGTTGATCAAGAGTTTGTCAATTCCATGACAGATCCTCAAAAAGAAGGGTGAATTGCATTTAAAGAAGCCGTACAGAAATTTAGGCAATAACAAAGATCCTTACTACAAAAAGATCGGACAAATGCTGAAAGCATTTCAAGCTCTAGGTTGCCTGATGAGTTTGAAAGTGCATTTCCTCCAGTCCCACCTTGACTACTTTCCTGAAAATTTGGGAGCTGTGAGTGAGGAACAAGGTGAACGATTCCACCAAGACATTAGAGAGATGGAAAGGAGATACCAGGGAAAATGGAGCATTACAATGATGGCAGACTACCGTTGGATGCTTCAGAGAGACATTCCAGATGCTACTCAAGCATAAATGCACCAAGAGGAGCCTCACAAGGAAGAAAAATCGAGTTTAGTGTGTGTAGGTGAGCTCATTTCAGTTCAAAAAAGGATTTTCATGAAAATATTGTAATAAAACTTTAATTTTATAAGTCTATTTCCATTTATTTTGAGGTATTGCCTTATTTAACATAGTTACCTAAAGTGTCAGGAAACGTGATGCCCTATGACAAAATGGAGGTCATTTCCGGATTCAGCGCACCAAACAAAGATTACGTGGAATAACCAAAACAGCTCTCGAAAAAATATATTTGGGTTGTTCTTCCCTAGGTGCATAACTTTGCACTTGTCCACATTAAATTTCATCTGCCATTTTGATGCCCAGTCTTCCAATTTATCAAGATCCTCTTGCAATTTTCCACAATCCTCTTGGGTTTTAACAACTTTAAATAGTTTTGTGTCATCTGCAGATTTGATAACCTCGTTATTCCCTTTTCCAGGTCATTTATGAATATTTTATTTATTTATTTTATTTATATTCTTATATACCACGCTATTCTGCATCAATGCGGTTTAAATTGAACAAACTGAAATTACATTGAACAGGGCATTATAACTTGGAGATAACTATTTTAGAGGGAACATGGGCTATGGAGGGTTACGTGGCTTGCCCAAGACCACAAGGAGCACCTGTGGGACTAGAAACCCCAGTCCTTCCGGCCCAAGGTTGCTGTCCTCTAGTGGGATTTGAACCCCCGACCTTCCGGCCTGAAGTACCTTGCCCCAACCACTAGGCCACTCCTCCACTCCTGTCAAAAAAGCAGCAGACCCAGCACAGATCCCTGGGGTAAAAACCACTATTCACCTTTCTCCATTGGGAAAATTGGCCATTTAGCCATACCCTCTGGCTTTCTATCTTTTAACCAGTTCCTGATCCACAATAATACACTGCCTCCTATCCCATGACTCTTTAGTTTTGCCAAAAGTCTCTGATGAGGGACCTTCTCAAAGGCTTTATGAAAGTCCAAATACACTATATCAACTGACTCGCCTTTGTCCACCTGTTTCACACCTTCAAAAAAAGGTAACATTAGTGAGACAAGATCGTCCTTGTCTAAAGCCATGTTGGCTGTCTCCCATTAGCCAATGACTATCTACATGCTGAGTAAAACTACAATTTTGTTCTTTAGGATGGTTTCTACCATTTTTCCCAGTACTGATGTCAGGCTCACTGGTCTGTAGTTTCCCGGATCACCCCTCGAACCCTTTTTAAAAATTGGCGTTACATTGGCAATCCTCCAATCTTCAGGTATTACAGATGATTTTAATGAACGTTCAGATTACTAATAGCAGGTCTGCAATCTCATATTTCAATTCTTTCAACACCCTTGGATGTATACCATCCGGCCCAGGTGATTTGCTACTCTTCAGTTTATCTAATAGTTGTAATACATCTTCCCGATGTATTGATATTTCCTTCAATTCTTCCGCACCTTTAATTACCACTTCAGTAATGAGTAACATCCCTACATCTTCCTCAGTAAAGAATTCAGTCTCTCTGCTATCGCCTTGTTGCCTCTTAGTGCCCTTTTAACCCCTTTATCATCTAATGGACCAACTGACTCAGGTTTTTTGCTACGAATGTACTTGAAATAGTCTATTTTGCGTTTTTTGCTTCCGCAGCAAGCTTCTTCTCAAATTCTACCTTTGCCTGCCTTATCAATGCCTCAAAAGAACCAAATCCACACAACGGACCTGCAACAGAGCCTTCGAACTTTATGCCCCATCCCTCTGGAACTCTCTGCCAAACCACATCAGGAACGCCGCTGACATCACATCATTCAAGAAACAGCTGAAAACAGTCCTATTCCGTGAACATCTCTGAACAGAAAAACCACCCCATCCTCAAGAACTAATGCTTAGATACTGCAGAAATGTACATGTCTATGTCCACCCCAAATCATTAATGCTGTCCCCCTGGTGACAGCCCCACCCTAGAAAGTATTGACACCCCCTTGTTATATGTTACACCGCTTTGACCCGGTGAAAAGCGGTATATAAATACAGTTAAATAAATAAATAAATTTGACTTGCCAGTGCTTGTGCTGTTTCCAGGTTTTGTCGTTTGGCTCTTTTTTTCCCCATTTCCTGAAAGATGCTTTTTTGGCAACAGCCTCTGATCTCACCTTTAAACCATGCTGGCAGTTTTTTGGACTTCCTTCCACTTTTCTTAAAGTGTGGAATACAGCTGGTCTGGGCTTCCAAGATAGTATTTAACACACCACATTTGAGTAGCTGCTCGACTTCCAGGAAAGCCTTATATGTCGAGAGTCCAGTTGTCAGGGCAAATGAACCAAAAGAACCAGACAAACGCCCGCTGCTGGGACATGAAGGCAGAGATACTGTGCTCCAAGGTCACCATTCTGGTCTCCATGCCAGTTGGCTCTGCAGCCTTCGATGTGGGCACTGAAGGTTTCGGGCCAGATGTCTGTTCCGTCAAGGGAGGAGTCCTCTGAGGATGGCATCAGATGTTTGAGACCGGTCGTCAGCTGCAGAAGACTCCTTCCGGGACAGCTTGTGAGGCTCCTCCTGCTCCAACTCCTCTGACTTGTGCCTGAGTCTGCGCGACATGGAATGGGATTTCCCCAATTTCCCAGACATGTCCTCTAGGGCTGTCTTTGAGGGGTTCGACTTCTTGCTTTCCACCTCCAGGAATTATCCCTCGGAGGACCTATGGCGACCCTGGCATTGCAGGGCACTAAGGTACCAGAGGGGGCCCTGGAGCGTGGTGTTGCTGGAGACTCCAGTGCAGAGTTGGACTTGCGGAAGATCTTTTCCTGCTGCAGCTGACAGCTCTTGATGGCCTTTGTGGTCATCGCCTTGCAAGGTTTGTAGTCCAAGCTGCTGTGGTCCAGCCTGAGGCAATGGAGGCAGCAATCATGTGGATCGGTGAAGGACATCTTACTGCACCCAGTCATTTTTTGAAACTACTGGAGGCCAGAGGAAAAGGGGACCCTTTCCACCTGGGCATGGGTCTGAGGCCTGTAGCCAAAGAGCACGAATGCCAGTCAAGGAACACCTCAAGAAAAAAATAAAAAAAAAAAAAAAAAAAAACCTACACACAAATCCAAGGAGTAACACAGAGGCAAGTTGGCTCAGGAGTGGGAAAGGAACCAGTATGCATACTGGATTAAACAAGATATTACTACCCCCCCCACCACCACAACCACCCCACCAGCAAGCACTTTTCACTGGGGGAAACGGGGCTGATGTCTGAAGGGCTTTGTGGAAAAAAGGAAACTGAGGCAAGATGGCACCCTTGGGAGGAAAAGGGACCACACATGCATGGTACATATCCCAAAAGACTCCCTTTGAAAGCTGGGGAGATGCTTCTGCCAGGGCTCCAGCGGTGCACATGTCAGCCATATGCGAGGGCTGACTTCCTGCTTGTTCCCAGAGAAAAAGAATTTCAGAAACACAAACACCAAACACATGAAAAGAATTGAAAGGCTGGACTACTAAACTCAAACAGCAGAATTGTTTGGTCAGGTCTTCTGACCACCGAGAGCCTACCAGACAGATTACTTTATGGGTATGACAATATTTACAAATTTTGCCAAAGGTGACATTTACTTACCAATTCATGTCCTTTCCTCCAGTCCTGTTAGACTAGTCCAGATATAGAAGTTACACTTACCTGGTAATTGTGGTTCCTTGAGGAACTCCAGTTTAGTCCTCCACCTCTGGGTAGGGTACCTCTTCCTGCAGCTTGGAGACTGGACATGTCAAAGTCTTGACAACACTGGATGTATCCTGCTGGTCTCTCCCATCAGCCCCCAGTGCACTATTGACAAAAGCAGACTCAAAGGAGCAACAAATAAGTAGCTTTTTCTTTAAGGTTTTATTTTTTCTTTTCAATAAGTCCAACTTTACATTTAACTGAACACAACTTATTACTAACCCCCCCCCCCCACTCTTCCAGCGAGAAGGGGACTGCTTTCCACCCTCACTCTTTCCCGTCCGATGTCTAGCCATAGATAAGAGAGCAGGGACAGCGAGCAAAGAAAGGAAACTAACCAAGACTGCGAGTCAGTTCAGGGTTATACCCACCTGTAACCGTGCACTTCTCCCAAGTGAAGAACCACCGCTAATGACACCATCCCCAGGCAGGAATGAGGACAAAACTGGAGTTCAAGGAACCACAACTACCGAGTGTAAAGAGTAATTACTCACCTGTAACAGGTGTTCCCCAGGAGCAGCAGGAATCAGTCCTCACATATGGGTGATGTCGACGGAGCCCCCATGCGGAGCATTTCCCCAGCTTTCAAAGAAAGCCTTTGGGAATGTAGGCACGCATGCGCGGTCCCCTTTCCGCCCAAAGGTGCCATCTTGCTCAGTCAAATGACATAGCTAAAAAAGACAGCACAAAAAAGAAAAACGAACTATATACAACTGAACTCCAAGGGGAGGAGGGAGGGTCGTGAGGACTGATTCCTGCTGCTCCTGGAGAACACCTGTTACAGGTGAGTAGCTACTCTTTCTCCAGGACCAAGCAGGAAGTCAATCCTCACATATGGGTGACTCCCTAGCTCTGGGCTACCAGAAACCCAGGCTGAAAAATAGAGCTCCATCTAGAGCCCCAGCAACAGTGAGAGAATCTTCTGAGACCACACCTGAACGGTAGCCCAACACCAGGGCTGGAGGGTAGGAGTTGCCTAAACCTCAAAGAGATTATGGAGTACCGCTTGCCCAAAAGCACTGTCCCTACGGGACTCCCTCTGGAGGCAGTAGTGGTCCGCAAAAGTCTGGCTTGAAGACTAAGTAGCGGCCCGGCAGATGTCTGCCAACAGAACAGAGCGGAAGTGAGCTACTGATGCGGCCTTCGCCCAAACTCGGTGGGCTGTGACTCGACCCTCCAGGGAGAGGCCAGCTGACCTGTACGCCCAGGCGATACAGTCTGCCACCCAGATGGACAATGTACGCTTAGTGACAGGCAACCCCAATTTATTAGGGTCAAAGGAAATGAAGAGCTGAGAAGCCCTTCTATGCCCCTGCGTACGTTCAAGGTAAAAAGGACAGCGCCCCTTCTACAATCCAGGGTATGCAAGACAGTCTCTGCTCTACTGGCGTGCAGCCTGGGAAAAAAAACATTGGAAGAACCACCTCCTGGTTGGGGTGGAAGGAGGACACCACCTTTGGAAGAAACCTAGGATGAGTCCACAAGACTACCTTGTTCCTATAGGACCTGGTATACGGCCTATCCGAGACCAGGGCCTGAAGCTCACTCACCCGCCTAGCTGAGGTGAGTGCCACAAGGAACAATACCTTCCAGGAGAGGAAACGTAAATGGCAGGTTGCCATCGGCTCAAAAGATGGGCGAGTCAGTTGCTGCAAGACCACACTGAGATCCCACTCAGGAGCAGGTGGACGAATAGGAGGCTTAAGCATAAGCAGGCCTCTTAGAAAGCGGGACACCAGAGGGTGGCCTGAGAGATTATCCATCCACCTGCAAGTGGTGAGCTGAGAGGGCACTGAGGTGAACCCGGACAGAGTTGGACTGAAGTCCTAGGATGGAAAGGTGGAGCAGGTATTGAAGCAACACCTGGACAGAGCAGGAGAAAGGGTCCTCTTGCTGTTGCGAACACCAAATAGAGAACCTACGCCACTTTAGAGCATAGGCCTTCCTGGTGGAATGTTTCCTGGAGGCCAACACCACCTCTTCAACCTCCCTAGATAGGAGCAAGGGAGCAAGGACTAGCCTTTCGGCAGCCACGCCAACAAATTGAGAGATTTGAGGTTGGGATGCAAGAGGGACCCCTGGTCCTGAGTCAGAAGGTCGGGTTGCAACCCCAGAGGAAGTGGAGCATCCACCGCCAACTGCAGAAGAGGGAACCACGGCTGCATGGGCCACCTGGGGGCTATCAGGATCACCGTGGCTTGGTCCTGCTGGATTTTGAATAGAGTCCGGGCCACCAGAGATGTAGGAGGAAAGGCATACAGCAGGCCCCCTGACCAAGGGATCAGGAATGCATCTGGCGCTGTTCAAGGGATGCAGTTGTCTGGAACAGAACCGGGGTAGTTGCCTGTTGAGCGGACTGGCAAAAAGATCCATGGTGGGAAGACCCCACTTCAGAAAGATCTTTTGCACTACCAGAGAATCCAACTGCCACTCGTGAGGCTGCATGAGTGTGTCCGCCAGGTAGTCTTCCTGGCCTGGGAGGAAGACTGCCCTGAGGGTCATGCCCTGGGTGACAGCCCAGGAGCAGAGAGCTTGTGCTTCCAGGCAGAGAAGTCTGGATCCCGTGCCTCCCTGCTTGTTGACGTAGAACATAGCCACCTGGTTGTCAGTCTGAACTAGGACAGACTGGTGAGACAGGATCTGAGAGAAAGTCCACAAGGCCAGCCGAATGGCCCTCAATTCAAACAGGTTGATCTGCAGGGCGGCCTCCCATGGAGACCACAGGCCCTGGGTGCAGGCTCCCTGGCAGTGAGCCCCCCAGCCCTGCAGGGAAGCATCGGTTGTCAGTACCCGAGTGTGTGGGGAGGCCTGAAAAGGAACACCCCTGACCAGATTTGGGAGATGCCGCCACCAGCATAAGGAGTCCAAGGGTTTGGACACCTTTATTCTGTCTGACAACTTCACTGTGGCCTGCAGCCACTTCATCCTGAGGTACCACTGAGCCGGCCTCATGTGCAGCTGGGCATGTGGGGTGACATGCACTGTGGAAGCCATGTGACCTAAGAGCCGGAGGAAGTTTCTGATCGAGACTAGAGAGCCCGCCCGAAACTGACCAGCCAACTTTATCAGCCTGTGAGCTCTGTCCACAGGCAAAAAGGCCTTTGCTTGGAGGGTATCCAACCTGGCCCCTAGCCCCTATGAATTCCACATCTTGTGAGGGGACCAAAGTGGACTTTGGGAAGTTTATAAATGAACCCCAGGAGCTGAAGCAGGGATATGGTTCTGCAGGTGGCCTGCCTGGCCTCTTGCGGAGACTGGCCTCTGATTAGCCAATCATCCAGGTAGGGAACACAAAGATCCCCTGGTTCCTGAGGTAGGCCGCAACCACCACCAGGCATTTTGTGAAAACCCTGGGGGGCGGAGGTGAGGCCAAAAGGAAGCACTCTGTACTGGAAGTGCTTTCCGCCCACCACAAATCTGAGGAATTGTCTGTGGCTTGGATGGATGAGGTTGCGAGTATAAGCATCCTTCAGGTCTAAGGAGCATAGCCAATCTCCCTGCTGGAAGTAGGGCGGTAAGATTCCAAGGGTAAGCATCTTAAACTTTTCCCTCTCCAGAAACTTGTTCAGATTTCACAGGTCGAGGATGGGTCTGAGGCCTCCTGTTTTTTGATACCAGGAAGTACCTGGAATAGAAGCCTCGCCCTTCCAGGTGGTGAGGCACCGGTTCCACCACCTGGTCCCTCAGTAGACCTTCCAACTCCTGCAGGAGTAAGTTTCTGTGCAGAGGGGGTCTTGGGGGCTCCCCTGGAATGTAGGAGGGGGGTATCTGGGTGAAGTGGAGCAGATAGCCCCTTTCGATGATACATAACACCCAAGTATCCCCTGTGATGGGTGGCCACCTGTCTGCGTACAGGGTCAGCCAACCTCCTGTGCCCTGGAGAGGCTATGATGGCATAGTCAAACACCCCCTCTCTGCTGAGCAGGAGCCGGAGGCTTGGGGGCCTTCTGCCTACAGGGCCCATGACCCTGCCGGGGAGCTGCAGAGGGCTGGTAGTGAGGGTAGGTTTTATAGGCAGTGGTCTTCCTCGGGTAAAAGGTCTTTTTCCCTGAGCCCTTCTTTTTCTGAGAAGGGGCAGAGGTCTTCCTGGACAGCCTTGTCTGGATAAAAGTCTCGGTCTCGAGCTCTGCAGCCTTTTCGGCCATGGGCTTGCCAAAGAGGTTTTCACCTCGGCAAGGGACATCAACCAACTTGTCCTGTACCCATGGCTCGAGGTCCGAGGATTGTAGCCAGGCCTGACGGCATGCACCGATGCCGGCCCCTGCTACTCAGGCCGAAGCCTCAAATCCATCATAGGCTGCTTGAGAAATAAACTTCGAGCACTCTCGAATACCATAAGACAAGGCCTTGAACCTCTGCAAAGGTTCCTCGGACAGACCAGCAGAGAACCCGGCAATTTCCTTTGCCAGGTCTCTAAAGTACATGGCCATGTACAGCTGGTAGGTCTGGACGCGGCAAGCAAGCATAGAGCCCTGGAAGCACTTTCTACCGAGCGCATCCAGGTTCTAGGCTTCCCTGCCAGGAGGCACCGAGGAGTGCATCTTCTGACTCTTCAGGCGATGCATGGCCAATTCCACCACCATGGAATGGTGTGGTAGCGGTGCCTTCTGAAACCCGGGGCTCTTGCGGACTTGATAGGTGGAATCGACCTGCTTGCTTAGAACCGGCATCGAGGCTGGCGCCTCCCACATGCGGAAGAGCAACCGCTCCAGCATCGGAGGAACTGGGACAGTAAAGGCCTCCTTGGGAGGAGAATCATACTGCAGAGCCTCGAGCTCCTCGGCTCGAGGCTCTTCCTCGGGGTCTTCCGGGAATGCCAGTGCCTTGGCCATATCCCGTACGAAATCTGAGAACCTAGTATCCTCCGGGGGGACCTAGTCCGAGGCTCAGTGAGTCCGAAGGGACACACTGAGTCCGGAAGGTGTCAGGGGACGACTCCTGTCTCCCACACCGATTCCTCTGAGGAGGAATCGAGCATCTCCGAGCGGGCGGGCACCAACACCATCTGCCCCCACGCCGAGGGAACCAGCGTCTATGACCTTGGTCCTGAATGGGAGGCCGAGGGTGACTGCGGCCGAGGATAGACTTGAGTTTGCATGGTCTGGAGGATCGGCTCGGCCATCGATGTCCCGGTGAGACCAGCGATCAGCACCCGCTGCTGCTCCATGAAGGCAGACAGTCTGCTCTCCAAGGCCGTCAACCTGAGTCCGAGCTCAGGAGACCCAGCAGCCTCCGACTCGGGCCCCGACGTCAGCTCCCCTGGAGGAGAGTCCACTAGGTCTACAGTACTCATGTGACTCGGGGCCTCCGACTCTACACAAGGATGCTTGGCAGGCCTCTCCGACTCCGAAGACCTGGGACAACGATCGGGGCTAAGCGACCTGGCCCTCGAGGAGCCAAGAGCGTCCACCAATGCCGCCCTCGTGGGTTTCTTCTTCCTTCGGTGCTCCCTCGAGGGGGACTCCCTTTCAGAGGAGCCCCAACGATGCTCGAAGTCAGACTCAGAGACGTCAAGGCCTCTGACGAAGTCCGGACCCGTCCAGAAGCAGACTCGGAGAAGATCCTCTCACGCTGGTGCTGACAGCTCAGCAATGCCTTGGAAGACATTTTGCCACAGGGACTGCAGACCGTAGAATCGTGGTCTGGACCCAGGCACCGGAGGCAGCAGTTGTGTGTGTCAGTCAGAGACATCAGTTTCTTGCACCGATCACACTTCTTAAAGCCACTGGCAGCCATTGGGGGAAAAAGGGCCCCTGCAAGATCAAAAAATTGGGCTGCCAGGGAAAAGAAAAGGCACCAACACAGTCTAAAGGACAAAAACCAAAAGAGAGAGATCCAAGCTCGGCACTGGTGTACCAAGTCCAGGCGGGAAAGGAACCGATGTCGAACCAATGAACGCCGACCCAACGCAGGAAAAATCAACTTTTTTCACAGGTGACAAGGACAGGCGTCCATTGGGCTCCGCAGAAAAAAAGCAGACTGAGCAAGATGGCACCTTTGGGCGGGAAGGGGACCGCGCATGCGTGCCTGCATTCCAAAAGGCTTTCTTTGAAAGCTGGGGAAATGCTCCGCATGGGGGCTCCGTCGACGTCATCCATATGCGAGGACTGACTTCCTGCTGGGTCCTGGAGAATTTCTATTTCCTTATCGTTCCTCCAGTTTAATCCTCCACCTCAGGGATATATCAGAGCAGTAACTATTGGGAAAGACCTTTCAAGCCGGATCGCAACACCGCCACCCCGAACCGCGCCATGAGGTCCATGACTGGAGGACCCCAAAGGGTTACTATCTGGTCGAAGATCTCCTGATGCAGTTCCCACTCGCCGTGGTCTATCTTGCACCTGCTGAGGTAATCGGCCGTGATGTTGTCCGTACCGGCCACGTGCTGAGCTGAAAGCGCTTCCAGGCGAACTTCTGCCCACCTGAACAGGGAGTCCGCCTCCTTTTCCAAGGCCGGACTGCTGGTGCCGCCCTGGTGATTGATGTATGCCACCGCGGTGACATTGTTGGAGAGAACGCGAATCGCTTTTCCTAGCACTGAGGGCTGGAGAGCCTTGAGTGCCCGAGCGACGGCTCTCAATGCCAGTCGGTTGATAGGCCATAGGGATTCCACTGCCGACCACCGCCCCTGGACAAACTGGTCCTCGAAATGTGCTCCCCAGCCTGCTAGACTGGCGTCCGTCGTCAACAGCACCCACTGAGGAGGTTCGAGGGGCATTCCGTGACTCAGATTCCTTGGGCACCTCCACCAGAGGAGAGAGTGCTTGGTCCGAGGAGCGCAGGGAAGCTGCTGAGACCACTGCCGCAACAGAGACCGCTGTAACGGGCGCATGTGAGCTCTCGCCCACGGGACAACTTCTATTGCTGCCGCCATGGTTCCCAGCAATTGCAGGTAATGCCACGCTGAAGGGAGCCGCCTGGCTATGAACTGTGAGACTAGGGTTCTTAGGTCCTTTATCCTTGAGCTGGACAGAAAGACCCTGCCTCTGCCTGTGTGGAACCTTGCTCCGAGATATTCGAGCTCCTGGGATGGAACCAAACTGCTCTTTGCGCGATTGATGACCCATCCTAGTTCCTCCAGAACTTAAACTACTTTGGCTGTTGCCCGGTGACTTTCCTCTTCTGATTTTGCACGGATCAGCCAGTCGTCCAGATAGGGGTGCACTAAGATTCCCTTCTTTCGTAGGGCGGCCGCTACCACCACCATCACCTTGGTAAAGGTTCTTGGCGCCGTCGCTAGACCGAAGGGTAGCGCCTGAAATTGAAAATGACCGAGGGACAGCGAATCTGAGGAACTGCTGATGGGACCTTCTGACCGGGATATGCAAGTACGCTTCTGTCAGATCCAACGATGTTAAGAACTCTCCGGCCCTCACGGCCGCTATCACTGCTCTCAGAGTTTCCATCCGGAAGTGAGGTACCTTGAGACAGCGGTTGACCTGCTTTAGGTCCAGGATCGGACGAAAGGCGCCCTCCTTTTTTGGGATGACGAAGTAAATCGAGTACCGACCCGTACCGCATTGGTCTGGCGGTACCGGAACGATGGCCCCAAGTTCTATGAGGCGGGAAAGTGTTGACTCTATGGCTTCTCTTTTTGCTGCGGAACTGCAGGGAGACTGAACAAAGGCTGGAAGTATTTGCTTTGCAAATTCGAGGGAGTATCCCTCTCGAATCACTTCCAGCACCCACTGATCGGATGTGACTCGGGACCAGGTGGGAAGAAACTGCCTCAGGCGACCGCCTACCGGCAATCCGCCCTCCTGGGCCCCCTGTATCTCATTGTTGCTTTCTGGGGCCCGAAGAAAAGGAGGATGAGAAACCTCTGCCCCGAAACCCTCGGGATCCTTGACCCCTAGCGTTAAAACGACCCCTGAGGAAAGGGTTAGGTCTAGTCAAGCAAAACCTCCAAGGTTCTATAGATCGGTTCCGAGCTGGGACAGAGGAGCGCGTTTGCTTGGGTCTGTCCTCCGGAAGCCTGCCGCCCTTGGAATCACACCCAGGTCTTTTACTAACTTGTCCAAGTCCTCTCCAAATAAAAAGGTTTCTCCTTAAAGGGAAGGCGACTCAGGCGAGCTTTGGAGGAGGCATCAGCGGCCCAATTCCGGAGTCACAAATAGCGTCTGGCTGCCACCACCGAGGCCATGTTCTTTGCTAAGCTCCGGATGAGGTCATACTGGCTATCTGCCAAGAAGGCCGTACCTGATTCCAACCTTGCCGCGTTGGCTAGAACCCCCTCGGAGGAGCCCTCCTCTGCCTGGAGTTGCTGTGACCACCTCAAACAGGCTCGTGCCACCCATGCCCCTGAAACTGAGGCCTGTAAGGCAAGAGCGCTCACGTCGAAGGCTTGCTTAAGGAGCGTGTCCAATCTTCTGTCCTGGGCATCCCTCAAGGCCGCGCTGCCCTCCACTGGGATGGTAGTTTTCTTCGTCACTGCCGAAACCGCCGCATCCACCCTGGGGGACTTCAGAAGCTCTTTGTCTGCCTCTGGGAGAGGGTAGAGCCGAGACATGGCCCTGACCCCTCTCAACGCTGACTCTGGTTGATCCCATTCCTCCTGAATCATCTGACGCACCACTCTGTGGACAGGAAAAACTTTCTGGGACCTTCTGATGGCCTGAATCAAAGGATCCTCCAAAGCTTCATCCTCCGTGGGGGCATCCGAGGCCACGTTGAGAGCTTTCAGGGAGTCATTTATTAAAGCGGGTAACTCCTCCCGCCGGAATACTGATTATTTATTTATTTATTTTACATTTCTTATATACCGCACTATTTACGATCAGCGCGGTTTACATAAAACAAAACAGAATCCGACAATGAACAAGAGTCAAGTCATTACAATGAACAGGAGCAATCAACTTGGATAACGGGGGAAACTATGTACATAAATGGAATACTGAAATTGGTAACTGTATATATGTGAGATGGGGTCATTGTGTGTTGTGCGAGAGTGGTCCTCATCAGGGATCTCCCCTTCCTCCAGCTCCTCCTCCTCCTCATCCAACTCCTTTTCCGAGGCCTCCTCTTCAGGCATGTCCTGGGAAAGCGAAGTGAGGGGCTCTTCAACCACCAGTCTGGGGCGCTTTGAGGGTATCCGAGTCCTGGGCGTTAGACCTAATGGGTCTGACCAGTTTACCTTCGGCCGAAGGACCCGCTTCTCCCGGACCAAGTCCCTTCTTACACAAACAATAGGCTTGGTGCAGCAAGAGAATGAAATCAGGGGAGAAGAAGTCTCCGACTCCCCCTTCTCCTGCGGGAAGGGAGGAGGGAGGTATAGGGGGAAGGGGGGCCTGAGTGAGAAGGAAGGGACAACTGGGACGCTACTTCCCCCTCCGAGGGGTCCGAGGACCCCTGCGAAGCCTGGGACATGGCAAGGCTGATTTCTTGTTCTACAGAGGAAGCCACTGCAGCGCAACCACTGCAGACCCCTGCCTCAGATGCAGTACCCCTCCGGGTGCCACAAGATGGACACCTTGGTTTGCCCGCCATGCTCCTGGGGAGTAGCTAAAATGGATTTACTTATCAAGAAATAAACCAAGTAAACAAATTACACCAATTAAACAAAATAAACAAATTAAACCCCCCGACTAAGCTAAGGAATGCTCCCCAGGAACAGGCATCAAAATAAAGGAATCCCGAGGAAAACGGGAACACAGTAAAGCCTTTTACAATAATTTTCCAATTAAGTAAGTAATGCTCAGGGACTGAGTAATAAACCTTTAAAACTTTTTCCAGCACATCAGCTGAATACTTGCGGTTTGGAGGCCTCTCTCCAGGCCCGAGGCCGCGATTCTCAGAAGTTGGCTCAACACGTGGTAGGCCTCGACCACGTGGAGCCGTTAGCAGAGGAGCTTGCAAAAATGGAAATTACACTAACCTGGTAATTGTAGTTCCTGTAGGATCCAGTTTAGTCCTCCACAATCGGGTAATGCCCCTCCTACTGCAGCCTGGAGACTGGACCAATCAAATCTTCTGTAGTACATATCCAGCAGGAGCTCCCAGAAGCCCCCCAGTGTACTAGTAACAAAGCAAACTTAACGAAGCAACACATCAGATTATTATTAGGCTATCAATAAACTATGTACTTCCCCCCCTGGAATAACCAACTCCCTCCCCAAACGAGGAAGGCAGGACACTGCATGGCGCCGGGATCGACGCCTTTAAATTTACACCGAGCTTCCCCCAGAAACTAAGGAGCTAACTGAACTCCAAAATAAAGGGAAGAGCCATAGCGATAAGCACGACTGCCGACAGAGTCCGAACGGGACGAAAACCATCCTACAGGCACCCGCTCGGGACAGCGCGCCGCAAATCATACAGATAGTCGGGAGGGAAGGAGGACTAAACTGGATCCTACAGGAACTACAATTACCAGGTTAGTGTAATTTCCATTTCCTGTGCGGATATCCAGTTTAGTCCTCCACAATCGGGATGTAACAGAGCAGTTAAGACCGGGCGGGACCTTGCAGGCCGGCGCGCAAAACCGCCGAACCAAAACAAGAATCCCGAGCCGCTGACACATCCAAGCGATAGTGCCTGCTGAAAGCATGCAGAGACGACCAGGTGGCCGCCCTACAAATCTCTGCTGGTGGAACCAGGCTATGCTCCGCCCAAGAGGCCGCCTGAGCCCGAGTAGAATGAGCCCGGAGCCCCTCCGGGACCGGCCGCCGCTGCAACAGATACGCGGACGCGATCGCTTCCTTGAGCCATCGAGCAATGGAGGCCTTAGCCGCCGCCTCCCCTTTTTTTGTACCCCCAAAGAGCACAAAAAGCCGATCAGTCTTTCGAAAGGACTCGGTAGACTGCAAATACCGCCGCAGCGCGCGGCCCACATCAAGCCGGAGAAGACTCTTGTCCACCGACTCGACCGAGCATGCCGAAAGCACTGGCAAAAATACCGCCTGATTTAAGTGAAAGGGAGACACCACCTTTGGTAGAAAGGAAGGAACCGGACGGAGCACAATCCGCTCCGAAGAGAAAGACAAGAAAGGCTCTCGGCAGGACAGGGCCTGCAGATCCGAAATACGCCGTGCCGAGCAGATGGCAACCAGGAACACCGTCTTCAATGTGAGATCCTTCAAGGATGCCCTCCGCAAGGGCTCAAATGGTTCCCGAACCATAGCCCGCAGAACTAAATTCAAGTCCCACGAAGGGATCACCGCTCTGCGGGAAGGCCGTAAATGAAAAACGGCGGTCAAGAAACGCCGCACATCCGCATGAGCACCAAGAAGGCGGCCCAAGACCTTGCCTCTATAACACGAAATCGCCGCCAGCTGGACCTTCAGGGAACTGGCCGCGAGACCTTTCTCGAACCCATCCTGAAGGAAGCTTAACACAACGGGCACAGAGACCGTCGCCGCCCGGACTCCCCGCCGGGAGCACCAGTCCTCAAAAATCCTCCAAATCCGAACATAAGTGAGAGAAGTGGAGGACTTTCTCGCCCGCAGTAAGGTGGAAATCACCGTGGGCGAATAACCCTTCTTTTTCAGCCGAGCCCTCTCAATGGCCAAACCGTAAGCGAGAATCGAGCCACCTGGGGCATCCGCAAGGGGCCCTGAAGGAGAAGGTCCGGCAACGCCGGGAGGCGCCACGGCACGCCGTCTTGAAGCCGGACGAGGTCGGCATACCAGGGCCTCCGGGGCCAATCCGGAGCCACCAGCAGCACTCGGCCCGATGGCACTCGATGCGCTGTACGACCCGGCCGATCAGCGCCCAAGGAGGGAAGACATACAGTAGCCCGGACGTCGGCCACGGCTGAATGAGAGCGTCGAGTCCTTCGGACATTTGCTCCCGCCGTCTGCTGAAGAAGCGACTCGTCTTGGCCGATTGGTAGGTCGCCATGAGATCCATGATGGGCGGACCCCACCGCCGGACTATTTGCGCATACACCTGTGGATTTAACTCCCACTCTCCGGGGTCCACCCGTACTCTGCTGAGGAAGTCGGCCTGGACATTTTCTGCGCCCGCTATGTGCGCCGCCGAGATCGCCGGCAGGCGAGTCTGCACCCAACTGAATAAGGCCGTCGCCTCCGTCTCCAGGGCCACACTCCCTGTGCCCCCTTGGCGATTGATGTACGCCACCGTGGTCGCATTGTCCGACCAGACGCGGACCGCCCGACCCCGGACCAGAGGCTCCAGGGCCAACAGGGCTAGCCTGACCGCCCGAAGCTCGAGACGGTTGATCGACCACGCAGCTTCCCGAGAGGACCACACCCCCTGCGTGAAGCGGGCCTCGCAGTGAGCTCCCCAGCCGGCTAGGCTCGCATCCGTAGTGAGGGGAACCCACAGGGGAGGCTCCAAGGGAATCCCCCGCGTCAGGTTCTCGGAGGAAAGCCACCATCGAAGCGACCGCCGCACTGCCTTCGGACAGGGCAGCCTCTTGTGCAAGGGATCGCACTGGTTGGACCAGCGGCGAAGGAGCGCCCTCTGGAGCGGGCGCATGTGGAACCGTGCCCATGGCACCACCTCCAATGTCGCCGCCATCGTTCCGAGAAGCCGTAGGTACCACCACGCCGACGGAGCGGGCATCCCCCGAAAGAGTCGGACAAGAGCCCGCAACGCCAGGACGCGGCGCTCGGGGAGACACACCAGTCCCCGAGCGGTGTCGAAGCGCACTCCCAGATACTCCAGGTCCTGCGAGGGACGCAGACAACTCTTTCTTTCGTTCACCACCCAGCCTAGAGATCGCAGCAGAGCCACCACCCTGCTCGTGAGTCGCAGGCACTCCCGACTGGATTTTGCCCGTATCAACCAGTCGTCGAGATATGGATGGACCAAAATGCCCTCCTTGCGCAAGGCCGCCGCAACGACCACCATCACCTTTGTGAACGTGCGCGGAGCCGTAGCCAAGCCGAACGGCATGGCCCTGAACTGGAAGTGGCGCCACGGAAACGCAAAGCGGAGAAACCGCTGATGAGATGGATGTATCGGGATGTGCAAATAGGCCTCGGTGAGATCGAGGGACGTCAAAAACTCCCCCTGTCGCACCGCTACAATGACTGACCGCAAGGTTTCCATACAGAAATGCGGCACCCGGAGCGCGCGATTCACGCCCTTGAGGTCCAAAATCGGACGCAGGGAATCGCCCTTTTTGGGAACCACAAAATAGATGGAGTATCGCCCGGCGCCTCTTTCCAAAGGAGGAACCGGGATCACCGCTCCCAGCGCTAACAACCGATCCAGGGTCACGCGAATGTCCCGCGTTTTTTGCTCTCCCCTGCTGGGAGACAGAACAAATGAATCTGGAAGTGGGAACGCAAATTCCAGAGCGTAACCCTCTCCTATAATTTGTAGCACCCAGCGATCCGACGTGATTTGGGCCCAAGAGGAAAGAAAGTCGCGCAAGCGACCCCCGATAATCGGACCTCCCTCCAGAGCCTGCCTCGCGTCATTGTGGCTTGCGCCCAAAAGAAGAGCCCGAGGAAGAGGCGGCTCCGGAGAAGCCTCTGCCGGCTCCCCTGAAGGTACGAAACCCTTGATTACGGGCTCCAAACCTGCCCCGCTGCGAAGCCCACAGGCGGGAGGAACGAAACCTGCGCTGATCCCGAAAGGCCCCCCCGCCGAGGGGGAGGACCTGTTGGACCTTGGCCTATCCTCCGGGAGCCGGCCCCCCTTGGACTCACCGAGATCCTTTACCAACTTCGAGAGCCTCCCCAAATAACAATCTGCCCTTGAAGGGCAGCTTACTGAGGCGGGACTTGGAAGAACCGTCCGCCGCCCAGTTGCGCAACCAGAGGGACCGGCGCGCCGCAACCGCGGATGCCATACTGTTAGCCAATGCGCGGATTAAATCATAAAACAGATCCGCCAGATAGGCCGAGCCGGACTCCAGCCGGGTAACCTCCAACAGGCCCCGCTGGTCTAGCCCGGGGCTCGAGCGCAAATGCTGCGACCATCGCAGACACGACCGAGCCACCCAAGCCCCACAGATAGAGGCCTGCAATGACACGGCATCAGTATCGAAGGTTTGCTTGAGCAAATTATCAATCTTCTTGTCCTGACCGTCCTTGAGGGCAGCCGCCCCCTCAACCGGGATGGTGGTTTTCTTGGTCACTGCGGGAACCGCAGCGTCCACCCGGGGGGACCTGAACAAGTCCCTGTCCTTGTCGGCAAGGGGATAAAGCCGATTCATGGTCCGAATCCCCTTTAAGCCGGATTCCGGATGCTCCCACTCCGCCTGGATCATATGATCCACCACGCGGTGAACGGGAAAAACCACCTGGGAATCCCTGACTGCCTGAATTAGAGGATCCTCAAGACCCTCCTCCTCCAGGGGCCGCACCGCCGAAAGGTTAAGCGCCTGCAGGGACTCCGTGACCAGAGGAACCAGCTCGTCCCTACGGAACACGCGAATGATCCGAGCCTGGTCCTCCGGCTCAAGGATCTCCCCATCCTCCAACTCCTCCGCTTCAGTCTCAGGATCGCCCTCTGCCTCGGAATCCAGGAGACCTAGGGCGTCCTGCTCCTGTTCCCCCAACCGAAGACGCTTGCCCCCGGGTTGCGAGGTGCATTGAGCCGCCCCAGAGGACCCCGGGGGGAGAGAGGGGGGCCAAACTGCCGGCAACTGACCGGACCTGCTCAAGCGAAACGCCTGATGCATGAGGAGCACAAAATCCGGGGAGAAATCCATAGGCGGTGCAGCTATAGCCGCCTGCTGGAGCGCAGCCACCGACCCGCTGGCCGGTGGAACCGACCCAGACTGAGGGAGGCTCGGGGAAGGAACACTAACCCCTGAATTAGAAGCATCCCCAGGGGTAGGCTGATCCGGGAGACTCACAGATTGCTCTAACTCTGCAGGCACTGCAGCACAGCTCCTGCAGATGCCAGAGTCAGTCCCTACTGCTCTGCGGGACCCACAAATCACGCACTGGGGCTGGGAAGCCATCCCAAGGCCACCTCTGCCCAGCGGGATAGAATACAACAGTCACAGGGAAGCCCACACCACAGGGGCAATCCTATGCAAATCAGCCCCGATTTGGAATTAAAACGTTTTGTTTTGGTTTTTTTTACAAGAAACAAAATATGCCCCAGACTCCCTGGGGTGCCCTGAGCAAAATCGCCAGCAAGAGGAACCCCAAAAACGCCAGGGGAACCTGTGCACAAGTGCTCAAAAGTGCCTCTAAAGCACACTTTTAAAATTCAAAATGGCCGCCGGACTTTTTCACCCGCGGTAAAAAACGGCACGAAAATACAAAAGCCACCAAATAAAATGGAAAAGAACTAAAACGACCCTGTGAGACAGGGCAAACGACCAAATTTAAGAAAAATTGCCAAATGGGCTCAGGAGAGCCTACAGAAATGCTGGCAGCTCTAACAGAGCACTGCACACAAGAAGAAATGAAATGAAAATCTCCTACCAGCTCAGGAACCACCAGGATTCAGCCAACATCTCCCAGTGCCAGCCACTACTGTATCAGGTATGGCTTTACCCCGTACTGTCCAGGGGAAGCTCACCCAGGGCTGTGAAAATTTGCTAGGCAGGAACACAGGAGCCAACAGGTCTGACTTCCTCCTAGTCTCCTGTGGCAGTGCTCCAGAGAGACAGACTTCTTCTTTCTTCCTTTTAAAGATACAGCTAGCTATCAAAGAAATAGCAAGGAAATGCCCCAAAACAAACCCTAAAACAACTAACTAACAAGTGTTGCTCCTGCAATAGTCACTCAGTGTGCCCAGGAGGACACACTTATACGTCTTCAAGCTGCTAGAGACTGGACACACTGGGGGGCTTCTGGGAGCTCCTGCTGGATATGTACTACAGAAGATTTGATTGGTCCAGTCTCCAGGCTGCAGTAGGAGGGGCATTACCCGATTGTGGAGGACTAAACTGGATATCCGCACAGGAACTGCCCTTTTGCTGTCTCAGCCGCTCCGACGGTGAAGGAGAGTCTAGGAACTGAGACCCGAACGATCCAGAGCCTCGTTCTACTGCTGGAGCATCCCTCACGGCTCCGGAGTTCGTCGCTGCCCTCTACCGCGCCGAGGTAAGAAGAGGAGCTGAAGGAAGTAGCACCCTCTCCCTCCTGAACGGCGAGTCCTCTAGCGCTCAGCCGCCAGCGGGGGCTTCGGCACGAGGACGGGCAGGTCAGCAGAGGAGCAGGCAGCACCGACAGCGAGAGGAACTCTGCTCGTTCCTCCTCGCTGCTGCAGTAAGTAGAGGAAATCTCCTCCGGTCCCTGGACTGGGTCGCGGGGGGAGGAGAGAGAAGGAGTGCTCCAATGAGAGGGAAATAAAACTAAGTAAAGAATCCTAATGAAATAAGCCAAATTAAATAATTTTAATTTTAATTTAATTAAAGAGAAGTTAGGACTCCAGTAAGCCCTAGGCTTACGGAACCCTCCAGCTGCTTGGAGGCTGAGAATACTGAAGTTGATGGGTGGCACCAGTGGTATATATACCGCTCCACCCCAAAAAGGTTGGGCTCAGCCTCCAAGCTGCTGGAAGGGTTGCGTAACCCTGAAGTAAAGGGACTGGACTGGAGTGACGATAAGGAACATGCATTTGCAGAGGCTGTCCCTGTGAAAAAAAAAAATGAATGATTTTCCTACATTCCGCTGCCTGAACTCTCTCCTGTATGCTGCTAGGGCATCTCCACCATGTGGCATGCAGCCGTGAGCATCAGTCTGCCGCCACGTGTCGGGGTACCTTATCCAACTGTTCCTGCCCTGCTGCCCCTCCCAGGCAAAGATTACCTTCTTGTCCTCCAACACAAGAGTTTCCTGGGAACAATCCACTGCTCCCATGCTCAGCCGCGCTTCAAGACTTTGGCGTCAAGGCAGGATGCGAGTGCTGTTCACGGCTCGAGTCCTGCATGCAGCTCCTCACCTGCTAATGGGTTTGGGAGCAGCATGTCTCTCCTGGCCCTCTCTCATTTGCTGCTGCTGCTACTACTTAGGACTCCCTGCCCCCCGCCTCCTCACTCCCTGAGGGCTCTGAGAGGAATGGTAGGGGGAAAGAAATCACTCCTCTGGACGGCCCAGGAGCTTCCTCTTAATCTCTCTGCTATAAGTCAACTAACAGCAAAGTAAAAGAAAGAAAAAAAAGATACAAAAGTCCTAACTCTTAGTTGTTCCTCCAGTGAGCCCAGCATCCTGCCTCACTGCTCGGAGACTGAGCATACTGGGGCTGGTAAGCAGTGCCAGCTGCTTAAGTGTACTGGTGTCATCAAGATGACATGCTCAGTCTCTAAGCTGTGGGACTGGACTGGAGGGACAATAAGGAAGTGCCAAATTTTTTGTGCACAGAATACAGATGCTGCTAACGCAGACCTCTGTATGTATGTGCCTGGCTTACTCTGCTAAGTTTAGTACAACTCATTTGCCTTACAGCACCAAAGAGCAAAAACATTTGCACTAAACCTGCTTAGCAAACTCTGTGCTAGAGCTTTAGTGCTGGGCTGTAGCACAGGGTTTCTGCATTGAGGTGTCAGTCTATATTGTGATGAGGAGAGCATGGCTGAGCCCATGCAAACAGAGGAAAATTATAGACCTACCTTTAAGGAAGGAGACAGGCAGGATATCTGTAGCTTTCAGGGTGCAGGCAAAGGAGAAAAAAAAAACGCACTTGCTGAAGCTAAGCCACACCCAATCTCTGCTGATCTAAGGGCAGGCTTGGAGGATAATGAGAGACACCTGGGTAAGGGACAGTGCAGGTTAGGCAAAAGGCAGCCTTATAAACCCAGAGAAACATGAGAGAGCAGCACCGGCTGGAGAGAGGATTCCACGAGAGAGCAGCACACGAGGGAGCTGACTAGAGAGAGCACTGCAGACTTCCGTGGAGGGAGAAGCACCAGGGAAAGACCCAGAGAGGAGAACGGTGGAGATTTCCAGGGGGATTTCAGAGGTGAAAGCAGCACCCAGAAAGAGAGCCAGGCTTGCAGGGAAACTGCAATTGGTTCTGAAGCCAGGAGAACTGTAGCTGAAAGAATTACAGACAAGGGGCAAGGTGCAGTTCCTCCAGTAAGTGGACCAGTTAAAAAGATTCCAGTTCCCAGAAGGTGGGTGGATAAAAACATACCTAAGAGTGACTTAAGCCAGTTAGAGGCACTCTGGCGTTTGAGTCAGGAAAAGAAACTTCTCACTCCAGGTGGAAACCCTTTTCCTAGTAAGCAGCCGCAGTGGAGGAGAATTCAGGAGCTCTTAGAGAGTTTTGAGCAAGAAGCATTGCATGAAGGTTTAGAGCCAGACATACCGGTTGAAAACCCGGAGGAAATGCAGGTAGAATCTGTTGAACCTGATTCTGACTCAGAGGATTTATGAATGGACTGTTCATGGTGTAAAAAGGCAGATTAGAAGCTGCTGGATAAAGGAAAAAGTCTGTAACCTGAAAACCACCAAAAGCAGTGAGTAAGACAGGGAGAATGATTCTAGCCTGAATTGCTAAGTACCCTGTTGAAGGAAGAAAAGACATTTACTTTGATTTGAAGAAAAGAAACTGTTTATTGCTGTATGTTTGGGAGACAGCTACGTATGTTGTGAAGGCCAGTTAAAGCAATTTCACTGTTGGGTTTTTGTGTGATTTTCCTGAGGATCATTTGTTTTGGAGAAGAATCCTGTTTTGTTTGAGCTATATGCTTGTGAAAAGAAGAAAATAAATTCCTGTGTGTCTTTTGAAAAAAACCCTCAGTTCTCAATACTACTGTTTTTAAGTGGTAGCACAACTACAAGTCCCAGCAGCCCAAGCTCTGGACGAGGACAAATTATTCTTTATTCAAAGACTAAATAGTGGCACCCCTATGCCTATAGGCCGTGGCCTGGGCTAGAGGCCCCCACAATATTCAATCTCAGACAATGACCAACCCTTGTGGAATGATCTTTAAGAGCTTCCAAGTCTTTGGAAAGCAAGTGAACCCGTGGCTTGTTTGATCAATCCAAAAAGTGACAGATTTGGATACTACCTCCCCTTTCTTACTACCACTGAATTAAATAGGGAATCTGGAAGAAGGAAGCAGGCACCTTCAGATAGTCCATCAGAGACCTATGGATAACCAAGAAATACATTTCTTATAGTTGAAATTGTTATTTCCTACTGGGAAAGCAAAACAATGATTCAGGTAAGAGACCACCTTAAGAAAGAACTAAGCGACAGACCTAACCAGACAGTAATTTAAAAAAAGGCTTCCTATACAAGTCTGCAACTCTGGTATGTTCTGTTTGGTTCAAAGCATAAGTCCTGCCATATTGGGTCAGATGAATGGCACATCAAGCCTAGTATCTTTTTTACTGCAGTGGCCAAGTCAGGTCCATCCAAGGGTGTTGAAAGAACTGAAATATGAGATTGCAGACCTGCTATGAACTCTCATTAAAACTATCTATAATACCTGAAGATTGAAGGATCCCCAATGTAATGGCAATTTTTAAAAAGTGTTCCAGGGGTGATCCGGGAAACTACAGACCGGTGAGCGTGATGTCAGTACCGGGAAAAATGGTAGAAACCATCATAAAAGAATAAAATTACTGAACATGTAGATAGTCATGGCCTAATGGGAGACAGCCAACATGGCTTTAGACAAGGAAGATCTTGTCTTACTAATCTGTTTCTTTGAAGGTGTGAATAAACAGGTGCACAAAGGTGAGTCGGTTGATATAGTGTATCTGGACTTTCAGAAAGCCTTTGACAAGGTCCCTCAGAGACTTGGCAAAACTAAAAAGTCATGGGATAGGAGGCAGTGTACTATTGTGGATCGGGAACTGGTTAAAAAAAGATAGAAAGCAGAGGGTAGAAAATAGAAATTACACTTACCTGGTAATTGTAGTTCCTTGAGTGACGACAGTTTAGTCCTCCACCTATGGGTAGTGCACCTCCTCCTGCAGCTTGGAGACTGGACCAATCAGAATTCTGCCATCACTGGATGCAGTCTGCAGGCATTCCCCATAAGCCCCAGTGACCTATTGACAAAGCAGACTCAAAAGAGCAAGAAATAAATAGCTAACCGGTTAAACAATTGAAACTAAGGAAAACAAACCTTTCCTGAAGCCGGAAAGGAAAAGATTCTCCAAAATAAACACCCTCTCTCCTGCCGAATCAATTAAACGAGGCAGTGAAAGAAAAGGAAAGTCAGAACGAACTAGAGGATTAGTTCTCCAGACAAAACACTCACCTGCTAAATCATCCTTCAGGACCGACTGCGTGCCGAGTCAAACTAGAAAAGTGAGGGTGGGAATGAGGACTAAACTGTCGTCACTCAAGGAACTACAATTACCAGCTAAGTGTACTTTCTATTTCCTTATCATTCCTCCAGTTTAGTCCTCCACCTATGGGATGTAAGAGCAGTACTAACGGGAGGGACCCTGCTAACCGGCATGCAAAACCGATGATCTGAAACCAGAATCCCCCTCCGCCAGTCCAGCCAGCCGGTAATGCTCGTTGAAAGAAAGTAGCAACGACCAAGTTGAACTTTGCAAAATTCCACCGGCAAAACTAGACTATGTTCCGCTCAGGAAGCTGCTCGCGGCCCAGCAGAGAGTGCCCTCCACCCAACAGGAAGTGGCATCCCCTGCAACATGTAAGCCAGGACGAAGGTCTCTGTGATGCCACCTGAAATGAAGACCTTCGCCGCAGCCACACCCTTCCTGGGACCCCAAACAAATGCTCCGACATACGAAAGGAGCCTGTGACTGCTACATGACGGCACAGAACTCTCCATACGTCCCAGCAACCCATGCACCGTTCAGAAATGTGCTCTCCTCCCGCCTGAGAGATTCCCATGAAAAGGCAAAGACACCTCAGGCAGAAAGGCCGGAACACCACTTTGGAAAGAAACTCCCTACATGACAGCACCTGCAGCTCCGAGATGCGCCGCACCGAGCAGACTGCCACGAAAAACGCATCCGTGAGAGACCAGTCATTGACCGAAACTTGGCATAAGGGCTGAAGCGGAGCTGTCCCCCTAGCCCCTGAACACAGGTGGTGTTCTCTTCCAATCCTCCTTATTGAGGGTAAATGCCAAGGCCGAGAGGCTCGCATCCTGGAGATGAATGCATGGCTGCGTGGATGGTGTCAGAGAGCGTTTTGGTTTCCTAGACCATGGGATGCTGTTCCAAGGGTTGCAGAGCAGAGATGGCATCCATCTGTCCAAGAAAGGTCAACGCATCTTCGGTAGTAGACTGGCTAATCTGCTGAAGAGGGCTTTAAACTAGATTCGTTGGGGATAGGTGAAGAAAGCCCCCAGGTAAGTGAAAGCCCCCAGGTAGGTGATACATTAAATACCTTTATGGAAATGGGTAACAGGGGTAACATATGCAAAGCAGTGTGCATAAATGCCCGTAGCATGGGAAATAAGATCCCTGATGTTGAAGCTTAGGTGGGAGTGGCTGACTTTGATTTAGTGGCAGTTACAGAAACATGGTTCACAGAAAACCATGATTGGGATGTAACTATACCTGGCTATACTTTATTCAGAAAGGACAGGGTAGGAAGAAGAGGAGGAGGAGTGGCACTATATGTAAAAACTACTATTAAAGCTTTGGAATTACAGAGCTTAAAAGGGAGAGGAGGCATTGTGGGTTAAACTAGAAAGAGGGAAAGAGAAATCTATTTGCATTGGTGTGATATACAGACCTCCCTCACAAGAGGAAGAGGTGGACAGAGTTAATTGAAGACATACGCAGCATTGCTAGGAAAGGGGAAGTGCTACTCATAGGAGATTTCAATATGCCAGGATGTTGATTGGCACATTCCTGCTGCAGTATCTAGAAGGAGATCCTGGATTCTCTACAGGGAGAACTATTCAGGCAATTGGTAACAGACCCCACACGTGAAGGGGCCATACTGGACTTCGTGCTTACCAATGATGAAAGTGTTTCTGATGTTGTAGCGGGAGATAATTTTGCATCTGGTGATCACCAGATGGTGTGATTCAGTATTAGGACTAGGGCTGTTAGAATCCATTCCAAGGTGAGGATCTTAGACTTTAAGAAGACTAACTTTGCGAAGATGGGCCAATACCTCAGGGAGTCGTTAGTGGGATGGGAACAGCTGGGGGATGTAGAAAAACAGTGGGCAAAACTGAAAGGGGGTATTTTAAGGGCAACCAACCTTTTTGTTAAAATGGTAAATAAAGGCAAAAGGAAAAAGGAGACCGCTATGGGTTTTGAAGGAAGTAGCTGACAAAATGAAGAAAAAAAAGAGGGAGGCCTTCATGAAATACAAGAGATCACAGAGAGGAAGACAGGCATCTGTATTTGGAAAAACTTAGAGAAGCTAGCAAAGTAGTCAAGAAGAAAAAAAAAAAAAAAAAAAAAAAGAAAGATTCAAAAGGAGGAGGAAATAGCCAATGCAATAAAATGGGGGGATAAGACATTTTTCAGATATATTAGTAAGAAGAGGAAGGGCAAAAGTGGTATTGTCAGACTCAAGGGTGCAGGGGGGGGGATATGTAGAAGCTGATGAGGATTAAGCGGAATTGCTTAACAAATATTTTTGTTCTGTGTTCACAGATGAAGAACCAGGAGCAGGAACTCAGAAAACACCCACAAATAGGAACAGAAGCAAGGGACATCTTGAACAATTTTCAGAAGACTGTGTTCGTGAGAAACTAGCTCAACTTAAAGTAGACAAAGCGATGGGACCGGATGGGATACACCCTAGAATACTGAAGGAACTTGGGGACGTTCTAGCAACTCCACTGACTGACCTTTTCAATGCCTCGGAGTCGGGAGTGGTGCCAAAGGACTGGAGAGAGGCTCATGTGGTGCCTTTACACAAAAGCGGAATTAAGGATGTGGTTGAAAACTACAGGCCGGTTAGTTTAACTTCGGTGGTGAGTAAATTATTGGAAACGCTGCTGAAAGAGAAAATAGTGAGGTTTCTGGAGTCCAGCGGATTACAAGATCCGAGGCAGCATGGATTCACCAGAGGCAGATCTTGTCAGACAAATCTGATTGATTTCTTTGACTGGGTGACCAGGGAGTTGGACCGAGGGAAAGCCCTAGATGTGGTGTATTTAGATTTCAGTAAAGCCTTTGACACTGTTCCTCACAGGCAACTTATAAACAAACTGAGCACCCTACGGATGGACCCTAAAGTTACTGCTTGGGTTAGAAATTGGTTGGGTGGGAGGCGACAGAGTACAAGTAAATGGAGCTCACTCTGAGGAGAAGGATGCTACCAGTGGTGTGCCCCAGGGATCTGTCCTTGGTCCGATTCTTTTTAACATCTTTGTTAGTGATATAGCGGAAGGGCTGTCGGGTAAGGTTTGCCTCTTTGCAGATGATACCAAAAGCTGCAATAGAGCAGACACCCAGGAAGGTGTAGATAACATGAGGAGGGATCTAGCTAAGCTTGAAGAATGGTCTAGAATTTGGCAGCTGGGATTTAATGTTAACAAATGTAAGGTCATGCATTTGGGCTGCAGCAATCCAAGGGAGCAATACAGTATAGGAGGTGGAGTACTTTTGTCCACTAAAGAAGAGCGGGACCTAGGCGTGGTTGTGTCTGATGATCTTAAAGTAGCTAAACAGGTAGAAAAGGCTACGGCAAAAGCTAGAAGGATGCTTGGGTGCATACGGAGAGGAATGGCTAGCAGAAAGAGAGGAGGTGATAATGCCTCTGTATAAGTCTTTGGTGCGACCTAATTTGGAGTATAGTGTGCAATTCTGGAGACCGCACCTTCAAAAGGATGTGAACAGGATGGAGTCGGTGCAGAGGGTGGCTACTAAAATGATTAGTGGGCTTCATTATAAAGCATATGAGGACAGACTTAAGGATCTTAATATGTACACCTTAGAGGAAAGGCAGGATATAGGTGATATGATTGAGATGTTTAAATACCTCCGTGGCATAAATGTTCAGAGAGAGCCTCTTTCAATTGAAAGCAAGTTCTGCTACGAGGGGACATGGGATGAGGGTGAAGGGAGATATATTTCCGCATATCACTCCTGAATCTTTCTTTAAGGAATAAGTAGTGGATCCATGGAATAGTCTCCCAGTGGAGGTGGTAGAGATGAGGACAGTAACTGAATTCAAGAAAGCATGGGACCAACACAGAGGATCTCTAAAGGTAAAAAGTGGACTGTTGTAGTTGTTGATATGGAAGGACAGACTAGATAGGCCATGTGGTCTTTTTCTGTCATCATGTTTCTATGTTTCTAAGTCAAAATCCCACGGTGGAACGGAAAACAGACTTGCCGGATGCAATCGGGTAACCGCCTGAAGAAAACGCACTACATCACTGGGCGTCCCAAGAGCTACACCTCGTACCTTACCTCAGTAACAGGCTAAGAAAGCGAACTGCACTCTCAAAGAACCGGCAGCCAGCTCTTTATCAAATGCATTCTGCAAAATTCAGTAGCTCCGATACCAATGCCATGGAAGCACGGACCTGATGACTGGAACACCTGTCTTCAAAGACTCGCCAAACGCGAACATAGACCAGCGAAGTTGACTGTTTCCGTACTTGAAGGATCCGGGAGCAACACCCAAAGAGAAAAAGGAATTGGTGACCGACATTGGCTGTCACCCGGATGGCCCACTCCACAGCAGATCCGACTGCATCACCAAACCTCATGCAACACCATGAGGACCTCCGGCCCTTCATTACAAACGGAAGTCCCCCATAACTGGAGAAATTATCTTAGCCGGACAAAACCGCCTGAGCAAAAGGAAAAAAAAAATGCAGTCTCACTCTGCAAAGAATGCATCTAACAAACCATTGTGGGCGCATACAAAAAACACATTTGCTTATACGGGAGACTAAGTACTTGGCTCCCAAACACCATGCAGAGCGCACTGGGACATAGGCTGAATGCAGGGAACATACACAGAGTATTGATGTCCTCCAAGAAACCTGCCAGTGCCCTGGAGCACTAGGTCCCAGACTGTGCTACCTAGACGTCCTTCTCTTCACTCCCAACACGGGCCCCGTAACAAGATGGCGGCGATGGGACAGCACCCCTGCTAAGCTCTAAAAGCCCCTCTCTGCCAGTGCAGGCCCTAGAAATAGATGAGGATTTCCTGGGAAGGACAGGAGAAGTGGAGCACCCCTCTGGCCTTCCTGCAGTCAGAGAAATAGTAGTGGGAAACACCGGCCAACTTGCAAGTGGATGTCCCAGCGGTTGTTGCCTGTGTGAACCTGACAAAAAGGGATGATTTTGCATGTTCCAAACCTCCCCAGGATTGGGGACCCTGAATACTATATGTGAGCCATGAGCAGCGCTGCCATCCAGCGGCCTTTAGGACACCAGGTTGCTAAACCTGAGACATAAAAGCTTGATTTGCAGAACATGACGGTGGCTTGTTCAGCCACGAAACCCCTGAGAGCCCATGAGGAGGCCCTGCGGTTAGTATGTCCCTGACTTGCAGAGATCAATCTGAAGATGGCTGCATACACATGGTCACAAATGCACAAATGAGTGTACTGGTCGCCCTCTGGAGGCCCTAGACCGTATCGCCGGCCCTACCAAGGACCAAACCTACCCCTAGCACGAGGCCGTCGAGCCTTACAGAGCAACCACGGATGCCTTTTTGTTTTGTTTTTCTTTTAATGAAATCAGATTGCCGCTCTTGAAACTGGAGCCTCAAGGGACCTGTTCCCGCCACCTGCTGTAGCCAGCAAAACATGGGAAACTTGATGAAGGAGAAAGCTCTATAGGCCGCAAATCTGCGGAGCTGCCTGCCACGGGCAATAGGAGTGGAAGCCCCGCATTTACAGACCCCGCTGTCCGCAGCGGCGCTGCTGGTACGGCAGCTATCCACGAACCTCCCGCAGCCTAGCTTGTGGGCGGCAATGACCCTTATCACTTTTAACAAGGCGCCTCTAAACGGTCCCGGCTCATGCGCACGCCCCCAAGGACGTCGAAAATCAAAGCAAAGCAAATGAAATGAAATTAAAGTAAAATAAATTAACTCAACACGCTACTGCCCTGAAAGAAATTCGGCCTTCAAACACGTTCCGGGGCTCTATAAACGATGCCCACATGAGCCGCAAAATGGCCGACGCCAGCAGCGCGCCCCCGAAAAAGGGGCCAAATGCAATGCCGTAAAGGCGCCCAGCAACTGCCCCAACGCTGCCCGGGCACCAAACAAGACTGCCTGGGGCATGAAAAGCGGACCTTGAATTAACAGATCCGCCCTCACCGGAAGTCGCCAGGGATCACCGTCCAGAAGATGCACCAGGTCTGCATACCAAGGTCGTCTCGGCCAGTCGGGCGCTACCAAAAAGGACTGCTCCTGGATGAGCTCCGATCTTTTGAACCACCCGGCCTATAAATGCCCAAGGGGGAAAGACATACAGAAGACCCTCGGACGGCCACCGATGTAAGAGAGCATCTATGCCCTCCGACATCCTTTCCCGTCTTCTGCTGAAGAACCAGCAGACCTTTGCCGACTGGAATGTTGCCATTAGATCCATTATCGGAGCTCCCCAACATGTCCTTATCTGCTCGAAAACTTCTGGATGCAACTCCCATTCTCCTGCATCCACTTGAACTCTGCTGAGGAAGTCCGCTGTGACATTGTCCTTTCCTGCAATGTGCGCTGCCGAGATCACGTATAAGCGAATCTCTACCCAAACGAACTCGTCCGCCTCTTCCTCCATTGCAGTACTCTGTGCCGCCCTGACGGTTGACATATGCGACAGTCGCCGAGTTGTCGGACAGCACCCGCACGGGCCGCCCGCGCACCACCTCCTTGAACTCCTGAAGTACCCGGAAGACAGCCCGAAGTTCCAGATGGTTTATCGACCATGAGGTCTCCAGGGGAGACCAAAGCCCCTACACAAACCGGCTCCCTCAGTGAGCCCCCCCAACCTACTAGGCTGGCGTCTGTCAACAACGAAAGCCACTCGGGCTGGTCCAGCGGCATACCGGCCGCCAGTGATGACCGGAGAAGCCACCACCGAAGCGACTGTCTGACCTTGAGCGGGCAAGGAAGACGCTTGCTCAACGAATCGGACTGATGCGACCAACGGCGAAGGAGAGCTCACTGCAGTGGCCGCATATGCACCTTGGCCCAAGGCACCGCTTCCAACGTCACTGCCATGGTACCCAGTACTCAGAGATAATCCCAGGCCGACGGCGCTGGTACCGACAGAACTTCTGAACCAGAGGCCTTAAGGCCTCGGCCCTTTTGTGTGGCAGGAACACCTGGCCTGACAAAGTATCAAACCGAACCCCGAAGTATTCGAGGTCCTGGGTGGGCTTCAAGTGGCTTTGTCGGGTTGACCACCCAACCCAGACTCTGCAAAAACTTCACCACCCTGTCTGTCACTCGAACACTCTCCTCCTTGGACTTGGCTCAAATCAACCAATCGTCAAGATAAGGGTGGACCAAAATTCCTTCTTTGCGCAACGCCGCTGCCACTACCACCATGATCTTGGTGAAGGTCCGCGGCATTGTTGCCAGATTGAACGGCAAGGCTTGGAACTGAAAGTGATCCCAAGGAAGCGTGAAATCGGAGAAACTTCTGATGAGCTTCCCAGATGGGAATGTGTAAATACACCTCTGTAAGATCCAGAGACGTCAGGAATTCTTCGCGACGTACTGCCACTATGACCGATCTCAAGGTCTCCATCCGAAAATGCAGTACCCGTAAACAATGGTTTACGGCTTTGAGGTCGAGGATGGGCCGCAACGTGCCTCCCTTCTTTGGCACCACGAAATAGAGTATCGACCCATGCCGCAGTCGGCTTTGGGCACTTCTACCACTGCTCCTAAACAAAGCAGTCTTTCCAAGGTTGCACGAACATCCGCTGATTTTTTGGGTCCCCTGCAAGGGGACATGACAAAGGAATCTCTTATGGGCCGAGCGAACTCCAGGGCATAGCTGTGTTGAATGATCTCTAACACCCACTGGTCGGAGGTGATGTGGGTCCAAGCGGAAAAGAACTCCCAAAGCCAACCGCCTACAGGAGGCCACTCCGCCGGGACCCGCCTCGCTTCATTGAGGCTTACGTGATGCGGAAACCGGGTTGGAGGAGAAATCCCTATTCGCTCCTCGAAATCCCCGATACCCCTGGGCTCGAGACTGATACCGGCTCCTCTGGAAACTACCGAACCGTGTCGAACGAAATCTTCGGAAATCTCGAAACTGGCCCCGAAAGGCTTGCCCAGACTTTCCTGGTTTTGGCTTATCCTCCGGAAGCCGACCAGCTTTGGACTCACCCAGGTCCTTCACCAACTTATCCAAATCTTCTCCAAACAGTAAACCACTTTTAAAGGGAAGCTTGCTGAGACGGGATTTAGAAGGCCCGTCTGCCGCCCAATTCCGTAACCACACCAACCGACGGGCAGCTACCACAGATGCTGTGCTGTTAGCCAGCGCCCTGATCAAGTTGTAATGCACATCCGCTAAGTAGGCTGCTCCGGACTCCAGCCGATCCAGCTCCTGCAACTCCTCGGTAGCCATCCGCGAAGACTGCCGCAGACGCTGGACCCATCACAGACATGCCCTGGCTACCCAAGCTCCACAGATGGAGGCCTGTAGTGACAGGGAATCCGCCTCAAAGGTCTGTTTTAGTAAACCATCTACCTTACGGTCCTGGGCATCCCGCAAGGCCGCACCACCTTCCACCGGAATGGTGGTCTTTTCAGTAACCGCCGACACCACCGCATCCACCCGCGGGGCCCGGAACCTCTCTTTATCCTTATCAGCCAGAGGATACAGTCTATTCAGTATCCGTATGCCCCGTAGATCCGCTTCTGGCTTGTCCCACTCTTGAATCATTTTGTTGACCACTTTGTGCATGGGAAAAACCACCTGCGTCTGTCGAACCGCCTGAATGACGGGATCTTTGACCTCCTCTTCCACCGCAGCTTGCTTAGCCAGCTTCAACATCTGTAAGGTTTCCGTGATCAAGGCCACCAGTTCTTTTCTGCGGAAGACCCTAATTATCTCAGCCTGATCGGGTTCCGGGATCTCTCCTTCTTCCAAGTCCTGCGTATCCAGGTCTGGATCCCAATCAGGATCTTGGGCCTCCGGCCACTTGTCTTCCGACGTCGGATCCTTCGTCCATGCCCACTTAGGCGCTGGCAGTTCCTTGCCCACCACAGCAACCGCCTCTAGCCGCTGAGCTGGGGATGCCAGCTCCCCAGCATCCGACACTTTGCCTTGGCGACGCAGGCAAAAGGCCTGATGCATGAGCCAAATGAACTCAGGACTGAAGTCGGAGACCCGACGCCTGGGCCGCCTGAAGTTCCCGCCAGCTCCTCCACTGCTGGCCCATGTGCCGGTGACCGTGGGGAATCCGCCCCCGCCCTCTGCAGCTCTGAAGACTCCTTAGACTCCATCTGCTGCTCCACCGTGGATGAGAGGGTAGCGCACTGCCGACACACCTCGGTATCCGCCACTGTGCCCCTCCTAGTGCCACAGACTATACACTGTGGCCTAGAAGCCATAAGACAGCCTAGCCAGAGATCAAGGGACTTACCTTGACCTTTAATAGGGTTGTTCCGTTTGTCTCCACTTTGTGGGTCTTTTTTTTTTTTATAGCACACAGGAGCCTTCCCTCTGCAATCTATCAGGTAGTGGCAGAAATAACTATACGCTCTGTTACCCCACAAAAAGAGACCCCCCTCAGTCCCCCCCTTCCCTATGGAGTGGCTGCAAAGGGCAGAAACAAAACCTTAAAACAAACTCTAAAAAGGAAAATAATGAAAATAAGCCCCTCACGCTGTTTAGCACAAGATCGGGAGCTCTTCCAGCTACCACGCGGCAGCACCACAGCACCTAAAACGGCTGCCGGCAAAGCAACCCAGCCAGAAAAAAGGTGCCAAAAGAAGCCACGTCCGGTCTTGGGCCTGATACATGCAATTCCACCGTCGGAACCAGCAGCCTGAAACCGGTGGAGAGCTTACCGGCCAGGTCCGCTGCTCCGGTGCATGAAATAGCTGCCCCGATCAAAAAGCCACAGTCCCCGAGCACAGCAGGACCGACGCGCTGCAGCCGCTCATCGCTAACACAGCTCCGGCTGCTCGAGGGCTCAGATTAAGAAGGGCTCTCCCCCGTTGCATCTGGGGGGGGGGGGGGGGGAAGTGAACCACTGACACCACCTTAAACACAACTCGTCCCCTAGGGAAGGCACCCCCCCCCCCCCCCCCCCGGGAAAGTGCAGAGGCAGAGAGCAAGAATGCCGGTATCTGATCCCCTGCTTTTTTTTTTTTTTTTTTTTAAAGTAAGAGACAAATAAAAGTGCCAACCAAATATCCAAATTAGCTACCCTAACTAACACCTAGCTCCTTATTAGTTCCTCCACAGAGCCCATTCCCAAGGCTCGTCAAGTCTTCTTGCTGCATGGAGACTGGTCACACTGGGATGGAGGAGGACAGAGTTCAGCAGGCTATATCCAGTGATGTCATCAATCTGACATACCAGTCTCCAAGCTGCAGGAGGAGATTGACAACCCAGAGGTAGAGGACTGAACTGGAAGAACGATAAGGAAATTTTTATATAATATATGTTTGTTTTTGAAAACGGCTCTGAACCCAAGAAAAAAACAAGTAAATTAACCCAAAAGCAAAATAGTGAAATAAGCAAAAACTATCTAGTCTTAACCATTCTGTCAGCGAGTCCAGCACCTGGGCTCACTAGGTTCTCCTGCTGCATGGAGACTGGACACACTGGGGCTTATGGGGAATGCCTGCAGACTGCATCCAGTGATGGCAGAATTCTGATTGGTCCAGTCTCCAAGCTGCAGGAGGGGGTGCGCTACCCATAGGTGGAGGACTAAAACTGGAGGAACGATAAGGAAATGGAAATTACACTAACCTGGTAATTGTAGTTCCTGTAGGATCCAGTTTAGTCCTCCACAATTGGGTAATGCCCCTCCTACTGCAGCCTGGAGACTGGACCAATCAAATCTTCTGTAGTACATATCCAGCAGGAGCTCCCAGAAGCCCCCCAGTGTACTAGTAACAAAGCAAACTTAACGAAGCAACACATCAGATCATTATTAGGCTATCATTAAACTATGTACTTCCCCCCCTGGAATAACCAACTCCCTCCCCAAACGAGGAAGTCAGGACACTGCAGGGCGCCGGTATCGACGCCTTTAAATTTACACCGAACTTCCCCCAGAAACTAAGGAGCTGACTGAACTCCAAAATAAAGGGAAGAGCCATAGCGATAAGCACGACTGTCGACAGAGTCCGAACGGGACGAAAACCATCCTACAGGCACCCGCTAGGGACAGCGCGCCGCAAAATCATACAGATAGTCGGGAGGGAAGGAGGACTAAACTGGATCCTACAGGAACTACAATTACCAGGTTAGTGTAATTTCCATTTCCTGTGCGGATATCCAGTTTAGTCCTCCACAATCGGGATGTAACAGAGCAGTTAAGACCGGGCGGGACCTTGCAGGCCGGCGCGCAAAACCGCCAAACCAAAACAAGAATCCCGAGCCGCTGACACATCCAAGCGATTGTATGCTTTCAGCAGGCCCTGAGACGACCAGGCGGCCGCCCTACAAATCTCAGCTGGTGGAACCAGGCTATGCTCCGCCCAAGAGGCCGCCTGAGCCCGAGTAGAATGAGCCCGGAGCCCCTCCGGGACCGGCCGCCGCTGCAACAGATACGCGGACGCGATCGCTTCCTTGAGCCATCGAGCAATGGAGGCCTTAGCCGCCATCGAGCAATGGAGGCCTTAGCCGCCATCGAGCAATGGAGGCCTTAGCCGCCATCGAGCAATGGAGGCCTTAGCCGCCATCGAGCAATGGAGGCCTTAGCCGCCATCGAGCAATGGAGGCCTTAGCCGCCATCGAGCAATGGAGGCCTTAGCCGCCATCGAGCAATGGAGGCCTTAGCCGCCATCGAGCAATGGAGGCCTTAGCCGCCATCGAGCAATGGAGGCCTTAGCCGCCATCGAGCAATGGAGGCCTTAGCCGCCATCGAGCAATGGAGGCCTTAGCCGCCATCGAGCAATGGAGGCCTTAGCCGCCATCGAGCAATGGAGGCCTTAGCCGCCATCGAGCAATGGAGGCCTTAGCCGCCATCGAGCAATGGAGGCCTTAGCCGCCATCGAGCAATGGAGGCCTTAGCCGCCATCGAGCAATGGAGGCCTTAGCCGCCATCGAGCAATGGAGGCCTTAGCCGCCATCGAGCAATGGAGGCCTTAGCCGCCATCGAGCAATGGAGGCCTTAGCCGCCATCGAGCAATGGAGGCCTTAGCCGCCATCGAGCAATGGAGGCCTTAGCCGCCATCGAGCAATGGAGGCCTTAGCCGCCATCGAGCAATGGAGGCCTTAGCCGCCATCGAGCAATGGAGGCCTTAGCCGCCATCGAGCAATGGAGGCCTTAGCCGCCATCGAGCAATGGAGGCCTTAGCCGCCATCGAGCAATGGAGGCCTTAGCCGCCATCGAGCAATGGAGGCCTTAGCCGCCATCGAGCAATGGAGGCCTTAGCCGCCGCCTCCCCTTTTTTTTGTACCCCCAAAGAGCACAAAAAGCCGATCAGTCTTTCGAAAGGACTCGGTAGACTGCAAATACCGCCGCAGCGCGCGGCCCACATCAAGCCGGAGAAGACTCTTGTCCACCGACTCGACCGAGCCTGCCGAAAGCACTGGCAGAAATACCGCCTGATTTAAGTGAAAGGGAGACACCACCTTTGGCAGAAAGGAACCGGACGGAGCACAATCCGCTCCGTAGAGAAAGACAAGAAAGGCTCTCGGCAGGACAGGGCCTGCAGATCCGAAATACACCGTGCCGAGCAGATGGCAACCAGGAACACCGTCTTCAATGTGAGATCCGTCAAGGACGCCCACCGCAAGGGCTCAAATGGTTCCAGAACCATAGCCCGCAGAACTAAATTCAAGTCCCACGAAGGAATCACCGCTCTGCGGGAAGGCCGTAAATGAAAAACGGCGGTCAAGAAACGCCGCACATCCGCATGAGCACCAAGAAGGCGGCCCAAGACCTTGCCTCTATAACACGAAATCGCCGCCAGCTGGACCTTCAGGGGACTGGCCGCGAGACCTTTCTCGAACCCAACCTGAAGGAAGCTTAGCACGACGGGCACAGAGACCGTCGCCGCCCGGACTCCCCGCCGGGAGCACCAGTCCTCAAAAATCCTCCAAATCCGAACATAAGTGAGAGAAGTGGAGGACTTTCTCGCCCGCAGTAAGGTGGAGATCACCGCGGGCGAATAACCCTTCTTTTTCAGCCGAGCCCTCTCAATGGCCAAACCGTAAGCGAGAATCGAGCCACCTGGGGCATCCGCAAGGGGCCCTGAAGGAGAAGGTCCGGCAACGCCGGGAGGCGCCACGGCACGCCGTCTTGAAGCCGGACGAGGTCGGCATACCAGGGCCTCCGGGGCCAATCCGGAGCCACCAGCAGCACTCGGCCCCGATGGCACTCGATGCGCTGGACGACCCGGCCGATCAGCGCCCAAGGAGGGAAGACATACAGTAGCCTGGACGTCGGCCACGGCTGAATGAGAGCGTCAAGTCCTTCGGACATTCGCTCCCGCCGTCGCTGAAGAAGCGACTCGTCTTGGCCGATTGGTAGGTCGCCATGAGATCCATGATGGGCGGACCCCACCGCCGAACTATTTGCGCATACACCTGTGGATTTAACTCCCACTCTCCGGGGTCCACCCGCACTCTGCTGAGGAAGTCGGCCTGGACATTTTCTGCGCCCGCTATGTGCGCCGCCGAGATCGCCGGCAGGCGAGTCTGCACCTAACTGAATAAGGCCGTCGCCTCTGTCTCCAGGGCCACACTCCCTGTGCCCCCTTGGCGATTGATGTACGCCACCGTGGTCGCATTGTCCGACCAGACGCGGACCGCCCGACCCCGGACCAGAGGCTCCAGGGCCAACAGGGCTAGCCTGACCGCCCGAAGCTCGAGACGGTTGATTGACCACGCAGCTTCCCGAGAGGACCACACCCCCTGCGTGAAGCGGGCCTCGTAGTGAGCTCCCCAGCCGGCTAGGCTTGCATCCGTAGTGAGGGGAACCCACAGAGGAGGCTCCAAGGGAATCCCCCGCGTCAGGTTCTCGGAGGAAAGCCACCATCGGAGCGACCGCCGCACTGCCTTCGGACAGGGCAGCCTCTTGTGCAAGGAATCGCACTGGTTGGACCAGCGGCGAAGGAGCGCCCTCTGGAGCTGGCGCATGTGGAACCGTGCCCATGGCACCACCTCCAAGGTCGCCGCCATCGTTCCGAGAAGCCATAGGTACCACCACGCCGACGGAGCGGGCATCCCCCGAAAGAGTCGGACAAGAGCCCGCAACGCCAGGACGCGGCGCTCGGGGAGACACACCAGTCCCCGAGCGGTGTCGAAGCGCACTCCCAGATACTCCAGGTCCTGCGAGGGACGCAGACAACTCTTTCTTTCGTTCACCACCCAGCCGAGAGATCGCAGCAGAGCCACCACCCTGCTCGTGACTCGCAGGCACTCCCGACTGGATTTTGCCCGTATCAACCAGTCGTCGAGATATGCATGGACCAAAATGCCCTCCTTGCGCAAGGCCGCCGCAACGACCACCATCACCTTTGTGAATGTGCGCAGAGCCATAGCCAAGCCGAACGGCATGGCCCTGAACTGGAAGTGGCCCCACGGAAACGCAAAGCGGAGAAACCGCTGATGAGATGGAAGTATCGGGATGTGCAAATAGGCCTCGGTGAGATCGAGGGACGTCAAAAACTCCCCCTGTCGCACCGCTACAATGACTGACCGCAAGGTTTCCATACGGAAATGCGGCACCCGGAGGAGCGCGCGATTCACGCCTTTGAGGTCCAAAATCGGACGCAGGGAATCGCCCTTTTTGGGAACCACAAAATAGGTGGAGTATCGCCCGGCGCCTCTTTCCAAAGGAGGAACCGGGATCACCGCTCCCAGCGCTAACAACCGATCCAGGGTCACGCGGAAGTCCCGCGTTTTTTGCTCTCCCCTGCTGGGAGACAGAACAAATGAATCTGGAAGTGGGAACGCAAATTCCAGAGCGTAACCCTCTCCTATAATTTGTAGCACCCAGCGATCCGACGTGATTTGGGCCCAAGAGGAAAGAAAGTCGCGCAAGCGACCCCCGATAATCGGGCCTCCCTCCAGAGCCTGCCTCGCGACATTGTGGCTTGCGCCCAAAAGAAGAGCCCGAGGAAGAGGCGGCTCCGGAGAAGCCTCTGCCGGCTCCCCTGAAGGTACGAAACCCTTGATTACGGGCTCCAAACCTGCCCCGCTGCGAAGCCCACAGGCGGGAGGAACGAAACCTGCGCTGATCCCGAAAGGACCCCCTCGCCGAAGGGGAGGACCTGTTGGACCTTGGCCTATCCTCCGGGAGCCGGCCCCCCTTGGACTCACCGAGATCCTTTACCAACTTCGAGAGCCTCCCCAAATAACAATCTGCCCTTGAAGGGCAGCTAACTGAGGCGGGACTTGGAAGAACCGTCCGCCGCCTAGTTGCGCAACCAGAGGGACCGGCGCGCCGCAACCGCGGATGCCATACTGTTAGCCAACGCGCGGATTAAATCATAAAACAGATCCGCCAGATAGGCCGAGCCGGACTCCAGCCGGGTAACCTCCAACAGGCCCTGCTGGTCTAGCCCGGGGCTCGAGCGCAAATGCTGCGACCATCGCAGACACGACCAAGCCACCCAAGCCCCACAGATAGAGGCCTGCAATGACACGGCATCAGTATCGAAGGTTTGCTTGAGCAAATTATCAACCTTCTTGTCCTGACCGTCCTTGAGGGCAGCCGCCCCCTCAACCGGGATGGTGGTTTTCTTGGTCACTGCGGAAACCGCAGCGTCCACCCGGGGGGACCTGAACAAGTCCCTGTCCTTGTCGGCAAGGGGATAAAGCCGATTCATGGTCCGAATCCCCTTCAAGCCGGATTCCGGGTGCTCCCACTCCGCCTGGATCATATGATCCACCACGCGGTGAACGGGAAAAACCACCTGGGAATCCCTGACCGCCTGAATTAGAGGACCAAGACCTTCCTCCTCCAGGGGCCGCACCGCCGAAAGGTTAAGCGCCTGCAGGGACTCCGTGACCAGAGGAACCAGCTCGTCCCTACGGAACACGCGAATGATCCGAGCCTGGTCCTCCGGCTCAAGGATCTCCCCATCCTCCAACTCCTCCGCTTCAGTCTCAGGATCGCCCTCTGCCTCGGAATCCAGGAGACCTAGGGCGTCCTGCTCCTGTTCCCCCAACCGAAGAAGCTTGCCCCCGGGTGGCGAGGTGCATTGAGCCGCCCCAGAGGACCCCGGGGGGAGAGAGGGGGGCCAAACTGCCGGCAACTGACCGGACCTGCTCAAGCGAAACGCCTGATGCATGAGGAGCACAAAATCCGGGGAGAAATCCATAGGCGGTGCAGCTATAGCCGCCTGCTGGAGCGCAGCCACCGACCTGCTGGCCGGTGGAACCGACCCAGACTGAGGGAGGCTCGGGGAAAGAACACTATCCCCTGAATTAGAAGCATCCCCAGGGGTAGGCTGATCCGGGAGACTCACAGATTGCTCTAACTCTGCAGGCACTGCAGCACAGCTCCTGCAGATGCCAGAGTCAGTCCCTACTGCTCTGCGGGACCCACAAATCACGCACTGGGGCTGGGAAGCCATCCCAAGGCCACCTCTGCCCAGCGGGATAGAATACAACAGTCACAGGGAAGCCCACACCACAGGGGCAATCCTATGCAAATCAGCCCCGATTTGAAATTAAAACGTTTTTTTTGTTTTTGTTTTTTTACAAGAAACAAAATATGCCCCAGACTCCCTGGGGTGCCCTGAGCAAAATCGCCAGCAAGAGGAACCCCAAAAAACGCCAGGGGAACCTGTGCACAAGTGCTCAAAAGTGCCTCTAAAGCACACTTTTAAATTTCAAAATGGCCGCTGGACTTTTTCACCCGCGGTAAAAAACGGCGCGAAAATACAAAAGCCACCAAATATGGAAAAGAACTAAAACGACCCTTTAAGACAGGGCAAACGACCAAATTTAAGAAAAATTGCCAAATGGGCTCAGGAGAGCCTACAGAAATGCTGGCAGCTCTAACAGAGCACTGCACACAAGAAGAAATGAAATGAAAATCTCCTACCAGCTCAGGAACCACCAGGATTCAGCCAACATCTCCCAGCGCCAGCCACTACTGTATCAGGTATGGCTTTACCCCGTACTGTCCAGGGGGAGCTCACCCAGGGCTGTGAAAATTTGCTGGGCAGGAACACAGGAGCCAACAGGTCTGACTTCCCCCTAGTCTCCTGTGGCAGTGCTCCAGAGAGACAGGCTTCTTCTTTTGTCTTCCTTTTAAAGATACAGCTAGCTATCAAAGAAATAGCAAGGAAATGCCCCAAAACAAACCCTAAAACAACTAACTAACAAGTGTTGCTCCTGCAATAGTCACTCAGTGTGCCCAGGAGGACACACTTTTACGTCTTCAAGCTGCAAGAGACTGGACACACTGGGGGGCTTCTGGGAGCTCCTGCTGGATATGTACTACAGAAGATTTGATTGGTCCAGTCTCCAGGCTGCAGTAGGAGGGGCATTACCCGATTGTGGAGGACTAAACTGGATATCCGCACAGGAACATAGAAATATGACAGAAAAAGACCACATGGCCTATCTAGTCTGTCCTTCCATATCAACTACAACAGTCCCCTTTTTACCTTTAGAGATCCTCTGTTTGTCCCATGCTTTTTTGAATTCAGTTACTGTCCTCATCTCTACCACCTCCACTGCAAGACCATTCCATAGATCCACTACTCTTTCCATAAAGAAATATTTCCGCATATCACTCCTGAATCTATCTCCCTTCACCCTCATCCCATGTCCCCTCGTAGCAGAACTTGCTTTCAATTGAAAGAGGTTCTCTCCCTGAACATTTATGCCAGAGGTATTTAAACATCTCAATCATATCACCTCTATTCCACCTTTCCACTAAGGTGTACATATTAAGATCCTTAAGTCTGTCCTCATATGCTTTATAATGAAGACCACTAATCATTTTAGTAGCCACCCTCTGCACCGACTCCATCCTGTTCACATCCTTTTGAGGGTGTGGTCTCCAGAATTGCACACTATACTCCAAATGAGGTCGCACCAAAGAGTTATACAGAGGCATTATCACCTCCTTTTTTCTGCTAGCCATTCCTCTCCGTATGCACCCAAGCATCCTTCTAGCTTTTGCTGTCGCCTTTTCTACCTGTTTAGCTACTTTAAGATCAGACACAACCACGCCTAGGTCCCGCTCTTCTTTAGTGGACAAAAGTACTTCACCCCCTATACTATATTGCTCCCCCTTGGATTGCTGCAGCCCAAATGCATGACCTTACTTCTTTTTAACATTAAATCCCAGCTGCCAAATTCTAGACCATTCTTCAAGCTTAGCTAGATCTCTCCTCATGTTATCTACACCTTCCTGGGTGTCTATTGCAGATTTTGGTATCAGCAAAGAGGCAAACCTTAACCGACAGTCCTTCCGCTATATCACTAACAAAGATGTTAAAAAGAATCGGACCAAGGACAGATCCCTGGGGCATACCACTGTTAACATACTTCTCCTCAGAGTGAGCTCCATTTACTTGTACTCTGTCGCCTCCCACCCAACCAATTTCTAACCCAAGCAGTAACTTTAGGGTCCATCCCTAGGATGCTGTTTATACGGCGCCTGTGAGGAACAGTGTTAAAGGCTTTACTGAAATCTAAATACACCACATCTAGGGCTCTCCCTCGATCCAACTCAGCACCGAAGTTAAACTAACTGGCCTGTGGTTTTCAACCACATCCTTACTTCTGCTTTTGTGTAAAGGCACCACATGAGCCTCTCTCCAGTCCTTTGGCACCACTCCAGACTCCAACAAGGCATTGAAAAGGTCAGTCAGTGGAGCTGCTAGAACGTCCCCAAGTTCCCTTAGTATTCTAGGATGTATCCCATCTGGTCCCATCGCTTTGTCTACTTTAAGTTGAGCTAGCTTCTCATGAACACAGTAGGGCTAAATGGCTAATTTTCCCAATGGAGAAAGGTGAATGGTGGTGTACCCCAGGGATCTGTGCTGGGTCTGGTGCTTTTTGAGCTATTCATAAATAACCTGGAAATGGGAACAAGTGAGGTTATCAAATTTGAAGTTGACACAAAACTATTCAAAGTTGTTAAAACCCATGAGGATTGTAAAAAATTGCAAGATGACCTTGATAAATTGGAAGGCAGGCCATCCAAATGGCAGATGAAATTTAATGTGGATAAGTGCAAAGTTATGCACCTAAGAAAGAACACCACAAACTATGGTTACACGATGCAAGGTTCTACATTAGGAACCACCACCCAGGAAAGATATTTAGGTGTCATCATGGATAACATGTTAAAACCCTCCAACCAGTGTGCAGCGGTGGCCAAGAGACCAAACAGAATGCTAGGTATCATAAGGAAAGGAATGGAGAATAAAACAGGATATTATAATGCCTGTGTATCATTCCATGGTGCAACTGCACCTTGAATATTGTGTGCAATTCTAGGTCCAAGCGTGGTAAAATTGCCTCAAATCACTTCCTACTGCTACAGCAATGCATGAGCCCACAAAGCTTCACTGTGACATTTTCTTATGCTGGAGGACACCATCTCTGCCTCCTCACAAGGACAGCACACAAGTCACAAATCTAGACTACTCCTAGAGCCAACTGATCCCACAGGGCTTGTCTTCTGGAAGCCTGGACACCTTAGATCAGTGGTTCCTAAACTTGGGTTAAGGACCCCAAATGGGATCACATCAGTGGAGGGGGGGTCCCAGAAGCATGGCCATTTCTCCTGCTTTTGGGGTTTTCACTATGACCTATGCCAAGGAGAAACAGTCAGTCAGCATGTGTCTTGTAAGCCAGTGCATATTCATAGGTCCTTGCTCCCTCCTGGGTAAGCTCCCTGTTAGACTGGAAATCCACTGGTTCATACTGTACACTGATAGATAGGACCCTGTGCTGGTTGCTTTCTGCTTTAAATGAGTGGAGGAAGGGGAAAGCGGCTGGAGACCTGCTATTTGGATTTCATCATCTGGGTCATAAGAAGCTTCAGTTGCTAAAATGGGGTCAAAATGGTTAGAAGTTTGGAAAGCACTACCTTAGATTGTCTTAGCTCTTTCACCAATGTCCCCAAATCCTCACCAAGCCACTCTCACTCTAAAGCGAAACTTGAACAAGTTTGAGGCCCCAATCTGCCAACCAGTTATCAACCACAAAAAACTATACATAAGAACATAAGATATGCCATACTGGGTCAGACCAAGGTCCATCAAGCCCAGTATTGTGTTTCCAACAGTGGCCAATCTAGGTCATACGTACCTAGCAGTTTCCCCAAGGGACAGGTTCCACAATGCTTGTATTGGTTCAAGCATTGATATACTGGGTCCCTTCTTAATAATGGTTTATGGACCTTTCCTCCAGGAACTTGTCCAAACCTTTTTTAAACCCAGCTACACTAACAGCCTTTACTATATCCTCCGGTAACAAATTCCAGAGTTTGATTACACGTTGAGTGAAAAAATATTTTCTTTTATTAGTCTTAAATAGTTTACCCTGTAGCTTCATTGCATGTCCCCTAGTCTTTCTATATTCTGATAAGGTAAACAATCGATCTACCTTTACCCGTTCCACTCCGTTCATTAATTTATAGACTTCTATCATATCTCCCCTCAGCCGTCTCTTTTCCAGGTTAAAGAGCTCCAACCTTTTTAGCCTTTCTTCATAGGAGTATCCTTCCATCCCCTTTACCATTTTGGTGGCTCTTCTCTGAACCTTTTCTAAATTCGCTATATCCTTTTTAAGATACGGCGACCAGAATTGCACACAATATTCAAGGTGCGGTCTCACCATAGGCTGTGACTGCCATAGCCTTTGCTGAAATTCACACCAAATCATAAATAGCATCCTCCATAAATGCAGCCCGACTCTGTGGTAGGCGAAGGCCTATGATCCATGGTGTCTGAAATGAACAGACAGGCCTAACAAGCTTGACCTGTAAATTAAGCCTGTGGAGAGGCCCATAGGAATTGCACATCCCCCAATATGCTGCTATTGTACAAATGAAGCTTAGCAAAGAATAATCAGCTTAGCTGAGCAGAATTGAAACTCAGAAAATATAGAAAAATAAGTTTAAATACCACTGATAAGAAAGTACAGCTGCAAAGAATTTAATTAAAACTGCTGACAGAAAGGTTACAGTGCCCTGCTCCCCACATGTGCTAACTAGTTAAATGGCCTTGGAGGAAAGAAGTAACGAAGTTGGTGAACTGACCATTGTAATTGGGACTAGAAGGGGGGTGAGCAGGTGCTAAGCAGGTGCTAAGCCCAGTCAAAGGACATAATTGGATAACCTTATCAATACCGGGACCAATAGAAGGGGTACGGGAGGTTACCGGGACCAATGAAATGTTTTCCTATACCTAGAATGGAGAAGAAGTCTATAAAAGTTGTTGTTTTGCTAGAAACTATTGCTCAGCCATTTTGAATTTGATTCTGCTTGAGACTTGTGCACAAATAAATGATTTGGACCTTCTGAACAGACTCCTGGTATCATTGGTTTGTCTGCGCTCTGCTGCTACAACTCCAAACATGCTGCCTCTAAAAAGTGTTAAGAGTTTGCCCATGGAGCTTCCAGTAGCCTCTGCATCCTAACCAAGGTATCCAGCATGTCCCCCTTCTTTCCTTATCTCCCTCGTATCATAAGAGCACAAGATATGCCATACTGGGTCAGACCAAGATCCATCAAGTCCAGCATTCCATTTCCAACAGTGGCCAATCCAAGTCAAAAGTACCTGGCAGCACTGTTCCCTCTAAGCTGTGCGCGTGTGCGCGCGCACACACCTCGCCGAGCGAGCGCACACAACTTTTAAAGGAGCGCACAAAAATTACCTTTTTCATGAGTTTTCAAACCTTGGGTTTAAGGCCGCGGTCACCACTGCCATTCTGTAAATTTCACTTCCGAATCTGTCTGCACCGAGTCCCCTGCCCCTCACTCCTCTCACGTGACCGACGATTGACGAATCATGGCAGGCTAGAGGGAAATAAAAGGGAGGGGCAGCCAGCAAGCCAGCCTCTTTCTGCTCTTGTGCCTGCCTGCCTGCCAGCCACGCACCTCCTTGGATCCTTCCCTCAGCCAGCCTTCAGTGCCACGTGCTGCCTTGGCTGAGAGCAACACACGCACCAGCGAAGAAGAGGAGACTGGTGCTCCGGGACTGCTGCCTGGGGACGGGCATTGACGGCTTTAAAGCTCGACTTTTACAAGCGGTTTTTTTAAAAATTCTCTACAGACTGCTGCGGGCAGAACTTTCATCTTCACAGGTATGCAGTTAGACATGTTCACAGTTTATCGAAAATGTGATGACTACCTTCACCAAATGTTAGTAATTTAGTTAAAATTAAAATTTCCCTTTGGTTTGCACTGCTTACCACAGAACCGCGGCGCAATTCTCAACATTACAATTATACGGGGCTCATGTTGCCTAAGTTTCAAAGAGAATTTTCACTTTACGTCGTCTTTCGAATGACTTTAAATAACAACGATACCATTATGTATTAAAGATTACTTAGTCTTCTCTTTTTTCTTCCTTTTTACTCCCCTTTTGTCATACATGGTTATGTTTTGTGTAAATAGTTCACCTTTACATACTGCATAGTATTTCTCTTTATGTTCAGAACCGTGGTTCTTCTCGTCCCATCGCAAGACGTTATAATCTACACGGAGTTCAAGACTGGGTTAGTTCTAATGCACAATCACTTTTCATTTTTATACCATTATGTCCGGTACAGATGATCACTCCTCAGTATCCAAAGTTTTCCAAATGCTTTATAAGGTTATTTTTATTGCTTTAAAATATTGTCCTCATTGGCGATTTTTATAACGCACCGCTCACTGAGACTGAATTTACGGCAGAGCCACTTTTCAAACATTAAATATTATGTGCCAGTTAGCTTCACAAACACCACAAGTTTTTATGTTCCATAGTGGTTTAATGGTTTAATCATTAGAATCCTTGAATAAATTTGTTTTATTTAGTGCTGCTGGCACGGATCAGCAATTGTATAGATGGGTACAAATATATAAAAAGCTATTGTACAATTTACGATTACCACCATTACATTTTATTTATAAATATTTCAATATGCTTTTATAAACGGCCACCGCTTTAAATTGATACTATAGCATGACTATTAGGATAAAGACTGACATTACTATATCAGTAAAGCGAGTGGCCTCTGTTTGTATTCCCATTGACTCTTTTAACATTTACAGTACAAGGCACAATTTTATCCACTGTAATTTAACTGATTTTCAGATAGTAGGCGATAAAATGGAAATTACACTAACCTGGTAATTGTAGTTCCTGTAGGATCCAGTTTAGTCCTCCACAATCGGGTTCTGCCCCTCTCACTGCAGCATGCAGACTGGACCAATCAAATCTTCTGTAGTACATCTCCAGCAGGAGCTCCCAGAAGCCCCCCAGTGTACTAGTAACAAAGCATACTTAACGAAGCAACACATGAAATTATCATTAGAATAACATTAATCATGACTTTCCCCCTCTGGAATAACCAACTCCCTCCCCAAACGAGGAAGTCAGAACACTGCCCGGCGCCGTAGTCGACGCCCTTAAATTTACACCAAGCTCCCCCCCCCAGGAACCAAGGAGCTTATGGAACCCCAAGGAAAGGGAAGAGCCATAGCTGGAATGCCCGACTGCCGCTATCGTCCGAACGGGACGCAACCCATCTTAGAAACCCCTGCTCGGGATAGCGCGCCGCAAAATCATTCAGATACTCGGGAGGGAAGGAGGACTAAACTGGATCCTACAGGAACTACAATTACCAGGTTAGTGTAATTTCCATTTCCTGTGCGGATATCCAGTTTAGTCCTCCACAATCGGGATGTTTCAGAGCAGTTAAGACCGGGCGGGACCTTGTAGGCCGGCGCGCAAAACCGCCGAACCAAAACAGGAATCCCGAGCCGCTGACACATCCAATCGATAGTGCCTGCTGAAAGCATGCAGAGACGACCAGGTGGCCGCCCTACAAATCTCCGCTGGCGGAACCAGACCATGCTCCGCCCAAGAGGCCGCCTGAGCCCGAGTAGAATGAGCCCGGAGACCCTCCGGAACCGGCCGCCGCTGCAACAGATACGCGGAGGCGATCGCTTCTTTAAGCCACCTAGCAATGGAGGCCTTAGCCGCCGCCTCCCCTTTCCGTGCACCTCCAAAGAGCACAAAAAGCCGATCAGTCTTCCGGAAGGACTCGGTAGACTGCAAGTAACGACGCAGCGTGCGACCCACATCAAGCCGGTGTAGCCCTTTGTCCACCGACTCGACCGAGTCTGCCGAAATCACTGGTAAGAAAACTGCCTGATTAAGGTGAAAGGGAGACACCACCTTAGGCAGAAAGGAAGGAACCGGACGGAGCACAATCCGCTCCGCAGAGAAAGACAAAAAAGGCTCTCGGCAAGACAAGGCCTGCAGATCCGAGATGCGCCGTGCCGAGCAAACGGCTACCAGAAACACCGTCTTCAACGTGAGATCCTTCAAGGACGCTCTCCGCAACGGCTCAAAGGGTGCCCGAGCCAGAGCCCGCAGGACCAAATTCAAATCCCACGTAGGGACCACCGTCCTGCGGGAAGGCCGCAAATGGAACACGGCGGTCAAGAAACGCCGTACATCCGCATGAGCGCCCAGAAGGCGGCCCAAGACCTTGCCTCTATAGCAAGAGAGCGCGGCCAGCTGGACCTTTAGGGAACTGGCCGCGAGACCCTTCTCGAAGCCATCCTGAAGAAAGCTGAGCACGACGGGCACCGAGACCGTCGCCGCCCGAACTCCACGCCGGGAGCACCAATCCTCAAAAATTCTCCAAATTCGGACATAAGTAAGAGAAGTGGACGACTTTCTTGCCCGCAGCAAGGTGGAAATCACCGCGGGCGAATAACCTTTCTTTTTCAGCCGAGCCCTCTCAATGGCCAAACCGTAAGCGAGAATCGAGCCACCTGGGGCATCCGCAAGGGGCCCTGAAGAAGAAGGTCCGGCAGCGCCGGAAGGCGCCACGGCACGCCGTCTCGCAGCCGGACGAGGTCGGCATACCAGGGCCTCCGGGGCCAATCCGGGGCCACCAGCAGCACCCGCCCCTGATGGCACTCGATGCGCTGGACGACCCAGCCGATCAAGGCCCACGGGGGAAAAACATACAGCATCCCGGACGTCGGCCACGGCTGAATGAGAGCGTCGAGTCCTTCGGACATCCGCTCCCGCCGCCTGCTGAAGAAGCGACTTGTCTTGGCCGACTGGAAGGTCGCCATCAGATCCATGATGGGTGGACCCCATCGCCGAACTATCTGCGCATACACCTGAGGATTTAACTCCCACTCTCCGGGGTCCACCCGCACTCTGCTGAGAAAGTCGGCCTGTACATTGTCTGCGCCTGCAATGTGCGCCGCCGAGATTGCCGGCAGCCGAGTCTGCACCCAGCTGAACAAGGCCGTCGCCTCCGTTTCCAGGGCCACACTCCCTGTGCCCCCTTGTCGATTGATGTACGCCACCGTGGTGGCATTGTCCGACCAAACCCGGACCGCCCGACCCCGAACCAGAGGTTCCAGGCTCATCAGGGCCAGCCGAACCGCCCGAAGCTCGAGACGGTTGATCGACCAAGACGCTTCCTGCGAGGACCACACCCCCTGTGAGAAGCGGGTCTCGCAGTGTGCTCCCCAGCCGACTAGACTCGCATCCGTGGTAAGGGGAACCCACAGAGGAGGCTCCAAGGGAATCCCCCGCGTCAGGTTCTCGGAGGAGAGCCACCACCGCAGCGACCGCCGCACTGCCTTCGGGCAGGGCAGCCTCTTGTGTAGTGAATCGCACTGGTTGGACCAGCGCCGAAGGAGCGCCCTCTGAAGCGGGCGCATGTGGAACCGCGCCCAAGGAACCACCTCCAAGGTCGCCGCCATCGTCCCGAGAAGCCGGAGGTACCACCACGCCGACGGAGCGGGCATCCCCCGAAATAGTCGGACCAGAGCCCGCAACGCCAGGACGCGGCGCTCGGGAAGGCACACCAGCCCCCGAGCAGTGTCGAAGCGCACCCCCAGATACTCCAGGTCCTGCGAGGGCCGCAGACAACTCTTCCTTTCGTTCACCACCCAGCCGAGAGACCGCAGCAGTGCTACCACTCTGCTCGTGACCCGCCGGCACTCGCGACTGGATTTTGCTCGTATCAACCAGTCGTCCAGGTAAGGATGGACTAAAATGCCCTCCTTGCGCAAGGCCGCCGCGACCACCACCATCACCTTCGTGAAAGTGCGCGGGGCCGTAGCCAAGCCGAACGGCATGGCCCTGAACTGAAAGTGGCCCCACGGGAACGCGAAGCGGAGAAACCGCTGATGGGCTGGGCGTATCGGGATGTGCAGATAGGCCTCGGTGAGATCGAGGGACGTCAAAAACTCCCCCTTTCGCACCGCTACAATGACTGACCGCAGCAGGGTTTCCATGCGGAAATGCGGGACCCGGAGCGCGCGATTCATGCCCTTGAGATCCAAAATCGGACGCAGAGAGTCGCCCTTTTTGGGTACCACAAAATAAATGGAGTAGCGACCGGCGCCTCTTTCCAAGGGAGGCACCGGAACCACCGCTCCTAGCGCTAACAGCCGATCCAGGGTCACGCGGATGTCCCGCGTCTTTTGCTCTCCCCTGCTGGGAGACATTACAAAGGAATCTGGAAGAGGGAACGCAAATTCCAGAGCGTAACCCTCCTCTATAATTTGTAGCACCCAGCGATCCGACGTTATTTGGGCCCAAGAGGAAAGAAAATCGCGCAAGCGACCTCCGATAAGCGGTCCTCCCTCCAGAGCCTGCCTGGCGTCATTGTGGCTTGCGTCCAAAGGAAGAGCCCGAGGAAGAACCGGCTGCAGAGAAGCCTCTGCCGGCTCCTCTGAAGGCCCGAAATCCTTGGCCACGCGTTCCAAACCTGCCACGCTGCGAGGCCCACTGGCGGGAGGGCCGAAACCTGCGCGGATACCAAAAGGATCCCCGCGCCGACGAGGCGGACCGAATGGCCCTTGGCTTATCTTCCGGAAGCCGGCCTCCTTTAGACTCACCGAGGTCCTTTACCAATTTCTCGAGGGCCTCCCCAAATAACAATCTGCCCTTAAACGGCAGCTTACTGAGGCGGGTCTTAGAAGAACCGTCCGCCGCCCAGCTGCGCAACCAGAGGGACCGGCGCGCCGCTACCGCGGAGGCCATACTGTTAGACAACGCGCGGATTAAATCATAAAACAGATCCGCCAGATAAGCCGAGCCGGACTCCAACCGGGTCACCTCCACCAGACCCTGCTGGTCGAGCCCGGAGCTCGAGCGCAATTGCTGTGACCACCGCAGACACGCCCGAGCCACCCAAGCCCCACAAATAGAGGCCTGCAATGACACGGCATCCGTATCGAAGGTTTGCTTGAGCAAGTTATCCACCTTCTTATCCTGCCCGTCCTTGAGGGCCGCCGCCCCCTCAACCGGGATGGTAGTTTTCTTGGCCACCGCGGAAACCGCAGCATCCACCCGGGGGGACTTGAACAAGTCCCTGTCCTTATCCGCAAGAGGATACAGACGATTCATGGTCCGAATCCCCTTCAAACCAGACTCCGGGTGCTCCCATTCCGCCTGGATCATCTGATCCACCACGCGGTGGACGGGAAAAACCACCTGGGCATCCCTAACTGCCTGAATTAGAGGATCCTCAAGACCCTCCTCCTCCAGGGGCCGCACCGCCGAAAGGTTTAGCGCCTGCAGGGACTCCGTGACCAGAGGAACCAGCTCGTCCCTACGGAACACCCGAATGACCCGAGCCTGATCCTCCGGCTCCAGGATCTCCCCATCCTCCAACTCCTCCATGTCAGTGTCAGGATCGCCCTCCGCCTCTGATGCCAGTAAACCCAGGGCGTCCTGCTCTTGACCCCCCAGCCGGAGCCGCTTGCCCCCGGGCGGAGAAGGACAAGGACCCTCCCCCAAGGACCCCGAGGGAAGAGGGGGGGTCCCGACAGCCGGCAACTGACCGGACCTGCTCAGGCGAAATGCCTGATGCATTAGGAGTATAAAATCAGGGGAGAAGTCCATAGTTGGGGCAGTAACAGCAGTCTGCTGGGACATAGCCACGGAACCGCTGGCTGGAGGTACCGATCCAGACTGAGGGATGCTCGGGGAGAGAATACTGTCCCCTGAATTAGAAGCATCCCCAGGGGTAACCGGATCCTGAACATTCCCTGATTGTTCTAACTCAGAGGGGACTGCAGCACAGTCCCTGCAGATGCCAGGATCAGTCCCCGCCCTGCGGGCTCCACAAATCACACACTGGGGCTTGGAAGCCATCCCAAGGCCACCTCTGCCCAGGGGGATAGAAGAGGACAGTCACAGGAAAGCCCACAGCACCTGAGCAGACCTATGCAAATCAGCCCCGATTTAAAATTAACTTCTCTTTTTTTTTTTTTTTTTTTACAAGAAACAAAATATATCCCAGGATCCCTGGGGTGCCCTGAGCAAAATCGCCAAAAAAAAGAATCCCAAAAACGCTAGGGGAACCAGTGCACAGTGATCAAAACTGCCTGAAAAAAGCACTTTTGAAATCCAAAATGGCCGCCGCACTTTTTCACCCGCGGTAAAAAACGGCGCGAAAATATAAAAGTCACCAAAAAACATGTAAATAAATTAAAACGACCCTGTAATGAAGGGCAAACGAGCAGATTGTAGAAAAAACTGCCAATAAGCTCAGGAGAGCCTACAGAAACGCTGGTATCCCAGGCAGAGCACTGCACACAATAAAGTAAAATGAAATGCAAACTCCTACCAGCTCAGGATCAGATGATTCATCCACAATCTCCCAGTACCAGGCACTGCCTTCTTAGGTATGGCAATTCCCCGTCCTGTCTAGGGGAAGCTCACCCAGGGCTGATAAAATGGTCTAGGCAGGCAACAGCAGCCAGCAGGTCTGACTTTCTCTTAGTCTCCTGTGGCACAGCTCCAGGGAGACAGGCTTCTTTTTACTTTCAGTTTGAAAGGCACAGCTATCTAGCAAAGAAATAGAGGAATGTCCCCAAAATAAATCCTGGAAAACAAACTAACTAGTGTTGCTCCTGCAAAGGTCACTAAGTGTGCCCAGAGGACACACTTTTACGTCCACACACTGCAACGAGACTGGACACACTGGGGGGCTTCTGGGAGCTCCTGCTGGAGATGTACTACAGAAGATTTGATTGGTCCAGTCTGCATGCTGCAGTGAGAGGGGCAGAACCCGATTGTGGAGGACTAAACTGGATATCCGCACAGGAACATAAGGTTTAGCAGATAATTAATAGACACTGTGCCGCACCTGTTTGAAACAGTACTCCAGCATAATTTCACAAGACCAGAATGTCAACAGTCTCATACTTTACAAGAATACACAAATAACTATATGTTTTTAATTTAATTTATTTAATATCTACATACTGGCCTTATCCAGTATACACATGAATTAAATAACTTCACAAGTACATCATACTTTTAAATATATTATTATGACCGTTTAACTATTCAATCCCTCTTTTTCCCCTGATTGTCTTGGGTTTAGTTTTGGTCAGTTAGTTTTTCATGAGTGAAATGCATACAACTAAGGAGATCAACTCAGGTTAGTGGTCCTGTCGATATTCTTAATATCTATCATATTTCATTTCACTTACATTATACAGAATCAACTATATATTTTACAAATACTCAAGAGTTTTTTCTATATATTTTTCATCATTATTTTATTAAATTTTTTATATATTTTTTATAATTATTATTTTCATTTTTATGTATTTTGATTTTTCAATAATTCAATTGAGATGTCAATCCTAATTCTAATTCTAACTACATTCGACAAAGGTGAAGTACATCACCATCATAATGCATCACTATTTACAAGTTTATCTACGCAATTTTATGATTACCAGCCTCATCCCTTTTATACATTCTTTGAGTCGGTAGTATAAATTCATCAATTTAGTAGGATGTTTGCCTGTTAATATGGTTTTAATCCATCATGTCCTGCGTTCTTTTATTTCACCTATGTAGTCTTATTATATATCTATGTGATCCCCATAACTGTTATACAGTGTCTAATATGTATGTATATAGTTTTACATTTATTTATACATTTTAGCATAGACATAAGGGTATCACTTGGCTCAATTTAGTGATCTATGTATGTTTCTAATGCACACTTGGTATTAATCTGATTGCAGTTCCAACTTCCAAGCCCATCAGGCTTTGGATGAAATGCATTGGGGCATTTCTTTTGAATAATAAAGCACCTGCTGTGACCACCACACCACTTTTAAAATGTCAAAACCAATAGCAATGAGAGGTGCAAAACGTAAGAGAACAGCCAAAGCTTTTAAGCCTGAATGGCTTGAAGAAATTATTGAAACGGAGACACCGAATTCTCGGGATAAAACGTGCGTTCAACTGCGTGAAATATTCACTTACGAGGATGGCGGAGTAGTCTGTTTATACTGCCGAGATGCAAAAACCATCGGAGAGTTTTCGAATGGCAAAATTTGGGATGATGTGTGGAAATTGGACTTTTTGAAACAACATCTGTCTAGTAAGACTCATGCTGAAAGTGTTAAGAAACTTAGAGCTAAAAATCCAAATTTAAGAGGAGGATTATTTAACTTGTTGCTTGAGAGCACCGCTGAAAAAGAGAAAAGGCAAATTAGTAATGAACGGAAGCGTTCTACACCAGAAGAAATTAAAATTCTAATTGATAGTGTTTTGCTAGCTGTTCGGATGAATATTTCCATGCTCTCTGTTCAAGATATTAATGAACACATGTCCAAGTACATATCCATACCTGAAAGCTGGAGAAGCAAAAACTATTCGTTTGAATTTCTTGAAATTATAAACATGAATGTCCAAGATAAGCTCATGGCAGATGTTGCATCAGCAGCGTATCATACATTAACTATTGATGAAAGCACAGACATTTCTGTCAACAAATACTTAATACTGTACTTCAAATATCGGCCAGTAAATTCATGTCTGTATAAAACTTCATTTGGTGGGATGCTACAGTTGGAAGCATGCGATGCTGCATCAATAGTCAGTGCACTCCGGGAATTCTATGGGAAATACAAGCTTGACCTTAACAAAATGGTCATGTTTACTTCGGATGGTGCCTCTGTCATGTCAGGCAGAATAAATGGTGTTGCTGCGCAGCTCAAACAAAATATTTCGCATTTAGTGCAGCAGCATTGTGTTGCCCATCTTGAAGATTTGGGGATCTCTGAATCATGGAAGGAAGTAAAGTTGATGAAAGAAGTTGAAACTTTCATGAGAACTGTTTACACAACCTTTTGTCGATCTTCTACTAAAAGGTCACAATTTAAAGAATTAGCAGATGCTTCTGAATGCGAGTCAATTGCTTTTAGACCTCTGAACGAAGTGCGGTGGTTATCTAGACATTTTGCTCTTCAAGCAATTATTCGAAATTATGATCCATTATTAAAATACTTTGAAGAAGAGAAGGATGATGATCCCATTGCAAAGTACTGTTATAAAAAGCTAAACAGCCATCAATTCCATATAACACTGCAAATTTTGAATGATGTTTTATCTGAACTAGCTTCATTAACAATGGCATTTCAGAAACGTGGGCTAACACCACTGGAAGCATATCATCTTGCACAGGGTAAGCTGAACAAAATCCGAATGCAGTACTTGGGTGACACAGTAAAATGGACTGATAATGTTAAAAATCTTCGACAAGATACCTGGAGACGTTTCAGTGGATACTGGTTCCACACTTACTTTCATTAATATGCTGTGTCTGCATTTAGGGGAAAGATTTCCTGAAAATGAAATTGAAGAATGGTCTGCTTTTGACTTGACAGCAATAGCACAGTGTGATTATGAATTTGGAATTGAAAACGTCCGATCACTCTGTTTAAAGTACAAACAATTTCTAATGGAGGAACATATTGTTGTTCAGCAGTACAATGACTTCAAGTTTTTAGTCGCAGAAAAAATCAAAAGCAAACTGATAAACAGTTTTCCGGATATGGTGACTTTGGCATTTCAGAATGCTCAGTTTGCAGATTTAGCGAAACTGATCGATATTGGTGGAACATTTTTGGCTTCTAGTGCAGATTGTGAGCGTGGTTTCAGCTTGATGAACAGTTTGAAAACCAAAATAAGGAATCGCTTACATTTAGAACATTTGGAAATGCTGATGCGTGTTAAGAGTCATCTTCAAGATGGCGGATCAGTAGACCTTGATAAAATTTATTCAGACTGGGTACATTTGAAAGATCGAAGAGAGAAATTTTGAGAACATAGTAAGTGACGGCAGATAAAGACCAGCATGGTCCATCTAGTCTGCCCAGCAAGATGGCAAGAGTAGGTGCACCTGTTGCTCTGTGCAGGCCACCTCTCCCCATGTCTTTGTTTAGGGGTGAACCCACCACTCCATGTAGGACACCGAACTCTTCTTCCATACATATATTATTTACATGGAATAACAATGGCTTTCAATAAAAATTAACTGAAATACCACATTTGTGATTGTAATTACTAGAAATTTTCCGCTTCATTTAGTAATCGTCTATTTTCATTTAATTTGATTAACATCAATGTGGTGTACATACTGTATTCTAATGTGTAGTCAAATTTTAAAGTATATAATTCCAAGTGTCGTTATGTAGCGCACAAAAAATTTAACTTCCTTCAAAAGCCGCACGGCTGATATTTTATGCGCACACAGCCTACGGAAAATTAGAGGGAACATTGCCTGGCAGGTTCCCAAAAAAGATGTAGGTTCCTTAAAGGATGTATTGGAGCAAACAGTGAATTTCCCGGGTCCTCTTTAACAGTACCATACCTAGCCGTGTGCAGAGCAGAGCAGCCGCATAGGGTGCAAAGACTTAGGGGGGGCACATTTGTTAGCGTAGCTGGGTTTAAAAAAGGTTTGGACAAGTTCCTGGAGGAAAGGTCCATAAACCATTATTAAGAAAGGACCCAAGATATCAATGCTTGACCTAGTACAAGCATTGCAGAACCTGTGTCTTTTGAGGAAACTGCTAGGTACGTATGACCTAGATTGGCCACTGTTGGAAACAGGATACTGGGCTTGATGGACCTAGGCCTGACCCAGTATGGCATATCTTATGTTCTTATTTCAGCTGAAGCCTGCAGCCACCATTTTTTGTTCTCAGCAGCAACAAGGCAACAGTAGGCAGTCAAAATGCACCCCTAAGCTTTATTTGTGGGACTTTCTGCAGGTGTGGTCGGTCCGTCCGTCCCTCCCTTCTCCGAGGGAATGTCAGAGTAAGGAGGGGTCAGATCTACTGCTGCCAGTGATTCACACATCAGGACAAGCCACACCGCCATATAGCCCCATCTAACTGCTGCCTGCTGTTGTGGCAGTGGAGAAAACAGAGGGCCAGGCAGCGGCTGGATGGGGGTGCGGAGGGGGAGGGGAGGGCGCACGCCCGTGCAAATCACAGGGCGATTCTGGCTCGGTACAGCTCTGCTGTTTAATAATGGTTAATGGGCCTTTACCCCAGGAGCTTGTCCAAACCCTTTTAAGCCCAGCTTCACTGACAGCTTTTGCTACATCCTCCGGTAGCAAATTTCAGAGTTTAATCTTTATTCCGTCTGCATTCAGGAGCGGAGGAGCGAGGCTGGGGAAGGCGGCGGTGGCAACACAGCGCAGCCCCTTGGAGCTGCTGCCAGCAGCAGGTCTCGCGGACCCGAGCACTGGCGGCTGCACCGCAAACGCTCTATCCGGGAGGACGCTGTCTGAGGGCGTCGGGGGGGGGGGGGGGGTCTGTGTGGGTGCGCGTGCGCACACAGTAACGGACGGAGGAAATCGCGCCCCTGCCCTCGGGTCTGGGTCTGGGTCTGGGTCTGGCCCTCTCACCTGTCCCTGGCCCTCTCACCTGGCGTCTTGGAGGGCGTCTTGCTCGAGCTGTGCGATCTGTTGGCAGCTTTCATGGGCGAGCCGGAGCTGCTGCTGCTGCTGCCCTCCTTCGCCTTCCTCTGCCACCGGGCCAGCGGCGCGTTGGTGATGGGGGCGTCTAGCCGAAGGAGACCGTTCACATCGTTCTCAAACACGAACTGAGCCATGACGGCAGACCTGCACGGAAAGCACAGAGGAGCGATGGCGGATGACAGCTTCACGCTAATGGCAACGAGCGTTACTCGCCTCACAACAGCTCCCGAGAACTCCGCGCACGCGCACTTTTAAATTCCGCGCCGCGCACCTTCCCATTGGCTCACTCGAACACAAACGCCTCAAGCGGTTGCCGAGGTCATCGTCCAGGAACGCCAGCTCCTATTCGCCGAGGTCAGACAAAGGCGGGCTGAAGAGAAGGTGGAGCCGAAGTGCTGCACTTCTAAGTGGGATTGGCCCTTCCTACGCCACGTGCAACTGGCCGGACGCTCCTCAGCGGCCATCTTTACCTCTGGAACTGTCCATGCATTCTGTCGCTTCTGTGTTCCTCCTGCCAATAAAATAGGGATTTTGCAATGACGTCCCTATGCCACATGCCAGTCTGGACTCCTTCTTTCTGAAGACCGAACGAATGACTACTACTACTACCACCACTACTAAGCATTTATAAAGCGCTACCAGGCGCACGCAGCGCTGTACAATGAAAACGCAAAAAGACAGTCCCTGCTCAGAAGAGCTTACAATCTAAAAAGACAAAGCAAGAAAAGGAGTAGAAAAAGATAATAACAAGGGCACAGAGACAAGATCAGGAAAGACAGGACAAAGGAAAGAGGTAAGAACAAGTGTAAGAGGAAGAAAGAAAGGTGAAATAAAAGAGGGGAAGGAAGGAGAACAGCAAAATCAAGAGCCAAAGGCAGAGGCGAAAAGATGAGCTTTTAACTTGAGTTTGAAGAGGGGCAAAGAAGATGCCTGACGTATAGACAAAGGACGTTTATTCCAAGCGTTAGGTAATATTGTAACCCGCTCTGATGCTTTGGCTTCAGCGGTATATCAAATGTAATAAACATAAACATAAGCGTAGGGAGCAGCAAGGTGAAAAGAGCGGAATCTGGAGTTGGCAATAGAGGAGAAGGGCATAGCAAGAAGCAACTGGGAAAAAGAACGGAGTACACGCGGGGGGAAATAGGGAGAAATGAGAGAAGAAAGGTACTGAGGAGCCACAGAGTGAATGCACTTATAGGTCAGAAGGAGAAGCTTAAAGTGAATATGGAAATAGATAGGGAGCCAGTGAAGAGATCTGAGGAGAGGAGTGATGTGGGCAAAACGAGGCTGACGGAAAATCAAATGGGCAGCAGAGTGCTGAATAGACTGAAGAGGGAAGAGATGAGACTGAGGGAGACCAGCAAGAAGGAGGTTACAATAATCAAGGCGGGAGGTGATTAGGGAATGGATGAGGGTTTTAGTAGTGAGCTCAGAGAGAAAGGGGCGGATTTTGCCAATGTTGAAGAGCAGGAAGCTACAGGTCTTAGCGATGAGCTGGATATTGAAGAATTGAAGGAAATATCGATACATCGAGAAGATGTATTACAACTATTAGATAAGCTGAAGAGTAGCAAATCACCTGGGCCGGATGGTATACATCCAAGGGTATTGAAAGAACTAAAATATGAGATTGCAGACCTGCTATTAGTAATCTGTGAACTATCATTAAAATCATCTCTAATACCTGAAGATTGGAGGATCGCCAATGTAACACCAATTTTTAAAAAGGGTTCCAGGGGTGATCCGGGAAACTACAGACCGGTGAGCCTGACGTCAATACCGGGAAAAATGATAGAAACCATCATAAAGAATAAAATTACTCAGCATGTAGATAGTCATGAACTAATGAGAGACAGCCAACATGGCTTTAGACAAGGAAGATCTTGTCTTACTAATCTGTTATGTTTTTTTGAAGGAGTGAATAATCAGGTGGACAAAGGTGAGTCGGTTGATATTGTGTATCTGGACTTTCAGAAAGCCTTTGACAAGGTCCCTCATGAGAGACTTTTGGCAAAACTAAAGAGTCATGGGATAGGAGGCAGTGTACTATTGTGGATCAGGAACTGGTTAAAAGATAGAAAGCAGAGGGTAGGGCTAAATGGCCAATTTTCCCAATGGAGAAAGGTGAATAGTGGTGTACCCCAGGGATCTGTGCTGGGTCCGCTGCTTTTTGACATATTCATAAATGACCGGGAAAGTGGAATAACGAGTGAGGTTATCAAATTTGCAGATGACACAAAACTATTTAAAGTTGTTAAAACCCAAGAGGATTGTGGAAAATTGCAAGAGGATCTTGATAAATTGGAAGACTGGGCATCAAAATGGCAGATGAAATTTAATGTGGACAAGTGCAAGGTTATGCACCTAGGGAAGAACAACCCAAACTATGGTTACACGATGCAAGGTTCCACATTAGGAACCACCACCCAGGAAAAAGATTTAGGCGTCATTGTGGATACCATGTTAAAACCCTCGGCCCAGTGTGCAGCGGCGGCCAAGAGAACAAATAGAATGCTAGGTATGATAAGGAAAGGAATGGAAAATAAAACAAAGGATATTATAATGCCTCTATATCGTTCCATGGTGAGACCGCACCTTGAATATTGTGTGCAATTCTGGTCGCCGTATCTTAAAAAGGATATAGAGTTATTAGAAAAGGTTCAGAGAAGAGCCACCAAAATGGTAAAGGGGATGGAAGGATACTCCTATGAAGAAAGGCTAAAAAGGTTAGGGCTCTTTAACCTGGAAAAGAGACGGCTGAGGGGAGATATGATAGAAGTCTATAAATTAAAGAGCGGAGTGGAACGGGTAAACGTAGATCGATTGTTTACCTTATCAGAATATAGAAAGACTAGGGGACATGCAATGAAGCTACAGGGTAAACTATTTAAGACTAATAAAAGAAAATATTTTTTCACTCAACGTGTAATCAAACTCTGGAATTTGTTACCGGAGGATGTAGTAAAGGCTGTTAGTGTAGCTGGGTTTAAAAAAGGTTTGGACAAGTTCCTGGAGGAAAGGTCCATAAGTCATTATTAAGAAGGGACCCAGGATATCAATGCTTGAACCAATACAAGCATTGTGGAACCTGTGTCCCTTGGGGAAACTGCTAGGTACATTTGACCTAGATTGGCCACTGTTGGAAACAGAATACTGGGCTTGATGGACCTTGGTCTGACCCAGTATGGCATATCTTATGTTCTTATATGAGAGGAGAAAGAGAGCGAAGAGTCAAAAATAACACCCAAATTGCGAGCAGATGAAACAGGTTGGAGAACAGAGCCATCAACAGAGACTGAAAAAGAAGAAGGAGAAAGGGAAATTTTAGGAGAAAAAACAAGAAGTTCAGTCTTGGCCATGTTCAATTTCAGGCGATGATGGAACATCCAGGCAGCAATGGCAGAGAGACAGCAAGAGATCCGGGATTGGAAAGCAGAAGAAAGATCAGGAGTAGAGAGATAGATTTGGGAGTCATCAACATAGAGATGGTACTGAAAACCATGAGAGGAAATAAGCGCACCAAGGGATTGGGTATAGAGAGAAAAAAGAAGGGGACCCAAGACAGAACCCTGGGGGACACCAACCGAGAGCAGGGTAACAGAGGAGGAGGAGCCACCAGAACATACACTAAAGGAGCGATGGGAGAGATATGAGAGAACCAGGAGAGAATAGAGTCCCTAAAGCCAAGCAAGGGCAAAGTGTCAAGGAGAAAATCATGGTCAGCAGTGTCAAAGGCAGCAGAAAGGTCAAGGAGGATAAGGACAGAGTAAAGGCCTTTAGATTTAGCCAGGAACAAGTCACTGGAGACTTTGACAAGAGCAGTTTCAGTAGAGTGCAAAGGACAAAAAATGGATTGTAAGGGATCGAGAAGAGCATGGGAAGAGAGGAAGTCAGGGCAACGGTGGTAAACCGCACGTTCGAGCAGTTTAGAAATAAAAGGAAGGAGAGAAATGGGGCGATAATTAGAAGGACAAGAGGGATCAAGTGAGGGTTTCTTAAGGAGAGGCGTGACCACAGCATGTTTAAAGTCAGCCGGGACAGTAGCAGTGGAGAGCGAAAGGTTGAGAATATGAGAAATGGAGGGGACAACCATAGAGGAAATAGAGGAGAGGAGATAGGATCAGGGGAGCAAGTGGTGAGCTTGAAGGAGGAGAGAAGAAGAGCAGTTTCATCAATAGAAATCGTGGGGAAGGAAGAGAGGGTAGGATGAGAAGGGGGGAGAGAATGAAAGCAGGAAAGGGAAATTGGGGATTTAGAGGGAAACTGGAGAGTGATCTTATGGATTCTATCATGGAAGTAATCAGCCAGAGCCTGGGCAGAAAGGGAAGGAGGGCTCAGAGATGGAGGCACTTTGAGGAGAGAATTGAGAGCAGTGAAGAGACGGCGAGGATCAGAGGCATGAGAATTAGTCAGGCGAACAAAGTAATCTTGTTTGGCAAGAGCTAAAGCAGATTTGAAAGAGCAGAGCATGTGCTCACAGGCCCCACGTGGTCGGACCCCGATTCCTCATCGTACGAGTCCACCTGGGAGACGGAGGACGAGGAGTCCCCCGACTCCTTCCGGACTCTGTGTGTCCCGTCGGACTCACTGCAGTCTGAGCCCCGGAGTAGATCCCCCCCGGAGGATACCCGGTTCTCGGAGTTCGTCCGGGATATGGCTACCGCGTTGGCTATCCCTGCGGACCCCGAGGAGGAGCCTCGAGCCGAGGAGCTCGAGGCCCTACAGTACGACTCTCCTCCGAAGGAGACCTTTACTGTTCCGGGCCCTCCGATGCTGGAATGGCTCCTCTTCCGGATGTGGGAGGCACCGGCCTCGGCGCTGGTTCTAAGCAAGCGGGTCGATTCGATCTATCGACTCCGGAAGAGACCTGGCTTTCAAAAGGCGCAGCTACCACACCATTCCATGGTGGTGGAATCGACCATGCATCACCTGAAAAGTCAGAAGATGCACTCCACGGTGCCCCCTGGCAGGGAGGCCCGGAACCTGGATGGTTTTGGTAGAAAGTGCTTCCAGGGCTCGATGCTTGCTTGCCGTGTCCAGTCTTACCAGCTGTACATGGACATGTACTTGCGAGACCTGACCAAGGAGCTGGCCGGGTTCTCTGCTGGTCTCTCCGGGGAACCCTTGCAGAGATTCAAGTCCTTGTCCTCGGGGATCCGGGAATGCTCCAAGTTTATGTCCCGCGCTGCCTACAATGGCTTTGAGGCTTCGGCCCGTGTTGCGGCAGCCGGCATCGCGGCTCGACGCCAGGCATGGCTGCAGTCATCGGACCTCGAGCCATGGGTTCAGGACAAGTTGGTCGATGTCCCTTGCTGAGGTGAGAACCTTTTTGGCAAGCCCATGACCGAGAAGGCCGCACAGCTCGAGACCGAACACCTCACAAGGACAAGGCTGTCTAGGAAGACTTCTGCCCCTTCTCACAAAAAGAAGGACTCGAGTAAAAAGCCCTTTTACCCGAGGAAGGGCACTGCCTACAAACAGTACCCACAATACCAGGCTGCCCAAGCTGCCCCTCAAGGTCAGCAAGCCAAGGGGCAGGGTAATGGGCCCCGTAGGCAGAGGACCCCCAAGCCTCTGGCCCCTGCTCCCACTCAGCAGGGTGGGGGGTTTTGACTCCTTAGGCATAGCCTCTCCGTCCCTGCTCTCCCAACCCTGCACAGGAGGTCGTCTCGCCCTGTTTGCCCACCAGTGGCCACTCATCACTGGAGACAGTTGGGTGTTAAGTATAGTCCACAAGGGCTATCTACTACACTTCCAACAACTGCCTCCTCCATACTTTCCAGGAGAGTCTCCCAGGCCTCCCCACTTGCAAGGTCAAGGATTCTACTCCAGGTACTTCCTGGTACCCAAAAGAACCGGTGGCCTTCGGCCTATTCTAGACCTCAGAAAACTCAACAAATTCCTAGAGAAGGAAAAGTTCAAGATGCTTACTCTTGGAACACTTCTGCCCTACCTCCAGCAGGGAGATTGGCTATGCTCTTTAGATCTAAAGGATGCATACACTCACATCCTCATTCATCCAGACCACAGAAAGTACCTCAGGTTCATTGTGGGAGGAAACCATTATCAGTACAGAGTACTGCCTTTTGGCCTCACCTCCACTCCCAGGGTTTTTACCAAATGCCTGGCAGTGGTGGCGGCCTACCTAAGAAATCAGGCAATCTTTGTCTTCCCCTATCTGGACAACTGGCTCATAAGGGGCCAGATGTGCGAGGAGGCCCAACAGGCCACCCTCAGAACTATTGCTCTTCTTCAAAGCTTGGGATTTGTAATAAACTTCGCAAAGTCCACTTTGCTCCCCTCCCAGAACTTGGAGTTCATAGGAGCAAGGTTGGACTCTCTGCTGGCAAAGGCATTCTTGCCAGAAGACAGAGCCCAAAGACTGATAGACTTAGCAAACCAGTTTCTCAGCAGGTCACTGGTCTCCGCCAGACTCTGCCTGAGGCTTCTTGGCCACATGGCTTCGACAGTACATGTGACCCCCCAATGCCAGGCTCCATTTATTTATTTATTTAACAATCTCTTATATACCGCAGCTTCCTAAGGCCTGCACAGTGGTGCCTTCCTAAGGCCTGCACAGTGGTGCCTTCCTAAGGCCTGCACAGTGGTGCCTTCAGACTCAGTGGTCACAGGCCACAGGCAGCCTCAGAGACAGGATAAGGGTGTCCAGACAATTTCTGGACTCCCTCAACTGGTGGTTGCACCCACCCAATCTGCTGCAAGGGGTATCTTTTCAGATTTCTCGGTTCACAGTGGTCTTGACTACGGACGCCTCCCTGCAGGGCTGGGGAGCACATTGTCTAGGCAAGTGCACCCAGGGCCTATGGTCTCCCTGGGAAGCTGCACAGCAGATCAATCTACTGGAACTCAGGGCTATTCGGTTAGCCCTCAAGACTTTCTCTCCTACCCTGGCTCATCAGTCTGTCCTAGTTCAAACAGACAACCAGGTAGCCATGTTTTATGTGAACAAGCAGGGTAGAACTGGATCCAGGCTCCTTTGTCAGGAAGCACAGGACCTTTGCTTATTTGCTCTCAAGCACAACATGCTCCTCAAGGCTGTGTACCTCCCCGGCCAGGAAAACCAGCTGGCTGACAGGTTGAGCAGGATTCTGCTGCCCCATGAGTGGCAGCTCCATCCTTTTGGTGGTTCAGAAGATTTTCCTGAAATGGGGACTTCCATCCATAGATCTGTTTGCCAGTCCACTGAACAAACAACTGCCAAAGTTCTGCTCCAGGCAACCGCATCCTCTGCGGATTGCAGCAGATGCTTTTCTAATTCCCTGGTCTCAGGGCCTCCTATATGCGTTTCCTCCCACGCCCTTGGTGGCCCGAACTCTGTTCAAGATTCTTCAGGACAAGGCCTCGGTCCTGCTGGTGGCTCCCAAGTGGCCGAGACAGCCTTGGTTTCCACTTCTGCTTCAGCTGGCAGTGGATCCTCCACTGCCTCTGGTGTTGCAACCCGACCTTCTCTCTCAGGATCAGGGTTCCCTTCTGCACCCCGATCTCAAAGCTCTCAATTTGATGGCCTGGAAGCTGCAAGGGTAGTTTTGGCTCCCTGGGGCCTACCTCAGGAAGTTGAGGAGGTTGTCCTGGCCTCTAGGAAACAGTCCACTAGAAAAACCTATACTCTCAAATGGAAAAGGTTTTCTGTGTGGTGTCAGCTACGTACAGAGGATCCTTTCTCCTGTACTGTACCAGTAGTGCTTCAGTACTTACTGCACTTATCAAATCAGGGACTTAAGTCCAATTCTGTTCGGGTCCACCTCTCAGCTCTAGCAGCTCACCACTCACTGGTGGAAGGACATTCTCTGTCGGTTCACCCCTTGGTGTCCCGCTTTCTCAGAGGCTTGCTTTTGCTCAAGCCTCCAATCCGTCCTCCTGCTCCTGAGTGGGAGTTGAATGTGGTCTTGCAGCAACTGACTCGCCCACCTTTTGAGCCAATGGCTACTTGCCCTCTACGCTTCCTGTCCTGGAAGACACTCTTCTTGATAGCCCTAACCTCTGCCAGGCGAGTGAGTGAGCTTCAGGCCCTGGTCTGTGACAGGCCTTACACCCGCTTCTATAAGAACAGGGTAGTCCTTAGGACTCACCCAAAGTTCCTCCCAAAAGTTGTCTCCTCCTTCCACCTTAACCAAGAGGTGGTTCTTCCAACATTCTTCCCTAGGCCTCATGCAAGCCAGGCTGAAGCAGTTCTGCATACCCTGGACTGTAGGAGGGCCTTACCCTTCTACCTTGACCGTACGCAGGGGCATAGAAGGGCTATTCAGCTCTTCATATCTTTTGACCCTAATAATTTGGGGTTAGCTGTGTCCAAGCGTACCTTGTCCACCTGGGTAGCTGACTGTATCACCTGGGCTTACAGGGCGGCTGACCTTCCTTTGCAGGGTCGGGTCACGGCCCATCGTGTCAGGGCAATGGCTGCCTCAGTGGCTCACCTCCGCTCTGTACCGTTGGTAGACATCTGCAGGGCTGCAACTTGGTCCTCAAGCCAGACTTTTGCGGCCCATTACTGTTTGGAGAGGGAGTCCCGTAGGGACAGTGCTTTTGGCCAGGCAGTACTCCGGAATCTCTTTGAGGTTTAGGCAACTCCAGCCCTCCGTTGGGCTACCGGTGGAGGTTCTGTCAGTGAAAAGCCTTTCTTTGATGCTGGGACTAGAGCGAGTTCTCTTGTTCAACCTGGGTTCCTTGGTAGCCCAGAGCTAGGGAGTCACCCATATGTGAGGACTGACTTCCTGCTTGGTCCTGGAGAAAGAGTAGTTACTCACCTGTAGTAGATGTTCTCCAGGAGCATAGAAACATGATGACAGAAAAAGACCACATGGCCTATCTAGTCTGTCCTTCCATAACAACAACTATAACAGCAGCAGGAATCAGTCCTCACAACCCTCCCTCCTCTCCTGGGAGTTGCAGTTGTACATAGTTTATTTTTACATTTTTATGTGCTCTTTTTAGCTATGTCATTTGACTGAGCAAGATGGCACCTTTAGGCGGGAAGGGGACCGCACATGCGTGCCTGCATTCCCAAAGGCTTTCTTGGAAAGCTGGGGAAATGCTCCGCAAGGGCTCCATCGAAGTCGATGTCACCCATATGTGAGGACTGATTCCTGCTGCTCCTGGAGAACACCTGTTACAGGTGAGTAACTACTCTTTATCACTTAAAGAGTATTAATGAACAAACAAACATTTTTCAAAGACGGGGAAACTGTAAAACTAGAGGGCATAACATGAAGCTGCAAGGGGGTAAATTGAAAGGCAATATCAGGAAATACTTTTTCACTGAAAGGGTGGTGGATGCTTGGAATGCCCTCCCGATAAAAATGGTGGGGAAAATACAATGACAGAATTCAAAATGGCATAGGACAGACACAGGATAAAATCAAAATGTAACTATTTCTTATATCTCAACAAAAAAGGGTGAACTACACGGAGCAGTGGATACACCCCTAAACAAAGGCATGGGGAGGGGTGACCTGCATGGAGCGGCAGGCGCACCTACTCTTGCCACTTTGTTGGACAGACTAGATGGACCATGCTGGTCTTTATCTGCCATAATATAGTATGTTACTATCTGCCACATGTTTCTATGTTTCTCGAGATAGGGCTTAATAGCACGGATGTGTCAAAAGGAAAGCTGAGAGCGGACAAGGCCTCTGTGGGTAAATGAACATTGCTGGCAAATTTGGTGCCTATTGGGATAGAGAAGTGGACTTATTTGGAAATGTCTGTTTTTTATTTCATTAAAACAGCAAAAGTAGTTCTCAGTTTGCTTTAGAGGTTTAAAATGTATTTTGGCTAAATTTATGTAGGCCCTCATACTCTTAAAAGAGCACCGGATGGGGGCGGTACTGGGCAGAGTGGAGGAGGGGCCAGGCACCCGGACGTACAAAAGCCATTCAAAGCAGGCCTCTGTACATCCAGCAGGAGCAGGATAGATGTCAGACTTATTCCACCTAAGAGGTGGAATAAGTCCCGGGAGCGGCAGCAATCAGGGCAGGCTGCCCCCCCCCCAAGACACAGCACCGCAGCAGGTGAGCCCCCGTCATCCGTGCCTGGCCCTGGCTGAGTCTGCTGAGGGTTGGACGGTAGGGAAAAGATCTTTTTATTGCTATTGGGCTTTCCATGTGCTTGCTGAGCATCCCAGTGCCATGGAGACAGGATATCACGGAACCGGCACACCAGCAGGAGCACTGAGCAGAGGAGACGGCATTATGCTGTACGTCTCCCCGCTCAGAATACTGTGCACACCGGCCCGAACAAGCAACCTGATTCTGTCGCCACGGGAACGTATAGCTCCTGTGGTTGCAGAATCAGGTACAACTGTGCCCTGTCCATTTTTTGGATGTCCAGACAGGTTGGACATGCACAGTGTGGAATCAGCCTCCATATGTTTCAGGTCAAGGTGCTTCTGCAAACTACGATCTTGGCTTCTCTTATATATATTCTGCTAGACTTCAGACTATTCTCATTCTTCATATTTCTGCACTGTTTTCCAACACCGTGGTACCCCACTTTGAGTTCTTTTCCTTAAGCAAGCACAAAATAATAGTATAACATATACCAAATAATCCTAAAGGCCTTTATATCAGTTTAGGGATCCCTACTCCTATAGAAAACTCAAATAATTAAACTCACTAATACAAATATGCAGACAGCAGCCCAGCAGCAAGATGTGAGCTATCCAGTGTTTTGCACTGAGTGCCACACGTATGGTATTTCCCAGTTGGTTCAAGGTCATTTGTGTGCACTCAGCACACAGAGCTTCTGGCTCTCAAAGAATGAGTCTGATCTCTGGAGGCTAAAGTAGAAGACCTGCATGAGTTGAGGCATATAGTGGAGACTTACAGGAACATAGTAGAAAAGTCATTCCTACGGCCATAAGGGCTATTTCACCTTGCTCCCAAGGTTGCAGGTTTGTTCCTGGGAACATCTGGCTTGGGTCAGGGCAGATGGTCAGTGAGCCCACCCTCCTTCTGGAGACTAGCAGGCTCACAGTAGCCCACTGAAGTGGCAGCTGCAAGTTGAGGATGGTTCAATTTTTCTTCCAGCTCCATGGCGGTATTCCTGTCTAGTTAGTAGTTCTGGCATTATTCAGAAGATGGCTCCAGTCTGTGGTGGAGCACTTTCTCTTATAGGTCACTTTCTTTCTGGGAGAAGAAGCTTGACTATAGACAGTCCAGGAGAACAGGCATAGAAGGGTCAGGGGACCTTCTAAGCTTGTGTGAACAGCCTGGAGTTGCCCTGGGAGTCCTTGGTGGCCTCTGTTAAAATAGGGGCAATCCTGGCAGAGCTTCTCATGAGCTCAAGGTACCTCCAGGGGCCCTTGGGAGCCTGTAATCTCACTCACTAGGTGCTGGTAGTCTCTTCTGAGGTGCAGCCGGTTGGGGTATTTAGTCTATTTCTTTTGAGCACAAATGTACCACGTTAAACTAATGAGTTTTGAAGCCCTTAGGCAAGATTGGAATTTGTCAACTCTGTTAACAAGTCACCTGTCTTGAGTCCCTCAAGTTGCTGGTCCAGACCAGTCTGGGACTTATAGGGTGCTCTGTTTGCAATAATGATTGCAACATCTCCCCAGGAGATTTTCCCAGAAGCTCTCTGCTTGGAAGGGGGGCTTTTGTTGATGCTCTTGAGCACCTCTGGCAGTGACGGGCTGTTTCTTCCATCCCCTCTGCAGCAGGCCAGGGATGTTATCCTTGATACACGTGGATTCTGGTAGGGAGGTTCCTTCCAGCATGTTCTGGTCCTAGTGCTGGTTGTCTTTGGATTCCGAGTCTCTCATTTTCGTATGGGACTCTGGGTCTGTTATTGCATCGGTCTGGTAGAGGGTATTCTCACTTCCTGGATCTCACTAGAGCATTTGTCACTTTGTGGTTTTCCATACCTTTCCCAAGGTAATAGTGGTGATAGCAGTGCCTTTCTGCATGAAAAAGGCCTGGTTGCACATGAATGGAAACCTGGAAGAAAATGGAAATGGTTATCCTGAATCAGCCTGAACCGAAGAGCAGCAGGTCCTGCGAGACCAACCTTATTGGGAGTTCTGAAAACTTGAGAGAGGAATCATGACTGATACAGTTTATCTGGGCTTTGCTTCAATATGGTACTGCATAAAAGACTTATTTTCGCATTACAGAAGTTGAATTTAGAGAAAATTTGTGAGTGGCTGAAGGGAGGTTCCAGCAGGTTATAATAAAAGGAAGATATTCTAACTGGAGTAAGGTGCAAAGTGGCATTCCACAGGGGTCTTGTTGAGAGTGTGGTTTCAATTTTTTAATGATCCATAGTAAAGTATACAAAGCAATATTCCCAATACTCCTATTCATGGAGGTGACACCAGGTTTTGTCACAGTGTAAATGCATGCCAAGGCTCACAAATTCTACAGAGGGACAAAGGCACCTTAGGCAAATGACAAAGGGATATATGTGATTGAAGAAGGGAAGGATGAGCTTTTGTGTGAGAGAAAGAAAGAGAGGAGGGGAATTAGGTGCATGCAAGGAAGGCATAAGGGATGTGTGTGAGAGGAAGTGAGGTATGAATGATGTGTTTGTGTATGAAGAAGGGATGAAAGGTTTGTGTGTGAGAAAGAGGAGGGAATGATGGAATGTACTGTGACGGGCTATGAGCACTGCATTGTACGAGTGTGCTTTGAGCACTGCATGGTGGGAGGATGTTGTGACCACTGCATGGGGGGAATGTGCTGTAAGGAACTGAACACTGCATGGTGGAATGGGCTGTAAAATGCTGTTTGCACTGCATGGTGTGAGTATGTTGTGACCACTGCATGGTGGGGATGTGCTGTGAGAAACTGAACACTGCATGGTGGGAATGTGCTATAAAAAGCTGAGAGCACTGCATGGTCAGAAAGTGTTGTGAGATGTAAGCACTGCATGCTTGCCTTTTTCCAATCAGCCATAGCGCTTGCCAAACAAGACTATTATGTCCACCTGACTAACTCTCTTGCCTCTGACTCTCAACGTCTCTTTAGAACTCTCTCCTCAAGGTGCCTCTGACCCCTCCTTCCCTTTCTGCCCAGACTTTGGCTGACTATTTCCATAACAAAGTCCAAAAGATTACATTCCAATTTCCCATGAGGTTAACCCCATCCCCTCTTCACTCATAACTCTTCCCCTCAACCTCTGCCACCCTTTCTTCCCTTTCTAAGATCTCTGAGGAGGAAACCACACATCCTCTTCCCTCCTCCAAACTCACTACCTGCTCCTCTGATCCTATTTCCACCCATCTCCTTCACTGTAATCCCTCCCATCTGTCACATTCTCAACCTATCGCTGTCCACTGCTGCTGTGGTCACAGCTCTCCTCAAGAAACCCTCACTTGACCCTATCCTTCTAATTATCAACTCATCTCCCTCCTCCCCTTCATTTCTAAACTACTTGAACGTGCATTTCACCACCGTTGCCTTGACTTTCTCTCCTCTCAAGCTCTTCTGGGGCATTGCAATCTGGCTTTCGCCCTTTATATTCTACTGAAATGGCTCCTGTCAAAGTCTCTGGCGACCTATTCCTGGTAAAATCCCAAGGGCCTTTAATCGCTCTTCATCCTTCTTGACCTTTCTGCTGCTTTTCACACTTTTGACCACCACCTTCTCCTTGATACCTTATCCTTGCTTGGTTTTAAGGGCTCTGTGCTATCCTAGTTCTCTTCTTATCTCTCCCATCACACTTTCTGTTTGTGCTGGTGGATCCTCCTCTACTGCTATCCCACTGTCAGTTGGTGTACCCCAAGGATCTGTCTTGGGTCCTCTCCTTTCTCTATACCCAGTCTCTTGGTGCGCTCATCTCCTCCCATGGTTTTCAGTACCATCTTTATGCTGATGACTTGCAGATCTACCTCTCTGCACCTGAAATCTCTCTGGCAATCCAGACCCAGATCCCTACCTGCCTATCTAACTTTGCTAAAAATAATGAAATTACTCTATTAACAACAGCACCTATTAAAAGGAAACATATAATTGTGGGAGTAATTCAAGAGAGGTATTCCCTTTCAACTCTTGTGCAACTAGTTATGCTGTATATGCCATTCGTTGTTCCTGCAATCTCTTGTATATTGGGAAAACGACTCGGTCTTTAAAGATCAGAATACAAGAACATAAAAGTCGTCTGAAACATGGAGTATTGACAGCACCGATCGTTCATCATTGTAAATTGCAGGGACATACTTTTGAAAGTTTGCAGTGTTTCTGCATTGAAGAGGTTTTGAAAGGTGCGCATGGAAAATCACAGGAAGAATTTTTATTATATCGTGAACAATGGTGGATTTTTACATTACGATCTATATCTCCTGGTGGGCTCAACACAGTCATTGATTGGGGTGCCTGTCTCTAAGTTATTTCATCTATTTTTGAGAAGTTAATACTGGTCTGAATGTCAGGCCATTCATATAGGGATATGATATCTGGGTTCGCTAATGATCTACATTTTTACAATAGCGATGCATCATTAGGTTTAGTTGGGAACTCTTAAATAAATAAAATATACAAAATAATAAAAAAACTTTTTCAATTTTAACTTGGGCTCTAGTTGCGGGTTTCAGCCTTAACGTAGCCAGTAACGTCATGATCATCCTTTAAAAAGTGCTCTTTGATTCAAGTCCGCATGCGCGGCGTTTTTTTTGAGCACTGATACTATACGAGCTATGCTTCTTGTTTTAAAACGTGGGCAGTAACAGTTTACTATTTCAGGTATGATATTCAGTTGGGGCTGTAAGAGAAGTCACATTTGATTTTTTGCACCAATATGAGGAAATTACTATTGTAGCAGTGATTTTCTAATATTTTTTACTTAACTTTTGTTTTTTCCAGTTGTAAATCCCCCTGAAGAAACTCAGTCTTATTGAGTGAAACGCATTGAATGGCGCTGAGATAACTGGCGTTGGGGTATCTGAAGTTAAGTACTGTTATTAAGTACTATTGCTATTTTGCACTGTTTTTGACACATTTTGTAGGAGTATTGAAAATGTTAATTTTATGGCCGGTGGACAGTCCTTGATGCTATTGCGGCACTCTTAGACACTTTTGTGTCTCTGTTTTAAGCCGGTTGGTCTGAGACGTCCCTGAGCCATTATTTTAAAGTTTGTGAATTTTTTAATTACTCCCACAATTATATGTTTCCTTTTAATAGGTGCTGTTGTTAATAGAGTAATTTCATTATTTTTGGTCACTTTTTATTACTCTGTGAATTGACCTGAGACTATTCTGTACAAGTGTCTAACTTTGCTGCCTGGATGTCTCACTGCCATTTGAATGGAACATAGCCAGAACCGAGTTTCTTATTTTTCCCCCTAAACACACCTCCTCCCTTCCTCCTTTCTCAATCTCTGTGGATAACGCTCTACTACTCGGCTTGCAACCTTGGGGTCATCTTTGACTCCTCCCTCTCCTTTTCCACACACATTGAAACTGATAGCTAAAACCTGTCATTTTTTCTCTCTACCATCACCAGAATTCACCGATTCCTTTCTGAACACACTACTAAAACACTTTCCACTCTTTAGTCACCTCCCTTCTAAACTATTGCAGCCTCCTCCTTGCTGCTCTCCCTCTGAATCATCCCTCTCCTGTTCAGTCTATTCAAAGCTCAGCTGCACGGCTAATCCGCCAACCTCGATATGCTTCATTGTCTCCCTATCAGTTTCCATATCCATTCAAATTTCTACTGACCCATTAGTCTCCCTATCAGTTTCCATATCCATTCAAATTTCTACTGACCCATAAGTGCTCTCATTCTGCCTCTCCTCACTACCTTTCTTCTCTTATCTCTCCTTACACACCCTCCTCGAGAACTCCGCTCTTCTGGCAGATTGCTTCTATCTGTGCCCTTCTCTTCTATTGCTAACTCCAGACTTTGATCCTTCCACCTTGTTACTCCTTATGCCTGGAGCAAACTACCTGAGTCTGAGGGTCATGCTTTATCCCTGACCCTTTTCAAATCCAGGCTGAAAACTCACCTCTTTGTGGCTGCTTTTGGATCCTGATCCGCTTCAACTCCTATGTGTTTCCTTACCATTTTGCTAGATGTATCCTTGTCCTCAGTTGTTGTCTGTCTTGAATAGATTGTAAGCTCTGATGAGCAGGGACCATCTTTTACATGTGTCTGTACAGCCCTGCATATGTCTTATAACACTTTACAAATGATCAGTAGGAATGTGATGGAGTGAGAAGCTGTCAGAAACTGAGCACTGCTTGGTGGGAATGTGCTGTAAATAGCTGTGAGCACTGCACTGCATAGTGGGAAAGTGCTGTGAGATGTAAGCACTGCATGGTGGGAAAGTGCTGTAAGAAGCTGTGAATACTGCATGGTAGGAACGTTCTGTAAAACACTGCATGGTGGGAGTGTTCTGTGAGAAGCTGTGAGCACTGCATGGTGGAAAAGTGCTAAGAGAAGTGGCGAGCTCTGCATAGTGGGAATATGCTGTAAAATGTTGTGAGAACTGCATGGTGGGAATGTGCTGTGAGATTTGAGCATTGCATGGTGGAAATGTGCTGTGAGAAGGTGTGAGTACTGCATGGTGGGAATGTGCTGTGAGAAGGTGTGAGTACTGCATGGTGGGAATGTGCTGTGAGAAGGTGTGAGTACTGCATGGTGGAAATGTGCTGTGAGAAGGTGTGAGTACTGCATTGTAGAAATGTGCTGTGAGAAGGTGTGAGTACTGCATGGTGGGAATGTTCTTTGAGAAGCTGTGAGCACTGCATGGTGGGAATGTGCTGTGAGAAGGTATGAGCACTGCATGGTGGGAATGTTCTGTGAGAAGCTGTGAGCACTGCATGGTGGGAATGTGCTGTGAGAAGGTATGAGCACTGCATGGTGGGAATGTGCTTTGAGAAGTGAGCACTGCATGGTGGGAATGTGCTTTGAGAAGGTATGAGCACTGCATGGTGGGAATGTGCTTTGAGAAGTGAGCACTGCATGGTGGGAATGTGCTGTGAGAAGCTGTGAGTACTGCATGGTGGGAATGTGCTGTGAGAAGCTGTGAGTACTGCATGGTGAGAATGTGCTGTGAGAAGGTGTGAGTACTGCATGGTGGGAATGTGCTGTGAGAAGGTGTGAGTACTGCATGGTGAGAATGTGCTGTGAGAAGGTGTGAGTACTGCATGGTGGGAATGTGCTGTGAGAAGGTGTGAGTACTGCATGGTGGGAATGTGCTGTGAGAAGCTGTGAGCACTGCATGGTGGGAAAGTGCTGTGAGAAGTGGCGAGCACTGCATGGTGGGAATATGCTGTAAAATGTGAGAACTGCATGTTGGGAATGTGCTGTGAGCACTGCATGGTGGGAATGCTGTGAGAAGGTGTGAGCACTGCATGTTGGAAATATGCTGTGAGAAGCTGTGAGCACTGCATGGTGGGAATGTGCTATGAGAAGGTGTGAACAATTGTAGCACCCTCTACGAGTTAGGCGGTTGCCTATATGTAGAGGGCATACCTCTTTATGTCCCTTATCACCTGAATTCCCAAGCTGAGGCTTCTCAATAATGTAGTTGTGTGGTAAGAACCAAAACAGCCGAGGGTTTCAAAGGTAACAGGAATTTTATTTTCTACTAAACCATTGAACTTCTTTGACAGCAGTTCAGATATAACCAGAACAAAAATGGGATACTTCTCCATTCAAAAATGAAAAACAAACTTTACAGCACAGTTCAGGCATTAGCCGTTTCAAACAGCTTGTTTTAAACGAAGCAATAAACCTTGCCTTCAGTCAAGATTACATTCTTAGGTCCCAGGCTTGGTATAGCACAACTCTGTATCACTCAGGGCTCTGCACAGCACCTTGGCTTCTTGGTTACAAGCTGCTAAACCCGTGTATCATTCCTTTTTAAATACATTGGCATTCTTCACTTTCAAGTTGCAAATATTGTCTTTTAACTTCCAGCATTCATAGCCTTCTTTGAGCCTGTCTAACTAGCTCAACATTAGTGCTTCAATTAACCAAATTTCCAGCAGGTCATAAACTTTCCAAAGCTTCTGGCTTTTCACTACTTTAAAAAAAAACCATACAGCTTTTACTTCTTCTGACTCACACAGTAAGAGCAATCCATTTCAACATCAGAACATACACTTTCTGAAAGGCATTCGTCTACTTCCATACTTTCCTCATTTGGTTCAATTAGCACCTGGCTGGCCTCAGCATCTCTAACGGCAGGTTTCAACTGCTCCAACAATTTCAAAACCTGTTCCCTTTGGGAATCCTCACTACGCTGAGTTGCAGGGGAAGGATATAGGAGATCTTTCTTTTTAAATAAACCTTTTAAAATTTGCAAGGGGCTCACCTTGTTCCCAGCAACCTGTCTTCTCTCAGGCTGTGCCACAGGTAGAACCTTCTCCACAGACTCTCTCACAGAGATTCCTGTTCCTTGCCTTCCACCAGCATTTCCCCCAGAATCAACTCTCCTGCATTCCAAGCCAGCTGTACTCTTCCTACCAGCTAGGCTGACTTCAGGGCTTGAGTTGTCTGAATGCTGCATGCAATAAGGATCTCCTTTGAGGCTTCTGATAGAGCACTTTTTTCTTACACGTGTCCTCCTAATCTCCTTACTTCCTGTAGTTTCAAGAGATTCTCTGCTAGTGTCCAGCCTGCTAGGGAATGTCTCCTCCTCAGAGGATTTCCCTCCTGGACTCCGCCCACGGAAACAATATCCCCCTGCTTTCCTTCTTCCTGGTCTCTCTCCTTTCACTCCTCCTCCTCCTTCTTTCGTTCCCCCCAATCTGGAAGACTCTCTCTGCTTATATGATTGGGGCTGCCCTATAGCCTCAGACTCCACCCCCAGGCTTCCCTCGATACCTCCCCTGGTCACCATGGAGCTAGGGCGTGGCTCACTCTCTACATCTCTGTGCACAGAGTTTTTTCTTTGGTTAGAGTTTTAACCCTTAAACTCCCTGAAGCTTTCTTCTGCCCAGAGGTAAAAGGCTGTTTTTCCCCACTTTCTTTGGGCTCTATACCTGTTTCGCCACCACACAATGCATGGTGGGAGTGTGCTGTGAGAAGCTGGAAGCACTGCATGGTGGGAGTGTGCTGTGAGAAGGTATGAGCATTGCATGGTGGGAATGTGCTGTGAGAAGCTGTGAGCACTGCATGGTGGGAATGTGCTGTGAAGCTGTGATCACTGCATGGTGGGAATGTGCTGTGAAGCTGTGAGCACTGCATGGTGGGAATGTGCTGTGAGAAGGTGTGAACACTGCATGGTGGGAGTGTGCTTTGAGAAGCTGTAAGCACTGCATGGTGGGAGTGTGCTGTGAGAAGGTATGAGCATTGCATGGTGGGAATGTGCTGTGAGAAGCTGTGAGCACTGCATGGTAGGAATGTGCTGTGAGAAGCTGTGAGCACTGCATGGTGGGAATGTGCTGTGAAGCTGTGAGCACTGCATGGTGGGAATGTGCTGTGAGAAGGTGTGAACACTGCATGGTAAGAGTGTGCTTTGAGAAGCTGTAAGCACTGCATGGTTGGAGTGTGCTGTGAGAAGGTATGAGCACTGCATGGTGGGAATGTGCTTTGAGAAGTTGTGAGCACTGCATGGTGGGAATGTGCTGTGAGAAGGTGTGAACACTGCATGGTGGGAGTGTGCTGTGAAGCTGTAAGCACTGCATGGTGGGAGTGTGCTGTGAGAAGGTATGAGTACTGCATGGTGGGAATGTGCTGTGAGAAGCTGTGAGCACTGCATGGTGGGAATGCGCTGTGAGAATGCGTGAGCACTGCATGGTGGGAATGCGCTGTGAGAAGGCGTGAGCACTGCATGGGAATGTGCTGTGAGAAGCTGTGAGCACTGCATGGTGGGAATGTGCTGTGAGCACTGCATGGTGGGAATGTGCTTTGAGAAGTTGTGAGTACTGCATGGTGGGAGTGTGCTGTGAGAAGGTGTGAGCACTGCATGGTGGGAATGTGCTGTGAGAAGGTATGAACATTGCATGTGGGAATGTGCTTTGAGAAGCTGTGAGCACTGCATGGTGGGAATGTGCTGTGAGAAGGTATGAGCACTGCATGGTGGGAATGTGCTTTGAGAAGTTGTGAGCACTGCATGGTGGGAATGTGCTTTGAGAAGGTATGAGTACTGCATGGTGGGAATGTGCTGTGAGAAGGTGTGAGTACTGCATGGTGGGAATGTGCTGTGAGAAGCTGTGAGCACTGCATGGTGGGAATGTGCTGTGAGAAGGTATGAGCACTGCATGGTGGGAATGTGCTTTGAGAAGTGAGCACTGCATAGTGGGAATGTGCTGTGAGAAGGTATGAGTACTGCATGGTGGAAATGTGCTGTGAGAAGGTGTGAGCACTGCATGGTGGGAATGTGCTGTGAGAAGGTGTGAGTACTGCATGGTGGGAATGTGCTGTGAGAAGCTGTGAGTACTGCATGGTTGGAATGTGCTGTGAGAAGGTGTGAGTACTGCATGGTGAGAATGTGCTGTGAGAAGGTGTGAGTACTGCATGGTGGGAATGTGCTGTGAGAAGGTGTGAGTACTGCATGGTGGGAATGTGCTGTGAGAAGGTGTGAGCACTGCATGGTGGGAATGTGCTGTGAGAAGGTGTGAGTACTGCATGGTGGGAATGTGCTGTGAGAAGGTGTGAGTACTGCATGGTGGGAATGTGCTTTGAGAAGTGAGCACTGCATGGTGGGAATGTGCTGTGAGAAGGTGTGAGTACTGCATGGTGGGAATGTGCTTTGAGAAGTGAGCACTGCATGGTGGGAATGTGCTGTGAGAAGGTGTGAGTACTGCATGGTGGGAATGTGCTGTGAGAAGCTGTGAGCACTGCATGGTGGGAAAGTGCTGTGAGAAGTGGCGAGCACTGCATGGTGGGAATATGCTGTAAAATGTGAGAACTGCATGTTGGGAATGTGCTGTGAGCACTGCATGGTGGGAATGCTGTGAGAAGGTGTGAGCACTGCATGTTGGGAATATGTTGTGAGAAGCTGTGAGCACTGCATGGTGGGAATGTGCTGTGAGAAGGTGTGAACAATTGTAGCGCCCTCTATGGGTAAGGCGGTTGCCTATATGTAGTGGGCATACCTCTTTATGTCCCTTATCACCTGAATTCCCAAGCTGAGGCTTCTCAATAATGTAGTTGTGTGGTAAGAACCAAAACAGCCGAGGGTTTCAAAGGTAACAGGAATTTTATTTTCTACTAAACCATTGAACTTCTTTGTCAGCAGTTCAGATATAACCAGAACAAAAATGGGATACTTCTCCATTCAAAAATGAAAAACAAACTTTACAGCACAGTTCAGGCATTAGCTGTTTCAAACAACTTGTTTTAAACGAAGCAATAAACCTTGCCTTCAGTCAAGATTACATTCTTAGGTCCCAGGCTTGGTATAGCACAACTCTGTATCACTCAGGGCTCTGCACAGCACCTTGGCTTCTTGGTTACAAGCTGCTAAACCCGTGTATCATTCCTTTTTAAAGACATTGGCATTCTTCACTTTCAAGTTGCAAATATTGTCTTTTAACTTCCAGCATTCATAGCCTTCTTTGAGCCTGTCTGACTAGCTCAACATTAGTGCTTCAATTAACCAAATTTCCAGCAGGTCATAAACTTTCCAAAGCTTCTGGCTTTTCACTACTTTAAAAAAAAACCATACAGCTTTTACTTCTTCTGACTCACACAGTAAGAGCAATCCATTTCAACATCAGAACATACACTTTCTGAAAGGCATTCTTCTATTTCCATACTTTCCTCATTTGGTTCAATTAGCACCTGGCTGGCCTCAGCAACTCTAACGGCAGGTTTCAACTGCTCCAACAATTTCAAAACCTGTTCCCATTGGGAATCCTCACTACGCTGAGTTGCAGGGGAAGGATATAGGAGATCTTTCTTTTTAAATAAACCTTTTAAAATTTGCAAGGGGCTCACCTTGTTCCCAGCAACCTGTCTTCTCTCAGGCTGTGCCACAGGTAGAACCTTCTCCACAGACTCTCTCACAGAGATTCCTGTTCCTTGCCTTCCACCAGCATTTCCCCCAGAATCAACTCTCCTGCGTTCCAAGCCAGCTGTACTCTTCCTACCAGCTAGGCTGACTTCAGGGCTTGAGTTGTCTGAATGCTGCATGTAATAAGGATCTCCTTTGAGGCTCCTGATAGAGCACTTTTCTCTTACACGTGTCCTCCTAATCTCCTTACTTCCTGTAGTTTCAAGAGATTCTCTGCTAGTGTCCAGCCTGCTAGGGAATGTCTCCTCCTCAGAGGATTTCCCTCCTGGACTCCGCCCACGGACACGATATCCCCCTGCTTTCCTTCTTCCTGGTCTCTCTCCTTTCACTCCTCCTCCTCCTCCTTTCGTTCCCCCTAATCTGGAAGACTCTCTCTGCTTATATGATTGGGGCTGCCCTATAGCCTCAGACTCCACCCCCAGGCTTCCCTCGACATCTCCCCTGGTCACCATGGAGCTAGGGCGTGGCTCACTCTCTACATCTCTGTGCACAGAGTTTTTTTCTTTGGTTAGAGTTTTAACCCTTAAACTCCCTGAAGCTTTCTTCTGCCCAGAGGTAAAAGTCTGTTTTTCCCCACTTTCTTTGGGCTCTATACCTGTTTCGCCACCACACAATGCATGGTGGCTGTGAGAAGCTGGAAGCACTGCATGGTGGGAGTGTGCTGTAAGAAGGTATGAGCATTGCATGGTGGGAATGTGCTGTGAGAAGCTGTGAGCACTGCATGGTGGGAATGTGCTGTGAGAAGCTGTGAGCACTGCATGGTGGGAATGTTCTGTGAAGCTGTGTGCACTGCATGGTGGGAATGTGCTGTGAAGTTGTGAGCACTGCATGGTGGGAATGTGCTGTGAGAAGGTGTGAACACTGCATGGTGGGAGTGTGCTTTGAGAAGCTGTAAGCACTGCATGGTGGGAGTGTGCTGTGAGAAGGTGTGAACACTGCATGGTGGGAGTGTGCTTTGAGAAGCTGTAAGCACTGCATGGTGGGAGTGTGCTGTGAGAAGGTATGAGCATTGCATGGTGGGAATGTGCTGTGAGAAGCTGTGAGCACTGCATGGTGGGAATGTGCTGTGAAGCTGTGAGCACTGCATGGTGGGAATGTGCTGTGAGAAGTTGTGAGCACTGCATGGTGGGAATGTGCTGTGAGAAGGTTTGAGTACTGCATGGTGGGAATGTGCTGTGAGAAGATGTGAACACTGCATGGTGGGAGTGTGCTGTGAAGCTGTAAGCACTGCATGGTGGGAGTGTGCTGTGAGAAGGTATGAGCACTGCATGGTGGGAATGTGCTGTGAGAAGCTGTGAGCACTGCATGGTGGGAATGCGCTGTGAGAAGGCGTGAGCACTGCATGGTGGGAATGTGCTGTGAGAAGGCATGAGCACTGCATGGTGGGAATGTGCTGTGAAGGCGTGAGCACTGCATGGTGGGAATGCTGTGAGAAGCTGTGAGCACTGCATGGTGGGAATGTGCTTTGAGAAGTTGTGAGTACTGCATGGTGGGGAGTGTGCTGTGAGAAGGTATGAGCACTGCATGGTGGGAATGTCCTTTCAGAAGTTGTGAGCACTGCATGGTGGGAATGTGCTGTGAGAAGGTTTGAGTACTGCATGGTGGGAATGTGCTGTGAGAAGGTGTGAACACTGCATGGTGGGAGTGTGCTGTGAAGCTGTAAGCACTGCATGGTGGGAGTGTGCTGTGAGAAGGTATGAGCACTGCATGGTGGGAATGTGCTGTGAGAAGCTGTGAGCACTGCATGGTGGGAATGCGCTATGAGAAGGCGTGAGCACTGCATGGTGGGAATGTGCTGTGAGAAGCTGTGAGCACTGCATGGTGGGAATGTGCTGTGAGCACTGCATGGTGGGAATGTGCTTTGAGAAGTGAGTACTGCATGGTGGGAGTGTGCTGTGAGAAGGTATGAGTACTGCATGGTGGGAATGTGCTGTGAGAAGGTATGAACATTGCATGTGGGAATGTGCTTTGAGAAGCTGTGAGCACTGCATGGTGGGAATGTGCTGTGAGAAGGTATGAGCACTGCATGGTGGGAATGTGCTTTGAGAAGTTGTGAGCACTGCATGGTGGGAATGTGCTTTGAGAAGGTATGAGTACTGCATGGTAGGAATGTGCTGTGAGAAGGTATTGAGTACTGCATGGTGGGAATGTGCTGTGAGAAGGTATGAGTACTGCATGGTGGGAATGTGCTGTGAGAAGGTATGAGCACAGCATGGTGGGAATGTGCTTTGAGAAGGTATGAGCACTGCATGGTGGGAATGTGCTTTGAGAAGTGAGCACTGCATGGTGGGAATGTGCTGTGAGAAGGTATGAGTACTGCATGGTGGAAATGTGCTGTGAGGAGGTGTGAGCACTGCATGGTGGGAATGTGCTGTGAGAAGGTATGAGTACTGCTTGGTGGGAATGTGCTTTGAGAAGGTGTGAGCACTGCATGGTGGGAATGTGCTTTGAGAAGGTGTGAGCACTGCATGGTGGGAATGTGCTGTGAGAAGTTGTGAGCACTGTATGGTGGGAATGTGCTTTGAGAAGGTATGAGCACTGCATGGTGGGAATGTGCTGTGAGAAGGTATGAACACTGCATGTGGGAATGTGCTTTGAGAAGCTGTGAGCACTGCATGGTGGGAATGTGCTTTGAGAAGGTGTGAGCACTGCATGGTGGAAATGTGCTGTGAGGAGGTGTGAGCACTGCATGGTGGGAATGTGCTGTGAGAAGGTATGAGTACTGCTTGGTGGGAATGTGCTTTGAGAAGGTGTGAGCACTGCATGGTGGGAATGTGCTTTGAGAAGGTGTGAGCACTGCATGGTGGAAATGTGCTGTGAGAAGCTGTGAGCACTGCATGGTGGGAATGTGCTGTGAGAAGTGAGCACTGCATGGTGGGAATGTGCTTTGAGAAGGTATGAGCACTGCATGGTGGGAATGTGCTGTGAGAAGGTATGAACACTGCATGTGGGAATGTGCTTTGAGAAGCTGTGAGCACTGCACGGTGGGAATGTGCTTTGAGAAGGTGTGAGCACTGCATGGTGGGAATGTGCTGTGAGAAGGTGTGAGCACTGCCTGGTGGGAATGTGCTTTGGGAAGGTGTGAGCACTGCATGGTGGGAATGTGCTGTGAGAAGATGTGAGCACTGCATGGTGGGAATGTGCTTTGAGAAGGTATGAGTACTGCATGGTGGGAATGTGCTGTGAGACGCTGTGAGCACTGCATGGTGGGAATGTGCTTTGAGAAGGTATGAGTACTGCATGGTGGGAATGTGCTTTGAGAAGGTGTGAGTACTGCATGGTGGGAATGTGCTTTGAGAAAGTATGAGTACTGCATGGTGGGAATGTGCTTTGAGAAGGTATGAGTACTGCATGGTGGGAATGCGCTTTGAGAAGGTATGAGTACTGCATGGTGGGAATGTGCTTTGAGAAGGTATGAGTACTGCATGGTGGGAATGTGCTTTGAGAAAGTATGAGTACTGCATGGTGGGAATGTGCTTTGAGAAGGTATGAGTACTGCATGGTGGGAATGTGCTTTGAGAAAGTATGAGTACTGCATGGTGGGAATGTGCTCTGAGAAGTTGTGAGCACTGCATGGTGGGAATGTGCTTTGAGAAGGTGTGAGCACTGCATGGTGGGAATGTGCTTTGAGAAGGTATGAGTACTGCATGGTGGGAATGTGCTTTGAGAAGGTATGAGCACTGCATGGTGGGAATGTGCTTTGAGAAGGTATGAGTACTGCATGGTGGGAATGTGCTGTGAGACGCTGTGAGCACTGCATGGTGGGAATGTGCTTTGAGAAGGTATGAGCACTGCATGGTGGGAATGTGCTTTGAGAAGGTGTGAGCACTGCATGGTGGGAATGTGCTTTGAGAAGGTGTGAGTACTGCATGGTGGGAATGTGCTTTGAGAAGGTATGAGCACTGCATGGTGGGAATGTGCTTTGAGAATGTATGAGTACTGCATGGTGGGAATTTGCTGTGAGACGCTGTGAGCACTGCATGGTGGGAATGTGCTTTGAGAAGGTATGAGCACTGCATGGTCGGAATGTGCTTTGAGAAGGTATGAGCACTGCATGGTGGGCATGCGCTGTAAAACACTGAGCACTGAATTTTGGGAGCGAGCTGTGAACTGTTGTGAGTACTGCATTGTGCAATGTGCTGTGGGGACTGTATGGTTAGAGTGCGCTATAAGGAGCTGCAGTACTGCATACTAGGAAGATGTGGGGAACTGTGGATGTGCATACCATGAACATATTGTGAAATGGCGCAAACTCAAAGCCCTGAGTCTTGTACTTCAGTCAGCGAATGATTAGCACACTCACAGCTTGCCATCAGCAAGTAGGACTGATTGGCAATGTGAGTTGCTGATATACATTGGGGAACCCAGTCCTCATCCTCCCCCGGCTCTGTAGCCTCAGCATTAAATCCTGTATAGGGACCACCAAGCAGTGCACAGAGAAGAGTTAATGATGTGTAGTGTCCTTCACCTCCATTTTCAGGCCCTAGAGAGGAGCTGGGGAAAGGATCTTGGAATGTGCTGAAACCTAGCTTAGGGTCCCTGGGACCCTGACTCAGTTGATCATAATAGTCATTCTTAAAGAAATTTCTGGAAGAGGCTAATTGATCAGACTCCACACAGTCCTCTTGGACAGATTCAGGGCCTTCAGGATGCAGCTCTAACACATTCTCTGTGGTAGGACTGAGAAGGGCTTCTACCAGCTCTCCGCTGTCACTGCAGGATTCTTTAGCTGGAGTGTGCTCGTTGCCTTGATGCTGCAACTCTGAGATAATCTCCAGATGACAGGTTAGGGCCGTATCCTCCGCAGCTTTCTCATAGAAGGTGGGATTTGTCTACAAAAGGAGAATGTCAAAGGATTTAGGTGGGGTACTAATAAGCTTTAGATAAAAAAAAAACAATATTAAAGGGATTAGGTGAAATATTAAGTGGGGAAGAGGAAAGGGGTTGATAATTTGCTCTAATTACCTATTATACCAATAATACATTTTGCTATCTTAATCCCCACCCCTTATATCTGCCATTCTAATAATATCTGTGTTGCAATGTTACAATGTTAGGTTGGTAATAAGATATATGTTTAAATATTTTCTTTAATGTTAACTTATGTTATTTGTCAACTGCCTTAATCATTGGAAAATGCGATATATAAGCCTTTCAAATAAAATAAATAATATATATCGCGTTTGATTTAATTAGTGGAGGAGGGATGGTAAGGAAATCCACAGTACTACCTATTAACTTTCGAAAGGGAGACTATGATAAAATGAGGAAAATAGTTAAGAAAAAACTAAAAGGAGCAGTTGCAAAGGTTAAAAGACTTACATCAAAGTTTGGGTATTGTTGAAAAATACTATCTTGGAAGCCTAGACCAGCTGCATATCACACTTTAAGAAAAGTGGAAGGAAGTCCAAAAAACTGCCAGCATGGTTTAAAGGTGAGGTCAAAGAGGCTGTTGTTGCCAAAAAAGCATCTTTCAGGAAATGGAAAAAAAGAACCAAATGACGAAAACTGGAAACAGCACAAGCACTGGCAAGTTAAATGCAAGGCATTGATAAGGCAGGCAAAGGGAGAATTTGAGAAGAAGCTTGCTGCGGAAGCAAAAACGCAAAATAAAGACCTTTTCAAGTACATTCATTGCAAAAAAACCTGTGAGAGAGTCAATTGGTCCATTAGATGATAGAGGGGTTAAAGGGGCACTAAGAGGCAACAAGGCGATAGCGGAGAGACTGAATGAATTCTTTGCTTCGGTCTTTACTGAGGAAGATGTAGGGATGTTACCCATGACTGAAGTGGTATTTAAAGGTGCAGAAGAATTAAAAGAAATATCGATACATCAGGAAGATGTATTACAACTATTTGATAAACTGAAGAGTAGCAAATCACCTGGACTGGTAATATACTGTCACAGTCCCTCCTGGTGGCAGCGTGCTGAAGGGTCAGGGCGGACATTTATTGTTTGTTGAAGCCGGAAACTCTAACTTAGACCAGGTGCATTATGGTCCTTGTAGTTCCCTTCTTTATAAAGAATAGTTGTGTGAGCCTTGTGCTGGGTTAAATATAAGGTTTTATTCCCTTGATGCGCTAAGGTTCTCCAAGAAGACAACAGAATTCACCTTGATTCAGGGTTTCTACCAAAGTATTTATAAAGTCCAAAACTGTTATAAGAGTTTCACAGTCTTTTCCATTCAAGCAGGACTTTTCAATATAAACAGGTTAAATAAACACAAAAAGCTTCTTCTTTTCAGCTCAACAAAGCAATGACATTTTTTAAAGCATGTCTTATGCTATGACTCTGTGAGAGATTCTATAATCTCAGCTACACAGAGAGTACAGTCCATATGATATTCAGGTAGCAACGGTTCTGGTTCTACAAGGTCTGTTTGCATATCCTCTTGCTCAGATATGATGTCTGCTAAGCCTGAGCTTTCCCTAGGCAAAACTGGATGTACTTCAGTAGTTCTCTCCAAGACTTTCCAGCCTGGCTGGATCTGGTCTGGCCAACAATTAATATGGCTTTTATCTAGGACCTTCTGCACAGGTTTCCAAAGCCTTCCCCAGCTTTGTTTCTCATATCTATGGCTCTCAGGTTTACAAGCCTTTCTAGGACCTGTCACACATTCAGGAAAGGAGGTGTGAATGTACCTTTGTTCTCTGAGACGTGCGTTGCTGGTATTCCCTTTACCAGGCACTCTCCTGCTTACACTGTCTTCCCTGGAGACTTCTTTCTGGAGCTTTTCAGCATGGGCTTGTCCTTCCTGGAAGTTGTCCCTTCCTTGTAAGGACTGCAAGCTTAACTGCCCTTCCTTCCGTAGTTGGAGCTTTCCCCTTTCTCTCTCCTTAGTAGCAGGAGTTTCTGTTGCTCTCTGTATTTGTGGTCCTCTCTGCTCCTGTGGTCGTCTCTCTATTCGTGGTCCTCTCTGTATTGGTGGTCCTCTCTGTATTCTCCTGACCGAGCACTGCCTATAAAGCCGTTTCTCTAGTGAGCTTTCTGGCCCTCTACTCAGGTGTGTTTGATTAGCTATTGCATCATTACAATCCGGGTATGTCAGCCTACCTTCTGCAGCCTCATGCCTACTCCCTCTAGCTGCACTCCTTGGTAACTGCATTCTCTGTAAATCAGTTTCTTTAAAAGAAACGGAGTTTTCTCCTAACTCCATAGCTTCAGTAGTGTCAGCTTCATAACAATACATCCAAGGGTGTTGAAAAAACTGAAATATGAGATTGCAGACCTGCTATTAGTAATCTGTGAACTATCATTAAAATCATCTGTAATACCTGAAGATTGGAGGATGGCGAACATAATGCCAATTTTTAAAAAGGGTACCAGGGGTGATCCGGGAAACTACAGACCGGTGAGCCTGACGTCAGTATCGGGAAAAATGGTAGAAACCATCATAAAGAACAAAATTACTGAACATGTAGATAGTGTCGTCAAGTGCAAGGTTCAGAACCAAGGGAGGCAGAGGATTCACTGCAAAGTGAAACCAGAACTGTCAGTGCTGAAACAAGCATGGAGGGTTGGCATGGAAACCCTAAACAAAGAACGTCACAGAGTGCTAGGGAACGCCCATCCCCTGAGCTAGCTCCTGCCTCATCAGGGAAGTGGGAACACCTGGTGGGAGGTGTGGCTCAGCACAACGGAGAAAGAAACTTAGATAAAAAGCCTTTAGTTAAAGATAGGACAGAAAAAGAGAAAGAGAAGGGGAAGGAGAAAGAGACGGACATAGTCTCAGACACGGAGACAGAAGGAAAAGGCAGCACAGCAAGCGTGGAGAAAGCTGAAAGAAGGAGAAAAGCAGAGAAAGATAGATACTCCGAGGGCAGCCAAGGTCTGTGGCTGAGAGAAGGGAAAAGGGAAAGAAATCCCAATTCCACTCGGAGGAACTTCTCAGAGGAAGAGAGCTGGGGAAGATATTCCAGTCCAGTTCCCAGGGAGCAGTGCTCAACTACAAAAAGCACTGAGGATTTTTACTATCCAAAAAGCAGAGCCGTTTATTCTGGGAACCAGAAAAGACAACCACGCTGTGCTCACAACAGACAGCCTGCAGGTAAAGCTTATTTCCCTGATACCAAGCTTTTATCAAAGGGGAGAGAAAAGTTTTACCAACCTTTTTGTAGCCAAGGGAGATTCCTGGGAGAAAGCAATTCTAAAGGCAGACACAGAATTCCCTGTAGCCAAACAGAAGAGGGGAACGTGTATCCTTTTAATTACAGAGGGCTGTGTGCACAGGAAGCCAAACACCCAGACTCACAGAGCAGGTTGGGGGAAGGGAACCCTGTAATTGGAACGGAGAGGTTTGCGTGGCAGGCAGAAGAACCCTCTCTAAGGGACCTTAAGGAAGAAGGTGATCTTATGCAGTGGGACCCTTATCAACCCCCTGAGTCCGAAGTGTTTATGGACTGCTCTTATATGGTGGCAGACAATGTGCAGTCCCTTTGTTAATAATACTGGATTTTGCTGAAGGAAGAAAAACAGCCAAAAGAAGTATTTTGGAGGGAAACTGTTTTATTCTTTTTGATTCCGTAACAGCTGAAGATAAGCATTATTTAAGTTGCCTATTTTTGTTCACATCAGGAGTATGGTTTCTTTGTAAATATATTCTTTGTTCATGGTCATCAACATCCAACCCCGGGAGGGGCAATAAATCCTAATTTAACCTGAACCACTCGTGCACAACTTGGACTCATTCTTACTACTGTAGGACTACATTACCCAGGAGGCCTTTCCAAGCCTCCATTTAAAGTTCACAGTCTAAGAAACACAACTACCCACTTGCCTTGCCCACGCTAACTGCCTCCGGGAGGGTGAGTGGTGACATATCTGGCGTAGTTTTTCGGATGCTTGACCTTGAATGAAGGACACCAGAGGAAACTACGGCACCAGGACTCCTGCACAAGCAAGTGGGCTACCAGAAGGCTGCAAGAGAGATAAAGACAAGACACAGCTTCTTTTCCTGAAATGCAGACCTCTACACGAAGCCTCAGGTAATAGCACCTGGGCATAAGTGAGGGAGGATATCAGGAAAAGGGGGCGCTGTGGGGTTGAAAAAAAAAAAAAAACCTGAAAAGGGAGCCGCACTTGGTTTTTTTTTTGTCTCTTTCATTGCAGGTGCTGACACGAGATGGAGGCCCAGGACGTGATAGCGTGGATGCGGAAGCAATGGGACATACAGATGGAACTTGCCAAGCACATCCAGGAGGAAAACGCTACACTCATGAGAGAGCAGCAAAAGCCGCTGCTGGACGCTGTGACAGCACTTCTAAAAGAACACCGAGAACCACGGATGGAGAATCCTATGGTTATGCCAGGACCCCCAATGAACGCAAGTCATGCATTCTCTTTAGGACAATTAAGTCCAACTGATAACATTGACGATTTTATAGATGCGTTTGAGCGTATTGGGCAGGCGTTAAAATGGCCTGATAGTCAATGGGCTACACGCTTTGCAGTTTCGCTGACAGGCGAAGCCCTGTCAGCCTACAAAGCCATGCCAGCCGCTCTTGCAGGCGACTATATGGAAATAAAAAGAGCGGTAAAAGACAGGTTAGGGCTGACAACATCACATTATAGGAGGCTATTCAGGGAAGCCCGCCTGAGGCCTCAAGAAACTCCAAAGGCGTTACAACAACGTCTGAAAAATCTGGCTTGGAAATGGCTAAGTCCAGAAACTAAGACGATGGAAAATGTATTAGATACAGTTATTTTAGAACAATTTGTACAGGCTGTACCTAAAGAAATGAAGATGTACCTCACCTTGCAGGATTGCAAGACTACTGAGGAAGCAGCTAATTTGGCGGACCGGTTTCTGGAGGCCCAAATAGCTGACCCCTCAGAATACAGCATACTGCAAGCTGCAGGTTTATGCAATGTTAAAAAGGGAAAGGTTCCCTATGGTGGAAAATATGCAATGACTACTGTGAATGGTAGAAATGGGAATGACGAGAGTGTTTTTGTGCCCAGAGCGAATGTGTTTACATCCAAGGGTAAATGTTATCTGTGTGGGAAAGTGGGACATTTTAAAAGGGAATGCACCAAAAGAACTGTCCTGATGTCTGGGGTGGATGAACCAGTTCAGGGCAAATTTTTATTACATGCACAGGTGGAAGGGGTGGACACCTTGGCCCTGCTTGACTCGGGGGCCGACCAGAGTATGATTTCCCGCACACTCTGGGAGGCCATCGAGGGGTGCTGTTCGTCGCCCCCGAGTCAAGCAGAAAACCAGGTCAGAGTGAAGTGCATACACGGTACGTTTGCATTTTACCCTCGCCGGAATCTCTTGGTAACTGCACTAAAGTTCAAGCAAGTAATGCCCTTAGCTATATTTCCCGCACTACCCCAAGACCTTATTTTAGGCAGGGATTGGGTACCCTTTTATGAGGGACTAGTGGCAGGTTTGAACACCCGAACCGGCTTGGTCTCGACCAGATCACAAGCCGGGACCTCAGGGATGGGAGAGACATCAACTGGGGACAGGGGAGAACCTGGGGAAGGACTAGTGCCCCAAGAGGAGGAATCAGGGGAAGAAGAAGCAGATATTCTTCCTACCCATGAAGACCTAGTGAGTGAACCTACTGCGCCAGGGAGAAAGGCCAAGGCAAAGAGACGCCATGAGAGGCAATCTAGATCCCGGGGCAGAGCAAAGTTGGAGGCGGGCGCAAACCTACCCTGGGTACCCGCCGAGTTAGTGAATAAATTTCCCTCCTTTCCTGCTGAGCAGCGGGCCGACCCGGCGCTCAAGAGAGCCTTCGAATGGGCCCAGGAGATTAGGCCCACATTACCTAGGTTCTTCATGGACAATGGCATCCTGTATAGGGAAAGTGTAGACCCTTACTCTGAGGCAGTAAGGAAGCAGCTTGTAGTGCCAACGATGTTCAAAGCCACGGTCTTGCGTCTCGCGCACGACCACCCTATAGGAAGCCACAAAGGTATCCAGGGCACCCTGGACCAAATATTAGGTCGCTTTTACTGGCCCGGGGTGTTCAAGGAGACTAAGCAGTATTGCGAGTCGTGTGCTCCATGTCAAAGGGAGCGTTAAGGCCAAAAGCTGTACCTTTGGTGCTTACTCCCACCATAGCCATACCTATGAGCCGAATAGGCATAGATATGGTTGGCCCTATGACACGTACACCCAGAGGTTTTCAGTACCTACTCGTGATAGTCGACCATGCCACCCGGTTTTCCCTGGGCTATTCCCCTAAGGAACACCTCTGCGAGGATTATAGCCCAGGAGCTGGTCAAACTATTCTGCATGGTAGGGTTCCCCAGAGAGGTACTTACAGACCAAGGCAGCAACTTTTTATCTAAGCATCTGTCCACCGTATGGGAGGCTTTTGGGATAAAACACATACGGACTTCGGCTTACCACCCCCAAACAAATGGTCTAGTAGAACGTACTAATCAGACCATTAAGCAGATGCTGAGGAGAGGGTTGAAAAAAGGGGAGATAGCAGAATGGGATACCTTGCTCCCATTCGTTCTATATGCATGCAGAGAACGCGTGCAATCTTCGCTAAAGGCCTCACCCTATGAGCTTATGTTTGGGAGATCCCCTAGAGGGATATTAGATATACTACATGAGCAATGGGTAGAACCAGACATTTCTGAAGTAGAAATACCTCAGTTCTTAAAGGGTCTGAGGCAACGTTTAGAAAGAACGGCAAAGGCCGCAATAGAAAATCTGCAAGCGAGTAAACAGAAGCAAAAGCAGTACTACGACAGGGGCAAACAGCCCCGGACATTAAATGTAGGGGATAAGGTAATTATCCAGGTGGCAAATCCAGGCCCAAAATTCGAAGCCCATTGGAGGGGACCGTGTACGGTCGTAGAGAAAGTAGGGCCGGTCTCATATAGGATAGAGAACGCAAAGGGTCGCAGGCAGGTGTATCACCTGAACCTTTTAAAACCCTGGAAAGAAAGAGTTGCCACCGCCAGTATGGTGTACATGGAACAGTACAGCAGATCCCACACTGGTATTACGTACTGTCCGAAAGGTGCGGCAGTACATAATATTTTAAGGCGGGGGATATGTCGTGAAGTGCAAGGTTCAGAACCAAGGGAGGCAGAGGATTCACTGCAAAGTGAAACCAGAACTGTCAGTGCTGAAACAAGCATGGAGGGTTGGCATGGAAACCCTAAACAAAGAACGTCACAGAGTGCTAGGGAACGCCCATCCCCTGAGCTAGCTCCTGCCTCATCAGGGAAGTGGGAACACCTGGTGGGAGGTGTGGCTCAGCACAACGGAGAAAGAAACTTAGATAAAAGCCTTTAGTTAAAGATAGGACAGAAAAAGAGAAAGAGAAGGGGAAGGAGAAAGAGACGGACATAGTCTCAGACACGGAGACAGAAGGAAAAGGCAGCACAGCAAGCGTGGAGAAAGCTGAAAGAAGGAGAAAAGCAGAGAAAGATAGATACTCCGAGGGCAGCCAAGGTCTGTGGCTGAGAGAAGGGAAAAGGGAAAGAAATCCCAATTCCACTCGGAGGAACTTCTCAGAGGAAGAGAGCTGGGGAAGATATTCCAGTCCAGTTCCCAGGGAGCAGTGCTCAACTACAAAAAGCACTGAGGATTTTTACTATCCAAAAAGCAGAGCCGTTTATTCTGGGAACCAGAAAAGACAACCACGCTGTGCTCACAACAGACAGCCTGCAGGTAAAGCTTATTTCCCTGAGCCCAAGCTTTTATCAAAGGGGAGAGAAAAGTTTTACCAACCTTTTTGTAGCCAAGGGAGATTCCTGGGAGAAAGCAGTTCTAAAGGCAGACACAGAATTCCCTGTAGCCAAACAGAAGAGGGGAACGTGTATCCTTTTAATTACAGAGGGCTGTGTGCACAGGAAGCCAAACACCCAGACTCACAGAGCAGGTTGGGGGAAGGGAACCCTGTAATTGGAACGGAGAGGTTTGCGTGGCAGGCAGAAGAACCCTCTCTAAGAGACCTTAAGGAAGAAGGTGATCTTATGCAGTGGGACCCTTATCAACCCCCTGAGTCCGAAGTGTTTATGGACTGCTCTTATATGGTGGCAGACAATGTGCAGTCCCTTTGTTAATAATACTGGATTTTGCTGAAGGAAGAAAAACAGCCAAAAGAAGTATTTTGGAGGGAAACTGTTTTATTCTTTTTGATTCCGTAACAGCTGAAGATAAGCATTATTTAAGTTGCCTATTTTTGTTCACATCAGGAGTATGGTTTCTTTGTAAATATATTCTTTGTTCATGGTCATCAACATCCAACCCCGGGAGGGGCAATAAATCCTAATTTAACCTGAACCACTCGTGCACAACTTGGACTCATTCTTACTACTGTAGGACTACATTACCCAGGAGGACTTTCCAAACCTCCATTTAAAGTTCACAGTCTAAGAAACACAACTACCCACTTGCCTTGCCCATGCTAAATGCCTCTGGGAGGGTGAGTGGTGACAATAGTCATGGCTTAATGGGAGACAGCCAACATGGCTTTCGACAAGGCAGATCTTGTCTTACTAATCTGTTATGTTTTTTTGAAGGTGTGAAACAGGTGGACAAAGGTGAGTCAGTTGATATAGTTTATTTGGACTTTCAGAAAGCCTTTGACAAGGTCCCTCATCAGAGACTTTTGGCAAAACTAAAGAGTCATGGGATGTGGATCAGGAAGTGGTTAAAAGATAGAAAGCAGAGGGTAGGGCTACATGGCCAATTTATCCAATGGATAAAGGTGAATAGTGGCTTACCCCAGGGATCTGTGCTGGGACCGCTGCTTTTTGACATATTCATAAATGACTATGGAAAAGGGAATAACGAGGAAGGTTTTCAAATTTGCAGATGACACAAAACTATTTAAAGTTGTTAAAACCCATGAGAACAGAGTGGAACAGGTAAACTTAGATCGATTGTTTACGTTATCAGAATATAGAAAGACTAGGGGACATGCATTGAAGCTACAGGGTAAACTATTTAAGACTAATAAGAGAAAATATTTTTTTATTCAACGTGTAATCAAACTCTGAATTTGTTACCGGAGGATGTAGTAAAGGCTGTTAGTGTAGCTGGGTTTAAAAAAGGTTTGGACAAGTTCCTGGAGGAAAGTTCCATAAACCTTTATTAAAAAGGGACCCAGGATATCAATGCTTGACCCAATACAAGCATTGTGGAACCTGTGTGTTTTGGGGAAACTGCTAGGTACTGTGGCGGCGCCCCGTCCGTCTAGGCGGCTGCCTAGTGGGGTGCACCGGTCATCACTCTTTTTGTGTAGTTGTGGCCTGCTTTGTAAGCAGTACGAGTGGATGAGGTCACAGGACAATTTGTAAAAATAAATTGCTTTTTATTTTTTTCTTCGTGGAATCAATTTTTGACAAATGACCATGATAAGGCAAACCAAAAATATAACCAAAAATAGGATACTTTCTCCAGTAACTTTCTTAGCAAAAACTCTCCAAGTAGTTTTCTCCACTCTTGTTAACTTTGCCTTCTTCCATTTAACAAAACCAGCATAATACTGTTAAGTGCACAGTTCAACAAAACTTCAATAAGACAGTTTTGAAATCACATTCTCAGCTGCTGCAGATTAGGATACCAGCCATGTGCTGCCTCTTAGTTTAAAACCATTAGCCTTCTTAACCGGGCTTTAGCAGTGGTAAAACTGGCTGCTTTTAAACACGAGGTTTCTATCTTCTTGTCTGCCCTTCTCCTAGGCATTCATTGATACCAGCACATATGTTATCTTCTTAACCTGTATCATACAGCCTTCCATAAAAGCATTAAACATTGCTCACACAAAGTCCACACTCCATTGACTCTGATGAAGACACTGGACTGTCTGGATAAAGCTCCACTTCCATTTCTTCCGGTGAACTATAAAGCTCAGCACTTGGGGCAACTTCTGGCACACTCTGCTGCACTTCTTTTAAAAGTTTAAAAAGCTTTCCCCATTTTAGATTCTGGCTCCCCCTTTTAACTGGGTCAGAACCTCTTGCCCTTCTCTCCCTTAACAACTCCACCTCAGGGAATATATGAGTTGTTTGGCTGGCAGAAACCCTCCTTTTATCAGACCTTCTGTACTGTCTGTTCAAGGGCCCAGGACTTGAGCTGCTGCCTTCAGAATCAGACGTATAGTCCTGAATTCTTCCCCAGCTCCTTTCTTGCCCACAACCTTGACACTTGCCTTGGGAGTTGTGGCTGGTCCCCTTTGAACCACCAGGTCTCACAGCCTTGTAATGCTGCCTCTTCCCCTGGTCTCTCTGGACTCTCTGCCTCTCCTCCTGGCTTCTGGCCTGCAGTCTTTCCTGCCCTCTGGCAGTCTCTCTCTGCAGTCCTTCCTGTGTCTGAGCATGTCCTGCTTGTTCACCTCGTTCTGCTGGTTCATTTCCTTGTTCTGCTGATTCTCCTCACTTCCTGTGTGACGCAGCTTTAATGTTCTGTGGCTTGTTTCCTTCCCTGGCCCCACCCTCTCTCTGCCTGCAACTATTCTAGAGGCTGGGTGTGGCTTCAGGCTAGCCCTGCTAGTGTGTGCTTTAGTTTCTCTTTCTGTTTGGGAGCTATGCTTTGGTGAGCCCATCCCCCGTTTATGAAAAAAAACCTCTTTTTTTCAGTTTTAAAGGGCTCTGCTGCATGTGCATCACCACATATCCCCCCCCCCTTAAGCTATTACCGGCTGGCGCCACAACCCGCGCACAGCTGGTAATCCCAACTAAAGCTTGTGGGTCATTGTCCTGCTCTGTAGCTACTTCCACAGCCCGCTCCTGCCATGGGCGTAGTACATTGATATGGTACACCTGCTGCTTCCCTTTTCCTGTTTCCAAAGTATATGTCACAGGACCCACCCGTTTTAAAACCTTGTAGGGCCCTTTCCAGGCATTTTAAAATTTGGAACTGGCAGCGGCAACCATTACCAGTACCTTATCTCCTACTTTCAGGACATGCGGTCGTGCTCATCGGTCGTGATAAGCCTTCTGACGGGCCTGACTCGCTTTTAAATTCCCTTCCACCGCTTCTGCCATACGCTGCAAGCGGCCTTTCAAATCAGTTAGAAATTTGGGTACCTCCTGCTCACCCTCCGTGGGTGCTATCCACTGTTCCCTCAGTATATCAAGCACACCTCTCGGAGTACGCCCATACATAAGTTTGTAGGGGGAAGCGCCTGTGGAGGTCTGCTTCCTCTCCCTACAGGCATATAGCACAAATGGGAGCATTGTATCCCATTCTGCCATGTTACCCTCGAGGGTCCTCCTCAGCATGCTTTTCAATGTCTGGTTAAACCTTTCTACCAGGCCATTGGTCTGCGGATGATACGCCGCGGTGCGAATATGCTGGATACCGAAGGCATCCCACAACTGGGCAAGGTATCGGGACATGAAATTACTCCCTATATCCGTTAAAACCTCCCGAGGGAATCCAATTTCACAAAAGATTTACACTAATTCCAGAGCTATGAGGCGGGCAGAGGTATTCCACAAGGGAAATGCCCAAGGGAATCTAGTGGCATGGTCGACTATGACCAGTATGTATTGGTAGCCCCTGGGCGTTTTTAACAACGGCCCCACTATATCTACCGCCAATCTGTGTACCGGTCTGGTTATAACTGGCATCGGGATCAAAGGTGCCTCCGGCGGATGATTCGCTGTGACCCTCTGACAAGCCGGGCAAGACGCGCAAAATCTTGACGTCTCCCTAAAAACACCGGGCCAATAAAACCTAGCCAACACTTGCTCCAAGGTGCCTTGTACCCCTTTATGCCCCCCCACCGGGTGATCGTGAGCTAATCTTAACACTATGTTCCTAAAAGCATGAGGTACCACTAACTGTCTCCTAGTGCCCCTGACCGTGCATCTGTACTTTCCCTATACAACACATTGTCCTCCAAGAGAAATCTTGGTAGGGTCTCGGATCCTTTCCTGGCATATTCGAATGCTCGGCCCAGGGCAGGGTCTGCCCTCTGTTCCCCGGGAAATGAGGTAAATTTCTCCTTTAACTCGGCAGGAATCCAGGGCAATTCCTGTCTGGCCATCAAATCAGCCCTGTTCTGCGCCCTGGTCCTCCTCTCCCGCCTCCTTTCAGGTTTTCCTTTCCTAGGAATGTCTTTGGCAGGAGTGATTAGGTCCCCCTGGAAGGATGTCCCTGGCACCGGGTCTTCCTGTGGGCTACTCTCTTTTTCTAAGGGCTTACCACCTGTACGGGTAGTTATCATACCTTTTTTACTTTCTTTTAGCCTGGGGTCAGCAACCTTTCCTAACTGGGGTAAGGCTTTCTCCCTGGCTGCGGTATCTTCAACGGCCCTATTTCCTCTTAGCCTGGGGTCAGCAACCTTTCCTATCTGGGGTAAGGTTTTCTCCCTGGCTAAACTACCTGCCTGTGAAAAGGTAGCTGGTTGGTTGGCTTCACCCTGCAACTCCTCAGCTAAACCTTTTCTGAACTGTGGCCAGTCACGGCCCAGGACTACCTCATGTGGAAGCTTGGGTACTATGGCCACCTCCATCTGTTTTTTCAGACCTACTCCCTCTATTACCACAGATTGTATGGGGTAGGTAGAAGCGGCGCCATGGACACAGCGTATCCTAATATGATTCCCAGAGGTCAGTGGCGAGGGTTTGTCTTTCGCCTCTATTTGCTGCCAGAGCCTCTGGGAAATCATAGATTGGTCTGCGCCTGAGTCCAATAATGCCTCCGTTGGTATCCCTTCTACCTCCACCCTTAACAGGAACCCTTCTCCTGCATCTCTGTGCTGGGTTGTTATCAAGGCCTTTTTGGCTCTACAGTCCCTCTTTAAATGACCAGCTTCTCCACACGAGAAACACTTCCTCTGCATATTGTATTCTCTATACATCTTTACATTTTCGTCTGCACGTCCCTCAAGCTTGGCCTTCCTTTCTAGAGACTCCAGTTTGTCCTTTTTGAAAACACCCTCTTTCTCTGGGCTTAATTTATTAGCCTCCAGAAAGCGGTCAGTCATTGCAATGGCTTCCCGAGTGTTTTTGCAATTTTGGAGTACTAGGAAGGTTTGCACGCTGCTTGGTACAGACTCCATATATTGCTCAAGGATTATCGTATCTAAAATAGACTCTATATCCTTTACTTCTGGCATCAGCCACTTGTATACCAGGTGTCTCACCTGACCTCAACTTACATGAGCGCAGTTGCCTGCGATAGACCGCCGGATTTAAACCTAAGCGATCTTTCACAGCTTGCTTTACATCATCATAGCTCTTAATTAAACTAGCAGGCATAGCTCTGTAGGCCGCTAAGGCTTCGCCTGTGAGAGAAGCAGCGAAACTTAGCGCCCACTGCTCTTTTGGCCATCTGGCTAAGAGAGCTATTCTCTCGAAAGCCTCGATGTAATCATCCACATCGTCATCTTTCGTGAGGCGCCCACCCGAGAAAGTCCCAGTACCTGGCCAGTCCCAGCCCTGAAAACCTGCCCCTGCACCTGGCACAGTCCCGGCAGCATCTTCTTTCTTGGGCTGCAAGCCAGCTGGACATCGCCTCAATGAGTGGTGCTTGCTGCGACTGGAACAACGCCTTTGCCTGTTCCAGGCTCTATGCGGACAACTCCTGCTGTCTGGCTATCTGGCCAGCCGCCCAGTCCAGGATGTCGCGTGACTCCATGGTTCCTCTTTCCTGTGGAGAGAACAAAAGACACAAACACCAAGTGCGGACTTCTTCTCTTTTCCCCTGCCTTGGTGATTACTTACCCCACAGCCACCCTCCTACACCAGTGCTATCCAGATTAACCCTCCAGCCTACAGGTTACCTGGTTCTGGTGCAGAGTCTCACTTTGTCAACTCCGTTGATCCGGAATCCAGCTCCACCGCCACTCCGGATTTTCCCTTCTGCTCCGCAGACCTGGGGTTGACACGGCTGCTCCTGGGGATGTCTCTCCTTCCTTTTTGGTCCGGACTGCTTCTCTGGCGTGCCAACTTGATTCCAGCGAAAAAAATCCTGCCAACTACGCCACCTGTGGCGGCGCCCCGTCCGTCTAGGCGGCTGCCTAGTGGGGTGCGCCGGTCATCACTCTTTTTGTGTAGTTGTGGCCTGCTTTGTAAGCAGTACGAGTGGATGAGGACACAGGACAATTTGTAAAAATAAATTGCTTTTTATTTTTTTCTTCGTGGAATCAATTTTTGACAAATGACCATGATAAGGCAAACCAAAAATATAACCAAAAATAGGATACTTTCTCCAGTAACTTTCTTAGCAAAAACTCTCCAAGTAGTTTTCTCCACTCTTGTTAACTTTGCCTTCTTCCATTTAACAAAACCCAGCATAATACTGTTAAGTGCACAGTTCAACAAAACTTCAATAAGACAGTTTTGAAATCACATTCTCAGCTGCTGCAGATTAGGATACCAGCCATGTGCTGCCTCTTAGTTTAAAACCATTAGCCTTCTTAACCGGGCTTTAGCAGTGGTAAAACTGGCTGCTTTTAAACACGAGGTTTCTATCTTCTTGTCTGCCCTTCTCCTAGGCATTCATTGATACCAGCACATATGTTATCTTCTTAACCTGTATCATACAGCCTTCCATAAAAGCATTAAACATTGCTCACACAAAGTCCACACTCCATTGACTCTGATGAAGACACTGGACTGTCTGGATAAAGCTCCACTTCCATTTCTTCCGGTGAACTATAAAGCTCAGGGCTTGGGGCAACTTCTGGCACACTCTGCTGCACTTCTTTTAAAAGTTTAAAAAGCTTTCCCCATTTTAGATTCTGGCTCCCCCTTTTAACTGGGTCAGAACCTCTTGCCCTTCTCTCCCTTAACAACTCCACCTCAGGGAATATATGAGTTGTTTGGCTGGCAGAAACCCTCCTTTTATCAGACCTGTACTGTCTGTTCAAGGGCCCAGGACTTGAGCTGCTGCCTTCAGAATCAGACGTATAGTCCTGAATTCTTCCCCAGCTCCTTTCTTGCCCACAACCTTGACACTTGCCTTGGGAGTTGTGGCTGGTCCCCTTTGAACCACCAGGTCTCACAGCCTTGTAATGCTGCCTCTTCCCCTGGTCTCTCTGGACTCTCTGCCTCTCCTCCTGGCTTCTGGCCTGCAGTCTTTCCTGCCCTCTGGCAGTCTCTCTCTGCAGTCCTTCCTGTGTCTGAGCACGTCCTGCTTGTTCTGCTTGTTCACCTCGTTCTGCTGGTTCACTTCCTTGTTCTGCTGATTCTCCTCACTTCCTGTGTGACGCAGCTTAAATGTTCTGTGGCTTGTTTCCTTCCCTGGCCCCACCCTCTCTCTGCCTGCAACTATTCTAGAGGCTGGGTGTGGCTTCAGGCTAGCCCTGCTAGTGTGTGCTTTAGTTTCTCTTTCTGTTTGGGAGCTATGCTTTGGTGAGCCTATCCCCCGTTTATGAAAAAAAACCTCTTTTTTTTTTCAGTTATAAAGGGCTCTGCTGCATGTGCATCACCACAGTACGTATGACCTAGATTGGCCACGGTTGGAAACAGGATACTGGGCTTGATGACCCAGTATGGCATATCTTATGTTCTTAAGGGATTAGGTGAGATGTCAGGTAAGGGAGAGGAAAGGGGTGTAATAATGTAATGTGAAAGAGGTGAGATATCAGGTGGGGGAGAGGAAAGATGTGTAATAATGTATATGAAAGGGTTTAGGTGAGATGTCAGGTGGGGAGAGGAAAGGGATGTACTAATGTAATCTGAAAGGGATTGGGTGAGGTGTTAGGTGGGGAAGAGGTAAGGGGTGTAATAATGTAATCTGAAAGAGATTAGGTGAGATGTCAGGTGGGGGAAAGGAAAGGGGTGTAATAATGTAATCTGAAAGAGATTAGGAGAGATGTCAGGTGAGGGAGAGGAAAGGGATGTACTAATGTAATCTGAAAGGGATTAGGTGAGATGTCAGGTGAGGGAGAGGAAAGGGGTGTAATAATGTAATCTGAAAGGGATTAGGTGAGATGTCAGGTGAGGGAGAGGAAAGGGGTGTAATAATGTAATCTGAAAGGGATTGGGTGAGGTGTTAGGTGGGGAAGAGGAAAGGGGTGTAATAATGTAATATGAAAGAGATTACATGAGATATCAGGTGGGGGAGAGGAAAGGGGTGTAATAATGTACTATGAAAGGGATTAGATGAGATGTCAGGTGAGGGAGAGGAAAGGGGTGTAATAATGTAATCTGAAAGGGATTGGGTGAGGTGTTAGGTGGGGAAGAGGTAAGGGGTGTAATAATGTAATATGAAAGAGATTACATGAGATATCAGGTGGGGGAGAGGAAAGGGGTGTAATAATGTACTATGAAAGGGATTAGATGAGATGTCATGTGGGGGAGAGGAAAGGGGTGTAATAATGTACTATGAAAGGGATTAGATGAGATGTCAGGTGGGGGAGAGGAAAGGGGTGTAATAATGTAATCTGAAAGGGATTGGGTGAGGTGTTAGGTGGGGAAGAGGTAAGGGGTGTAATAATGTGATCTGAAAGAGATTAGGTGAGATGTCAGGTGGGGGAAAGGAAAGGAGTGTAATAATGTAATATGAAAGAGATTACATGAGATATCAGGTGGGGGAGAGGAAAGGGGTGTAATAATGTACTATGAAAGGGATTAGATGAGATGTCAGGTGAGGGAGAGGAAAGGGGTGAAATAATGTGATCTGAAAGGGATTAGGTGAGATATCAGGTAGCGGAGAGGAAAGAGGTGTCATAATGTGATATGAAAGAGATTAGGTGAGATGTCAGGTGAGGGAGAGGAAAGGGGTGTAATAATGTAATTGAAGGACTACAAAAAGGGACTGCTACTTCTGGAGAGAGATGTGCAATTGTAAGTATTTACTTCTGGAAATTTTTCTAAATCTTGGGGGAAAAAGGAATTCTTTAGATTAAAGCTGATTAACCTGTGAACCCAGTGTATTTGCTAAATCAGTCAGGGACTAGTAGCAGCAAAGAGTTTTCAGTTTAAATTTAAAACACAGAAGAGAGCTTTCTGGTTAAATTTAGAACCCAAGACTCCCTCTATCCAAGCAAGGGCTGTGGGACTTTTCCTGGAGCTTGGTCACAGATTACCGACAGGGTACTGTGTAGCAGCCAGCTTTTAATAAATCTTCTTTCCCTCCCTGACACCCAGCCACCCCTGGGATAATCGTAGCTTTATAGGTTCTTAACCCTCTTTAAAGGAAAGGAGGTGCCATATTCACTCTCAGGTGCAGCTGTTTATTCTCATCAGCATACATTAAGGACCTGAGATTAATTAAACTTCAGGTGAACAAAGTACATTAAACGTATTAGATATACTTTTATAAGTATAAGTATCCTCAGCATCCCTTAGTAAGTAAAGAACTTAAAATATCTAAACACAACCTTAAAACGAAGATGCAGACAGCAGTCCCGCAGCGAGATGGGGGCTTTCCAGTCTTTGCATTGAGTGTCACATGTATGATTTTCTCCCAGTTGGTGAGGGGTCTTACGTGAGCACAAGGTGCAAGGAGCTCTTTGCTCTCAGGGAACGAGTTCAATTTCTGGAGGCAAGCTTAGCAGACTTGGAAGACTTAAGGAAGACAGAGAGGTACATAGACGAGACCTACAGGGATATAGTCCTGAAGTCCCACCTCCAGTCTGGCGGCATCCCTTTTGTCATGGAGGAGAAAGGTCACGTGACAGGAGAGCATCACCCTGGTGTGGCAGGAAGTGATCGTATAGCTAGGACCTGTCCTCCAGGTGATGTAAAACCCTGTCGTACTGAGGAAGTTTTTCCAGGGCCATGTGTCCATGAGGGAAGGGTTAGGACAGCTGTTATAGTTGGTGATTCGATCATTAGGCATGTAGATAGCTGGATGGTTGGTGAACGTGAGGATCGCTTGATAACATGCCTGCCTGGTGAGAAGGTAGCGGATCTCATGTGCTACCTAGACAAGGTCTTAGATAATGCTGGGGAGGAGTCTGCTGTCTTGGTACATGTCGGTACCAATGACATAGGAAAATATGGTAGGGAGGTTCTGGAGGCTAAATTTAGGCTTTTAGGTAGGAAGTTGAAATCCAGAACGTCCAGGATAACGTTCTCTGAAATGCTTCCTGTTCCACGCGCAGGACCCAAAAGGCAGGCAGAGCTCCGGAGTCTCAATGCGTGGATGAGACAGTGGGACAAGGATGAATGTTTTGGATTTGTTAGGAACTGGGGAACATTCTGGGGAAAGGAGGGACTCTTCCGAAGGGATGGGCTTCATCTTAACTGGGATGGAACCAGGCTGCTGGCATTAACCTTTAAAAAGGAGATAGAGCTGCTTTTAAACTAGATAATAGGAGAGCCAACAGTCACCCAAGAGCGCATGGTTCGGAACAATGTATCCTTGAAGGATACTACCAAAAAAATTAAGTTGGCACATCAGCAGAGAGGTTCCAATAAAGACAAACGTAGTCCAAATGCCCTTGAGTACAGAGAACACAGAGCTTAAAGGTTCCAAATTACCCCTGCCAACCATTAACCAGATTAATATGAATAAAATACAATCTCTAAAATGCTTGTATGCAAATGCTAGAAGTCTAAAAAATAAGATGGGAGAGTTAGAATATGTAGCACTAAATGAGACATTAGATATAATTGGTATTTCAGAGGCATGGAGGAAGGAGGACAACCAGTGGGACACTGTGATACCTGTGTACAACCTATGTCGTAATGATAGAGCTGATCAAATTGATGGAGGGGCTGTGCTCTATGTTAGAAAGGGCATTGAATCACAAAGGATTAAAGTTTTGCAGGAAACAAAATTTGCTGTAGAATCTTTATGTATTGAAATAACATGTAAAAAGGGGAAGGCAGTGGGATTGAACTATCGACCGCCGGACCAGAGTAAACAAATGGATGATGAAATGTTCAAAGAAATCAGGGAAGCTAACAAAAGTTACAGAATGGTAATAATAATGGGTGATTTCAACTACCCCGGTATTGACTGGGTTAGTATCACGGCAGGACATGCTAGGGAGATAAAGTTCCTAGATGAAATAAATGACTGCTTCTTGGAGCAGCTGGTTCATGAACCGACCAGAGGGGAAGCCATTTTGGACTTAGTCCTTAGTGGAACACCAAATCTGGTGCAAGAGATAAGGGTGTTGGGGCCACTTGGCAATAGTGATCATAACATGATCACGTTGGATTTAATTAATGGAGGAGGGATGGTAAGGAAATCCACAGTACTACCTTTTAACTTTCAAAAGGGAGACTATGATAAAATGAGGAAAATAATGTAATCTGAAAGCGATTGGGTGAGTGTCAGGTGGGGGAGAGGTAAGGGGTGTAATAATGTAATCTGAAAGGGTTAGGTGAGATGTCAGGTGAGGGAGAGGAAAGGGATGTAATAATGTAATCTGAAAGGGATTAGGTGAGATGTCAGGTGAGGGAGAGGAAAGGGGTGTAATAATGTAAAATGAAAGGGATTAGGTGAGATGTCAGGTGGGGGAGAGGAAAGGGGTGTAATAATGTAATATGAAAGGGATTAGGTGAGATGTCTTGAAGGACTACAAAAAGGGACTGCTACTTCTGGAGCGAGATCTGCAATTGTAAGTGTTTACTTCTGGCAATTTTTTCTAAATCTTGGGGAAAAGGGAATTCTTTAGATTAAAACTGATTAATATGTGTAAATTAGAATCTCCAGGAAGAAGCAGGAATGTAGTCTTCACATATCGGTTACACTGGCACCGACGGAGCCTGCGCGGGAATGCTCCACAGTGTCCTATAGGAAAGCTTTCGGGAGCATCCCATTGCGACTGCGCTGCTGCCTTCCCGCCTTTCCAACTCTGCCGCCTCAGTTTTTCGTTTTCCGCGGAGCCAACAGGGAGCAATTCCTGTCACCGCAGAAAATCTTTTATTTTTTTTGTGGTGCGTCTGCCTTCCCGTCGACACCAGCACTGGTATCATCAGTGTTCTTTTCTTCTTCTATTTTCTTGCCTAAAATAAAAGTTTTTTTCTTGGAGGCTCTTTCCCTCTAGGTGCTTAGGCGCCATTTGGGGCCTTAGGCACCTTTCTTCCTCAAAACGGAGAAGCCAACTAGTGGTTTCAAAAAGTGTTCCAAGTGTAGCATTACCATTTCTGCTACCGACACCCATGACTGGTGTCTTAAATGCTTTGGACCAGACCATTCACCATCGGAATGTCTCCTCTGCAGAAAGATGACAAAGAGGGGCCTGCAGAATAGAGCTGCAAAACCCGGCACCCTCTTTGTCTCAGATGCAATGTCCTTGGCATCGACGTCGTCCAGGGCTTCATCTTCCTCCCATGGATCTCAGGTAACGAAACCCAGGTCTGCTTCGAAGATTGGTCGGTCCTCAAAGGGTAGATCTCCTTCTAAGCATCAAGATGCTTTAAGCATTGCCCTAGAGGAGAATACACCGGACAAATAACCCCGGTGGGAGGTCCTTGCCTCCAAAGCATTATTGGGGTCCCAAGATGTTCCCGAGGTGTCCACCTCTGGAGAGCTCTTGGTGCTGTGCTCTGGGGTCGTAGCCCGCTCTTCGGGTACCAATACCCAGGCATCGGCTGGCTCCATGGATCAACATATCCTAGCCATTGAGTGGAGTCTAGCGGCATTGCTGGCAGCCTCGGTACCGCTAAAGCCTCTACAATCGGTTCCACAGCCATCGGTACCGGTACCAGAGGTATTGGCATCGATCATTGCGCTGTTCTCCACGCTACCACCCATGCCGGCCCTGGAATCAGTGTCCGGCACCGAGAGTCCGGTACCGAGGCATTCCAATGCTGATTTCGATCAGTAGCATCGTTGGGCCAGGCGGGAGCACCCGGCGCATTGATACTTCGAGTTGTCCAATTCTGATTCTTCCGATGAATCCATCAGTACCGGAGGGGCTCTTCCGGAAGATCCTGCTCCTTCTCCACAATGCCGAATGTCTCCACCTGAAGACATCTTTTCAAGACTTTATACGGGATGTAGCTAGGGGCCTCTCGATTACAGTGACCTCTGAGAAGGAACCAAGAGCTGAAGAACTTGAAATTCTTCAATATCCGGCAGCCCCTAAGGAGGCCACGACCTTACCCATTCATCGGATATTGCATGACGTCATGCTTAGGATGGGGGAAACATCTTTAACGGTGTCTCCACATTCTCAAAGACTCGATATCATGTACCGGGTAAAGCAGTGTCCCAGTTTCCAGAAGATGCAGTTACCACACCATTCCATGGTTGTGGAATCGGCAATGCGTCAAATTAAAAGTGCTAAGACACATTTATCTAATCCCCCGGGCCGTGAGGCAAGAACTCTCGATGCCTTTGGCCATCAATGCTTTCAGGCCTCCATGTTGTCGGCTAGAATAAGTTCATACATACTCTACATGGGTATGTTTCTTCGGGAGGTGACCAAAGATTTGGAACTAATGCTCCTCTTCTCCCAGACGACTAGAGGGCTGATTTCCTGACGCTTGTTAAACATTCCCAGAATGTTTCCAAGTTCATGAATAGAGCAACTTTTGATTGTTTTGAGTGTATTAGCAGGACCTCTGCTATTTCCATCGGTGCACATCGGATTGCTTGATTACAAGCATCTGATTTAGAATAGTGGGTGCAAGATAAGCTGGGAAGTATTCCTTGCATGGGAGAAAACCTCTTTGGCAAGGATTGGCAAGACAAAGCTTCTCGGCTTGAGTCCGAGAATACCACCCTAAACAGGCTCTCTAGGACCACTGCTAACCCAGCTAAGAAAAAGACGGTTAAAAAGCCCTTTTTCAATGTGATCCACTGTCCAGTCCATGCTTCCCAGAAGGGACAGCAGCAACTGAAGCAACAAAGGAAGGCTCAGGCCCCCAGAGCTCAACCAGCTCAGCAGACCCAGCCTCCACAAGGTCTTTGACTTCCTGCTAGAGAACTTAGCTATCCTACCCCTAGAAATCCCAGAGCCAGTCTACATCCCAGGCAGGCTGTGTTACTTTGCCAAAAGATGGCACCAGATAACATCAGAACATTGGACTCTCTCCATAGTGACAGAGGGGTACAAACTTCACTTCCAAAGTATGCCCCCTCCCTCCACTCCAAGAGAGTTCAGCTCCCGGCCCCCTCTTACCACACACTTGTGCCAGGAGATCACCACCCTTCTTGCCCAGGGTGCGATAGAGGAAGTTCCACCTTCCCAACAAGGTCTGGGCTTCTACTCCCCCTACTTCCTTATACCAAAGAAGACAGGAGGATACAGGCCCATTCTGGACCTCCGAGAATAAACAAGTATCTGTTCTGAGAGAAATTCAAAATGGTCTCTTTCGGAATGCTTCTCCCATACATCCAGAGTTAGGATTGGCTATGTTCTCTAGACCTAAAGGATGCATATACACACATCCTTATCCACAAGGATCACAGGAGGTTCCTTCGGTTCCTCTTTCAGGGAAGACATTACCAGTACAGGGTTCTTCCCTTTGGTCTGGCTTCTGCCCCAAGAGTCTTCACAAAATGCATGGCAGTAGTAGCAGCATTTCTAAGAACTCTAGGGATATTTGTCTTCCCTTACTTAGACGACTGGCTCATCCGAGGATCGTCAGCTACAGAGGCCAGCTCTGCCCTCTCTCGCACAATGCAGGTTCTTCAACATTTGGGGTTTGTAATAAAGCTTCCAAAATCCCATCTCACCCCTTCTCAAACCTTAGAGTTCATAGGGGCTCTTCTAGACACGCAGCAGTCAAGGGCTTTTCTGCCACAGGTACGCTGCACTCAAATTGTTCAACTAGCTTCTCAAGCAGTTATGAAAACCTCCCTAACTGCTCGAGAAAAGCTTCAGTTGCTCGGTCATATGGCTTCCACTGTACATGTGGTTCCCTATGCTCATCTACATATTTATTTATTTAACAAACTTTTATATACAGTCAAACCTCGGTTATCGGTTGCCCCGGTTTTCGTCGGTTTCGGTTTTCGACGTCTTTTCCCCACTCAGATGTTGTCTCGGTTTTCGTCGATAGCCTCGGTTTTCGTACAGCCCCCCCCCCCCGATTCACCGATCGCGTGTGCGTGTGCCTGCAGAGTACACTGCCTGCCCAGTCCCGGCAGCATTACCCCCCCCCCCCCCCCCGGACTCACCGATCGCGTGTGCGTGAAGGAGATCTGGAGATTGGCAGACTTCAAACCCAGCTGTTGCGTGTGCCTGCAAACAGTACACTGCCTGCCCAGGTGAGCAACATCCTCGAGCCAGACATGGAAGGATTGCAGAGAGGAAGGCCCCGATCTCTCCACCGCCTGCCTGTTCTCTGGAGCGCCCCTCAGGGTCGGAGGTAGCAGGAGATGTTGAGGGGTAAGCAGGAGATGTTGACTGAATGTGGCAGGCAGTTCTTTCTCTTGCGGGGTATGCTGTTGAGACGGAGTCAGCGATCACATTGGTGTCCTAAGGTATCTCCTCCTCCCTCTCCCCTCAACAAGAGTCTTCAATAAAGTTAAATGTGATGTTAAATGTTCATTTATCCATTTCATTAGTCATTTATATGTATTTCTCATTGTTTTCTGTATGTACAAATATAGTTATTCTCTATAAAATGTACTTTTTGTCAATATTTTTGGGTGTCTGGAACGGATTAATTGAATTTACATTATTTCCTATGGGAAATCTTGCTTCGGTTTTAGTCCGTTTCGGTTTTAGTCAGACTTTTTGGAACGGATTAATCATGAAAACCGAGGTTTGACTGTACTGCAACCTTCCGATGATCAGGTGCGGTTTACATATAACAGTTAAGGAGACAGAAAGGCATTTCTGTTTTTACATTGAACATTTCATGAACTATGTACATTAACAATTAAACTTTTAACTATTAAATTTTTAAATTTTGTAGAACTATGTACAAATTAACTATGTACAGTTAGTAAAAGTGAGTTCAACAGTATAAACATCATAGACAGTGTCAAGGTCAAAATATCATGAGGCATTGTGGTATTGGTTTCAGTGTGTTATATAGATTATCCCTTTTCGTTTTGAAGTTGAGAATTTGCCATTGGACCGTAATGGGAGATAAAAAGGTGAGTTTTTAGGTTTTTGCGTAGGTCTTTAAGGTCGGTTAAGGCTCTGATTTCATCAGGTAGAGAGTTCCAGAGTATAGGGGCTGCATGGGAGAATGCTTTTTTATTGGTTGTTTTTTTGGTCTTTGTGAATTCGTTTGGAATCCTTATTTTATTGGCGTTGCCTCTTCTATGTGCAGATTGGGGTGTGTCTTTAGTGAGTAGTTTATTTAGGGTTGCTGGGGCAGTGTTATTTAATGCTTTAAAGGTGGTTATTATTAATTTATAGTTTATTCTACATTGAATGGGGAGCCAGTGTAGTTTGGCCAGATAGGGTGATATGTGCTCAAAAGAGTGTACCTTCATTATGGTTCTGGCTGCAGCATTTTGAGCCAATTGGAGCCTTTTGATGTTTTGGTTCGTTGTGCCTAATAGGGAGAGGTTGGCGAAGTCAAAATGTGGTGTGATAATGGCTTGAATGATGCTTAGGAAGTCTTGCAGGTGGACTAGAGGGCGTAATTGTTTTAATACTTTGAGTTTAAAGTATATTTTCTTTGTTGTATTTCTTATGTGTGTGTTCATACTAAGGTGTGTATCTAGTATCACCCCTAGGTATTTTATTTCATTTTTTATGTGGATGTCATGATTCTGAAGTGTATATGCATGCAGCTCAGTGGACCCTAGCTTCGCAGTGGACTCAAGCATCAGGTCGTCTGAGGGACAGGATCAAGAACTCTGCACGTCTCCAATGGTGGCAATCACCAAAAAACCTAATCGTAGGGTACCCTTTTCAGAAGCCACCACACCTGTCCACCCTGATGATGGATGCATCCAAATTGGGTTGGGGAGCTCATCTGGTCAGTCTCTCCACTCAGGGTCTTTGGACTCAGCAGGAGACTCAGCTTCACATAAACCTGCTAGAACTCAGAGCCATCTTCAATGCTCTGAGTGTTCCAGTTCTACCTCCACTCCAAAATAGTTCTAGTCCAGACGGACAATCAGGTAGCCATGTTCTATGTGAACAAACAGGGTGGAACAGGTTCTCAGGCATTGTTCAATGAAGCCCTACACCTATGGTCCTTTACCATATGCCTTCAGATACACCTACTAGTGGTGTATCTCCCTGGCAAGCAGAATCTTCTGGCAGACAAATTCAGTCGAGTACTACTGCCACACGAATGGTCTCTCCATTCAGGTATCAGGTGGGGGAGAAGAAAGGGGTGTAATAATGTGATCTGAAAAGGATTAGGTGAGATGTCAGGTTGGGGAGAGGAAAGATGTGTAATAATGTAAGATAAGAAGGGATTAGGTGAGATGTTAGGTAAGGGAGAGGAAAGGGGTGTAATAATGTGATCTGAAAGGGATTAGGTGAGATGTCAGGTGGGGGAGAGGAAAGGGGTGTAATAGTGTAATATGAAAGGTATAACATGAGATGTCATGTGGGGGAGAGGAAAGGGGTTTAATAATGTAATATGAAAGGGATTAGGTGAGATGTCAGGTGGGCGAGAGGAAAGATTTGTAATAATGTAAGATAAGAAGGGATTACATGAGGGAGAGGAAAGGGGTGTAATAATGTGATCTGAATAGGATTAGGTAAAATGTCAGGTGGGGGAGAGGAAAGGGGTCTAATAGTGTAATATGAAAGGGATTAGGCGAGATGTCATGTGGGGGAGAGGAAAGGGGTGTAATAATGTAATATGAAAGGGATTAGGTGAGATGTCAGGTGAAGGAGAGGAAAGATGTGTAATAGTGCTAGGGAGATAAAGTTCCTAGATGACATAAACGACTGCTTCTTGGAGCAGCTGGTTCATGAACTGACCAGAGGGAAAGCCATATTAGACCTAGGGGCTTGTTTACAAAGCCGCGGTAGCGGTTCGCAATCGTTATCGGAGCCGCGGCCCCATTGATTTCAATGGGGCCGCGGCTCCGATAACGATCGCAAATCGCTACCACGGCTTTGTAAACAAGCCCCCTAGTCTTTAGTGGAACACCAGATCTAGTGCAAGAGATAAGGGTGTTGGGGCCACTTGGCAATAGTGATCATAGCATGATCGCCTTTGATTTAATTAGTGGAGGGGGAATAGTACGGAAATCCACAGTACTACCTTTAAACTTTCGAAAGGGAGACTATGATAAAATGAGGAAAATAGTTAAGAAAAAACTAAAAGGAGCAGTTGCAAAGGCTAAAGACTTACATCAAGCTTGGGTGTTGTTGAAAAATATTATCTTGGCAGCCCAGACCAGCTGTATTCCACGCTTTAAGAAAAGTGGAAGGAAGTCCAAAAAACTGCCAGCATGGTTTAAAGGTGAGGTCAGAGAGGCTGTTGTTACCAAAAAAGCATCTTTCAGGAAATGGAAAAAAGAGCCAAATGACAAAACCTGGAAACAGCACAAGCACTGGCAAGTCAAATGCAAGGCATTGATAAAGCAGCCAAAGGGAGAATTTGAGAAGAAGCTTGCTGTGGAAGCAAAAACGCGAAATAAAGATTTTTCAAGTACATTCGTAGCAAAAAACCTGTGAGAGAGTCAGTTGGTCCATTAGATGATAGAGGAGTTAAAGGGGCACTAAGAGGCGACAAGGCGATAGCGGAGAGACTGAATGAATTCTTTGCTTCGGTCTTTACTGAGGAAGATGTAGGGATGTTACCCATGACTGAAGTGGTATTTAAAGGTGTGGAAGAATTGAAGGAAATATCGATACATCGGGAAGATGTATTACAACTATTAGATAAACTGAAGAGTAGCAAATCACCTGGGCTTGATGGTATACATCCAAGGGTGTTGAAAGAACTGAAATATGAGATTGCAGACCTGCTATTAGTAATCTGTGAACTATCATTAAAATCATCTCTAATACCTGAAGACTGGAGGATCGCCAATGTAACACCAATTTTTAAAAAGGGTTCCAGGGGTGATCCGGGAAACTACAGACCGGTGAGCCTCACGTCAGTACCAGGAAAAATGGTAGAAACCATCATAAAGAATAAAATTACTCAGCATGTAGATAGTCATGGCCTAATGGGAGACAGCCAACATGGCTTTAGACAAGGAAGATCTTGTCTTACTAATCTGTTATGTTTTTTTGAAAGTGTGAATAAACAGGTGAACAAAGGTGAGTCGCTTGATATAGTGTACCTGGACTTTCAGAAAACCTTTGACAAGGTCCCTCATCAGAGACTTTTGGCAAAACTAAAGAGTCATGGGATAGGAGGCAGTGTACAACTGTGGATCAAGAACTGGTTAAAAGATAGAAAGCAGAGGGTTGGGCTAATTGGCCAATTTTCCCAATGGAGAAAGGTGAATAGTGGTGTACCCCAGGGATCTGTGCTGGGTCCGCTGCTTTTTGACATATTCATAAATGGACCTGGAAAGTGGAATAACGAGTGAGGTTATCAAATTTGCAGATGCCACAAAGCTATTTAAAGTTGTTAAAACTCAAGAGGATTGTGGAAAATTGCAAGAGGATATTGATAAATTAGAAGACTGGGCATCAAAATGGCAGATGAAATTTAATGTGGACAAGTGCAAAGTTATGCACCTAGGGAAGAACAACCCAAACTATGGTTACACAATGCAAGGTTCCACATTAGGAACCACCACCCAGGAAAAAGATTTAGGCGTCATTGTGGATAACATGTTAAAACCCTCGGCCCAGTGTGCAGCGGCAGCCAAGAGAGCAAATAGAATGCTAGGTATCATAAGGAAAGGAATGGAAAATAAAACAAAATATATTATAATGCCTCTATATCGTTCCATGGTGAGACCGCACCTTGAATATTGTGTGCAATTCTGGTCGCCGTATCTTAAAAAGGATATAGAGTTATTAGAAAAGTTTCAGAGAAGAGCCACAAAAATGGTAAAGGGGATGGAAGAAAGGCTAAAAAGGTTAGGGCTCTTTAACCTGGAAAAAAGACGGCTGAGGGGAGATATGATAGAAGTCTATAAATTAATGAACGGAGAGGAACAGGTAAATGTAGATCGATTGTTTACGTTATCAGAATATAGAAAGACTAGGGGAAATGCAATGAAGCTACAGGGTAAACTATTTAAGACTAATAAAAGAAAATATTTTTTCACTCAACGTGTAGTCAAACTCTGGAATTTGTTACCGGAGGATGTAGTAAAGGCTGTTAGTGTAGGTGGGTTTAAAAAAGGTTTGGACAAATTCCTGGAGGAAAGGTCCATAAACCATTATTAATAAGGGACCCAGGATATCAATGCTTGACCCAGTACAAGCATTGCGGAACCTGTGTCTTTTGGGAAAACTGCTAGGTACGTATGACCTTGATTGGCCACTGTTGGAAACAGGATACTAGGCTTGATGGACCTTGGTCTGACCCAGTATGGCATATCTTATGTTCTTATGTAGTGTAATATGAAAGGGGATTAGATGAGATGTCAGGTGAGAGAGAGGAAAGGGGTGTAATAGTGTAATATGAAAGGTATAAGATGTCATGTGGGGGAGAGGAAAGGGGTGTAATAATGTGATCTGAAAGGGATTAGGTGAGATGGCAGGTGGGGGAGAGGAAAGGGGTGTAATAGTGTAATATGAAAGGTATAACGTGAGATGTCATGTGGGGGAGAGGAAAGGGGTGTAATAATAGGATCTGAAAGGGATTAGGTGAGATGTCAGGTGGGGGAGAGGAAAGATTTGTAATAATGTAAGATAAGAAGGGATTAAGTGAGGGAGACGAAAGGGGTGTAATAATGTGATCTGAAAGGAAATAGGTGAGATGTCAGGTGAGGAAGAGGAAAGGGGTGTAATAATGTGATCTGAAAGGGATTAGGTGAGATGTCAAGTGGGGGAGAGGAAAGGGGTGTAATAGTGTAATATGCAAGGGATTAGGTGAGATGTCAGGTGAGGAAGAGAAAAGGGGTGTAATAATGTAATATGAAAGGGATTAGGTGAGATGTCATGTGGGGGAGAGGAAAGCGGTGTAATGTAATATGAAAGGGATTAGGTGAGATGTCATGTGGGGGAGAGGAAAGGGGTGTGATGTAATATGAAAGGGATTAGGTGAGATGTCATGTGGGGGAGAGGAAAGCGGTGTAATAGTGTAATATGAAAGGGATTAGGTGAGATGTCATGTGGGGGAGAGGAAAGAGGTGTAATAGTGTAATATGAAAGGGATTAGGTGAGATGACATGTGGGGGAGAGGAAAGGGGTGTAATAATGTAATATGAAAGGGATTAGGTGAGATGTGAGGTGGGGGAGAGGAAAGAGGTGTAATAATGTGATCTGAAAGGGATTAGGTGAGATGTCAGGTGAGGAAGAGGAAAGGGGTGTAATAAATTAATCTGAAAGGGATTAGGTGAGATGTCAGGTGAGGAATAGGAAAGGGGTGTAATAAAGTGATCTGAAAGGGATTAGGTGAGATGTCATGTGGGGGAGAGGAAAGGGGTGTAATAATGTGATCTGAAAGGGATTAGGTGAGATGTCATGTGGGGGAGAGTAAAGGGGTGTAATAATGTGATTTGAAAGGGATTAGGTGAGATGTCATGTGGGGGAGAGGAAAGGGGTGTAATAATGTAATATGAAAGGGATTAGGTGAGATGTCAGGTGAGGAAGAGGAAAGGGGTGTAATAATGTGATCTGAAAGGGATTAGGTGAGATGTCATGTGGGGGAGAGGAAAGGGGTGTAATAGTGTAATATGAAAGGGATTAGGTGAAATGTGAGGTGGAGGAAAGGAAAGGGGTGTAATAACGTGATATGAAAGGGATTAGGTGAAAAGTGAGGTGGGGGAAAGGAAAGGGGTGTAATAATGTGATCTGAAAGGGAGCAGTGTTGTGAATCGGAGCTGTGAGCAGGAGCCCCTCCTCCCTCCTATAGCCTGCCCATGAGAAGCCATCAACAACGGCTTAAACGGCCGCTTCAGGGGCGCGCAGGAGAGCAGCGTTGTGAACCGGAGCTGTGAGCAGGAGCCCCTCCTCCCTCCTATAGCCTGCTAATGAGAAGCCATCAACAACGGCTTAAACCGCCGCTTCAGGGGCGCGCAGGAGAGCAGCGTTGTGAACCGGAGCTGTGAGCAGGAGCCCCTCCTCCCTCTTATAGCCTGCCAATGAGAAGCCATCAACAACGGCTTAAACCGCCGCTTCAGGGGCACGAAGGAGAGCAGCGTTGTGAACCGGAGCTGTGAGCAGGAGCCCCTCCTCCCTCCTATAGCCTGCCAATGAGAAGCCATCAACAACGGCTTAAACCGCCGCTTCAGGGGCCCGCAGTAGAGCAGCGTTGTGAACCGGAGCTGTGAGCAGGAGCCCCTCCTCCCTCCTATAGCCTGCCAATGAGAAGCCATCAACAACGGCTTAAACTGCCGCTTCAGGGGCGTGCCCGCGCCTTGCGGGCCCGCGCCTAGGCGTTGGACCATGGCGTTTATCCTGAAATTAGCATTGAAGATGTGGTATGGTTTGTAATACACATATGTTATGGTAACCTGCTGCTCCCTTTCTTCCTTTTGCCTTATCTTTTTAACTGTTTCTGTCCTCTACTCTGTCCTATCTTACAAATGGCAATCCTTTCATTTTTCCTCAAATGATATATTATTGTAAACCGCTCTAATGCTTCGGCCTGAGCGGTATATCAAATTTAATAATAAACAAACATAAACAAACATAGGTGAGATGTCAGCTGGGGGAAAGGAAAGGGTTATAATAGTGTAATATTAAAGGGATTAGGTGTGATGTCATGTGGGGGAGAGGAATGGGGTATAATAATGTGATCTGAAAGGGATTAGGTGAGATGTCAGCTGGGGGAAAAGAAAGGGGTACAACAGTTTAATATGAAAGGGATTAGGTGTGATGTCATGTGGGGGAGAGGAATGGGGTGTAATAAGGTGATCTGAAAGGGATCAGGTGAGATGTCAGCTGGGGGAAAGGAAAGGGGTATAATAGTGTAATATGAAAGGGATTAGGTGTGATGTCATGTGGGGGAGAGGAATGGGGTGTAATAATATGATCTGAAAGGGATCAGGTGAGATGTCAGCTGGGGGAAAGGAAAGGGGTGTAATAATGTGATCTGAAAGGAATTAGGTGAGATGTCAGGTGAGGGAGAGGAAAGGGATGTAATAATGTGATCTGAAAGGGATTAGGTGAGATGTCATGTGGGGGAGAGGAAAGGGGTGTAATAATGTGATCTGAAAGGGATTAGGTGAGTTGTCATGTGGGGGAGAGGAAAGGGGTGTAATAATGTGATCTGAAAGGGATTAGGTGAGATGTCAGGTGAGGGAGAGGAAAGGGGTGTAATAATGTGATCTGAAAGAGAATAGGTGAGATGTCAGGTGGGGGAGAGGAAAGGGGTTTAATAGTGTAATATGAAAGGTATAACGTGAGTTGTCATGTGGGGGAGAGGAAAGGGGTGTAATAATGTGATCTGAAAGGGATTAGGTGAGATGTGAGGTGGGGGAAAGTAAAGGGGTGTAATAATGTGATCTGAAAGGGATTAGGTGAGATGTCATGTGGGGGAGAGGAAAGGGGTGTAATAATGTGGTCTGAAAGGGATTAGGTGAGATGTCATGTGGGGGAGAGGAAGGGGGTATACAAATATAATATGAAAGGGATTAGGTGAGATGTGAGGTGGGGAAAGGAAAGGGGTGTAATAATGTAATATGAAAGGGATTAGGTGAGATGTGAGGTGGGGAAAGGAAAGGGGTGTAATAATGTAATATGAAAGGGATTAGGTGAGATGTGAGGTGGGGAAAGGAAAGGGGTGTAATAATGTAATATGAAAGGGATTAGGTGAGATGTGAGGTGGGGAAAGGAAAGGGGTGTAATAATGTAATATGAAAGGGATTAGGTGAGATGTGAGGTGGGGAAAAGGAAAGGGGTGTAATAATGTAATATGAAAGGGATTAGGTGAGATGTGAGGTGGGGAAAGGAAAGGGGTGTAATAATGTAATATGAAAGGGATTAGGTGAGATGTCATGTGGGGGAGAGGAAGGGGGTGTAATAATGTAATATGAAAGGGATTAGGTGAGATGTGAGGTGGGGAAAGGAAAGGGGTGTAATAATGTAATATGAAAGGGATTAGGTGAGATGTCATGTGGGGGAGAGGAAAGGGGTGTAATAATGTGGTCTGAAAGGGATTAGGTGAGATGTCAGGTGGGGGAGAGGAAAGGGGTGTAATAATGTGATCTGAAAGGGATTAGGTGAGATGTCAGGTGAGGGAGAGGAAAGGGGTGTAATAATGTGATCTGAAAGGGATTAGGTGAGATGTCAGGTGGGGGAAAGGAAAGGGGTGTAATAGTGTAATATGACAGGTATAACGTGAGATGTCATGTGGGGGAGAGGAAAGGGGTGTAATAATGTGATCTGAAAGGGATTAGGTGAGATGTCAGCTGGGGGAGAGGAACATAAGAACATAAGAACATAAGATATGCCATACTGGGTCAGACCAAGGTCCATCAAGCCCAGTATTCAGTTTCCAACAGTGGCCAATCTAGGTCATATGTACCTAGCAGTTTCCCCAAAAGACACAGGTTCCGCAATGCTTGTACTGGGTCAAGCATTGATATCCTGGGTCCCTTCTTAATAATGGTTTATGGACCTTTCCTCCAGGAACTTATCCAATCCTTTTTTAAACTCAGCTACATTAACAGCCTTTACTACATCCTCCGGTAACAAATTCCAGAGTTTGATTACACGTTGAGTGAAAAAATATTTTCTTTTATTAGTCTTAAATAGTTTACCCTGTAGCTTCATTGCATGTCCCCTAGTCTTTCTATATTCTGATAAGGTAAACAATCGATCGACGTTTACCCGTTCCACTCCGTTCATTCATTTATAGACTTCTATCATATCTCCCCTCAGCCGTCTCTTTTCCAGGTTAAAGAGCCCTAACTTTTTTAGCCTTTCTTCATAGGAGTATCCTTCCATCCCCTTTACCATTTTGGTGGCTCTTCTCTGAACCTTTTCTAAAATCGCTATATCCTTTTTAAGATACGGCGACCAGAATTGCACACAATATTCAAGGTGCGGTCTCACCATGGAACGATATAGAGGCATTATAATATCTTTTGTTTTATTTTCCATTCCTTTCCTTATCATACCTAGCATTCTATTTGCTCTCTTGGCCGCTGCTGCACACTGGGCCGAGGGTTTTAACATGGTATCCACAATGACGCCTATATCTTTTTCCTGGGTGGTGGTTCCCAATGTGGAACCTTGCATCGTGTAGTTTGGGTTGTTCTTCCCTAGGTGCATAACCTTGCACTTGTCCACATTAAATTTCATCTGCCATTTTGATGCCCAGTCTTCCAATTTATCAAGATCCTCTTGCAATTTTCCACAATCCTCTTGGGTTTTAACAACTTTAAGTAGTTTTGTGTCATCTGCAAATTTGATAACCTCACTCGTTATTCCACTTTCCAGGTTATTTATGAATATGTCAAAAAGCAGCGGACCCCGCACAGATCCCTGTGGTACACCACTATTCACCTTTCTCCATTGGGAAAATTGGCCATTTAGCCCTACCCTCTGCTTTCTATCTTTTAACCAGTTCCTGATCCACAATAGTACACTGCCTCCTATCCCATGACTCTTTAGTTTTGCCAAAAGTCTCTCATGAGGGACCTTGTCAAAGGCTTTCTGAAAGTCCAGATACACAATATCAACCGACTCACCTATGTCCACCTGATTATTCACTCCTTCAAGAAAACATAACAGATTAGTAAGACAAGATCTTCCTTGTCTAAAGCCATGTTGGCAGTCTCCCATTAGGTTGTGACTATCTACATGCTGAGTAATTTTATTCTTTATGATGGTTTCTACCATTTTTCCCCGTACTGATGTCAGGCTCACCGGTCTGTAGTTTCCCGGATCACCCCTGGAACCCTTTTTAAAAATTGGTGTTACATTGGCGATCCTCCAATCTTCAGGTATTAGAGATGATTTTAATCATAGTTCACAGATTACTAATAGCAGGTCTGCAATCTCGTATTTCAGTTCTTTCAACACCCTTGAATGGGATGTAATAATGTGATCTGAAAGGGATTAGGTGAGGTGTGAGGTGGGGGAGAGGAAAGGGGTGTAATAATGTGATCTGAAAGGGATTAGTTGAGGTGTGAGGTGGGGGAAAGGAAAGGGGTGTAATAGTGTGATATGAAAGGTATAACGTGAGATGTCTTGTGGGGGAGAGGAAAGGGGTGTAATAATGTGATCTGAAAGGGATTAGGTGAGATGTCATGTGGGGGAGAGGAAAGGGGTGCAATAATGTGATCTGAAAGGGATTAGGTGAGATGTGAGGTGGGGGAGAGGAAAGGGGTGTAATAATGTGATCTGAAAGGGATTAGGTGAGATGTCAGGTGAGGGAGAGGAAAGGGGTGTAATAGTGTAATATGAAAGGGATTAGGTGAGATGTCAGGTGAGGGAGAGGAAAGGGGTGTATTAGTGTAATATGAAAGGGATTAGGTGAGATGTCAGGTGGGGGAAAGGAAAGGGGTGTAATAGTGTAATATGAAAGGGATTAGGCGAGAGGTCATGTGGGGGAGAGGAAAGGGGTGTAATAATGTAATATGAAAGGGATTAGGTGAGATGTCATGTGGGGGAGAGGAAAGGGGTGTAATAATGTGATCTGAAAGGGATTAGGTGAGATGTCAGGTGGAAAGGAAAGGGGTGTAATAATGTGATCTGAAAGGGATTAGGTGAGATGTCAGCTGGGGGAAAGGAAAGGGGTGTAATAATGTAATCTGAAAGGGATTAGGTGAGATGTCAGGTGAGGGAGAGGAAAGGGGTGTAATAGTGTAATATGAAAGGGATTAGGTGAGATGTCATGTGGGGGAGAGGAAAGGGGTGTAATAATGTAATATGAAATGGATTAGGTGAGATGTCAGGTGAGGGAGAGGAAAGGGGTGTAATAATGTGATCTGAAAAGGATTAGGTGAGATGTCAGGTGGGGGAAAGGAAAGGGGTGTAATAATGTGATCTGAAAGGGATTAGGTGAGATGTCAGGTGAGGGAGAGGAAAGGGGTGTAATAATGTGATCTGAAAGGGATTAGGTGAGATGTCAGCTGGGGGAAAGGAAAGGGGTGTAATAATGTGATCTGAAAGGGATTAGGTGAGATGTCATGTGGGGGAGAGGAAAGGGGTGTAATAATGTGATCTGAAAGGGATTAGGTGAGATGTCATGTGGGGGAGAGGAAAGGGGTGTAATAATGTGATCTGAAAGGGATTAGGTGAGATGTCATGGGGAGAGGAAAGGGGTGTAATAATGTGATCTGAAAGGGATTAGGTGAGACATGATGTGGGGGAGAGGAAAGGGGTGTAATAATGTGATCTGAAAGGGATTGGGTGAGATGTCATGTGGGGGAGAGGAAAGGGGTGTAATAATGTAATATGAAAGGGATTAGGTGAGATGTCATGTGGGAGAGAGGAAAGGGGTGTAATGTAATATGAAAGGGATTAGGTGAGATGTCATGTGGGGGAGAGGAAAGGGGTGTAATGTAATATGAAAAGGATTAGGTGAGATGTCATGTGGGGGAGAGGAAAGGGGTGTAATAATGTAATATGAAAGGGATTAGGTGAGATGTCATGTGGGGGAGAGGAAAGGGGTGTAATAGTATAATATGAAAGGGATTAGGTGAGATGTCATGTGGGGGAGAGGAAAGGGGTGTAATAATGTGATCTGAAAGGGATTAGGTGAGATGTCATGTGGGGGAGAGGAAAGGGGTGTAATAATGTAATATGAAAGGGATTAGGTGAGATGTCATGTGGGGGAGAGGAAAGGGGTGTAATAATGTGATCTGAAAGGGATTAGGTATGTCATGTGGGGGAGAGGAAAGGGGTGTAATAATGTGATCTGAAAGGGATTAGGTGAGATGTCATGTGGGGGTGAGGAAAGGGGTGTAATAATGTGATCTGAAAGGGATTAGGTATGTCATGTGGGGGAGAGGAAAGGGGTGTAATAATGTAATATGAAAGGGATTAGGTGAGATGTCATGTGGGGGAGAGGAAAGGGGTGTAATGTAATATGAAGGATTAGGTGAGATGTCATGTGGGGAAGAGGAAAGGGGTGTAATGTAATATGAAAGGGATTAGGTGAGATGTCGTGGGGGAGAGGAAAGGGGTGTAATAATGTAATATGAAAGGGATTATGTGAGATGTCACGTGGGGGAGAGGAAAGGGGTGTAATAATGTGATCTGAAAGGGATTTGGTGAGATGTCATGTGGGGGAGAGGAAGGGGGTGTAATAATGTAATATGAAAGGGATTAGGTGAGATGTGAGGTGGGGAAAGGAAAGGGGTGTAATAATGTAATATGAAAGGGATTAGGTGAGATGTCAGCTGGGGGAAAGGAAAGGGGTGTAATAATGTAATATGAAAGGGATTAGGTGAGATGTCATGTGGGGGAGAGGAAAGGGGTGTAATAGTGTAATATGAAAGGGATTAGATGAGATGTCATGTGGGGGAGAGGAAAGGGGTGTAATAATGTAATATGAACGGGATTAGGTGAGATGTCAGCTGGGGGAAAGGAAAGGGGTGTAATAATGTAATATGAAAGGGATTAGGTGAGATGTGATGTGGGGGAGAGGAAAGGGGTGTAATAATGTAATATGAAAGGGATTAGGTGAGATGTGAGGTGGGGAAAGGAAAGGGGTGTAATAATGTAATATGAAAGGGATTAGGTGAGATGTGAGGTGGGGAAAGGAAAGGGGTGTAATAATGTGATCTGAAAGGGATTAGGTGAGATGTCATGTGGGGGAGAGGAAAGGGGTGTAATAATGTGGTCTGAAAGGGATTAGGTGAGATGTCATGTGGGGGAGAGGAAGGGGGTGTAATAATGTAATATGAAAGGGATTAGGTGAGATGTCATGTGGGGGAGAGGAAGGGGGTGTAATAATGTAATATGAAAGGGATTAGGTGAGATGTGAGGTGGGGAAAGGAAAGGGGTGTAATAATGTAATATGAAAGGGATTAGGTGAGATGTCATGTGGGAAAGAAAAAGGGTGTAATAATGTAATATGAAAGGGATTAGGTGAGATGTCATGTGGGGGAGAGGAAGGGGGTGTAATAATGTAATATGAAAGGGATTAGGGGAGATGTGAGGTGGGGAAAGGAAAGGGGTGTAATGTAATATGAAAGGGATTAGGTGAGATGTGAGGTGGGGAAAGGAAAGGGGTGTAATAATGTAATATGAAAGGGATTAGGTGAGATGTCATGTGGGGGAGAGGAAAGGGGTGTAATAATGTGATCTGAAAGGGATTAGATGAGATTTATTTATTTTATTTATTATTTATTAACAATTCTTATATACCGCACTATTAGACATCAGCGCGGTTTACATTGAACAAAAAAACATCCGACAATTTACATATGTCTGGTCAATTACATTTAACAGGAGATATAAACTTGGGAAATAGGGGAAACTATATACAAAGGTGTGTTATCTGACAAGAGATACCATAGTTAACTATATACAAAGGTGGTGCAATAGTATATGGAACTGTTTGTATTTACATTGTGTAGTTGGCCTGTTGCGATGGTCTGTCTGTTTGGCCACTCCTGCTATTCACCAGGAGGTTATGTTCTGAGCTGTCATTGAGATATTTAAGGAAGAGGAAATGTTTCAGTGACTTTCTGAACTGACTCAAATTTGGTACTGATCTGATTTGTGCTGGTAAGGTGTTCCATAAAGTGGGGGCACAGAGTCGGAATGCTCTGTTGGCTGTTGATCTGGCACATCTTGTGGTGTCGTTTGGGATAGCTAGTGTGTTCATTTCTGCTGTTCTTCTTGGCCTGTTTGGTGCAAGTGGTAGTATGAGGTTGGAGAGAGAAGAAGAGGTGAGCCCCTTGGTCGCTTTAAATGTTAGCAGTACAGTCTTGAAACTGATCCTTGCTAGAATGGGAAGCCAGTGTAGCTGTTTTAGGAGTGGTGTCACGTGGTCTCTCCTAGATGCCCCGAGGAGTACCCTCGCTGCACTATTCATGGCCAGTTGCAGGGGGTTTAGGGTGGACCGGGGGAGCCCCTGTAGAATAGAGTTTGCAAAGTCGAAATGGGGAAGTATAAGGGCTTGATAAATGGTACGGAAATCATCTGGTTCAAGTAGTGTGCGTAGGTGTCTGAGGGATCTAATTTTAAAGTAGATTGCCTTGACTGTGTTGGCTATGTGACTCTTCATGTCAAGGTTTTGGTCCAGTGTTACTCCAAGGTAACGTATTGCAGGTTTCACTTGGAGCTGGGCATCCTTTACATTAATACAACTAGGAGGAGTGAAGTTGGTGTTCCTTGAGACGAAAAGGACTTCCGTCTTTTTGTGTTGTATTCTCAGGTTTTGGGATAGGAGCCACTCTGCTACGGCGTCAAAACAGTTAGTCAGCGGTGTGAGGTCCAGGCAATCCAATGATATTGGCATATATAGTAGCACATCGTCTGCATATATCATGTAACTGACATTAAAGGATCTGATGATGTTGCAGAGGGGTTGAATATATATATTAAACATCAATGCAGTAAGATTGTCATGTGGGGGAGAGGAAAGGGGTGTAATAATGTAATATGAAAGGGATTAGGAGAGATGTCATGTGGGGGAGAGGAAAGGGGTGTAATAATGTGATCTGAAATGGATTAGGTGAGATGTCATTTGGGGAAGAGGAAGGGGGTGTAATAATGTAATATGAAAGGGATTAGGTGAGATGTGAGGTGGGGGAGAGGAAGGGGGTGTAATAATGTGATCTGAAAGGGATTAGGTGAGATGTCATGTGGGGGAGAGGAATGGGGTGTAATAATGTGGTCTGAAAGGGATTAGGTGAGATGTCATGTGGGGGAGAGGAAGGGGGTGTAATAATATAATATGAAAGGGATTAGGTGAGATGTGAGGTGGGGAAAGGAAAGGGGTGTAATAATGTAATATGAAAGGGATTAGGTGAGATGTGAGGTGGGGAAAGGAAAGGGGTGTAATAATGTAATATGAAAGGGATTAGGTGAGATGTGAGGTGGGGAAAGGAAAGGGTTGTAATAATGTAATATGAAAGGGATTAGGTGAGATGTCATGTGGGGGAGAGGAAGGGGGTTGTAATAATGTAATATGAAAGGGATTAGGTGAGATGTCATGTGGGGGAGAGGAAGGGGGTTGTAATAATGTAATATGAAAGGGATTAGGTGAGATGTGAGGTGGGGAAAGGAAAGGGGTGTAATAATGTAATATGAAAGGGATTAGTTGAGATGTGAGGTGGGGAAAGGAAAGGGGTGTAATAATGTAATATGAAAGGGATTAGGTGAGATGTCATGTGGGGGAGAGGAAAGGGGTGTAATAATGTAATATGAAAGGGATTAGGTGAGATGTCATGTGGGGAAAGGAAAGGGGTGTAATAATGTAATATGAAAGGGATTAGGTGAGATGTCATGTGGGGGAGAGGAAGGGGGTGTAATGTAATATGAAAGGGATTAGGTGAGTATTGCAGTATATTTGTTCGATGTACACCGCGCTGATTTTAATAGCGCGGTATAGAAGAGATGTTAAATAAATAAATAAATAAATAAAGGAAAGGGGTGTAATAATGTGGTCTGAAAGGGATTAGGTGAGATGTCATGTGGGGGAGAGGAAGGGGGTGTAATAATCTAATATGAAAGGGATTAGGTGAGATGTGAGGTGGGGAAAGGAAAGGGGTGTAATAATGTAATATGAAAGGGATTAGGTGAGAAGTGAGGTGGGGAAAGGAAAGGGGTGTAATAATGTAATATGAGGGATTAGGTGAGATGTGAGGTGGGGAAAGGAAAGGGGTGTAATAATGTAATATGAAAGGGATTAGTTGAGATGTGAGGTGGGGAAAGGGAAGGGGTGTAATAATGTAATATGAAAGGGATTAGTTGAGATGTGAGGGGGGAAAGTAAAGGGGTGTAATAATGTAATATGAAAGGGATTAGGTGAGATGTCATGTGGGGGAGAGGAAGGGGGTGTAATAATGTAATATGAAAGGGATTAGGGGAGATGTGAGGTGGGGAAAGGAAAGGGGTGTAATAATGTAATATGAAAGGGATTAGATGAGATGTCATGTGGGGGAGAGGAAGGGGTGTAATAATGTAATATGAAAGGGATTAGGTGAGATGTGAGGTGGGGAAAGGAAAGGGGTGTAATAATGTAATATGAAAGGGATTAGGTGAGATGTCAGGTGGGGAAAAGGAAGGGGTTGTAATAATTTAAAATGAACGGGATTAGGTGAGATGTGAGGTGGGGAAAGGAAAGGGGTGTAATAATGTAATATGAAAGGGATTAGGTGAGATGTCATGTGGGGGAGAGGAAAGGGGTGTAATAATGTGGTCTGAAAGGGATTAGGTGAGATGTCATGTGGGGGAGAGGAAGGGGGTGTAATAATGTAATATGAAAGGGATTAGGTGAGATGTCATGTGGGGAAAGGAAAGGGGTGTAATAATGTAATATGAAAGGGATTAGGTGAGATGTCATGTGGGGGAGAGGAAGGGGGTGTAATGTAATATGAAAGGGATTAGGTGAGATGTGAGGTGGGGAAAGGAAAGGGGTGTGTAATAATGTAATATGAAAGGGATTAGGTGAGATGTGAGGTGGGGAAAGGAAAGGGGTGTAATAATGTAATATGAAAGGGATTAGGTGAGATGTCATGTGGGGGAGAGGAAAGGGGTGTAATAATGTGGTCTGAAAGGGATTAGGTGAGATGTCATGTGGGGGAGAGGAAGGGGGTTGTAATAATGTAATATGAAAGGGATTAGGTGAGATGTCATGTGGGGGAGAGGAAGGGGGTGTAATAATGTAATATGAAAGGGATTAGGTGAGATGTGAGGTGGGGAAAGGAAAGGGGTGTAATAATGTAATATGAAAGGGATTAGTTGAGATGTGAGGTGGGGAAAGGAAAGGGGTGTAATAATGTAATATGAAAGGGATTAGGTGAGATGTGAGGTGGGGAAAGTAAAGGGGTGTAATAATGTAATATGAAAGGGATTAGGTGAGATGTCATGTGGGGGAGAGGAAGGGGGTGTAATAATGTAATATGAAAGGGATTAGGGGAGATGTGAGGTGGGGAAAGGAAAGGGGTGTAATAATGTAATATGAAAGGGATTAGGTGAGATGTCATGTGGGGGAGAGGAAGGGGGTGTAATAATGTAATATGAAAGGGATTAGGTGAGATGTGAGGTGGGGAAAGGAAAGGGGTGTAATAATGTAATATGAAAGGGATTAGGTGAGATGTGAGGTGGGGAAAGGAAAGGGGTGTAATAATGTAATATGAAAGGGATTAGGTGAGATGTCATGTGGGGGAGAGGAAAGGGGTGTAATAATGTGGTCTGAAAGGGATTAGGTGAGATGTCATGTGGGGGAGAGGAAGGGGGTGTAATAATCTAATATGAAAGGGATTAGGTGAGATGTGAGGTGGGGAAAGGAAAGGGGTGTAATAATGTAATATGAAAGGGATTAGATGAGAAGTGAGGTGGGGAAAGGATAGGGGTGTAATAATGTAATATGAAAGGGATTAGGTGAGATGTGAGGTGGGGAAAGGAAAGGGGTGTAATAATGTAATATGAAAGGGATTAGTTGAGATGTGAGGTGGGGAAAGGGAAGGGGTGTAATAATGTAATATGAAAGGGATTAGTTGAGATGTGAGGTGGGGAAAGGAAAGGGGTGTAATAATGTAATATGAAAGGGATTAGGTGAGATGTGAGGTGGGGAAAGTAAAGGGGTGTAATAATGTAATATGAAAGGGATTAGGTGAGATGTCATGTGGGGGAGAGGAAGAGGGTGTAATAATGTAATATGAAAGGGATTAGGGGAGATGTGAGGTGGGGAAAGGAAAGGGGTGTAATAATGTAATATGAAAGGGATTAGGTGAGATGTCATGTGGGGGAGAGGAAGGGGGTGTAATAATGTAATATGAAAGGGATTAGGTGAGATGTGAGGTGGGGAAAGGAAAGGGGTGTAATAATGTAATATGAAAGGGATTAGGTGAGATGTGAGGTGGGGAAAGGAAAGGGGTGTAATAATGTAATATGAAAGGGATTAGGTGAGATGTGAGGTGGGGAAAGGAAAGGGGGTGTAATAATGTAATATGAAAGGGATTAGGTGAGATGTCATGTGGGGGAGAGGAAAGGGGTGTAATAATGTGGTCTGAAAGGGATTAGGTGAGATGTCATGTGGGGGAGAGGAAGGGGGTGTAATAATCTAATATGAAAGGGATTAGGTGAGATGTGAGGTGGGGAAAGGAAAGGGGTGTAATAATGTAATATGAAAGGGATTAGGTGAGATGTGAGGTGGGGAAAGGAAAGGGGTGTAATAATGTAATATGAAAGGGATTAGGTGAGATGTCATGTGGGGGAGAGGAAAGGGGTGTAATAATGTGGTCTGAAAGGGATTAGGTGAGATGTCATGTGGGGGAGAGGAAGGGGGTGTAATAATCTAATATGAAAGGGATTAGGTGAGATGTGAGGTGGGGAAAGGAAAGGGGTGTAATAATGTAATATGAAAGGGATTAGGTGAGATGTCATGTGGGGGAGAGGAAGGGGGTGTAATAATGTAATATGAAAGGGATTAGGTGAGATGTCATGTGGGGGAGAGGAAAGGGGTGTAATAATGTGGTCTGAAAGGGATTAGGTGAGATGTCATGTGGGGGAGAGGAAGGGGGTGTAATAATCTAATATGAAAGGGATTAGGTGAGATGTCATGTGCGGGAGAGGAAGGGGGTGTAATAATCTAATATGAAAGGGATTAGGTGAGATGTGAGGTGGGTAAAGGAAAGGGTGTTTGTAATCATGTCATATGAAAGGGATTAGGTGAGATGTCATGTGGGGGAGAGGAAAGGGGTGTAATAATGTGGTCTGAAAGGGATTAGGTGAGATGTCATGTGGGGGAGAGGAAGGGGAGTAATAATTTAATATGAAAGGGATTAGGTGAGATGTGAGGTGGGGAAAGGAAAGGGGTGTAATAATGTAATATGAAAGGGATTAGGTGAGATGTGAGGTGGGGAAAGGAAAGGGGTGTAATAATGTAATATGAAAGGGATTAGGTGAGAAGTGAGGTGGGGAAAGGAAAGGGGTGTAATAATGTAATATGAAAGGGATTAGGTGAGATGTCATGTGGGGGAGAGGAAGGGGGTGTAATAATGTAATATGAAAGGGATTAGGGGAGATGTCATGTTGGGGAGAGGAAGGGGGTGTAATAATGTAATATGAAAGGGATTAGGTGAGATGTGAGGTGGGGAAAGGAAAGGGGTGTATTAGTGTAATATTAAAGGGATTAGGGGCATAGTTACTTCACATGGTTGTTGTGTGATATTGGCATGGAGGCTTGCGCTGATGTTTGTGATTGTGTGCATCTGTCCCCCATGCAGATAGCATGTTGCAGTTGAGCAGCACTGTGCTAGCTGGCATGTGGACACAGTTAATATTGCCCATTCAGGTGGTCTTAAGTGTGTCTGTGCTAACGGCAGCAGTCATGGTTATTGTGCGTCCATAAGGTCACTGGTAACTGTGATTCGCCATCTGTTGGAAGGGGAAGCTATTTAACACCTAGTCCTCAGTGCAACACAGCATCTGATCTGACACTTAACGTTGTCGAGGCTACTTGGCAATATTGATCATAACATTATCACATTTTATTTAATAAATCGAGGGAGATTGCAGACATACTATTAGTAATCTGTGAACTATCCTTAAAAGCATCTGTACTTCCTGAAGATTGGAGAATGGCCAATGCAATGCCAGTTTTTAAAGAGTGCCAGGGGTGATCCGGGAAACTACAGACCGGTGAGCCTGATGTCCATATTGGGGAAAAATACTAGAAACCATTATAAAGAACACAATTACTGAACATGTAGATTACCATGGTTTAATGATAGAAAGCCAATGTGGATTTAGCCAAGGAAAGTCTTGTCTAACGAATCTCTTATATTTTTTCAAAGGTGTAAATAAGCAGGTAGATAAAATTGAGCCGATGTGGTATATCTGGATTTTCAAAAAGCCTTTGACAAGGTCCCCCATGAGAGACTCTTGGAGAAATTAAAAAGTCATGGGATAGAAGGTAGTGTACTATTGTGGATTAGGAACTGGTTAAAAGATATTAAAGAGTAGGGCTAAATGGCCAATTTTCTCAATGGAGAAAGGTGGACTGCCCAGGATCTGTGCTGGGCCTGCTGTTTTTTAACATATTCATAAATGACCTGGATATGGAAATAACGAGTGAGGTGATCAAATTTGCAGATGACACAAAATTAATCAAAGTTGTTAAAACATAAGAAGATTGGGAAAATTGCAAGAGTACCTTGAAAAATTGGGAGACTGACGGTGTCATTCCGAGTAGCGAATAGCGGGGATGGGCGTCCAGTTGGGACATCCATCCCCGCTATTTGGCCCCCTCTACGTCCTCGGCTAACCTCTCCGTACGAACAAGGTGTTTGTATGGGGAGGCTAGGCAAGGGCAGGAAAGGAGTGGTGCGGAGACGAAGTTAGTGCGGGCAGTGGGCGGTCTGCAGCCCTGGACGTACAGGGCCAATTCCGATGTCGGCCCTGTACGTCCGGGGCTGGCAGACTGAACGGGGAACTTATTCGACCTCTGGGGTGGAATAAGTTCCCCTAGACGGTGAGGGATGGCAGGCCCAGGAGGTGGAAGGGGTCGGAGGGGGTTCAGGTGATTCCCTGCAGCCCAACCTTTGCCTTGGGAGACCATATCATGGGTCGGGCTGTGGGGAATTGAAGGACAGGTCGGCAGCAGGGGATCACAGCTCCTGAATGGAGCCGTGGTGCCATGGCAACAGGACGCCCTGGCGCCGCGGCTCCATTCAGGAGCCTCGACTGTGTTAGCCGGGTAGAGGCCTGTACGTGCATGTCGACTGGAATCAGGCCTAGTTGCGATTCTGATCCCGCAGGGCTAGTTGTGCCCCACAGGGTCAGAATCGTGTCTGTCCTGTGTGCAGCTGCAGCCAAGAAAGCAAATAGAATGCTAGGAATCATAATGAAGGGAACAGAAAATAAAATGTAAAAAAGCAAAAGCATAATAACATTGGAAATAGCCACATTTTTAAACCACACATCAATGGCAAGTGGGAAGAGGCATGTAGAACAAAATACAGGCAAAATACAGGCAAGCCAGTCGACAAATGCTGGAAAGCAATGAGCATAAATGCTCGAAAGACAGGGGAGATATGATGCAGACCTTTAAATACTTAAAGAGTATTAATGAACAAACAAACCTCTTCTAAAGACGGGGAAGCTGTAAAACTAGAGGGCGTAACTTGAAGCTGCAAGGGGGTAAACTGAAAGGTAATATCAGCAAATACTTTTTCATTGAAAGGGTGGTAGATGCATGGAATGCCCTCCCGATTTAAGTGGTGGGGCAAATACAGTGACAGAATTCAAAATGGCATGGGACAGACACAGTGGACCCCTTTATGGCAACAGGATAAAATCAAAATAAACATAACTATCTTTTATATCTCAACAAATAGGGGTGACCTACATGGAGCAGTGGGTACACCCCTAAACAAAGGCATGGGGAGGGGTGACCAGATGAAGCAGCAGGTGCACCTACTCTTGCTGCCTTGCTGGGCAGACTGGATGGACCATACTGGCTTTTATCTGCTGTCACATATTATGTTACTATAATAATGCCTCTGTGGCGCTCCATGGTGCGGCTGCACCTTGAATATTGTGTGCAATTGTGGTCACCAGAATTCGAAAAAGTACAGAGAATAGAGATCAAAATGGTATCACTGTGAGGGAAGTCTTAAAAGGCTAAGGCTTTTCAACTTGGAAAAGAGATGGCTAAAGGGAGATATGATAAAAGTCTATAAAATAATGAATGGGGTGGAACATGTAAACATAGATTCGTTGTTTACTCCTTCAAAAAGTTAAAAGACTAGGGAACACACAGTGAAGCTACAATTGGCATATTTAAGACTAATTGGAGAAAATATTTTTTCACTCGGCACATAATCAAACTCTGGAATTCATTACTAGAGGATGTAGTAAAAGCTGTTAGTGTAGGTGACCTACAAGGAGCGGTGGGTACACCTCTAAACAAAGGCATGGGGAGAGGTGACCTGCATGGAGCGGCAAGTGCACCTACTCTTGCCGCCTTGCTGGGCAGACTAGATGAACCATACTGGTCTTTATTTGTCGTCATATACTATGTTACTATGTTAGATCTCAGTGAACTTAGAAGATGTAATAGGGCAATTTGAAAACATAAGGAATAGGAAATCACCTGGGCCAAATGGCATATATCCCAGGGTTCTGAAAGAACTCATAAATGAAACTACAGACCTACTATTAGTAATCTGTAAACTATCATTAAAATCATCTGTAGTACTTGAAGAATGAAGAATAGCCAATGTAACGCCAATTTTTAAAAAGGGTTCCAGGCTGATACTGGGAACTACAGACAGGGCCGGCCCATCCATTGAGCAAGAATGTTTGCACAGGGCCCCGCATTAACAACATTCTGTATTAAATGCCCAGGTAAATTAAAAAAACAAACAAACTGGCTGTTTAGAATCAAGTGTCTTGCGGCCCCCCCCGCCTGCCCGACAGAGCCCTCCGTGCATCAGTCCCCTTGGCGCCGTCTTTCAGAGCTGCGAAAGGAGAGTTTTCCTCTCGCAGCTCTGTTAAGCCTGCCGGGGCTGATGGGAAACAGGAAATGCCTGTTTCCCATCAGTGCCGGCAGACTTAACAGAGCTGCGAGGGAGAAACTCTCCCTTTGCGGCTCTGAAAGCTGGCATGGAGAGGGACTGATGCAGGGAGGGAGGGCTCTGCGGGGGGTGGGGGGGCTGCGGGACACTTGATTCTGCCGCTGCCACAGCGGCAGCAGCAGCCAGTTTGTTTTTTTTTGTTTAATTTTGCCTGGGCTGATGGGGGGGAGGGGAGTTAGGACTGGTAATGGGCTGTGGGATGATGGGGGTTAGGACTGGTAATGGGCTATGGGGGGGAGGGGGCTAAGACTCAACATGGAGTGATGGGGGGTTAGGACTGGAAGTGGGCTGATGGGGGGTTAGGAACGGTAATGGGCTATGGGGGAGCTAAGACTGGAAATGGGATGATGGGTTAGAACTGGAAGTGGGCTGATGGGGTTAGGACTGGTAATGGGCTATGGAGGGGCGAAGACTGGAAATGGGCTGATGGGGGGGTTAGGACTGGAAGTGGGCTGATGGGGGGTTAGGACTGGTAATGGGCTATGGGGGGGCTAGGAATGGAAATGGGCTGATGGGGGGGTTAGGACTGGTAATGGGGTGATGGGGGGTTAGAAGTGGTAATAGGCTATGGGGGGGCTAGGACTGGTAATGGGCTGGGGGGGTTGCTAAGACTGGAAATAGGCTGAGTGGAAGGGGGGCTTGAACTGCAAATAGCTGATGGGGCAGGGGCTTGGAATGGAAATGGGCTGAGTGAAAGGGGGGCTTGAACTGCAAATAGCTGATGGGGAAGGGGGCTTGGAATGGAAATGGGCTGTGAGGGGAGGGAGCTAGGACTGGAAATGGGCTGTCGGGGGGAGCTAGGACAGGAAATGGGCTGGTGGAGGGGCTAGGATAGGACTGGAAATGGGCTGTTGGGGAGTGCTAAGACTGGAAATGGTGGGGGCTTGGATTGAAATGGACTCATGGAGGGGCTAGTACTGGAAGTAGGCTTATGGGGGGCTTGGATTGGAAATGGGCTGAGTGGAGGGGAGCTAGGATTTGACATAGGCTGATGGTGGGGCTAGGAAATGACTAGAAATGGGCTGATGGGGGGCTGGTATTGGAAATGAGCTGATGGAGGGACTCGGATAAAACTGGAAATGGATGGGGGTGCTAGGACTGGAAATGGGCTGATGGTGGGACTAGGATAGGACTGGAAATGGGCTGATGCGGGGACTAGAAGGGAGCGGAAGCTGGATGGGGCTGGAACTAGAAGGGAGCTGATGTTGGGAGATTAGAAGGGGATGGGGCTGGGAGAGTGAAATGGGGAGGGGAAAATATTTTGTGTGGGAGGGAAGAAAAATCTACAATTGGCCGGGTATTGGGAGAGTAAGTGGGGATTGAAGAAGAAGGGGTAAAATCTCCCTTTAAATCTCATATTTCAGTTCTTTCAATACCTTTGGATGTATACCATCCGGCCCAGGTGATTTTCTACTCTTCAGTTTATAGCTCATTGCAACTAATATTTCATGTATATAGTCCAACCCTTTTATTGAATTTATCCCTCATGTATATAGTTCAACCCTGTTATCCAAGTTGGTACTCCTGTTCTATGTAAAACCAAACAGTTTGTGTTTAGGTTGTTTTTGTTATATTGTAAACCGTGCTGATACCGAATAGTGCGGTATATAAACAACTGTAATAAATAAATAAATATCTAATAGTTGTAATACATCTTCCCGATGTATCGATATTTCCTTCAATTCTTCCGCACCTTTAAATACCACTTCAGTCATGGGTAACATCCCTACATCTTCCTCAGTAAAGACCGAAGCAAAGAATTTATTCAGTCTCTCCACTATCGCCTTGTCGCCTCTTAGTGCCCCTTTAACTCCTCTATCATCTAATGGTCCAACTGACTCTCTCACAGCTTTTTTGCTACGAATGTACTTCAAAAAAATCTTTATTTCGCGTTTTTGCTTCCGCAGCAAGCTTCTTCTCAAATTCTCTCTTTGCCTTCTTTATCAATGCCTTGCATTTGACCTGCCAGTGCTTGTGCTGTTTCCAGGTTTTATCGTTTGGCTCTTTTTTCCATTTCCTGAAAGATGCTTTCTTGGCAACAACAGCCTCTCTGACCTCACCTTTAAACCATGCTGGCAGTTTTTTGGACTTCCTTCCACTTTTCTTAAAGCGTGGAATACAGCTGGTCTGGGCTTCCAAGATAGTATTTTTCAACAACACCCAAGCTTGATGTAAGTCTTTAACCTTTGCAACTGCTCCTTTTAGTTTTTTCTTAACTATTTTCTGCATTTTATCATAGTCTCCCTTTTGAAAGTTAAAAGGTAGTACTGTGGATTTCCTTACTAGCCCTCCTCCACTAATTAAATCAAAGGCGATCATGCTATGATCACTATTGCCAAGTGGCCCCAACACCCTTATCTCTTGCACTAGATCTGGTGTTCCACTAAGGACTAGGTCTAATATGGCTTCCCTTCTCGGCGGTTCATGGACCAGCTGCTCCAAGAAGCAGTCATTTATGTCATCTAGGAACTTTATCTCCCTAGCATGTACTGCCGTGACACTGACCCAGTCGATACCGGGGTAATTGAAATCACCCATTATTATTACCACGCTGTAAACTTTTGTTAGCTTCCTTGATTTCTTTGAGCATTTCATCATCCATTTGTTCATTCTGGCCAGGTGGTCGATAGTACACCCCCACCGCCATCGCCTTCCCCTTTTTACATGGAATTTCAATCCATAGAGATTCTACAGCAAATTTTGTTTCCTGCAAAACTTTAATCCTTTCTGACTCAATGCCCTCTCTAACATAGAGTGCAACCCCTCCACTAATTTGATGAGCTCTATCATTACGATATAGTTTGTACCCAGGTATCACAGTGTCCCACTGGTTGTCCTCCTTCCACCATGTCTCTGATATTCCAATCAGATCTAACCTCTCATTTAGTGCTATATATTATAACTCTCCCATCTTATTTTTTAGACTTCTAGCATTTGCATACAAGCATTTTAGAGACTGTATTTTATTCATATTAATTTGGCTATTGGTAGACATGGGTAATTTGGGATCTTTAAGCTCTGTCTGCTCCATACTCGAGGGCAATAGATCAAGGGGAATTGCGAGAGTGTCCTTACCATGATCCAAGGCCCTATAAATTTCATAATAATGAATGGAGTGGAATGGGTAAATGTAGAACGGTGTTTACTCTCAAAAAGTAAAAAGACTAGGGGGACACACAATGAAGCTGCAATGTAGCACATTTAAGACTAATAGGAGAAAATATTTTTTCACTCAAAATGTAATCAAAATCTGGAATTCGTTGCTGGAGGATGTAGTAAAAGCTGTTAGTTTAGCTGGGTTTCAAAGAAGTTTGGACAAGTTAACATAAGAACATAAGAAAAGCCATACTGGGTCAGACCAAGGTCCATCAAGCCCAGTATTCTGTTTCCAACAGTGGCCAATCCAGGTTATAAGTACCTGGCAGGTTCCCAAAAAGGTACACAGATTCCACAATTCTTATACCGAGGTAAGCAGTGGATTTCCCTGGTCCTCTTTAATAATGGTTTATGGACTTTTCCTCCAGGAACTTGTCTAAATCTTTTTTAAACCCAGCTATGCTAACAGCTTTCACTACATCCTCTGGTAACAAATTCCAAAGTTTGATTATGCATTATGTGAAAAAAATATTCTCTCTTATTAGTCCTAAATGGGCTACATTGTAGCTTCGAATGACCCCTAGTCTTTCTGTTTTTTGAAGGAGTAAACAACCGATCTATGTTTACCCGTTCCACTCCATTCATTAATTTATAGACCTCTATCATATCTCCACTCAGCTGTCTTTTTTCCAAGTTGAAGAGCCCCTGGGCTCAGGTCAGGCAGGGATTTTTCTACAGATACTTTCTGGTCCCCAAGAAGACTGGCTACCGATCCACGGGAGAATCACCTTCAAATCCCTTTTACTAGCATTCAAGGCAATCAAAGGTACTTCATCCCTCTCACTCACGCATCTAATCCACATGGTCCCCCCCCAACAGATCAAGAAGAACATCAGCTGTAAACCTGCTAGCTATACCAAAGGCTGCGACAAAGTCCAACACGAATACCACAAACAGAGCATTCAGTGTTTATGTCCCCAAATGCTGGAACACTCTACCTCCCGACATTAGGGCCATTACCAATCTATATCAGTTCAGGAAGACTCTCAAAACCTTCCTTTTCTGCCAATACTTCCCAGACAGCAACTGAACTAGATATCCCTTCCAAGAAATGACCCAGTATAGAAATGCCCTCTCAACTTATATCTACAGTGTAGATAGCTTATGTATATAGTTAACCCAGTTATCCTTGTTTGTACTCCTGTTCAATGTAAAACCTGACAGTTTTTCGTTATGGTCGTTTTGTTATGATGTAAACCGCGCTGATTCTAAATAGCGCGGTATATAAGAAACTGTAATAAATAAATAAAATAAGACAAGGGGGTTTCAGCCCATCCTGGACCTCTGAGACCTCAATGCCTACTAGTGTGAGAGAATTAAAGATGGTCTCACTGGAGACCCCACTTCCATACCTACAAAAGGACGATTGGCTATGCTCCCTGGATCTCAAGGATGCATATATGCACATTCCAATCCATCCCACTCACAGAAAGTACCTCAGATTTGTTCTGGGGGATCATCATTTCCAGTACCAAGTACTTTTCAGACTGGCATCGGCACCTCGAGTCGTCACGAAATGCCCCACGGTGGCAGCCGCCTGTCTTCAGACCCTAGTGGTGTTCGTCTTCCCCTACTTGAATGACTGGCTCATAAAGAGCTCCACACTGGACAGTGTCTGGCAGTCGGTTCACCTGACCATCAAGGCACTCAAGTAATTGGGGTTCCCCAAATCTCACCTCCAGTCCTCACAGCAGCTGGAGTTCATAAAGCCCTTCTCGACATCACTTGGGTTCGGGCTTTTCTCCCAATGGATCACCTGCAAAGGCTAATGGCGATAGTTGGTGATGTCCAGCGGAGGTGCTGCAAAACAGCCAGGGGGATGCTGAAAGTCCTGGCAACATTACCTCAACAGTGCATGTCACTCCCCTGGCCTGCCTGTTCATGAGACAAGCTCAATGAACTGAGTACACAATGGAAACAAGCCACTGGCCACCTACGGGACCAGATGGCAGTTACCACACCTCTGGCACAATCGCTGTGCTGGTGGGCGGAACCCAGAACTTTCTCAAGCATCTTCCATTTCAGACATTGCCACCCCAGAGAACTCTGACAATGGACATGTCTAAGTTGGGCTGGAGGGATCATCTGGATGGCTGTGCACACAAGGCCTGTGGTCAGAGCAGGAAAGCCTTCACCAGATCAGCTTCTTGGAACTGCAGGAAATCACATATGCCTTCTGGGCATTTCAGGGCAGATGGCCAACCAAATGGTGCTGATCCAGAAGGACAACCAGGTGGCTATGTACTATATCAACAAGCAGGGTGGCACGGGATTGTACCTCCTGTGCTGGGAGGCAGTCCGCTTGTGGAAATTTACCATCGCCCACGATATGAAACTGAGGGCAACTTATGTGCATGCATTCTCCAGCTGCACGAGTATACCCTCAACAGGGAGGTTGTGGGTTGGATCTTTCAGGACTGGGATACCCCCATGACAGATCTATTTGCCAATCCGTGTATCACCCAGGTGGACCAGTTGTGCTCCAGAGTGGCTTCCAGCAGCCGGCTGATCCTGGATGCCCTCCTCCTCAACCGGGGAGTGGGCTTGTTTTACGCATATCCTCTGATTCTGCTAGTGGCGAAAATGCTGCTGAAGCTTCAGGTGAACAGGGGCACGATAATCCTCATCACTCCGTATTGGCCCCGGCAGCCGTGGTGCCTCTTGCTGCTTCATCTCTCTTGGCAGAAGCCTCTGTGTCTGGGCTGTGCCCCAGACCTTATCTCTCAGGAGGACGGGATCTTGCTGCACTCCAACATCTGGTCCCTGGTCCTCACGGCCTGAATGTTGAGCACGGGTAGTCCTCTCAGAGCTCAACTTGCCTGAGAATGTCACGGAGGTCCTGCTGGCTTCCCCGCAAGGATTCCATATGCAGATCCTACATGTTTAAGTGCCGAATGTTCTCCTCCTGGTGCACTGACAGGGCTGTGGATCCCTTCTTCTGTGCTTTCGACAAGTTGCTTGAGTATTTCCAGCACCTCTCAGACTCGGGTCTCGTCCAATTCCATCATGGTCCACCTGAGCGTGATTGGGGCCTAGCAACGCGGCTCAGAGGAGAAGCCTATCTCTGCTCAGCCTTTGGGGGTGTGCTTCATGTGGGACTTTCTCCTTTCTAAAGCCTCTTTCAAGTCCCCTGCAGAGGCTTGGGATCTCAATGTGGTTCTCGCGTAGCTCTTGGTGGTTCCTTTTGAACTGCTCACTTCCTGTTCCTTGAGATTTCTGATTTGGAAGGTCTTGTTTCTGGTGGCAGTTACTTCAGCATGCCATGTCAGTGAGCTCCAGGCCTTGGTGGCTCACCCACCATTCACCAGGTTCCAGCACTATAGGGTGGTCTTGAGAACGCATCCGTGTTTTCTGTCCAAGGTGGTCTCTACTTTCCACCTGAATCAATCAGTCGTTCTGCAAACTTTCTTCCCCAGGCCTCATGCCAAGTGTGGGGAGGCTGCGTTGCACATGCTGGACTGCTAGTGAGCTTTGGCCTTCTACCTTGAGCATACGAAGGCCCACCGAAGGTCTACCTAGTTGTTTGTCTCCTTCAACTCTAGTAAGCTGAGGGCTGCCATCTCTAAACACATGCTATCCATTTGGCTAGCAGACTGCATCTCTTTCACTTATGCCCAAGCAGACCTGAGCCTTGAAGGTCATGTCACAGCTCACAGTGTCCGAGCCATTGCTACGTCGGAGGCCAACTTGCGCTTGGTCTCCATGGAGGAGATTTGCAGGGCTGCAATGTGGTCTTCTGTTCACACATTCACAGCTCATTACTGTCTGGATGAGGATTCACAACATGACAACTTTGGCCAAGCCGTACTCCAGCACCTCTTTGTGACTTAGGTTCAACTCCTTCCCACTGACTCTTCTGTCCATCCAGTCTACAAAAAATAAAATAAAACAAAGAGACCTCTCAGTGAAGCTCTATGCTAATGATGTTGAATGAGTTGAGTTCCCTAAGGGGACTACCCACACTGTTCATTGTTGTTTCTCCAGTATTGTTACATAAGAACATAAGAAGTGCCATACTGGTCAGACCAAGGTCCATCAAGCCCAGTATCGTGTTTCCAACAGTGAACAATCCAGGTCACAGGTACCTGACAGGTTCCTAAAAAGGCACACAGGTTCCATAATGCTTGTTCCTGGGCAAGCAGTGGATTTCCCAGGCCCTCTTTACTAATGGTTTATGGACTTTTCCTCCAGGAACTTATCCAAACCCTTTTAAACACAGCTACACTAACAGCTTGTACTACATCTTCTGGTAATGAATTCCAGAGTTTGATTACGCATTGAGAGAAAAAATATTTTCTCTTATTCATCTTAAATGGGTTACATTGTTGCTTCATTGCATGTCCCATAGTCTTTCTACTTTTTAATGGCGTAAACAACTGATCTACGTTTACACATTCCATTCCATTAATTAATTTATAGACCTCTCCTTTCCAAATTGAAGAGCCCTAACCTTTTAAACCATTCCTCATAGGTAAATCCTTCCATTCCTTTTACCAATATGGTGACTCTTCTCTGTACCTTTTCTAATTCTGCTATTTATTTATTTACATTCTCTTATATACCGCACTATTCTGCATCAGCGCGGTTTACATGGAACAAAATGCTCAGTACAAATAACATGTATGAGTTTACAGATAGCAGGGAACAAAAAACTTGGATAACAGGGGTAACTATTTATAAAACTTACTACATGGAAACAAAATCAAAGAGGATGTATAGAAAACACAATCCACGTCATGGTTTGAGTTTCAACTTGGTGTGTTGTTGGTATGCTATAAGTTTGTCTGGGAATGTGGATGGTATGGGGATGTCTTGGAGCTCTAAGGGATGCAGTTGGGCTCAATAAGGTACTTGTTGAAGAGGTGACCTTTGAGGGCTTTCCTGAACTGTGGTAGATTCTTAATAGCCCGGATATCATGGGGTAATGAATTCCAGTATCTTGGGGCACTGAGACTGAAAGCCCTGTTGGCTGTCGATTTAGTGCAAACAGTAAGTGCCTTCGGTACGGTTCAGGAGTTTATAGCCGTGGATCTTCTTGCTCTATTTGGTGATGTGGCATGGATGAGGGAGGTTAAGGATGTGGATGAGAGATTGTGAACAGCTTTAAAAGTGATTATCAAGATCTTGAAAACTATTCTAGCCTGGATGGGTAGCCAGTGCAACTGTAATAGCAGAGGTGTCACGTGGTCGCTCCTGGATGCTCCATGGAGGATTCTTGCTGCCTTGTTCATGGCTAGCTGCAGCGGGTTTAGTGTAGACTGGGGGAGACCTTGTAATATGGTATTGGCATAGTCAAAATGAGGTATGACCAATGCCTGGAAAATTGTCCGAAAGTCAGCTGGTTCAAGCATGGAGCGTAGATGCCTAAGTGAGCGGATCTTGCAGTAGACTGATCTGACTATGTTTCCTATGTGAGCCTTCATATCCAGGCGTTGATCTAGGATGACTCCCAGGTATCGTATTGATGGTTTAGAGTGCAGCTCAGCTTCTTTTACTTTAAGATATTGTGGTGGGGTAAAGTTGGGGTTCCTCGTAATGAAGAGTACTTCCGTTTTCTTATGTTGTATTCTGAGGTTTTGAGAAAGAAGCCAGTCAGATATTGCATTGAAACAACTCGTCAGTGGGGAGAGGTCCAGATGCTCAGTAGAGAAAGGAATGTAGAGAAGGACATCGTCTGCTATATCCTTTTTAAGATATGGCGACCAGAATTGCAGACAATATTCAAGGTGCAGTCACACCATGGAGCAATAGAGAGGCATTATAATATCCTTGGTTTTATTCTCCATTCCTTTCCTTATGATTCCTAGCATTCTATTTGCTTTCTTGGCTGCCGCTGCACACTGGGTGGAGGGTTTCAACGTATTATCCATGATCATGCCTAAAGCTTTTTTCTGGGTGGAGGTTCCTAATGTGGAACCTTGCATCATGTAACCATAGGTTAGGTTGTTCTTTCCTAGGTGCCCCTGTTGGGATTTTAGCCTCCTCAGTTTCGGTAGCCTGTAGCTTGGGAGTCCCAAATGTGAGGACTTACTTTCTGATTGTCCACAGAGAAAGCCTAGTTACTCACCTGTAGCAGGTATTCTCCATGGACAGCAGGAATAAGTCCTCACAACCCTCCCACCTCCCGAGGAGTTGCTTTTTGACTACTGTTATGTTATTATACTGGAGAAGATGGCACCATGACAGATGGGAAGGCATGCACGCATGCACAATGGAGCCTCCCAAAAGCTTCCAGTGGAATCTGGGGAATGTTTCCGCCGGGGCTCTATCGGGGACATCACCCATATGTGAGGACTTATTTCTGCTGTCCACAGAGAACACCTGCTACAAGTGAGTAGCTAAGCTAACATGAAAGGAATTAGGTGAGTGGAACGGATGGAATTAGGTGGAATTAGGTGAGTGAAAGGAATAAGTGGGTGAGTGGAACTAGGTGAGTGAAAGGAATAAGTGGGTGAGTGGAATGGATGTATTGATGTATTATGAAAGGAATTTAGTTATCGGGTAGTGGAGAGGAAAGGGGTGTAGTAATATAACATGAAAGTGATTAGGTGAGATAAGTGAGTGAGAGGGGCATAATGTAATATGAAAGGGTAGGTGGGGAAGAGGAAAGGGGTGCAATATCGGAATCATTTATTTATTTTACTAAGCAACTTTTTTAACATGACTTTATCTACCAGTCATAGCGGTGTACAGGGAACAAGTTGAACAAGTATAACATTACATGGAATGTAGGTAAATGAATTGAATTTTAACAAGTAACTAAGTTAAGGAATATTCTGCATTCCCAAAGTCATGATCCCAATATGTCACCTGAACTGTAAATTCAGACACTGATAATACTCTGTTTGTATATAAATTGTATGTAGTTTCCCCTGTTATCTCCAAGTTACCAACCCTGTTATAATGTAAGCAAAGGATTGTCCCAATGCAAAATTTGTTAACTGTAAACCGCACTGGTACCAAAGAGCGCGGTATATAAGAACTGTAAATAAATAAATAAATAAATAAAATATAACGTGAGTAAGAGTAACATGATAGCAGGGACAGGCATTTAACATTTAACAACCAGGCAATAATGAGGGAAAGTTATGACATATGGTTTAAATCTGCATGGATAAGAGCATATGCATGTGCAGTTTTACGCTGACGTAGCAGTAAACCTTTCTACCTGCTTTTTCTCTAGGTACCTTTTTCATGGAAGAGAGTATGCATAAATGTGCTATTTTCCTCCCCAGACCGAAGCATACTACTATTACTACTACTACTAATAATTTATATAGCACTACAAGGACCAAAGACACCACCCAGCACTGCACCCATCACCTGGACCCACAAGAATTTGCAAACTATATAAAATCAAAGAACACCAACGAAACAAGCTCCCATCTTCCTCAGACATACAACCTCAAAATGGAGGAACCACATCAAACGTGGGAGGACTTTAGCATACCATCAGCACAGCAAATAGAAGACATAGTGAACGGCCTTAACACAACGACCTCGCCATATGACCCATGCCCAGTGGCATTGATCAAAGTCACTAGAAGCCAACTTACCCACTACATCCACAAAATCGTTAAGGAGTCCCTCCAGCAAGGACATATGCCGCAATCCCTGAAAGCCATGATACGGCCAATCCTCAAGAGCACCACACTAAGCCCCTCCAAACCAAAATCCTACCGCCCCATCTACAGCCTACCATTCCTTAAAAAATCATTGAAAAGACAGTGCAAAGACAACTAAAGGACCACATAGATTTGAATGCCCCACTGGACATCCACTAGCATAGCTTTAAACCGCAGCACAATGTGATAACTCTGCTCATCTCCCTCTTCGACAATCTCCTAAGAGGCATAGATAACATAAAGAAAGGATTCCTGCTAGTGTTCATGAACATCTCAGCGGCTTTTGACACAGTGTCCCACGCCATAATGCTGCAACGCCTACAGCAGATAGGAATAAGTATGAATGCCCTAAAATGGTTTACCTCCTATTTGAAAGACCGGACGCAGCAAGTCAAATGTGCTCAAAAGAAATCACTGCAGTTCCCTGTCACGCAAGGAATACCACAAGGTTCAGCACTATCATCTATACTAAGAACATAAGATATTCCATACTGGGTCAGACCAAGGTCCATAAAGCCCAGTATCCTGTTTCCAACAGTGGCCAATCTAGATCATATGTACCTAGCTGTTTCCCCAAAAGACACAGGTTCCACGATGCTTGTATTGGGTCAAGCATTGATATCCTGGGTCCCTTCTTAATAATGGTTTATGGATCTTTCCTCCAGGAACTTGTCCAAACCTTTTTTAAACCCAGCTACACTACATCCTCCGGTAACAAATTCCAGAGTTTGATTACACGTTGAGTGAAAAAATATTTTCTCTTATTTGTCTTAAATAGTTTACCCTGTAGCTTCATTGCATGTCCCCTAGTCTTTCTATATTCTGATGATGTAAACAATCGATCTACGTTTACCCGTTCCACTCTGTTCATTAATTTATAGACTTCTATCATATCTACTCTCAGCCGTCTCTCTTTCAGGTTAAAGAGCCCTAACCTTTTTAGCCTTTATTCATAGGAGTATCCTTCCATCCCCTTCACCATTTTGGTGGCTCTTCTCTGAACCTTTTCTAATAACGCTATATTCTTTTTAAGATATGGTGACCAGAATTGCACACAATATTCAAGGTGCGGTCTCACCATGGAACGATATAGAGGCATTATAATATCCTTTGTTTTATTTTCCATTCCTTTCCTTATGATACCTAGCATTCTATTTGCTCTCTTGGCCGCCGCTGCACACTGGGAGGAGGGTTTTAAAATGTTGTCCACAATGACGCCTAAATCTTTTTCCTGGGTGGTGGTTCCTAATGTGGAACCTTGCATTGTGTAACCATAGTTTGAGTTGTTCTTCCCTAGGTGCATAACTTTGCACTTGTCCACATTAAATTTCATCTGCCATTTTGATGCCCAGTCTTCCAATTTAATATATACATTCAACCCATATGCAACGTCATCAAACGCCACAAACTACATTTCCACCTGTATGCTGACGATATCATGGTATATGCTCCAATCAACCTGCAATCACCTGACATGACAATGATGACAAGATGCTTTGAAGGCATGAGCGCCTGGCTCACCACTAACAACCTGATGGTCAACTATGACAAAACAGAGGCTATGTTCATCACTAGAGACTCCACTTTCATTCCGCCACAAACAATCAGCATTCTAAACAAAGCTATAATAGTCAAGGATGAAGTGAGGTACCTGGGCATTATTACCCTGGACAGAACTCTGAACCTAAAATCTCACATTACTAAAGCTGCGGCAAGTGCCTACCACCAATTGAGGATCATCAGAAAGCTCAAACCAATCCTTAACCAAGACCACGTCCGCACAGTTTGCCAAGCAGTCATCACTCCACTGCTTGACTATGGGAACTCACTATTCCAAGGCCTCCCCCAGCAGACTATTCACCCACTTCAAATGGTGCAGAATACTGCAGCATACATCATTACGGGCACTGCAAGATCTGAACACATCACCCCCGTCTTACAACAGCTACACTGGCTCCCAATAATTGCAAGGGCAAAATCCAAAACAATTCTGAACATCTTCAAAATCTTCCACCACCACTCGGCGGATGCGCTCCAGGGTATAATAATCAGAGATGTCAGCAACAGACCAAGAAGAACCAACAATGGCAACAGGATCAGCACACCCGCAGGTTATCATAAGACTAAGCAAGCAACATCTAAGAGAGCTCTCTCGCTACTGGCGCCTGCATTTTGGAACTCCCTCCCTATGGACTTAAGGACCCTGAACGACACCAAAGACTTCCGCAAGGCACTAAAGACCCTGCTCTTTACCGAGGCCTATGAGCAACCACCTTAAGTTGCCAAACACTAGATACCACCCAAGCGAAACACCATCTACCTACACCACTTGGCCCCAACTACCTATTCCCATTTATACCTAAAAGCACATAGTATTAACATTTGTTATTTGTATCCCCTCCTGTTAAATGTAAACCTCCAATTGTGTTGTGACCACTTTGATTGAAGGATAAGGTGGTATACAAAACTGTCTAAATAAATAAAATAAATAAATAAAGGTGTATGCAGCGCTGAACATATAGATGTAAGACAGTCCCTGCTCATCAGAGCTTACAATCTAATCAAGACAAAACACATAGGGGGTTATTCTTTCTGTGAGTAGCGAAGATGAACATCCAGTTTGGACGTTCAATCCCCGCTATTCACAGGGACCCGATTCAAGTCATAGGGCTCCCCACATGTACAAGACCTTTGTCCGAGGAGCTCTAGACGGGGGCAGGAGGGGGCAGGGAGTAGACGGAGCAGGAGCGATTCCGGTCGCGGCCCTGTACATCTGTGGGGGGGGGGAGGTCAAGGATGCATGGGGAACTTATTCCACCTCGGAGGTGGAATAAGTTCCTCCGAAGTTTGTGGCAACTGACAGAGGGACCTGGTGAGGAGGGGAGCAGGGGCAGAGGATTCCCCGCAGCCCAATCCCAGTCTTGGCAGGCACCTCTGGGAGTCGTATGGCAGGGAACAGCGCATTGGATGTGCAGCGGAGAATTGGGGCTCTTGCATGGCGCCTCGGTGCCACGACGAAAGGACGCTGCAGCACAGAGGCTCCATGCAGCAGCATTGGGTGGATTGGATGGGGTGTTCGCTGTATGTCTAGACCCTCAGCCGGCCTGTCCAAGCCCTCTGCACTCAATTCTGCTCCTGCGGGACGTATAGCTCTTGTGGGTGCAGAATCGGGTGCAGATCCATGTCGTCCAGATTTTGGATGTTCGGATGGCCCGGATGTGCCCCATTTGGAATTTGCCTCATAGTGAAGCTGGGACTAGAGTATGGTAAGATATATATAAGTAGTGGACAAGAGAGTGAGGAGCATCAGGATCCAAAAGTGGCTTCAAAGTGGTGGGTTTTTATTTTAGTTTTATTTATTTAACAGGTTTTATATACCGCTTTATCCTTTAGCCTGGATTTGAATAGGGCTAGAGAAGGGGCCCGACACACAGACTCAGGTAATTTGTGCCAGGCATAAGGAGCAGCAAGATGGAATGAACGAAGTCTGGAGTTGGCACAGATCATAGGGATCTGCCAGAGGAGTGGAGTTCCTGAGGAGGTGTGTAGAGTGAGATAAGAGAGGAAAGGTAGTGAAGAGCCGCAGAATGAATTCACTTGTAGGTTAGTAGGAGAAGTTTGAACTGGATGTGGAAACTGATAGGGAGCCAGTGAAGTGACTTGAAAAGAGGGGTTACATTAGCATAGCAACATTGGCGGAAGAAAAGCCATACAGCTGAGTTTTGAACAGATTGGAGGGGAGAGAGATGATTCGGAGGGAGACCAGCGAGGAGCAGATTATAATAGTCAAGGCGGGAGGTGACTAGTAAGTGTATAAGGGTCTTAGTAGTGTGAGTAGAAAGGAAGGTACAAATTTTGCTGATATTATAGAGAAAGAAATGGTAGGTTTTAGCCATCTGTTGGATATATCTAGAGAAAGAGAGACTAGAGTCAAAGATGACCCCAAGGTTGCGATTTGAGGAAACAGGGAGAAACGAAGTGTCATCCACAGAAATAGAGAAGGAAGGAAGGGGGGAGGAGAATTTAGGGGGAAAGATAAGGAGCTCAATTTTGGCCATGTTCAGTTTCAGACAGTGGTGAGACATCCAGGCAGCAATGTCGGATAAGCAGGTAGAGATCCGAGACTGGATTCTTGGAGAGATTTCAGGTGCAGAGAAGTAGATCTGAGCATCATCAGCATAAAGATGGTACTGAAAACCATAAGAGGAAATAGGTGCACCTAGGGACTGAGCGTAGAGAGAGAAAAGGAAAGGTCCCAAGACAGAGCTCTGAGGTACACTGACTGAAAGTGGGATGGCAGTAGAGGAGGATCCACCAGAACATACACTAAAAGTGCGCTGAGAGAGATAAGAAGAAAACCAGGACAAAACAGAGTGCCTAAATCCAAGTGAGGACAGGGTATCGAGAAGAAGGTGGTGATCAACAGTGTCAAAGGCAGCAGAAAGATCAAGAAGGATGAAGATCGAGTAAAGGCCCTTGGATTTGGTGAGGAACAAGTCTCTGGAGACTTCTGCAAGAGCTGTTTCTGTGGAATGTAGTGGATGAAAGCCAGACTGCAGTGGATCCAGAAGGACCTGAGAGGAAAGAAAGTCAAGAAAGCAACAGTGAACTGCTCATTCAAGTAGTTTTGAAGCAAAGAAGAGGAGAGAGATAGGCCAATAGCTGGAAGGACTGGCAGGGTCTAATGAGGGCTTTTTGAGGAGAGGTGTGACCAGAGCATGCTTGAAGGCCACAGGAACAGTTGCATTGGAAAGCAATAGGTTAAGGATATGACAGATGGAAGGGATGATGGCGGAAAAGATAGAGCTTAGTAGGGTAGGAATGGAATCAGAAGAACAGGCAGTCAATTTGGAAGAGGGGAGAAGATTTGCGGTTTCCTCCTCAGTGATTTCAGAAAAGGAAGAAAGGGTGACAGAAGGTGAGGAAGGATTTGGGATTGAAGAGGGGGAGGTGAACCTGTAAAGAATTCAAGGCTAATCTTTTGGACTTTGTCATGGAACTAGTCAGACAAGGTCTGGGCAGAAAGTGAAGGAGGGAATGGGAGAGGAGGGACCTTGAGGAAGAGAGTTGTGTAACAAGGAGATGGCGAGAGTCAGAGGTAAGAGAGTTAGTCGATGGACATAGTACTCTTGCTTGATGAGTGCTATGGCTGACTGAAAAAAGGTTAGCATGAATTTGAAATGTAAGTAGTCAGCAGGGGTACATGATTTATGCCAAAGGCACTCGGTTGAGCAGGCACAGGAATGTAGATAGCAGGTTGTTGAGGATAGCCAGGGTTGAAGTACGGTATGCCTCACAGGGCACGGAATGGGAGGAGCAAGTGCATCCAGAGCAGAGGAGAATATAGTGCTTTAGGAGGTTACTGCCTCATTAACAGACTCAAGTAATATAGTGGAGGAAAGAGGTGATAAGATGGCAGTGGAAAGAGCTGAAGGGTTGACAGTGTGAAGATTCCTAAATATGTTGATGGAGATCAGGTGAGACCAGGATGGAGGGTGGCTAAGGGTGAAGGTTAGCAGGTGATGGTCAGATAAGGGAAGAATTGAGGTGAAGAGGTTTGAGGGCGAGCAGTTAGAGAAGACAAGGTCAAGGAAGTGGCCATACTTGTGAGAAGGAGCAGTAGAGCACAACTGGAGGGTTAAATGAGGGGAGGTTAGGGAAAGGAGCTTTAAGGCATAAGGGTCAGAAAGGTCATCAACGTGGATATTAAAATAAGGGAAGGGGAAGATGTATAGTAACATAGTATATGACAGCAGATAAAGACCAGAATGGTCCATCTAGTCTGCCCAGTAAGGTGGCTAGAATGGTATAACTGCAGCTCATAAGAACATTAGAACATAAGAGATGCCATACTGGGTCAGAGCAAGGTCCATCAAGCCCAGTATCCTGTTTCCAACAGTGGCCAATCTAGGTCATAAGTACCTAGCAGTCTCCCCAAAAGACACATGTTCCTCAATGCTTGTATTGGGTCAAGTAGTGATATCCTGGGTCCCTTTTAATAATGGTTTATGGACCTTTCCTCCAGGAACTTGTCCAAACCTTTTTTAAACCCAGCTACACTAACAGCCTTTACTACATCCTCCGGTAACAAATTCCAGAGTTTGATTACATGTTGAGTGAAAAAATATTTTTTCTTATTATTCTTAAATAGGTTACCCTGTAGCTTCATTGCATGTCCCCTAGTCTTTCTATATTCTGATGACATAAACAATCGATAAGCGTTTACCTGTTCATTCATTAATTTATAGACCTCTATCATATCTTCCCTGAGCCGTCGCTTTCCAGGTTGACATGACCAAGGCACTGACCTTTCAAGACCGAGTCGTAGGAGGACTCTCGGACCAAGGAACTGGAGATTCACTAATACAAGGCCCCTCCGAAGGAGGCACTCATGATGCTCGTTCCCCTGACCCTGAAATAGCTGGTCCTCCACATGTGGGAGACCCCCGCATCGGTGCCCACAGTTAGCAGACAGCTGGACTCGATGTACCGGGTCCGCCTGAGCCCTGGCTTTCAAAAAGCACAGCTGCCACACAACTCCATGGTGGTGGAGTTGGCCATGTTTTGCCTTAAGAGCCAGAAGATGCATTTCTCGGTGCCCTCAGGTAGGGAGACCTATTTATTTATTTATTTATTTTATTTTTATTTATCTATGTCTTGGATGCCCTGGGCAGAAAGTGCTACCAGGGCTCAATGCTCATTGGCAGGATCAAGACATACCAGCTTTACATGGGCATGTACCTGAGGGACCTAAGGGACTCGGCTGGTCTTTCCGAGGAACCCCTCCAGTAGTTCCGGTCCCTGGCCTGGGGTGTCAGAGAATGCTCCAAGTTTATGACCCCGGAAGCCTATGATGGCTTCGAGTTAGAGGCTAGAGTAGCTGCGGTGAGAATCGGTGCCAGACACCAGGCCTGGCTGCAGTCCTCCAGGATCTGGTTGAAAGCTACAGGCCGGTTAGTTTAACTTCGGTGGTGAGTAAATTATTGGAAACGCTGCTGAAAGAGAAATTAGTGAGGTTTCTGGAGTCCAGTGGATTATAGGATCCGAGGCAGCATGGATTCACCAGAGGCAGGTCTTGTCAGACAAATCTGATTGATTTCTTTGACTGGGTGACCAGGGAGTTGGACCGAGGGAGATCCTTAGATGTGGTGTATTTAGATTTCAATTAAGCCTTTGACACTGTTCCTCACAGGTGACTTATAAACAAACTGAGCACCCTAGAGATGGACCCTAAAGTTACTGCTTGGGTTAGAAATTGGTTGGGTGGGAGGCGACAAAGAGTACAGGTAAATGGAGCTCACTCTGAGGAGAAGGATGTTACCAGTGGTGTGCCCCAGGGATCTGTCCTTGGTCCGATTCTTTTTAACATCTTTGTTAGTAATATAGCGGAAGGGCTGTCGGGTAAGGTTTGCCTCTTTGCGGATGATAGCAAAATCTGCAATAGAGTAGAGTAGAGTAGGAAGGTGTAGATAACATGAGGAGGGATCTAGCTAAGCTTGAAGAATGGTCTAGAATTTGGCAGCTGGGATTTAATGTTAAAAAATGTAAGGTCATGCATTTGGGCTATAGCAAACCAAGGGAGCAATATAGAATAGGGGGTGAAGTACTTTTGTCCACTAAAGAAGAGCGGGACCTAGGCATGCTTGTGTCTGATGATCTTAAAGTAGCTAAACAGGTAGAAAAGGCAACAGCAAAAGCTAGAAGGATGCTTGGGTGCAAACGGAGAGGAATGGCTAGCAGAAAAAAGGAGGTGATAATGCCTCTGTATAAGTCTTTGGTGCGACCTAATTTAGAGTATAGTGTGCAATTCTGGAGACCTCACCTTCAAAAGTATGTGAACAGGATGTAGTCGGTGCAGAGGGTGGCTACTAAAATGATTAGTGGTCTTCATTATAAAGCATATGAGGACAGACTTAAGGATCTTAATATGTACACCTTAGAGGAAAGGCGGGATAGAGGTGATATAATTGAGATGTTTAAATACCTCCGTGGCATAAATGTTCAGGGAGAGAGCCTCTTTCAATTGAAAGCAAGTTCTGCTACGAGGGGACGAGGGTGAAGGGAGATAGATTCAGGAGTGATATGTGGAAATATTTCTTTATGGAAAGAATAGTGGATCCGTGGAATAGTCTCCCAGTGAAGGTGGTAGGGATGAGGACAGTAACTGAATTAAAAAAAGCATGGGACAAAGACAGAGGATCTCTAAAGGTAAAAAGGGGACTCTTGTAGTTGTTGATATGGAAGGACAGACTAGATAGGCCATGTGGTCTTTTTCTGTCATCATATTTCTATGTTTCTAACCTGGAGCAATGGGTTCAGGACAAGTTGGTTGATGTCCCTTGCCAGGGAGAAAATCTCTTCAGCAAACCCATGACTGATGAAGCTATATCCAAGTTTCTGACGAGGACCAAGCTCTCTAAGAAGACCGCTGACCCTTCCTGATGGAAATCTTCGGGTAAAAAGTCCTTCTACCTGAAGAAGAGGAAGGCTTATGGAAGCTACCCTCAGTACCAGGCCTTCCCAGCTCCCCAACAGGAGCAGCAGGCCTAGGGACAAGAGCATGGCCCTTGTAAGCCTAAGGCTCCCAAATCCCAGGCACTGGCCCTGGCCCCGGCCCAGTCTGGCGGGGTTTTTTGACTCCTTGGGCATAGCTTCTCTTCCCCCAGGAGGCCCAGCTCAGCAGCCCACAGGGAAGTGTCTGGCTCTCTATGCTCACCATTGACCATCCATCACTACCGACTCTTGGGCACTGCAGCTGGTAAGGGAGAGTTACCTCCTCTACCTAGCACAGGCACTCCCTCCATTCTTTCCAGGAGAGCTCCCCAAGACTCCTCTCCACCAGACTTTACTACTGCAAGAGCTCGCAGGCCTTCAAGGACAAGGCAGTGGAACCGGTTCCCACATACCTCAGGGGCAAGGGGTTCTACTCCTGGTACTTCCTCATACCCTAGAAGACCGGAGGCTTCCGGCCCTTCTGGACCTGAGTGATCTATGCAGGTTCCTGATGAAGGAGAAGTTCAAAATGCTCTTCTTTGGAACACTGCTGACATACCTCCAGCTGGGAGACTGGCTATGCTCCTTGGACCTAAAGGATGTATACATACACATCCTCATCCATTCCAACCACAGGAAATACCTCAGGTTCTTAGTGGGAGGCGACCACTACCAGTACAGGGTGCTACCCTTCGGGCTGGCCTCCACACTGAGGGTAATCACCAAGTGCCTGACAGTCATCGTGGCCTACCTTCAGCTCTAGGGAGCCTTCGTCTTCCCCTACCTGGATGACTGGCAAAAGAGGCTGCACTACCGCAGAGGTGCAACACGCAACAGTGCACACCATCTTCATCCTGCAGCACTTGGGGTTTGTGATAAACCAGCCAAAGTCCCATCTCCTCCCGACAGTATCTGGAGTTTATAGGGGCAAGGCTGGACACCATTCAGGCCAGAGCCTTTCCTCGGGACAAGGCCAATTGCCTTAGGGTGCTGGCTGATGCCGTGCAGTGCAGTGATGACACTCAGTGTCTGCCCGCCTGTTGGGTCACATGGCGTCCACAGTTCATATTTCACTGGATGCCCGCCTTCACTTGAGGGCAGCCCAATGGAACCTCTGTTCGCAGTGGACCCAGACCACAGGCCGACCCTCACCTGGTGGCAAGCCCCCCAGCACCTTCAGACTGAGATGCCCTTCCAGGCCCCCATCCCCCAGAGGGCCCTCACCACAGACGCCTCCATGTTAGGCTGGGGAGCTCATTGCGATGACCTATGCACCCAGGGCAGTTGGTCGCAGATGGAACGTCTGCAGCAGATCAACCTCTTGGAGCTTCGGGCCATATTCCATCACCACCTGCAACACCAATCAGTGATGGTCCAATCAAGTGGCGATGTTCTACGTCAACAAGCAGCAGGGCACAGGGTCGTAACCCTCTGCCAAGAGGCAGTAGCACTCTGCTTGTATGCGAACCACCACGGGATACTCCTGCGGGCCAGGCCAACACCCTGGTGGACAGGCTAAGCAGGGTTCTCCAGCCGCATGAGTGGTGGCTAGACCCCACAGTAACCTATCGGCTCTTCCAGCTCTGGGGGACCCCACTGATGGACCTTTTCACCAATCTGACCAACGCCCAGCTGCCACACTTCTGCTCCAGGCATCCACACCCGTCCTGTGTAGCAGCAAATGCATTCCTCATACCTTGGATGAAAGGCCTTTTCTACGCCTTACTACCCACTCCGCTGATTGCCCTTGTTCAAGGTTCCATACCTCAAAGCATCGCTGATACTAGTAACCCCTCGGTGGCCCAGGCAACCGTGGTTCCCACCGGAGCTGCTGTCACAGGAGAAGGGCTTCCTTCTACACCCCAACTTAGGGTCTCTGACATTAATGGCCTGGCCGCTGAAAGGGTCCTCCTGGCCTCCCATAGGCCCTCCACAAGACGGCCTATGCCTTCAAATGGTGCAGATTCTCACTGTGGTGTGCAGAGAGACGAGTCAATCCGTTCTCATGCTCTGTGCACTTTGTGCTGCAATATTTGCTTCACCTGTTTCAGGCAGGACTGAAGTCCACTCTGTGAGGGTCCACCTGAGTACACTCGCAGCGCACCACCACCTTGTCGAGGGCAAGTCCCTCTCTGCCTGACCTCTCATGACCTGCTTCTTGCGGGGTCTCTTGTTTTCCAAAACTCCTATCCGCCCACCAGCGGCAGAGTGGGACCTCAATGTGGTGCTCACTGGCCTACTGTTTGAGCCCCTGCTTACCTGCTACCTATGGTAACTTTCCTGGAAGGTCATGTCCTTGTTGGCACTCACATCGGCTCGCAGGGTCAGCGAGGTCCAGGCATTGGTGGAGGATCCATCTTGCACAATGTTTTTTATAAGAACAGGGTTGTGCTCTTCACGCACCCTAAGTTTCTTCCCAAGGTGGTGTCCCTTTTCCACCTCAATCAGGAGGTGGTACTCCCCACCTTCTTTCCACAACCTCATGCCAGCAGGGCGGAGACTGCCCCTCATACTCTGGACTGTAAGAGGGCTCTGTCCTTCTACCTCCAACATACCCAGGGCCACTGCAAAGCCTCACAGCTTTTTGTCTCCTATGACCACAGTCGGCTGGGGGCAGTGGTGACCAGGCATACTCTGTCCACTTGGGTGGTGAACTGCATTGCCTTCACCTACGAGTTGGCTGGGCTCTTGCTGGAGTGCTGAGTCACAGCACACAGCATCAGGATCATGGCGGCATCCGTGGCAAACCTGGTTCTGTCCCTCTGTCGTAAATCTGCCATGCTGCCACCTGGTCCTCAGTTCATACTTTTTCAGCTCATTACTGCCTGGAAAGGGAGTCCCATAGGCAGTACTCTGTCATCTCTTCGGGGTGTAGGCAACTCCTGCCCTCCGGTTCTTTGTATGTTCAGGCTACCGGAGTGCTGGTTTCTCGCTAGGAACTTGGGCCGCACGGGAGTCTGTCTTCTCAGGACTCATTGCTGCTGCTCACGGCTCACCCTTTTCTGGTCACCTGTGGCTTTTACAGGTCTTTTGGTAGCCTGTAGCTAGGGAGTCCCATATATGAGGACTGACTTCCTACTTGTTCCTGGAGAAAGCGTAGTTACTCACCTTTAACAGGTGTTCTCTGGAGACAGCAGAAATCAGTCCTCACAACTCTCCCTCCTCCCTCTGGAGTTGCTTTTTGTACCATTTTTTTGCCTTTCTGCTATATCATCCTACTGATGCAAGATGGCACCCTTGGGTCGGAAGGGGACCATGTATATGTGGTGCATCTCCCAAAGGCTTTCTTTCAAAGCTGGGGAGAAGCTACCATGTGGGCTCCATTGGCGCCAACATCACCCATATATGAGGACTGATTCCTGCTGTCCCCAGAGAGTAACTACACTTTAGCGTTGTACCTGCTGCTCAGTGCAAGTCAACCCCCCTCTATTTATTAAGTATAAAAGATACTTGCTTTGACTTTATCCTCTTGCTATAAAGGGATTCACTGTGTTTTTCCCCACCACCTCCATCGGGAGGGCATTCCAAGCATCCACCACCCTTTCAGTGAAAACGTATTTCCTAATGTTGCTTTTTTTTTTTAGTATTTATATTTTTATTGAAATATTCATGAGTTCAAAAGTAAACATTTAGAGAAGAGTTACCCATCACATAAATACAAAAAAACCATATAACTTCAACAAATATAACTAAGGGAAACCTCAGAAAATTCACATTATAAGGTGAGACAGCTAGAACTAAGCATACCATAAATTTAAGACCCCAATTTACTTCCCACCTAAACCACCCATTAAAATCCAAACACTTCTAATGTAAGTTCTTACCCACCAAAAATTGTTCTAATTGTGACACCTCAGTAAATATATATCTATTTCCAGAATGAGTAATAAAACATTTACAAGGAAATTTCAAATAAAACAAACCACCCATAGCAAGAACCTTTGATTTCAACTGCAAAAAAGCTTTCCAACGAAGCTGGGTCACCCTAGTGACATCAGGAAATATCATTAAAGGGCGTCCACAAAAAGGGGCATCCTTTTTTAGCAAAATATAACTTCATAATGGCGACTTTCTCACTCTCAGAAGAAAAGGTGACCAACAAGGTTGCCCTTCTAGTCACCTTTTCTAAAGAGGTTTCTAAAAATTTAGTTAAATCTAACTCATCTACATTCACCTGCTCACCAGCCTCTCCCTCATCGGCCTTATCGGCCACACTCAGAGACGGATAATAAATAAAGGTAATGCAAGACACATCAAATGTTGAATACAACAGCATATCACAAATATACTTTTTTAATAACTCATGTTGAGAGAGAAGGTGTACCACTGGAAAGTTTAACATTCTCAGATTCTTAGCTCTGGATAGGTTTTCCAATTTTTCCATCTTGTTTTGAAGCAAAATACTCTCTTTAAGGTAAGAAGAACTCACAACCTGAACATTGTCAGCAGACCCCTCCAACTTCCGAATTCTCTCATCCACAGCCATTAAGAGCTGCCCATGACTCCGCAAAACATTAACAGTGTTCATGGGTAAAACTACGCAGCTGGGCAAGAGGACCCGAATGAACTCCCTCCACCCGATGTACAGCATCAAATGCATCTTTTAAAGAAATATCAGTCAAGTCAGAACTGGACAAAGTTGATGTTAATTCAATACATGGCAAAGATACACCAGTAGGATACAACGACTGAACCAGTCAAAACAGCCTTCCCGACAAAGGTCCCACTGGAAAGAGGGGTGGAGACAGAAAACAAACTTCCATCCCCTGCAAAGGAGCCAGCTGAAGAATGAAACTTTCCACCAAGGCTAGGCTGGGGGGGAGGGGTACGAACCCCCGAACTTAAGGAAGCATCTGGCGAGGCCAACTTAGCTGCATCCTGTGAAACAGATGGTCCTAGAGCAGCAGTACTAACCAGGTGGGAATCCATGGGGCCTTTCACCACCTGAGACACAACCGAGCCCTGACTCTTAACTTTCCGCTTACCCGTTCGCAGTCACAGAAAGGGAACCATTCCCAAATGCTCTCCAGATGCTTCTAAGAGGCTCCCAAGGGGCCAGTACCTGCCCCTTAAGTCACGCCCCCGCTTCCGCATCCCACGGTACCCGCTGACCTCTTATCCCCGATTGCCGCAGGAGGGAGGAGCTATGTTCTGGCCAGGTATGCAGGTGGTAAAACTCCCACTCAGCATCTCCCGATATAAGTAGGCAATCCAGGTCTAGTGTCTCCACCAGCCCCCGGTACACGCTGACCTCTTATCCCTGGTCACTGCAGGAGGGAGAAGCTATAATCTGGCCAGGTATGTAGGTGGTAAAACTCCCACTCAGCGTCTCCCGACGTAAGCAGGCAGTCCAAGGCTAGCATCTCCTTGCAGCTTCATCGTATGCCCTCTAGTTTTACAGCTTCCCCTTCTTTGATGTATCCAGAAAGGAGGCGAGTCAGGAGGCAAAGTCTGTGAGAAAGATGGACTTGTTGGGGAGGGATCGATAAATGACAGCTACCTGGAGAGGTAGTGGAGTAAATAGGCGGATGGCTTGGACTTCAAAGGAATCAAATGAATTAGACAGAGGCAGGAGGGGCTTGAATTGGCAGTACTGGAAGAGTAGAAACCCAATACCATCACCACGGCCATTGGGCCATGGTGTATGGGAAAATAGGTAGCCTCCATGACAGAGGCAGCGACTGAAGCAGAGTCTTCAGGGAGAAACCAAGTTTCAGTCAGAGCCAGGAGATGCAGAGTATTAGAGATAAAGAGATCATGAATGAAGGCTAGTTTATTGGAGACAGAATGTGCATTCCACAAGGTGCATGAAAAAAGGAGAAAAGAGAAATATATGAACCAGATTTCAGAGGTTACGTATTGATTTGCCTTGAAAAACGTATGGGGGGGGCCAGGGTTGGGTTTGACATCTCCAGATGAGAGAAGGAATAGGAGATAATGGGGGAGAGAGGAGGCGGCACAATGTAAGTGAGGGTGAGGTTCCTTCAGTGAGAGTGGAGATGGCTGAATGAGAGGAAAAAAATGGTGAAACTCAAGGGCAGATGATAACGTAGAAGGAAAAAGGGCAGGGGAGGTGGGGACAGTAAGGAGTGAGTAAAGAGAAGTAGGTCCATGGGATTGTTGTAAATAGGGCAAAAGATTTGGGAGAGTTTACATCAAGAACACAAAGCGATGTGAAGCCATAGGAGAGGGAGAAGGGGAAGTTAGTTGGGGTCGGAAGGGGGCCCGAATAGCAGGGAAGGACGTCCCAACAGGATGTCCATCCCCGCTATTTATTATTTATTTATTTATTTAGCTGCATTTATATCTTTTCACCGGGTCAAAGCGGTTAGACAAAAAAAGGTAGGGGGGCAATAATCATTTTGGGGGGGGGGGGGTGTCACCAGGTGGCCAACAGTGAAGATCTGAACAATGGGTAACAGTACTAGACAGTTGACTTAAGTCTCTTAGTTGGTAGCAGGGGAGTTAGGTCGGGGGATCTGGATGGGCAGTCAGTGAGAGATGTCTGTTTCAGATCCAGTATATATGTGAAACAGGAGGGTTTTTAGCTGTTTCCGGAATGTGGAGAGGTCTCTGTTGTTTTGGATCTGGTGTGGGAGAGAGTTCCAGAGAGAGGGTGCATACAGGGCCGGCCTGTCCATTGAGCAAGAATGTTCTTTGCACAAGGCCCCGCGTTTCAGGGGGCCCCGCGCAAAGAACATTCTGCTTTTTTTAAAAATTATATTAAAAAAAAAAAAGCTGGCTCTGGCTGCTGCCGCGGCCTCCGCGGCAAAATGGAGTGTCCCGCGGGGCCCCCTCTCCTCGCTGAGCCTCTCTGCAAGGGCTTTCAGATTCGCGAAGGGAGAGTGTCTGTCTCCCTCGCGTCTCTGTTAAGCCCGCAGGGGCTAATGGGAAATTTCCCATCTGCCCCTTTAGACGCGAGGGGCTGATGGGAAATTTCCCATTAGCCCCTGCGGGCTTAACAGAGATGCGAGGGAGACACTCTCCCTTCGCGAATCTGAAAGCCCGTGCAGAGAGGCTCAGCGAGGAGAGGGGGCCCCGCGGGACGGTCAATGCTGCCGCGGCGGGCAGCGGTAGCAGCCAGAGCCAGGTTTTTTTTAAAATTTGCCATAAGCCGATGGGGGGGGGTGTTAAGACTGGGGCTGGGCTGGGCTGGGCTGGGCTGGGGGGGTGTTAAGACTGGTGCTGGGCTGGGCTGGGGGGTGTTAAGACTGGTGCTGGGCTGGGCTGGGGGGGTGTTGACTGGTGCTGTGCTGTGCTGGGCTGGGGGGGTGTTAAGACTGGGGCGGGGCTGGGCTGGGGGGGCTGTTAAGACTGGGGCTGGGCTGGGCTGGGGGGGTGTTATGTCTAAGACTGGTGCTGGGCTGGGGGGGCGGGAAGAGTGGGACTGGTGGTGGGCTGGGGGGGGCTGTGAAGACTGGGGCTGGGCTGGGGGGGGGGTGTTAAGACTGGGGCTGGGCTGGGCTGGGCTGGGGGTGTTAAGACTAAGACTGGTGCTGGGCTGGGGGGGGTGTTAAGACTGGACTGGACTGGGGCTGGGCTGGGGGGGTGTTAAGACTGGGGCTGGGGCTGGGCTGGGCTGGGGGGTGTTAAGACTGGGGCTGGGCTGGGCTGGGCTGGGGGGGTGTTAAGACTGGGGCTGGGCTGGGCTGGGCTGGGGGGGTGTTAAGACTGGGGCTGGGCTGGGCTGGGCGGGGTGTTAAGGCTGGTGCTGGGCTGGGCTGGGCTGGGGGGTTGTTAAGACTGGGGCTGGGCTGGGCTGGGCTGGGCTGGGGGGGTGTTAAGACGGGCTGGGCTGGGCTGGGCTGGGGGGGTGTTAAGGCGGGGCTGGGCTGGGCTGGGCGGGGCTGTTAAGACGGGCTGGGCTGGGCTGGGCTGGGGGGGGTGTTAAGACTGGTGCTGGGCTGGGCTGGGGGTTGTTAAGACTGGGGCTGGGCTGGGCTGGGGGGGTGTTAAGACTGGTAATGGGCTGGGGGGGGGTTAAGTCTGGTAATGGGCTGTGGGCTGATGGGGGCTGTCTGGAAATGGGGTGATGGGGGGTTAAGACTGGTAATGGGCTGGGGAGTGCTAGGACAGATAATGGGCTGGGGGGGCTAGGACTGGTAATGGGCTGTGAGCTGTTGGGGGGTTAGGACTGGTAATGGGCTATGGGGGGGTTAAGACTGGTAATGGGCTGTGGGCTGATGGGGGCTGTCTGGAAATGGGGTGATGGGGGGGTTAGGACTGGTAATGGGCTATGGGGGGGTTAAGACTGGTAATGGGCTGTGGGCTGATGGGGGCTGTCTGGAAATGGGGTGATGGGGGGGTTAGGACTGGTAATGGACTGGGGGGGTTAAGACTGGTAATGGGCTGTGGGCTGATGGGGGCTGTCTGGAAATTGGGTGATGGGGGGTTAGGGCTGGTAATGGGCTGGGGGGGTTAAGACTGGTAATGGGCTGTGGGCTGATGGGGCTGTCTGGAAATGGGGTGATGGGGGGTTAGGACTGGTAATGGCTATGGGGGGATTAGGACTGATAATGGGCTATGGGGGGGCTAGGACAGGACATGGGCTGATGGGGAGGGGTTAGGACGAGGTGGGCTGATGTGGTTCGGACTGGTAATGGGCTGTGGGCTGATGGGAAGGGGGTTAGGACTGGCACTGAGCTATGGGGGCGGACTGGAAATGGGCTGATGGGGTTAAGACTGGAAGTGGGCTGATGAGGGGTTAGGACTGGTAATGGGTTATAGGGGGGCTTAAACTGAAAATGGGGTGATGGGGGGTTAGGACTGGAAGTGGGTTGATGGGGGGCTAGGACTGGTACTGGAAATGGGCTGTTGGAGGGAGCTAAGATTGGAAATGGGCTGTGGTGGGGGCTTGAATTGAAATGGACTCATGGAGGGGCTAGAACTGGAAGTAGGCTCATGGGGGGGCTTGGACTGGAATTGGGCTGAGTGGAGTGGAGCTAGCATTTGACATGGGCTGATGGTGGGGCTAGGAAATGACTAGAAATGGGCTGATGGGGGGCTAGGATTGGAAATGAGCTGATGAAGGGACTCAGACTGAAAATGGATGGGGGAGTTAGGACTGGAAATGGGTTGATGGGGGGTAGGACTGGAAATGGACTGATGCAGGGACTAGAAGGGAATGGATGCTGGGTGAGACTGGAACTAGAAGGGAGCTGATGTTGGGGGAGGATTAGAATGGGATGGGGCTGGGAGAGTAAAATGGAGAGGGAAAAAATATTTTGTGTGGGAGGGATGAAAAATCTACAATTGGCCGGTTATTGGAGAGTAAGTGGGGATTGAGGATGGAGGGGTAAAATTTGTGTGGATGAAATAGGAATGAGGAAAGAGCAAAAGGAGAAAGATTAGTATGTTAAAGCAGATGTAGAGAGAGAGAATGGAAAAAAAAACTAGAAGAGAGAAGAAAGAACAAATGGACAGCAGACGATGGAGAGTTAGCAGAAAACATGAAGAAACCAGAAGAAAGTGGCTGGAGCAATTGCAACTGAAAAAAAAATGCACAAAGGTAGAAAGATATCTCTTTATTTTGAATTTATTAACTGGAATATGAAAGCTCTGGGAAATGTGCATCATTAACGTCTGCGCTTTGTTTGGTACAAGAGGAAATTAATTTATAGTTTTATTTCTACAGTGTTGTTGTACATTCCAAGTTTGGCTTTTGGGGTTCCCAGTTTAATTATTGCCTTCCTGTTTCTAAATTGTGATTCCTTGTTTGATGATGGTCTATGTTCTGCATGTGTAACTGAGCTGAGGTATTCTGTTTATGCAATTCCTATTTGACATTGCCACTTGTTCTCTTTCCCCAGTATTCTCTGAAATGTATTGGTTTAATATTTGCAGTGTTGCCTTTTGATAGGTAGGGTATAGTGCTTTGTGAGTCCTGGTAATGCTGTCAGGATATGGCGGGTTTGCTATGGGTTCTAAATGGGCAGCGTTTGTAGTAGTTCCTAATGTGCCTGGCGGTTGGCACTGGATTATAGTAATGTAGAAATCTTTTAGTCTTTCTTTATCCATACCCTCATTAAGAGACATGTTTACCAAAAAGTTAGTGTATGGTAACATTATGCAAATATTTATGCAAATAAGGCCACTTATGCAAATGAGGCCCCGCACCGAGTCTCCGCACATGGCCCCGCACCCCCCTTGGGCCGCCCCTGGGTGCATACAGTTCGAATGCTCTGTTAGAGGTTTGTTGGTTGAACTTAGTTCGTTCGTGGGGGATAGTGAGTGTTGCTGGTGGTCTGTCTGGTTGGCCTGTTGAGGGTAGGCTGAGGTAGTAGCGTCCGGAGTTGGGAGGTCTGCGTTTGATGGAGGGCTTTGTGGATAAGTAGGAGAGATTTGTATTTAATCCTTGCTTCAAGGGGGAGGATGTGAAGTTATTTGTACCTTGGAATGACCCCAACTGACAATGAATAAATAAATAAATATACAGACAGACACAAAACTCAAGACAAGCACAGGCAAAAAAGTCTGACCAAACCAGGATGCTAGGGCAAAGGCTTGCAGTGTAGTTGCTCTCAGCAAGACAGAGCAGCAAAAGAGGGCTGAGCACACGTGCACAGAGAGGAAAAGGACCCAACAGTGCCTCTGTAGAAAGGGAGGGGATAGTCCACTCCACCTTCTGCACACACTCAGGTAAATTAGGAAATAGGCAGAATCAGCACAAATGGCCCGAGAAATTCAAAAAAACCCAATGAAAACAGGATAGGCCTGAGTTAGAATTTGAACTTAGCCTCTTACAATGGAAAAACCAGATAGTCGAAAATGGCATTATTTTAATCATATGTGCGTATAAGGGCCTCGTCTCCTATTCCCAACTCTTAGCATCTGCGCCCTTCTCCTACCATGCCTGTACTTCTAAAAGAGCAGCAGGTTGTGTTCTCACTCCCGACCCTTTGCCCGTTCTCTGCTGGCTCTAGCTGCTGGTACCATGCAGGAGTTGAAATTGGAGAGAAACTGCTTTCTGTGTCACGCAAGAAACAGGAAATAGTTGCTTTCCTGTAATGCTGTGGCCAGAGCCAGCAAATATCAGTCAGAGCATCGGGAGTGAGAACAGAACCTGCTGCTCTGTGGGGAACTTAGAGGTACAGGTAACATAGAAGAAGAGGGCCGATGCTGGTCGGGAAATTTTGGTGTGGCCAGGACTCAGGTGGCCCACCTGCCCCCACCATTCTAATGCCTATGCTGCATGCAACTTCTTTGAATGGAAGCTATGAAATCTTAAATTGTTCTATTCAGTCATATCTAGTTTTCTCTGTCACATGGTCTGATGCATTAGTATGTGAGTGTCCCATCGTTAAGAGTCTACTGACCATAGCAAGGGCATGAGAGGGGGTTATAGAAATTTTTTATAAATGCAGGCACAGTATGCTCTCAGATCAGCTTTCAGTAGCTTATTGCTATCAAAACTTTATTAACGAAGAAAAAGACCTCAGTACTGCGGCATTGGTGCAAACCTGCACTCGTACCAGTGTGTCCATCACTTACATCAAAGCTCCTACAAACCTCCAGCAGGGATACTCAAAGGCATTTACATGAGAACATAAGATATGCCATACTGGGTCAGACCAAGGTCCATCAAGCCCTGTATCCTGTTTCCAACAGTGGCCAATCTAGGTCACAAGTACCTAGCAGTTTCCCCGAAGGACACAGGTTCCACACTGCTTGTATTATGACAAACAGTGTATTTCCTGGGTTCCCTTTAATAATGGTTTATGGACCTTTCCTCCAGGAACTTGTCCAGACCTTTTTAAAACCCGGCTACACTAACAGTCCCTCACTTGCTTTGCAGCTTGTCATGCTGTGAGGGCTTGTGTGCATCAGTGATGCTAAGCTATTAGTAGCTTAGCTACTGGCAGGATCTCCCAAGATAGATAGTCTCAGCTGAGGTGCCAGACTAAGACAAACCACCCATCTGGGCATCAGCAGAATGAGATGGTGTTGTAAGTGGAGGATCATATTTCTGTAACAAATGCAACAACATTGAAATTAACTGCACGGAAGAAAGGCTTGGCAAATCTATTTCTGTATCTTGCCATGAAAACCCAATGGATAGTCACAAAACAAATTACACTATAGTGCTGTAAAGTGAGACCCCCAGATTGGAAGGCACTCAAAATGGCTACTGGGGATGAGCTGAAGACTTCTCAGAGTAAAGCCAGTATTTATGATGTGGTTGGATCTTCTGATGTAGCTGCGCATGAAAAGAGAGTCAGAAGTTGCAAAGATGTCTTACATATTGGGACATGGAATGTACGAAGCATGAACCAAGGGAAGTTGGAGGTGGTCAAGAATGAAATGGAACATGTACAACTCAATCTGTTGGGTGTCAATGAACTGAAATGGACTGACTTTGGGCACTTTGCATCTGTTGATCACATGGTCTTCTATGTTGGAAATGAAAGACAAAAAAGAAATGGTGTTTCATTTATAATTAAGAAGAAACTTGCAAGAACTGTAATGAAATACAATGCAGTCAGTGAACGCTTAATTTCTATTCGTCTACAAGGAAAGCCCATCAACACAACTATAATTCAGGTATATGCCCCAACAATAGCTGCAGAAGAAGAAGACGTTGATGAGTTCTATGAACAAGTACACGCTGAAATTGACAGAACATGCAAACAGGATATCCTGATAGTCATGGGTGACTGGAACGCAAAAGTTGGCAACAAAGAAGAAGGCAAAGTGGTTGGAAAATATGGACTTGGCAAAGAAATTAAGCTGGAGTAAGACTGATAGAATTCTGCAAGACCAACAATCTATTAGTCTCAAACACCTTCTTCCAGCAACACAAGCGCCGACTGTATACGTGGATTGTACAAAAATCCAATTGAGTACATCTGTGGAAGACAATGATGGAAAACCTCGATAGCATCAACAAAGACAAAACCTGGAGCTGACTGTGGTATAGATCACCAACTACTAGTATGCAAACTCAAGCTAAAGTTGAAAAAGAGCAGGCCACTCATGAATGTAACAAAATATGACCCTGAGAATATACCACTGAAATTTAAAGACTACCCGAAAAATCAATTTGCTGCTTTAGATACAAATGACAAAGTTTCAGAAGAGTTATGGGATGACATAAAGAAGGTTGTGTTGGATGAAAGTGAGAAGTTTCTATATAAGGTGAAAAAAGCAAAAACGTCCAAAATGGATGACTGAAGAAACTCTGAAAATTGTCCAGAAACACAGAGAAGCTAAAGTCAGAAGAGAAAGAGAGGTAATTGCAGAACTCAACAGAAATTTCTAATGTGCAGCAAGATAAGACAAGGAGAAGTACTGCAATAAGACATGCAAGGAAATAGAATCAGAAGTTATTATAGGAAGAAGAAGATTGGCTTTTCTAAAGCTACGAGAGTTAAAGAAAAAAATTCCAGCCTCAAATTGGAATGTTACAAGATGTTCAAGGATCCATGTTGAATAAAGCTGAGAAGATCAAGAAAAGGTGGAAAGTCATTATACCATAAAGATCAAGTGGACCAACAGCTATTTCAACCTGTACTTTATGATCAGAAACCATTAGTGATAAAAGAAGAAGTCGAAGCAGCATTGAAAGCCTTATCAAAGAACAAAGCATCGGGCATTGATTGCATTCCCATTGAAGTATTACAGCAATCGGATGAAGCTGTTACCATACTTACAAGGCTCTGCCAGGAAAATTGGAAGACAAATTCATGGCCAACAGACTGGAAAAGATCTGTGTTTATACCAATATTGAAGAAGGGTGACCCGACTGGCTGTGGAAATTATCACACAATTGCTCTGGTTCCACATGCCAGCAAGATTCTACTCAAGATCATTCAGCAGAGACTACAACCATACCTTGTCACACCGCCCCCCTGGTGGCACTGGGATGTCACAGCAGGGAGGGTGGACACAAAAATATTTTATGGTGTAGTTTAGCTCAAAGACAGGGCCCAGGTTTTTATAGTCCTGGTAGCATTCTGGGTAACGAAAGCTCCAAAGAATATAACAGTCCGAGTGTAGGGAGAATAAAGACTTTTATTTCCCGTTTTGCAAATAGGTTCAATAGCTCAGAATTTACATCAACACAAAAATGTCCTTCAGGTTGAAAGAAAAAGAAACATGAACTGAGTTAGACCTGTTAACTTCACAGCAGTACTATAAGAAACACAGATTCAAACCTTCCCCCAGACCACAGCTCTACTCCTCGGCTAAGGGCTCAAAGCTTTCTGCCAGGCAATAGCTGCAATCCATCTCGGGGTCCGAAAGGTCATCCGGGAATTCCACCTGCATTGGTTCACAGTCAGGAATATCTAGTGGCTCGCATTCAGGCTTTTTATATAATGTTTGTATGATGTCCCAATGCGCTGCATCCAAAGGTAAGCCTTGGTTTTGTACACCTCTAGAGTGAGGACAGTTTCGCTCGCCTACTGCTCTTTTACTAGAGAGTTTCTTGTTTGGCACAGGTTTGTATTTTGTAGCACAAATAGTTCTAGAAGGACAGCATTCCTCTAGGCCCTGCTCCTCCTGCGTCACAGCATTCATAAAATCACAATCAGTAAAATAGTGATTACCTTTCCTTTTGGGTTTATCACGGCCAAGTGAGGGTTGATGCTTGTTCCTGCTGTGGTTTGGCTTCTCTGACACCAAGGTAGGCCTCCAGTTCTCCGGCCGGTCTTCTGCTGGGGTTAAGCCACACTCGCACCACAGCTTCTTTCTCTCTGGGCCAAGAATGTTACCTTTCAAAGTAACTCTTTCACCTCCTTCTTGGTTACTCCTCGTTGTGTCTTTCAAAGGTTGCCGGCCTCTGCCAGACTCAGGTCCAGGACTCTCTGGCACAGTCCTTCTCCTTCCAGGGTTAGCTTCTTCTTTGTATCTTTCCCACTTGGAAAGCGTATCCTCTCCCCTCTTGGGATATTTGAAGCGGATTCCTTCACCTGGTTCTGCTGAGTCTGCTGGGCAGGTTCCTTCTGTCAGGACTCCTATTCCCTGGTCCTTCTCTCCTTCCAGGAAAGCTCTCCTTTTTCCTTCCAGGGTTAGCTTCCTTCCTGTGTCTCCTGTGTCTGGGCTTTTAAAAGGAATTCTTCCCTTTCTGGATTGGGTGCAGGCCGGTATTGCATCATTGGCTCTGGGGTGTGGCTCCTCAGTCCTCCAAAGGTCCCTCTTGCTCCCCCTATATGGCTCCTCGTGATGCTGCAGCCGGTGTCTGCCTCTTTTTCCTAAGTTAAAAGCATTTTCTTCTGTCTGTAGAGGGTCTGCAGTACCACATATCCCCCCTCTTAAAATATGACAGGTTGGTGAAGCCTCTTCCACACAGCACGGAATACGCGACATTGCGTCCGCATTAAAGTGTAGTTTCCCAGCTCGGTGCTCTATTCGGAAATCATAAGGCTGCAAAGCCATATACCATCTGGTCAATCTGTTATTTTCGTTCTTCATGGTATGTAACCACTTCAGAGGGGCATGGTCGGTTATGAGGACAAATTTCTTCCGTTGGCATATGGAGAGTTCTTCCCCCATCTTGGGTATGGAGCCTTCCTTACAATCCTCTATTTGAGGGCCAAGGTCCTCTTCTGGGTGGTCGTTTCCTACGGCCACGAAGCCTGCCATCTCTGCCCTCCCGGTGGAGCCGAAACCATCCGTTCCTCGGCTAGTGGGAGCCAGCATGGCGACTTCTTCCAGGCTGGGGAAACCCACTCGCTCACAAATTAATTGAGCTATCCTGTCCCCTACTTGAATTTTGAAATCTTCCTCCGAAAAGTTGCAGAGGAGTACTTTCAAGACGCCCCTGTAGTCAGGGTCCACTACTCCTGCAGCTACATCCAGGCTGTGTTTAGCAGCCAGTCCGGATCGTGGAGCTATTCTTCCATAACACCCCGGAGGTATTTCTATTTGTAGATCTGTACTAACTAACTTGCGTCCTTGCCGCGGGATGAGCTGGCTTTCAGCGCTATAAAGGTCGTAGCCGGCGGCTTGTGCTGAAGCTCTTTGCGGGCAACGGGCTTTTTCGGAAGTTCTGCAAAATTTCATAAAAAACATTTTAGGCACCTCCCGCCATTCCTTTTCTTGATTTTTCTTCGGTTTTTCCCACAGAGGGCTAGGAACCATGGGGTTCGTAGTCGCAGCTAGGCTGTTTCACTGGGCGATGGAGGGATCGGACGGCTTAGACCGTGACTCCGGGTTATCCACAGACTCATGCCAACTACAGGTGGAATGTGGGATTATTGGTGGAGATAAGCCCTCTTTAAGGCTCCTCCTGAACTGCGGCCAGTCGCGACCCAATACTAATTCTTGGGGCAATTTCGGCACGACTGCTACCAGCATTTCTTTCTTTATTCCCAAGCCTTTGACCCATAGCCTATAGAGCCTTCTCCTTTGCTGCCCCTACCCTCTGGAATGAAATCCCATTAACCCTCCGCACGATAAAGGACCTTCACCAATTCAAAAAAGAACTAAAAACATACCTTTTTACAAAACACTTTGAGATCCCCTACCAACAAAAAACTTCTCCAATACAACACACACAAACACATCCACAGTTCCCAAGACAGAACAAATGATTAAACAGAAGAAAGACACTTACTCTACTTTACTATACCCAACAGGCAAAGACTTACACAAACAAACGGTTATATCACTATTGTAAATAACTACCGGTAACTCAATTATGTTATGCTCCATGCATTATGACCTGTACATAGTTTGAAAAATGTTATTCTAGTTAAAGTTCAAAACATGTTCAATGTAACAAAACGTGTATATAGTCAACACATGTTCCATGTAAAATATACGGAAGTGTATTCATTTTTGTTCAATGTGAACCGCCCCTGATCTCTGGAAGGGGCGGTATAGAAAAAACTGTTAAATAAATAAATAAATAAATATAGAGAGGATAGCTTGTGGCTGCCCCGTGAATACATTTTATCTTAACACGGCCTTCTGGATATTCAGGAACTGATCCTCCCTGGCCTCTAATCACAGACCATAACTTTTGGGACATCATCATTTGATTAGCGCCTGAATCCAGAAGCGCCCTTACGTCCACTCCATGTATTTGTACAGTTAACACAAATCCTTCTCGGACTGTCTTTGGGGCCTCCCCCACAAGAGCAGTGCGAGCATAACAATCATTCCTTAAATGTCCCATTTTACCACAGGAAAAACAGCGCTTAACCTTTTCCCTATCTGGAGGGTTATTAATTCTTACATTGCCATATACTGGTCGGGAAGGGCTCCCTACTTTCCGGGCTTCCATACCTATTGCTGCTTTAGGGTTACCCATCCTATGTTGGGTGACTTTCTCAGCCTCTAGGTACCTCTCGGTAAGGGTTATTGCTTCTGTAGTGGTACAGCAATTTTGTAACATTAGATAGTTCTGTACCCTACTGGGCACCGCTGTCATGTATTGTTCTAATACCACGGCGTCCATTAGTGTCTCTATGTTTTTCCTTTCTGGCTGTAGCCACTTGTACGCTAAGCTCCTGATTCTGTAACCAAGGGCTTTTGGCATTTCGTCCGCCCTAAGGGTAGTAGCCCTGAACATTTTATTGTAGGTCAATGGGGTAAGCCCTAGGCGATCCCTAATTGCTAGCACTACCTCTTCATAGGTGTTGGCTAAGGCAGGCGGCATTGACCGGTAAGCAGCCAGTGCCTCGCCCGTAAGGGACGCTGCGAGACGTATTGACCATTGTTCAGGCGGCCAATTAGCTGAACTAGCTATTCTTGTAAAGGAGTCTAGAAAATCGTCCACATTATCATCAGGACTCAATTTTCCTACCACCAAATCATGACATGTCCATTGTCCAACCCCTTGGTTGTTTAGACCAGTCGCACTCGACTTCTCGGCATTGACCCTTGCGATCTCTTCCTTTTGCTGAGCCAACCAGCTTTCCATAGTTTGTAAAACTGGTGCTTGCTGGGCTTGCATGGCCTGCAATGTTGGGCCTGATTCTTCAGCGCCACCTCTGCTTGTTTGTCAAACTGGTGGGCCATCCATGCGCATAGCTCTCTTGGCTCCATGGTGCACCTGCAAGGATAGAAAAAGAGAAACAACCAAGTGCGGTTCCCTAAACTTTTTTTCCCCCTTTTTTTTTTTTTTTTTTTTTTAAACTTCCTCCGGTGTCCGACACTAGACAGGCTCAATTACATTTTACCTGAGTTTAGTGTGTAATCAGCATGGGAATGGAAGTTGCTGTTGCTCGCCACAGTTCTCTGCTTGAGGAATCGGCAACAGGATTTTCCTTGTTCAGGATTTCCCCAATCCGTTCCGGGTTTTCAGCTACTCCGCTCCGGGTCTTTTCTCCTCCGGTCCAGTTTCTCCAGCTGATCCACTCTGGATTTTAGGGATTTTTTTTTTTTTCTCAGCAGCACAACCAAGACTTTTCCTTTTTTTCAGGAGTTTTAAGCTTCTTTTCTTTTTGGCGTTGACGTACGTTCTGGGCAAAAAATCCAATAACTATGCCATTTTATGTCACACCGCCCCCCTGGTGGCACTGGGATGTCACAGCAGGGAGGGTGGACACAAAAATATTTTATGGTGGAATTTAGCTCAAAGACAGGGCCCAGGTTTTTATAGTCCTGGTAGCCTTCTGGGTAACGAAAGCTCCAAAGAATATAACAGTCCGAGTGTAGGGAGAATAAAGACTTTTATTTCCCGTTTTGCAAATAGGTTCAATAGCTCAGAATTTACATCAACACAAAAATGTCCTTGCTTCAGGTTGAAAGAAAAAAGAAACATGAACTGAGTTAGACCTGTTAACTTCACAGCAGTACTATAAGAAACACAGATTCAAACCTTCCCCCCAGAGCACAGCTCTACTCCTCGGCTAAGGGCTCAAAGCTTTCTGCCAGGCAATAGCTGCAATCCATCTCGGGGTCCGAAAGGTCATCTGGGAATTCCACCTGCATTGGTTCACAGTCAGGAATATCTAGTGGCTCGCATTCAGGCTTTTTATATAATGTTTGTACGATGTCCCAATGCGCTGCATCCAAAGGTAAGCCTTGGTTTTGTACACCTCTAGAGTGAGGACAGTTTCTCTCGCCTACTGCTCTTTTACTAGAGAGTTTCTTGTTTGGCACAGGTTTGTATTTTGTAGCACAAATAGTTCTAGAAGGACAGCATTCCTCTAGGCCAGTGATGGCTAACCTTTTTGAGCCCGAGTGCCCAAACTGCCGCACAAAACCAAAGAATTTCCTCAAAGTGCCAGCACGTCATTTGCATAAGTGGTCTTATTTGCATAAATATTTGCATAATGTTATCATACACTAACTTTTAGTAAACATGTCTCTTAATGAGTGTATGGATAAAGAAAGACTAAAAGATTTCTACATTACTATAATCCAGTGCCAACCGCCAGGCACATTAGGAACTACTACAAACGCTGCCCATTTAGAACCCATAGCAAACCCGCCGTATCCTGACAGCATTACCAGGACTCACAAAGCACCATACCCTACCTATCAAAAGGCAACACTGCAAATATTAAACCAATACATTTCAGTGAATACTGGGGAAAGAGAACAAGTGGCAACGTCAAATAGGAATTTCCTCTTGTACCAAACAAAGCGCAGATGTTAATGATGCACATTTCCCAGAGCTGACATATTCCAGTTAATAAATTCAAAATAAAGAGATATCGTTCTACCTTTTGTGCATTTTTTTTCAGTTGCAATTGGTCCAGCCATTTTCTTCTGGTTTCTTCATGTTTTCTGCTAACTCTCCATCGTCTGCTGTCCATTTGTCCTTTCTTCTCTCTTCTAGTTTTTTTTCCATTCTCTCTCTCTCTCTACATCTGCTTTAACATACTAATCTTTCTCCTTTTGCTCTTTCCTCATTCCTATTTCATCCACACAAATTTTACCCCTCCATCCTCAATCCCCAATTACTCTCCCAATACCTGGCCAATTGTAGATTTTTCATCCCTCCTACACAAAATATTTTTCCCCTCTCCATTTTACTCTCCCAGCCCCATCCCATTCTAATCCTCCCCCAACATCAGCTCCCTTCTAGTTCCAGTCTCACCCAGCATCCATTCCCTTCTTCAAGCCCCCCACTTCCCCTCAGCCCATTTCCATTCCAAGCCCCGTCCCCAACAGCTATTTGCAGTTCAAGCCCCCTTCCACTCAGCCCATTTCCAGTCCTAGCAACCCCCCCAACCCATTACCAGTCCTAGCCCCCATAGCCCACTCCCAGTCCTAATCCTACCAGCCCATTTCCAGTCCTAACCTCCCCATCAGCCCACTCCCAGTCCTAATCCCCCATCACTCAATTTTTAGTTTAAGCCCCCCCAGCGCCTATCACCACTCCTAACCCCCCCCAGCGCCCATCACCACTCCTACCCCCCCAGCCCAGCGCCCATCACCACTCCTAACCCCCCAGCCAGCCCAGTGCCCATCACCACTCCTAACCCCCCCCAGCCAGCCCAGTGTCCATCACCACTCCTAACCCCCCAGCCCAGTGCCCATCACCACTCCTAACCCCCCACCCCAGCCCATCACCACTCCTAACCCCCCCAGCCAGCCCAGTGCCCATCACCACTCCTAACCCCCCAGCCAGCCCAGTGTCCATCACCACTCCTAACCCCCCAGCCAGTGCCCATCACCACTCCTAACCCCCCCCACCCCAGCCCATCACCACTCCTAACCCCCTCCAGCCCAGCCCAGCCCATCACTACTCCTAACCCCCCCAGCCCAGCCCAGCCAATCACCACTCCTAACCCCCCCAGCCCAGCCCAGCCCATCACCACTCCTAACCCCCCCAGCCCAGCCCAGCCTCCCCCAGCCCAGCCCATCACCACTCCTAACCCCCCCAGCCCAGCCCAGCCCATCACCACTCCTAACCCCCCCCAGCCCAGCCCAGCCCATCACCACTCCAGTCAGACGCGCTGCAGTCAGACGCGCCGGCTTGCAGAGCGCGAAGGGAAGAGTTTCCCTTTCGCTGCTCTGTTAAGCCCGCGGGGGCTGATGGGAAGTTCCCATCAGCCCCCCGCGGGCTTAACAGAGTCGCGAAAGGGAAACTCTTCCCTTCGCGCTCTGCAAGCCGGCGCGTCTGACTGCAGCTCCAAAGAGAGAGCTGCGACGGGGAGGACAGGCTCTGCTCTGCCGGGTGGGTACTGGGGGGCCCCGCGGCACGCTCGATTCTGCCGCGGCGGCCCCGACAACGGCAGCAGACAGGGTTGTTTTTTTTTTTTTCGATTGCGAACCTTCCCGCGTGCCAGCTGCAAGGCCTTCGCGTGCCACAGCTGGCACACGTGCCATAGGTTCGCCATCGCTGCTCTAGGCCCTGCTCCTCCTGCATCACAGCATTCATAAAATCACAATCAGTAAAATAGTGATTACCTTTCCTTTTGGGTTTATCACGGCCAAGTGAGGGTTGATGCTTGTTCCTGCTGTAGTTTGGCTTCTCTGACACCAAGGTAGGCCTCCAGTTCTCCGGCCGGCCTTCTGCTGGGGTTAAGCCACACTCGCACCACAGCTTCTTTCTCTCTGGGCCAAGAATGTTACCTTTCAAAGTAACTCTTTCACCTCCTTCTTGGTTACTCCTCGTTGTGTCTTTCAAAGGTTGCCAGCCTTTGCCAGACTCAGGTCCAGGACTCTCTGGCACAGTCCTTCTCCTTCCAGGGTTAGCTTCTTCTTTGTATCTTTCCCACTTGGAAAGCGTATCCTCTCCCCTCTTGGGATATTTGAAGCGGATTCCTTCACCTGGTTCTGCTGAGTCTGCTGGGCAGGTTCCTTCTGTCAGGACTCCTATTCCCTGGTCCTTCTCTCCTTCCAGGAAAGCTCTCCTTTCTCCTTGCAGGGTTAGCTTCCTTCCTGTGTCTCCTGTGTCTGGGCTTTTAAAAGGAATTCTTCCCTTTCTGGATTGGGTGCAGGCCGGTATTGCATCATTGGCTCTGGGGTGTGGCTCCTCAGTCCTCCAGAGGTCCCTCTTGCTCCCCCTATATGGCTCCTCGTGATGCTGCAGCCGGTGTCTGCCTCTTTTTCCTAAGTTAAAAGCATTTTCTTCTGTCTGCAGAGGGTCTGCAGTACCACAACCTGGAATGAGAACTGCCTGAAGTGCAAGCAGGGTTCAGGAAAGGGCGAGGAACAAGAGACATTATCGCAGATGTGAGATGGATCCTTGAAAGGCAAAAGAATACCAAAAGGATATCCATATGTGTTTGATTGACTACAGTAAAGCTTTTGACTGTGTAAACCATGAGAAACTCTGGGCCACATTAAGAAGCATGGGTATACCAGAACACCTGATTGTTCTCTTGCAAAACCTTTACATTGATCAAGAAGCAACAGTTCAAACGGAACTAGGAGAAACAGAATGGTTTAAAATCACCAAAGGTGTACAACAAGGCTGTATATTTTCCCCCTACCTCTTTAATTTATATGCAGAGCAAATCATCAGAGAAGCAGGACTGGAGTGGAGGAGTGGCCTAGTGGTTGGGGCAAGGTACTTCAGGCCGGAAGGTCGGGGGTTCAAATCCCAGTAGAGGACAGCAACCTTGGGCCGGAAGGACTGGGGTTTCTAGTCCCACAGGTGCTCCTTGTGGTCTTGGGCAAGCCACTTAACCCTCCACAGCCCATGTTCCCTGTAAAATAGTTATCTCCAAGTTATAAAGCCCTGTTCAATGTAATTTCAGTTTGTTCATTGTAAACCGCACTGATGCAGAATAGCGCGGTATATAAGAGAATGTAAATAAATAAAAATATATGAAAAAACAACCGAGGTGTGAAGATTGGTGGAAGACTCATCAACAACTTTCGCTGTGCTGATGATACCACATTTTTGGCTAAAAGTGAAGACAATTTGAAACATTTGCTTCTCAAGATCAAGGAATATAATCTTAAAATGGGTCTGCACCTTAATGTTAAGAAGACAAAGATCCTGACAACTGGCAAAATCAATGTTCATCATTGATGAAGAAGAAATAAAAATAGTTGACAGCTTTAACTAACTTGGATCAACAATTAATAAAGAAATGACTAGCAGTCAAGAAATCCAATGACTTATTGCTCTTGGTAGAATGACTATGAAGGACCTATACAAGATTCTCAAGAGCAGAGATGTCTCTCTCCGTACAAAGATTTGACTTGTCCAGAACATAGTATTTTCAATAACATTATATGGATGTGAAAGTTGGACAGTGAAAAAGATAGACAGGAAGAAAATTAATGCATTTGAATTATAGTGCTGGTGATGAATACTGTGTATACCGTGGACTGACCGAAGAACAAACCAGTCAGTACTAGAGGAGAACAAACCTAAGCTTTCCTTAGAAGCTCACATGAGAAGACTTTGACTTTCATACTGTGGACATATCATGCGAAGAGAGAGATCATTGGAGAAAGACATAATGCTTGGCAAGGTAGAAGGTCACCGTAAAAGAGGAAGGCCGGCAATGAGATGGATCGATACAATAACAGCAGCTATGGACACCACTCTATCAACAATGAAACACTTGGCTGAAGGTCAACTATCCAGAGGGTCACCAGGAGTCGACATCGACTCGACAGCACTTAACATCAACAACACACTAACAGCTTTTACTACATCCTCCGGTAACGAATTCCAGAGTTTGATTACACATTGAGTGAAAAATATTTTCTCTTATTAGTCTTAAATAGGTTACACTGTAGCTTGTGATAAGGAAGCTTATCATAGTTCAGGAGGGAGCTATAAAAGAGGTGAATTGGCTCTGAACAAGCAACCTGTCTTTGCTGGTAGAAATACTAAAACAGAAAGTTTTCATAAAAGACTACCAGTCCCAGAATGCACCAGGTTACAAACAGCCTCTAGAAGAGCTGAAGTGGGGAAACGTGTGTTCAATCAGGAGAGCTATGAGGTAATCCCCAATCACTCATCTCCAAGGGCAGGGCTTGATTCAGCACACCTGGGCTGTGCTAGGGTGGAGTGTCCCTCTAAGCACGTTAAAAGTAAAGGATATTCTACACAGAGAGAGAGCAGACAGAACCGGAACTCGGAGAACCAGGAGAACAAGGAGAGACAGAAGCAGAAGCCATTAGAGAAAGAAGAGAGAAGACTACAACAGCAGAAGCAACGTGGAAGGAAGAAGAGAGACATCTTGGAGGTCTAAAGAAGGAGCCCACAGCGGTACGTGTGTTAGGAGTGATTCCAGAGGCAAGCATACTCCATTGGACTGGAGGAAGCCAGAGGAGTGGGGTTATAGAGCCAGGAACTCCCAAACGGCACCTTTGAAGGAGACGGCTGCATTTGGAAGGGGCCCTAAGACCGGTGCAAGAAGGTATGTGAAGAGAGACCCAGTGTCCAGGGATCTTGATTGGAAGGCTGGACATAAAAGCTGGACTACTTACTGGCCAGGATACCAGGAGAGGAAACCTAACAGCAAGGGAAGCTCAAGTATGAACTTTGATCTATGCCCTAGCTCTTCTCCAGGAAGACAGCAGGGAAACAAATATTATCCTGAGAGTGATCAATTAAGGAATTCCTCTGAGCCAGACCATGATATTGATTCCATGATATTTGAGGAAGAAGGAGATATATCAAATGATCAGAATGAATACATGGATTGCTCTCTGTCTAGGCTGCTGTTTTTAAAGTACTTTCTCACTAATACAACAACCACCAAAAGGAACTGTAACTTGTTCTTTTATCTACCCAGAAAAGTCTCTGCAAGAAAGCTTTAGGGTAGGATTGAGCCACGTAGAGAGAGTGAACCAGCAAAGCGGTTTGCAGCTGGCTAATTATTGGTAATTGAGCCAGGCACAAGTGCACGTGAGCTCTGGAAGGAAACTTCTTTTTTTTGTGTGTGTAAATAGAAGAAAGTTATCCTTGATAAAGAACAGTTTTTTTTGTTACTTTTGGGTTTTGTTTTTGCCTTTTGGAGGACTGCTAAGAAGGTCATTAGCAGAAGCCATCAAAAAGACCTTTTCTGTTTCCCATCAAGGTCTTTATTGATTTATTGCTTAAGAAGTTCAGTTACCTTATGTCACCGCCTCGTCCTCCCTAGGCGGTTGCCTAGGTGTATGAAGCAGTGAGAGTCTTTATTTATAAGAGTGCCTATGGTTGTAGTTGTGTAAATGGCAAATAATTCCAGCCGAGCAGTGATATAGGCACACAGGATTTTTATTCTTCTCAAAGTCAAAAGGGGTTCTTTGCACACAGTCCCCAAATATCAAACACAAAAGGTGGGTATTCCAGAATAAGCAACAAAAATAAGTAGCTTTCACAATGCAGCTTGTCAGTGAACTCAGAACAAAGTATTTCTTCATATAAATGTTCCATATAGTTAATACCATGTTCCATGTAAAGTATACAGAAGTATACAAAATTTGTTAACTGTTCAATGTAAACCGCCCTTGATCTCTGGAAGGGGCGGTATAGAAGAAACTATTAAATAAATAAAAAATAAATAAATAAAATAAATGAAAACAAGGTTGGAGAAACAAAAACCTTCTTCCCAAAATGGCTTTAAAACATATGCAGTTTCTTCAGCAGTTTAGCAATGCAAAACTCTCCCTGCATAATGTCCTTCTTCCTCTCCCAAACCAGGTTTCTCAGCTTGCTCTTCTAGCAGGCTCTGTATACTTTGTAAACAATCTTTCACAGCAAGAGTTAAGCTTTTCAGGATTTCTAGCAAACCTCATTTGCATACCCTCTTCAGCTCAGCATTCTGAACACAGCTGCTAGCTTCACGTTTCACAAACACTCTAGCACTTAGCTACCATGGAGCATTCCATCTCATTATCAGAACTAAGCTCCTGGGCTATGGAAGTTTCAAAGTCCATGCTTTCAGCTTCAGATTCTGTTACAGAAACATTAGGTTTGAATCCAGCTCTCCCTGGCTGCAAACCTTCTAAAATTCTTAGAACCTTCTTTAAGGCAGACTCTCCCTTTCTCTGAGAAATGCCTTTACTCTCAGACAACTCCTTGCCTTTCAAACGGTTATTAAAAGTCTTAGCCAAGCTCACCTGATCTCGGGGAAATAAGCCTCGAGCCGACTTCACAGCTGTATGCTCAGTTTCCATGAAATCCTCTGGGGAACACTGTCTGTTACTCCCATGGCTTGTGAACTCTCTCTGACAAGCTTTAACACCTCGGGCTGGTTTGGCCTCTCTGCCTGGAGTTTCTGGAAAGATCTCTTTCCCTCTGCAAGTGCCTTTCTTTGGTAGTCCCACTGAACTCCTAGGGCCTCTTCCCCTCTTGGAATTCTCTGACCCAATTACCTCAAGACTGGGTTCAGTGCTGGAACTCCTGTTTCTCCTTTCACTTTCAATGGAGGATTCACGGTCCCTGGAAGCTGGCCTCTCAAAGCACCTTTCCTTCAGGCTGCCTTTCCCTGCAGTGTACCTCCTTCCTGCACCCTGAGCACCTCCCTCACGGGCACTTCTTGGCTGGGCAGTTTGAGGACTTTTCTGCTGGGCTCTCCAGACACTTCCACGAGCTCCTTCCTTCCTGCTGAGGACTCCTCCCTCGGCTCTGCACTTACTCTTGCCACTACCACTGTGGCTGCTACTCTTGCTGCTACTGCCGTGACTGCCTTCCTGTTCAAAGTTCCTGCGTTTATATCTGCAGTTTCTCTCACTGCCTGCTAACTCCACCCCCAACTCTCTCCTATGCATGGGGTTGGTAACTAGGGAACCTGGGCGTGTCCCTTGACTACCAGCTTTCTGTGTGGAGTTTTTTTCAGAATCAGAGGTTTTAACAACTGATTTTCTGGTTTTTCTCCCCTTCTCTGGGAAAATCACTGTATTTCTCTCCTCTTTCTTATGCTCTTTCTGGCCTTCGCCGTCACACTTATAACATGTTTTGTTTTTCCTGAGTACAATACTTGAAGCAAGTGTCCTTTTGTGTTACCAAGTAAATCTGTGTGGGAGAATTAACCCCATGAATAAAATCTGTTTTATTTGCTTACACTCGAGCATCACAACTAATTATTTTGTGAACGGCTGATTCTGGTATGAATGATCTACATCCCCCACAATCCTTTGCAAGTCATAATAATATTTTGCCTTTGCCAAGACTGTGGACATTCACGACCAGCGCCCCCGTTTACAGTGGCGTAGTAGTTCGGATTGCTTTTACACAAAGGATTTACAGGATTTATAAGGATTACAACTGAAATCTGAAAGAAAAAAGTTCAAGTCAAAAGCTGGAAAGTGGATTTTTCCCTTAACAACACTTTGGAGAAAAAAGAGGTGGCTGTTCCAGGAGCTGTTCCAAGGAGGAAAAGAACCTGTGTAAGCTGGAATCATCACTGGCATAAGGTAATAAGTACCTGGGCATGTCTAGTGGTGGATGGGAGCAAGACACAGGGGTAATTGAAAAAAGAAATTAGGAGAAAAACACCTGTTTGGAGGGTGCTGCTCTGTGTTTTTTTCTTTTGTTTTCTTGCAGGGATACAAGATGGATCCAAGGGAACTGGCCAGCTGGATGGCAGCCCAATTTAGCAGGCAACAGGAGCTAGCGCAGCAGGCTCAGGACACTGCAATTAAAGCATTAAGGGACCAGCAGAAGCCAGTGCTTGATCTGGTGGAAGCCTTAATTGCTCTTCATAATCAAAGTGGACCGGATGCAAGACCAGCAGTAACAACTGGTATACCACATGTGGACAATGTGGGACTCAATCAGGGAATTGGGGCATTTAGTTTTGGGAAGCTGACTCCAGATGATAATGTTGATGATTTCCTTGAATCTTTTGAGAGTGGCACAAGCATTAGCATGGCCAGAGACCCAGTGGGCAGTAAGGCTGGCAGCCTCATTAACTGGGGAGGCGCTTGCAGCTTATAGGGCAATGCCAGCAGCTCAAGCTTTGAATTATAGAGATGTAAAGGCTGCTATAAGAAATCGCCTAGGGTTGTCTATTTCAGAGTATAGGCGAATGTTTAGAGCTACTGCATTAAGAGTGGGTGAAACACCCAGGGCTCTGAGCCAGAGAATCAGAGGATTGGCTGTAAAATGGTTGGAGCCTGAGGGAAAGACTGTGGAAATGTTATTAGACATTATTATGCTTGAACAATTTATGTCTGCTGTGCCTAAAGATTTGCACACTTTCCTTATACAGCAAAATTGCCAGAACCTTGGAGAGGCAACCATGCTAGCAGAGAGATTCTTGGAAGCCACGCAGGCTTGCCATAGAATGGGTGGCCCTCTGAAGGTTGGTGCTGAGGCAAGCTGTGCTGTATCAGAAAAGAAAATGGTTAAAAATGTTTCTGAGAATAATTGTACTGTGCCAACCCAGATTACAAAGTGGAGTAAAAAGAAATGTGGAAAATGGGGACATTTGGAAAGGGGATGCCAGATACACACTAGCTTGATGGGTGTTGATTTAAAACAGCCCAAAGAAGGATTCCTTTTGGTGGTTGATGTGAAGGGAATTACCACAAATGCTCTGTTAGACTCTGGGGCAGACCAGAGTATGCTGTCAAAGAGGCTTTGGAAGAGGATAGAGGCCCAAGAAGGATTTGTGCCTAGAACCCCTGAAAGCCAGGTTCACATCAGATGCATTCATGGTGCTGCAACATCATATCCCACCTATAGGTTAATGGTTAAGTGCCTGGGGGGAACAAGAGGAAATTCTTTTAGCAGTGGTGCCTAGGCTACCGTTTGATTTGGTTCTAGGAAGGGACTGGCCAAGATTTAAGCAGGAACTAGTGAAAGGACTAGGAAAGAAGGAGGGAGAAGGAATGATGGTAATAGCTCCCGGACCTTTGTTTGGAAGTCCTCAGACCCTAGCTAAAAAGATGGTTAAGCTTCCAGAAGGCCAAACTATAAAGAAGGAAATAGGTAAGAAGAGGGGCCTTGTATCCACCCGTTCACAGGCTAAGGTAAAGAGCCAGGAGGAGGGGGAGCAGGCAGAGTTATTAGGAGACTTACCCTCTCATGATGATTTAATAACTCCACCATCTGGGAAAGTAAGAAAGTTGAAAGCACAAAAGCGTCGTGAGAGACTTTGCAGAGCACAGGGTAGGGCTGAGATGTTGGCTGGTCAAAGTTTACCCTGGGTGCCAGCTGAGTTAGTGGCAAAGTTTCCTAACTTTCCACAAGAACAGCGAGCTGATCAAGCTCTCACCCGAGCTTTTAAGTATGCTCAGGAGGTCAGGGAGGAGTTGCCCAGATTCAGACTAGATAATGAAATATTATATAGAGAGTCAGGACCCCAGAAATGGGACCATACATAAACAATTGGTGGTACCCACAACATTCAAAGGACTAGTACTTAGATTAGCACATGATCATCTGATTGGAGGTCATAAAGGGATGCAAGGAACGCTGGATCAAATACTTATACATTTTTACTGGCTAGGTATTTTCAAAGAAACTGCCCAGTTTTGTGCTGCATGTCCAGCGTGTCAGCGAGTTACAGCGACTCACCCACCGGTGGTGCCTTTGATTCCCACACCAATTATCACAGACCCAATTGGTCGCATTGCTATGGATATTGTAGGCCCATTAGTCAAAACGCCCCGAGGTTTCCAATACATCCTAGTTATGGTAGATCAGGCAACAAGGTTTCCCTGGGCCATACCATTGAGGAATGTTTCTGCAAAAACAATAGCTTTAGAGCTAGTCAAATTGTTTTGCGAAGTGGGATTCCCAAGAGAGGTGTTGACTGACCGAGGGTCCAATTTTGTATCCAAATATTTGGCCCAGGTCTGGGATGCCTTTGGCATTCATCACGTGAAAACCTCAGCCTACCATCCTCAATCAAACGGTTTGGTGGAGAGATTCAACCAAACTCTCAAACAAATGTTGAGAAGGGGGTTAGCAGGAGAGGTAAAAGAATGGGATATGTTATTGCCCTTTGCCTTATATGCCTGCAGGGAAAGAATTCAGGTGTCCCTAGGTGTAACTCCATATGAATTGATGTATGGTAGAGCTCCACGGGGTTTGTTAGATATTTTGAGGGAACAATGGATTGATCCTGAACCAGAAAATCAGGAGGTGCCACAGTTTCTACGTGACCTGAGAGCACGTTTAAAAAGGACCTCGTAGGTTGCTGAGAAAAACCTGCAGGACAGTCAAGTGCACCAGAAAGGGTGGTATGATAGGAAGGCCAAAAGCCGCCAATTAAGCATTGGTGAAAAGGTTTTGGTTCAAGTAGCAGGTACAGCCCCAAAATTTGAAGTACATTGGAAAGGGCCATGGAAGGTTGTTAGACAGGTGAGCCCAGTATCTTATGTGGTAGAAAATACAAGAGGTCGTAGACAGACCTACCACATTAATGTACTTAAATCTTGGAAGGAGAGGCCTGTAAATAATGACCCAAAAGCCAGCCAAGAAGTAGGTGAGAATTCAAAAGAAAATACTCTTGTAGGTATTACGGACTGTAGGAAAGACGTTTCACCAGTTGCACCAGTCCGTAATAACTTAAGCAGGGGGGTATGTGATAAGGAAGCTTATCATAGTTCAGGAGGGAGCTATAAAAGAGGTGAATTGGCTCTGAACAAGCAACCTGTCTTTGCTGGTAGAAATACTAAAACAGAAAGTTTTCATAAAAGACTACCAGTCCCAGAATGCACCAGGTTACAAACAGCCTCTAGAAGAGCTGAAGTGGGGAAACGTGTGTTCAATCAGGAGAGCTATGAGGTAATCCCAATCACTCATCTCCAAGGGCAGGGCTTGATTCAGCACACCTGGGCTGTGCTAGGGTGGAGTGTCCCTCTAAGCACGTTAAAAGTAAAGGATATTCTACACAGAGAGAGAGCAGACAGAACCGGAACTCGGAGAACCAGGAGAACAAGGAGAGACAGAAGCAGAAGCCATTGGAGAAAGAAGAGAGAGGACTACAACAGCAGAAGCAACGTGGAAGGAAGAAGAGAAAGACATCTTGGAGGTCTAAAGAAGGAGCCCACAGCGGTACGTGTGTTAGGAGTGATTCCAGAGGCAAGCATACTCCATTGGACTGGAGGAAGCCAGAGGAGTGGGGTTATAGAGCCAGGAACTCCCAAACGGCACCTTTGAAGGAGACGGCTGCATTTGGAAGGGGGCCCTAAGACCGGTGCAAGAAGGTATGTGAAGAGAGACCCAGTGTCCAGGGATCTTGATTGGAAGGCTGGACATAAAAGCTGGACTACTTACTGGCCAGGATACCAGGAGAGGAAACCTAACAGCAAGGGAAGCTCAGGTATGAACTTTGATCTATGCCCTAGCTCTTCTCCAGGAAGACAACAGGGAAACAAATATTATCCTGAGAGTGATCAATTAAGGAATTCCTCTGAGCCAGACCATGATATTGATTCCATGATATTTGAGGAAGAAGGAGATATATCAAATGATCAGAATGAATACATGGATTGCTCTCTGTCTAGGCTGCTGTTTTAAAGTACTTTCTCACTAATACAACAACCACCAAAAGGAACTGTAACTTGTTCTTTTATCTACCCAGAAAAGTCTCTGCAAGAAAGCTTTAGGGTAGGATTGAGCCACGTAGAGAGAGTGAACCAGCAAAGGGGTTTGCAGCTGGCTAATTGGTAATTGAGCCAGGCACAAGTGCACGTGAGCTCTGGAAGGAAACTTCTTTTTTTTGTGTGTGTAAATAGAAGAAAGTTATCCTTGATAAAGAACAGCTTTTTTTGTTACTTTTGGGTTTTGTTTTTGCCTTTTGGAGCACTGCTAAGAAGGTCATTAGCAGGAGCCATCAAAAAGACCTTTTCTGTTTCCCATCAAGGTCTTTATTGATTTATTGCTTAAGAAGTTCAGTTACCTTATAACATGTTTTGTTTTTCCTGAGTACAATACTTGAAGCAAGTGTCCTTTTGTGTTACCAAGTAAATCTGTGTGGGAGAATTAACCCCATGAATAAAATCTGTTTTCTTTCTTTGCTTACACTCGAGCATCACAACTCATTATTGTGTGAACGGCTGATTCTGGTATGAATGAACTACATCCCCCACAATCCTTTGCAAGTCATAATAATATTTTGCCTTTGCCAAGACTGTGGACATTCACGACCAGCGCCCCCGTTTACAAGCTTCATTGCATATCCCCTAGTCTTTCTATATTTTGATGGCATAAACAATTGATCTACATTTACCCGTTCCACTCCATTCATTAATTTATAGACCTCTATAATATCTCCACTCAGCCGTCTCTTTTCCAGGTTGAAGAACCCTAACCTTTTTAGCCTCTCCTCATAGGGGTATCCTTCCATTACCTTTACCATTTTGGTGGCTCTTCTCTGTACCTTTTCTATATCCTTTTTAAGATACAGCGACCAGGATGGCAAATAAAATCACTTGGTTGACATAAAAAGCAGTACCACCTTCAGCAGAAAGTAAGGAACCAGATGCAAAGAAACCCCAGTAGAAGAAAAAGTTAAGGGGGGGTGTTTCAACAGGATAGAGCCTGCAGTTCTGACACCCACTGAGCTGAAGCCACAGCCACAAGAAACACTGCCTTCAAGTTGAAGTCCTTTAAAGTAGCTGATGAAAATGCCCTTAAAACTAGGAAAAGATAAGATACGGCGACCAGAATTGCACACAATATTCAAGGTGCAGTCGCACCATGGAACGATACAGAGGCATTGTCCTTTCCTTATGATTCCTAGCATTCTATATGCTTTCTTGGTTGCCATTGTGTACTGGGCGGAGGGTTTTAATGTGCTATCCACGATGACGCCTAAATCTTTTTCCTGGGTGGTAGTTCCTAATATGGAACCTTGCATCATGTAACCATAGTTTGGGTTGTTCGTTCCTAGGTGCAAAACTTTGCACTTGTCCATATTAAATTTCATCTGCCATTTGAATATCCAGTCCTCCAATTTTTCAAGGTCCTCTTACAATTTTTCACAATCCTCTTGCATTATAACAACTTTGAATAATTTTGTGTCGTCTGCAAATTTGATTACCTCACTCATTATTCCAATTTCCAGGTCATTTACAAATATGTTAAAAAGCAGTGGACCCAGCACTGATCCCTGGGGTACTCCACTATCAAACTTTCTCCATTTAGCCCTACCCTCTGCTTTCTATCTTTTAACCAGTTCCTGATCCACAAAAGTACACTGCCTCCTATCCCATTACTTTTTAATTTTGCAAAGAGTCTAAGGCTTTCTGAAAATCCATGCACTATATCAACTGACTCACCTTTGTATAACTGTTTATTCACACTTTCAAAAAAAATAGGACTTCCATAGCTAAAGCCATGTTCACTGTCTCCCATTAAGCCATAACTATCTACATGTTCAGTAATTTTGTTCTTTATAATGGTTTCTACCATTTTTCCCAGTACTGACATCAGGATCACAGGTCTGTAGTTTCCCGGATCACCCCTGGAGCCTGTTTTAAAAATTGCCATTACATTGGCCATCCTCCAATTTCAGGTATTACAGATTATTTTAATAATAGTTCACATATTATGAATAGTATGTCTGTAATCTCATATTTTAGTTCTTTCAACACTCTCAGATGTACATCATCTGGTCCAGGTGATTTGCTACTCTTCAGTTTATCAAATAGTTGCAATACATCTTCCCGTGTATCGATATTTCTTTCATTTCTTCTGCGGCATCACCTTTAAATACCATTTCAGTCATGGGTAACATCCCTACATCTTCCTCAGTAAAGACCGAAGCAAAGAATTCATTCAGTCTCTCCACTATGGCCTTGTCCCCTCTTAGTGCCCTTTTTATCCCTCTGTCATGTAATGGTCCAACTGACTGATGCTAGAAGTCTAAAAAATAAGATTGGAGAGTTAGAATATATAGCACTAAATGAGAAGTTAGGTATGATTGGTATCTCAGAGACATGATGGAAGGAGGACAACCAGTGGGACACTGTGATACCTGGGTACAAATTATATCATAATGATAGAGTAGATCAAATTGGTGGAGGGGTTGCGCTCTGTGTTAGAGAGGGCATTGAGTTACACAGGATGAAAGTTTTGCAGGAAACAAAATACACTGTAGAATCTCTGTGGATTGAAATTCCATGTAAAAAGGGAAAGGCGATGGCATTGAGGGTGTACTATCGACCACCTGGCCAGAATGAAAAGTTGGATGATGAAATGCTCGAAGAAATCAGGGAAGCTAACAATATTTACAGCACAGTAATGATAATGGGTGATTTCAATTACCCCGGTATCGACTGGGTCAGTGTCACAGCAGGACATTCTATGGCAGGGGTCTCCAAACCTGTCCTGGAGGGCTGCAATCCAGCCAGGTTTTTGGGAAATCCCTAATGAATATGCATGAGATATATTTGTATGCACTGCCCCCATCATATTCCAATGTATCTTATTTATTCAGCATTTCTTATATACCACCTTTCATGATATCAAGGTGGTTTACATTTAACAAACTGAAATTACACTGAACAGGGCATTAGAACTTGTGGGACTAGAAACCCCAGTCCTTCCAGCCCAGGGTTGCTGTCCTCTAGTGGGATTTGAACCGCCAACCTTCTGGGCTGAGGTACATTGCCCCAACCACTAGGCGATTCCTTTAGGGATATCCCAAAATCCTGGCTGGATTGCAGCCCTCCAGGACAGGTTTGGAGACGGAGATAAAGTTTCTAGATGAAATAAATGACTGCTTCTTGGAGCAGCTGGTTAATGAACCGACAAAAGGGAAGCCATCTTGGACCTAGTCTTTAGTGGAACACAAGATCTGGTGCAAGAGATAAGGGTGTTGGGGCCACTTGGCAATAGAGATCATAACATGATTGCATTTGATTTAATGAATGGAAGAAGGATGGCAAGGAAATCCACAGTACTACCTTTTAACTTTCAAAAGAGAGAGTATGATAAAATGAGGAAAATAGTTAAGCAAAATGTAAAAGGAGCAGCTTCAAAGGTTAAAGATTTACATTAAGCATGGGTGTTGTTTAAAAATACTATCTTGGAAGCCCAGACCAGCTGTATTCCTTGCTTTAAGAAAAGTGGAAGAAAGTCCAAAAAACTGCCAGCATGGTTTAAAGGTGAGGTCAGAGAGGCTGTTGTAGCCAATAAAGTATCTTTCAGGAAATGGAAAAAGGAGTCAAATGACGTAAACTAGAAACAACATAAGAAATCATAAGTAAGATGCAAGACATTGATAAGGCAGGCAAAGAGAGAATTTGAAAAAAAGCTAACTGTGGAAGTACATTCGTAGCAAAAAAACTGTGAGGGAATCAGTGGAGGAGGTGAAAGCATCCCTGGAAAGGGAAGAACCAGAGTTCAAGTACCCCATAGTTGCAGAATCAGTGACCAGAAGGAAACGAAGGGTAGTGGTGGTTGGAGACTCTCTTCTGAGGGGTACTGAGGCGTCCATCTGCCGACCAGACTTGATGTCCAGAGAGGTATGCTGTCTGCCTGGTGCCAAGATCCAAAATGTTAAGGATAATTTGACGAGACTCATCAAGCCCACTGAATATTACCAAATGTTTCTAATAAATGTTGGAAAAAATGATACTGCCAGGTATACCTCGGAACGTATCAAAAGTGACTTCATGGCTCTGGGACAGAGGGTGAAGCAGGTAGGTGCACAGGTGGTGTTCTCTTCAATCCTCCCTGTTGAGGGTAAAGGCCAAGGCAGAGAGGCTCGCATCCTGGAGATTAATGCATGGCTGCGTGGATGGTGTCTTCGAGAGCGTTTTGGTTTCCTAGACCATGGGATGCTGTTCCAAGGGTTGCAGAGCAGAGATGGCATCCATCTGTCCAAGAAAGGTCAACACATCTTTGGTAGTAGACTGGCTAATCTACTGAAGAGGGCTTTAAACTAGATTCGTTGGGGATGGGTGAAGAAAGCCCCCAGGTAAGTGAAAGCCCCCAGGTAAGTGATACATTAAATACCTTTATGGAAATGGGTAACAGGGGTAACATATGGAAAGTAGTGTGTATTAATGCCCGTAGCATGGGAAATAAGATCTCTGAAGTTGAAGCTTTGGTGGGAGTGGCTGACTTAGATTTAGTGGCAGTTACAGAAACATGGTTCACAGAAAACCATGACTGGGATGTAACTATACCTGGCTATACTTTATTCAGAAAGGACAGGGTAGGAAGAAGGGGAGGAGGAGTAGCACTATATGTAAAAAACTACTATTAAAGCTTTGGAATTACAGAGCTTAAAAGGGAGAGAGGAGGCATTGTGGGTTAAACTAGAAAGAGGGAAAGAGAAATCTATTTGCATTGGTGTGATATACAGACCTCCCTCACAAGAGGAAGAGGTGGACAGAGAGTTAATTGAAGACATACGCAGCATTGCTAGGAAAGGGGAAGTGCTACTGCTAGGAGATTTCAATATGCCAGATGTTGATTGGCACATTCCTGCTGCAGTATCATCTAGGAGTAAGGAGATCCTGGATTCCCTACAGGGAGAACTATTCAGGCAATTGGTAACAGACCCCACACGTGAAGGGGCCATACTGGACTTGGTGCTTACCAATGGTGAAAGTGTTTCTGATGTTGTAGTGGGAGATCATTTTGCATCCAGTGATCACCAGATGGTGTGGTTCAGTATTAGGACTAGGGCTGTTAGAATCCATTCCAAGGTAAAGATCTTAGACTTTAGGAAGACTAACTTTGCGAAGATGGGCCAATACCTCAGGGAGTCATTAGTGGGATGGGAACAGCTGGGGGATGTAGAACAACAGTGGGCAAAACTGAAAGGGGGTATTTTAAAGGCAACCAACCTTTTTGTTAAAATGGTAAATAAAGGTAAAAGGAACAGGAGACCGCTATGGTTTTCGAAGGAAGTAGCTGAAAAAGTGAAGAAAAAGAGGGAGGCCTTCATGAAATACAAGAGATCACAGAGAAAGGAAGACAGGCATCTGTATTTGGAAAAAACTTAGAGAAGCTAGCAAAGTAGTCAAGAAGGCAAAGATTCAAAAGGAGGAGGAAATAGCCAATGCAATAAAATGGGGAGATAAGACATTTTTCAGATATATTAGTGAGAAGAGGAAGGGCAAAAGTGGTATTGTCAGACTCAAGGGTACAGGGGGGGAATATGTAGAAGCTGATAAGGATAAAGCGGAATTGCTTAACAAATATTTTTGTTCTGTGTTCACAGATGAAGAACCAGGAGCAGGACCTCAGAAAACACCCACAAATAAGAACAGAAGCGAGGGACATCTTGAACAATTTTCAGAAGACTGTGTTCGTGAGAAACTAGCTCAACTTAAAGTAGACAAAGCGATGGGACCGGATGGGATACACCCTAGAATACTGAGGGAACTTAGGGACGTTCTAGCAACTCCACTGACTGACCTTTTCAATGCCTCGTTGGAGTCGGGAGTGGTGCCAAAGGACTGGAGAGAGGCTCATGTGGTGCCTTTACACAAAAGCGGAAGTAAGGATGTGGTTGAAAACTACAGGCCGGTTAGTTTAACTTCAGTGGTGAGTAAATTAATGGAAACGCTGTTGAAAGAGAAAATAGTGAGGTTTCTGGAGTCCAGCGGATTACAGGATCCGAGGCAGCATGGATTCACCAGAGGCAGGTCTTGTCAGACAAATCTGATTGATTTCTTTGACTGGGTGACCAGGGAGTTGGACCGAGGGAGAGCTCTAGATGTGGTGTATTTAGATTTCAGTAAAGCCTTTGACACTGTTCCTCACAGGCGACTTATAAACAAACTGAGCACCCTAGGGATGGACCCTAAAGTTACTGCTTGAGTTAGAAATTGGTTGGGTGGGAGGCGACAAAGAGTACAAGTAAATGGAGCTCACTCTGAGGAGAAGGATGTTACCAGTGGTGTGCCCCAGGGATCTGTCCTTGGTCCGATTCTTTTTAACATCTTTGTTAGTGATATAGCGGAAGGGCTGTCGGGTAAGGTTTGTCTCTTTGCGGATGATACCAAAATCTGCAATAAAGTAGACACCCAGGAAGGTGTAGATAACATGAGGAGGGATCTAGCTAAGCTTGAAGAATGGTCTAGAATTTGGCAGCTGGGATTTAATGTTAAAAAATGTAAGGTCATGCATTTTGGCTGCAGCAATCCAAGGGAGCAATACAGCATAGGAGGTGAAGTACTTTTGTCCACTAAAGAAGAGCGGGACCTAGGCGTAGTTGTGTCTGATGATCTTAAAGTAGCTAAACAGGTAGAAAAGGCGATGGCAAAAGCTAGAAGGATGCTTGGGTGCATACGGAGAGGAATGGCTAGCAGAAAAAAGGAGGTGATAATGCCTCTGTATAAGTCTTTGGTGCGACCTCATTAGGAGTATGGTGTGCAATTCTGGAGACCGCACCTTCAAAAGGATGTGAACAGGATGGAGTCGGTGCAGAGGGTTGCTACTAAGATGATTAGTAGTCTTCATTATAAAGCATATGAGGACAGACTTAAGGATCTTAATATGTACACCTTAGAGGAAAGGCGGGATAGAGGTGATATGATTGAGATGTTTAAATACCTCCGTGGCATAAATGTTCAGGGAGAGAGCCTCTTTCAATTGAAAGCAAGTTCTGCGATGAGGGGACATGGGATGAGGGTGAAGGGAGATAGATTCAGGAGTGATATGCGGAAATATTTCTTTACGGAAAGAGTGGTGGATCCGTGGAATGGTCTCCCAGTGGAGGTGGTAGAGATGAGGACAGTAACTGAATTCAAAAAAGCATGGGACCAACACAGAGGATCTCTAAAGGTAAAAAGTGGACTGTTGTAGTTGTTGTTATGGAAGGACAGACTAGATGGGCCTTGTGGTCTTTTTCTGTCATCATGTTTCTATGTTTCTATGTTTCTATGTTTCTAGATGATAGAGGGGTAAAAGGGTCACTAAGAGGGGACAGGGTCATAGTGGAGAGACTGAATGAATTCTTTGCTCCTGTCTTTACTGAAGAAGATGTAGGGAAGTTGTCCATGCCTGAAATCATATTTAATGCTCATGCAGCAGAAGAATTGAAAGAAATATCAATAAACCGGGAAAATATATTGAAACTGGAAAGATGTATTACAACTATTTGATAAACTGAAGAGTAGCAAATCACCTAGACTGGATGGTATACATCCAAGAGTGATGAAAGAACTGAAATATGAGATTGCAGACCTACTATTACTAATCTTTGAACTATCATTAAAAATACCTGAAGATTGGAGGATGGCCAATTTAATGCCAATTTTTCAAAAGGGTTCCAGGGGTGATGCGGGAAACTACAGACCAGTGAGCCTGACATCAGTACCAAGAAAAACAGTAGAAACCATTATTAAGAACAAAATTTCTGAACATGTAGATAGTCATGGTTTAATGGGAGACAGGCAACATGGCTTTAGCCAGGGAAGGTCTTGTCTTACTAATCTTTTATATTTTTTGGAAGTTGTAAATAAACAGGTAGACAAAGGTTGATGTAGTGTATCTGGGTTTTCAGAAAGCCTTTGACAAAGTCCCTCATAAGAGACTCTTGGCAAAATTAAAAAGTCATGGGATAGGAGGCAGTGTACTATTATGGATCAGGAACTGGTTAAAAGATAGAAAGCAGAGGGTAGGGCTAAATGTCCAATTTTCCCAATGGTGAAAGATGAATAGTGGAGTACCCCAGGGATCTGTGCTGTGTCCGCTGCTTTTTAGCATATTCATAAATGACCTGGAAATGGGTATAACGAGTGAGGATCAAATTTGCAAATGAGACAAAATTATTCAAAGTTGTTAAAACCCAAGAGGACTGTGAAAATTTGCAGGACCTTAATAAATTGGAAGACTGAATGTTCAAATGGGAGATGAAATTTAATATAGACAAGTGCAAAGTTATGCACCTAGGAAAGAACAACCCAAATTATGGTTACATGATGCAAGGTACCACTTTAGGAATCATCACCCAGGAAAAAGATTTAGGCATCATCGTGGATAACACGTTGAAACTCTCTGCCCAGTGTGCAGTGGTGGCCAAGAGAGCAAATAGAATGCTAAGAATCATATGGAAAGGAATGGAGAATAAAACAGAGGATTTTATAATGCCTCTTTATCATTCAATGGTGCGACCGCACTTTGAATATTGTGTGCAGTTCTAGTCGCCGTATCTTAAAAAGGATATAGCAGAATTAGAAAAGGTTCAGAGAAGAGCCACCAAAATGGTAAGGGGTATGGAAGGATACCCCTATGAAGAGAGGCTAAAAAGGTTAGGGCTCTTTAACCTGGAAAAGAGACGGCTGAGGAGAGATGCGATAGAAGTCTATAAATTAATGAATGGAGTGGAATGGGTAAACATAGTTAGATTGTTTACACCATCAAAATGTAGAAAGACTAGGGGACAAGCAATGTTCCACAGATGAAAGATGTCATGGAGGTATTAGGGGTCACATTAGACTTGAAGTTGTCTTTTGAGAAGCATGTTTCCTCCCTTGTTCCTTCTTCCTTTCTCACTTTGAGAAACCATTGAACCATACAGTTTATGACAGAGGACAAAGATTTGTGTTATTCGATCCATTAACCTCTGTCTAATCACCAGGATTACTACAGTTTCTTGCTAGTTGGTTGCTCTGCTCTTTTTGCCAAAAGACTTTGAGTCATACAGCATATCACTGTTAGACTTCTCAGTACAGCTTCAAGATGATATCATATTACACCTCTTTTGGTTGAACATTGGCTTCCAGTTATTTTCAAATTTCACTTTAAGATCCTCTGCTGGTCCTCTGAATTTACAATCCAGGATCTACCTCATTATCTAGCCTCTTGTATTACCCCTCAGACCTCAGTTTGGTCTATTAGGTTTCCTTAGTAACATCCACTTGTCCTCCTTTCTCGTTTTGCTGTTAGATCCAAAAATGCGGTATATAAATGCTAATAAATAAATAAATAATAATTACCAGTTTAAAATCTTGGCTTTTTCCACAGCCCTTTTCTCTCCTCTTAGCTACTTGCCTGTCTCCCTTGCCTCTGGTTGGCATTCTCATTAATCAACATTGTTCTGGTTACTGCGGTCACCTTTGATTCCTTTGCTAGTGTTTGTGTTATGTTTCTAGCGCCAAATATGTGATTTCTTGGGTATGTTTGCTGTAACCATGGACTATAATTCCCTCCTTTCTTTCCTGTCTGTTGCATGCCCTAAGTCTACTGCGTTTGTAGAGTCATGTTCATTTGTATATGGTTTACATTTTTATATTTTGTTTTATTTATTTTATTTATTTATTTAACAACTTTTATATACCGCGCTATTTGTTATTAGTGCGGTTTACATATAACAAAGGTTGCACAGTCAGAAGACTGTTCTGTGCTTACACTGAACAGGAGTTTAAACTTGGAGCAACAGGGTAACTATAAACATATGTACAAGAACATGGGCGACTTCAATCTTACCTCAATCCCACACATGCAGGCAACCTCCTTCTTAGAAGCCATGGACCAGCTCGAATATAATCAATTAATTCAAGAGGAGACCCACAATAAAGGGAACACTCTGGACTTGGTGTTCCTTCCCAAGAAGCCACTACAATTAGAAGGGAAGCAACCCAAAACCCACATAACCCAAGTTCCATGGTCCGACCACTACCAAATTCAGCTCACCCTATATCAGTGATGGCTAACCTTTTTGAGCCCGAGTGCCCAAACTGCCGCACAAAACCAAAGAATTTCCTCAAAGTGCCAGCACGTCAATTAAAGCCCCATTTGCATAAGGTGCTTCATTTGCATAAATATTTGCATAATGTTACCATACACTAACTTTTAGTAAACATGCCTCTTAATGAGTATATGGATAAAGAAAGACTAAAAGGTTTCTACATTACTATAATCCAGTACCAACCGCCAGGCACATTAGGAACTACTACAAACGCTGCCCATTTAGAACCCATAGCAAACCCGCCGTATCCTAACAGCACTACCAGGACTCACAAAGCACCATACTCTACCTATCAAAAGGCAACACTGCAAATATTAAACCAATACATCTCAGAGAACAACAATACATGACCTACTGGGGAAAGAACAAGTGGCAATGTCAAATAGGAATTATATAAACAGAATACCTCAGCTCAGTTACACATGCAGAACAGACCATCACCAAACAAGGAATCACAATTTAGAAACAGGAAGACAATAATTAAACTGGGAACCCCAAAAGCCAAACTTGGAATATACAACAACACTGTAGAAATAAAACTATATATTAATTTCCTCTTGTACTAAACAAAGCGCAAAAATTAATGATGCACATTTCCCAGAGCTGACATATTCCAGTTAATAAATTCAAAATAAAGAGATATTTTTCTACCTTTTGTGCATTTTTTTTCAGTTGCAATTGTTCCAGCCACTTTCTTCTGGTTTCCTTCTTCGTGTCTTCTGCTAACTCTCCATCTGCTGTCCATTTGTCCTTTCTTCTGTCTTCTTGTTTTTTTTTTTCCATTCTCTCTCTACATCTGCTTTAACATACTAATCTTTCTCCTTTGGCTCTTTCCTCATTCCTATTTCATCTACTCAAAATTTACCCCTCCAACCTCAATCCCCACTTACTCTCACAATACCCGGCCAATTGTAGATTTTTTATCCCTCCCACACAAAATATTTTTCCCCTCTCCATTTTACTCTCCCAGCCCCATCCCATTCTAATCCTCCCCCAACACCAGCTCCCTTCTAGTTCCAGCCTCACCCAGCATCCATTCCCTTCTAGTCCCTGCATCAGCCCATTTCCAGTCCTAGCAGCCCCCCAACCCAATACCAGTCCTATCCCCCCCTCATCAACCCACTTCCAGTCCTAACCCCCCATCACCCCATTTTCAGTTTAAGCCCCCCCCCCCTATAACCCATTACCAGTCCTAACCCCCCACTTCCAGTCAGCCCCCCATAGCCCATTGCCAGTCCTAACCCCCCCATCAGCCCACAGTCCATTACCAGTCCTAACCCCATCAGCCCACCTCAAGTCCTAACCCCTCCCCATCAGCCCATTTCTTGTCCCAGCCCCCCCATAGCCCATTATCAGTCCTAAACCCCCCCATAGCCCATTACCAGTCCTAACCCCATCAGACCACCTCCAGTGTTAACCCCCCATCAGCCCATTTCCAGTCCTAACCCCACCCAACAGCCCACCTCAAGTCCTAACCCCTCCCCATCAGCCCATTAGCAGTCCTAACCCCCCCCTAGCCCATTAGCAGTCCTAACCCCCCTCTCTAGCCCATTAGCAGTCCTAACCCCCCCCATACCCCATTACCAGTCCTAACCCCCATCACCCCATTTCCAGACAGCCCCCATCAGCCCACATCCCATTAGCAGTCCTAACCCCCCCTAGCCCATTAGCAGTCCTAACCCCCCCTAGCCCATTAGCAGTCCTAACCCCCCCCCCTCCTAGCCCATTAGCAGTCCTAACCCCCCCCAGCCCATTAGCAGTCCTAACCCCCCCTCCTAGCCCATTAGCAGTCCTAACCCCCCCCTCCTAGCCCATTAGCAGTCCTAACCCCCCCCTAGCCCATTAGCTGTCCTAACCCCCCCAGCCCATTAGCAGTCCTAACCCCCCCCTAGCCCATTAGCAGTCCTAACCCCCCTCTCTAGCCCATTAGCAGTCCTAACCCCCCCCCCATAGCCCATTACCAGTCCTAACCCCCCATCACCCCATTTCCAGACAGCCCCCATCAGCCCACAGCCCATTAGCAGTCCTAACCCCCCTAGCCCATTAGCAGTCCTAACCCCCCCCTCCTAGCCCATTAGCAGTCCTAACCCCCCCCAGCCCATTAGCAGTCCTAACCCCCCCAGCCCATTAGCAGTCCTAACCCCCCCTCACCCCATTTCCAGACAGCCCCCATCAGCCCACAGCCCATTAGCAGTCCTAACCCCCCCTAGCCCATTAGCAGTCCTAACCCCCCCCTCCTAGCCCATTAGCAGTCCTAACCCCCCCCAGCCCTTTAGCATTCCTAACCCCCCCCTAGCCCTTTAGCAGTCCTAACCCCCCCTCCTAGCCCATTAGCAGTCCTAACCCCCCCTAGCCCATTAGCAGTCTTAACCCCCCCCCCCCTCCTAGCCCATTAGCAGTCCTAACCCCCCCAGCCATTAGCAGTCCTAACCCCCCCTCCTAGCGCCTTAGCAGTCCTCACCCCCCCCTCCGAGCCCATTAGCAGTCCTAACCCCCCCTAGCCCATTAGCAGTCCTAACCCCCCCCCTAGCCCATTAGCAGTCCTAACCCCCCCCTCTCTAGCCCATTAGCAGTCCTAACCCCCCCCATAGCCCATTACCAGTCCTAACCCCCCATCACCCCATTTCCAGACAGCCCCCATCAGCCCACAGCCCATTAGCAGTCCTAACCCCCCTAGCCCATTAGCAGTCCTATCCCCCCCCTCCTATCCCATTAGCAGTCCTAACCCCCCCCAGCCCATTAGCAGTCCAAACCCCCCCCAGCCCATTAGCAGTCCTAACCCCCCCCCTGCCCATTAGCAGTCCTAACCCCCCAGCACACCATTTCCAGACAGCCCCCCCCAGCCCACAGCCCATTAGCAGTCCTAACCCCCCCTAGCCCATTAGCAGTCCTAACCCCCCCCTCCTAGCCCATTAGCAGTCCTAACCCCCCCTCCCCCATTAGCAGTCCTAACCCCCCCCCCCCCCCCCGGCAAATTTAAAAACAGAAAAAGCGGGCTCTGGCTGCTGCCGCGAACGCGGCAGCATGCAGTGTCCCGCGGGGCCCCCTCCGCCCGTTAAGCCCCTCTGCAAGGGCTTTCAGATTCGCGAGGGAGACAGCGTCTCCCTCGCGTCTCTGTTAAGCCCGCAGGGGCTAATGGGAAATTTCCCATCAGTCCCTCGCGTCTAAAGGGGCTGATGGGAAATTTCCCATTAACCCCTGCGGGCTTAACAGAGACGCGAGGGAGACGCTGTCTCCCTCGCGAATCTGAAAGCCCTTGCAGAGGGGCTTAGCGGGCAGAGGGGGCCCCGCGGGACACTGCATGCTGCCGCGTCTGCGGCAGCAGCCAGAGCCCGCTTTTTCTTTTTTTGCGGACCTTCACGCGTGCCAGCTGCAAGGCCTTCGCGTGCCACAGCTGGCACGCGTGCCATAGGTTCGCCATCGCTGCCCTATATCCATGCTCCACAACAAACAAGATAGACTCTGGCTCAACTAAGCAACATCGAAGAAAATTCCAGCAACTCAACAAGGAAACACTAATAAACTCTCTTCATGACCACATAACCCTTGACAATACTGACATCGAAGGCCTAACTCAACAATGGATCTCTACAATAGAAGCCAACTCTGAGCCAATATGGAAGTCATCAACCAGAGCGACGAAAACAAGAACAGAACCTTGGTACACACCACCGTTGCACAAAATGAAAAAGGATTTAAGAAAATTGGAGAGAAAATGGAGACGAACTAAGAATGATCTGAACAAGATGGAATACCTGCAGCTCCTAGCCAAATACAAAAATGAGATCAACCTTTCCAAAAAAACGCACCACACCAAAGTACTCAACAAGGCCATCAACAGACCCAGAGAGCTGTTTGAGCTAGTCAAGTCGCTCACGAAGCCCTTGCCGGAACATGACTGCAATGGAAAAATAAAGGCCCAAGACCTGGTGGATCACTATGCTAGCAAACTAAATCCCCCTATCCTGACTCTCCAACCTCAGAACGTGATCGCCACGTGCCCCAAGCAGCCAAACAGCAAGAACACAAGCTTTAAACCGAAAGAAGGATGGTCTACTTTCCAGACAATTGACGAAAAACTAATCATAAATACCATCTCAAACCTTAATACAACAACCTCTCTTTTAGATCCATGTCCAGCAGAATGGATCAAATCTACTAAGTAGGAAATTGCTCATCTGATAATGCACATAGTAAATCAATCTCTGCAGCAAGGTATCATGCCCGCCCAACTTAAAAGATCCCTAATTAGGCTGATCTTCTTTGTTGAAAGCTTTATTTTTTAAGATCCAACCTCCTACAGGCTGATATCAAGCATATCCTTCCTTGCAAAGATTACCGAGAAAGTAACCCAACAGCAACTGCAGGACCACCTAGATGAAAACAAAATCCTTGACGACCATCAATACGGTTTCCGACCGCACCATGGGATGGAAACCCTACTCATAGCGCTTTTAGACAACCTCATCAAGGGTCTGGAAAACAAAAACAAGATGTTCATACTCATATTCATAGATATATCAGCAGCGTTTGACACAGTACATCATCAAACACTCTTGCGCAGACTTGCGACCATAGGTATAGCAGGAACACCGTTAAAGTGGTTCGAGTCCTACTTAACAAATAGAATGCAACAGGTACGCTTCAATAACGAGCAAGCAAAGCCTTTCCCCCAAACCCAAGGAATACCCCAGGGCTCAGCTATCTCCTCCCTGCTATTCAACGTTTACATCCAGCCAGTTTGTACGATTTTCCAAAAGCACAGTATCAGATACCACTTATATGCAGATAACATTATGATGTACACACAACTTGACATAAACAATCCTAATTGCACCCAATTAGAAGAATGCCTACGTGAATTGCAAAATTGGCTCCAATGCAACAATATGTCGATAAACCACAAAAAAACTGAAGTGATATTCATATCAGGAAAACAAGACTTCAAACCTCCTGCAACCATCACCCTGAACAGCAACACCTATCACTCTAAAAATGAGATCAAGTATCTAGGAGTACTAATTGATGCTAACTTAAAAATGGACAAACACCTCCGGATAACCAACAGGGCAATATTTCACAAGCTGAGAGTTCTACAACCCCTACGCAGCGTCATTGACCACTTGGACTTCAGAACAGTAGCTCAGGCGCTCATCATTCCCCACCTTGACTGCTGTAATGCCATCTTACAAGGGCTACCGAAAAAAACCTTAAACATCCTACAAATGGCACAAAATGTATCAGCCAGGATTATCATGAATAAGAACCTGATAGATCACATCACACCAGTCCTGATTGAGCTTCACTGGCTCCCCATCCCTGCACAAATAATATACAAAATACTGGTAACAACATTCAAAATCATCCACAAAGTATCCCCCTCATTCCTCGATAACCTCATCACCACTCAGCCCCCCAACAGATGCCGACGGACTGCTAATCTGAACACACTCTGCATACCTAGCAGTATAAGAGCAGTCAAAGAACAGACGAGCAACCGGGCATACACGTACTCTGCACCCATGCTCTGGAACCAGCTGCCTCATGAGATACGCCTGATCAAAGACCTACAGGACTTCAGAAAAAAGCTTAAAACCCACCGGTTCCAATCACATTACGGCATCACCTAGGCAGATTCAACTATTACCTTTTCCCACGTTGCCTACCTACCTCCTAAGCATACGGGACTTAGAAAGCTATATTCACTGATATCTCGCATCCATGGTGATTTAAAATGTTTATATGTATATATTCTCTGTTAATATGCTTGCAGATATGGCGATTTAATGTATAACTGTAATTTATGTTGTTGTTCAAACTGTAATTTATGTGGTTGATCAAATGTATAACTGTAATTTATGTGGTTGATGTTCACCCCCTCCCTTTAATCAGACTGTATTCTTAAATTGACTTATACCTACTCCCTTGTTTTTTCCACCAGTAAACCGCTACTGATCGCTGGAAGTAGCGGCATACAAATTTATACCAAATAAATAAATAAATAAATATGTTTTATCCTGGTTATGCGGATTTGTAAATTTATGTTAGGTTTTTGTCAACCGCTCTGATGTTTTCTTAATGGTGGACGGAATATCAATGAATAAACCTTATTTATACCTTACTGTACCTGAATATCACCCACCTTGAGCTACTGTTGGGAAAGTGTGAAATAAATCCAAATATATAACCGAGTATATGCATAAATTCTGGTATCTTATAATCAATGTGTGCACTTCCCACGCTGTCCGCGCTCCACCCCAACTCCTCCCATCTGCATGCCCACAATGAAAGTACACACCATCAAATTAAAGCACGCATGGTCATGTGATGCAAGGAAGGGAGACTGACATGACCACTTAGAGCTCATAAGTTAGGGCCCTAAAATTGGCTTCTTACTATTCTGGAACCCACATACCATGACTGGTGGGAGAGCAAGTGCTCTCATCACTTTGGAGCCGATGTGCAGTGTTGGGAAATTTGAGTTAGGTCTGCTTATATATTGGCTTTATATGACTGAACCCTTGCCTGGTGAAACTACACAGGAGGATGGATGGCACAGAAGACAAGAAGACAATAGCTATATGAGAGTATATGCTTGCCATAAGATAATGGATGCGGCCTGCTATAGAGGATTCTGGGTAACCATATTCTGGATAGAAGTATGCAGAATATTGGGCCTAGTAATATCAGCAAAAAGTACAGGTCAAGCAAAGAATTCAAACTAATGAGCACAAAAGCACTCTCGTTAGCTCTGCACGGTTTCAATTAGTGCCAAGGAGGAAAAACACAGGAAGGGTCAGAGGTCACATGCCAGGCATAGATGAGCAGAACTAAAAGCAGATCCAGATGTATAGAGGTCACAGGCCATGCATAGATGAAGCAGATTCAGATGTATAAATGTAAGGGATTTTTCCCTGGGGAAAGGTGCTGCAGGACGCCTGAGGTCCTGCTGACACCTACGTAGTTATGATGGATTCACTGAGGCTAATTTGAAGCAGACATTTGAGACAAGGAGAAATGTATATAATGCGGTTATTTTGGAGGATCAGGTGGGCAGTATTTTCTCCCCCTTCACAGAGAGAGAGAGAAAGTACTGTCTGCCATTTCTAGACAGGCTTTTGCTGTTCTGCATGACACTGCTATTTTGTTATGCTAAAATAAAAAGTTTTGGTAATTAAAGCAACTGCTGTCTAAGTAATTCTTTGATTGGTGATATTTGGGCAACCGTTGTGGGAACCAGAAGTCACAATTATTGGTGCCGAAGCCCCTCTAAATTTTCTAAATTGCCCAAGGACTCCTCTGACTGCAGTTTTATTTGTCAGAGGGACTACCTCCTGTTTTTCACTAAAAAAAAAAAACAGGGGATGAGAATACCTTCTCATTAGGAGATGAGGATTCCTTCTGCTGGTACAGAAGATGGGAATACCGCTCTGAGTGACGTCGAGAGAGATTTTGATACCCTAGGATGACTCTATTGGTGAGTGTTCAGTTTCCCTGTCTGTATGAAAGGACAGAAGACTTGCCTGGGTTCGAGTGGTGGGTAAGTATGTAATTAATATTTTGTTATGTAAGAAAACTGTTAGAGTGTCTCTGTATTTAGTTGTAACATTAGGGGATGATTAGGGAAAGAAAGTTTTGCCCAGACATTAGGTCTCTTTTTCCAGGATTGATTGGTGTACGCTTGAGACTGTACATATCATTGATATGAAGCGAGTGTGTGTCTTTATCCACGTTTCCATACCCCCGCGAGGGGATTGGCTGGGTTTGGACGAAGCGCAAGAGTTGTATGTTTATATGAGTCCTGGATTAATTTTGCGCCTCTGTTAACTACGAGGTTTGGATTTCCACCTAAAAGCGAAATTACGCGCACCTCTGTATATAAGGAGGTTCAATTTGCTATTGGTAAAAGGCGAAATTAATTGCCCCTGTCCCCAAACAGTGAAAACACCAGGTTTACAGATTTTAGAAAGAGGGACAGCTAAGGAGAATATTTATAGAAAAACGGGGATGATCACCTTATCTGAGGTGCTCACAGACCAGAGAGGGTGACAATTAGATCTATTGAAGAATAGCTTTCTAAGTATCTTTTTGAAATGAATTACTTTACAAGTTTCAGATCAAGGTGAATGATGGAGCTGACTGCAGCTGCATTAAATAACCAGGGGGGAGTGGGTCTAGTTCAGTTTCAGTATTCTGATCAGATATGCTGTTAGGTATAATGCATTTAACTCTGTCCTGTGTTTTTAGTTTTAGTCTTTAACAAACCCTGTCCTTTCATTACTGGCTACTTCAGTAGATTTTATGGTCCCTGGAGCTGAACTGATTAGAATTCTTTGCTAAAGTTGAACTAAGTGGAGAATTCCTGGGGAGCGTATCTGTTTGCTTTTATTTTCTTCCACAATACCTATGTGCTTGTAAGACGCCCCAGTCTCTGGAGAGGGTAAAACCGTTGGCCCGGAGTCCCTTGAACGCAAGTGACAAGTGGTGTTTGTTTATCTGTTTCTATTCTTCCAAGTCTTTCCTGTCTTCTTTAGAACATTGAAAACAACGAAAAATCTTCCAGGGTCTGCTGTAGCTATTGATGTGCTGAGACAGCTAGTTTTTTTTTCCTCCTGTCTGTCTGAGTTTGTATTGTAACATGGAATGGACTTTCTTAGTTAATGGATTGGGATTGGAGTGTATTGCACACTGAAATGAGAATCTTAGAAGCAGACCGCACAGATAATTGACAGTGTTTTATTCTGAACTGCCAGCTATTGTGTGCAGTGATCTGACTGGTAGAAAAACAAAGAAAAATAGTTTATAGTTACAAGTACAGCCTGAAAATTTCAAATTGTTTCTTTTTCCCCTGTGCATATTTGTGTGCAGTAAATAAGTCTAATCCATATGTGTAAGTTTTATTTTTTAAATTTGGGATCTGAGTATATCCTGGTTAAGAAAAATTTGTCTGCTGTTCTCTGTGTGTCAGGAGATTAAATAGCTCTGCCTGGGTCTGTGATAGGTCATAGGGCAGTTGTACACAATGCAGAACGAATTCCTATGAATGTGTTACTTTTTGAGAAGCTTATTTTGATTTTTCTAAAAAATGTGGAAGATCCTAATTAACCTGAGATTAAAAAAAAAATTGTTGTGATGCTAAGAAATTCTGTTTGATTAGTTTTGACTCAGTGATACAAGATCAGTTTTGTTATGTTCTTATGACTTTACAAATTTAAGATCAAGCTGATAAAGGAAAAAGATTACAGCTGGATTTTGCAACCAAGGAAAATAGCTCTAAAAGAAAATCCGTTTAAGAAAATATGTAACCTTGTGATGCAAAGATGTTTAGTTAGTATTACATTGTTGGAGAAAATCCTTATATAAGATTATAAAGAAAAGACCTTTTTAATTGTTTTTTTAAAGTCCTGAGTTTCTCAAGCTGAAAAGCATACTGCTTCAGAATTCCCCATAGGGGAAGGGTTATTGAAGTTTCTCAGGAAAGCCTCTCTACTCTGATCTGATGGGCTGCTGTGCTTAAGTGCCCCAGATGTTAGATCAAACAATAAAGGCATGAAATTGGAGAAGTTGTTTCTGTTTTCCTCTGACCTTTAGAGTGGGGGGTTGACAACCCTGACAGGACAATGCTATTTGGAAATGATTTAAATCTCGAGTGAATGAGAAGTTATATGTTTGGTTTTGATCGAGCAAAATTAAAAGTAAAATAGAATTTTGTATACTGTTGCAAGCATCTCATGGAGGACATGCTTATTGTTCATAAATTACAGAAACCCAAAAGAGCTGTAACTAAGTATTATGTGAAAAGGAGTGTTTGTATTCTTAAGCTCAGTGCTAATGACTAATGACTAAGGACAGTAACACGGGAGTTGCTGAATGTTTGGATAAATTCATCTGTTTTTCTGTATTTGAATTTTATATGTTGGGGTCCAGAGAACACAGTGTACTTTGTTTTGAAAGATTTTTTTAAGTTTCAGTTTTAGGAATACACTATATTGTAGCACTATGACATACAAATTTACTTTAGTTTACACACTTGCAGAACAAATTTGGTGAAAAATGGAGCTTAGTTCCCAGAAAAATATGAGAATATTTGTAAAGTTATTTACACATAAAACAATAACATTAAGTTGAATTGATTAGACTAAGTATCCTACAGCACAGAGGTTTTTTTTTTTTTTAACATGTCTGTCTAGTTCTGTTGTCCATTTGCATTTCTTGAGATAGCATGCCGGTAAGGTGAAGCTAGCCCAAGCACTGCTTTGAAGTCTCCCTTGACATGCAAACGTATTAGTGTAATGAAAGACTCAGGATAATTATTTTGCCTTGTTCAGCACTCTCACTGAGAACAGTATATACAATAGATTCTAGTCATACGTGAGAGAGAGACATGTGGCTGTCATGTTAAAAGTCATGATTTGTCCTATTACGACTGCCGTTATAAAATGTTACAAAAATATTTTTATACTGTAGGGAATTTATTCAGATTGTTTAAGACATTTGCTATTTTGAATGAGCACATATGTCCATTTTTGAACCATACCAATTAAGTTGGTGAAAAAAAAAAAAAGAAAAAAAAGGACACTGTTTACTCATGTTGTTATATTTATTAAGAAGAATCCAAGTTTATATTTTCTATATGTTTATGTTTACCACGATACTAAGTTTTTTAAACAATTGTTTGATGTTCTTAGCATGCCAATTAAGAGGTGGTACTCTGATGGACATTAAACTGATGAAGGTTATTTAAAGTGACATATCTGTCTAATGAACATGTAAACAAATTTTATTCAACTATGCTGTCTCCAGAATCTTTAATTCAGGAAGTCATTTAAGCCCCAACACATACTCAACAATTGGAAATAGACACCTGGAGACAGGCTAGGTGCATTTTGCACCCTGATATGCTTTGGAACATCCACACTGGCCATGTGGTACTTCCAGATGCTTTTTGCCTCATTTTGCCTTTGTGTGTACTGGCCAGACATGCGGGGGTAAAAAAAAAAAAAAGAGGGATGATTTGATGACAAATTTTCACAAATAAAAATTGGAGTAATTCTGAAACTTGCCAAACTTGCAGAATATGTGCGTGCAACTTGTCTAATCTATTAATATGTAAAGATCAGTTAAGAGTATGGTGGAGTATTTCCTACCAGCAAATGAATCTTCAGTGATGGAGAGACAAGAAGTTTATCAAACTGAGAGACACAGTTGATACCATATGAGATAGTTATGATCTTAAGTAAATGTGGATGAAATGATGTTTATCACATTGCATTGTCTCATTGTAAAATCGAATCTAGAATATTTTAGTCTTTTCATTTAATATTGGATTCTGCTCTTCTGAATGGGACCTGGAGCCATGTCACCAATTGAAATCCAGAGATTCCAACAGAGGGAATTGGCCATAATCCAGATGGAACAGTCCACCCCAAGACCTCTGAACTAAACCACACTTAAACTTCAGAGACAGGTGAAGCGCACGACGCAGTCCTGAAAAACTGCTGGAAGCAGGCCCAAATTATCTGAAAATAAAGACTATTAAGACTGATTGGGACTTTTGGGAAAATCTACAAGCCATTTGGGCTACAGCAATTGCAATACGCACACCAGCTCAAGTTGTACTGTAACATCTTCAAAGCTTTCTTCATCACTTTGTTGAATATTTGATGTGTTCAGTATTATTGCAAGCTGTATGTCTTCCATTCTCTTAGAATGTTGCCTGCTGGTATTCCGGACTCGGAGGAGGCCTAACAGCTTTCTTTATAACTCGTTTAAGTATTGCTGTGTTTGGTATTCTTGCCTGCTGTATTTTTCCTATTTTATTAGGATGCTGTAAAAGAATGATATTGCAAAGTACAGTACCAAAAGCTGCCCCTTCATAATCCCTCTTTGTCTCAAATGGTTATTGTTATCAATGCCCTTTAGTGGGATTACTTTTGCCCCTCCACATAAAAAAGAAAAAGGAAAAGAAAAAGTGGAGAATGTTGGGAAATTTGAGTTAGGTCTGCTTATATATTGGCTTTATATGACTGAACCCTTGCCTGGTGAAACTACACAGGAGGATGGATGGCACAGATGACAAGAAGACAATAGCTATATGAGAGTATATGCTTGCCATAAGATAATGGATGCGGCCTGCTATAGAGGATTCTGGGTAACCATATTCTGGATAGAAGTATGCAGAATATTGGGCCTAGTAATATCAGCAAAAAGTACAGGTCAAGCAAAGAATTCAAACTAATGAGCACAAAAGCACTCTCTTTAGCTCTGCACGGTTTCAATTAGTGCCAAGGAGGAAAAACACAGGAAGGGTCAGAGGTCACATGCCAGGCATAGATGAGCAGAACTAAAAGCAGATCCAGATGTATAGAGGTCACAGGCCATGCATAGATGAAGCAGATCCAGATGTATAAATGTAAGGGATTTTTCCCTGGGGAAAGGTGTTGCAGGACGCCTGAGGTCCTGCTGACACCTACGTATTTATGATGGATTCACTGAGGCTAATTTGAAGCAGACATTTGAGACAAGGAGAAATGTATATAAGGCAGTTATTTTGGAGGATCAGGTGGGCAGTATTTTCTCCTCCTTCACAGAGAGAGAGAGAAAGTACTGTCTGCCATTTCTAGACAGGCTTTTGCTGTTCTGCATGACACTGCTATTTTGTTATGCTAAAATAAAAAGTTTTGGTAATTAAAGCAACTGCTGTCTAAGTAATTCTTTGATTGGTGATATTTGGGCAACCGTTGTGGGAACCAGAAGTCACAGCAGCAAGTGGGGCATGCCAGAAAGATCACTGAAGGCTTGGTCAGTGAAGCAGCTCAGTCCCATGTACAAAATGGTCACAGAGTCCCTCTGAGCTGGACTAGCAAACACTGGGAACTCGAGGCAGAGATCTCTAGAGTGGTCTTGCTGTGCTCGAAGACCGGCTCAATAAACTGCAGTCCATGATCGATGGCATTAGGGAGCAGTTGGAGGTCCAGCTCCACCGGATGGCTGAGGTTGAGCAGAGGGGGGCAACGCAAGAATCCTGTATGGAGCTGGCTGCCGGGTATCAGCAGCTGTTAGATTGCCTGGAGGAACAGGAAAATCGCTCACGGCAAAACAACCTCCATGTGGTGGGCCTGCCTGAAACTCTGACTGATGCCAAGCTCTATGATTTTACAAGCAGTGGCTCCCGACTGCCCTGGAGTTGCAGGGAGAAAAATACACATGGCGCTGTGAATGAGCACATCCAATAGGACCTCAGAGGGAGGTGGGCACCAAGCCAAGACCCACTATAGCTCGCTGCCTTGTATGGCTGGAAAAGGAAAGCATCCTGCGGGACAAGCAGTGCAAGTCTTTGGAATAGAAGAACCACCAGATTTTGTTGTTTAATGACTATTCTGAAGCACTGCAAATTCCCACCTGTTTGTACGACCTTGCACCAGCAAGGTATCACATTTGCCCTTTTCTCCAGGAACAAGCAGGAAGTCAGTCCTCACAAATGGGTGACATCGGCGCTGACAGAGCCCATGCAGAAGCATCTCCCCAGCTTTCAAAGAAAGCCTATGGGAGATGCACCACGCATGTGTGGTCCACTTCCCGCCCAAGGGTGCCATCTTGCCTCAGTCTCCTTTTATCTGTGGAGTCCATTGGATGTTGTCCAGTTTTCCCCAGAAAAAGTCTGATTTTTTTATTGTTACATTTTTTCCGGTTTGCGTACCAGTTCCTTCCCACCCCTGAGCCAGCTTGCTTCGGAGTTGCTCCTCGGGTTCATCTATTCTGTTTCTCATTTTTCATTGAGGTGTTCCTCGACCGGCATTCGCACCCTATTTCAGCGGGCCTCCAGTGTCTTCAAAAAGTGTGACCAGTGTGGCAAAATGATGTCACTCACTAAACCGCACAACCGCTGCCTTTGATGCTTCGGCCCGGAGCATGACTCCAACTGCGAACTCTGCAGAACCATGACCTCAAAGACCTTAAAGAGCCACCATCACAGAAGGAAAACATTTTTTCAGAAGTCCAACTCCATGCCGAAGTCTCTAGTGACACCACTCTCCAGGGCCCTCTCAGATAACTTGGTGCCCCGCGAAGACAGAGCTTCCTTGGAGTCCCGTGGCCATGGTTCCTCCGAGCAGAAATCCCTGGAGGTGGAGCACAAACATAAGAACATAAGATATTCCATACTGGGTCAGACCAAGGTCCATCAAGCCCACTATCCTGTTTCCAACAGTGGCCAATCTAGGTCATACGTACCTAGCAGTTTCCCCAAAAGACACAGGTTCCACAATGCTTGTACTGGGTCAAGAATTGATATCCTGGGTCCCTTCTTAATAATGGTTTATGGACCTTTCCTCCAGGAACTTGTCCAAACCTTTTTTAAACCCAGCTACACTAACAGCCTTTACTACATCCTCCGGTAATAAATTTCAGAGTTTGATTACACGTTGAGTGAAAAAATATTTTCTTTTATTAGTCTTAAATAGTTTACCCTGTAGCTTCATTGCATGTCCCCTAGTCTTTCTATATTCTGATAATGTAAACAACCGATCTACGTTTACCCGTTCCACTCCGTTCATTAATTTATAGACTTCTATCATATCTCCCCTCAGCCGGCTCTTATCCAGGTTAAAGAGCCCTAACCTTTTTAGCCTTTCTTCATAGGAGTATCCTTCCATCCCCTTTAACATTTTGGTGGCTCTTCTCTGAACCTTTTCTAATATCGCTATATCCTTTTTAAGATACAGTGACCAGAATTGCACACAATATTCAAGGTGCAGTCTCACCATGGAACGATATAGAGGCATTATAATATCTTTTGTTTTATTTTCCATTCCTTTCCTTATCATACCTAGCATTCTATTTGCTCTCTTGGCCGCCTCTGCACACTGGGCCGAGGGTTTTAACATGTTATGCACAATGATGCCTAAATCTTTTTCCTGGGTGGTGGTTCCTAATGTGGATCCTTGCATCGTGTAACCATAGTTTGGGTTGTTCTTCCCTAGGTGCATAACTTTGCACTTGTCCACATTAAATTTCATCTGCCTTTTAGATGCCCAGTCTTCCAATTTATCAAGATCTTCTTGCAATTTTCCACAATCCTCTTGGGTTTTAACAACTTTAAATAGTTTTGTGTCATCTGCAAATTTGATAACCTCACTCGTTATTCCACTTTCCAGGTCATTTATGAATATGTCAAAAAGCAGCGGATCCAGCACAGATCCCTGGGGTACACCACTATTCACCTTTCTCCATTGGGAAAATTGGCCATTTAGCCCTACCCTCTGCTTTCTATCTTTTAACCAGTTCCTGATCCACAGTAGCACACTGCCTCCTATCCCATGACTCTTTAGTTTTGCCAAAAGTCTCTGATGAGGGACCTTGTCAAAGGCTTTCTGAAAGTCCAGATACACTATATCAACTGACTCACCTTTGTCCACCTGTTTATTCACACCTTCAAAAAAACATAACAGATTAGTAAGACAAGATCTTCCTTGTCTAAAGCCATGTTGGCTGTCTCCCATTAGGCCATGACTATCTACATGCTGAGCAATTTTATTCTTTATGATGGTTTCTACCATTTTTCCCGGTACTGACGTCAGGCTCACCGGTCTGTAGTTTCCCGGATCACCCCTGGAACCCTTTTTAAAAATTGGCGTTACATTGGCGATCCTCCAGGTATTAGAGATGATTTTAATGATAGTTCACAGATTACTAATAGAAGGTCTGCAATCTTATATTTCAGTTCCTTCAACACCCTTGGATGTATACCATCCGGCCCAGGTGATTTGCTACTCTTCAGTTTATCTAATAGTTGTAATACATCTTCCCGATGTATCGATATTTCCTTAAATTCTTCTGCACCTTTAAATACCACTTCAGTCATGGGTAACATCCCTACATCTTCCTCAGTAAAGACCGAAGCAAAGAATTCATTCAGTCTCTCCGCTATCACCTTGTCGCCTCTTAGTGCCCCTTTAACCCCTTTATCATCTAATGGACCTACTGACTCTCTCACAGGTTTTTTGCTACGAATATACTTGAAAAAGTCTTTATTTCGCGTTTTTGCTTCTGCAGCAAGCTTCTTCTCAAATTCTCCCTTTGCCTGGCTTATCAATGCCTTACATTTGACATTGACAGTGCTTGTGCTGTTTCCAGGTTTCGTCATTTGGCTCTTTCTTCCATTTCCTATAAGATGCTTTTTTGGCAACAACAGCCTCTCTGACCTCTCCTTTAAACCATGCTGGCAGTTTTTTGGACTTCCTTCTACTTTTCTTAAAGCGTGGAATACAGCTGGCCTGGGCTTCCAAGATAGTATTTTTCAACAACACCCAAGCTTGATGTAAATCTTTAACCTTTGCAATTGCTCCTTTTAGCAAAAGAAGAAATCCTTGAAGACCGCCTCAGAGGATGGATCTGGGAAGAAGGGGAAATCCCACCCCAGGACCTGCAGTCCCAGGCATGAGTCCAAGGAGTCGGGGAAGGAGTGACCTTCCAAGTTACCCCATAAGGAATCGTTGGCACCTCCGAAGCCATCCTCAACAAGGACTCCCCCTCGGCAGTACCGATGTCAGGCCTGAAATCTTTGGTGCCTGCTCGAGAGCTGCGGAGCCAACTGGTATAGAGACCAGAATGGCAGCCCTAGAGAGCAGAATATCTACCTTAGTGGCCATGCAGTGGCTTGTCCAGTTCATCCATCCCAATGATGGGACCCTCGACATCGAGGACTTCCCCAGATGTCAAGATGGTCCTCGAGCGCCACCGGCCTTGAGAGAGCCCCAACCCCGGACGAGGTCCCTGTCCTGTTCCTCGGGACACTTCCCAGGTGAGTACCCATAGCTCAGACTGACAATCCTCTGGAGGTCATGGACTGCCAAGAAGAGTCCTCATGTGGCGTCGGATTCGTACTTGGACTTCATCTGAATGGGAGACCGAGGACAAAGAGTCCCCGGACACAAGGCGACACCGAGACGAGCCCTTGGACCCCCCGGCGACCCAACACCATTCCCCACCCGAGGATTTTGCGTTCCTCGATTTTGTGAAGGACATGGCCAAGGCTCTCACTATTGAGACAGGCTGAAGAAGACCCGCGCACCCAAGAACTGGAGATACTCCAATATGAGGGACCCCCTAAGGAAACCCTTACAGTACCAGTGCCCCTGATACTCAACCGCCCCCTCCTCTGAATGTGGGAAACACTGGCATCGGTACCAGTTGTTAGTAGGCGCCTCGATGCCGTGTACTAGGTACGCCAAAGCCCTGGTTTTCAAAAGACCCAGCTTCCCTACAACTCCATAGTCGTAGAGTCGGCTATGAGCCGGCTTAAAAGCCAAAAAACCTATTTGTCGGTGCCACCTGGCAGGAAGGCCCGAATTCTCGATGCCCTCAGCTGGAAGGACTTTCAGGGCTCGATGCTAAAGTGCCAGATCCAGTCCTACCTGCTGTATATTGGCATGTACCTGAAGGAACTGTCAAAGGAGCTTGGTGGATTCTCAGCAGGCCTTGATGGGGAACCTCTACGGCGGTTCAAGACCCTGACCTCAGTGATAAAAGAATGCTCGAAGTTTTCATCCTGGACAGACTATGATGGCTTCAAGTTATTGGCCAGGGTGGCTGCCGCAAGCATCTGGACATGACACCAGGCATGGCTGCAGCATCTGACCTGGAACAATGGGTGCAGGACAAACTGATTGATGTCTCCTGCATAGGAAAAAAACCTATTCGGAAAGTCCATGGTGGATTAGACAGCAGAGATAGAGACTGAGTATGTGATGAGAACCAGACTCTCAAAGAAGATCTCATGCAACTCTAGAAGAAAGCCCCAGGGAAAAAGCCCTTCTTCCCGAGGGTGCTTTAGATGTACACCGCACTTCCAGGTCTTCTCGTCCCTTCAACATGGCCAGCAACAAAAAAGGCCAGGGACATGGTCCCAGAAAGTAAAAGGCCCTGAAGTCCCAGGCGCCAGCTCTGACCCAGCCTGGGGGAGCTTTTGACTGCCTGAGCACAACCTCCCTACCCCAGGGGGTCCTTTGCTGCCCAGCTGGGTACCTAGCCCTGTTTGCCCACAAAAGGATAGTCATCACCAACGATACCTGGGTTCTGCAAGTGGTCAAGGAGGGTTACCTCCTCCACCTACAATTGGCGCCACCCTCGTACTTCCCAGGAGAACCCACCAGATCTCCTTCACCAGATCCTCCTCTTCACCAAGCTAGCAGGCCTAATCAACGCCAAAGCAGTGAAGCCAGTGCCGAAACATCTCTGGGGCACAGGCTTCTACTTCAGGTATTTCCTCGTCCCCAAGAGGACAGGGGGCCTCAGGCCCACCCTGGACCTGCAAGAACTCAACATGGTTCTGGTCAGGGAAAGGTTCAAGATGCTCTCCCTTGGGACACTACTGCCATTTCTCCAGCAGAGAGATAGGATGTGAATGTAGGCATCCTTTAGGTCTAAGGAGCATAGCCAAATTCATCCCACCATAGAAAATACCTCCAGTTCATGGTGGGTAGACAGCACTACCAATGCAGGGTGCTGTCCTTAGGTCTGGCCTCGTCACCAAGGATCTTCACAAAATGCCTCGCAGTGATCGTAGCCCGCCTCCGGCTCCAAGGGGCCTTCGCCTTCCCTTATCTGGATGACTGGCTTATAAAGAAGGACATGGCTGCAGAGGCACAATGTGCCACCAGGCGCATAATAATTGCCATGCAGCACCTGGGGTTCATAATAAACTACCCTAAGTTCCACCTCACCCCTGCCCAGCACCTAGAATTCCTAGGAGTGCAACTAGATACCCTCCAGGCAAAATTCTTCCTCCCTCGGGAGAGATTATAATGCCTCAGGGAGTTAGCCGCAGAGGTACACCGAGGCCAGATGCTACCTGCCCAGCTCCTACTCCTCTTGTTGGGACACATGGCCTCCACGGTTCACGTGACCCCCATATGCCTTGATTGAACGATAAGGCGGTATACAAAACTGGCTAAATATGCTTGCCTGCACATGAGAGCAGTCCAGAGGTGCCTCTGCTCTCAGTGGATACAAACCACAGGCAGGCTTAGGGACAGAGTGAAGGTGACCTGTCAGTTGCTATTCTCCTTCTCAAAATATATCACCGCTTAATGTTATTCTGTTTCAACTTGTGCCATAAAAGTATCTAGTTCTCCTCATCTCAAAATATACAACTGCTCAATGTTATACTCTCACAACCTGTACCACAAGAGTATCTAATTTCTTACAGTTGCAATTGTATTTATCTATGTTACAAAAGTATCTACTCTTGCCAATTTACAATGGTATTCAACCTTCTGTAACATCCACTGCTACTTATAAAACCCCTCTCAACTGATTCTGGATCCAGCTTTTCCACTGTCTCTGCCTCTCACCCCCACTCTCACTTTATCCCTTACTCTATATTACCACCTTATTCCTATTCCTTCCCAAAACTGGCTCCTCCAAAATCCAGCTCATTCACACTGGAGTCTGCCCTCATTTTACTTTACCTCTTTTTGCTTACCTTCCCTTATGCGCTCACTTTAACCCATAGTGCCCCCATTCCAATAATCTACTCCCCCAGGCACCTATATACCCCACCACATCTCTCCCATGCACATTATAACCCCCACTACCGTTCATGCAAACTCAAAACCATTACTATAAACCCTAACCTTCAACCCTACTCTCCCTCTGACCTCCCCCATCCCCCCTCAAATGCGCCCTACTCAATGCTCGTTCAGCCAGAAACAAAATCCCCTTACTCGCTGACCTTATTATTGATTACAACCTCGATATACTTTGCCTCACTGAAACCTGGTTCCAAGACTCTGACATGGTTCTAGTAAACCAACTATGCCCCAAAGCATATTCAATCAATATTCAGGCAAGTTAAAGAGCTAACTGTCATCAGCTTCTGTTCCCTGATTGAGGTTAAGCAGCCATCCATCTCTCCTGCTTACTGAACTCCAGCCTAATTGGGGCTTTCTGGGAGGGGGAGGAGTCAGCTCCATTTCAAAAGCAGCTGCCTGCAGGCGGGCCCGCGCCTGAGAGCCTCGCCAGAGGGCCCTTTGGCGTGGCCCTTAGGCGCGGGCCATAAAGGCCATCAACGTGTGTGCTTTTTCTACCTTGCATACTTAGGTTTATTGTCATTAATCCTAGCATCTTATAACATCTACTCTGAGGTTTTTACAATTACCTTACTTTCCTCTACACTTAATTTGTTCTGTGTATTGAGCCTGTCCCCCGCAGCCCCCTCTGGTGGCGGCGTAGTGTTTCCACCGGAGGCTGGGGAGCGCATAAGATTTGGGGTATCAGGGTTGGCCAGTTGCGAGGGTCATAAGGTAGCGGTCCTTCGTGCCAACCTCGTTGCCAACTTCCCAATAAAGTGACTTCACAGCCAAGTGTAGGGAAAAAGGAAAAAGGCTTTTATTTCTCCTTTGCGCAATATGGTTCAAAATAGTCGTTTCATAAAGTAACAGGGCTGTAACAATCCTTACATCAGGTTCCACATATATAAAACGGTCAAAGTAACAACTGTTAATCTACACAGTAACTCAAAACATAAGGTATCCTGTATTCACTTCATACATTCTTTAACTCCAAACAGATTATAGTTTTCCTACTGTACAATAAACGCATTCCATGGGTTCTTCCGCCTCCTCACCCCCAGATTCCACTGGCAGCCATTCCATGTCCGAGAGCTCTGAATCGGAAGCTTCAATGGGGCCGAGTTCTGGCTTTTTGAAAGCGTGCCAAACCGTGTTCCAATGCTTGTTTGTCAGCTTGGGGCGTCGGTTCTTGGCCATAGGAAAGAACCCTGGCTGTTCATCTGCTATGGTTTTAAAAACTCTCTTGTCCCAACCTTTAGCATTAACAGTTTTCTTCCTGGGGAAATCATCTGTTATTTTCTGCCTAAAAGTGTCATTATTATGCTGATAAAATCCTCTCTTCTGCTTTTCTCCTATGCTGGGTTTAGGCACACAATCACAGGCAATAACTGTTTTACCTTTGAGTTTTCTGTAGTCTCTTCCAGGAGAGGCTTGAGGCCTAGCCTGATTATCTTCTAATTCTTGCTGGCTCAAGTAATCCCCCCGGGTCTCTCTTTCTCTAGAGTGTGGATAAACTTCTTTGGGGCAGGGCTGCAGCTGATGCCCTCGGCCTTTGCTTCCACTCCCGTGGAAGTTAGCGAGTGGCCGCGCCCTCTCAGCTTTTCCCTGTTCACCAGGCCTCTGAGTTTTCCACCCTTCTCTCTGGTTACTTTTATAGAAATCTTTAAGAGTACCTTTCTCTTCTTGAGTATCCTTTTCAGCTGGATATCTTTCTCTCAGATCGTGGCTTAGCCCCTCTCCCTGGATAGGGCTTTCTCTCCAGCTGGATGGGAGAGCACCTTCTTCCTTGACTGCTCTCTGCAGTGCTGCTCCTTGGAGTTGTCTCTGGCCTGCTCTCCGGCCTACTCCTCGGCCTACTACTTGGTCTGCTCTCCAAGTTGCTTCTTGGCCTTCTCCTTGGCCTGCTCTTCGGCCTGCTCTTTGATCTCCCCTTTGAACTGCTCTGTCCCTGCTTAAATCGGGACTGACTGATTCTAAGTCCTGCCCATAGAGGCGTGGTTCCTCTGCATCCAAGCTGGCTCTCCTGCTCCCTCTATGTGGGCCTTCAGGATATTGCAACTGAAACTTGTTTTTTTTCTAAATTTAAAACTTTTTTTCTTTCTGCCAGAGGGTCCGCTGCATCACAAGCCTCAATGATGTTCATTTTCAATTATCATAAGAACTTAGTCTGTTGTTTAATGCTGTCTTTTATATCCTTGAATTTATTTTAAAATAACTTGTGTTTAGAAAAGTATCTCATTTTGCTTCTAAGTAAAATAACATCATTAACAGTTTAATATAGTTCAAAACCTTTAACTATATCCATTATTGTTTCCTTTGGTCTTTTATATTCTTAAATTTGTCTCTAAGTAATCTTTGTTTAGTAAGTATCTCATTTTTTTTCTAAGTATATATTAACAATATCAGTCTAAACAGCTTAAACACCTTGAACTATATCCATTATCTAAATATTGCACTACAACTACTTCTATTGTTCAAGTTTCATCATGATCACATCTACACTAACCTATATATTCCTCTACACCCTTTCTAGTATCCTCCATAACAGTAATGCTCTCACAACTAGTTCCAAGCCTATCCCTATCTATCAAGGCAGGAACAAGAAATCTTATCAAGATCATTATCAACCTCCACATAACTCATACCACAGGAGACAGTCACACTTACTCTATGTATCCCTTGACTCAATGAAAACCAAAAAGTCTAACAATTCAAACTCTAGACAAGACCTAAAATGTGCTCTCATTAATGCACGTTCAGTCCGCAATAAATGGCCAGCCATCACAGATCTAATAACCAACCATAAACTTGACATGCTTATGATTACAGAAACCTGGTTATCTGATACTGATAATGTTCTATTAAACCACCTTACCCCACCTAACTTTTCCATTTATACATGTAACAGAGAAAATAAGAGAGGAGGAGGTGTCTGTATAATAGCAAGAACTCTATTACAATACCAGATTACTCTAACCAGGACAACACACCTCCTTAATACACTAACTATTTCCAATAAATTCAATATTATCAATCTTATTTACAGAGCACCAAATGCCCCTACTGATGATCTCTCAGACATAATTGATCTCGCTTGCAATCCTGATTCCCCCAACAAACCTAACTTACTTCTTGGTGACTTCAACCTTGCATCCTCACAACCCTTCTTATCTAACACCTTCCTTGAAGCAATGAATAATCTACATTATAGACAAATTGTAAATCTCCCCACCCACCAACGAGGTAACCTACTTGATCTCATTTTTGTCCCAGCCATAGATACCTATACGACAAGTCAACTTGATCTTACAATAACTCCTGTTCCCTGGTCAGACCACAACCTTATAACATTTTCAATTCCATCTACAGATAATTAAAAAAAATCACACAATTATCTCCTCGCCCATTAAAAAATCCTCACGTTTTAAACCATTTGATAAAGATGAGATCATTTCCCAAGTTATCCCAAACCTTTCTAAACCAGCTGGAACTATCAATGAAATGGTATTAAACTGGAATGACACCTTCAGTCTTTATGCCTATAAATCCACCACATCCAATCAATCTTCATTCAACAAGAAGACATCAAGAAAGCAGAATGCACCATGGTACACCCCTGATTTACGAGCCTCTTTGCTTCAACTGAGGAAACTAGAGAGGAAATGGAGACGTGCTATAAATCCCTCCAATCAAGACGCTTACCTAGTTCAATTAAAATCCTACCGTGAACTAACCTTTGCAAAGAGAAAAGAATTCCATTCGTCACTACTTAATCGTTCTCTTAACAAGCCACGTGAACTCTTCCAACTAGTAAAATCCTTATCCAGAGAACCTTTCATACCTCAACAAGTACAAATACAGTCTCAATTATATTCAATCAAAGGCAATCAAAGTTACATTATTGTCAAAAGAAATCTCTCATCCTCCTAGCATTCAGTTTCCACTAAACAAATTTACATCTCCTTCTCCAAGTACCATTGAAGACATTTTAGCCACTATTAATACCACCACAGCTCCAAATGATCCATGTCCAGCTCATTTAATCCGAGCTTTGAAAGTGGAGCTTAGCTCATACATAGCATCTATAGCAGACAAATCATTCACCACCGGTGTTTTCCCATTAATCTTCAAGCAGACATCAATTCGACCATTGCTGAAAAATAACAAACTTGACCCAAAGAAGGAGGACTCTTATCGTCCAATTTCTAGTATTCCCCTATTAGCTAAAATTCTAGAAAAGGTGACCTTGAGACAGATCCAACAACATATCGATACTGAAGCCCCTTTAGACTCAAGCCAACATGGTTTTAGGGAAGCACATGGAGTTGAGACTCTTCTTGCCTCTTTAAAGAATTCCCTTATCATTGCTATAGATAATATCAAGACCGGAGTTGCATTGATCTTCCTAGATATTGCAGCAGCATTTGATTCAGTTAATCATGAACAACTTCTAGTCCACCTCCATGAGAAGGGAATACAAGGAATTGCATGGGACTGGTGCAAGTCTTATCTAGAAGACCGATGGCAACAAGTTCGAATTGATAACAATACATCTTATCCATTCCAACAGAAACAAGGTGTTCCACAGGGTTCCTCACTATCAGCATTGCTTTTTAACATCTATATGCAACCAATCTGTAATATTGCCCATACCTTTGGTATATCTTGTCTTATTTATGCTGATGATGTGCTGTTGTTCACACCTATTAATGTGATTAGCCCTGATTACACAGTTTTAATTAACTGTTTCAATTCAATAACCGATTGGCTGCTCACTCAGAACTTTTGAATAAATTTTAGTTCAAATGTATTTTATTGATTTTCGCCAACAACACACAACAGACAACTATACGTACAAACAAACACAACCATATAAGCATGAAAAGCAGTAAGGTGCATACAAAGGTAAATATATATAAGACCTCCTGGCCAAGCTACCTGACTGAGAGGGGCACAGGATAAATAGCCACCCACTTCAAACAGTCAAGGGACGAAGGCAAGCCCCCCAAGGCGTCCCAAGGGACAAGAGGACCAACAAGGACCAACAACCCCCCCAGCATGTGCCACCCACTATCACCCCCACCAGTCCAGCATGTCAAAGCAAGCTGTAGAGTCTGGGCTGGCCCAGGGTGTGCTCTTCTCCCAGGCCTGACCCTAAACCAATCACTGAGACGTACTCCCTGCCCTTGCCAGGACATCATTCATCCCTGCACCCCAGCAACATCCACACACCCCACCTCCCCTCCCCCCCCTCCCCTTCCCCCCCCCCCCTCAAGGCAGACACACCTCACATTTCAACCAAATAATAGACAGTAACCCCAATCATCAACGCCACCTATCCATCATAATCCACCTAGGACCCTACGACGCACTCGGATCGGTAAGAGAGAAAGATGAGGCCCCCAACCATCCAAGAACCGCTGCCAGCGCCCCGGGTGCCCGGCAGCAAACAGCCGATCCAAAAGCAAGTGTTCATGGAGCTTCACTCGCCAAATACCATACACAGGTCCCGAAGCATCCAGCCACTTCTGGAGTATGGTCAGTCGAGCCAGCAGCAACACCAAGCGCACCCAATGCAGCGTCCCGGGACGAAGGCCAAGCCCCCCTGCGTCCCCCCACACATCCAGGACCGCGTTGCCCGCACTCAAAGAGAGGGGCCGCTGCAGACATCGGGTCAAATGACGAACCACCCGTTCCCAAAACATCTGTACCCGCGGGCATGTCCAAAACATATGCCCCAACGTGGCTCGGGCGTCATCACACCGGGGGCATCCAGGAATGCTAGCGAGCCCGGCCCGCCATGCCCTGTGCGGAGCAAAATAAAGTCGACGCAATATTTTAAACTGGGCATCACGGTGAAGTACCTGCACGCTCAACTTGGGAAGGCCTGCCAACGCATGCAGCATCCCCTCTGCGGAGACCACTTCCCCCAGTTCCGCAGACCAAGCCCTGGCTAGCTCATCCACCGGTATCGGCTCGGCAGCCTCCCAGAGCATCTGATGGAGGTAGGAGACCCTCACACCCACGTCCGCTCCCCTGAGCGCCGCCTCAAGAGAGGAGCTAACCTCCCCCCGCAAAGCCTCCCGAGGGACTCCCCAAAGGTAACTACGGGCCTGTAAATATGGGAAGAAATCTCGCGGCTCCAACGGGTATTGCCGACAAAGCTGTGAAAAATCCTCCACCGCCCCATCCAGTGTAACCAACTGTTCCAGATTTTCAATCCCCAGTCGAGCCCATCTAGCAAACAAGGATCCCCCCCATCCGGGTAAAAAGTCGGCATTCCCCCGCAACGGGAGGTAGGGAGAATAATGCGCCGACAAGCCTCGTGTCGTACAGAGAAGGCGCCAGGCCTGCTGAACAGGGTCTACCAACACCTCCCGAAGGGTCCGAGGAAGACCCCGCATCTTCCGGGCGTGGAGAAGAAACCTCGGGTGCAACGGCTCCACCGCCTCCCGAAACAGTTCCAAAGGCGAGCAATCCTCGAGATCCCAGAGCCAGTCCCGTGCAATACGCAACAGACAAGCTACATTATATTTACGAAGGTCAGGGAGACCTAGACCCCCCAAAGGACACGGCTGTTGGAGTACCTCCAGACGAAGCCTTGGCCGGCGCCCCCGCCACAGCAGACGATTAAGCAGCATTTGTATCTTCCGCAAATCCTTACTCTTAAGAAACAACGGGAGTATCTGAAGCATATAAAGAATCTTGGGAAACAAGGCCATTTTATACAACGCAACCCGGCCTCCCAGGGATAAAGGCAAATCCCGCCACTTGTCCACCGCCACCGAGACAGCATCAACCAACTTAGATACATTAAGAGAATATAGGTCTTGCAACCGAGCCGGCAAATAGATGCCAAGATACTTGAAGTGACCGGTAGCCCACCGCAGCGGAAAAGCGCCAGACCACCCCTGCTGAGCAGCAGGACCTAACAACATCGCCTCAGATTTATCCAGGTTCAAACGAAACCCCGACGGCACCCCGTACTCCTGAATAAGCCGTAAGAGAGGAGGTAATCCCTCTCGAGGACTGCCCAGATGCACCAAGAGATCATCGGCAAACGCCGCGACGCGGACCTCAGCCCGACCCACAGAGACACCCTTAAACTCCGTGGCAGCTCGGATCCGCTGTAGCAAAGGCTCCAATGTCAAGACAAATAAAAGCGGGGAGAGCGGGCAGCCCTGCCGGGTGCCCTTCTGGATGTCGAACATCTCGGTCATGACGCCATTCACCAAGAGCGCCCCTTTGGGCTCGGCATAAAGTAGGCGAACGACATCCACAAAGAACCCCGAAAAGCCCATCGCATCCAGTGTCTGATACATGAAATCCCAACTCACCCTATCGAACGCTTTCTCAGCGTCGAAGCTAATCAGCAGGGATCCGTGGGCCACCACTTGCTCCGCGCACATGGAGAGCAGAATACGCTGCACGCTAAAGGCGGCATGACGGCCCCTCACAAAGCCCACCTGGTCCTTATGAATCAGATCTGGCAGGAACTGCGCTAACCGATCCGCCATGATTTTAGCCAATAATTTAATATCTACGTTAAGCAGCGAGATAGGGCGATACGAACTAGACAGAAGCGGGTCGCGTCCAGGCTTTGGGAGGATAGTGATCAATGCCTTATTGGCTTCATAAGGAAACCGTCCCCTGCGTACCAAATCCTCAAAGTAGCCCACAAGGGGGACCACCACATCACCCCCCAGCGCCTTGTAGAACTCGCTGCGGTAACCATCAACCCCGGGTGCCCGGCCCAACTTTAAATGCCTAATCCCCTCCTGTACCTCCCGACCCAACAATGGCTGACTCAAAGCCTGCCTGCCCTCCTCGCTAAGCCGGGGCAGACGGCAGTCACTAAGAAAGTCCTGACCGGCCGCTGCCGGAGCCCCCTCCCCCTCATAAAGATGCCTAAAAAAATCAGTAAAGACCGCCTCTATATCGGCACCATCTCGCCTGAGAGTCCCATCAGCATGTCGTACAGCCCCGATGGTGCGAGGACCTCCAGCAGGCCGCACCAGGGATGACAACAATCTGCCAGCTCTGTTGCCGTGTTGATGCAGCCGGAATCTGTAGTATAACAGGGATTTTTGAGCTCTCCTATGAAGGAGCATCTCCAGCTCGGTCTGGAGCTCCCGCAACTTGCGGAGGTTTTCCACGGTCCGACTGCCCGCCAGCACTCTCCGCGCCTGCCCCAAGTCCCGCTCTAGCCGCACAATCTGCTGATTCAGCCTCCGACGCCGCTGACTGGTATAATTAATAATGTCGCCACGAAGGACGGCCTTACCCGCCTCCCAGAGAAGAGCGGGAGAAGTCCCGGGCTTATCGTTGAGGGCAACGTAGTCTTTCCAACGGTCTCGAAGAAACGCTTCAAAGTGCCGGTCCCCACAGAGTTCCAGGGGATAACGCCATAACCGGCCCCGACCCGGGTTGCCATCGCTAAGCTCTAAAATCACCATCGCGTGATCGGACAGAACAGAGGGACCCACCGCAGCATCTCGAACCCGACTAAATAAGGAAGCGGAAACCAAAAAATAATCTATACGGGACCACGAACCGTGTGCCCGAGATTGATGCGTATACTCCGGTCACCCGGGTGAAGGGTCCGCCAGATGTCTAAGAGCTGATGGCCATCACACAGTCCCCAGAGACGCCGCCGCGTCCTCTGGTTCCGACCGCCGACCGGCCCGGAACGATCTAACTCAGCATGCAGCACTTCATTGAAATCTCCCCCAAGTACAACCTGATATCCGACTGTGCCCGCCAAAATCCGGGTGAGAGCCCGAAAAAAACTGGCGTCGTAAACATTCGGGGCATAAACCGAGCAAAGCGCCACTTTCATCCCCGCCATTGTCCCCCACACACACACATACCTGCCCTCAGGATCAGTCTCCACACGCTCCTCCAGCCAATCCACGGATCGGGCAAACAGAATGGCTACCCCCCTCTTTTTCCCCACTGCAGGGGAGCCATACATTTTAGCAATGTGGCCCTTACATAGCTTCCCATGTTCCTCCATAGACTGGTGGGTCTCTTGTAACATGACCACCCCTATCTGTTTACGTTTCAAAAGCTGAAGCACCTTATAGCGCTTGATCGGGGAACCAAGGCCACAAACATTCCAGGACACTATCTTAACACCAGTAGTCATGGCATCTTTGCCCGAAGGGTCCCCAAAGAGCCATCAACCAAGCTTCCATAGAGTGAAGACCCCCCCAGCCTGGGGTCTCACCCATCACCCACAACCAAAACTCACACAACAACCGCAGCCACTCACCAACATACAAAGAGTTACCGTCAATCCCACACGTATCTGCCTTACCCACTACTAACCATTCATTCCACCCAGACCCTCCTCCCCCCCCAGCCCCCCACCTTCCCCCCCCAACCCACCCCGCACCCTCCCCCCTCCCCCCCCAACCCACCCCGCACCCTCCCCCCTCCCCCTTCCCCCTTCCCCAACGCAATCACCTCTACCTCCCAGCCCACCTCCACCGCTGGCCTCTCCGTGACCTCCAGTGCTTGCAGAACCCTCCCCTCCCCCAGGCAAGTCATCTCCCCCCCGCTATCCCCGTTGGCCAGACCCCCATCCTATCCCCGGGTTCCCCCCACCCCCATTAGCCAGCCTACCCTCCCGCCCACAGAAGTCTACCATGACGAAAGTGACAAAAGTGACAAAACCCAGCCCCACAGAGTATCTCCAAGATCCTCATATGCAGCAGAAATCATGATAAGCTGCATGGAGAACACAGTCCCCCAACTTCAGGGGGCAAATACAGCTCCAGCTTGTGCAGGGCCGGGGTCACATTGCAGGAGGGAATCACCCGCAATGTCCCAAACAGTTGCCGCGCGAGAGGTTTCTCCCGCAGCTCCACAAGCCGTTCCCCCCAGACCATGGCGGGCGACCCCCCCCCCCCCCACGTTTCCCCCTTGTGAAACCCATATCCCGGCCTATCCAGCCAGGCCTGAGCAACGCCAGAGGGAGAGCAAGAGCAGTATGAACATTTAGTAAGTGAGTGAAACAAACAAAGGAATTAAGAGAAAATTACACAGATCCAATAAAAGGAAATTGGGTACATAAGATAAGTACAAAATTACTAGCAATCTCAGAAAAAAGAGGAAGAAGAGAAAAAAAAAACACTCCTATCCCTAGGCTTGTAAGTGCCATAAGGCCAATTAACAAATATACAAAAACTAAGGCCAGCACGGCCCCGGGGCTAACCGCAAGCCACTCAACCAGGCATCGGTTAATATCCCTTCCAGCAGAACATGCCGGAACTAACCAAGGTAGCCGCGGTAAGGCAACGGAGCCTCCATCCAGCCTCCCCCCAAGAACTGAAAAAAAGGGGGAGGAGAGGCCTAGGGGGAAGGAGGAGAAAAGAGCAATACCTCCCCACGGCCATGCAGGCCCGTAAACCCCCCACCAGCCTCACCAAGTCCCGGAACTAACGTTCATCAGTCTCCGCAGGAGAAGAAAGGGACCAGGGGAGCTCTCTGCCGCCAACTTCACTGGGGATAGTCCTGTCCCTCAGCTCAGGCCATTACAGAAGTCCAAGGCTGCCTCCGGTGTAGCAAAGGTTCGCCGACCCCCCTCATAGTCGACCCGAAGAGTCGCTGGATAGACCATCACAAAACGGAGGCCACGTGCAATCAGCCGGCTGCATACATCTTTGTACGCGCGGCGCCTCTGAGACACTCCAGCCGAGTAGTCTTGGAATATCAGGATCCTGCCCGGCTCACCTCCTGAACGGCGCTGCAGTCTTGACGCACGCAGGACCCCCTCCTTCTGAGCAGCATTCAAGAAGCGGGCGATCACCGCTCGGGGTCTGTTGTCGCCGGTCCGTAGAGGCCCCAGCCGGTGCACCCTCTCCAACACTATGGCCCCCATCGACTCCTCCAGGGGCAGATTAGCAGGCAGCCACCGCTCCAGGTAACCACGCAGATCCTTCTCTTGTACCGCCTCCTCGATACCGATAAAGCGCAGGTTGTTCCGTCGGCTCCTATTCTCGAGGTCCTCAAGCTTCTCCGCATGTCGGGTCAGGCCCTCCTCCAGCTTTTTAAGTCGGGCTCCATCTTGCCCACATGTGTCCTCAAGAGCGCCAAGACGCTGCTCCACCTGCTCCACCCGGCGGTTAAAATCGCCAACCGCCTGGGCCACCTCAGTGATCTGGGAAGCCAGACCTCCCAAGCGGCCCTCCAGGGCTTCCACCACAGCCCTCGAAACCTCCGCTACCAAGGACGGCGCGGCCGCTTGCTGGGTCCCGTCAGGGGCGCCCTCCGCCATCTTGATGTCACCACCTCGGATCCGCTCCCGGCGGGGGGTTTTTGCGGCCATGCGGGTTCTTCCTGACAGAGGCTTCAGCGAATAGGCACCCCTTGTCAAAGTAAGTGTGCGGTCCCCCGGCCTGCGGCAAGGAGTGCTCAATAAAAGGATAAATAGCCGGGGGAGAGGGGACGGGTTCCGGAGCTAAGTAGGAGACGTCCTGCTTAGCCCACCATGCCACCGGAAGTCCCTTGAATAAATTTTAAAAAAACTGAAGTCCTTATTGTTACAAGAAACAATGACTTCTCTTCACCACCTTCATTAAGAGTACGAGACGCTGATTTACCTATTAAATCCACCATTCGATACTTAGGTGTCATTCTCGACCAGCGACTTGAATTTAATGAGCATATAAAGTCCACAGTAAAATCCATTTATCACAAGATTAATACTCTTCGACACCTAAAACCCATGTTAGACCCCGATGATTTCCGCACAATATTCCAAGCGCTAGTCACTCCACATTTTGACTATGCAAATATTACCCTGCAAGGCCTACCTAAATCTACGTTTAATCCATTACAGCTTGCTATGAATGCAGCAGCTAGATCACTATGCGGAATTACAAGGAGACAACACATAACCCCCATCCTAATGGAGCTTCACTGGCTCCCAATAATTTGTAGATTATCTTATAAAACACTTCTTATGACCTTCAAAGCGTTCCATAATATTTCACCTCCTTCAATCTCTGATCTACTTATTCATACCCAAAACAACAGATCAAGAAGATCTACAAATGAAAATACTCTAGTGATTCCAAATGAATTAGTAAAATGTACTCAAACTACCATTAACAGATCATTTTCATCCTTTGCTCCAATGTGCTGGAATAAGCTTCCATTAAACATCAGATTGATAAAACATATATCGCAATTTAGAAAAGCTTTAAAAACCCACCTTTTTTTACAACACTTCTCTTACATCAATATTTCCCCTCCTCTCACCCCATTATCTCAACCCAGCAATAATAGTTAAATGATGATGTTAGACCGTTCCACCTTATGATATTTCACTGTATATACCTGCTCTGTTAAATGTTATTTATGACTTGTCTCTATACCCATTCAAGATCTCTAGTCTGATGTAATTGCTTTTATTTAATTATTCATATGCTATTCCCCAGTTAATCCTTGTTTTATTCCCCTGTTACCTGTAACTTGGACAAGTTCTCTAAATCTGAGTGTATTTTGTTTAATGTAAACCGCACTGATGTCAAATAGCGCGGTATATAAGAGCTGTTAAATAAATAAAATAAATATATGCAACAGATTACATGGAAGAGGAGGAGGTGTAGCTATTATCTCTAGATCCAACTTACAACTCTCTACTGTTGAATCCACTTCCACCTCAGGCATGGACTCTATTACTGTCTCCAACTCCATGCTTTCTTTGCACCTTCTATACCGAGCTCCCCAGACTGACTCATCTGATCTCTCCACGATCCTAGATACAGCATGTTCACCCCAACCTACCTCACGCCCCCTAATTATCTTAGGAGATCTAAACTTACTCTCTACATCTTCAATACAATCCTCCTCCTTCCTCCAAGCAATGAACACCCTTCACTTCACCCAAATACTACAACACCCTACACACTCTAAAGGAAACATCCTTGACTTAATATTTATCCCACAACACCCTCTTTTCAATGATCAGGTACAGCACACTATCCAACCCATACCCTGGTCTGATCATGCTCTCATCCTCTTCACCGTCCCCTACTCCTCCCACAGAAGTCAACCACACACCCATCTCCAACACACTCGCAAATTCAAACAATTCAATGCAGCCAACTTCCTGGAGCAAACAATCCCATCACTTAACCTATTAAATAACAAAAACCTGAACCGAGTCCTTCATCTCTAAATGGAATGAAATCCTATCTGCAGCCTTCCTACTTCCACCCAAGCAACTTCCTCAAAAAAAACCGCAGAAGAACCCCCTGGTTCTCTACAAACCTGAGAAACCTCAAAAGGGAGCTTAGACGCCTTGAACGTAAATGGAGACGCACTCAAGACCCCAATGTACACATTGCCTACACAACCAAACTTCAAACCTACTGCTCAGAAACCCTCACTCATAAAAGAGAATATAACGAAAATATTATCCAACGAGCGCTTAATAAACCAAGAGAGCTCTTCTCCATCACCAAATCCTTAATAAACGAACCCCTACAACAAGACCAGCCACCAAAAATAACTGTGCAAGCTATAGCTAACCATCTGACCTCTAAATTCCTCCCACCTTTGTCATCCAATAACCCTCAATCTACTACTGACCACAGCACCCAACCACATGACGCAACCTTCTCAAACTCATGGAATGAGTTTCATCCCATTACATTAGATATTGTATCTGATGTTATTAAAGATTTGAATGCTTCAACCTCTGCCCTTGACCCTTGTCCTGTCCCCTGGATCAAATCTACCAGAAGTTCCCTCAGCCCCTACATTCTGAATATCGTACAAACCTCTCTCCAGACTGGTTCCGTACCACTTTCACTTAAGTGTGCCTCTATCCGCCCAATCCTAAAAGAAGCAAAACTAGACCCCACCTCCCCTTCCTCCTATAGACCCATCTCTAGTATTCCTTTCCTTGCAAAGATAGCCGAGAAACTTGTCCAAACCCAACTTCAGAACTATATTGATGACCACTCTCCCCTCGATTTATTCCAACATGGTTTCAAAAAGAATCACGGAGTTGAAACCCTCCTCACCTCTCTACTAGATTCCTTGTACTTACACACCCAGAACCCTGCTCAAGGATGCCTACTTATTTTCCTTGACTTATCCACTGCCTTTGACTCTCTCCCCCACCATCAACTCCTAATCAGACTTCATGAAATAGGACTGAGAGGCACAACTCTAAAATGGTTCCAATCCTACTTATCTTTATCTTTATTTAACATTTGATAAACCGCTAATGTAGAAACATTAAGCGGTGTACAATAAAAAAGACAGGTTAGGCACTGCAAACCAAGAAAAGAAACGCCAAAAATAAACAGGAAAGGAAGAAACAGGATAGAATAGACACACCGCACACTATTACCAAATCATAATAAAGACACAGCCCAACCGGGCAACATAAACTGTAGACAAAGGGAAGGCAAGTAGAGGCTTATGACAGGACAAAAGACAAAGTCAGGCATAATCAGGGAGGGGCCTCAGGGGAAAGGCCAAATGCTTTCTGAAACAGATGAGTCTTAAGCAGTGATTCTTAGACACCAGAACCCAACACGTCCGTATTGGAAGTGATACCTCCCTCCCATTTACACTAAAACAAGGTGTCCCCCAAGGCTCTAGTCTATCCGCATTACTTTTCAATATCTTCCTTCAACCTGTCTGCAAGATTTTCCAAAACTATGGCATTCAGTACCAATTATATGCAGATGACACGATGTGCTTCACCCCATTTAACCTCACTAATCCTAATTTTACTAAACTGAATGAATGCCTAATCAGCCTCAAATCTTGGCTCTCTCAGCACAACCTACTAATTAACCAATCCAAAACTGAGGTCCTTCAAGTTTTCTCCAATCCCTCATACACCCCTCCTCCAACCCTCACCTTTGGTGATCTCACACTCACTATACAAACCAAGTGAAATATCTTGGAATCATCCTTGATCAGAACCTCTCCTTCTCCGATCAAATAAAGAGAACTACTAATACAGTATACGCAAAGCTACGTACTCTCCAGAACCTCAAACCTCTCTTAAGCCCCGACTCCTTTCGTACTGTCTGTCAGGCCCTCACAACCCCCTCACTTGACTACTGTAATCTGATCTATCATGGCCTCCCCAAGAACACCATCCAACCACTCCAACTAGTCCAGAATACGTTAGCGCGGCTCATAACCAACAACCCCAGACGATCTCATATTACACCAGTCCTCTATGATCTCCACTGGCTCCCGATTCAACACCGAGCTAAATTCAAGGTTCTTACTCTTATACACAAAATTATCTCAAAGGAGTCAGCTCCATGCCTCTCCCCACTCCTTGCCTTCTCCAACAACACAAGAACACACCGCTCCTTTACCAAAAACCTACTGGCCATACCAACTAAAAGACACTGTAAACAATCTACAAGCAACAGGGCCTTCTCTCTCTATGCTCCATCCCTATGGAACACCCTTCCTCATGAGCTGCGTATCTGTGTGAGCCACTCTGAGTTCCGTAAGAAGTTAAAAACCCACCTCTTCTTGAACATTTTTCCCTACCACCCTAGTACCTAACCCTCTACATCTACCTCCCCGCCCATGCTCCTTCAAATCCTATAACACAACCATCTGTAGCTCTATATATACATATGTAAATAGTTGATCTTTGATCATTGTAATTAGTTCATAAATTAGTTGTTATTGTTCGCCTATGTATCCTTGTTACTTTGTTCTTTGTAAACAGTTGAAACACACTGCCTTTGAAACGTTCTATGTAAACCGTCTTTATTTGTAGAAAGACGGTATATAAAAAATGTTAAATAAATAAATAAGTTGGCAGACTCCCTCAGATGGTGGCAGATTCCACATCACCTTCAGGTTGAGGTACCCTTCCAGGCACCCGACCCCCAGAAAGGCCTCACCACGATGCCTCTTTATTGGGCTGGGGAGCACATTCCGGGAGCTTCCAGACACAAGCCTGCTGGTCCCAGAGGGAATCCTGTATGTAAATCAACCTGATAGAGCTGTGGGAAATATACCTAGCCCTCCGAGCCTTCCGCAACCAGCTCCAACACCACTCAGTGCTGATCCAGACCGACAATCAGGTCGCAATGTTCTATGTGAACAAACAGGGGAAGATAGGGTTTCACCCCTTCTGCCAAGAGGTGATAGCCCTCTGCTGCTATGCTGCATGCAGAGGGATGCTCCTAAGAGTGGTGTACCTCCTGGGCCAGGATAATGCCCTGATGGACAAACTGAGCAGGGTCCTCCAGCCGCACGAGTGGCACCTGGATCCAGTGGTAGCCTCACAGCTGTTTTATCTCTGGGGCATCCCCTCAGTAGACCTGTTCGTCAGCCCAGACAAAATGAAGTTGCCCCAATTTTACTCTCACCAGCCACACCCATCTCGAGTAGCAGCGGAAGTGTTCCTCATCTCGTGGACGGAAGGCCTCATGTACGCCTTCCCACTGACACCACTGGCAGCCAAGACACTATTCAAGGTCCAGCACGACAGAGCATCACTAATGCTGATAGTCCCTCAGTGGCCCAGGCAGCACTGTTTCCCACTGCTCCTTTCCCTGTCGGCGGCATAGCTGATTCCCCTGGGCTGAACTCCAGGGCTACTCACAGGAGCAGGGCTCTCTCCTACACCCCAACCTTGGGTCCCTCTTGCTCATGGCTTGGCTGCTGAAAGGATAGTGCTAGCCCCTTTCAACCTCCCACAGGACGTGGAAGAGATTCTTCTGGCCTTTCGTAAGGCCTCCATAAGAAGGGCGTATGCCTTCGAGTGGCGCCGATTCTCGGTGTGGTGTGCACCCTGTCAGACGGCTGCCTAGGGTGAGAACTTACACAATCTTGACGATGCATATATTCATATGATTCTTGCAAGGTATTGTGGGTAATGTAGTTCATTCACTCCCAAACACAGCTGAAGACAATAATTGAGTTGTGTAACCAGTGGTAAAGCCAATAAAATACTTCTTTTATTGATGGGGTTTAATTCACCCAGCACAAGTATGCTTGGTAGCAATATAAATGAGGTTACTTGCTTGCAGTGTTTAAATGGATAACATAAAGTCACAAAGCAAATCAGAAAACAACCTTCAGCTTGTCAGGCAATTAGCTAATGTTTTCTTAGCAAATAATTACCAAATACAAAGGCACAAAGAAATGAATAAACTTTGCTGGTTAGGTTAACTTCTGCTTATTTTCCACACAGTTCCAGCAGTGATTTTCCCTTGCTCACACACACAATCAGGTGCAGCTTTAATTACTATCAATTGTCCAGCTGAAACCCTTTAGCTGGCTGGCTGCTACTGTGTGAACCCAAAATCCTGCTTTAAGAGCTGTTTGCAGTGGAATAAAGAACAAAGTTTGGTTTCTTTGTGATGGCTGATGTGTTTGCTCACAGAAAGCTAGCAATAGCACTTGGATAAAGAACAGTCCATGTAATCAATAGTTTCATCTGCTGTATCTCCCCCTTCATCAATCAGCATAGGGTCACTATCATACATTGGCACAGACGAGTCTTTCCATAAGGCACTATCATGAGAATGCTTATTCCCTTGCTGCCATTCACTATTATAGATAGGGTCTGGATCAGTGTTCATACCTGAGCCTCTCCTGCTATCATAATACCTCTCTGTATAGCCTGGCCAGTATGTAATCCAGTTCTGATGTCCAGCCTTCCAATCTTGATCCCTGGACACTGGATCCTTCCTCACATACCTTCTGGCATAGGTCTGAAAGTCCTTTCCACGTGCAGTCTTCTCTCTTCCAGGTAGCCACTGATGATTCCTATCTCTGCCATTCCATTCCTCTGGCTGACTCCAGTCCAATGGACTCTGCTGGCATTTGGAATACCTCCCAGTATAGGCACTGCCCTGGACTCTCCCAGACCTTCCAATGGCATTTCTTCTCTTCCTTCCAGAGAGTTTCCTTCTCTCTCTATCCGCTTGGCTTGGCTTCTGCTTCTCGAGATGATGTTGGTGCTTGAGCTTGAAGCTGTTGCTGTATCTGTCTCTGTAGCTGTTATCTGTAGAATAAGCTCATTCTTATTCTGTCCTAATGTGTGCTCCACCCTAACACAGCGCAGCTGTGTTGAATCAGGCCCTGCCCTTTGAGATGAGTGCTTAGGGATTACCTCATAGCTCTCTTGATTGCACACACGTTTTCTCACTTCAGCCCCCCTCATGGCTGCTGGAAACCTGGTGCATTCTGGGACTGGTAGTCTTTTATGTGAAAACTCTGTTTTCTTACTTCTACCAGAACTGACAGGTTGCTTGTTCAGAGTCACATCATCTTTTCTATAGCTCCTACCTGAGCTATGATAAGCTTCCTTATCACATACCCCCCTGCTTAAGTTATTACGGACTGGTTTTACTGGTGAAACTTCTTCTCTACAGTCCGTAATACCTACGAGAGTGTTATCTTCTTGAAGCTCACTTACTTCCTGACTGGGTTCAAGGTCATTATTTACAGGCCTCTCCTTCCAAGACTTAAGTACATTAATATGGTAGGTCTGCCTACGCCCTCTTGCATTTTCTACCATATAAGACACTGGGCTCACTTGTTTAACAACCTCCCATGGCCCTTTCCACTGTACCTCAAATTTTGGAGCAGTTCCTGCTACTTGAACCAAAACCTTTTCACCAATGCTTAATTGGCGGCTTTTGGCCTTTCTATCATACCACCCTTTCTGGCGAACTTGACTGTCCTGCAGGTTCCTCTCAGCAACCTGCGACGTCCTTTTCAAACGTGCTCTCAAGTCACGTAGAAACAGTGGCACCTCCTGACTTCCTGGTTCAGGATCAATCCATTGTTCCCTTAAAATATCCAACAAACCCCGGGGAGCCCTACCATACATCAACTCATATGGAGTTACACCTAGGGACACTTGAATTCTTTCCCTGCAGGCATATAAGGCAAAGGGTAATAACATATCCCATTCTTTTACCTCTCCTGCTAACCCCCTTCTCAACATTTGTTTGAGAGTTTGGTTGAATCTCTCCACCAAACCATTTGATTGTGGATTTATTTATTTATTTATTTATTTATTTAATTGGATTTCTATACCGCCTTATCATACAATCAAAGCGGTCTTACAAACAAAGATATTAAGAGTATTAGTGAGAAAATGTAAAGAAATAAAAGTTAAAGTTATGGTATAATGTGTTAGAGTGAGTTGCATTATCTACATAGTGAGCTATACTATAATGTGAGCTATTATACAATATGTATATGATTTACATTCCAGACAAATTAAGTTAGTTAATTGCATGACCGTAGTGTTCTATAAACAAAGATGTTTTCAGTTGCTTTCTAAAGTCATTGATGTCTTGAGCTGCTCTCAGCTCATTAGGTAGAGAGTTCCAGATGGAAGGTGCAGCAAAAGAGAAAGCCCTTTCAGAGGTGTCTTTACGTGTTTTTCTGACATCATTTGATAAGCTGATGGTAGGCTGAGGTTTTCACGTGACGAATGCCAAAGGCATCCCAGACCTGGGCCAAATATTTGGATACAAAATTGGACCCTCATTCAGTCAACACCTCTCTTGGGAATCCCACTTCACAAAACAATTTTACTAGCTCTAAAGCTATTGTTTTTGCAGAAACATTCCTCAATGGTATGGCCCAGGGAAACCTTGTTGCCTGATCTACCATAACTAGGATGTATTGGAAACCTCGGGGCGTTTTGACTAATGGGCCTACAATATCCATGGCAATGTGACCAATTGGGTCTGTGATGATTGGCATGGGGATCAATGGCACCACCGGTGGGTGAGCCGTTGTAACTCGCTGACACGCTGGACATGCAGCACAAAACTGGGCAGTTTCTTTGAAGATACCTGGCCAGTAAAAACGCACAAGTATTTGATCCTTGCATACCTTTATGACCTCCCACTGGATGATCATGTGCTAGTCTAAGTACTAGCCCTTTGAAAGTGGTGGGTACCACCAATTGTTTACGTATGGCACCATTTCTGGGGTCCTGACTCTCTCTATATAATATGTCATTATCTAGTCTGAATCTGGGCAATTCCTCCCTGACCTCCTGAGCATACTTAAAAGCTCGGGTGAGAGCTTGATCAGCTCGCTGCTCTTGTGGAAAGTTAGGAAACTTTGCCACCAACTCAGCTGGCACCCAGGGTAAACTTTGACCAGCTAACATCTCAGCCCTACCCTGTGCTCTACAAAGTCTCTCACGCCTCTTTTGTGCTTTCAACTTTCTTACTTTACCAGATGATGGGGTTATTAAATCATCATGAGAGGGTAAGTCTCCTAATAACTCTGCCTGCTCCCCCTCCTCCTTCTGCTGGCTCTCTAACTTAGCCTGCGAGCGGGTGGATACAAGGCCCCTCTTATTACCCATAGTTTGGCCTTCTGGAAGCTTAACCATCTTTTTAGCTAGGGACTGAGGACTTCCAAAGAAAGGCCCGGGAGCTATTTCCATTATTAAACCTTCTCCCTCCTTCTTTCCTAGCCCTTTCACTAGTTCCTGCTTAAATCTTGGCCAGTCCTTCCCTAGAACCAAATCAAAGGGTAGCCTAGGCACCACTGCTAACAGGACTTCCTCTTGTTTCCCTAGGCACTTAACCTTTAGCCTATAGGTGGGATATGATGTTGCAGCACCATGAATGCATCTGATGTGAACTTGGCTTTCAGGGGTTTTAGGCACAAATCTTTCTTGGGCCTCTATCCTCTTCCAAAGCCTTTTTGACATCATACTCTGGTCTGCCCCAGAGTCTAATAATGCATTTGTGGTAATTCCCTGCACATCAACCATCAAAAGAAATCCTTCCTTGGGCTGTTTTAAATCCAGACCCATTAAACTAGTGTGTGTCTGGCATCTCTTCTCTAAGTGTCCCAATTTTCCACACTTGAAACATTTCTTTCTATTCCACTGTGTCATCTGGTTTGATACAGTACATTCATTTTCAGAAACCTTCTTAATTATTCCCTTTTCTGATACAGCACATCTAGCCTCAGCATCCATCTTTAGAGGGCCACCCATTCTATGGCAAGCCTGCGTGGCTTCCAAGAATCTCTCTGCTAGCATGGTTGCCTCTCCAAGATTTTGGCAATTTTGCTGTATAAGAAAAACATTCAAATCTTTAGGTACCCCAAGCATAAATTGTTCCAGCATTATAATATCTAATAACATTTCTACTGTCTTTTGCTCAGGCTCCAACCATTTTACAGCTAAACTTCTGATTCTCTGACTCAGAGCCCTGGGTGTCTCACCCACTTTCAATGTAACAGCTCTAAACATTCGCCTATACTCTGAAATAGACAACCCTAGGCGATCTCTAATAGCTGCCTTTACATCCTTATAATTCAAAGCCTGGGCTGCTGGCATTGCTCTGTAAGCTGCAAGTGCCTCTCCAGTTAATGAGGCTGCCAGCCTTACTGCCCACTGGGTCTCTGGCCATGCTAAAGCCTGTGCCACTCTTTCAAAAGACTCTAGAAAATCATCAACATTATCATCTGGAGTTAATTTCCCAAAATTAAATGCCCCAATCCCTTGATTGAGTCCCACACTGTCCACATGTGGTGTACCAGTACTAACTGCTGGTCTTGCATCTGTTCCACTTTGGCTCTGCAGCTGAACTAGAGCTTGCACCAGATCAAGCACTGGTTTCTGCTGTTCCATTAAGGCCTTCATAGCAGTGTCCTGGGCCTGCTGTGATAGCTCCTGCTGCCTGCTGAATTGGGCTGCCATCCACTGAGCCATCTCCCTCGGATCCATCTTGACCCCTGCAAGAAATAAAGAAAAAAAACCCCAAAGTGCACCACCTTCCAACCAGGTGTGTTTTTTCAACTTTTTTTTTTTTTTCAATTACCCCCTGTGCTTACACACATCCACCACTAGACATGCCCAGGTACATATTACCTTGTCTCAGTGATGAATCCAGCTCTGCACAGGGTCTTTTCCTCTGGGACAGCTTCCTGGAACAACCACTTCTCCTCCAAAGTGCAGATGAGGGAAAAAATCTTCTTTCAGCTTTAAAGTTGAATTTTATTTATAATCCACAGCAAATAAATCCTCTTGGTGCAAAAGCAATCCGAAAAACTACGCCATTTGTCAGACGGCTGCCTAGGGTGAGAACTTACACAATCTTGACGATGCATATATTCATATGATTCTTGCAAGGTATTGTGGGTAATGTAGTTCATTCACTCCCAAACACAGCTGAAGACAATAATTGAGTTGTGTAACCAGTGGTAAAGCCAATAAAATACTTCTTTTATTGATGGGGTTTAATTCACCCAGCACAAGTATGCTTGGTAGCAATATAAATGAGGTTACTTGCTTGCAGTGTTTAAATGGATAACATAAAGTCACAAAGCAAATCAGAAAACAACCTTCAGCTTGTCAGGCAATTAGCTAATGTTTTCTTAGCAAATAATTACCAAATACAAAGGCACAAAGAAATGAATAAACTTTGCTGGTTAGGTTAACTTCTGCTTATTTTCCACACAGTTCCAGCAGTGATTTTCCCTTGCTCACACACACAATCAGGTGCAGCTTTAATTACTATCAATTGTCCAGCTGAAACCCTTTAGCTGGCTGGCTGCTACTGTGTGAACCCAAAATCCTGCTTTAAGAGCTGTTTGCAGTGGAATAAAGAACAAAGTTTGGTTTCTTTGTGATGGCTGATGTGTTTGCTCACAGAAAGCTAGCAATAGCACTTGGATAAAGAACAGTCCATGTAATCAATAGTTTCATCTGCTGTATCTCCCCCTTCATCAATCAGCATAGGGTCACTATCATACATTGGCACAGACGAGTCTTTCCATAAGGCACTATCATGAGAATGCTTATTCCCTTGCTGCCATTCACTATTATAGATAGGGTCTGGATCAGTGTTCATACCTGAGCCTCTCCTGCTATCATAATACCTCTCTGTATAGCCTGGCCAGTATGTAATCCAGTTCTGATGTCCAGCCTTCCAATCTTGATCCCTGGACACTGGATCCTTCCTCACATACCTTCTGGCATAGGTCTGAAAGTCCTTTCCATGTGCAGTCTTCTCTCTTCCAGGTAGCCACTGATGATTCCTATCTCTGCCATTCCATTCCTCTGGCTGACTCCAGTCCAATGGACTCTGCTGGCATTTGGAATACCTCCCAGTATAGGCACTGCCCTGGACTCTCCCAGACCTTCCAATGGCCTTTCTTCTCTTCCTTCCAGAGAGTTTCCTTCTCTCTCTATCCGCTTGGCTTGGCTTCTGCTTCTCGAGATGATGTTGGTGCTTGAGCTTGAAGCTGTTGCTGTATCTGTCTCTGTAGCTGTTATCTGTAGAATAAGCTCTATTCTTATTCTGTCCTAATGTGTGCTCCTCCCTAACACAGCGCAGCTGTGTTGAATCAGGCCCTGCCCTTTGAGATGAGTGCTTAGGGATTACCTCATAGCTCTCTTGATTGCACACACGTTTTCTCACTTCAGCCCCCCTCATGGCTGCTGGAAACCTGGTGCATTCTGGGACTGGTAGTCTTTTATGTGAAAACTCTGTTTTCTTACTTCTACCAGAACTGACAGGTTGCTTGTTCAGAGTCACATCATCTTTTCTATAGCTCCTACCTGAGCTATGATAAGCTTCCTTATCACAACCCTTGGCGGGAAGTGGACCATGCACATGTGGTGGACCATGCACATGTGGTGCATCTCACAAAGGCTTTCTTTAAAAGCTGGGGAAATGTTTCCACACAGGTTCCATCAGCGCCGTTATCCATATGTGAGGACTGATTACTGCTGTCCCCAGAGAACACCTGTTAGAGGTGAGCAACTACGCTTTATTCTCACACAGACTTAAAGTGCAACATGGTGGGGCTACTATTTACTTGAATAGCATGGAGAAAAGATGGCGATTTTTTGAGTGCAATGGCAGTGGCAGCCCAAAGTGAGGGAACCAACTATTTGGCAGTGAACCTTAATAACTGTTCTGGATGTTAAGTCTTGAGGCCTGCCCATTGTGGATCTCCATGGATTTTATAACATCATCTCCTGCCCCATTTGGGTGAACGTTGAGAGTTTCCGTCACAGACTGTGCAGGGCTAGAAGTGAGGTGGCCCCTGGATTGCCTGGAGTGTTGTTGAGTGACTGCAACATGGCCAACCTCAGTGGCGGTGAGGGACCTCGCCGGAACTGGATCAGCTATGGCAAGAGCCTCTGGGGGTTGCAGCTGGGAACTATTTCTAACTTGTTAGACTGTTTGTTAAGTGGTTGTGTGTTCTTTGTGATGGTGATGATGTGGAGAGGGTGGGGAAGGACTGGGAGGGCTGGCATGAAATACTGGGGCAGTGGGAAGGGTGACTGCAGGAGTCCTTTGAGATGTTGGGTGGAGAGTGGGAGCTGGGATACTTGGGGGACCAGAGGATAGTGTGATTGAAGAGTAGCTGATGAAGAGTTGGTGTGCATGGCAGCATGACTGTGAAGGGGTTGGGGAACGGGAACGGGGCGAGAACGAGGGAAGGGAGGAAAGATTAGCCTGTGCAAGGGGCCGGTGGGAGTTTCTTGTTGGGGGAGGGGTGGGAAATGGGAGAGGTTGCTGGGGGGGGGGGAGAAATTATGTATGTTTTTCCTGACCATTATTGTAGTTTCTCCTCTTGTGGTCTGGCTGGGAGGCCCTGAGGGGTTTCTGTATGGATGGATTCAAAGGAAGACAACGAGTGCCCTTCTAGAGACTGGTTGAACTCTAGACTGGTTATTTTGAATGTCAATGGCTCTAATTCCCTGGTCTGAATCTGTTTAACACTCTGCTAGGCGGCTAATCTTCTGCCAGCCTATTCATGCTCATATTACTCCTCTTCTCAAGTCACGTCATTGGCTCCCTGTTTCCGCTGACCTGTAAGTGCATTCACTCTGCAGCTCCTCACTACCTTTCCTCTCTTATCTCTCCCTACACCTCTCCTCGGGAGCTCCGCTCCTCTGCATTCACTCTGCAGCTCCTCACTACCTTTCCTCTCTTATCTCTCCCTACACCTCTCCTCGGGAGCTCCGCTCTTCTGCATTCACTCTGCAGCTCCTCACTGCCTTTCCTCTCTTATCTCTCCCTACACACCTCCTCGGGAACTCCGCTCCTCTGCATTCATTCTGCAGCTCCTCACTGCCTTTCCTCTCTTATCTTTCCCTACACCCCTTCCTCAGGAACTCCGCTCCTCTGCATTCACTCTGCAGCTCCTCACTGCCTTTCCTCTCTTATCTCTCCCTACACCCCTCCTCGGGAACTCCGCTCTTCTGCATTCACTCTGCAGTTCCTCACTACCTTTCCTCTCTTACCTCTCCCTACACCCCTCCTCGGGAACTCCGCTCTTCTGCATTCACTCTGCAGCTCCTCACTACCTTTCCTCTCTTATCTCTCCCTACACCCCTCCTCGGGAACTCCGCTCCTCTGCATTCACTCTGCAGCTCCTCACTACCTTTCCTCTCTTATCTCTCCCTACACCTCTCCTTGAGAACTCCGCTCTTCTGGCAAATCACTTCTATCTGTGCCTTCTCTTCTGTTGCTAACTCCAGACTTTGCTCCTTTCACTTTGCTGCTCCTTATGCCTGGAACAAACTACCAGAGTGTACGTTAGGTGCCTTTTCTGACCCTTTTCAAATCCAGGCTGAAAACTCACTTCTTCGCTGCTGCTTTCAGATCTTGACTCACCTGATCTCCTTTGTGTTTCTTTACCATCCCCCCTAGATGTATCCCATGTCTCCAGCTACTGTGTTGTCTGTCTTGACTAGATTTTAAGCTCTGATGAGCAGGGACTGTCTTTTATATGTGTCTGTACAATGCTGCGTATGTCTTGCAGCGCTATACAAATGTTTATGTTTAAGCAATTTCTTGATATACCACCCAGGCTGAAGATCATCAGAGCAGTTTACAATCACTACAAGCAGATACTGGATACATTCCTTCATCCCCAAAGGGGACACAATCTATCTGTACCTGAGGCAACAGAGGGTTAAGTGGCTTGCCCAAGGCCACAAGGAGTGCCTATAGGACTAGAAACCCCAGTCCCTTCAGCCTGAGATTGCTGTCCCCAGGTGGGAATCAAACCCCCAGCTGACCCAACTACAATTACATGATGAAAGTTCTATATTAGGAATCACCACCCAGGAAAAGGATTTAGGTGTCATCGTAGATAATGTGGATAGTGTGCAGGAGCGGCCAAGAAAGCAAATAGAATGCAAGGAATCATAAGGAAAGGAATGGAGAATAAAACAAAGGATATTATAATGCCTCTGTATCGTTCCATGGTGCGACCGCACCTTGAATATGAACTCCTCTCATCCAGAAGCTGCAGGAGAGGACACCTTGGCCACAGAGCTGGGATAAGACAGGCAAGATACATGGATGGAAGAAGAGAAGAGAAGTAGAATTGTGGGAGACTTGTAGAGAGAAGGGAAAATAAAATAGCTGACATGAAAGAGTTAGTCTGGGTGTATAACTGGCTCTCACTGATCCTTAGCGAGTTTCTGCCTAAAGACTCTAGCTGTGTTGAATCGGTCCAAAGGAAATACTCTTGCTAACCCTTGTTAGGGGTGGTGTTGGAGGTCCCTGCCATCCCTGAAAAAAATGTTCTGAAGGGAATTATAGGTAAATCATTTTTTTGTAGCATAAGAAAAAGTATAGCTATCAGTATCTGCAGAAGCACTGGGGGCAAGGAGGAAGAGGAGCAGACAGCGATGCAGAAGCACACAAAGTACCTGATACTGCTTCCGCATTTCAGCCAGGAACCCATCCAAGACCCGATGCAGGTTGGGAAGAGGGGGCCAGATCTTCTTCTTCAGGTTACTGAGAGATAAGGAAAACAAGAATAAAACAGACAGACAACCATGAGCTGGTCCTTAAGGATTCTAGAGAGTGAATCATCACATCTATTCCCTGATCACCAGTGCCCCTCACCCTAATGCATGGTTAATCCCTCACACAGACCCTAGAGAATAAATCACCACATCTATTGCCTGATCACCAGTGCCCCTCACCCTAATGCATGGTTAATCCCTCACACAGACCCTAGAGAATAAATCACCACATCTATTGCCTGATCACCAGTGCCCCTCACCCTAATGCATGGTTAATCCCTCACACAGACCCTAGAGAGTAAATCACCACATCTATTGCCTGATCACCAGTGCCCCTCACCCTAATGCATCGTTAATCCCCCTCACACAGACCCTAGAGAATAAATCACCACATCTATTGCCTGATCACCAGTGCCCCTCACCCTAATGCATCGTTAATCCCCCTCACACAGACTCTAGAGAGTAAATCATCACATCTATTCCCTGATCACCAGTGCCCCTCACCCTAATGCACGGTTAATCCCCCTCACACAGACCCTAGAGAGTGAATCATCACATCTATTCCGTGATCACCAGTGCCCCTCACCCTAATGCATGGTTAATCCCTCACACAGACCCTAGAGAGTGAATCATCACATCTATTCCCTGATCACCAGTGCCCCTCACCCTAATGCACGGTTAATCCCCCTCACACAGACCCTAGAGAGTGAATCATCACATCTATTCCGTGATCACCAGTGCCCCTCACCCTAATGCATGGTTAATCCCCCTCACACAGACCCTGGAGAGTGAATCATCACATCTATTCCCTGATCACCAGTGCCCCTCACCCTAATGCACGGTTAATCCCCGTCACACAGACCCTAGAGAGTAAATCATCACATCTATTCCCTGATCACCAGTGCCCCTCACCCTAATGCATGGTTAATCCCCTCACACAGACCCTAGAGAGTAAATCATCACATCTATTCCCTGATCACCAGTGCCCCTCACCCTAATGCATGGTTAATCCCCCTCACACAGACTCTAGAGAGTAAATCATCACATCTATTCCCAGATCACCAGTGCCCCTCACCCTAATGCATGGTTAATCCCCCTCACACAGACTCTAGAGAGTGAATCATCACATCTATTCCCTGATCACCAGTGCCCCTCACCCTAATGCATGGTTAATCCCCCTCACACAGACTCTATAGAGTGAATCATCACATCTATTCCCTGATCACCAGTGCCCCTTACTCTAATGCATGGTTAATCCCCTCACACAGACCCTAGAGAGTGAATCATCACATCTATTCCCTGATCACCAGTGCCCCTCACCCTAATGCATGGTTAATCCCCCTCACACAGACCCTAGAGAGTGAATCATCACATCTATTCCCTGATCACCAGTGCCCCTCACCCTAATGCATGGTTAATCCCTCACACAGACCCTAGAGAGTAAATCATCACATCTATTCCCTGATCACCAGTGCCCCTCACCCTAATGCATGGTTAATCCCCCTCACACAGACCCTAGAGAGTGAATCATCACATCTATTCCCTGATCACCAGTGCCCCTCACCCTAATGCATGGTTAATCCCCCTCACACAGACCCTAGAGAGTAAATCATCACATCTATTCCCTGATCACCAGTGCCCCTCACCCTAATGCATGGTTAATCCCCCTCACAGAGAACCTAGAGAGTAAATCATCACATCTATTCCCTGATCACCAGTGCCCCTCACCCTAATGCATGGTTAATCCCCCTCACACAGACCCTAGAGAGTGAATCATCACATCTATTCCCTGATCACCAGTGCCCCTCACCCTAATGCATGGTTAATCCCCCTCACACAGACCCTAGAGAGTGAATCATCACATCTATTCCCTGATCACCAGTGCCCCTCACCCTAATGCATGGTTAATCCCCTCACACAGACTCTATAGAGTGAGTCATCACATCTATTCCCTGGTCACCAGTGCCCCTCACCCTAATGCATGGTTAATCCCCCTCACACAGACTCTAGAGAGTAAATCATCACATCTATTCCCTGATCACCAGTGCCCCTCACCCTAATGCATGGTTAATCCCTCACACAGACCCTAGAGAGTAAATCATCACATCTATTCCCTGATCACCAGTGCCCCTCACCCTAATGCATGGTTAATCCCCTCACACAGACCCTAGAGAGTGAATCATCACATCTATTCCCTGATCACCAGTGCCCCTCACCCTAATGCATGGTTAATCCCCTCACACAGACCCTAGAGAGTAAATCATCACATCTATTCCCTGATCACCAGTGCCCCTCACCCTAATGCATGGTTAATCCCCCTCACACAGACCCTAGAGAGTAAATCATCACATCTATTCCCTGATCACCAGTGCCCCTCACCCTAATGCATGGTTAATCCCCCACACAGACCCTAGAGAGTGAATCATCACATCTATTCCCTGATCACCAGTGCCCCTCACCCTAATGCATGGTTAATCCCCTCACACAGACCCTAGAGAGTAAATCATCACATCTATTCCCTGATCACCAGTGCCCCTCACCCTAATGCATGGTTAATCCCCCTCACACAGACCCTAGAGAGTAAATCATCACATCTATTCCCTGATCACCAGTGCCCCTCACCCTAATGCATGGTTAATCCCCCTCACACAGACCCTAGAGAGTGAATCATCACATCTATTCCCTGATCACCAGTGCCCCTCACCCTAATGCATGGTTAATCCCCTCACACAGACCCTAGAGAGTAAATCATCACATCTATTCCCTGATCACCAGTGCCCCTCACCCTAATGCATGGTTAATCCCCCTCACACAGACCCTAGAGAGTGAATCATCACATCTAATCCCTGATCACCAGTGCCCCTCACCCTAATGCATGGTTAATCCCCCACAGAGACCCTAGAGAGTGAATCATCACATCTATTCCCTGATCACCAGTGCCCCTCACCCTAATGCATGGTTAATCCCTCACACAGACCCTAGAGAGTAAATCATCACATCTATTCCCTGATCACCAGTGCCCCTCACCCTAATGCATGGTTAATCCCCCTCACACAGACCCTAGAGAGTAAATCATCACATCTATTCCCTGATCACCAGTGCCCCTCACCCTAATGCATGGTTAATCCCCCTCACACAGACCCTAGAGAGTGAATCATCACATCTATTCCCTGATCACCAGTGCCCCTCACCCTAATGCATGGTTAATCCCTCACACAGACCCTAGAGAGTGAATCATCACATCTATTCCCTGATCACCAGTGCCCCTCACCCTAATGCATGGTTAATCCCCCTCACACAGACCCTAGAGAGTAAATCATCACATCTATTCCCTGATCACCAGTGCCCCTCACCCTAATGCATGGTTAATCCCTCACACAGACCCTAGAGAGTAAATCATCACATCTATTCCCTGATCACCAGTGCCCCTCACCCTAATGCATGGTTAATCCCCCACACAGACCCTAGAGAGTGAATCATCACATCTATTCCCTGATCACCAGTGCCCCTCACCCTAATGCATGGTTAATCCCCCTCACACAGACCCTAGAGAGTGAATCATCACATCTATTCCCTGATCACCAGTGCCCCTCACCCTAATGCATGGTTAATCCCCCTCACACAGACCCTAGAGAGTGAATCATCACATCTATTCACTGATCACCAGTGCCCCTCACCCTAATGCATGGTTAATCCCCCTCACACAGACCCTAGAGAGTGAATCATCACATCTATTCCCTGATCACCAGTGCCCCTCACCCTAATGCATGGTTAATCCCTCACACAGACCCTAGAGAGTGAATCATCACATCTATTCCCTGATCACCAGTGCCCCTCACCCTAATGCATGGTTAATCCCCCTCACACAGACCCTAGAGAGTAAATCATCACATCTATTCCCTGATCACCAGTGCCCCTCACCCTAATGCATGGTTAATCCCCCTCACACAGACCCTAGAGAGTGAATCATCACATCTATTCCCTGATCACCAGTGCCCCTCACCCTAATGCATGGTTAATCCCCCTCACACAGACCCTAGAGAGTGAATCATCACATCTATTCCCTGATCACCAGTGCCCCTCACCCTAATGCATGGTTAATCCCCCTCACACAGACCCTAGAGAGTGAATCATCACATCTATTCCCTGATCACCAGTGCCCCTCACCCTAATGCATGGTTAATCCCCCACACAGACCCTAGAGAGTGAATCATCACATCTATTCCCTGATCACCAGTGCCCCTCACCCTAATGCATGGTTAATCCCTCACACAGACCCTAGAGAGTAAATCATCACATCTATTCCCTGATCACCAGTGCCCCTCACCCTAATGCATGGTTAATCCCTCACACAGACTCTAGAGAGTAAATCATCACATCTATTCCCTGATCACCAGTGCCCCTCACCCTAATGCATGGTTAATCCCTCACACAGACCCTAGAGAGTGAATCATCACATCTATTCCCTGATCACCAGTGCCCCTCACCCTAATGCATGGTTAATCCCCCTCACACAGACCCTAGAGAGTGAATCATCACATCTATTCCCTGATCACCAGTGCCCCTCACCCTAATGCATGGTTAATCCCCTCACACAGACCCTAGAGAGTAAATCATCACATCTATTCCCTGATCACCAGTGCCCCTCACCCTAATGCATGGTTAATCCCCCTCACACAGACCCTAGAGAGTAAATCATCACATCTATTGCCTGATCACCAGTGCCCCTCACCCTAATGTATGGTTAATCCCCATCACACAGACTCTAGAGAGTGAATCATGACATCTATTACCTGATCACCAGTGCCCCTCACCCTAATGCATGGTTAATCCCCCTCACACAGACTCTAGAGAGTGAATCATCACATCTATTCCCTGATCACCAGTGCCCCTCACCCTAATGCATGGTTAATCCCCCTCACACAGACCCTAGAGAGTAAATCATCACATCTATTCCCTGATCACCAGTGCCCCTCACCCTAATGCATGGTTAATCCCCTCACACAGACCCTAGAGAGTGAATCATCACATCTATTCCCTGATCACCAGTGCCCCTCACCCTAATGCATGGTTAATCCCCCTCACACAGACCCTAGAGAGTGAATCATCACATCTATTCCCTGATCACCAGTGCCCCTCACCCTAATGCATGGTTAATCCCCTCACACAGACCCTAGAGAGTGAATCATCACATCTATTCCCTGATCACCAGTGCCCCTCACCCTAATGCATGGTTAATCCCCCTCACACAGACCCTAGAGAGTGAATCATCACATCTATTCCCTGATCACCAGTGCCCCTCACCCTAATGCATGGTTAATCCCCTCACACAGACCCTAGAGAGTGAATCATCACATCTATTCCCTGATCACCAGTGCCCCTCACCCTAATGCATGGTTAATCCCCTCACACAGACCCTAGAGAGTAAATCATCACATCTATTCCCTGATCACCAGTGCCCCTCACCCTAATGCATGGTTAATCCCCTCACACAGACCCTAGAGAGTGAATCATCACATCTATTCCCTGATCACCAGTGCCCCTCACCCTAATGCATGGTTAATCCCCCTCACAGACCCTAGAGAGTGAATCATCACATCTATTCCCTGATCACCAGTGCCCCTCACCCTAATGCATGGTTAATCCCCCTCACACAGACCCTAGAGAGTAAATCATCACATCTATTCCCTGATCACCAGTGCCCCTCACCCTAATGCATGGTTAATCCCACACACAGACCCTAGAGAGTAAATCATCACATCTATTCCCTGATCACCAGTGCCCCTCACCCTAATGCATGGTTAATCCCCCACACAGACCCTAGAGAGTAAATCATCACATCTATTCCCTGATCACCAGTGCCCCTCACCCTAATGCATGGTTAATCCCCCTCACACAGACCCTAGAGAGTGAATCATCACATCTATTCCCTGATCACCAGTGCCCCTCACCCTAATGCATGGTTAATCCCCCTCACACAGACCCTAGAGAGTGAATCATCACATCTATTCCCTGATCACCAGTGCCCCTCACCCTAATGCATGGTTAATCCCCTCACACAGACCCTAGAGAGTAAATCATCACATCTATTCCCTGATCACCAGTGCCCCTCACCCTAATGCATGGTTAATCCCCTCACACAGACCCTAGAGAGTGAATCATCACATCTATTCCCTGATCACCAGTGCCCCTCACCCTAATGCATGGTTAATCCCCTCACACAGACCCTAGAGAGTGAATCATCACATCTATTCCCTGATCACCAGTGCCCCTCACCCTAATGCATGGTTAATCCCCTCACACAGACCCTAGAGAGTAAATCATCACATCTATTCCCTGATCACCAGTGCCCCTCACCCTAATGCATGGTTAATCCCCCACACAGACCCTAGAGAGTGAATCATCACATCTATTCTCTGATCACCAGTGCCCCTCACCCTAATGCATGGTTAATCCCCCTCACACAGACCCTAGAGAGTGAATCATCACATCTATTCCCTGATCACCAGTGCCCCTCACCCTAATGCATGGTTAATCCCCCTCACACAGACCCTAGAGAGTAAATCATCACATCTATTCCCTGATCACCAGTGCCCCTCACCCTAATGCATGGTTAATCCCCCTCACACAGACCCTAGAGAGTGAATCATCACATCTATTCCCTGATCACCAGTGCCCCTCACCCTAATGCATGGTTAATCCCCCTCACACAGACCCTAGAGAGTGAATCATCACATCTATTCCCTGATCACCAGTGCCCCTCACCCTAATGCATGGTTAATCCCCCTCACACAGACCCTAGAGAGTGAATCATCACATCTATTCCCTGATCACCAGTGCCCCTCACCCTAATGCATGGTTAATCCCCCTCACACAGACCCTAGAGAGTGAATCATCACATCTATTCCCTGATCACCAGTGCCCCTCACCCTAATGCATGGTTAATCCCCCTCACACAGACCCTAGAGAGTGAATCATCACATCTATTCCCTGATCACCAGTGCCCCTCACCCTAATGCATGGTTAATCCCCCTCACACAGACCCTAGAGAGTGAATCATCACATCTATTCCCTGATCACCAGTGCCCCTCACCCTAATGCATGGTTAATCCCCCTCACACAGACCCTAGAGAGTGAATCATCACATCTATTCCCTGATCACCAGTGCCCCTCACCCTAATGCATGGTTAATCCCCCTCACACAGACCCTAGAGAGTAAATCATCACATCTATTCCCTGATCACCAGTGCCCCTCACCCTAATGCATGGTTAATCCCCCTCACACAGACCCTAGAGAGTGAATCATCACATCTATTCCCTGATCACCAGTGCCCCTCACCCTAATGCATGGTTAATCCCCTCACACAGACCCTAGAGAGTAAATCATCACATCTATTCCCTGATCACCAGTGCCCCTCACCCTAATGCATGGTTAATCCCCCTCACACAGACCCTAGAGAGTGAATCATCACATCTATTCCCTGATCACCAGTGCCCCTCACCCTAATGCATGGTTAATCCCCCTCACACAGACCCTAGAGAGTAAATCATCACATCTATTCCCTGATCACCAGTGCCCCTCACCCTAATGCATGGTTAATCCCCCTCACACAGACCCTAGAGAGTGAATCATCACATCTATTCCCTGATCACCAGTGCCCCTCACCCTAATGCATGGTTAATCCCCCTCACACAGACCCTAGAGAGTGAATCATCACATCTATTCCCTGATCACCAGTGCCCCTCACCCTAATGCATGGTTAATCCCCCTCACACAGACCCTAGAGAGTGAATCATCACATCTATTCCCTGATCACCAGTGCCCCTCACCCTAATGCATGGTTAATCCCCCACACAGACCCTAGAGAGTAAATCATCACATCTATTCCCTGATCACCAGTGCCCCTCACCCTAATGCATGGTTAATCCCCCACACAGACCCTAGAGAGTAAATCATCACATCTATTCCCTGATCACCAGTGCCCCTCACCCTAATGCATGGTTAATCCCCCTCACACAGACCCTAGAGAGTAAATCATCACATCTATTCCCTGATCACCAGTGCCCCTCACCCTAATGCATGGTTAATCCCCCTCACACAGACCCTAGAGAGTGAATCATCACATCTATTCCCTGATCACCAGTGCCCCTCACCCTAATGCATGGTTAATCCCCCTCACACAGACCCTAGAGAGTGAATCATCACATCTATTCCCTGATCACCAGTGCCCCTCACCCTAATGCATGGTTAATCCCCCTCACACAGACCCTAGAGAGTAAATCATCACATCTATTCCCTGATCACCAGTGCCCCTCACCCTAATGCATGGTTAATCCCCCTCACACAGACCCTAGAGAGTAAATCATCACATCTATTCCCTGATCACCAGTGCCCCTCACCCTAATGCATGGTTAATCCCCTCACACAGACCCTAGAGAGTGAATCATCACATCTATTCCCTGATCACCAGTGCCCCTCACCCTAATGCATGGTTAATCCCCCTCACACAGACCCTAGAGAGTGAATCATCACATCTATTCCCTGATCACCAGTGCCCCTCACCCTAATGCATGGTTAATCCCCCTCACACAGACCCTAGAGAGTGAATCATCACATCTATTCCCTGATCACCAGTGCCCCTCACCCTAATGCATGGTTAATCCCCCTCACACAGACCCTAGAGAGTAAATCATCACATCTATTCCCTGATCACCAGTGCCCCTCACCCTAATGCATGGTTAATCCCCTCACACAGACCCTAGAGAGTGAATCATCACATCTATTCCCTGATCACCAGTGCCCCTCACCCTAATGCATGGTTAATCCCCCTCACACAGACCCTAGAGAGTGAATCATCACATCTATTCCCTGATCACCAGTGCCCCTCACCCTAATGCATGGTTAATCCCCCTCACACAGACCCTAGAGAGTGAATCATCACATCTATTCCCTGATCACCAGTGCCCCTCACCCTAATGCATGGTTAATCCCCCTCACACAGACCCTAGAGAGTAAATCATCACATCTATTCCCTGATCACCAGTGCCCCTCACCCTAATGCATGGTTAATCCCCCTCACACAGACCCTAGAGAGTGAATCATCACATCTATTCCCTGATCACCAGTGCCCCTCACCCTAATGCATGGTTAATCCCCCACACAGACTCTAGAGAGTAAATCATCACATCTATTCCCTGATCACCAGTGCCCCTCACCCTAATGCATGGTTAATCCCCCTCACACAGACTCTAGAGAGTGAATCATCACATCTATTCCCTGATCACCAGTGCCCCTCACCCTAATGCATGGTTAATCCCCCTCACACAGACCCTAGAGAGTGAATCATCACATCTATTCCCTGATCACCAGTGCCCCTCACCCTAATGCATGGTTAATCCCCCTCACACAGACCCTAGAGAGTGAATCATCACATCTATTCCCTGATCACCAGTGCCCCTCACCCTAATGCATGGTTAATCCCTCACACAGACCCTAGAGAGTGAATCATCACATCTATTCCCTGATCACCAGTGCCCCTCACCCTAATGCATGGTTAATCCCCCTCACACAGACCCTAGAGAGTGAATCATCACATCTATTCCCTGATCACCAGTGCCCCTCACCCTAATGCATGGTTAATCCCCTCACACAGACCCTAGAGAGTGAATCATCACATCTATTCCCTGATCACCAGTGCCCCTCACCCTAATGCATGGTTAATCCCCCTCACACAGACCCTAGAGAGTGAATCATCACATCTATTCCCTGATCACCAGTGCCCCTCACCCTAATGCATGGTTAATCCCCCTCACACAGACCCTAGAGAGTGAATCATCACATCTATTCCCTGATCACCAGTGCCCCTCACCCTAATGCATGGTTAATCCCCCTCACACAGACCCTAGAGAGTGAATCATCACATCTATTCCCTGATCACCAGTGCCCCTCACCCTAATGCATGGTTAATCCCCCTCACACAGACCCTAGAGAGTAAATCATCACATCTATTCCCTGATCACCAGTGCCCCTCACCCTAATGCATGGTTAATCCCCCTCACACAGACCCTAGAGAGTGAATCATCACATCTATTCCCTGATCACCAGTGCCCCTCACCCTAATGCATGGTTAATCCCCTCACACAGACCCTAGAGAGTGAATCATCACATCTATTCCCTGATCACCAGTGCCCCTCACCCTAATGCATGGTTAATCCCCCTCACACAGACCCTAGAGAGTGAATCATCACATCTATTCCCTGATCACCAGTGCCCCTCACCCTAATGCATGGTTAATCCCCTCACACAGACCCTAGAGAGTAAATCATCACATCTATTCCCTGATCACCAGTGCCCCTCACCCTAATGCATGGTTAATCCCCCTCACACAGACCCTAGAGAGTGAATCATCACATCTATTCCCTGATCACCAGTGCCCCTCACCCTAATGCATGGTTAATCCCCTCACACAGACCCTAGAGAGTGAATCATCACATCTATTCCCTGATCACCAGTGCCCCTCACCCTAATGCATGGTTAATCCCCCTCACACAGACCCTAGAGAGTGAATCATCACATCTATTCCCTGATCACCAGTGCCCCTCACCCTAATGCATGGTTAATCCCTCACACAGACCCTAGAGAGTGAATCATCACATCTATTCCCTGATCACCAGTGCCCCTCACCCTAATGCATGGTTAATCCCCCTCACACAGACCCTAGAGAGTGAATCATCACATCTATTCCCTGATCACCAGTGCCCCTCACCCTAATGCATGGTTAATCCCCTCACACAGACCCTAGAGAGTGAATCATCACATCTATTCCCTGATCACCTGTGCACCTGACCCTTATTGTTGGTTAATCCTGTTCACTCAGTACCTAGAGAGTGAATCATCACATCTATTCCCTGATCACCAGTGCCCCTCACCCTAATGCATGGTTAATCCCCCTCACACAGACCCTAGAGAGTAAATCATCACATCTATTCCCTGATCACCAGTGCCCCTCACCCTAATGCATGGTTAATCCCCTCACACAGACCCTAGAGAGTGAATCATCACATCTATTCACTTATCACCAGTGCCCCTCACCCTAATGCATGGTTAATCCCCTCACACAGACCCTAGAGAGTGAATCATCACATCTATTCTCTGATCACCAGTGCCCCTCACCCTAATGCATGGTTAATCCCCTCACACAGACCCTAGAGAGTGAATCATCACATCTATTCCCTGATCACCAGTGCCCCTCACCCTAATGCATGGTTAATCCCCTCACACAGACCCTAGAGAGTGAATCATCACATCTATTCCCTGATCACCAGTGCCCCTCACCCTAATGCATGGTTAATCCCCCTCACACAGACCCTAGAGAGTGAATCATCACATCTATTCCCTGATCACCAGTGCCCCTCACCCTAATGCATGGTTAATCCCCCTCACACAGACCCTAGAGAGTGAATCATCACATCTATTCCCTGATCACCAGTGCCCCTCACCCTAATGCATGGTTAATCCCCTCACACAGACCCTAGAGAGTAAATCATCACATCTATTCCCTGATCACCAGTGCCCCTCACCCTAATGCATGGTTAATCCCCCTCACACAGACCCTAGAGAGTGAATCATCACATCTATTCCCTGATCACCAGTGCCCCTCACCCTAATGCATGGTTAATCCCCTCACACAGACCCTAGAGAGTAAATCATCACATCTATTCCCTGATCACCAGTGCCCCTCACCCTAATGCATGGTTAATCCCCCTCACACAGACCCTAGAGAGTAAATCATCACATCTATTCCCTGATCACCAGTGCCCCTCACCCTAATGCATGGTTAATCCCCCTCACACAGACCCTAGAGAGTGAATCATCACATCTATTCCCTGATCACCAGTGCCCCTCACCCTAATGCATGGTTAATCCCCTCACACAGACCCTAGAGAGTGAATCATCACATCTATTCCCTGATCACCAGTGCCCCTCACCCTAATGCATGGTTAATCCCTCACACAGACCCTAGAGAGTGAATCATCACATCTATTCCCTGATCACCAGTGCCCCTCACCCTAATGCATGGTTAATCCCCCTCACACAGACCCTAGAGAGTGAATCATCACATCTATTCCCTGATCACCAGTGCCCCTCACCCTAATGCATGGTTAATCCCCCTCACACAGACCCTAGAGAGTGAATCATCACATCTATTCCCTGATCACCAGTGCCCCTCACCCTAATGCATGGTTAATCCCTCACACAGACCCTAGAGAGTGAATCATCACATCTATTCCCTGATCACCAGTGCCCCTCACCCTAATGCATGGTTAATCCCCTCACACAGACCCTAGAGAGTAAATCATCACATCTATTCCCTGATCACCAGTGCCCCTCACCCTAATGCATGGTTAATCCCCCTCACACAGACCCTAGAGAGTGAATCATCACATCTATTCCCTGATCACCAGTGCCCCTCACCCTAATGCATGGTTAATCCCCCTCACACAGACCCTAGAGAGTGAATCATCACATCTATTCCCTGATCACCAGTGCCCCTCACCCTAATGCATGGTTAATCCCTCACACAGACCCTAGAGAGTGAATCATCACATCTATTCCCTGATCACCAGTGCCCCTCACCCTAATGCATGGTTAATCCCTCACACAGACCCTAGAGAGTGAATCATCACATCTATTCCCTGATCACCAGTGCCCCTCACCCTAATGCATGGTTAATCCCCTCACACAGACCCTAGAGAGTGAATCATCACATCTATTCCCTGATCACCAGTGCCCCTCACCCTAATGCATGGTTAATCCCCCTCACACAGACCCTAGAGAGTAAATCATCACATCTATTCCCTGATCACCAGTGCCCCTCACCCTAATGCATGGTTAATCCCCCTCACACAGACCCTAGAGAGTAAATCATCACATCTATTCCCTGATCACCAGTGCCCCTCACCCTAATGCATGGTTAATCCCCCTCACACAGACCCTAGAGAGTGAATCATCACATCTATTCCCTGATCACCAGTGCCCCTCACCCTAATGCATGGTTAATCCCCTCACACAGACCCTAGAGAGTAAATCATCACATCTATTCCCTGATCACCAGTGCCCCTCACCCTAATGCATGGTTAATCCCTCACACAGACCCTAGAGAGTGAATCATCACATCTATTCCCTGATCACCAGTGCCCCTCACCCTAATGCATGGTTAATCCCCTCACACAGACCCTAGAGAGTGAATCATCACATCTATTCCCTGATCACCAGTGCCCCTCACCCTAATGCATGGTTAATCCCCCTCACACAGACCCTAGAGAGTGAATCATCACATCTATTCCCTGATCACCAGTGCCCCTCACCCTAATGCATGGTTAATCCCCCTCACACAGACTCTAGAGAGTAAATCATCACATCTATTCCCTGATCACCAGTGCCCCTCACCCTAATGCATGGTTAATCTCTCACACAGACCCTAGAGAGTGAATCATCACATCTATTCCCTGATCACCAGTGCCCCTCACCCTAATGCATGGTTAATCCCCCTCACACAGACCCTAGAGAGTGAATCATCACATCTATTCCCTGATCACCAGTGCCCCTCACCCTAATGCATGGTTAATCCCCCTCACACAGACCCTAGAGAGTAAATCATCACATCTATTCCCTGACCACCCGGGCCACTCACCCTACTGCATGGTTCTTCCCCTCACACAGACTCTAGAGAGTGAGTCATCACATCTATTCCCTGATCACCAGTGCCCCTCACCCTAATGCATGGTTAATCCCCCTCACACAGACCCTAGAGAGTAAATCATCACATCTATTCCCTGATCACCAGTGCCCCTCACCCTAATGCATGGTTAATCCCCCTCACGAAGACTCTAGAGAGTAAATCATCACATCTAATCCCTGATCACCAGTGCCCCTCACCCTAATGCATGGTTAATCCCCCACAGAGACCCTAGAGAGTAAATCTTCAAATCTATTCCCTGATCACCAGTGCCCCTCACCCTAATGCATGGTTATTCCCCCTCACACAGACCCTAGAGAGTAA